>OY796890.1:4073460-6532826 GCA_963680785.1 Diplosoma virens | reverse complement strand
GTTGGTATGACGTAGTGTTTTTTTAACAAACCATTCCGGATAATCATTCTTTTTAAGTGTTTCAATCAACTTTTTCATTTCTATTGATTTGTCTGTCTTTTTCGTAATTAGTTTCGAATTAATTCTGTGGGATAAAGTGGATATTATTCCACGCTTTTGGCTTAATGAATGTTGTGAGTTGAAATTGAGGAACCGATTGGTGTGCGTTGGTTTTTGATAATGATAATGGAATGGTTTGTTAAACAAACACTACGTCATACCAACAAGAAGTGGAATGATCATAGCAAAAAAGAAAGCTTTTTTAGTGATGAAAGAAAAGAATTGGTTGTGCTTCCTTATTTGTGCAGGTTTTACTGAAAAATTACTAGAATTTTCAAAGCGTTTAACATAAAAGTTTGCACCAAACCAATCAAGACTATCAAAAATATTTTACCGATTACGAAAGATTTCATTGATTTTAACCAACGAACAGGTGCAATTTACCAAATTCCTTGCAAAAATTGTTCTGGTATATACATTGGAGAAAACCAGCCGCAGTGTTAAAACCAGATGTTCTGAACATAAGCGAGATTTGAACCCGAGAAACTTGGCAAAAATTGATGACAATAATATTAACAAAAAAACTGCTCTTGTAAAACATGTGGTAAATTTTCAGCATAACATTGATTTTGACAACTCTTCTATTCTTGCTTTTGAATCAGATTTTTTTAAACGTCGCTTTTTAGAATCTTTTTTCATCAACAACAAAATTACTACAGTAAATGACAAAGAAAATTGCTTTTACAATGAAATTTACAATGAGTTAAAATAAAACCGCTGCTTCTTTTTTGTTTGATCGTTCGCTTTTGTTTATATCCTTGACTGCCTTGTATCACTTAACTTGCCTTTTTCTTTTTTCCATTTTCAAAAAAATTTTAACAGTTGTATGTATTTTCGTTCATTGCTTTTATCTATTTTATTTCAAGTTTGTCCTGACGAAGAGCGTCTGTAATAACGCTTGAAACGTTGACTGTTTTTAAAGTTTTTAGTTTGAATAAACTGAAGATTTTAGTTAAGTCTGTTTACCAGAAGAGCATAGAAAAATTATGAATATCTTACCTGGTAACAAAACCAATAGAATATTTAAAAAGAATTTTAATAAAACAAAAGTGAGCATTTAACATTAGAATAACTCTATTTAATGTGAGCTTTGCTGCTACCTTTTTGATATAGTGGCTCTATTGGAATTTTTAAAAGGCAAAGTCAGGGGCACCAGAACCAGGTGCGCACAAGAGGGAAAATAGTTTCCTTTGAATTTGCAGTACAAAAGCATTCGGTACGATTTGTCTCTAGACTTACATAAATTCGACCGGAATAAAATTTAACAAAGTTTTTAAAACAATAATTTGACAACAGCAAAAAAACAGTAAGTTAGCAAGGGCGCAAAATCCAAGAAAAGAGGCACTCTTTTGGTTGTTAAGATACTCACAATAAATATAAAATATAAAAATCTTTCTGAATATATACAAGAGAGCCGAAAATTCATTAGGTGAACGAAGTGCTGTAAACAGGAAATGAAATTTTTTTTTTTCGTCCATGCATTTGCGTACATGTTCGAAATATATTTGAAAACAAAAAAAAATAGGTGGTAAAATCAGATAACATTTTTTTGTCTTCAACTGTGTTTTAAACAGGTACGCAAATGCATGACCTGGAAGTTAGTTGAAGACTAAAAAAGAAAGTTTATCTCCTATTTACGGAAGTTTGTTCACCTAATGAACGTTTAGTTTTTTTATATACATACAATAAAATTTTCATATTTTACATTTATTGTTAATACTTCATCAATCTAATGGGTGCCTTTTTTTCCTCAACTTTACACCCTTGCTAATCATAACGTGATCATTGCAGTCATAGCAAAAAAATGAGAGTGCAAATCAGAGTGATTACTTTTTTTTAGTCTTTAACTATATTTCGATCACGTAACTTTTAATTTCGGACGATTCTATTTAGTTTTGAAGCTTTAACTACAATTTTTTCCATTCAACCGAAAGAAGGTGCTTTTGTTTTAAATTTTGACCTCCCCCCCCGCCAAAAAATTATCCCGCGCCTCTGGGCGAAGTACAGTTTGAATATCTACACAATTTTTCTCTTTGCTTTTGATAAGTGATAAAGCCGAAAAGCTTTTCTTCTTACATAGATAAGCCGTAGAAAAAATAGCAGCAGTTTAATTGCTTACCCTTTTAAGTGTTGACTCATAATAACAAATAACTCTTTACTGCGAACAGAGGTACTTGCCGCAAAATCTTGCAATCTTGGAAACATATCAATGTCTCTTTTTTGCAAACATCTGTTACAAAAAAACAACTTTATTTTTAAAAGTTTTTTTGCCCAGTTGATGCAATAACCTTGAAGAGAACTACTACAATCATTCAAGCGGCTGAATGTATCTGCTAAGTATACAAGTTTGCCTAGAGTCTGCATATCTTTTGGGATTGAAATTTTTTTAATAGGGATTTTTCACTCACGTAAAAATTCATTTGCTTCTCTTAAATCAAAAAGACGTGCAAGAACACGTCCTCTTGAAAATTGAATCACTTCTGCATAAAAGATGAGATGGTGATGTTGTAAACCAATTCGCTCACACAGTGCCTCAAAAATCCTTAAATGCAATGTACGGTTACGAATATATTTTATAATTTTAACTGCTCCGATCATGACGTCATCTAATTCAGGTGACAATTTTTAGGCAGCTAAATTTTCAAGGTGAATTATGCAATGTCCAAAACAGCAGATTTTTGTTTGCAACTTTTCGTATTTTTGCGCTTACACCCGAAGGACAACCAACCATGCTGGCAGCTCCGTCAATACAGACTACTACACATTTTCGCTAATCTACTTTAAGCCTTGATCTTGTATTTAGTTATTGAGAGAAGTCAATAATTGCTTTTAATATTCTTTCAACACTGTTTTAATTTTGAACTAGTAGCGCCTCTTTAAAGTGTAAAATTGGAATAAATTGTTGCTGACCGGCAGAAAGGCTAATGTGGTCGGTACCGGTTGAGAACAGACCAGTCCGCAGGCCAGCGGTTTAGAATTACCTCTTTAAATATTTGTTTTTCGCTGCAACGATTTTATGTGTTTCTTAAATTGTTAAGACAATGTTGTATAAAACTTTCATTGTTTTTGTTTTATTTATATGAATGGTTGTAGTCGTGCTGAGTACAATTTTGTTATGGAATAAAAAAATTGACTTCCTAAATTATTTTGTTTTTTAGACTTAATTTTTACAGATTTCAGAATGATTTAGTCTCTACAATTTTTGTTTTCAAAAAATGAATAGCGATGTCGTAAATCGCGTTATACACGTAGTCTTTCTAAAGGACTTTTTTTATAAAAGAGATTAATTGAACTTGTTATGTTTTTTAGCAAAGAATATCGAAGAAGCTGATACGGACAGAGTTGAAGTAAGTTGATTTCTGAGTTTGACTAGCGAGCAGCGAGTTTACAACTCCACCAATCTCTCAAACAGCCTGATGTTGATTATTAATTATATTTCGAGTAGTTTTGATATTGTTTTACTATGAAATAATTTACTAAAATTGTTTAGAAGCAATCCTCCATTTCAAATTTATCCGTTCACTCCGGATTCGGAGCTTCCTTGCGAGACGATGTCCAGTTTGAAGAGTTAATATCGCCAGGTTTGTGTATCGCTGCTTCTTCATCACCTCAAGAGCAACCAGTTTCACCGGATCCTGAACACTCTACACCGCCGCCTCGTGCTAAAATGGTAAAAAAATTAACCAGCCGCCGTAACAAGCCAAGATCCTTGTCAGCAAGAAGAGGAAATCTCAGTAAATATTTTGATTCCGCTTCTCCTGTTCATCCGGTTTCGTCTTCGTCTATCGTTAAAAAACTTTCGTTATCATCTCGACCAGTTTTAAAAGGCACAGCAACGCCAAGAGGTGCTCTGACTTCGACTGACGGTCCACCTCTGCTATCTCTAATAGACAGAGCAATTTCAACTTCATCTGATTCATATTTATGTGAAAATGCACCTTCAGTTTATGAATCCCCAGTTGATGCATCATCTACTTTATCTTTGCTTGGCGGCCGTCATTTTTTTAAACCCAGATTTTCTGCACCACCTCCACCACCCCCTGCAGCAGGTAGCGTTCCGGATTTATCCCCATCTAGTTATTGGTTTAATTGCAGTTCATCCCCACTACCCCCACCGCCCCCTCCAACTCAACTTGGCGATGTTCATTTTTCCTCATCGGGTTTCAGTTTATTTGGTAGTGCACCTCCACCACCCCCACCACCCCCTCAAACTCAACTTCGCAATGCTCGTTTGCACTCATCGGGTTTCAGTTTATTTGGTAGTGCACCTCCACCACCCCCACCACCCCCTCAAACTCAACTTCGCAAAGCTCATAATCACTCATCGGGTTTCAGTTTATTTGGTAGTGTACCTCCATTACCTCCGCGAGAAGAAAATTTAGCTGTCAATGTCGCCTCAGCACCGCCAGTTATAAATCAAGCTGTTAAATGTGTGGATTTGGGTTCTAATTTACAAAATTCGACTTCTCGTCTTTCCTCCCGCACGAAGGAAGCAGATGTGATGGAGTTCAAAGATGCAGCTATGGAAGATCAACCTGTTTGGCTTGACATGTCTCTTTGTAAGTGGTTGTTTGCTGATTCCGTTGTGCCGGAGTTAATTTGTTTTTATATAAGTTTTAATGATTAATGGTAAAATTCGAACAAATGGTTACTGTAACTTTCAAAACGTTAAAGAAACCGGCGAAGAAGCTAGGAGCGCTGTATTGATGGCAACCCCATTCACACGGTCATGGTTCGAAACCTACTCGCGTTATTCTATTGTGTCCTTGGGAAAGACTCCTTGCGACATCTGCTTGGCAATATTGGCAAGCAACTCTAAACTTAAGTTATATCCCTAAAAATAAATAAGTAAATAAAAAATTTCAACTCCAGAAGCAGGTCGGGTTAATCGCCTTGACGTTACTCTGCAAGTTAGGAGGATAAATAGCGATGATAATAAAAATACAAATAAAACTCAAATCATTTGAAATTTTGCCCATTTACAACTTCAGCCCCGGCGCCGCGTTTTCAGCACAAGTTAAGTAGAAGCTACTGTAAGCAAAGTAATTGTGTTTTTTTATTCGCTTATCAATTTTTTGCTATCACCGTAATACTTTTTTGTTATTGTTGTTCTTGTGTTGAGCGATTCCATTCGTCCACGTACAAATGGGGTCTCGCTCATTCACCGAATTGCGAGTGTGGCGCTTGTGAACAAACCGCAGACCATGTACTAACAGCGTGCCCTATACATCGGGCACCACATGGAGCACGAGGTCTGACGGTTTTGGATGACAAAATTCGATGCTGGCTTAACAACACCACTGCCAGCATCTGATTGGGGCAGTACTGCATCCTTGGCTAGTAAAAGGACAAACCCTCGGCCCCAGTCCTGTTTGTGTCGGACTTGGAGTGGATGCCTTTTCAAACGACGATGACGACGTTCTTGTAATACTGTCATCAGCGAACCTGGTTTACATCTCTCGCAGACAGATGACTGTCGCACTGTTTTGCGTGATACGTTTATCTTTTATCTGCCGTCACTCTAGAGATGTTTATTTAAGCGATCGTAGTTCTCAGCAATGTGTCGCACAAACTTGACCGTCCAATCAAATCGAGACGCTCTGTCACGTGAATTATACAAGGAAATGATTAATTTTTCATTTTTATTTTATTGCAGCCAGCGAAGAGGAAGTGGAATTTCTTGATTCGATAGAAAACGTGACATCCTCTGCCAAGTTTCAAGTGAGTTCGTTTGCGGTCCGATGTGCCCTTAACAATTGCACGTCTTACTTTAACTTGATTGCTCTTTGTGGGTTGAAAGGTCGGCTTTATCGATAAGGGGGAGAGGGCGATGTTTTTGAAGTAATATAAACTAAATGTTTTATTGTGCGTTTTGTGTGTTAAAATAACTCATAACTCGCTAAGCAATTTCATTGCAACTATTCTAATAGCGCTTTGTCAACATTAAATGATTTTTTTCCTAAAAAACAATTTGCCGGAAGCATTTTCACAGTACTCCGCGTTCCATTTGTGATTTGTCGATTCAGAAGCGCGGATGCCAAGTCCGGCAAGGTTGTCCAAAAGATTCCGCGGAGCTGGGACAAACGGGCGTCTAGATCTTAGTCTCACTTGGCGAGTATCTGATGGTCCACTTAAAAGACCATACAAGATATGATCAGGGTCCAGAGATCCACGGTGAGCCAAGGAAAATGTCGCTCCCAGTCGGCGAAGCTCAGCTGGCTAGATGCCTGAAAGTATAGGTAGGTGGTCCGTTGGAGTGGGACGCAGGCATCCAGTAACTATGCGCAAGGCGTCATTCAAGACACTGTCAATGAGGCGAGTGTGAGCACTGCGACACCAGACTGGCGCACAGTACTCAGCTGTTGAGTAGACCAGAGATAGGGCGGCTATGCGTAATGTTTTAGCACCAGCACAGTTTCGGTCGAATTTTAAGCTCGTTTGATTCCCGTGCTGTCCTTGATTGACGTTTAAAAAACAAAACCGTTCAAAACGAACAGATTTACTTCTTTTCCTTTCGCTAACTCACAAACGCTCGTAATTCTAAAATTAGGCAATTATAAACACAAAGCCACAAAAAGTAAACAAACATAAGCGTAAAAAATAAGCCGAATCATGCAAATTTAAAACAAACTTGTGAAAGTTGGGAGCAGCACGTTTTGCGATGGAATGAACAAACTTGAAGCAATCACTGTTTTCAAACACTAGCTTTCAGTGAATAACGTAACTTCTAACCAGGTTTTTCGAAAAAAGGATTTAAAAGTTGTCGAAAATTCTAAAAGTGATGCAAAAGAGATGATGAACCTTTTTTCTTTTTTTTTTCTTAAAACGAGAGAAGCATAAGCGATGTTTAAGGCGCGTTTACAGCCGTTTACAGTACTTTTTTCTTTCAACGCGATCTTAGTTTCTTGATTTTTTCGATCGCGAGATTTTTTCATGAAAATATAAGTGGATTTGAGCGTCAATAAAACAAACCAAGATCGCGCTGAAAGAAAGAAGTACTGTAAACGGCTGAAAACGCGCCTTTAGTCAAGTGTAAAACAAAATTAAAGTCAAATCACTCCCCGCCAGTGCGGAACTGTATATAGTGAGCAACGAAAAGGTTTAACAAACAATACAAAAGGTGTGGCAATCACGACAAATACCTCGTACAAATACAAGCAAACAAAATAGAAGATTGGCCTAATGGCGTTTCGAACTCCTTAGGTCGAATTTAACTCTTCGACAGTTGCAATCAAACACAGTTTATGTATAGGTCGCGTCAAAGTTCTTTGACTGCTTAGTTGCAGTTCGACTTTTCTGACAAGTCCGCCGCGCCCCGGAAGTGTCTTTTCGACGATCGCATGTTTCCACAGTTCTCGAGGAGCGGCTTTTCCTTTCATACCGGGCTCTAAAACAATCAGGTAGTCACCGACACGAACATTTCGTCGTTCACTTGCTCCGCAGCATCAGAGATGGCGGCATATTTTTCAGCCACGATTCCCAAAATTGTCGTAAGAAAGCGTGGACGGGTTCGACTGACAATCGTGAATCGATGTTTTCCAATGCATGAGGTTCGGCATTACGACGCTGTCCGTATGGATGAAGAAGAGTGTTTCCAGTCAGCGGTTCTTCATCTAAATCTTCAGCCGAATCTGGGAACATGGGCTTGGAATTTATAAGATAATTAGTTTCGCTAATTATAGTTTCCCATTCGGGGTGAGAATATGATCGCTTGTGATAGTCTGTAGCACAGTCGAAAGCTTTTCGACAGCTTCTAAGTAGCGATTCGACAACACCGTTCATATGGCTGGTGAGCGGAATATTAAAATCCCACGAAAATTCAAATGTGGTACTCAGCGATGCCATAGTATCGCGAACAATTGATTCGTTCCAATTAGCTATCCAATCTCGTAATGGTTTTTGAGCGCCCATTCATGTTTGTCCTCGGTCACTGTAGGCATGGGATGGATGAACACCTAGTTTGTTGATAAATCTTCTCCAAGCTAGTAAAAAATCATTAGTGTATTGAGTTTCAGTTATTTCTAAGTGAATTACTCTGGTGGTATTGCACACAATTACAAGGCAGGAGCCATTAATTACAACGTTTCTGGTCTTTTTGATGTTTATGGGGCTAAAAAAATCTAATGCAACAGATGAAAATGGAGCACAGTAAGTTTTAAATCTGAAAGCTGGTAGGTGTCCCATTTGTTGTTGCAGCAAATTTCGTCTAGCAATTCGACAGCGAATGCACTTCGATCCGATAAATTTGAGTAGATTTTTTCCTCGAATAATATATATGCCTTGTTCTCGTAAATTGATAAGTACAACTCGGTAGCCCTAGTGTCCGTAAAATTGATGCATGAATTCTGCAAACAGTCGGGTAATTTTGCTTTGCCATGGTAAAGCGATTGGATTTGCGATTGTCTCGCTATTAAAAAAAATTGTTTAGTCGACCGGGAATACGAAGCAGTTTAAATTGGTCATCAGTAAATATTTCTAGGTTTAATTTGTTTTTTGTTTTTTATTGGCTCGGGTAGAGACCCGAGCCTATAAAAAACAAAATAACTCTGAGCCAAAATAAGCAGAGTTTTGCTCTTTCTGATTCGGCGGTTTCTGGTGGTATGATAACCGAAGGTCGATGTTGTGACCTGGGGAACTTTTCAATGACACGTCTATCCGATAAGCGACTGTTTGGATCTACGCTAGCGAAAGCTAGATCTGGATTGGTGCCAGTGTTCCAGCGGCCGGAATAAAAACTGGCAGCGTCCTTGACATTATATAGGAAGGCAAGACAATTAATACTTGCCCAATCAGCCAACCACTCACCGTCCGGACTGTTATCATCGTAACCCCAGTCAGCATGACGACAATTAAAATCGCCAGCGTAAAGACAGGGGTGAGGAAACACTGGGAGATCCAGAGATCGCAATCGCGTTGGCGGTGGTTTGTAGACGTTGACTATTTTGTAGCCATCAACGTCCGCACACAGCCACTCGATCTCCGATGTCGGTGGAGATTGGTCCAAAAGCGTGTATCTCAGTCGCTCGTGGACAAACGTGGCAAGGCCATGCTTCCTGCTTAAAGAAGACCCAGCTAGTTGGTAGTTTGGAAGTATCAACTTCTCTGCATCAGTGCAGTGGGTCTCCTGCAGTAGGATGACGAGTACCTCAGACTGCATAGCGAGGTGATGAAGAACGTTCATCTTGTTTGCAGTGAGGCCTTCGATGTTCAACTAAAGAATAGTGGGACTTCGAAACTTGTTGGCAATGTGCCCTGAAAAGGGCAGTTTTTTCCAGGCATTGCCCCGTCCTGAAAAGGACGTTTGTTGATTAGCAGACCCTCGCTAAACATCGAAATGGATGGATACCCTTCCTTGGCAATGGCACGTTTGGCAAATGTCCGCAAACGTCTTTGGCAGGTTCGGTTTCGGTCTGTCATCTTTAACACCAATGAACAGACTTACTCACGGCCCAGGCTGCGAGGAAGCACCTACCATCTGGGCCGTTTTGAGCCGAGTTTTATATTTCGATGTCGATGTTTTTAGGTGGAATGCGAAATGGATGATTCAGATGCAAGTTCGGAGGACTCGCGTCAGACTCGTACAGAGGCGGGTACCGAAAGTGAAGATGAAGTTGAGAACGCTCCAACCAAACAAGGTCCGAGTGCGGCCTTTTATTGGCGACCCGACCATGGTCGCCAGATAGGCTTTTTGGGTTTTTGGCTTTTTTAATTAGTTTCATTTTTTCGATTTTTTCAACCATAATGTCAAATTATTATTTTTCCATATTAAGCAAAACGCAGAAAAAAAGCTATCTTAAGTTCTAAAATTTAGCGTTGTTTGCAATATTGAGCCCATAAAATTCAACTGCCGAGTGTAAACTAGTCATGATTTTGAAACAAAAATTGAGAAATCAGAGACAAATTCTACCATCTGAGGGCAATTTACCATCAGCTCCAATAGAGCATTGAAGCTCTTTTGTTTATTGTTATGTGAATCGTGAAACTTTCGCGAAGAAAATAGGAAACTCGCTCCTTCAGAATTAATTGTTAATCTCTTAAGGTAATTTTTATTTAAAGTTTTTACGCAGGATTCCAGAATTTTCGCGGTATGATTTTGATGTTTCACGAGGCGATCGATGACCTTCAAGTAATTGACCTCCGAGCGAAGAAATTATTTGTGAGTATGTGACTACAATTGCTGCTGACCATTTTGGCTGCAGTGTTTGCGGTTTTTAACACTTGATAATGTATTACATGTGAAGTATTTTGATTACAATATTGCTAACGTTGTGAAATCATATTGTCAGAATTTTTGATACAAGACTAAAATTCAACTGAAATTTTTTTGTACTGGATACTGTAGGAGAATATCATTCATCGGAATCGTGCAAAGCTACCAGACATAAACTCGTTCATTGATTCTCAATCTGAAGAGGATAGTTTGTCAATCCTGGATGAAATCCTCATTGATTCCGGAGCACGATCTTTAGGTTAGTAACGACAAGTAAAAGATTCTGGAATCAGTTTAATTTCTTTTGAATTCTTCCAGGCGAGACTTCGTTCAACCTATGCATGGCCATGCTGGTTGTTGCCATCGTCATCGGATTGATCGAGGTCGTATATTGATGAAGTATTCACATTTTTCATTTCGATGTTTTTGTTTGAAAGAATCTATAGAATGAAAATTCTTAATCGGACCGAAGTATTTTGTTCCATTCTATTGTAAATCTGAAATATTCCTTAACGGATTTCACCTGTTTTAAAAATAAATAGATTAAGCTAAAAATTACATCAAATTTTATTGAAAAACTTCAATAGTCGTTAGCGTTTTTTCTTGGGTTTACTGACGATTTTGCTTGTTGACTTAAACTCCTGTGCGTCTCGAATCGTCATGAAGCGAACAGGTTTTTTAGAATTACGTCATTTCAAGCAGTTTTGAACTCTAACCCTTGCGTCTGAATCTTAAACTATATAATGGCGCAATGCTATCAATCGAGCTTGTACGTCACACATACGTCACAGCCTGTACGTCACACTACGTCATGAAGTGAACAGGTTTTTTAGAATTACGCCATTTCAAGCAGTTTTGAACTCTAACCCTTGCGTCTAAATCTTAAACTATATAATAGCGCAATGCTATCAATCGAGCTTGTACGTCACACATACGTCACAGTCGTCACACATTACGCATCTTCGCATTTCACTCGTGCAAATTTCAGTGTTCATTTAGTGACAACTGATAAAAAAATAAGTTTACTCAGATGAGCATATATTTTCTTTTTTGATAAATTTTTTTATCACGCCATCATGCTGCGATGGAAATATTTGGTGTTAAAGAATAAAATGATGTGTGTGGGAATTGAACTCGGGCTAGTCGGAGTTTACTAAATAGTTACAAAATTGATATGTAGTTTGAAAAACTTTGCAGGAGTTTTATCGGATACATTCTCCTGCTGTCTTACCTAAAACATTAGCGACACTGCAATCGTGGTTGGTTGCCATGGACAACCAACATCCTTCTCTTTACTTCCGGCTTCAACTCGGTACGTCTTTCTTTGTTTGCAGTGCACTACTAAAAGTTAGATGAGTGATTTCCAAAGCGATCGATGAATAACTGTTAAGGTCTTCCAGGACAATAAATGGCTGTCCTTCACTTTTCTTGCCACAGCACTAAACTAAAAACTGCACGTCCTAGTTGTAAATCATGCTTTCAACCCTTGGGGTTTTGCACAAACAACAATACAATGTTTGTGTGGTTGGAAAGTTTAATCAAAGGCATGAAATACAAAATCCATTATTTACAGTAAAATGAAGAACATATAAAAATTAATTAAATTTATTCTTCACGTCTGTTTGTAATTTCATTGACTAGCGTCCAAAAATGATTATACGTAGTATGTTAGAAAATCTGACAGTCCATTTACTTCAGAAATAACGTTATCTTTTAAATGCTCCTTTGAATTAGCCCATGTCTAGTCAGATTTAATCGTGCCTTTATATATGAGAAAACCTTTTCAATTGAATTCAGATCAGGCGAGTAGGGGGTAAGTAGATGACTTCAATTCCAATCGTGCCACAAAATTGTTTTACTATCTCACATTACTGGAATCTGACATTGTCCATAATTAGAACATGATTTTGATTTAAACCTCCATTCTAAAAAGCTTCCTGTAAAAAACATAAAAAACCTGTATTATATGCACCATCAACTAACCTCGAATGAATAACTCCGGCGAAAAAGATGATAGCACACAACGACACATTTTGGCCTTTTAATTTTGGTTGATTCATTGCGGCATCTTGTTTAATCACTGAATATCCATAGTTTGTGGAAGTATGAAGGTTAAATCCCGACTCATTGAAGACGATAACTCACTTCTTTATAAGCAATCTGTTGCAAACGTTTTGCCTGGCTTTAATATTGGAGCTATACAATCATGCTGTAGACTTTTCTTTAACCTTTTTCGGGTTAAACCAGCTGCTTTGACGTCCCTTGAATGTTGCGACAACGACAGTTTGCTCTTGCTCTTTAACATAAAACCTTTTAATATCAAAAAGTTTTCATTCCTAAAAGTATTGTTGATTCAATATATGTGGCTGATTTGTCCAATGGTTTTCTTCCCGCTTTGGAATAAAATGTAGGCTCCAACTCATTTGACTCTTCAATCTTTCAAATAGCACTACTCAATGCAGACTTGCTTATACCAGTCGATTCTCTCAATTCAGCTTTCGTTCTGTACATATAGAGTCGTTTTATTTGCTCAAAAATAGCTTCATTTACTTTTGTCCTGTTTTTTCTTTGACTTGACGACATAATTAGGATTAAATATATTTAGAATGTATTACTTTATATAAAGCATTTATAGAGAATATGAATAATAAGTGGCGTCCATTATTTAACCCTTTCGCTACAGCACTACGAATTGCGATGAACAGTTCTTCCTGAAAAACCTTTGTTGGCTATTGTTTACGTAACAATGCTCAAGCAAATGCGTACGTCGTTGGTGGGCACAGGTGTACCAATAATAGCGAAACGGTTAAAATAGTTTACTGTATACAAGCTAAAATTTTATTTTCAGTATACAAGCTGGATTTTTATTTATGCAAAACCCTGTAAAAAATGTGTAAATAAAGTAAAGATTTTTGTTTTTTTTCACTTGTTTTTTTGCCAATATGAACATGAAATATACTTATGATTCAAAAAACATAATTCCATAAGAGGGAACACACAAAAGCTCATGACTAGAGTTATACATATTTTTAGGCCTTTTTAGAACGATTTTTTTTTAGTCAAAAGTGAACTTGGATAAAAGAATAGTTTTTACTTTTGATTGGGATTCAGTGTGTAGAAAATGATTAGATGATTTTAAACAGCTTCTTTTCTTCCCCTGTGAAAATTCCTTATCCACACGTGCAAATGGTGACGCAGAATTGAAAGGAAATCAATAAACGACAAATTAAGAGATCCTGATAATGAGTTACTAAAAATAAGATGCACTTGATAAAAAGCAACGACCCCCCCAACTCCACTAGATTAACCGATAAAATTATGAGAGGTGACTCCAGAAATAACAACCCGAACAAATTTCGAGTTATGCTGAATACCGGGAAGCTCCATATTAGTTGTTGGGTTCAATTTCAGTCTGGGTATCAACGTTATTCCAAATTTAATTATTGTCGTTTGTTTGCAAGAAACACTATTCGCTCCAAAACATGCTTCACATGAGCTTAGAACGATGCAGAATGGTGGCGAAATTTGTATTTATCGCGCAAAATCGTTAAATGTGCTAAAATCGCGCAAAACGTTAAATCGTTAAATGGGTAAAACTGGATAAATCGCTCACATTTCGTCACCCTCTAGTGGCATTGCGGAAAAGCTATCCTCGCGCGTCACACTGCTGAGGCGACTCGTGGGCTCGGGATGGGATGCTGGTGCCAAAACATTACATATAGCCGCCTTATCTCTAGTCTACTCAACAGCTGAGTACTGTGCACCAGTCTGGTGTCGCAGTGCTCACACTCGCCTCATAGACAGTGTCTTGAACGACGCCTTGCGCATGGTTACTGGATGCCTGCGTCCCACTCCAATGGACCACCTACTCTCAGGCATCCAGCCAGCTGAGCTTCGCCGAATGAGAGCGACACTTTTCTTGGCTCACCGTGGATCTCTGGACCCCGATCATATCTTGTATGGTCTTTTAAGTGGGTCCTCAGATACTCGCCAAGTGAGACTAAGATCCAGACCCCCGTTTATGCCAGCTGCGCGAAATCTTTTGGACAACCTTGCCAGACTTGGCATCCGCGCTTTTAAATCGACAAATCACAAATGGATTGCGGAGTATTGTGAAAATGCTTCCAGGCTCCGTGTTTTGTACACAGGTCTGTTGGGATGGGCTTACCCCGAGCAGCTTGGGTTAAGCTCAACCGCGTGCAGATTGGTGTTGGGCGATTCCATTCGTCCATGCACAAATGGGGTCTTGCTCCTTCATCGAATTGTGAGTGTGGCGCCTCTGAACAAACCGCAGACCATGTTCTGACATCGGGCACCACATGGAACACGAGGTCTGACGGTTTTGGATGACAAAACCCGATACTGGCTTAACAACATCACTACCAGCATCTGATTCGGGCAGTCCAGCGGCCTGGGGTAATAAAAGGATAAACCCTCGGCCCCAGTTCTGTTTGTGTCTGACCTGGAGTGGATACCTTTCCAAACGACGACGACATTAAATGTGCCACCGCGTTTGTCTCGGAAAGAATTGAGAACAAGACGAATTTCAAATTCTTGTAATTTAATTATTTGGGTTCTTGTAATTGCTTGAATTATTTGGGTTCTAGGAGGGAATTTTAAATCATAATATTGTTCTCCTCGTAGCGTAAATAATAAAGGGCACAAGGGATGGGAGCAAGTAAAGAGGGAGTCCCGAGGACAGCAATCTTCAAAAAATCGACATTCAGTAAGCCATTTTATCCCATTAAATTGTCGGTTGTCTTCGCTTTTAAAAAATTTTTTCTGTTTGTTGAAAGCTTTGTTGGGACCTTGAATGCTGTTATTCCTGATCCTAGTTCACCTTGTAGCTTTGACTTTATTCGCCTTAATATGAATTGCACAACAATAATGAATTTTGTGCTTCAGGTAATTGCTGGTCTGAAGCCGCTTCCAGTGTTGCAAATCGAATTTTTTACCGCTGGAAGGAGCTACCCAAGCCCGAATTGTTTGGAAAGATGTTGTTCGTTAAATTCATGACTTGTATCGAACGAATCCCGACGACGTCACTTCACAGTTGAATGAATTTTAACTACGGCAATTTTTTGCGAATAATCAAACATGAAATTTGTGTATTTTATAATTTCACTATCGGTGTAACGCATTATTTATGTCTAATATTCGTACAGCTACTTATACTAACACATATACTAAATAATGACTGGTGATTTAAATGTTTATACGGAATTCTGTTCGTTAAGACTGTTCTGTTGAAGGTCGAAGTAATGTTATATCCATTGTGGAGAACTTGCGATTTTGTTTTAATCAATGTTTTGGAAATTATTTCTTAAGTTGTATGCTTTTAAAAACTATATACTATTTAATTATGTTTGTATAATTTTTGCATTTAAGTTTTATCATAATAACAAAAGTTTAATTAAGTTATGTTGAATGCGTCGCCTGTTTAGAGTGAGAACGTATTGCTCTATTTGTACTCTTGTAACTGGAGTGAGTGTGAATCTCAATGTTTAATATTATTCAGATCATGACACCACCTCACTGTTGTTTCTATTATCAATTTCAACGTAACAAGATTGATTAAAACAATATTTAAGGTTCTATTTTATATTAACTTGGTTGCTTATTTTAGTTATGTTTAGCTCACACGTGATTGCATATGTTGGACATTATTTGCATGCTTAACAACGCTGTTGAAGTTGGTACAAATATAAAATTTCCATCAAACCCTGCTCATGTGAAAATAACAAGCTTCTTGGATTGAACTTGGATTTTTCTTGTTTGTTTTATTCTGATTAAAGTTTCTCAATTACTTTTAATCTTGTAGATGTTGTCGCTTTTTCAAAAAACCAAATCACACGTTTTTCCTACCTAAACTGCTCTCAACTTCTTGTCATGCTGGTCAATATATAATCTTAAAAGCTTTTCGTGTTTGAGAGCATTACTGTGCTCTTGAATTGTGGAACAATCGCATAAAATAATCAGTGTCATCGCCGTGTAAGGTTTTCCTGCAGATAAATTTCTAAATTTAATATTAAGCAAAAGCGTTTGCAAGATGTCGCTTGCACGGTTAAAGTTTAGGCCGCTGGTAACAACCCACACGCGGGTGATGACAGGGAAGCATGAGGGCAATCAGGTGAGCTAAATATTTTAAATGATAAATGCAACGAACAATGTTTCGATGCTTATCGGAACTTGTTTTATTTTAGCTGCCTATAACTTTTGGTCTAATTTTCGTTAAGAATCGGTTCTTACACGATATTTCTTCTAGCAGTCAGGGTTGTGAAGTCGGAGGAATTTTTCCCACTCCAGCTATTTAAAGCTTAACGACTGCAGAACCTCTAAAAAAAACGACTTTAACTCCATCAAATCTTAAAGATTAAGCGACTGGGACTTCCGACTTCGCCAAATCCAAAAAATCAACTGCGAAGCTGCTAGCAGTCTACTAGTTTCCCGATGTTTGTTGTCCCGCTTTGTATCCAAACTTTTGTGATGCAACAATTAGGTTTTTGGTTCTAGGCTAAATTATGCTGGAAAGCTAGAAAGACTCCCCTCGAATTGCGTGTTAATAAGATAGAGTGGTTTGTGCTAATGTAGTTGAAGAGAGTGTTATATATTTCGTCAAGTTTAATTTTTAATCTTAGCAAAGAATAACTTAAGATTGCTATTTTTTTGTTTTTAATTTTAACTACTTTTAATTTATGTTTGGCATCTAAAAATCTCTTTTTTAAAGCTTTTATTTCATCTCATAAAATAACCAATAACAATATCGTGTATTTATAAAATTTTTCTTCGTCTTCACAGAACTGTTCAGTAATCAAGCTTCCTTTTTTAAACACGTTTTTAAAAATTTTTTTAAATTGAACAAAAGAAAAAACACGTCCACACGCTATAGCAAAGGTTCTCAAATTGTGGTACATGAATAGTTTTTTACAAGCGTGTTTTCTCCTCGTAGACTTTTATCTAAAACTTAGTGGGAGGAATCGTCAGAATGAACTAAGAACAATCCGATCGTGCTTATGTAGAAAATACGAGCGCGTCTGATTGGGCGAGAAGAGCAACCAATTAAAAGCGAAAAAAAGAGCGTTAGTGAATGAGTTTTAGACTGTACAGCAATTCCTTGTGTCGAGATAGATTAGGTTGAAAAGATTTGATAAAAGTAGCTCCCACACCGGATAGGGAAAAGAAGTAACGTACGTCCTCGGGCAAGAAGAGAGAATTCGGTGTCACTGTTTTGATTAGCACATAAGGGTTATCCAAAAAATGCTGTTCAATAGCTGAGGCATGGACAGCAATTTAAGAGGTGCTGTTTGTCTTGCAAGCACGGGAAAGATTAGAGCGGTCATGAGAAGGTAGCGATTTTATTGCCGCAAACTGTCTTTCGTGCATGTATTTGCCTTGATTTTGCAAAATTTTCCGCAAATGCATTTTCGCACGATGTATTTCGCTTTGCCGTAGACTGAACTTGCAGCAATCATCCGCTCGCTGCACAGCGTTTATCTGCTCTCTTGTCAACCGTCATGTTATAATTTCTAATTTTTTAGTATTTTGTTTTTCTACCGCCTTTCCGTTGTTCCCCCAAATGATTGTTGGCTGATCGCGCCATCAAGGCCATTACCGCTCTTTTTATAGTTATATTTGCCATACCTGCTAACAGAATGTAGCCTACTCACATGACCTGATGCCTCGTGCATGGACTTCTAAATACTACTATTTAGAAGTCCATGCCTCGTGGTTGTACCTGTGAAAAAGGTCAGGCATCATAAAAGAAAATCAATAAAACTACTTTGACGTTATATACTCGCTTGAGTCGCCGGCCTAGAGAGAGAGAGAAAGAGCAGAGCGTATAGATCGAGGCAAATTAACTCGAGAGTCAACCTTGCAACGTTACTGAGCGAAGACTCCGCTAAAAGTCTTGTTTTAAAGTTTAATTGTTGTTTAGCCTGTTTAATTAAAATTGCGCCCCTTGCAATAAAAGCAGTTAAAGTTTTACTTGTGTGCCAAACGAACTTACTACAAGAAGAACGATGCTTCCTTAGGCCTGGGAAGGGGCAGTTTATTACGTTCTTGCAACCTTTGAGATGTACGTCCTACGTACCAACCGCCGCAGTGATACACAAGTTAATAAATGAGTTTGTAGCGGTGATGGGCAAGTAATACATCTTTCTTGGTGGCGGATAGAAGAGGCCTAGTTGTAAAAACAACACGTGTTTCAATAGCAAAAAAGCAACGCTGAATGTTTAAATGGCTGTCAATAGAGTGACACCAAATAACCAGAGCGTCAGATGAAAGTCTTTGAGGAGTGAACCCGTCTTTTAAAGCAATCTTAAAGTTTTGTACCGCCAATCGACTCTCGAACCGTTTTTGGATTCCAGTAAAATTTGACACTCGGATTAAATTTCTAATTGTCGTGTCTTAAAAATTCAACAGAGCTTAGCACAGGGGCGAGCAAACTTTTTAGTTCGAAGGCCGCACTAGAAATTATACAACGTGAATTCATGCTTCAAACTTAATCGAAGACAAAAAAATGGTTTTCACTTTGATTTGTGACACCACACTTGGAGGTAAAAACCAAAAAAAGCGGCATTTTTATGTATAACATAGATTACTGGGCGGACCGGATGATATGCTTGGCCTGCCGTAGTTTGCCTCCGACTGGTCCAGCACCATCCCAAAAAATTTTTAAATTTTCACCTTTCGTTGTTGGTATCGTATTCTTAAAAAAAGGTGGTTTTAGTTTGGTATCCAAACGCTTTGAGCCTACTGTGCCCAAGAAACAACGTGTTTTACTTTATATTGTAAAACACTTCATCACTGTTAAATGGAAATAAAATTGACTTGGCATTCTGGCAGCTTTCGCCGCGCTCTTTTTTTCTTGGCTCAAATTCAGAGTGTTTAGAAAGCTTTTCGACTAATATACATGATCGATATTCAACTTTTTTGCTATATCAATGGAGAGCAATCACATATTTATCTCCTTAAACACAACTAGTTTTACATCAATGTATGACTTATAGAAATGTAATATTGCCTTAACATAGCCTTTCAAAATTATTTTTTTATCCGAGGCCTGTAACAGTGGCTTTTGTTACCGTTGTAGGCTTCTTCTAGTGGCTTGGCAGTAATATAATAACAAAAAATGCAAAGCTGTTTTTCTACAGACTAGAGACTATTAACAAAAAGAATCATGCATGTGACCACAGCGTATACAGATCTACCCTGATTAGAAGAGGTTAATCGATAACTGCCAGAAGCATGCCTAAGAAACTAATTAATCGCAATTATACAATAAGCTTTACTTGCATGGTCAGTAACAGTAAGTGGTTTTACAATTTCAAATTTTTCTAAAGCTAGCTTTTCCTGCAGCTTTTGATAATTTAGTTTTTTTAATCTATTTAACTTAATGTTAGCCTGAACATAACTTAAATTAAAAACGCAATTAACTCGAACTATCCCAATGACTACATTTGTAGTCATTATTTCAAATGCATTTTCTAACTAAAAATAACTGTTTTTTTTATTATTTTAGATTATGAATAGCTTTGAGATATAAAATGCAGTTTTAGTTTTTGTACAAGTTTCTTCTTGTAACACATTATTATTTAGTTGTTAATAAAAAATTCAGAAAGTTTTCTCTATTTTTCTACCCTTGGGTTAATATGGGTTAAGCAAGTGACTGTGCTTCTTGGTAACTACAACCACGAAACAAAGTTGCTAGTTTAATTAAGAATCTTGTTGTTATTGCTTTTCAAAAAGCGGGCTGTGGACTCAATAAATAGCCTATATATATCTTTTTACTGTCTCTTTCTTCGCAATATTAACTTTGCTTTTTTGTATTGTACATATTTTTGGAATTGTTGTTGCTCATGACTAAAAAATAACAAATTATTATTATTATTATTACTAATATTGTATTGACGACGTGTTCTAGATCAAGATTTACTTCCTCAGTTGGTATCCGGTCAAAATATCAATTGACCAAAATATTAATTA
This sequence comes from Diplosoma virens, assembly GCA_963680785.1. NCBI lineage: Eukaryota > Metazoa > Chordata > Ascidiacea > Aplousobranchia > Didemnidae > Diplosoma > Diplosoma virens. The sequence continues at coordinate 6,512,530 of OY796890.1, read as the reverse complement.
ACCAACTTTTGATATCTATAGGAGCCTCCATATGGTTGGATGGTGGGAGGTTAGTTGGAACTCAAAGCCTCCGTGCCAATTTTCAATGGTCAAATGCCTGTGAGAGTTTATTTTGGTTGTTAATATTTTGTTCTGTTGATATTTAAGTTAGCTTGAGTCAAGCTAAATTGCCTGCGAACTGGTGTTGGGAAATTTCATTCGCCCATGCACAAACGGAATCTTGTTTCCTCATTAAATTGCGAGTGCGGCGCCATTGGACAAACCGCAAACCACGTCCTAACATCGGGAACCACATGGAGCACGAAATCTGACGGTTTTGGATGACAAAATTCGATGCTGGCCCCACACCATCGCTGCCAGTATCTGATCTGGGCAGTACAGCAGCCTGAAGTAGTAAAAGAATAAACCCTCGGCCATAGTCCTGTTTGTGTCTGACCTGGAATATATGTCCTTCAAAAAAATGACCACGAGCCACCATACATCCTTTCCGGCCGAAAACTTTGAGTTGCGAGCAGAAGGACGCGAGTTCCATGTTTAGTTTACCCGAATAATTTCTATTGTCCTTATAGGGAAGACACTTCACGACAAATTCCTCACCGTGGTCAGGCTGCTAGTGCAATAATGATTTCTGTTAAAAAAACAATTTAAAGAATCAAACTTAAAAATTAATTCAAAACTTTGAATGAATTGCTCTTTTTGATCTGAAATAGACACCGGAAGTATGGCCATAAAGAAAATATTTACTTGCATTCAATTTTGCAATATGTTTTGGCAACTAAAGATATCTTATTTTACATCATCCTACCTTTACTTTTATACTGTAATTGGATGTGTTTTAAATATACTGTCCATGCTAATTATCTGTGAAGAAGTTCAACTAGCTTATTATCACAACTCTCTTTTCTTGGACAAATAACATTAGCTAGCCTCCATTTTTTAGGGTTAGCTACGCAATAATAGCCATGCAATTGAAAGGTATTTCTGTTGCTTCCAATTCTTCACTTTATGTTTTGTTAATTTTGTTTTTGCATGAGTTCTACAATAATTTAATTTGACTTTGACATGCGCAAGTAGGTCGCCCACAGGAGCTGCAGAGCTCCAGGACTCATAAAAATATCTGTGCAGAAGTTTTAAATATTATATGCAACGCTAAAAAGTTAATAATTTCAATAGTTTTTAATTAAAAAAATTTTTTTTTTATTAAATTTAAGTTTTGGTGTGTTTTTAAATGATATTTTTAAATTTTGAACTGGCAATTTTTTTGAGCTGTTTTAAATTAAGCTTAAAATTTTCACACAAAGTGACGCAAAATGACGCATTCCATTGACTCTTTGTATTTAGTCTATGTTTGAGCTGCAATTAACGCAGCTCTTGTATATTTCTTTTTAGTCATTGTAATCATTGACCGAATGACTCGTTGTCGTTTGAAGGGGGCGACGACCGAATGACTGAGATAACAATATGTAACTTTGGACGCCGCTCGAGGCCATCGAGTCTCTTTTCTCCAATACAATTTGTTAAAAAGAAAAGATTGACATTAGTTATAATCATAGAAAATAAGGTCATTATATGCCAAAAATGCTGTAGTATGTAAAGGTATCCACTTCAAGTTACATGTAGATAAGACTGGCGCCCTTAAAAAAAAGAATTGGGAAAAATTCTAAAAATTGATTATCAAAGCCTGCGAATGATAGCATGTGCACAATCGGCGGTAACAAAAGTATTTCGTTTTCTTGCTTATTTTGAAAGCAAATCAATTCTTACAACTTTCAACTATGTTTTTAAAATGTTTGGACATGTGAAAATAATAAGTAAAAAACGTTTTGGAAACATATGATTGTTTTATAAACTTAAACTACATGTAGTTATACAAACTTACAAATACTGAAATAGCTTGTGCACAATCGGTCCCATAAAACCATTTTGTTTTGTCGAATATATTTCAATAAAAAAATTTCTTGCAACAGTAAAGTATATTTTAAGATTGACATGTAAAAATAATGATTATAAAGTGTTTTAAAAGCAAATGGCTTTTATATAAAGTAAAATTCATAAATAATTTTTACGAATAATAGCTTGTGCACAATCGTCCTTTATAAAACCATTATGTTTTTGTGAACACATTTCAACAAAATCAATGTTTACAGTATTTAAGCTATGTTTTAAGAGTGTTTAGACATGTGAAAATAAGAATTAAAAAATGGTTTGAAAGCAAATGGCTATTTTTTAATGTGAAATTCATTAATGACTTTTACGAATAATAATAGCTTGTGCAGAAACAAATGATTAATTTTTAAAGTTAAATTCATAATACAAACCTGCGAATGTTAGCTTGTACAGAATCGGCCGTCACGAAATATTTTAGTTTTATTACATGATTTAAAGCGAAAGCAATTCGCACAACTTGACAGTGTATTTTAAGAATGTATAAGGCATGTATATTGTATAATCATTGAGAAGTGTATTTGGAAAGAAATCATTATTGAAATGTGCGATTGATAGCTTGTGCAGAATCGGGCCCCAAAAACATTACGTTTTGTTAAATATTTAAACAAATTCAATTCTTAAAATTTTAAACTATATTTTAAAAGTGTTTTATTTATGTGAAAATAATAATTAAGAAGTGTTAGAGAAACAAATATGTGAAAATATCGAAAAAGAAATTGTACTGTATAACTTAATAAATACCTTTGTTTGTCGTTGTTTTGCTAAAAAAAAAACGAGTTATAATAAAGAAAGAAAAAGAGAAGCAGAAACGTGAGACAAAAAAAACGAGAGAAGTCAAAGGAGAGATAAAATGGCGATTACGGCCGATTCTGCACCAGACCCAAAGCCTTTACCAAATTCACGCATAGACGCAAGTGTTCACAATTTCAGTAAAAAAATTGTTTAAATCTTCGGCCACTTTGTTTTTTATAAGCATCAAGTGCCGGGGAGGGTAGCAATGACATTTAAAACAGCATGAATGTTTTTTCCGTTCTTCACACGGCAACTGTAGTCGAGCTGCAGTTATTTTCTCAAAAGTTGTGCTTGTGATGCACGTGTCAATGACTGCCATTTTGGGCTCTCAAAAGACTCCTCAGCTTTATCTCTAATTTTTTGATAAATTGTAAAATTGTCATTTTCATGAAAAAAAGGGTGAGGGTGAGCTTCTGGCCCAAAACGCTTCTCAAAACTTTCTTCAAAGACCAGTCATTATAACGTTCCATTTGTTAAGCAGTTGTTTTAATGTAATGTGCCAAATTTTACCGGAACTGATATGACTTCTGAGATTTAACGAGCTTTTGTTTAAGTTCTTTTCTTATAACTATTTTTGGCTTACTTATGGCTAATTGCCTACAACTGCATTTGACACTATCGTCTTCTCTGAAGAGGTACACTTCGGTATTTCACGTTTTGCCTTTTTCTTTTACATTTCGACCAAAAACTTCAAAGAGACAGTTGTTTAAAACCACAAATCAATAGATACATGTTGTTAAACCAAAATTACTACCATGTTTCTCCGACAGGGCGTATATTAATTTTCACTCCAAAACATAACACTAGGGCTTACTTTTTGGGTATGTCTTTAATTTTCATCAATAAAAAACAAAGCTACAAACTAGAGAATTATGACATTTCTAAATATACTAAAAATATGGAAACCGATCTGCATTTACTAGTAAATAACAGGTTTTATATTTAAAAACCACTAACTATAAATCATTCAAAAATGACCATATTGCCATCCTCTGAAATTTTTTGCAAGTCACTAGATTTTAAAGTTTCTGAGGATTTTTCAATCAACTGAATTTCCTGCCGAATTTCCGCACCTACTCTCTCATGTCACGCAATGAAGATCTCGTCAAATAAGAAGTTCTTATCCAGGTAAACTGCTCGTAATACATTGGTATAGCACAGTTGTTGGTGATTTTGTTCCATGAATTTGCCATCCAAGTCACTATTTCTTGTAATTTAGGCTTTACGAAATTCCCACGGTCATTTCTTACCATTCTGTTTCAATGTAGTCATTAACTTTCATGCGTAAATGGTTCTTGAATGGTTTATTTATTGCAATTTCAAGAGACTTTATGACGTCATAATTTTCCATTATCAACTGGGCTTATTTTATGGGTAGGTCTTATATTACAATCATCATGAAAATTCATGCTTGGTCTTATTTGCATGGTAAGTCTTATTTTCGGGGAAACACAGTAATATGCCACATTGAGTGAAGTAGAAAAACATTCTTTGTAGAATGACATGTTTGGTTTTGCTAATTTAAACCGTGACAAAGGTTACATAAAAATTTATTTTGAGCAAATCGTAATTAAATGAACGCTTTTGCAATTAAAAAAAGGTTTGGAATTGTAAGTAAATGAACATAAAAAATTTTGCTTGAGACGAGAAATGCAAGAAATTATTAGGAGAATATAAAAAAAAGTTTTATGTCAGAGTTTTGTAAACTTGTGTTTTTGTTATTGACAAAGGTACTAAGAATTGATTAGATTTTATCAAATTTTTTTTGCTTCAGGCATTGAAAAGTTATTGACACCTTTCCAAATTATTCTACCGTTTTTATTTTTGATATATTTTCTAATTTTGTAAGCAAGTTTGTGAGTTTTACAGTATATAAAACAACATCTGAAAAGCTTTATTTCAAATTATGCCTAATCTGTTAAGTTTACATAGGTCTAGCGTTTATATACACAGTAGCTAGTTGTGTGAATTTTTTATTATCGTATGTCGTTCAACAAACATTAAGAAATATCAGTAAGTAAATTGGTTGTTTTTATTCGCAAGCAACTTATTAATAAAATGCAAATTTGATTGTGAGGTAATTTTGGCAATTACTTTTAATTAAAAATTGTTTTATTCATTTAGATCAATTGAATAAAGTTTTTTTATGTCAAACGTTAAAATGCTGTTGAAATTATCAGTCTTGACTCTTCTTTGTGGAACTTTGACAGCTCAAGGAGGCTACGAAAATGCGGGGATATTGGCAAGGATAAACCCTTCAGGATTTGATTTTTGTAATTTTTGCTGTTTGTTGCTAAAAAGTCAACTAAGCCTTTGAAAAATGTTAAGTTTAGTCAGTCAAGATTTTAAAAAAAGTTTTTCGAGTGAATATTTATTTATTGGTCCAAAATTGGCGCTGTGAGTAGAAAATACCGAGAAAAACTTTACAGTAAATGTTAGTCGTTCAATTTTGTTAAAACGTTTTTGCTTTAGACAAGCGGTTCCAATCAAGTTAATCTATAAGCCTGCGTCAAAGTGTTGGGCATGGTCCACTACAAAATGATGAGATTAGGAAAACATTTTAATGTAACTTTGCTCTTATGAATAAATGCAAATAGGGGCAGAAAAAAAGGTTTTATTTAAGCTACTTTTTTACTTCATTTAATTACTTTCGAATGTATAACAAATTATAATTTTACAAAATTTTTTGAAAAAGCAAGAAAGCTGCAGCTTTTTCCTGTACTAATTTAAGGACAACAATTGGAACGGAGTTCAAATCTCATCAAAATCCATCAATTTTTTTTTATTAAAAATCAATTTGTTGCCGATAATTTATTAATGATACAATTTTCCAGTATCACAGCTGATCAACCAGTTCAACACTACTCAAATAAATGACGCTATTGACTTCCAACCACTTAGTGTAAGCGTAATTAGAATAGACAGGTGAGTTTTCGCAAAAATCTGTGATATTTTTTCAATGTTTTAAGTTTCATAGCATCGCTTCTTGCATCATTCACATTTTTAATTAACAAGACCCTGAAAAAGTTTTTGGTTTTAAATTATTTTTACGGAACATTTTGAGCACTCCTCCTGATGCACTTTTGCAAAAAACTTTCATAGCCAACAGAACACAACCAACCAACACAACAGGTCATACTTGTAGGTTTTTTTTTTTTATCTCTATATTTATCCTCCTAACTCGCAGGAAAGCGACGAAGGCACTAATACATAGGGTAGGCAATTACCCCGACCTGCTTCCGGAGATGCCAAGATATTGCTTTCCGCTTGTAATTTGATAAAGATATAACTTTAATTTAGAGCTGCTTGCCAAGACTACCAAGCAGGGGAAAGTGCCTTTCGCAAGGACACAATAGAATGACGCGAGTGGGTTTTGAACCGAGACCATGTTGATCATAAGCTCGGCGCTTTAACCACTCGACCACGCTGCCGACTCTATTCTTTTTTTTGATTTGTTTACAATTGAATAAATTATTTTTACCTGGAATGGCTTGTACATTTTATAAGCAGCAAAAAAATCGTTGGCAAATAATAGTTAAAACTGATGACATTCCAAGTTTCTTTAAATCAAACTTTTATTTTGTACATATTATTATCTTTATCATTTTTATTTTTTCTCCTGGCACGCAGGAAAACTTCGTAGGCGCTATACTTAAAACTCCCGTCAATCGATTATCCAGATCTTCTTCCAAAGATGCCAAGATATTGCTGTCGGGTTGGAATTTTTTTTTGGTTTTTTAGTCTTTTGTATATGACTAAAATTTAAAGCTGCTTGCTAAGACTGCCGTGCAGAGGAAAGTGCTGTATAGTGTCTTTCAAGAGCAAAACTGAATGACGAGAGTGGTTTTGAATCGTCGCAAGAAAACGGTTTTTTTAGCTTATTCAGCAACTTATGAAAACTCGATTTTTTTCGATTACCAAGCATATTTCTCTTTAAATATTTTTTGTATTGATTTGTCCTAGGAAGTCGCATATACATATGTATTGAACTTACCAAGTCAAATTTAATTGTTTTAAGTCGTTTTGAACTGACAAAGATTTTTTGTAACTTCAGATTTTTCCGACTCCAATTAAATTGTTTATTTATTTTCTTACAGCCAATCAATTTAAAACAAACGATTTGCGCATTTAGAGCATTTTGTTCAGTTTTCCACTTTTTCGTTCGGCATAAGATATTGTGGGTAACACCTTTATTATTTCGACATCTCAACTCTTTGCTGATATTCAATAATTTTTTTCTGCTTTAAGATATAATTTAGCTTTTTCCATAAACTGCTATTTCGAAATAGCAGCATACACGAGAGATATTTATATTTTTTATCTCATAATCGAAAACTGGGAGTTGAAAAAACAATGCACAATCGATTTTACTATATTTTGAAATTAAGTTCTACTTTTGCTCAGTTTTTTCAGTAATACAGTGAAAATTTGTCAAACAGCAGGAAAATTGTTTTTATAGTGTATTGATCGAACGCTTTGAAATTGGAAGCTTCTCCATTCAAGCTTCCCCCCCCAACCAAATCATTATTTCAATGAGAAATGCTTCTTTTTCACTTTCGGTGAATGCGTCTCTCAACCTCCTTTTTTTCCGGTTTGTACTACTAATTTTAGCTAAGTTTGTGACAATCGGACGGTATGAATTAAAATTAAGAAAAAAACTTTCTTATTCCATAGTCTTAACACTCAATTAATTCATACCGTCCGATTAAAATACAAACTTTAAAAAATTATTAATTAACAAAAAATATTACGTTTTTACAAATCATTGGTAACATTTTTTCTTTTAAAAATATAAATTTAAAATTCCATATGTTATTTCAAATCATTGGTTTTCAACCTTTCTTTACATTCCTTTTTTGTGGCCGTTTTCAAATCTTGATTCCTTTTCACACATCACTAAAAATACGGCTAGAAACAAATGTAGAAAAAACTAGGCCAGTGAATAAACAAACCAAATAAAAGATATGAAAATGCTGAAAAAAAATTTTTTTGTTGATTACACTCAAACTCGTCCTGCAGGTGGAGATAAAGAAACACTCCATGGAGACCCTATAACCGGGCGACTTTCTACGGTCTGAACCAAAAATTTAAAGAAGGGAAAGAAGTGCCAAATTGGTAAAGAGAAGATACAAAAATTAAGACAGTTAAGCTGGTGGTAAAAAAATTCTATGTTGGCTTACCACAAGCGCTGCAGAATTAATTTTCCTTAATTTTTAAAGCTGAAAAGAAAAAAGAAAAATAAAGACGAACATTGTAGCGACGTTTGAAAAAGACTCAGCTGTAGATCAAAAAGAAGTAAGCTACTCAAAAAGACTGAGGAACTTGTTAATAAATTAAGCACTAGAATTGTGTTATGAAGACTCTTTCATGCTACTACTAGAAGAAAAGGAATTAGTAAAAATTATTAAAAAGAAAATTAGTGCAGCTTCATTGACAAACTGATCAGCAGTATCATTTTTAAGGAGATTTGATTAGGTATCAGTTAAAGAAGTAAATAAACAATGGCAAAGAGAGCTGAGACAAGAATTCGGATGTTTCAAATGATTTTAGAGAGAAAAAAATTGAAAGGGAAAAGAGAATAGAAACAGCCGGTTTAAAGTGAGTGAGAAAAAGATAGAAAGTGAATTATTATTGAATTAATTGGGACATCAGTCTAGACCAGAATTCCCAAACTTTTAGTTGATCGGTACCCTTTGGACACTGTAGCAGGTTTGCATGTACCCCCAAAATTTTGTGACGTTTCTCTAAAAAAAAGGCTTTCAATTAGAATTAGCCACTAATTTTCCCCCAATTCATGCCCAAAATCTAGGTGATCTCTGAAAAAAAAAAGGTCTTCACTTTGAATCAGATACAAATTTTCCCAATTTATGCCGAAAATCAAGGTGATCTCTAAAAAAAAGAAAAGTCTTCACTTTACAGCAGCCAGAAAATTTCCCCATTCAAACCCAAAATCACGGTGATCTGTAAAAAAAAGTCTTCCCTCTTAATTGTCCTGTTTGACATAATTACAATCGACCGAAAATTCTAGACATTTGAGTCTATTATTTCTTCCGGTCACAGAATTTAACGTAAATAAGGACATTCTGTCACATAATAATGTACCCCTTGAGAAGCCTAAATTTATTTCTAGGGGTACATGTACCCCAGTTTGGGAACCCCTGGTCTAGACTGATTCAAACTTCAAGAATTTCACCGTTGCCACAACTTTAGTCCAGAATCCAAAAATACCAGTTGAATTAGTTAACTCAGTGCTTCTCAAATGGGAGCCACTGGGCTCTCTAAAGAGAAATTTAAAATCTCAAGGGAGGAAAAAATCATCATAGGAGGAATTTGAGAATCTTGGTACAATATAAGTTTCCCAAAAAACTTGACTCTTCCTTCACAATCACAGTCGAAAAAAATTAAAAACCTTTTTTTAGAAAACACTTCCGTTTTGGGACAAAAATCATGAAATCCGAAAATAATTCGAAGTGAAGACCTTTTTTTAGCGAAAATTACTTCTTAGGAATAGATTTTTTCTGTAAACAAGCGTTCGGGTTTGTCCCTTCGAAAAAATAGTATGCCTCGTCATTAAGGTATCTTTTTTGGTGGTGGAAGAACGATGATACTTGAGTTCTAAAAGGGAGGAATGCGGCAAAAACTTGAAAATTCATAAAAGTTTTTTCTACAGAGAAATTCTACCCCGGATTAGAAACCACTGTTTTAAATTATTATAAAGTTTAACCGCGATCATTAAATTCAAAAAGGTAATATCTATCTTTATTCAAATGTAGACAATACCTAATTTAAAAAAATTGAACCTATAAATTAAAACTTGATTTAATTATTTCATAATTTCTTAAAATTTTTTAACGTTCAACAAGTAGCCGATGGATGGGATCAAAATTTTGACATAAAAGAAAAAATATGTCTGAGAGAGATTAGTAGTTTTTTTTATTGGTGTCCACACTTTAGACGATCGGTAACTGGTCGTGTTGGGGTGTCAGTGACGGAATTCTATCAAGAATTTTTGTTGAATACAAACAATGTGGATGAACTTTCGGTGAGTGTTAAGACTATGGAATAAGAAAGTTTTTTTCTTAATTTTAATTCATACCGTCCGATTGCTAAGTTTTCATAAGCTTTTTTATTTCAACTAAATATCAAAAGTAATCAAGTCAAGATTACATTAAAAAATCAAATTAGTACTTAGGCTTGTGACTAGGGTTGCCAGAGTCGTTACCTTTTGCTTGCAAGTTTGAAATTTATTAGTTTTGTTACGACTCTTCTAAAAGTTGTTACTATTTCACTTGATTTTTAACATTTATTTCAGTTTTAATGATTAAGAGTTAAGCGATAAATTATACAGAGCAAGAATTATTTATAAAATAGTAAATAAAGTGACGCGATTACAGTTGAAAGGGTTTTAAAATGGTTTGAACATGTTCTGTTTTCGTATAAACATGTTTTGTTTTGGGCCAGCCACGAACGGTGCTTGCGCTGCCAGTGCCAGCCAGTATATGTCAGTCACTAGTGAGGCGTGCGTTTCTAGTTATTCATTGTGCTGTTTAACGCGCTATCTTAGATTTCGTTTAACCCTATTTAACAATGAGTTTTGATAAGAAAATAAGTAAGTAAATACATATTTTTTATTAATTATCCTATATTAACATATTGACTTTATTTTATAATTTTATTTTTATTTCAATTAATTTGTTACTTTTTGACCATGGTATTTGCACTTTTTGAGATATTCTGCTGGCAGCTCTGCTTGTGATCTATTTGCGTAGGGGTTCTGACTAAAATTTTAGCAAAAAGTTTTACGATTTTATAAAATAATGAAGATCGTTTTCGTTTCAGATAGGAAAAAACTAAAAAGAAAGAATTTTTGTGTAATTAGTATTCTTTGGTTAAAGCAGAATTTAATCAGACAAGTATGAACTAACCCTTTCAAAATTTTTCAATAATATTTTCCATGCACTAAACACTTGCTATTATCTGAAGGGGAAATTATTCTATTAATTATTCATAGATTTCATTTTCATCTTATTATTTTAGAAAGTTAAATAGAAAATCACTCCAACTCTGTCCACAAGTTTTTCCTAGGGTGTCGCAACTTTACACGGAAATCCAAAACAACGAGTTTTATTTTTTATTTTTTTTATTTTATTTTTATCTCTATATTTATCCTCCTGACTCGCAGGAAAGCGACGGAGGCACTATACATAGGGTAAGCAAATACCCCGACCTGCTTCCGGAGATGCCAAGATATTGCTGTCCGTTGGTAATTCAATAGAGATATGACTGTAATTTAGAACAGCTTGCCAAGACCACCAAGCAGGGGAATGTGCCGTAAAGTGTCTTTCCCAAGGACACAACAGAATGGCGAAAGTGGGTTTTGAACCGAGACCATGTTGATCATAAGTATGGCGCCTATAATTTAATAATAATACCAAGATAAGATAGTTAAACTAAGTAACCCGAATACCTGCGCTGAAGCGAAGCTGTGTTCCAGTTATGCAGTTATCCAGCAAATACCAGTGTTTCCAGTTTTCCAGTTATCCAGCAAATAGCCCGACCTGCTTCCGGAGATGCCAAGATAATTTAATAATAATACCACGATAAGATAGTTAAACTAAGTAAGCTGTGTTCCAGTCATGCCGGTTCTTGAAATAGTTTTCCGCAAGACTGAAGTTCTTAAAACAGTTTGTACGGGCTAAGTACAGATTCATTCGCCATAAAACTCCTCCCCACAGATAGAAAGAAACCACAGTTTTTAACTATAAAGAATATATTTACAAAATCAAACCAACTTGAGCAATTCTCATAAAACCTTGACTCTCAAGCTCCACAAAACTTAAAGCAAAACACAACGTAAGCAGCTGCAAATATTCACTCAACAACTTTAAATTGACTAACTATTAGAACAAATTAGCACCCCAATGGCTAATATTAACTTAACAGTTTGTTAGGATTAGGAGTTTGGTTTTGAACTAACCCTAACACAGTATAAACAAACTTATATCAAATAAACTTAACTGAATTTATTATAGCACGATCACGTTATGCATTATTTCGTCGCCTGTCTACTGAGTCTACTGAGTCGCATAGCCACGTAACAATTGATATATATAGTGAGCATGACTGAATGAACAAATCACCGACCGTGGGATACAGAAACGCTTTCACACAAAAGTTCACACGATGAATATTATGAGAAGCGGGGCACGACCGATAAAACAAAGCATAAGCCGAATATAAGGCAAGCACGCTGCATTTGGCATACACGAATCACGACATTCTCCCCCTAGTTGCAAAAAAAATTTGTGAACGCGAATTTGAAAATAAAAATACAGAAATACAAAATAATTTAAAGTTTATAATGAAATTGAAAAAAATTATTTGTAGGAGAAATCGAATTACATTTTGAAACCAGTAAAGTAATTCAAAAACTAAAACATTAAAAACATAATATGGAAATGTTGAGTTGTGTGTGTGATATGTAAAACACGAAATATTGGAATGATGAAGTGTATGTGTTGTAAAATTGTAAGTGAAATGTTTGTGAAAGTAACTTCGAATCGCACCATTAAGACAGTTTATATAGCCAAAAAAAATAAAAATATTTCCAATATATTTTCAATATAAATTTCTATTTCCAATATAACGTTATTGACGAATCTTAAATCACCTTGGATATATTATATTTTATGATTGTTGAATATTATTAAAATGAGACATGTAGTTTTCAATCCATAGCTTGATATAATTATACATAAATTCAAAATTATAAAAATTGACATTGCATCACAAACACATCCAATAGCAAAAAGCATTTTTGAAACTATTCAACAGTTAAGAAAATTATAATAATCAAGTTGTTGAAAGTAAGTGTTAAAAGTCCTTCATCGAGAAATTGAAACTGTTCGATATCTTCGCTTGCATCTTCCATATTCTAGTAGTTGAGTTATATTCGGATGTTTGATAAAAAAAGTTCTTCAATTGGCAGCGTCTGTTGTAAATGAAGCTCGGTGCAATTCGGAAGTTTGTTTGAAGTTGTGAAGTTATGCTCGTGAGGTGGCGGTGTTGTGTAAGATGACGACGGCTGAGCACTGCAAAACAAACATAAGCGACAACGATCTGCGTAAATAATTGATAATTATAAAAACTAATACAGTCTGAAAAAATTTTTAATTTAAGCATGCATTTTAACATAACAGCTATAAAATAAGCGACAGTATGATAAAACAAGAACACACACAAAAAAAATAGTTGCACATTATATTTTGTTTGTTCGTGAAAAGCATTCACGACCACCAGAGTTTTCCAAAGGCTGTAACCTGACGTGCTCACTAATTGAAGAATCCTCGTGGTTGCTCGATTCATCGGTATTTAAAGTGGTGATTGATTTGCCGATAGAAAGAAAAGTAGAGAAGCAAACAGTAAAAATGTCTCTACTGTATGCTAAGAATTTAGAAAGGTATTTTTTTAACACATTTCAACGTAAAAACTAAAATCCGCATTGTTGTTAAAATTTGTATTAGAATAAGCATGATGGTTATGAAAGGTGTGGAAAGTTTTTCAAGGGCTAAAAGAAAAGTATGTCGGGCAAAATGACGCACAGAGTTTGTGACAACAGAAAAATTGGCGTCGTAAACTTCACTTGCTTGAAGCGAGAAGATAGCATGCTGTAGTTTATCCCTATCTACAGCAGTCTGGGCAATAGTTGCGAGCAACGAATTTAAATCGGTCAAACCGTTATGTGTTTCGACACGGCTTGATGTATATCTGCAAAAATCTTTTACAGAAAAATAAGAGTTCGCCCAGGGTGATAATGTTTATAATACAATGCTCGCCTTAGATAATAAAGTTTGGACTTACAAGTTGGCCTATACGCGGTTTACCAGCTCGGGTGCGTCCATACTCAACCAAAGGCAAGAGAGAAGATTTCGTATCGTTATCAAAAGCTAACGAAGGCCAGGCAGTTGCGTTGATTGGTGGGCAGGTAAGTTGTATGATGACATCACCACCCAAATGCAAGACTAGGTCTACCTAATGCTTATGATAGAAGTTCAGACGGGTGTAATTTGCCCAACATTGAAAAGAAACAAAAGTAGAAGTTCGTTCTAACTGGCAATGCAACAACAAGCGATTTGAAAAGAAAGAATATTACAGATACGCTCTAATTGAAAATGGAACAAACGAAAAATCAAAATTATGGAAAAGAAAATGCCTTAATCAATAGAAGCAAGAGAAAACTTCGAGCCATCAAAAAAATAAACAATGAAGAAAAGCAAAAAAAAGGAATTACTGTATAAGATATGGTTCTTAACTTTTAATAGCGGATCAGTGGGTTGATTACTCGATCGGATCTAGCAGTTTTTTGTTGGTATGGTGCACGATGAAAGAAGAGGAATTTGTCGATTGATGTCGAATGAGGTGGTGTGTGCTTTGTTGGACGTATCTGTAAAGTAGAAAATGTTTTCGCACGGCGGTTTCCTTGAGTCCTTCGTCACAATTGCCGCAGATGTTAAAGTTCATTTTTGTCTACTTGAACTACTTTTGTCTACTTTTGCAACTAGGGGGAGAATGTCGTGATTCGTGTATGCCAAATGCAGCGTGCTTGCCTTATATTCGGCTTATGCTTTGTTTTATCGGTCGTGCCCCGCTTCTCATAATATTCATCGTGTGAACTTTTGTGTGAAAGCGTTTCTGTATCCCACGGTCGGTGATTTGTTCATTCAGTCATGCTCACTATATATATCAGTTGTTACGTGGCTATGCGACTCAGTAGACTCAGTAGACAGGCGACGAAATAATGCATAACGTGATCGTGCTATAATAAATTCAGTTAAGTTTATTTGATATAAGTTTGTTTATACTGTGTTAGGGTTAGTTCAAAACCAAACTCCTAATCCTAACATTTTGGAAGCGGGGCACGACCGATAAAACAAAGCATAAGCCGAATATAAGGCAAGCACGCTGCAGCCACGCATTTGGCATACACGAATCACGACAAGTTTGTCCGTCAAACACAGGCTAAAACAATTCTATTTCGCTACAACTTCCAAGGTGTCAGCACTGACCCTTGACTACTTAAATACTTAACAACACAGGCGACAGTAACACAAACGATTTATAGCACTTTTTAACTGGAATGAATAAAAAATTTACAAAGCTATATATTACATATTAATAAAAGCACTAAAAAGGAATAAAAACTAAAAATCCACGATAGCCTGCTTCGCCAAAGACGGCTTATCAGGTGGAATCTATGAAGTAATAAAAAATGTAAAATATAAAAAAATATAAAAACCAAAAATATTATTATATTAACTGACATTTATATTATCCACTAAAACAAAGAACTGCTGAGAAATTGCTAACAGGTACACACGCAGGTCGACTAAGTCTGTGCTGAGCATAGTAAACTTGGTCTGATTGAATACAACAAGAAAACACAATAACACTGCATAAAAACGTCATACGGTAGAGATAACAAAGAAACAAAGAGATAGAAGCAAGGCTTGGTCAGGTGACACAGAAAAGCGGGAAGAGCAAGTCAAAGAAATTTAACAAAAATTGCTTAATTTTAGCTTAAATTATCAACATAATTATTATCTATATATTGGTTTTAATTTTATTCCTTTTCAGACTTCAAATTACAACTATAATTTTGCCAAGTTAAACATCCAAATTCTGTCCAATAAAAATTGTTCCATTTCTAACTCGACGAAACGACAAAATTTTTTTACTTTTCAACCGCTTGGTGGCTGGTGCTTCTAAATCAACTACGCTTTTGTATAATTTCTTACTGGGCGAAACGACAATATCTTATGCAATAAAATTTCGAATTTTCAGTTTTTTACTCATTGTAGCGATTTCTCCTGATAAGCTGGAAACGGGCTTTGAACTCCGTTTTATAACAACCATAATAATTGTTGGCGGCGTTGCCTGATATTAGGCATGCCCTATAGATAATAGAGCTTTCGCGGCATTTTTCCTCTAATGAACAACTGGCTTTGTTTCTACAATTGCACGGTGGTGTAGTGCTATTTGCAGTAGTCCTGTTAGATAGTATGATTTCGTTATGGCTGGATATAATTGCTGCCATGTTTGGCATGCAGCTGTAGCTCACCTTGACATTGAATTTGCTGCAAATTTTGTGCAGTCGATGATGGGGAGGAAAGTGTTTAGTGAGCAGTCGCAAGAATTCCTTGCTGATGTTGGTTTTGACATGCTCGCTAAACGGTGGGTTAAACCACGTGATGCTTCTTTTCCTCTTTTTCTTTTTCTTGGAGCCAAGGATATCTGCATACTCCAGTTTACCAGTGTGTCCACTTCGATGCATGACCTCTTCGTACTCCGGGACATCTTTGGAAAATTCCTTGCCACACAAGAGTTGCAAGAGGCGAGTAGCGAGCATTTGTGGGAGTTGTTTTTGATAACTGGCAGATGGTTAGATGGACGGTGTACGTAAAGAGGTTAGTTGTTGGGCTTGCGGGAGGGCCAGTACCACCCCGACTTCAGGTCAAAAGTGACGTCGGGGAAATTAGTTTGGACGAGGTGGTTTTCTGCTGTTATCTTTAAGCCGTGATGTTGGAAGAGCTTTATGATCCGTTTTTTAATGCGCTCTGAGTTTGGATCAGTGGCATTTTTCAGGATTGCCAAACCGTCGTTTCTGTAAAAGCCGATGATGTTGCTTCCGACAAGCTGCGTCAGGCTGTTGAGGAAAAAGAGGCCAACCAATTCAAATATCTCGGCTTCATCAAAAGAACCATTTGCAACGTCAAATAGTGAGCATTTCTTTTTTATCCAGACACCATTCCTGCTAAAAAGGAGTGATTTTCTGCAATGCAGAATTATGCTGACTTCGTCATCATTGATTTCTATGAACTGCCTTGCAAAATCGATGGCATCTGTGAGCAGTTATTCTGAAATAGAAGGATAGAAATCTATGACGTCGAAAGATCAAAATTTACATTTATCCTTGCTGGGAAAGTTATTACACCATGAAATCACACCCGTAGTACTACGCCATTGTTGCAGACCTGTTGATTGACGAATTGAAATATTGAAATTAACCAGAATGTGTTTGCTAACTTTCCCAAGGTTCGATTTGGTTGGGTTTATGAGTCTTCATTAAGGGTTCGTGGAGAAATTTGGCTTATGATCTTCCAAAGTTATAAACGCTGGTTTTTCCGGTATTGTTCAATGCGGTTGTCTGATTTAAGATTTTTTTGCAAGTTGTTTAGCTTCCAAATTGATTTGTCTTCGAAGCAAGACAATTTGGCGGGACCAATTTCGCGGGAGACAATTTGTCGGGACAAATTTGTCGGCGAGCGAATTTGGCGGCGAGTCAATTTGGCGGGAAAATAAATAAAAATGATTTACCTTCACTGGCGTTGAAGCAACAACAAAAAAGTTTTGTTATGTCACAAAAGCAATTGAAAAGGCAATTGCAATTGTTCAGCTGATAAGAGTGAAAATTTTAATTTAAAGTTGTTAAATGCGTTAAATTTAGAAATGTTTCCAGCCGAATATTTATCTATTTGAATTTACAATAGCTTAATTTCAAATATTTAAATTAAAAAAGATACTTCAATGATTAAACTTTTGAATCACGGTCGTTTAACACAAATCTTTTAAAAAAAAAAGTACAATAATGTAGCTTACAACAAAGATGACATGTTTGAAGTTTTACGGGCGTACAAAGTTATGACGTCATAATAAACATTTTACTATATATTCTGGTCGTTTTAAGTAGTTTTTTAGTTTTAACAGTTTGTTTCGTCTATAGGGCTCGTCAGAAAGCAATCAAAAATTTGAAAAACAAATACAAAAAATAATGCTTAACAAAGCGATAAAAAGTCGGCAAAAGAACTTAAAAGAAAAAGAAAATTACGGCAATTACGGAAGTGATTAAGATTGTCAAGACTCAAAACAAATCCTCTGATTAGATCAAGCCAAATAGCAAAGCTTACAGAAGAGTATATGAAGCGGTTACAAATCGTTTTTGATTAAATTTCAATGTGTAAAGTTTTTTTCCTTTGCTTACACTAAAGAACAAATTTATTGCAACAAACAGAGCGCCCTGAAAATGCTTTTAAAAAAATTAAAGATTTTTATGCGTTCTATTACTCTATTGTACAAATCTGATTGAATTTTTGCATCTTTTGATTAGACTTGTTCCCGTTGCATTGTTTAACAACTCTCATACCGGTAATCAGTGTTTTTCAGAAGTCGTTAATTGTGCAGCTGTGATTAATGCAACGGAATTGTTCTAAGTTTTCGCAAGCGCGTGAATTTTGTGACATCACAAAAGATGGCGTTTAAGGTCAGCACGTAGGTAACAAATAAGCATGGCGACTTCAAATTTGCACTACAATAATTTTGTTCAGTTGTATTATGAAAAGATTAAATACAAATTTATCCCGCCAAATTTCGCCGTTTTCTTTACCCACAATGCTAGAATCATTAATCATGATATTAGCCATAACAAATTTTAATTTGGAAACATTAGCGTTAGCAAGGGAAAAAAATTTTACACATTAAAATTTAATTTAAACAAATTGTAACCGGTTTAACTTTTTAATCACTGCCGTAATTGCCCTAATTTTCCTTTTCTTTTAAGTTCTTTTGCCGACTTTTTATCGCTTTGTTAAGCTTTATTTTTTGTATTTGTTTTTCAAATTTTGGATTGCTTTCTACCGAGCTCAATAGAGGAAACAAACCGTTAGAACTAAAAAACTACTTAAAACGACCAGAATATATAGTAAAATGCTTATTATGACGTCATAAGTTTGTACGCCCGTAAAACTTCAAACCTGTCATCTTTGTAGTAAGCTACATTAAGGCCCGTTTCCACTACGAGCGTGGAAAAGAGCATTCTTTGTTTGTTTTATTGATTTTTTTTGCGCTCGCTTCAATTTTAACTGCTCGCTTCAATCGAAGATCAATAAAAGAAACAAAGAATGCTCTTTTCCACGCTCGTAGTGGAAACGGGCCTTAAGAGCGTGGAAAAGAGCATTCTTTGTTTGTTCTATTGATTTTTTTTGCGCTCGCTTCAATTTTAACCGCTCGCTTCAATCGAAGATCAATAAAAGAAACGAAGAATGCTCTTTTCCACTACAAAAAACGAAGAATGCTCTTTTCCACGCTTGTAGTGGAAAAGAGCATTCTTCGTTTCTTTTATTGATCTTCGATTGAAGCGAGCGGTTAAAATTGAAGCGAGCGCAAAAAAAAATCAATAGAACAAACAAAGAATGCTCTTTTCCACGCTCGTAGGGGAAACGGGCCTTTATTGTACTTTTTTCTAAAAGATTTGTGTTAAACGACCGTGATTCAAAAGTTTAATCATTGAAGTACCTTTTTTAATTTAAATATTTGAAATTAAGCTATTGTAAATTCAAATAGATAAATATTCGGCTGGGAACATTCCTAAATTCAAACGACGACGACGACGATTCCTAAATTTAATGCATTTAACAACTTCAAATTAAAATTTTCACTCTTATCAGCTGAACAATTGCAATTGCCTTTTCAATTGCCTTTGTGACATAACAAAACTTTTTTGTTTTCGCTTCAACGCCAGTGAAGATAAATCATTTTTATTTATTTTCCCCCCAAATTGGCTCGCCGACATATTGGCTTTCCGACAAATTGTCTCCCGCCAAATTGGTCCCGCCAAAATGTCGCGTACCCATTTGTCTTAGATGTTCCTATTGGACTTCCGGTATTTGATTGTAATGTTATCCTGCAGCAACTTCTCGTAGTTGTTCACTTCAACCTTATAAAGATTCGTAGTTTTGTCAGCAGGGACGAACAGATCCGGCGACGAATTGATGGTTTTCATGTCGCGAGCCAGTTTATTTTGAAGGAGGTTTGAAACTTTACGAAAAGAAACTGATCGGGTCATGCGTTAGAGCTCGGCTTCAAAATCTGCAAGATCATTGATTTGGGGCCATAAGCCAAACGTCTCCACCAATTGATTTTTGCCTGAGCCGATTCTTTAAGATAATTATAAAACAGTTTTTCCGGTTTGGGTGTTTCGTTCTATCAATTTGTTACTTTATCGTATAGCTGAGGAGTTTAATGAATTTCCTTTTGTTTTGTTTTAGGTAACAGCTCAAAACTGCAGATTATTGTTCGATGACGTAAGTTTGGAGTTATCGATACCAATTGTAAACAGCTTTCTCGGCGGAAGCTTCGATCAAATCCTATCAAACGCAGCACAGACATTGGTAAATTAAATTAATAATTGATAATTATGATCTTTATTTGATTATCTATCACGTAACAATAACACCTAATTAATATTAGCTTTAATCTTGCCAAAACAAACTTTGAATTGGACAACGTGGCCAAAAGTTTGTTTGAATAATTATCGACATTTGTTTTAAATGACAACCGTATTAACTATTCATTTATCTTATCTATCTTCATCTTATTATTGGCTTAAACAGAGCAACCATCAAGTGATTTTAATTTTGGAAAGCCTCAAATCGAGTTGTTCAAGCAAACCTTATAAGTGACTCTAGGTTAGTGGTTATCAAATATTACTGTCCGGTTATAAGCTTTTTATTTTTACATGAGTGATTGGATTATAATTTAAAATTGTTTGCTTGGATTGCAACCACGTCGAAAGCAAAGGAATTTCTTTTAGGGTTACAGCAAAATGACGAGAGTAGTACATTGTAAAAAAATCTGCAGCAAAATCAAAGAACTTTGCAAAATTCCAAATATATCAAAAGCGCCGACTGAAAAGATCAAAGAAGACGCTGCAGCTTTTTTTACAGTGTATTTGATGATGATGATGATGATATTTTATTCACGCTTAGTAACAATATTTAAGTAGTATATGCAATGTACATTAAGCAAAGCATGAAAAGGAAACGCGACACAACGACGAACGTTAAACATGCAGAAAGTAGAGAGAGGGGGTAAGAAAGAGAAAAAATAAGAAGCACGGCCGCGTTACCTAATTCAAACTAAATATTATTATTTAAAAAGACAAAAAAGACACAAAAAAATGACAAAAAAAAAAATGTGCAGTGCAGGAACGGTTATGTAAATCATTGGGAGGCACAACCGCCCTATATAGCTAACTATAAATTTAGCTCAACTGAGCATGGTGAGTAAAGAAAACCTCCCGAAAAGAAACCTCACCAGGTCCGGAAACCTTTTCTGGATGCACTGCAAATACAAACATAAAAAGAAAACAAAATATACTTATATATATATACATTATGAAGAGAGAATAAAGAAGTATAAAGTTTAGAAAAGAATAGAACATGCCAACTGTTTAAATTGATTTGAATAATCAGTTAAAAATAAATAAATAAATAATAAGGTTGATTGTCCATTCAACGGTTTAAATTTGTTATATCAATTGATTCCAATTTTCTTACGTAGCATACACTCTTTCTTGATAGAGATTGAAAATGTTTTGAAGATTGTAGCCTGATTGAGAATTGATAAGAGAACCAATGTTGATGATTGTTCTTTAGAAAGACATGTGCTTGAATTTCCTGAATTCATTTTTATCTGAAATAAAAATGCTTTCCCGCAGTAAGTAGCTCACTGAAATCATTAAATTTAGATCTTATTGAATATTTAATTATACACTAATTCTAGTTTACAGATGTATAAAAGCAATACCTACATGCACTGTCAAGTTATGGCGCCGAAAAGACAAAGCGCCATTAAGACGTAATTATAGTTTTATAACTTAATTTGTAAAATCTTTTATTGATCCTTATTTATATTGATTCATTGAGTAGGAATTTTTTAAGATTGTTTCTGAAACATTTGAAAGTCTGGTTGCTAGTTTTTAAATTGGCTGGGAGAGAATTCCAAATGAAAGGGCCTTGATAAGAAAAAGATTGTTTTGCAACAGTTGTTTTACAATGATGTGTTATGTATTGAGCTTTGTTTCTTGTATTGTATTTGCATGGATTTAAATGCAAATTACAACTAAAAGCAGGAGATTTGTTTCCACCTTGTATTAGTTTGAACATAAGGGACGCCGTTTCCAATTTATATAATTGATTTATTTTTAAAATGTTGCATTGTTTCATAATGTCATTTATGTTGGAACAATAGGGCAATTCAAATATCATTCTCAAGAATTTGTTACAAATTTGCTGAAGCTTTGTAATTAGAGTTGAATTACCAAAATACCAGTTTGAAATGCAATATTGGAGGTGACTGTTAATTAGAGAATGATACAGAAGGAGTAGTGAATCCTTGTTTACAAGTGATTTTATTTTGCACACTACACCATAACAGCTTCTTAGCTTTGAAATCAAGTATTTCATGTGTAGACTCCAGGAAAGATTATTGTGAATGAATACACCCAGAAATTTTAGAGAATTTACCTGATCAATTTGACTATTTCTTATTGATAAAGAATGTTTACCTCCAACATTTGAGTTTGGAGTACTAAAAAGCATAAATTTAGTTTTTTCAATATTTATTGACAATTTGTTAGAAACCAGCCACCGATCAATTAATTCCATCTCTGATTGCATGAATTGGAACAGAGTTGATGTATTTTTATGGCTAGTCCAAACAGTTGTATCGTCAGCAAACATAACGGCTTTGCTTTTAGTTAAGCAATTGTTAAAATCATTCACATATATAAGAAACAGGAGTGGGCCTAAAATAGACCCTTGCAGAAAACCCATGGTTGATGAATTGATTGTGGATGATAAAACACCAGAACACACAACTTGTTGTTTTCTGTTGAGTAAATAGTTCTTGAACCAGGTATATGCTAGTCCTCTTATTCCATAGTGGTCGAGTTTTTTTAGTAGTATTTCAATACTAATTGTATCAAATGCTTTTGATAAATCCAGGAAAATAGCAAGGCTTTTTTCGTTTTTGTTGAATGAATTGGTGATGCTATTTATGAGAAGCGAAATAGCTTGGGAAGTAGAACATTTTTTTCTGAAACCAAATTGATTTTCGAAAAAAAAATTATGTCTGTTTAAAAAGCTAATTACTCTGCGGTACATTATTTTTTCTAAAATTTTGGAAATATTTGAAAGTAGGCTGATAGGCCTATAGTTATTTATGTCACTAGCATCACCTTTTTTATACAAGGGTATGATCTTGGCAATTTTGAAATCACTAATTACTTTACCAGTAGAAAGAGAAAGGTTGAATATATGTGAAAGTGCCATGATAATATTATCAGGAGAAGATTTCAGTAATTTAAGTGGGATTTCATCAAAACTTGCACTTAGTTTTGGTTTGCTGTTTATAAGTATATTTTTTACTTTCCTAGGGCAAGTAGGCCAAACATACATAGTTTCTTGAATTTTGTTTCCAAGGTATTCAGAATAATTATTTTCATACTTAGGGAGTGTACTAGTATATTTATATGCAATAGATGAAAAATGGTCATTGAATAGGTTAGCTAGTTGCTGTGGATCAGTTATTTTGTTGGTATCTGTGTAAAGAGATTTACACTCAGGTATATTTTTCTTCCCCAAAAGGCTATTGAGAGTCCTCCAGGTAGCTTTTATGTCGTTTTTATTAGATTCCAGTTTATTTTTAATGTGTTCTTGTTTTTATTGTTGAATCTTTCTAAAATAAAGATTGCGAGCTTTTGTAAACTGTCTTTTTGTTTCAGGGGATTTTGTTTGCATGTATTTCTTAAATAATGCTTCTTTGTTGGACAATAATTTTTTGAGCTCATCATCAAACCAGTTATGATTCTTTCTACTGTCTTTGATAACCTGTTTAGGAAAGTATTTGTTAAACAGATTCATATAATCTTTCAAAAGTACCTTGAGGCTTGTATCTGGATCTGTTTCTTTTAATAGTGGGTCAATATTGACTTTTTGAAGTTCATTGTTGAAAAGAGTTATTTTGGCACTTGAAAAGAATCTTTGCATCTTAGGTTCAGATTGAGGATCAATGCTGTTTGCATAACTCAGGAATAATGGAAGATGATCCGAAAGGGGATGAGTTATAATTGCTGCACAAATAGATTTGTCCAAACTGACATTGGTCCAGATGTGATCAATCAATGATCCACTATTTGCATTGAACCTTGTTGGTTTTTTAATAAGTGGTATAAAGCAGTTTTCAAAGAGCATATCTGCATAGTTAGCTATGTGTGGATCATCACAATTCAGTAAATTATAATTGAAATCACCGAATAAGAAGCAGGGTGTCACACTTCATTCATAATTTTAATCATAACGATGTAGTGTATCCCCGTTAAAAGCAGTTCGTAGTTTTATCATAAGAGAATAAATGCGGCTCTTTGAGCGCTGTCTGCGATATACGTCCAATTTGTTATATGGCTCGATACATGTATCTTTTTCTCTTTTTTTCTCTTTGTATTGACGTAATATGTTTTTGACTAACATCATTGTACTGGAAAATTCGCGTATATTCCACTTGATTCGCGTAACGAACTCTCCAGGGGTTTCTGGCTGAATCTTGAATTTACGAGAAAGTTTACGTCACGTGATTTTGTTTTCTATATAAAGCCGATGCGTAGCGAGAATTTATTATTATGATGATTATTATCGTTGTGAGGTAATTTGAAGCGACTCGAGTGGCGGCTCGAGCGAAGGTGATTTTGTTTGGCCACAGGAGGTGGACCGTTAGATTTTGTGTCGGTGGACAATTGTTGAATTTATTTTGTGCCAGTGGTTGGCAGTTTTGTTCTACAGAGGTAGAATTATTTGTGTTGATTGAGTCGAGTTATAGTGTTGATTTCGCTTTGCAGTTTGGCAAAGCGTGGAATAGAATTTCGTCGGTCGTGATTTTGTAATACATTTGTTGTTATTAGAGACAGTGGTCTCTGTTTGTTGTGAGAAAGAATCTTCAACAAAATCAATCCGAGCTTTCGTTAACCAACTGTATAAACCGTCGGGCTCATAGCAAAACTACTTCTTGAGCCGGAATAAAATAAAATTTAGACACAGCTTTGTTTCAGCGCAGGTATTCGGGTTACCTAGCTCAACTGGTCCTTTGGGATTCCCGAACAAAGTTTGTGACATCTGGGGGCTCGTCGTCCGGGAAGATTTAGATTTTTGTTTAAGAGTGCTGAACAGGAGTTTACGGCTTGAAGATGGCGAATAGTTCGATTGAGGAAGAGTTCGAAAGACTGAGAGTCCGTGTGGAAAATTTGAAGATGTCGGAAAAGGCAAAAGCCGATTTCTTTCAGAGCGAATGGAACCGACTATGTGAAAAGGAAGAGAAGGAAAAGGAACGACAAGCGATGTTGGAAGAGAAGGAAAAGGAACGACAAGCGATGTTGGAAGAGAAGGAGAAAAATCGAGAATTAGAACTCGAAAGGCTGAAATTTGAATCGAAGCAAAGAGAAATGGAATTTGAAGAGAGAAAAATGCAAATGGAATTAGAGAGGTTGAGGTTGGAACGAGAAGCCAATCGCTCTGCTGGAGAAGGGGGAGAAGCAAACCAGGCGGGGGGCGTACGTGCTTTTGGAGGGGTAAAGTCCCTTGATCTCCCTCATTTTGTTGACGGAAAAGACGACCTTGATAGCTATTTGTTGCGCTTTGAAAGATATGCTACGGTTGCGAATTGGCCCCAGACTAATTGGGCGACTCAGTTGAGTGCTTTGTTGAGGGGGGAAGCTTTGGGCGTGTACTCCAGGCTTTCACAGGAGGATGCTCTGGATTACGAGCGATTGAAGGCAGCGTTGCTAGAGCGATACGACTATACGGAAAAAGGGTATCGCCAACGTTTTAGAGAAGCCAAGCCAGAGGGTGCTGAGAGCCCTGACCAGTTCATTGTAAGGCTTAGAAACTATTTCACGCAGTGGGTGAAGCTTTCTGATATGGAAAGCAGCTTCGAAGGTGTTGTCGAGCTAATGGTTAAGGAGCAGTTTATAAACGCGTGCCCGAAGGAATTGTCGGTACATCTGATGGAGAGCAAGCATAAGGATCTCCGAGAATTGGCAGCGAGTGCGGGGCAGTACTTGACAGCGCACAACAGGAAGCTGTCAAGCCGAGATGTGAGTGCTAAGAAGAGTGTCGGCGCGCCAAGATTGGAAGGCAAGATTCCGGATATCTCTCCTACAACGAAAGGAAATATAAAATGCTTTAACTGCGGGAAAGTCGGGCACAGGGCAAGTGAGTGCTTCTCAAAGATTCAAGAGAGAAACCCCAAAAGATATTGCTACCGGTGCGGTGGAATGGGTCATACTTTTATGCAATGCGAAGAAAGAAATCGATTAGCGCGTGGTGGTGCTGGTGCGCGGGAAAGAGCATACAAGGTTGCTTGCGCCGTGCCTATAAAGAGTTTTAGTGAGATCGGAAATGAAAAACAAAAAGAAGAAAATTACCGAAGTGTAAGTAAAGAAAGAAAAAAAATTGATCAAAAATCACAAGAGTATTTAGAGCTAAAAGATGGACGAAAAATTGGAATTTTGAATGGCGCATGTTTAGACGAAAATTTAAGTAATCAAATGCCTACGTCGATTGGAATGGTCGGAAACAAATCGGTCACCGTTCTGAGAGACACTGGGTGCTCCGGAGTGATCGTTAAGAGGGAGTTGGTCGCGGAAGAGCAGCTCACAGGAAAGGTGGGGTATATAATGACGGTTGCGCGCACTTTACTGAAGGCCCCGTTTGCAAATGTAGAGATAAATACGCCTTATTGTAGTGGAACAGTGGAAGCTTTGTGCTTAAGAGACCCGCTGTATCCGTTGATTGTTGGAAATATTCCAGGAGCTAGAGCACCCGATGATCCTGATGAAACTTGGTGCGTGGAGGCGGCAGCAGTTACTCGGTCGCAAGCTAAAAGGAGCACCGAGTCAAAACCTTTAAAAGTTGCGGAGGCAACGAATCAGATGGCTGTGACGAAGGATGAGCTCATCAAACTTCAAGGGGAAGACCCATCCTTGTTAAAGTACGTGACGATGGAAGCGCCCTTGGTCAAGAACGGAAGAGAGATCAGCTATATAAAGAGGAAGGGAATTTTGTACCGCATCACCAAAAATATTGATGTAGGAGAGAAGGAATTGAAGCAGATTTTAGTGCCAAAAGATCTGAGGAAGAAGGTGATGGAGATCGCTCACGATACGATGTTGGCTGGACATATGGGTGTCAAGAAGACGGAAGATAGGATACTGACCAATTTTTATTGGCCTGGGATTCATCAGGATGTGGTGAGTTTCTGCAGGTCATGTGATGTGTGCCAGAGAACGGTATCGAAAGGGAGAGTAGCAAAAGTTCTGCTGGGAAAAATGCCGTTAATAGATTTGCCGTTTAAGCGAGTGGCGGTGGATTTGATTGGCCCGATTATGCCGGCAAGTGATAAGGGGCACCGATATGTTCTTACTCTGGTGGATTATGCGACACGTTATCCAGAGGCCGTGCCTCTGAAGAATATTGACACCGAGACAGTGGCAGAAGCACTTTTGGACCTATATAGTCGAGTTGGAATTCCGGAAGAAGTATTGAGTGATCTTGGGACTCAATTTGTGTCGGAATGCATGCAAGAAGTATCAAGATTATTGTCGATCAGAAGGCTGACGACGACACCGTATCATCCGATTTGCAATGGTCTGACTGAGAAATTTAATGGTACGCTGAAGAAGATGCTGAGGCGATTATGTGTTGAACAACCGAAGCAGTGGTATAGGTTTATAAATCCACTTTTGTTCGCGTATAGAGAGGTTCCCCAAGCGTCCACTGGGTTTTCACCCTTCGAACTTTTGTATGGTCGCACTGTGCGAGGACCTATGGCAATTCTGAAGGAACTATGGACAGGTGAAAGTGAATCAACCGAAGTGAAGACCAGCTATCAATATGTGCTGGAGTTGAGAGAGAGGCTGGAGGAAACGATGAAACTTGCTCAGGAGGAGCTAACGAAGAACCAGACTAGATACAAGAGGAACTACGACAAGAAAACGAAGGATCGACTATTTAATAAAGGAGACAAAGTTTTGGTAATGCTACCAACGAACAATAATAAGCTTTTAATGCAATGGAAGGGACCGTACGAAATTATCCAAAGGATGGGAGATAATGGTTATAAAATTTTGGTCGGAAACAAAGAAAAGAATTACCACGCTAACATGTTGAAGAAATATTATGCCCGAGAGGATGAAGTGAAGACCGAAATAGAGAAAGAAGATTTAAAGATGTCAGCTGGTGCGGAAATGTTAATGGATGAAGAGATGCCCAGCATAGACGAGGATTCGTTGTTAGAATTGGGAACATACAAACAAAAGGAAGATGTAAGCGACGTCAAATTGGGCACAGAACTGGGCGACAGCCAAAGTCGACAACTGCAAGCCTTGATGGAAAATTATGCTGATGTTTTCTCAGATGTGCCGGGAAGAACATCTAAGATTGAACACCGGATTAATTTGGTAGATGAGGAGCCTGTCCGCTTGAAACCTTATCCTTTGCCGTATGCACTGCGGCAGGAACTGAAAGAAGAAATAAAGGAGATGTTAAATATGGGAGTCATCAGGAAGTCGTCATGGCCGTATGCTTCACCGGTAATTATTGTGAAAAAAAAGGATGGTTCGAATCGCATTTGCGTCGACTACAGAAAATTGAACAAAGTAACGATTTCGGATCCGGAGCCAATGAGGACTTCGGAGGATCTTTTCCAACAATTAGGGAAGTCAAAGTTCTTTTCGAAAATTGATCTCAGTAAAGGATATTGGCAGATACCCGTAGCAGAAGAAGATATATTCAAGACCGCGTTTGTGACACCGGATGGGACGTATAAATTTCTTCGAATGCCCTTTGGCATGAAGAACTCTGGTGCTACACTGGTTCGTGGGATGAGGGAAGTGCTTTCAGGCATATCTGGCGTTGAGAGCTATATCGATGATTTGATTGTATTCTCCAGAGATTGGGAGACACACCTGCGAACTTTGGAAGAATTGTTGAAAAGACTAAGTGAGGCCAACCTCACTGCTCGTCCCTCAAAATGTATTTTTGGGGCATCTACGGTAGAATTTTTAGGTCACGATGTCGGATACGACTGGATCACGCCGAACGATGACAATCTAGAGAAGATTGCGCGAGCAAAGCGTCCAGTCACAAAGAAGGAAGTCCGATCATTTTGTGGGTTGCTCGGGTACTATCGGGACTATATTCCTTCGTTTGCGATTATTGCGGCACCGTTGACGGACCTGACGAAGAAGGGGCAGCCAAACTTTGTCAAATGGGGTGAGGCTCAGGAGAAAGCTTTCAACACTCTGAGAGAGGCTCTCCTGAAGCGGCCCATATTAAGACTGCCCGACCATTCGCGAAATTTCACTCTACGCACGGATGCATCCAACAGCGGAATTGGAGCTGTTCTGATGCAGGAGCACGAGGGAAAACTCCACCCCGTCGCGTACGCAAGCAAGAAGTTGACGAATGCGGAGACAAAGTACTCTACACTTGAAAAGGAGTGCTTGGCAATAATATGGGGAGTTGGTAAATTTCGCTTATTCCTGGCCGGAAAGAAGTTCGTCCTCCAAACGGACCACAAGCCGCTGACTTTCCTTAGCACGGCCCGCTACAAGAACGATCGTATACTCCGGTGGTCTCTATCATTGCAGGGGTACGACTTCGTAGTAAAAGACATTGCCGGCAAGGAGAACGTTATGGCGGACTATCTCAGCCGCATAATCGTATAGACTTTCGTGTGAATAACTTCGAGTTTTGTTTTGTAAAATTATTTGTATTTCGTGTGTGTTGTTAAAAATATTATTGCATAATATTTTTCTTTGCGGGGGGCGTATGTCACACTTCATTCATAATTTTAATCATAACGATGTAGTGTATCCCCGTTAAAAGCAGTTCGTAGTTTTATCATAAGAGAATAAATGCGGCTCTTTGAGCGCTGTCTGCGATATACGTCCAATTTGTTATATGGCTCGATACATGTATCTTTTTCTCTTTTTTTCTCTTTGTATTGACGTAATATGTTTTTGACTAACATTATTGTACTGGAAAATTCGCGTATATTCCACTTGATTCGCGTAACGAACTCTCCAGGGGTTTCTGGCTGAATCTTGAATTTACGAGAAAGTTTACGTCACGTGATTTTGTTTTCTATATAAAGCCGATGCGTAGCGAGAATTTATTATTATGATGATTATTATCGTTGTGAGGTAATTTGAAGCGACTCGAGTGGCGGCTCGAGCGAAGGTGATTTTGTTTGGCCACAGGAGGTGGACCGTTAGATTTTGTGTCGGTGGACAATTGTTGAATTTATTTTGTGCCAGTGGTTGGCAGTTTTGTTCTACAGAAGTAGAATTATTTGTGTTGATTGAGTCGAGTTATAGTGTTGATTTCGCTTTGCAGTTTGGCAAAGCGTGGAATAGAATTTCGTCGGTCGTGATTTTGTAATACATTTGTTGTTATTAGAGACAGTGGTCTCTGTTTGTTGTGAGAAAGAATCTTCAACAAAATCAATCCGAGCTTTCGTTAACCAACTGTATAAACCGTCGGGCTCATAGCAAAACTACTTCTTGAGCCGGAATAAAATAAAATTTAGACACAGCTTTGTTTCAGCGCAGGTATTCGGGTTACCTAGCTCAACTGGTCCTTTGGGATTCCCGAACAAAGTTTGTGACACAGGGTTTATTTTTAATTGAATTGAGAATATTAATGAGGTGCTCAAGAAATAATGCATGACTTTTAGAATTTTTAGATGGTGGTCTATATATTACACCACAAATCATTGTTGAGTTATTGGATTCAATTTCAATAAATAATGATTCAAAAATTTTTTCATGCATTATGGTTAAATCTGATCTCATTGTAAAGTTAAGTGAACAATTAACATATAAACCAACACCTCCTCCTCTACTTTGAGACCTTGAATTTGAAACAAATGTATAATTATAGAGGTTAGTATGTAAACCGGTTTGATTTTCTTTAAGCCATGTTTCTGTTATTGCTAAAATACTTGGTTGCACATTAATTGATTGCAAAAAGCTTTCCAGTTTTAAGAAATTATGAACATTATTTAGTGATCGCACATTTAGGCTAAGTGCAGTGAAAGAGGTTTTATTATTTTGATTTGATAGAAGTTTGGGTATTTTATCACTTGGAATATATTGTTCATCATTCAAGATTGAATCATAATATATACTAGGCAGTGACGTGCGGTGAGGCTTTTGGTTGGTGAGGCACAAATAATTTTTAATCAACAACAAATAACAGTTACCTACTAAATAAAATAAAAACCAGCATGCTTTCACATTTATTTGAAAATAAAATCCATTCGCCTATCCCTTTGGACAAAAATATCTATGACGTTGTTGTAGAAATCCTCTTTATTTTGTCGCAACTTTTGTAGTCGCTCCTTCTCAATTGCGATTATTGCCAACGATGAAAGGCGCTTTTCTTCAGTTCGATTTCTATTATAGTTTTGATCCTCTTCAGTGCAGAAAAGGATCTTTCCACCGATGATGTTGTAGCGGGTACTGTGTGCACTAGCTTCAGTAACTTTGTCGCCTCCGGAACTGTCTGAATTAAATCGTTCTGGTACAAAAAACTGAGAAGTTGTGCTGGAGTTTTACATTCATTTCTAACCGTTTGTGAGCTGTAGAGTCCAATGAGATCTGCCTTTAGTTTTACACAGTCGAAAAATTTAGCATACTTTTCTGACAGACTCTGTAATTTGGTGTCATCAAACTCTTGAGCCATTTCGGAAAATTTTGAACAATTGACCAAACCTAGAAAGGACAGTTTACTGAAATTTTTAAACCTCGATTTTAGTTGAATAATAATATCATCCAAAATATTGTAAAATGTTTGTTTTCTTTTGTCTTTTATTTGACGCATATCGCCGGTTTCAGTAAGATGAAGTGTTGCACATTTCTGCTCAAATCGGTGATAGAAACTGTCAAACTCTTGTCTCTGTCGCTCAACATAATCAATCGTGTCGCGTATTTGCGCGCAGCAAAATACAATGTCCATTAATTTCTTTTGCAGCACTCTGAACAACGCATCAGTCTTATTAAAAATTTCCTCGTAAGCGATAATCAAAAAGCAGGTATTCGTCTTTAAGAGCCACCGCTCATATCCAGCTGCCTTCATTACCGAATCATTGTCCCACTTGTCTTCAGCGTCAGCAATAACACGGAAAACCATAAGTAGATCAGAGTGGTACATGCTGACCGTTTGCAACAATCTAGAATTTGAGCTCCATCTCGTGGGTGATGTCCTTGGCAAACGACTTTTCACAACATTATCTAATAAATAAGTGCGTTTAGTCGATTTACTAAAAAATGCACTCAAACCCTCAAGCGTTTTAAAAAATGCTTTACACTCAGGCATACATTTTGCTGAATGTAAAAGCACCAAGTTCAGTTTGTGGGCATAACAATGCAAAAACATTGCTTCTGGCACATTTTCCTTTATCTTGGCTTGCACACCATTCAATTCAGATGACATTACAGATGCTCCGTCATAAGTCTGCGCTACCAGCTTTTCCACACAGTTGAACTTTTGTAATATTCCCAAGACATATTGAGCTATTGCAGAAGCTCGTCTGTCATCACTCACATCATCAAACCCCAAAAAAGCTTCCTTGACTATATATGAAGCCTCACATACATAACGAAAAATAACAGAAATCTGGGCCTTTTGCGTAACATCTGTCGTCTCGTCAACTTCTACAGCAACAAAGGAGGCTTTATTTATATCTTTTCTAATATCGGTTCGAATAATCTCTGCCACTGCTTCCATTATACCGTTCTGTATTCGATTGGACAAACCAGAAAACACTGTGGAAGTCTCCAAATGACGAGAAATTCTTTCATCGTTTTCAGCAAAAGCGTAAATAAGTTCGACGTAATTGCGACGATTAAACGAAGTCGCATTCTCATTATTTCCACGAAAGGCCAATTCTTGATTAGCTAGGTAGCATGTTCCATTAATGAGAACCTTTCAAATTTCTCGGTTTTCTTTAACTTTGGAGTTGTGAAGGCTGATATTAAGTCTCTGCTGTTCATTTAAGGCCAAATCAATTCTTGAAGTTCCAAACGTTTTGAAAGAAATTTGACTTTGAATGTGAATATTGGATTTCTCATGCTTGCTAAGACTTCTCGGCAAATTCTTCAAGTCACAAAATCCAGTTTTAGTCCAAACATTGTCACTTGTTGAGAACAAGAGACAGGGATAGCAGAAAAGAGAATTTCTTAAAGCACATCCACACAACCATTCCTTTCTTGTGTACCACTCCTTATGAAAGGAGCGATTTACCTTTTTTCGTCCAGTTGTCTGAAGCAAATTTTTTAGATCTGGAATAGGCCTACCTTTTTTTAAGATGTTAACTTTAGATTGAAAGCTTAGTTTTGAAAAGTTTCTTAGCTTCAATATTAAATCTTCCTCCATTATTCTTAAACTTTAAACTTATACTGTAGACGGAAACTTCTGCAATGCGCTTATTCCAACTTGGCGAGAATAAAGCGAATTATCTTTTTCTTTATGACGTCAGATTTGCGGCATGCCTCAAATTCTATCTGTTCAGCGTAGACTCGTGCCGATTTTGCCAATAAGAAAAAAGGCACATTTCATTCAGTTTATGGAACTTTCAGTGTCTAAAGAGAGGCAAGATTGTCAGTGCCGCACCTTGCCTATATCAGCGATTTTGACCACAAAAACGCGTCAAAGGTAAGGTACAATTAGCTAGAAATGTATGTTATAAATATAAAAATGCTGCCAACAATTGAGGTTCAAAAAATAAATTATAAATATACTGGAACGAAATTGATAGCTTAATGTTAAAGTTTTCTTAAATGAAATTCAAAATCATCTTTCAATACTACAACTTAAAATAAATTTATTGCTTTGCAGTTGCACAATGCGTGTATTTTGACTTACTGAAAACAAATTAATTTATCTTGTTTTAGCAAATGTCGGTGTGAGAAAAACTTTTTTTCTTCACGAAGTCAGAATTGCGGCATGCCTCAAATCTCTCTCATTTTAACAGATATTTTTACCAAAAGAAAAAAAAAGCACGGTATTGTTTCACTTTTGTTTCTTTTTTTTTCTGAAGAGAGGCACTCTTGAAGCTGCCTCACTAGCGTATTAGCCATTTTGTTGACAAGAACGGTTGACGAAATGATTACTGCGCTGAAAATACAATGATTAAACCGTCCAAAATTAGGGTTAAAAAGCAAAACTAATTAAACTACTACAAGTACGGTATAATTTTTACTATTTTTTTTAACTAATAGCATGTTGCAACTATTTTGCAAAGACTATGAATTCAATAATTTATTTCTGCTTTATTTAATTTTACAGGTGAGGCACTGCCTCACTTGCCTCCCCTGACGGCACGTCCCTGATACTAGGAATATCCAAATTATTAATTTCTGGCATTACTTTAGCTTGCATAGAGTTAGCATTGCAATTTATCAAAGAATGATATGTAGGCCTATTTATTTTTTGAGACTGAAAGAGATTAATGAATTCTTCATCAGGGATGCTATTGAATGGAAAGGAAGGATTTATGCAATTTCTACATTTCCAGTCATTATATGAACTGTTAAGAGTTTTGTTGACTTATCAATTTTAACAGTGCATGATTTATGAAATGAATTAAAACAATTTGAACATTGTATTTGTCTATGATTTTTTCTTATGTGTTTCAAACAGAAATGACAATTTAAGCAGTTGTTTGACTTTATCTAAATTTAAACCTAAATCACCTTGACCAAGACCGTTATCGAAACTGCGTCCTTCAGCTTCACCGCCTAGCTGAAAATTTCCTAAAAAATTAAAAATCAAATAAAAATTTCAACTAAATAATTAGAAGTATAATGATAGTTAATGGCAAGAACAAATAGAAACAGAATTACCAACAGCATTGGAACAAATGGAATTTATTTTGGTAGTTAGTTGGCGCCAAAGAACTAAAAACATAAAACGCATCCAGAAGCGACGAAAAGGCAATGCCTTCCTGCCCTGCAATATTTTTTAAATCCGGAGACACAAAATGGCAGACCAAAGAAGGTCTTCGCTTGAGTTTCAAGATAAAAATTTTTTTTAGTGCAAAGAGAAGGCTAAAAAAAGGAAGGACTTATATCATAAATGTTCAATTTCTTTAGGTAAAAGTTGGACGAAATAAATGAAACACAGTAGCCCAATTTTACAGCTCGAATTACAGCTTAAAAACTTTTTTTTTTTGTTTTTACAAAATTTTTGTAAAATTTTCTGTAAGTCTTTAGATTTTGCGTTTGTTAACAG
This sequence comes from Diplosoma virens, assembly GCA_963680785.1. Taxonomy (NCBI): domain Eukaryota; kingdom Metazoa; phylum Chordata; class Ascidiacea; order Aplousobranchia; family Didemnidae; genus Diplosoma; species Diplosoma virens. The sequence continues at coordinate 6,477,611 of OY796890.1, read as the reverse complement.
TGCCTTTTTTTTTAATTGACCCCTTTCGCCCAAAATTTTTTCGTCGACCCAGAGTGCAAAAAATATAATGAAAAAGTTTTAAAAAATTAGATGCAAATTACAGGATTAGTACGAATACCAAAAATGTTTAAAGTCAATGCTTTTAAAATTAACTTTTTTTCATCTCTGATTGATGCTCATTTCTAATTGGTTCTTTGACAACAATGCCGCTTTTTTGGATGTTTCTTTTCTTCCATTTAACATTGTACTTAAAGATTCTTGGATAGAATTTCAAATTTCCAAGAAAGTTTATTTCAAAAAAATTTCAACTCACTTTGCCAAGCCTTTCCCAACGATTGCTCAAATTCCGTAGTCGGAAAGTTTACCACAATTCTTGTAAATAATTTGTGGATGATTTGTTCAAATTTTTTTATTATTTTTTTAAAAAGTTAAGAAGATATTTATGGTAGAATAATAATTGAAACATAGGTCTTATATCCTGCTCACCAGTGACTTTATAAACGGTTACTTATCTATCAATCTCACTAAATTTCTAGCTTGAGGGCAATCATCTTAAAATATTTTTTTCAAATTAACAAAACTTCAACAAAAGAGTTTTTGTAATTAGTAGGCCCATAGCTTTTAAAAGGAACTTTTAATAAAATATAAGTCGATATGGATCTTTTGTAGAAAGCCCCCGCCAAAAAAAAGCACCCCCGCCACCGTGCAGTACTTAAAATGTGGCGGGATGTTTTTCTCAAATCTCATATTTTTGCATTAGTGGCGGGGGCTCTCTACAAAAGATCCATCGATATTTTTGGAACAAAAATAAATAGTGAAATCAATTCTCGCTTATACACAAACAAGATTCAACCTAATTCTGTTGTTCAATTTCAATGATCTTTTATTAGTCTTTTGCTGGTACAAATTTTTCAAATAGTTATAAACTGAAAGGCCTTAATTACGAAATTATTTTGTTTAAAATAGGAATCCCTAAAGAACTCATAACGCATTTACCTAGTTTTTTTCAGGAGGCTGGCTAGAATAATGCGAAAAAGTACAATTTAACTTTAAAGGCTTATTTTTGAACAAATTCAAGATTGGTTATAATTGGCTTAAAATTCCAGTTTATTGGCTAAATTTTCCAGCTTTTTCCTAGTTTATTAAAAGAAAAGATCAATAAACTTGAATTTTCATCCATTCACCATTAGTGTTAAAACCATTTAATTACTGCATTTAAGTGCTACAGTTCGTTATGGCGTAAACTCTTGAAGAAGGCTAGATGAAAACGTTGCCAGTTTTCTATAACTGCTTCTTTAACGCTACCTACTGTACATATTTCAACAAAAGAATTTCGTTTGAGGCTTTGGTTTTTATGATCTTTTATCCCTCCTACTAATTTATTACTTTGAACTTCTAGTTTTTTATTCAAATTTACATCAGAAATGAATAGACTTTACATAAAAATTTTGTTACTTCTTCCAAAGTTTGCTTTCTTGTGTGTAATACTCGCCAACGCATCGCCGAGCACGATAACGTGGTCATAACGCTTGCTATTAATCAAAAATCTTCAAGCATTTATAAAATCCTTAATTCATGTTGTCCGAATGGATTTGATTGTGTAATTTTGGGAATCAAACAACGAAGTGTTCGATACGTTCCCAACATGATTTAAAGTTCTTATTTTCTACAGATTTTTGTTTGTTTTTCATTTATACATTCACAGTTTATTATTTTTAATTATGATATATACATTTTTAAAAAAGTAATACGAATCATCGGGACGTTTTAATTTGTTTAATTTTAAACTTCATAGATTTGTAAAGGCATTGAAAGCTTCACCAGGAAACAGACTTTTGAAGGTGAGTAGCTGTTTATTCAGTAATAACAAAAGTTTTGTTTTTTAATCTCGGTATGATCATTCTCATCTTTTTATTGTAATTTACTGGTACCCCCAATTGCAAACAGGTTATTTTTATGATGGGTATTAGAGCAATTCAAAACTTCGGTCAAACTCGAGGAAATAATAACTTCTACGTATTTGACCTAGGAGAAATTGCGTTTGATTATTAATTGCTAGAGATTATTCGAAAGAATAAACACCAAGATAGTTGAAATACCTTATACATTAAAATTGGCGTTTAGTATTTGCATTGCATATATCACTTAAATATTCTCAAAAAATTGTCGAGCCTAGCCGTTTGTCTAAGTAGGGCAGTTTCTAGGTTTTTTCGTTAAAGTTTAACAAAATACTTTTTACTAAAAACAGCGAAAGTTTTTTAAAATTTACGTCGTTGCAAGCTTCAATGTCTCATGAAAATTTTTTTAATTATTTGAAGTATTTTTTGAAAGCTCGGACAAATTTTTTTTATAATTTTTATCCAAATTAAAGCATTTCGACTGTATTCTTCAGGTAGAATCGGTTTGCAATTTCATCTTCCATCATTGTGCCTCCCAATGATTTACATAACCGTTCCTGCACTGCACATTTTTTGTCTTTTTTTGTCTTTTTAAATATTAATATTTAGTTTGAATTAAAGGTAACGCGGCCGTGCTTCTCATTTTTTCTCTTTCTCAACTCTCTTTATATTTTCTACATGTCTAACGTTCGTCGTGTGTCGCGTTTCTTTTTCATGCTTCATAGTACGTTGCATATACTTAATAATGTTACTAAGCATGAATAAAAATATCATCATCATCATCATCATCATCATCATCATTATCTTACGTCTACAAACATTTAACTTTTAAGTTTGAAGCTGCTTGGATTTTTTGTTTTTAATTTTTAGGCTTATCATCACTGGATCTTCCTTTTAACTTGAGCATTGATTTGAGCCTCACCAGTCCCCTCGTGATTGAGGACAACTCCACAAAGGTTGCGCTTAAAGGGCGCTTTTTTCCCACCTCTAATCCATCTCTTACGTCAGTAAATAATTTGTTTGCGATGCCATGTTTGTTACTTTCTAATAATCTACTCAATTTACTGTATAATCTTCTCAGAATTCTTCTAACTGATCTAAACGTTTTTCTGAAAAATTATTTTTTTAGACATAATTTTGTTTGTTTGCAGAGGTTTAAGCAAGTGTCTTTGTTGTTTTGAATTTATAGTATTTGAGCTGTAGTAAGGTTTTATTAGAGCTTTTTGATTTTCTTTCGTATCAACTTGCAAACATCTAAAGACATACTTTTAAAATTGAAATTCTATAAAAAAAATTTTGTTGCAGTGAAAGCATTTCACTCGCTACACCGTCACTCCCCGATTCGAATAGAATGTTCCAGATAACCCTCAATGAATATGTGTTGACAACTCTCTTCGAGTCACTCATGTACAACAATTTGCTTAAAATAGAATTGAAACGCGACCAGGTGCTGATTCATTAATTGTTTGACTAAAGTTTTTGTAAGTGAATTACTTTAAAAGATTAAACCTTATCCGGTCTCTTTTTGATTTAATTGAAAGTTTTTAATTTTTTTAGGAAACTAAGCCAGCCTAATTAAATGCAAAAGTACTTTTGCATGATTTAATGCAGTGGCGAAAAGTCTTTGAAGATTTTTTATTTGCATTTTCAAAAGGAAAGCTACATTTTTAATCGTTAATGCAATGGATAAGACTCAAGTTACTTTAATAAACCTCACCTGCCCAAGAGAGTTGAACTATGAACTTTGAACTTGTTTAAAGTCAATATTTTGACTTTTTAATGTTAACCGGGTCCCTGAGGTAGTTGAAAAAATAAATTGCACTTCTGACACAATTAGCAAACTTCAATCTCTCAAACTTTTGATAAGACGATGATCCTGGTTTGGTGGCATTGAAACAATGTAAGAAAGTTTTTCCTTCTTTCTGTAGCCTTATTGGCATGTCTGCTGCTTTTAGTTTTAGGAGGAATCACCATTGCAGGAAAACAGCCTGACCGATTTAAGTAATCGCCTTTAAGCTCTTTTCTCAAGGATAACGCAAATCATATTTTTCGTTTTATATCTATATTTATCCTTTTGACTCGCAGGAAAGCGACGGAGGCGCTATAAGTAGGGCAAACAATTACCCCGACCTGCTTCCGGAGATGTTAAAATATTGTTGTCCGGTTGAAAATTTTTATTTTGTTTTTTAGTTTTATAGAAATATGACTGAAATTTAGAACTGCTGGCTAAGACCACCATGCAGGGGAAAGTGTCGTAAAGTATCTTTTCCAAGGATACAACAGAATGGCGCAAGTAGGATTTAAACCGAGATCATGTCAATCACATTTAAATTTATTTTAAATTACAGTAATATGCACTATTAAACAATTTGGAGTTACGTAATTTTTATCTACTGCATTAAACACTATTAAACACTCGACCACGCTGCTGACAAAGAAAAAAAATCCAGACTGACATTTAGCTCCTCGCGTCCTTCTCGGAGATTAAAGTGTTATCAATTAAAACTATTCCATTGACGCATTGAAAAATTTCGAAAATTATTTTGAAGTGCTTTTCTCAAAGCCACGAAGAAAATGATAGAGTGAACATCAATGTAGTTGCTTGCTAGTCAGAGTGCTTTGCACACTCAGCTATCTCGCCGACTTAAAAAAGTATACGATAAATCACAGAGGAAACTACGGCAAAAAAGTGACGTCAGTTCAAGCTTAACAGAAAATTTTGATAATAATTTTTTTACGTTGCGTTTATATTTTCAGCAACTGTCATTTTAACACGTGCTGATAAATTGAATTAATTGGTGTTCCTATCCCAGAAATGTTGAATCTGGAATAGAAAGTTACACGTAGAAAAAGAAGCAACAATTTGTTGTTCTCAGATTCTTCTCCAGGATTCTAACGATCAAATGATTCATATCCTCTCAGATTCAATGTTCTAATAGCAAATCAAACGTAACATGACAGAACGCTACAGTATCTTGTAAAAAAGAAAATGACAATATCATTTACTTCAGATCGAATCATTCCTGGGATCACAGTCCTGGACGTTCAATCAGATGAGCGTCTTCAACACTGCATTGATGGATTCAAGACTAAAGTAAGTTAAAAACTCCATCAAGTGTTGAGTCACATAAAAATCTTGTTGTAATTATCCACTGTTAGAAGATTTTGAAACTGTTTGAAGCAAAATTTTTCGGATTCGAAGAGAAATGTAAATCGGAAAGAGTTTGAAACAGAGAAATTAGGAATAGTAGAACTGATTTAAAGATTTATGAAGTTTATAATTAACTATATAATTTTTCCGTTCACTTACTAAACAACCTCGGAGGCGTTAAACTATAAAAATCTTTAAACATTTACCTTAATTTGCTTTCAATAAAATTGTGCGGTGCCATATTGTTGTCCAATTAAATGTTTTAGATCAAGTATTAAACTTGCGAAGAATAAGAGTTCAATTGTGATCGCTTTAAATATTAATCTGTGCTCTGTACGGCTATCACTTGAAGTTCAAAACCTAATCGATTTTAACCAATAAACTCTTGGAATAATTCCGGGCTTTTTTGAGTAAAAATTTTTTCGCTAAATAGACAAATATGAATTTTTTACCATAATTTGTGTCAGAAAACTGTCAAAGTCTTATGTGATATCGTTCTTCCGATATTTGAACTATGGTGATAAGTCAGAAGGGTCTAAAAATGAATTTTTTAACTGTGTTTTTAAATTTAACAATAAGACATGAAACAAGCTCATATAGTATAGTTATTGTGGTTCAATAAACAAGTTTCTCTCTTTTAAATGTAAATTACTTTGGTTTGTCTTGATTTGGAGCTCATCGTCTGGATTAGCAGGTGGTGAAACTGCCATTCACTTTTGTCCATGATGTAACGAAGTTGTGCAGAGAGATTGCATTAAAAGTTTTAACTTTGCAAAAATATATACAAACTTTTTGCGAATTTGCAGAGTTGGTGACAAAATCTTAAATTCAAACGTAGCTTTGACTTGGTATCTTTGCTAATTTGACTATAACTGATCAGCTTAACCATTCGATTCATATTTTTACAGCACTTCGTTTTCCATCGTCATTGAGGCCGCATCAACACCTGTGGTGAACATTGAAACAAACAGGATTGTGTTGAGTGGGAGCGTCTTTATAAATGTTACATCGCAAGAAAACATTTATCCCCTTTTTCAAACGGTTTGTTGGTTTTATTTGCTAACTAACAATAAAATCAGTTATATTATCAAATCTGTGCTTATACTGGATTGGCTGGTATTTTACTACCTATTTTACTACCCGACTTGCAGCACAACTGCAGTTGCTTCAAGTTTCAGTAAACAGGTCACTTGATAACCCAAACGTGTTCAGTAAAATGCCGAGACACTTCCGTCCGATTGAATTTTTTTGGCATTGGTTTTATTATTTATTTTTGAAGAGTCGATTAGCGCTACAAAACTTTAAGATACCTTTTAAAAGTGTGTTCATTCTTTGAAGATTTTTTATCTGCACAAAATTTTTATTTTGTTTTTTAGTTTTACAGAAATATTACTGAAATTTAGAACTCTTGCCGAGATCACCAAGCAGGGGAAAGTGCGTAAAGTGCCTTTCCCGCGAACACAACAGAATGGCGCGAGTAGGTTTTGAACCGAAATCATGTTGATCGCAATCACGGCGCTGTTAACCACTCAACCACGCTGCACTTGTCAGGAGAAATCGTCAGAATAAATTGACAGCGATCCGATGATTTTTATTGAGAAAACGAGAGAGCGTCTGATTGGTCAGAGAGAGCGACTAATCCGATTGCGTTTAATCTAGAAAACGAGAGCGCGCCTGATAGAAAGCCGTTCTTCGCTGTTGGAACACTTGTTGTTTTTACAACTAGGCCTCTTCTACCCACAACCAAAAAGGATGTATTATTACCTGCCCATCACCACAATAATGTCATTTGTTAATTTGTTTGCCACTGCGACAGTCGGTACGTAGGACGCAAGAAAAATTATAAATATTTGATATTAACGTAGTAATTCACAACTAAAAAAATTCCATAATAAAACCTATGGTTTTGAAATTTGATGAGAGTAAAGCACAAATATTTTGTTCTTGTTATAGCATCAAACAATTTTAAAAATAAATTGAAAAGTATGTAAATTTTTAGTTTATGGTAATAAGCTTTGGACTGCTTTTTATACGCTAAAAATAAAAAATTACTACTTGGGCCATATAAAATTGCTACAATATCTTATTTAGCAGATCAAATCAGAAAAAGTCATGAAAACCAGAATTTTATTTGATGTACGTTTTTTTGACTCTTTGGCAACGTCGGAGGCAACATAGCGATTGCCCCGAACTGTTTTCAGCATTGCCAAATTGTTGCTATTGGTTGAGATTATAGCCGTACCTAACGGGTGGCAGGGGAGCAATTACCTCCAAGTTTCAAAAATTTGAAAAAAAAATATTTGTTTCAGGCAGCGAAAGGGATATTTGAGCAAAACCAAGAATTTTAGAGCAATAACAAGGATCCAAAAAATTTTTTTGTGCTAATTGCAGAAAAAAGTTTATAAATTTAGGTGAAAACCATCTTTTCGGTCTTCACCTTAAATTTTAGACAAATTTTTTTCTCATATCCGTAAAGTTCTAGAAAATCAAGATTCGGGCAAACATCACAATATTTGGACAAAACTCTATTGCCCCCAATTTTTTTGCTGGTACGCCTATGGTTGAGTTTTTTTTTAGTTTTATATCTGCTTGCTAACAACACCAAGCAAAGAAAAGTGCTGTAAAATGTCTTTTTCAAGGATGCAACAGAATGATGATCGGTGAGTGGTAGGAGTTAAACCGAAATCATATCGATTACAATCGACATAAAATCAATTTCAAAGAGTCTTTCTATTTTAAAAGAGTTTTCTAAAAAATATATATCTGTTTATTAGAAAAAATGTGCTTCTTTTGTATTTAAGGTTTGGGTTTTTATTCTGAATTTTAAACTGTTTTTTGAAATTAAAATGATAAAAAACAATAAATATGACTTGAATAGTCAAGTGAAAATAAAACACTTTCAGTCACTTTATTAAAATAGCAAAATCAACAAACCGATGCAGACTTCAATAATTGTAAGGTAAATAGACCTAAGTTTTTAAAGAATAAATTCGAATCTCTACTAAGTCGCCCTCTCAACTGATTTTGTGTTCAGTCCTTTTCAATCGCCGGGGACTTATCTGGAAGGGGAAGATGTTTGTCCCAAGCGTTACAATTCGAATCCCTCAACTTCACGGGAGCAAACCCTGTTATGGACCTCTTCTGGCCTTCTGGAAATGAAAATGCTCTTGCTTCGATCAATTCTCTATTGAGTAAGTTGTAAATACAATTAAGCACTTAGTAGTTTTATTGACTGTAGATTGGCATGCATTAAATCAGTGCTTCTTAACCTTTTTTGATTTTTTTCACCTCCTAGCATCAAGTTACGTATTTCATTTACCTACGATATGACACAATTATTCTAGATTCTACAACACCAAACAATGACATATAATGTTTAAAATTTGTATGACCTGTAATGTTTAAATAATTTTTGTACGAGATTAACTCAGGCTAAGTGCCACAACTACAAACTTACGATAAAAACTACGAAACCATAAAAAAGTCATCTGATTTTTGTACGAAGTAACAATGCCTATGCCGAAATTTGGATCAGATTTGTTTTATAAACTTACAAGCAAAGATAAAACTAAAAAAAATAATTAAAAACGCAATTTACTGCAGAAAGCTGTTTGCGATATAGCAAATATAGGAACAATGACTGGAAGGGGGAGAGAGCTGGCAGACATGATGGAGCGAAGGAATGTAGATATACTTTTCCTACAGGAAACAAAGTGGAAAAGGAGTAAAGTGAGGAAAATTGGAGGTGGCTGCAAACGATTCTACAATGGAGCTGATGGAAGAAAAAATGGGATAAGGATAGCGGTGAGGGAGGGGCTGGTTGAAAGTGTCTTGGAGGTGAAAAGGATGTCAGACAGACTAATGGCCGTGAAACTGGAGGTAAAAGGGTCAATACTGAATATAGTAAGCACGTATGCTCCACAGGTTGGCAACAGCATGGAGGAAATAAATGATTTTTGGCAAGACCTGGATGGGTTGATAGAAAGTATATCAAAATAGGAGAGGAAAGTTCTCGGTGCGGACCTAAATGGGCATGTGGGTGAAGGAAACATAGGAGATGAGGAAGTAATGGGGAGGTACGGTGCTGGAACAAGAAATAACGAAGGATCGATGGTTGTGGATTTTGCAAAAAGGATAAATTTGACGATTGTCAACATTTATTTCAAGAAGAAAGACAAACACAGGGTGACGTATAAAAGTGGTGGAAAAAATACCCAAGTAGATTATGTGATGTGCAGAAGAAAAAAACTGAAGAAAATGTGCGATTGTAAGGTAATGGTGATTAAGTGCGTTGCAAAGCAGCACCATATGGTGGTATGCAAAATGGCTTTCATGGTGAAAAAGAAAAAAGCAGAGAAAGTAAAGCCAAAGATAAGATGGTGAAAACTGGAGGAGACAAGCTGTCATGAAGCGTTTAGACAGGAGGTGACAAGGATTTTGAGAGGTGAGGATGGGTTACCTGATGAGTGGGACAAAACAGTGGAAATGCTGAGAAAAACAGTTGAGACTGTGTTGGGAGTGACATTTGGGAAACGAAAACGAGATAGGAAGACATGGCAGTGGAATGAGGAACTTCAAGAAAGCATAAGAGAAAAGAAAAAGGCAAAGAAAGCATAAAATAAGAGATGAAAATACTAAAAAGATCTACAAAGAAAAGAAGAGTAAGGCAAAGATGGCAGTTGCGATGGCGAAGGGACGTGCGTATGACAACTTGTATGCTAGTTTGGAAACAAAAGAAGGTAAGAAGGAGTTGTACAGATTGGCTAGGCAGAGAGGCAGAGCGGGGAAAGATGTACAGCACGTGAGGGTTTTTGAAGGATGAAAATAGCAATGTGATGATAAGTTCGGAGGTAGTGTTAAAGAGATGGAAGGAGTACTTTGAGAAACTGATGAACGAGGAAAATAACAGAGAGCCTAGGACAGAGAAAGCAGAAGTGGTTAACGAATAGGTAAATTGTGTCAATAGAGAAGAAGTAAAGCATACACTGAGAAGGATGAAAAAAGTAAAGCGGTTGGGCCAGACCAGTTGCCAGTAGAAGTTTGGGAGTGCATGAGAGAGATGGGGTTAGAGTTTTTGACCAGACTGTTCAACAAGCTATTAACGGGTAAACCGATGCCAGAAGAGTGGAGAAGGAGTGTGCTTAATCTCAATATATAAAAACAAAGCTGTGGAAGCTACAGAGGAATAAAGCTGATGAGCCACACAATGAAGATATGGGAAAAAATTATTGAAGCCAGGCTAAGGGATAAATTAGAGATCAGTAAACAGCAATATGGATTTATGCCAGAAAAGATAACCACTGATGTCATGTTTGCCTTAAGAATGTTGATGGAAAAGTACAGGGAAGGTCAAAGAAAGCTTCATTGTGTATTTGTGGACCTAGAGAAAGCTTACGACAGGGTTCCGAGAGAAAATCAGTGGTACTGTACGAGAAAATCAGGAATAGCAGAAAAGTATGTGCGACTTGTACAGGATATGTACGAGACAAGCGAAACAGTGGTGAGGTGTGCAATAGGAACTACTGAAAGTTTCGAGGTCAAGGTCAGACTGCACCAGGGATCAGCGTTAAGTTCGTTTCTGTTTGCAGTGATTATGGATAGGCTAACGAACGAAGTAAGGAGAGAACTGCCGTGGACGATGCTGTTTGCTGATGATATTGTGATTTGTGAAGAGACCAGGGAAGAAATGGAGCAGAGACTAGAATACCGAAGCTATGCGTCGGAAAGAAGACAAATAAAAGTAAGTAGGTCAAAGACCAAACATCTATGCGTAAGTGGAGGAAATGATGAAGAAACAGTGAAGATGGAGGACAAAAATGTGTCAAGAGTAAAGGAACTTAAGTATTTGGGATCAACGTTGCAAGAAAGTGTTAGTTGTGAGAGGGAGGTAAAGAAGAGAGTGCAGGCAGGATGGAACGGATGGAGAAAAGTATCGGGAGTAATCTGTGACAGGAGGTTACCAGCTAGAGTAAAAGGAAAAGTGTACAGTTCAGTGGTGAGACCAGCAATGGTGTATGGACTTGAGACTGTGGCGGTTACAACGAAACAAGTAGAAGAGATGGAAGTTGCGGAAATGAAAATGTTGAGGTTTGCTTTGGGAGTGAGGGGAAAAGATAAGATTAGAAATGAGTACATCAAAGGTATAGTTGAGGTAGAACAGTTAAGAATGAAGATGAAAGAGGGCAGGCTGAGGTGGTATGGACATGTCATGAGGAGAGACCAGGAGTATGTAGGAAGAAGAGTGTTAGGATTAGGAGTTTGGGTTTTAAAAAGTAACCCTAACACAGTATAACCAAAACTTATATCAAATAAACTTTATTGAATTTATTTTAGCGCTATCACTTTATGCATTATTTCGTCACCTGTCTACTAAATCGTACAGCCACGTTACTATATATATATTGAAGCATGAATGAATGAACAAATCACGGACCGTGGGACACAGAAACGCCTTCACACAAAAGTTCACACAATGAATATTATGAGAAGCAGGGCAAGACCGATAAAACAAAGCATAAGCTGAGCATAAGGCAAGCACGCTGCAGCCACGCATTAAGCATACACGAATCACGACAAGGGTGATGGAAATAGAGTTACCGGGAAAAAGGAAAAGAGGGAGTCCAAAAAGATTTTTTGGGATGTAGTGAAGGAGGATATGAAGGAAGCTGGTGCGAGTGAGAAGGACATTGAAAACAGGACGCTGTGGAGGAACATCACACGCTGTGGCAACATCTGATTAAAGGGAAAAGCCGAAAGAAGAAGAATAAGAAGGAATAAGATGAGAAATTAGAAAACTTATGCTGTTGAATTGCACAAAAAAGCAGATTTATGTCTAAGTTTTTTAAATTGTCTATTGTACAAAACTATTACATTTCTCACTGCGATTATTTTACAAAAAAATATCATTGTTTCTTCACAATTACGCATGCTAAAGCATTTGATGCACGTTGCTTTTTTCCTGGAAACTTTGAAAAATGGGACTTTGTTTTTTCATTTTAAATTGGTAAATTTTAAGCAAGTACACTACATCTGAAGTTCAAATTTGTTCACAAATTAAAAAATAAGCTTAATTTTAAAAGTAAAAAGTAAAATAAAATTGAAATTTTTTTCACGTTGCTTTTTTCTTAAAAACGTAGTCTTGAGCGGGTCCACCCACCATTCACCCTTTCAGTTGGTTCACCCTTGCAAAAATTTCATTCACCCAAGTTAAGAAACCCTGCATTAAATAACAAAACTAACTTTCAAACGACTAGCAAATTCCAAACAAAAGCGTTGATGTGCTTTGCAAAAAGTGATTAATTTTTTCTCTTGGCAGAATAAAAGAAACTTGAATAAAATCAGTTTATAGAATTTAAACCAGTGTTTCTCAACCTGTAAAGAGAGATTTCCAAGTGTGCTGCAAAACTTTTTAAAAAACATTAGTCTATCGATTCCCGACCTTTTTTTTTTAGAAAAGATTACTTTTAAGGACAAAAATTAAGAAATTCGAGACAGATTTAAGGTGAAGGCCTTTCCTTTTAAAGAACACTACTTTTTAGAGACAAAAATCAAGAAATCTGGTCCAAGTATGCCGCGAATTTCGAAAAGGTCCCAAAATGTGCCGCAGGCGGAAAAAGGTTGAGAACCACTGATTTAAACAAAATAAGCCTTGCTATTTGATTTCGTATCGTTTCTTAAGCCAACGTTCGTTTTTCCTAATTTTTGACGTATGTTGGTGCTGAGTTGTAAGCATATTCTTTCTTCCAAATTGACATTAAATGGTTGACCATTTTATTCATTCAAACTGTGAAGGCTACTTTGAGTATATCACAACTTAGCATCTATGCATCTTATCTTTTGTTTAAATTTAATTACTTTCTTGCAAACCAATTTTAATGCTTCTATTTTATTCGCATTATCAAGTTTCTTTGTTTTTTTCATCAGTATATTTATCCTCTTGACTCGCAGAAAAACACCAGAGGCGCTATACATAGCCGAACAAGCATGGAAGCAGGGACGCTAATTGCTTTTCAAGACGCAAAAAATTTGCAAAAAAATCAGAAATTTTTGGGCAGCGACAAGGATTTGTTCGGGAAAAATCTGATTTTTCAGGCTTTTTATAATTTTGTTATATTTATCTTCCTGTCTTGCAGGAAATCGATGGAGGCGCTAATACATAGGGCAAGCAATTACCATCACCTGCTTTAAGAAATGTCAAAATATTGCTGTCCGGTTGAAATTTTTAGTTTTTAGTTTTTATCAAAGATATGACCAAAACTTAGAGCTGCTTTTCGAGATCACCAAGCGGGGAAAAGTATTTTTTTCAGGGTCACAGCAGAATAGCTGGAGTAGGTTTTGAATCGCGACCATATCGATCGCGTTTGTCATCAATCGCGGCGCTTTTAACCACCCGACCGCGCTATCTACAGATAACGTTACAGATTATAACTTATTATTTGTCTGGGCATCAAGAAAAGAAAGCTGAGCAACAATAATTAGATAAGAACTTTGGTGAACGGAGGTTAATAATTCTTTTTCACTTTCATTTAATCTTCATATATTTTTTCTTCTAATTTGCAGGACAATGTCCGAGGCATTCAACTTAAGGCGATTACCAAGCAATTAGGCCCTATTCCGACCTGTTCTCGGAAGCCCCAAAATATTTCTATCTTGCATCAAGTTTTTTTTCTTTTTTAGCTTTTTATTGCATTATATGATTGAAGTTTAGAGCTGCTTGATAAAGGTTGAAATAAAGTAGCGGAAAATGCCGTAAAGTGTTTTTTCTAAGAACACAACAACATTAAAGTTACTTTGTTGATGGCATCATATCATCAAAGTTTTAAATATTAAATAATGTATAGAATTAGTATCAGCACTGGTGATCTTTAATTATTATTGTAGCATTTTGAATTTCTAAAAAAAGTATCGCAACACATTTGCCATATGTAGGCTTTACCATACGTCCCGATTTAGGTGGATAGCCCTGATTTTTAGAGTTTTCTCCGGTCGTCCCGCCTGGTTAATATTAATATTACAGTATATCCCGATATTTCCAAATTGGAGTGAAGACTTTTTGTTTAAAGAACACAACTTTTTAGCAATGAAATTAGAGAAATCCGGGACAGATTCAAAGTTAAGACTTTTTTTTAGAGAACACTGCCTTTTAGGGAGAAAATTTTTTCCTTTAACAAACGTACCGTTTATCCTTTGAAAATACGGTATGCCTAGCAATATGCGATTGCAAAATAAAAAAGATTGAAAAATGTTAAAATAATAAAGTTGATTTAATTTCTCAGGAGAGAACAACGTCCTGAAACTCCCCTCTCTTTTCGGCTTCCGTCTGGACAGACTGATGGTCAACCTTAAACAGGTGAGTCGGAGGGGTGTTGAATCTGCTAGAAACACGAAAGATAGGAACACAGCGGATTTTTTGAATTTATTACCAGATATAACAAAAACCTCGGACGAAATGGTGATTAAAAAAGTTAGCAGTTGGTCAAAAACTGTTTATAGCCTGCACATTTCGGGACAAAAACCAAACGCTGATTTTGACTTGATTTTATCTAATTCAAGTTTGTTATCCAAGGATCCAGAGAATCGAACACCAGTGTACAATTTTATTTGTAATCCTTTTTTTAGAACGCCAGCTAGCTAAAAACAAATGACGCACTGACCCTTTTCTTTTCCTTGATCACTGACTATGGTCAGCCCATACTTTATATAATCAACATTATAGGCTACTTTCTTTTTGCCATAGCTAAAATGAATTAAGTCTAAACAAGATATATTATTCTTAGGCTGATCAAAAAATGAATTTAGGGTATACAAAACAGATTACGTAATTAGTTATATGTGAGACCCTGCAATCTAGACCGGCGCGTTTACTACAGCAATTAAAAGCGAATGCTCTATTTTTGTGACACTTATAATCTCATAGATTTAACAGTTTTATTACTTTAATAGCTGCTGTTGTGTGGCATGGAATCGATGTCACTTATAGCATAGCGATTCTCACAAATACAGTTTCAGTGAGCACTGTTTAGTAGAAGTTATGTCACAAATGTATCATTCATGTCAAGTTTGTTACTATTTGTTTATACTATTTATGTTAAAAGTCTTTTAACAGAAATCTATTACCTTTTTCAGTAAAGTCAAATTGACGATTTTATTCAACTGGTCAAATTGCGTTACGTAATTTAATTAATAAAATCAGTCAAAGTTCAATGGGCCAATAATAAAGAAACAAAAACTAAAACTAACTAACTTATAACAAAAAATCGATTTCGACCTATAAAGACCTTTAGCGTATAAGTCAAAATCGATTTTTTGTTATGAGTTAGTTAGTTTTAGTTTTGTTTTTTTTTTAAATATTTGGCCCATTAAACTTTCACTGATTTTATTAATTGATTTATGTATCTCAATCTAACCTATTTAATCATTCATAATGACACCATTATACTGTACAAGTCTCATAGTCTCATATTGATTTCATCATGATTTATGCTCTGTGGCCCACTGAAAACAACAATCTATGAAAAAATTGTTTTTTAGCTGGTACGCCTATGTTTGTTCGGAATTCCGCCTATTCAGATATGGCAACCCTAGCCTAGTGATGCAAAACATAGTGTCTAAAACTTTTTCTCTCTAAATATAGGATTAATTTTTTGCCAATTATATGAAACTTGCTTTTTCTTGCGACCATCAGAGACAAAGACTAAATTGCAAAAAAGCAAGTAATCTATCATTGCTTTTTTAAGTTAAGTTTTCGTTTTTATTCATTTTATTTTTTTTTTATTCTCGATTCCTATTAATTAGTTCACCAAAAAAATTATAAATATTAGAAAAGGTAAAGAAAAGAAAGAAGCAGCACAACGTCAGACGTTAAAACATGCATAAGATAGGTTAGAAAGTGGAAGTACAAAACGGTAGAAAACATGGCCCAACACCTTGATTAAAATGTCAGAAATGAGAATGAAAAAAAATCCAATATCACAAGAAAAATAATCAAACAAATTAGAAGATTGTATAACCAGTGCATGACTAATCTAATGATAATGAGTAGCACAGTTTATCAAGATTAGTTCGACTGAGCAAGCTGAGTTTGAAAACTTTATATACAGTAGACATCAAGCTTAAAAAGGCTTTAAAACGTCAATAATAGCTATTTTTTATCTGTTATCGTACCAACAGTTCTTCGTTTTTTGAAATCGTCCAAAAATAATTGGAAAAATGTTGCATTTCACCGGCTTTATTACTGGATAAATTTTTGTTAAATGCTTTGAAAGTCTGGAAGGTTTCATTACTTCATTAAAAAGCAATTTATTACATTACAAGCACATTTCTTGCGAATCAGAATTTGGGGCTAGAATAAATTTATACCGGAAATAATTTCTACGGTATTATCTAGATTTTTGTTTCACCGAACTTACTGTGGCATTCTACAGTAATATTAAGTTTATTTTGGCCTACTGGTTTACTTTACTAATATGCTTCGAGGCCTATTTATCACAAAACAATTAACCTTCCGGACCGGTACTTTCAATATCCAGAAGGGTCAGGGGCTTTTTGGCCCCAATTTTTGAGCACTGTTTTTTGGTTTTCCACAATTTGGCCTCAAATTAAAATCAAAATAAACAATAAATCATCGTTTCTTAATCCTCAACCCGGCGAGTTAGCAAGTATTTTTATGGGGGTTTGCAAGGATACTTTGTATAATACTTTTGTATAAATGGATTAGATTAAATGTGGATGAAAACTTGAAATTTTTATTGGCGTCTAACCTTAACCTTATTCTTATTTTCGGCGTCATAAAAGTTAATGCCTAAAAACCTCTTTGCCAAGAAAAAAAGCGCCAAAATTATTAGTTTTACAATTTAGCTCAAAATTTGTTCTTCAGTCTATAAAACTAATTTAATTTAGCAAATTTGCTGAGGATTCAAGTTCTGGCTTGGGTAATAATCTTAAGGTTTTATTGATTTTAAATTCTTTTTTTCTTTAGAACGCGTTAGAAGTGAGCTCTGACTTGGTGGCTGACGTCGCAGAAAATGTTCAATGTTAACATCGAGATGGAAACGAAGAACCCAGAAAAAAAATTTTTTTGGTTAATTTTTAAAACTGCAATATTTTAGTTCATCAACAAGTTCTATTCAAAACTTTTTTCTGTTAAATTCATCAAACAATTTGACGAAGAAAGTTCTCTTAAGAAATAATTTCATTTTGCAATGCTCAGTTTGAATGCCAATTACAGAATTTGAAAACCTAACAAAATAAAACTTCCAAGAAATTTTCAAATGTACATATTTAATAACGATAGGTCTATTAATTAATTTAATGATCGAAAACTTAAATGAGTTTGCAGTTTAAGTTTCACATTGTAAAAATAATTTACACTTAAAAAACAATTGAAGGCAAAAATAACTAAATAAACGTAAGTTTTTTACCAAAAACAAAATTTAAGGTTTAAAAATGCATTTCGAGCTTTAATGTGTTTGATAATAAAAAGCCTATTTTACTTTGAATACAAGCACACTTAAACATACTACGAGTGCCCATCATATGGCAGCACCGAATGAAGCGGTGAATTTTTTAGTGGAAAGGCTTTTCACACTCTCCCCGAAGTGATGGACGTCAATTAGGAAACTGTGTATGCCAAAATAAATTGTTTTTCTAATATAATTCAAGACGAAAAAATAGCCAAGATTTAAGGTGATAACATGCAAGCATAAAAATAGTAAGCGTAACAGGACAAAACTCTAAAAAAATTTTTAGAGTTTATTTTATGGTTCATCTGAGAAGCAACCAAACTCTCTAAATCTTATTCGGGAAAAAAACGCATCTTTACTCCGTAAATATATGAGGAACTATTTCGATCACGAAATAAGGTCGGTTTGATTCGAATAGCACTACCATGCGGAAAGCCACAATTTAATTGATGTCGCTAAAGGACGCCATTTACAATATAAAGTGATTCGGCGTCAGTACAGCACAGCAAGGTATCAGCGCAGATGTCCAGCGAATTCACAGACGCCCCACAGTCGGCAAGCAGCTCCGAGACTTCAACTTGTGACGTTCCGAACGCTAGGGACTTCATCTCAAACAAGCTGTTTATTTTTCGAACAGAAGCGTCCTCGGAGCAAGTGTATACGTTGGAAGGCGATGTTTTGTGAAATCGAATTTCCCATACTAAAGCGAAAAACAAAAAGTTAAATTAGAAGACGGACAAAGCGGTTGCTGTTGATTCGATGTCAGGAAGTTTTTAAAGGGTAATTTTTATCGATTGAGAGATCAATTCGAAGCCATTGGCAACATTGACAGTGCCAAAATCGAAGCCATTGGCAAACCACACTTCTAGGTGTATTTGTCAAGCAGTTTAAATATAAATATCTAACAACTGAAACAAACCAAACCCGTACTCACCGTCCTCACTGTGGGTCTGCAGTCGTGTGACGGGAGCGCTTTCCTTTCGAGCGTCGAATAGCGTGACACAACCATCAGCGCTGCCCGTGGCTATCACGTGACTCTGTGACGGATGACGATCGACTGATAGGGCCGCAGTTAAGGTGTCGCTAGAGACAATGATGCGACTAGGAAAATTCCCAGGAGAGCGAAGGTCCAGATCCGGAGTTGACCCATCGTGTTGGTGGTGCACACTTCATGGGAATTGAGATACGTGACAGAGGTAATAGGACAACTGTCGCCTTGAACTAAACATAAACAAGATTGCAGCTGATTTAAGTGGAACTTGATCTTAACAAAATGTAGACTCTTTTAAGATTGACGCACACTTAATCAAATTGATTTAACGAAAGGTTCAGATTTAGCGACCAACATCAAGGCCATCCCCACCCCACCCCACCCCCCAAAAAAAACAGCGACATGTGTTTCCCCGGGAATCAATTTAATAAAATAAAATTGCATCTATTAATTGGCAAATAATGAGTAACAAGCCACTGAATAAGCGCATTTTGCTACATGTAACCTATTAAATTTTTTAGCTTTTTAGCGTGCTAACTGAGTAGCGTTAAGAAGGCTTTAGAACACCAAAGCTGACTGCGTTATCCTCAGAAAACAATTGAGCAGCTCTCGTAATATCTTTTTCGGAACAAAACTGATAATTTTGTTAGAAAATGACAGTTTATTATACTATGCCATGACAACATAAATTCAGCGTGCATAGCGACACAAATATCAAACAGCGCTTCTCACCGAAAGATCTTAGCGGAAGAGATGCTTCCACATGCAGGACATGGAAAGATCCGTCCTCCCCAACCGAAAGGACTTCGGGAAGGTCGACGGCAACGTCGGTACTTCCCCCGAACCCGTGCAACAAAGGCCAGCTGTAGTTAACACGGAGAGTTTCTCGCTGCAAAAAGTAATATGGGTTAGTAGCGCGCCACGGCGTCGAAAGGTCGATGACGAAGACTTACGTCCGCTTTAAGCTTCATCAAGATGACGTCACCGGAACTCAATCCAGCGGCGAGCAATCCGGAGTCAGCGAATTCCAGGCCTCGCACGTCACCTGTTGAGAGAAAACGATCAAGCGACTAAGTCGCGCACATCTGAAAGCAATCGAAAGCCGCGCCTGTGCATGAACTGCACAAACAATGACATTAAAACTTTTGATTGTTTTCGAAAATCTTCCAGCAAAAATGGCGAGAGCAGTGAAGTTTGATTTGACCCAGAGCTGAATCGCGTGCAAGCAGCAGGGATAAATACTGCGCGATCGGAAGCTTTATTAACTGGACAAGAAATGATCAGGGTGTTTACCCAGATTAGTGATGCAGGGCACCTGTATGCGTGACCATATAGAGTCCTTAAGATACGCGATTAGCCAAAGCTTTTTTAATTGACATTGATGGCAAGCTGTTTCAAAATAAGATCGCTACAAAAACCAAATGTGATATCCCTTATAAATATATTAAAATAATGGTTCGACATTTATTTTAACGGTTTGTCGTTCCATTATATCACAGCGGTTGAAATTTAAGCGCAGTTTTAGTGACATCACAAGTATCAGATCATCCCATAAGTTCTGTCCGATTTTTGAAGAATGTGTGCTTTCTGCAAAGCTTGAGTCAAACGCTTTAATTGTTGACTTTAGCAATAAGCATTGATTGTTGCATTAAGTGGTAACAATCTTGTAATCTAAATACAAAAAAAAGGTCTTTAATCCTATTAGACATTCCAAAATGCTATTAAATTTTATTTAATTGTAATGAAGTTAAACTCGGACAGAACTTCAGGGATGCATTTGAACCAAGGTTTGCAGAAAAAATACCCGCACACTGCAAAAATCACATCACAAAAGATCGAAAAGCTTGATTGAAAGAAAATTCCTCGTTAAACATATTTTCCAAGCCTTGTTCCTTTAGACCAGGGGTCTCCAAACATTTCGAGCAGGGGGCCATGTATAGATTTTTTTGGACCTCCTTGGGCCAAAGCCAAAAGCTTAATTTGCGAAAAACAGTTAATAAATAACTGTAAACAGATTATATGTTTAAAAAAATCTGTTGCAGTACACAATTGACATGTAAAGCATACACATATATATTTAACCAGTTATTTGTAAGTCTTGATTAGTATTAGAAACATGAAACTGGGGCATTCCCGATATAATTCTATCCAACTGTGGTTCAAAGTGAGTGTATATGTTTTTAAAAAGAACTCCGCGGGCCGTACTTTGGAGAGCCCAACTTTAGACTATCACTTGTTTTGTAGTTTACAGAATCAAGTGTGGGAAATAACTTTTACCAGCCATGAGGGGTCAAAACTGACATTGCTGAGTTCTTTGCTTCAAAACCAAAAGAGTTTTGTAATAATGGAATTAATAAGTTCATAAATAGCTGGAAAGAAGTCGCAGAAAACCAGAAAATATATTAATACATGATTGATTAAATTTTGATTAATTATGACTAATTTATATTGGTTACTTGTTTTCTTTATTCAAAATTCGGACAGAACTTATGGGATGACCTGATAGATCAGCTACCGGCAAAAATAGCGTCACTATTTCGTTTTTACAAAACTCTATTTTACGCTTGCAAAATCAAATCAAACTTCGCGTTACAACTACAAATACTTGTAACTGCATTTTTTTTGTTTCATCCTTGGAGAATACTAAACAGTACTTCATTGAGAGAACGTCCAATAAAAACAACATATTTATGCTACAAAAATAAAATCTCTTTCCCAAATAAGCATGTAAAAAATGTTTTAAAAAATGCGCAAAAAATAACTAACCATTTGTAGGACAACTGCATACTTTTTTGGGCTGACTATTTTCTAGATCTGCTTCTTCGAACCAATCGGAATTCTTCGATCGAGTCATATGTTTTGTCCCCAAATGCTAACCGAGTTCGCCTGAATTATTCAAGCAAACTAATAGTAAAGAAACTAACATTAATCTGACAAAAAAATTATTCATAATTTAGTTGTAAAGACAGGAACACCCCGGTTAATAATCCAATTATTCGTGATTAAAGTAAAAAAAACATGTCACTGCAAATTCAACTCAAAACAAATGTTTCATTTATGAACTTTGTGAAGAAAACTTTAGAAATGCGAGCATGGGTAACAACAGATTGGCCAGTATTTTTAGTTACACCACCAGCTGCCTATGTGGCTGAAGCGAACAAGGCCGAAATAAATCGACAAGCGAGTTGAAGAATCAAATTCAAATTTTTTTGGTAATGAGCCAAGTTAAACCTTACACGAAACGACCATAGAATTTGCAGTCCTAATCCGGGCAACAAGGCGGCAAGGCATTACTGGCCTATTCTCCATTTGATCATCGTAGGCCTCACTGCAAGCAAGATGAACGTTTTTCATTATCTTGCCCTACAGTTTGAAGCACTCGTGATCCTACTACAGTACAAACTGCAGACCACGTTCTAATAACGGGCCCCATACATCGGGCACCACATGGAGCACGAGGTCTGACGGTTTTTAATGACGAAACTCGATGCTGGCTTACCAGCATCACTGCCAACATCTGATTCTAGCAGTACAGCAGACTGGGGTAGTAAAAGGATAAACCCTCGACACCAGTCTTGTTTGTGTCTGACCTGGCGTGAATGCACTGCCAAACGACGATGATTGTAACGGTGGCGAACACAGGGTCAGATATCGTTAGCAAGAAAACAAAACCCAGAACTGGAACGGTGTTAAAAAGTTTCTTTGATATTTTGCGATAGTCTTTCCATTAAAGGCTCGTTTCCGCTACGAGAATGGAATGGAATAATCTTTGCTTTTTCTATTGATTTTTTTGCGCTTAAACACAGGAAGAAAAAAATCAATAAAACAAACAAGAGTGCTCTATTCTACGCTCGTTGTGGAAACGTGATGTTGATTTTTGTCACATGATGTTGACAACTGTGCTCTCTCTGAAAGTGTTGCATTAACAGCATTATGGACCAAAACACAGTTAAGGTATTGCAATATAAAAACATACATATGTTGTATATGTATTTAACTTGATGTGTGACGACTACAGTCGCGATTGTAACGTTTATTTTTATTTTATATGCCAAAATATATACTGAACTAATTAGTTCAGTTGAGTTTTCAAGTGTTACTTATTTATTGTGTGCAAATTGTTCAGTCATTATTTCATCATAATAATGAAATGAAAGCTGATGCTAACTGATATTTTTGTATAGTGCCATTTTGCGACCTATCGTGTTTTATAGATCAGGTAGGTCCAACTTCTGCACTCTTGTGGGCCACTTTTTAAAATTATTCGAGTTTGCGGGCCTCAGCCGGCTAAAAACACCTATTTTCGTATTTTCGTCCCAAAATCATAGCGTTCTCCAAAAAAAAAAAGTCTTCACTTGGAATCGGTCTCCGAAATTCCTATTTTTGTCGCAAAATCATAGCGTTCTCCAAAAAAAAAAGTCTTTACTTGGAATCGGTCTCAACCCTAGACTCTTTTCCATCAGCTCGCCATGCCTTGTTATACAAGGTTGCCGCTGCTTGCGATCGACAAGACTTGTGCAAAATTGTTCTACGGGCCCGTAGTTGGACCACGCTGATATAGATCAAGGCTTCTAAAACTAGAAAAGATAAAGTGTCGTTATACCATTGTTACGTCATGAAGTAGTAAGGTGACATTGCTGAGTCCACTGTTGTTTATGTAAAACTTTGTGAACTGTGCTTCGAGGAATAGCAAGTTCATTTGATGCAACACGAATTGATTTCCTTGGGATGCGATGAAATGCTACACGCACAGCATCAACAGTCTCTTCATCAATGCTTGGCCTACCCGATCTTTTGCGATCGAAAATGCTGCCGGTTTCCAAAAAAAATTTTTAAACCATCTCTTAATGCTGTTAGTGTGAGGAGGGTCTTGTCCAAACTCATTTCTAAATTTATGTTGTACTGCAGTTGCTGCAGTGTCGGCAGTGTGGTCGAGTGGTTAGAGCGCCGGGCTCGTGACCAACACGGTCTTGGTTCAAAACCGACTCGCGCCATTCTGTTGTATCCTTGGGAAAGACACTTTACGGCACATTCCCCTGCTTGGTGGTCCTGGCAAGCAGTTCTAAATTACAGTCATATCTCTATTAAATTACAAGCGACAGCAATATCTTGGCATCTCCGGAAGCAGGTCGGGGTAATTGCTTACCCTATGTATTAGCGCCTCCGTCGCTTTCCTGCGAGTCAGGAGGATAAATATAGAGATAAAATAAATAAAAAATTTATGGTACCAAAGAACACATTGTGCTTTTTGTTGAATGGTCAACATGTTTCATACTTTGTTGCAAACTTACGCCTTCATTAAAAAGGACTTATTCTTGCTTATTTTAACAATAAAATAACCTGCAAAAAAATAACACAAAAAAACTTTGTGGTGGTATAATTCACTGTCGAAAATTTAAAGTTTTTACCTTCTTCAGTTTTTGAGATATTAAAATTTTAAATGTGTGCAGGACTTTACGGACACCCTGTATTTCAATAATAACAAGCTTGTAATCTCAACTGAACAAATTAGTTCACTTTTAGTAAAATTGTTATTATTTAATACTTTTATTAATTTTTTTTATTTAAGTCATATAGAAGCCAAATAGCTGCCAAAATAATTTTTATCTTGCAAAACAATAATTTATGCCATATAGAGTTAATAAAATTAGCCCATTCTACCAATTAACACTAAATACAGTAATAGGAGGTAGAAACAACAACTAACTTACCTCCGGGTCTTCAAAGCTTCCAGTGGCAAATGTGTCAGGCTTTTGCAGTGTACTAGCAGTAGGATGCCAACGAACCTTGCTTAGCTTTTGACACAAAAACGTTAAGGATTCAGTCATGGTTCTATATATTTTGAAAAAAATACAGCTAACAAATACTAGTAGCAAAGTAATAGATCAAGCAAGAGAAATAGAGAATTATTTAAACCTAATTATACTCGTAAAATGAACTAAAGTACAGGACAAAAGTTAGCGTTTACGTTGTAGCGCTTTAACTGAAGAAATTAACTAACATTCATATTTCACGATTTCATCTTTTTTGGTACAAAATACAATAAAATTAATGTGGTCACATGAAAAGTTAAATATTCATAGACTTTTGCAAGGGTTAAATCAATTTCAATTAAACACATAACAGAAAATGATAAATTTAAGACAAGTCTTTGATGCTGCATTTTACAATTGAACTAAACGAAAATAATTCAATGTCAGGTTTATCTTTTAAAAATTATAGGTTATACAGTACTTACTGAGCAGAAACACAATGCAATTGCATAGATCAGAAATCCTTGATTGTGCTATGCTAATGGAAGGACGTGTGTAATCTCTGTTGACAGAAAAGCAGAAACCTAATCGGTGTTTTTAAAAAAAAACAGAGATAAATTTCCGAGTTTTAAAACTAATTGATTACCGAATAGTTACAATGGAAGAAAAACTAGATCGTATTTTGAAAGGAATAGAAAATTTAACGACAAGAATAGATAAACTAGATTCTAAATTTGAACTGTTTGAAACCAGACTATTCAGTCTAGAAAAAACTTTGGACGATCAAATTGATAAGTTGGATAAAAAGCTTGAAACCAAAGTTGACTGTACAGTTTTTGAAAACTTTAATCTCAGATTACTAAATATTGAGCAGCAACAGATCAGTGGTGGATATTGGGTGAGGCGAATGAGGCAGTCGCCTCAGGCCCCCCCTTGAAAACTGCATATACAGTTTTGGATTCGCTCAGTGGACGATTTGGAGTGAAGACCTTTTTTTTTTTTTTTGGAGAACACCTTGATTTTGGAAGAAAAAGAGGGAAATCAGAGATGAAATTGAAGTGAAGACCTTTTTTTTTTTTTTTTTAGAGAACACCTTGATTTTGGGAGAAAAATAGGGAAATTAGAGGTGAAATTGAAGTGAAGACCTTTTTTTTTAGAGAACACTTTGATTTTGGGAGAAAAATATCCAAGCCCAGATCAGACCTCTTTTTTTTCTCAGAAAACATGAATTTTTGAAAATTCTTGCCTCGCCCCTAAATTGGAATATCCACCACTGCAACAGATTACCCAACAAACAAAAGACATAATGCAAGAGTCTTATGACAAAAGATTAAATCTGTTGATTCATGGAATAGAAGAATCTGATGCTTGGGAAACGCTTGAAAAAACCAAAAAACTAATCTATAATTTTATGAAAGATGGTCTTCTAATCGACGATCCATCAACGATTTCTCTTGCTGACTATCATCGACTACCACAACAACCGATTTCTAGAAACAATCATAAGATACACCGACCAATTATAATTAAATTAGCTAACTCGACAGATAAAAAGCTGATTTTTACCAAACTAAAAAATCTCAAAAAATATAATCAAATAAGAAAATCTGTCGATAAGAAACCTCACTATGTTACCGAGCATTTGCCCAAACAGTTTCAACAAGAACGCAAAGCTTTGCTCCCTCAATTTAAAGAGGCCAAGCGTATGAAAAAAAAAGTAAGTTGGAGAGCCAAAAATGGTCATTATTTTTTATATGTTAATAATGTTAAAGTACATTTTGTTAAAAGCTCTTCCTCTTCTTTTACTAAATTGTAAATCTAAATACTGGGTCAATCGTTGTATAATTTATCTTGTTTTTAATATAGTTAATTAGTTTGTTGTATTATAATGTAATTGGTTGTTACTTATTACTCTTTAGAAGAATCGAACCTTGTACAGTTCTCGCTTTTTAATTTTCGGCGACAAAAAAAAAATCTTTTTCCATTCGTGTAACTTTACTTGTTTCTCTGATACATTTTAAATAATTCTCAGTCTGGTTCTGTTTGTCAACAATTGCTTTGCGTATTCACTGTCGGCTACTATTGATTGTTTAGATGATTTGAATTTATTTTTGGCTTCAAGTCGAGCAGATACAGATAATTTTCAGTATTCTGATGCAGATCTTAGAAATAATTTAAATGATAACTATATTAATCAGGTAATTTCGGCAAATTTAAAAAATTGCGTTTATACAGATTTCTTAAATTTTGACAGTAGAGTAGATGTATTCCATTCTTTATTTATGCTTCATTTTAACATTAGATCCCTTCAAAAAAATTTCGAGATTTTTTATGAATCTTTGCAGTTGCTTCCGACTCTTCCACAAATTATTGGAATTTCCGAGACAAAAATTAATGATACTCCTCTTACTAATATTTCTATACCTAATTATATGTTTTTACATGCTAATTCTACTACTCGCGCAGGTGGTGTTGGTTTATATATTTTGAGTTCGATATCTTTTCACTTACTTGGTAAAAATCAACTTAGTAATGTTGGCTGTGAGGATCTCTGGGTTTCTTTAAATTTCCCGGGAGTCCAGCGCACAGTCGTAATAGCTGTCATATATCGTCATCCTAGATCTGATTCAAATGCTTTTATTAAAACCCTTAATAATAAACTGGGTGAAATTGACTGCAATAAGAACGATTTTTATTTAATGGGCGATATCAATTTAAACATTAGCGAAAGTGATTGTTCTTCATCTTCTATTAATTACTTATCTATGTTAGAGAGCAACGGTGTTTTTCAAATAATAACTAAACCAACCAGGGTCACCAAACATTCAGCATCCTTAATTGATCATATTTTTACAAGCGCTTTATCTAATCCTATATTTCCGGGGATAATTCTTAATGATATCAGTGATCATTTTATTACTTACTGTGCAACTTCTCTAAAAAGTAATCCTGAATCTGTTAAACACAAAAAATATATTTGTAGAGACATTAAAAATCTCGATATAGAAAGTTATTTACTAGACCTTGATAAAAATATGAACGAATTTAAAAATTGTCTTGACTGTATAAATGCCAATAATTTTAATTTCATTTTTGATGATTTTATAAAAAGGGTAAGATTAATAATCGACTTTTACGCTCCCTTACGTCAAATCTCTCGCAGACAAAAGCGTCTTCGAGCTAAACCTTGGTTAACAAAAGGTCTTCTTGTTTCCATAAAATATAAGCAAAAACTTTACCGTTCCAACTTTTTGTCGAATGATGTAGACAAAAAGACATATCATAAGCAATATTCAAATAAATTAAATAAAATTAAAACCAAAGCTAAAAAAACGTTTTACTATAATTTATTTAAAAATAACTGTAAAAATCCCCGTAAAACCTGGTCTACAATTAATTCAGTTCTCCATACTAAAGACGATACTAAGTCTACTCCATATAAACTTAATATTAACAATCGTACCATAATTGACCCTACTGTAATATCAAATTGTTTTAATAACTATTTTAGTGAAGTCGGACGAAATGTTGTAAGTAATTTGTCGAATTGCTCTGCAACCTGCGTAAAGGATTTTTTGATTAATAGAGTCACATCTACTATATTTCTAGAGCCAGCTTCCGTCAATGAAATCCTTAATATTATTAATGATTTAAATATTAACAAAGCTGCAGGTTATGATGATATCTCATGTTATTTTATTAAACTTTCTTCCACAGTGCTTACCCCTGTACTTTCTACATTGGTTAATTCGGCTATGATTCTAGGTATTTTTCCTGAAAAATTAAAGCTATCCAAGGTAATTCCTTTGTTTAAAAAAGGTGATAAACTTGATGTAAGCTACTATCGCCCTATATCTATATTAACATGTTTCACAAAAATTTTTGAAAAAGTCATTTTTAATCGTCTCTTAAATTTTTTTAATAAACATTCTGTTCTGGTTTCAAATCAATATGGTTTTCGAGAAAATTGCTCTACGTCTCACGCAATTCTAGATATAGTAACTTCAGCTTATGATAATATTAATAATAACCAATATACAGGAATGGTTACACTTGATATTACTAAAGCATTTGATACTGTATGCCACAAAAGACTCTTGATAAAACTTGACCATTATGGAATAAGAGGAACAGCCTTTAATCTGATACAATCTTATTTAAATAATAGATTGCAATATGTGTACGTAAATAATATCGAGTCCAATCGAAAAAGAGTTATAATGGGTGTACCTCAAGGATCTGTTTTAGGTCCGCTTCTATTTCTAATTTATATCAATGACCTTCAAAATTGTTTGAAAAGTATCCCTAGACTCTTTGCTGATGACACTGCCTTGTTAATTAATGCGTCCAATATAACTGAACTCGAAATCAAAATAAACAATGAATTGTCTAGAGTTTCCCAGTGGATGAATAAAAATTGTCTCACTATTAATCCCTCCAAGTCGCAAGCTATAATAATACCGCCTTTGCTATCACAAGTAGTTTCGCCGAGCAATATTAATATTAAACTTAATTCTAGTATAATTGCGATTTCAGACAGTATTAATTATTTAGGCGTCCTAATTGATTCCTAATTATTGTTTCATGATCAAATTCATAAAATTCGTAGCAAACTCTCTCGTGCAGTTGGTATTTTATGCAAACTAAAAAATTTATTTCCTTCTTGTATCTTAAAAAAACTTACTTTGCTTTTTTTCATTCACGCTTACTATACTGTCTTACAATATGGAGTGCTACATATAAAACTTATCTCGAACCATTAAGAAAATTGCAAAATAAAGCTATGCGAGTCATCAATAATATGCAATGGTCATCAAATTCTGATTCTTTATTTAGAAAAAACAAAATTTTAAAATTAGATGACTTAATCAAGCTTGAAACTTCAAAATTAATGTTTAATTTAGACAGATGTAAATTACCGACTTCTTTTACAAAATATTTCAAAAAGGTATCTCAAATTCATTTCCGTGTAACCCGTTCATCAGTCAATAATAAGTTATACTTACCAAGATATCGATCCAATCGTTTGCAAAGATCTCTTAAATATAGAGGAGTTAAAGTTTGGAATGATGTTCCTTGTAATTTAAAAAAAAATTGCTACTCCATATATAATTTTGGCTACATGTACATGTATAAACGTTATATCTTAAATTCTTATCCTTAAATCCATTAATATTTCAAATCAAACTTATATCTACAGTGGTCCATTTTTTATCTTTTTCTATAACATACGTTTATTTTTATAACTTTAGTTAATCGGTGGCTGCTCGACTTGAAGACCAATTAATTATCTTTTGGTCACTTCGCAGTCTCCGCATACATTCGGCACAATTATTATCTTTTTTTTATTTTTATTTTTTTATTTTCGTGTAACAAATTACGTCAATTAAACGCACTCATTTTCTTCATTACAATTATTTTTACTGTTATTGTTTCGTGTGCATCATATATTAATACGGAATTGTATGAAATAAACTTGTCTGTCTGTCTGTCTTAAAATGCCTGAATAAACACAGGGAGTAAAAAGACGAGTAATTGGGAGAATTGCATTAAACAGTGTTAGAAAATAAAGTGAAAATTTGAATCTAAAATAAAAACTTGTGTTTGCTTCCATCTAGACCAGTGGTTCCTAACCTTTTTGTCTTCATTACCCACTTTTGATGTGACTGACACTCTATTACCCACAACATAAATGTTTTAAACTAATCTAAATTGAAATGAACTATTTTAACTTTAATGTTTTTTTGGGAAAATGGAAAAAACGAACATTAGAACATGAAACACAATGAATAATTTAATACAATACTGTCATTCTGTCAATGTGATTTTTGCTTTTGTTTTTTGTCAACAATCAATGCGATGTCAGGTTTAATTTTTGAAACAGCACATCGAAGATCTGACTCCACATCCAACAAGTTGTTCCGAGCTTTTGTTTTGATGGTAACAATGCTTGAAAAAGCTGACTTGCAAAGGTAAGTTGAAGGGAACGCAGTCAGCAATGCCAGTGGTTTCGCAGCAACTTTAGGATACGTATTCTGCATCATTGCCCGGAATTTATCCAGGGTTTCATCGTCAAAAGAATCCTTAGCAGATGAGTCATGAATCAAGTCCAAAAACTCCTCTTGGATAGCTTGTTCATCTTCTGGAAAATCTTCTATAGAATATTTGAACGGATTTCGTGTAAATGCCATTACAGGAGTGTTGTGTTCAAAACCGGGAAAATAGCGGTGAAATTCTTTAATCAGCCTGCTAATATGGTCGACAGCATCACTTTGAACAACTTCGCTAATGCCGTTTGTCTCACTCATTTTTTCTAACGTTGGAAATGCCACTCTACTCCGACCAGTTTGTACTTTCTTTTTCCAGAGTTCAAGCTTTGCGATAAAAGCAGCAATCTTGTCGCGTTGTCCCAGCAGGTTCGAGTCCACACCTTGCAACTTGCGGTTCAGCTCGTTTAAATGACAAAACATGTCTGCTAGGAATGCCAATCTGTTCTGAAACTTCAAATCTGAAATAACCGCCTTGAGTTCTTTCTTATGTTGGATTTCAATAAATTTAATGACCTCTGGAAGTAAACGCACAAGCCGAATCAACATGTCCCCTTTTGAGAGCCAGCGCACAGAAGTGTGAAACAACAGAGATTCATACTCAGCTCCCATATCATGGCACAGTTTTTTGAAAAGTCGAGTATTCAGAGCACTCGCGTTTATGTAGTTAATGACTTTAATTGCAGAATCCAGTGTTTGCTTGAGTGGCAGGGACATCGTTCTCGAGGCCAGTGCTTCTCTATGAATGATACAGTGCGTGCCAATAACATTAGAATTCTTCCGCTTGACTAATTCCAGAAAGCCAGATCGTGCACCTAACATAGCAGGTGCCCCATCGGTGCAAATACTGCCAACTTTATCCCAGTCCAGTTCTTCTTCTTCAAAAAAGTTTTCTATCAGCTTTAGCACATCGGCAGCCTTGGTAGTTGTTTCTAATGGGCGGCAAAAAAGTAAATCTTCCTCTATAACTTGACTGTGGATGTACCGCACAAACACCATTAATTGGGAGAGGTTTGCAATATCAACCGACTCATCCAGCTGTATTCCAAACACAGGTGAAGCTTTGATCTTTGCGATGAGTTGAGATTTGATATCACTGGCCATAGCATCAATGCGGTTCTTAACAGTGTTATTGGACAATGAGACCTATTTTATCTTTACTACCGCTGACTCACCCAGCAAAATATCAGCGCATGCAATCAGACATGGCTTTATCAGTGTCTCACCGATGTTGTGTGGCTTTTTGGCCTTAGCCACTTGCAGGGAAACTTCGTAAGATGCAGTCACTATCGCCTTTGAATCGGTTCGAAATTGTCCTGTGCTGTCCTATCTCATTTTCTTTAATCGATTTGCTTTGAGCTCGTAGAATCCTCTGTCCTATCCAGCAAGGTGCGAGTGAACGTTTAAAAGATGTTGCTTCAGTTGATGGGGTTTCATAGAAGCATTGGAGAGTGTTTTATGACAAACAACACATTGCGGCAACTGCTCATCACGTCTCTCAACAAACGTAAATCCGTAATCGAGATAGGAATCGTTATATTTTCTCTTAGCCATTATTGTATATCTCTGAAACAAACTCTATTTATACACAACAATCCTATACCTCTGAAACAAAATTGCATTAATGACCTGAAACTCCATGATTAATAGGTTTTACTGAATTTTAAAATAGACGAAATCAAAAATGTTTGTATTCACAAACGAAACCGTACTTGTAGCCAGTTGTTCGGCATTTAAGAACTTGCCGCGTGATTTGGAACTTAAGCGGCTTGCTTGAGTATAATTTTTTGATAATAATTTCCTATTTCTCACCTACTAACCTTAACTAACTTGCTTGCCTAACAGAACTAGACTTCTTGCTTATAATAATCAACGAAGTACAATAATTATGTCTTGATATTTTGTTACAAATAAAACACTAAGCAAGTAAAAACCTTATTCAAATAAAATAGAAAAGAAAAGGAAAGAATTTCCGAAATTTTTAGCTTCTTACCTGAAACGCGCCTATTTCCGAAAGACTTTTAAAACTAAGAAGGTTGCCGCAACCCACCAAGGGTTTATATAGGCACAGCACGAGGAAATAACAGATAATTATGACTAAGAAAGGCAATTAAGCTAATCAATTAAATAATAAAGAAAACAGTTAACTAATAAAGAAAAACAGTCAATACAACAATTACCAGTCAAACTGAATTAAGACTTAATCATTTTAAACACAAAACAATAATTAAACTTGACCATACAAATTATCAAATAATTAAATGAACCAAGAAATGAGCTACAATTCGACTACTCAATTTACCAATATTGATTAACATTAAACTTACATTGCCTTAATTAAATAAGATGCAATATCCTAATTACTATTGTAATTAATTATGATCACATGTTACAAAGACTTACCAATAATTACTAGTAACTACTGTCTTAACAAAGAAAACGATATTTTTTGTTTAACTTTAACAAAGTAATATTTGATATTTATATCTTCAGGTTGTGGTTAATTCCCCACCTGAAAACCTTAAATTCCCCACTAGTGGGTAATTCCCCACCGGTTGGGAATCCATGATCTAGACCATGAGTGGCCAAAGTTTTTCAAACATGAGCTGTATTCAATAAACGAATAATGTTTGCAAACCACAAATTTTTCTAA
Source organism: Diplosoma virens (assembly GCA_963680785.1). Taxonomy (NCBI): domain Eukaryota; kingdom Metazoa; phylum Chordata; class Ascidiacea; order Aplousobranchia; family Didemnidae; genus Diplosoma; species Diplosoma virens. The sequence goes on along the minus strand of OY796890.1, from coordinate 6,444,657 downwards.
AATTGCAATTGTATGAAAAAAAGTTATCACTTTCAATCAGTGTCCAAAATCTCCATTTTTGTCCCAACTTGAAGAAGAAAACTAAAAAAAAAACACAGAGATCATATTAAAAGCTTAGTGTTGGTGAATAAACAACTTCTGCAGCTTCTAGCAAAATTAAGACAGAGAACAAAAATTTAAGTTTATTATAAAAACTCACATGAGCCGCAAACAAAAGTTATGCCAGCTGCATGCAGCAGAGCCATGGTTTGGTCACCATTGATCAAGACCATGGTTATTGAACTTGTGGGCACAACAGTTTGTAAGAGAGCCACAAAGATGGTGAGAAAAATGTGTTGAAATAATATACATTTTGTAGTAAAGTAATTTTTGTTTACATCAAGGGTTTTCAACCAACTTCACCTAGAATTGAGAACTAGAATTTGTGCCTCAAATTTACTTAAACACAAAAGATCTTTAATGGGTATATAGCAGTAGTGGGCAGCAACAATTGTGTTCCAATTTTTTTGTGCTGCAATGGTAAAAGGTTGAGAGGTCATTTCATTATAATTCATCCAGGCCATGGAACCATAGGGTTTAAGATTTAGCTCATTTATATATATGTGATTCTCTAAAGAATTCCAAGCAAAATGACACCAATTTTATGAAAATTGGTCAAGTAGTTTTTATTTTAGAGCAATTTTTATGTTACCACCGCTAGGTGGAGTTTGTATAAGCGAGCAACACTAAAACGGTTATATCTCATAAACTGCTGATCGAATTTAAAAAAAAACAAGTTCTACCCCCATGTTTTTGAGGATGAGGTTTCTGATAAAACAACTAACATAAGGTTAAAACCATTATTTTTTGTGCTATAAGTGGTTTTGGGTACCCTAGCAAATACCCTCGATTTCCCAATGTGGGCAAGCAATTTTGCTCCCAATTATAAGTTACAAGGAACAAGCAAGGAACCCTCTACCCCAAAGCAATACTGACATTGCTAACATTTCAAAACTAAATATGTGATTTACTAATTAAAGATGTGTAAGTATCAAGGTTTAGTGTATGTAACTTTGCTAGAGTGTTGATTTGTTAGCTCTGAGCTGTGCCAGTTTTGTATGCATATAATGTTGTAATGATTGTTCTGTTAAATGAATATCATAGAGTGTGGAATTAGTAACTTTGCTGTTTTTTCTGGAACTAAGGTATTGTGAGGTGACGGTATTACAAATGTGCTTGAGGTTTTCTATATATTCTTTGTGTGTTAGATCTGATTCTGAGATGACGATGTGCTTATTGTTATGAAAAATTGTGATTTTCATGTTTTTGGATGAATGTTAATGTGTATTAAGATCATATAAAAGGTGTGTTTTTGTTTGAGTCACATGAAGTTTTAGATTGGTGCCCATTGGAAAGACCTTGGTTTTGTTGTGTAGGTGTTGAGTATTTATATCTATTGTGAAGCCAGTAAGCAATGTGTAAAGTTATGCTTTGAATGTTTTGCAGTTTCTTGATGTTGGTGTTTGATATAAGGCTTCATATGGTGTTTGCATATTCTCAAAATGAGGTGAGTGATAGCTTTAAAATTTTGAGATGATTAGTTCTTTCTGTTTGCTCCATTATATAAGAGTGCTTTCAGAATGCTATGTATTTTTTTTAATGGTGATGACATTTTTGTGTTGTTGAAAATTTTAGTTTTGGGTCTAGAGTAATTCCAAGAATTTTCAGGTGTTTTATTTCAGTTGTGTTTCATTGTTAAATTTAAATGATGAAGTTATGCCATATTCAGCTGAATCTGGATGTAAAAAGTGTGATGGTAATTTTGTTGTGTTTACATGAAGATTAACAGTGATGGCCAATTCATAGATTTTGTGAAGATATGCTTGAATTTACTCACAGTCTATCAAAGCAATACTACATGCTAAATGTCTCAACCTTATTAGGCACACTTAGCCCAAAAGCATACAGGGTGTCAAGAAAGTTCCCGATCCTAAACAAAATTATATAGGGCTAATGACAGAAGGTTAAATCAACAAAAGGTTTATTGTGGTGATAGAACAAAGCTCCATGAACATAAAAAAATCTGGTTTATTCAAAATGACCCTCATCTGTATCAATAACACGTTGGAGCCTCTGTCGGAAATTCTGACAAGCAGCACGAAGGGCATTTTGAGGAATTTTCTCCCATGCTCATTTCAAAGAAGCTCGAAGATCCTCCAGATTGTTATGGGGTGAAGAACAGGCTTCTTTTTTCAGAATACCCCACACACAGAAATCCATAGGATTGAGATCGGGCAAAGATGGTGGCCACAAATCTTTGGTCCAGAATGAAGGAAAGTGCTCTTCACACCACTTCTGCGTCTTCTTTGATGTGTGAGAAGGCGCGCCGTCTTGTTGGAAGGTGAAGGACTTATTTTTGAACTTTTCCTTCATCGATGCAAGGGCAGAGGTTAAAATATCATTGACATACGAATCTGTATTCACTTTGACCCCCTCTTTAACAAAAATGAGGGGAGATTTCCAAGATTTGGAGATCGCACCCCATACCATCACAGACGAGGGTTTCTGTCGGCGTGAAATGAATCGAAGATGATCAGGGAGGTCCTTGGGCGACTTTCCGAGAATCCTGTCATTTTGGGTGTTGAACTTCGCCTCCACCGAGAAGAGTTTTTCGTCTGAAAAAACGATTTCTCCTTTCTCCATGCCTCCCTTCAGACGGTTCAGCAGAATTTTGGCCCTCTCCTTTCTTTTTCACTTCTGGAGGTCAGTTAGGAGTTGTCTTGTCCTGATTTTGTACAGGGACATTTTGAGATCCTGTTCAACAATTGTTCTGACAGACTCATGGCTGATATTCATGTCTTTAGCCGTTTTCCTCAAGGATCGTTTGGGGTTCCTCCAAATTCTCTCCCTGAGGGCCTTGATCTTCGCTGGAGTGCAAGCGGATCGAGGTCGTCCACTCCTATCCCGATCCTCCATGGTTCCAAGTTCTTGGAAGCACAAGATTGTATCGCAAACAGTCGATTTTGGTGCTTTTAGCAACTTCATAATTTTAGAATTTGAATGTCCCGCACGATGAAGTTGAATGATTGCAGCTCTTTTACTCATTTTATTATTATTTTAGCCAAAAAAATTTGAAAAGTGTATCTGAAACATTGAAAAGGAGGATTAAGTGGAAAAATGACGTACAGAACTTATCATAATTCATTGAAGTTTTTGAATTACATTAAATTTAAAAATCGATCGGGAACTTTCTTGACACCCTGTACACCAGTTGAAAACCACTGCTTTAAAGGGTTAACTAGGGACACAGTAATACATTAATGGGACTCTAAAATGTGAGCAAAAGGACAGAAGCTAAATCTTTAGTTGATCAGAATAATTTCTGTTGTGCCCTTAAAAGAAGCACTTTACGACAAATTCTTACTTTATGCTGCTTACCTACAGTGATGACTCCACTTAAAACAGAAAACAGCACAGCAAAAATATAACCCTAATCATACAAGAAAAGCATTTAATGCAAAGACTTAATGTTGTGATCATTGTTAGGGATGTGCCAAAGCCAGAATTTTGCCAAAGCTGAAACTTCAACATTTGTTTAAAATAATTATATAATACAGTATACACTTTAGAAATATAATTAATTAGCTACTGACTAATTATAAAACAACATTATTTACATTTTACAACACACATTTTTGAGCACTCAAACACACAAGAAGTTTTTTAATTCAGAGTAACAATAGCTGTTTTGTGTGATTTTGTAATAAGCTGTGTATTTGATATACTAAATAAACTATATCAGCTATCAGGTGTAAGGATCTTACAACAATGGAAAATTGCTTGTTGAGGCCAAAGCTTTGGGAAAAAGTACCTTTGACTTCAGCCAAAGCCAAAACTTCAGTAAAACTGCCAAAGATTCAGCATGCTGAAACCAAAGCTTCAGCACATCTCTAATTATTGTAAAACAGAAGCAACAAAATCGTACACACTCTTAAACAATTAAACATGTTGTTATTCTAATGACAAATATTTATGAACACTTTTTACTTATTACTAAAATGGTATAACACTTAATGAAATTGCAAATGGTGTGTTCAATTGGATATAGCAACAGAATAATTGTGCTTTACATCTTCTATATTCTTTACTGAAAAAAAGTATGTTCGACCAGTAGCTGTTGCAGGACTGTCTAAAATCTTCAAAATAGAAGAAAGATTTACATAGCATTTATCTTCTCGTTGAGGCCAAATAAATGTTTTAGATGGTCCAAATGGGTGCATAAAATTAACCAAAATGTCATTGTTGCATTTGTCAACTCTTCAACCAGACCTACCCACCATTTTGCATCATAAATACATGCAACATATGACATGATTTTAATGTCATTTATGGTTACATTGACTAATGTTTTAAAAAAATTGTGAGTTCCTAAAAACTGGCAATCACTTGACACTCGTTTGTAGCTAATGGAGCCAAGAGCATTTGATGAGAAAAAATGAAAATTTCTTGTGCCAGGAACAGTGCTTCCTTTCTGAAATCTTGTTTGTAGATTATCTCTGACTAACCCTACTTCATTTGCTTCTGCATAAAAAAACTTAATTCCAAGTATATTTTCATTGCAATAAAGAAAAGCATCTTTAGCATTTAGAATTTGATTGTTACGCAGTCTACTCAAACTTTCATTGGCAAGTTTTCTTTTCACCACACCACCAATACCATCGCAAGGAGACTTGCCATGACTTGTTGCAAAAAAAGACCAAGCAGCATCTAGACCAAAGTCAGATTTAAAAGATTTTTATAATTTTTTATACTGAGCTGCACATCCATCCGAAAAATATTCAACCTTAATTAGCTGTGGATAAGTAACTTGAAGATAGTTGCATAATATTGATTGCAAGTAATACACAAAAGCTGTATCATGCTCAAGGTCATCAGAAATGAAGCACAAAGAAAGAGGTTGTATTGTACCATTGCAAAGAATGTAAATGCAAATTGGATGTAATGTGCAGGACTCCTTTGACCAGTGACAACTTTGAATTTCATCTTGAATTATAAAGTGGTAATTTTCAGCAAAATCAGCCAGTATCAAACATTCATTTGATTTCAAAGTCTCTTTTCGGTGCTTAAAATAAGTTGCTTGGGCTTTTGCTATATATGAATGTGCTGTGAAAGGATCCAGTTTTTCAGCCAGTAGTTATACAAACTCTGTTAAAGGTAAAGAAAGTGATATTATTCGTGTTCAATCAGTGGATTGCCATTGTTGGAATTGAATGGGCTCACTTGCCTCCAAATTTGAAAATATTTCATCCAATTTTTCATGTAAATTAACAATTCCTCGACAGTTTGGGCATGAACCATGCAAATCTTATTCTGAATATCACACACAAGATGTGGAACAAAATCTTTGTACTTCTTATTGATGGCATCACAAAGCAAAACAACATTTTGATGAATGGCACACACACACATACTGTGTGGGTACCTGATCTTCCTGGTTGAATGCACCATTTTGGTTTCAAGCTGTAGAAGGATGTTAATTTAATTTTTGCCTCTGGGTATTTGGTCACAAAACAATTAAAGAGTTCCTTAATAGAACATAACATCAAGCGCTTTTGAGCATAGACTTTGTTCCCCAAACTCATTTTGTCTTTGGCACCTGGCATTATTCGTGAAGTTTCATCATCTTCGTATGCTTCTTTTACCAATTGTTTCACTTCATCAGTAATGCCACTTCTTTGCTTTCGATTGGGTTTTCCCAAAATGCCAAAATTTTTTTTTGTCTCCACAGCCTTTCTTACTGCATATTCTGAACAGTTATTTCTTCCAAAAAAATTTACAATTCTATTCCTGCTCCAACTTTCTGGCATAAGAGTAAGAATTTGGATTTTTTCATCATATGTTGTGTGATTGTCATTAAATTTAAATTTAAATGCATTCAACATTGAATTATACTCTTCCGAATCTTGTCTCAACTTTTTTGAACTGACAACTTCTGCATCATTTGTGTCATCATCCAGAAAACTTTGGTCAAGACTTGTGGCAATGCTCAAGTCTACTATCAACTTTTTTTTAATTGTTTCAACTTTTCTTTTGCAAGCTTTTACTTTTTTGTGATTGTCTAATCCATGCAGTTTCAATGGAGAGCTTCCCATTACATTTAAAACACTACTGACATTAGATTTACTATTAGATTGACATTCAAATGTATTTGTGTCATAGGAAATTAATTCACTTTCACTTTCTGAACTACCACTGGTGCTGTCTACAAGTGTGTTTTTAGAAAGCTTAAGATATTTTGGACAGAATTTCAAACCTGGTACTATTTCAGGAAATTTGTTTTCCAGATTCTTGGCAGTCTGTAAATCAATTACTGAAGTACCCTTTGCTTTAGAAAATTTAGTATGAATTCCAAATAAATTGCAACAAGACATTTGCTTGCGTGTAAATTTAGCAAGAAAAGCCATTTTATGGTGATAGCAAACAGTTAAAGTGGTATCTTGAGAAGCATTCATCCTTCGCACATTTGATCGCCAAAGTAAACATTCTTTTTCTTCATAAGTCAAATTTTGTATCAAATCTAAGCCAACTTTTCTGGTGAATGATGTTTTGTGACAGCTGCTACTGTCTTTGCAGAAAACACCAATAGAGCATGCATCAAGTGCCATTTAAATATTTTTAATTAATTACAATTTTCTATGTCTAATTTACTAATCTATCTGAAAAAAATAATTCACATATAAATTTAGTACACAGCTTTTTAAAGGAAAAATAACTTTTTACATGAAACTTTGAAGTGTAAAATTACCTTGTGGGCTAAATATGTTAGCAAATTAACTATCATTTTTGGATTAAATTTTTCTTTGTTATACTTGATAACTCATCAAGAGGCAAAATTGCTTGCCCACATGGTGAAATCGGAGTATCAGTTTAGGTACCCAAACTCGTTAATAGCACAAAAAGTAATGTCTTTAGCTTAATTTAAGTTATTTTAATGAAAAGCTCACCCTCAAAAATATGGGGGTAGAGCACATTTTTTTTGAAATTGGATCAGCACTTTATGAGATATAATCATTTTAGTGTCGCTCACCATCCCAAACTCCATCTAGTGGTGAAAAAACAAAAATGGTCATAAAACAAAAACCATTTGACTTATTTTTGTAAAACTAGTGTTAATCTTCTTAGAATTTTGTAGAGAATCACATATTTAAAAATGAGCAAAATCTTAAATCCTATGGTTCCAAATTTTTGAAATTCTGGATGAATTATAGTGCCATGGTTTGGCCACCATTGATCAAGACCATGGTTTTTGAACTTGTGGGCACAACAGTTTGTAAGAGAGCCACAAAGATCATAAAAGATTGAGAAGCATTGATCTAGAAACTATGCTTTTCAACTGGGTGTATTGTACACCCCAGGGTTTGATAGAAGTTTTTAGGGTGTACCAGCTTGATGGTGTGTACAGGGTTTTCAAGGACTTTTTTAAATTTAGTTTGACTATTAAAATGCATAGCTTTTTGTTTTTTTATCATTTCAATTTTCGCCACTATAAAAAAATTGCATATGAAAGGTAAAAATCTTTTTTTTACACTTCAATCATTTTTTAACTTGTTTTTTTCAATTATACATTTATTAAAAGGAAAAACAACAAGTGAAGACCAAAAAAAGATTCTGTAGTGTTGTAAAAATTAAAACATTTTTGTGATTTGATAGTGGTTTCAAAAGTCTGTAAAAAAGATTGAGTCACCAAATCTTTGCTCTCTATTTTTGCTTAACATTTGGGTAGCCAAAAAAAAGGTTGCAAAGCATTGATTTAGTCAAAAGTGTGCATGATTGCAAAAGGTTGAAAGCAATAATAAAGATTCGATATTCTAATACATTGGTCTTTACTTGACATCAAAGGTGAAATCTTAGTTTGCTACAAGTGAAGACCAAAAAAATTCTTCAGTAATAAGCTTTGTAAAAAGGGGTCATGCAAATTTTTACAGATTCGCTAAAGGGTATTGAGGCATTAACAAAGCTTTAACATTTATTGGTATAGAATAATGGTCCCCAAACTACAGCCCATGGGCCAGATCTGGCCCATAAACACTTTTTATCTGGCCCATGGAGCTCTTTTAAAAAATATATGCACTCACTCTGAGCCACAGTTGGATAGAATTATGTCAGGAATTTTGGGAGAAAAATAATGAAATCAGAGATCGAATTGAAGTGAAGACCTTTTTTTTTTTTTTAGAGATCACTATGTTTGGGAGAAAAATAGTGAAATCAGAGATAAAATCAAAGTGAACACCTTTGTTTTTTTTAGTCTCTCGCTTTGGCCCAAGGAGGTCCAAAAATCTATACACAGCCCCCTGCTTGAAAAGTTTGGGGACCACTGGTATAGACAGAACCATTAAAATCTAAAAAATTGACTTTTCTATTCTTTAATTCTATTTGATTAAGGCAAGTTAACATCTATGAAGATGTTATCTTATGAGGCATTCACCACATACAAATAGAATTGAAGCTTTTCAAAACATGTCTTTGCTGTTAGCATTTAGACTTCTCCTAACCATACTTTTAACACCTTTTGTCTACAAACCTTTTTCACAATCTCAAACAAGTAAAAAACAAAATATATATATTTTTTTATCTATTGCAAACTTGAATATAAATCAAAATTAGTAAAGCAAGACTCTTAGATAATAATAATCATGTCCTCAATCTGAAAAAACAAAAACAAAATAAGTTGATGAGTGAAAAACCAAGACGAAAAATGTTTAAAACAATTCCTTCAAAACTAATGTAAAGCTCACCAATTAATAGATGTATATATTTGGGTGAGACCATCTGTTTAGTATTTAAAATAATAACATTGACATTTTATAAAAACTATTTTGTGATTATTTACCAAAGCGAAATTGGAGTGAATATTATTTTTATATTCATATTCTTTAAAACTTTTTTTTGCATCATAAGTAAAAGTAAGAGGAAGCCATTCTGGATATACAAGGCTGGCCCAGATAGCAGATACTTTCATAGAGCTTGTGCCATGAGTGAGTCTGTTTCATTTTAATTTGGGTCAGACCTCAATCAAATCTGCCAAATGGCATAACCATCTAACCACAATAGCAAAACTATACTTTTAAATGTTGAGATGTAAATGTGGCAAAATCTTAATGCTCTATCTGCTATACAGCAAATTGCCTGATAACAACTAACAATGTACAAACACAAAACATTGATTTAATTAAAACTCAAAAAGTATTTAAAAACAAATTTTGCAAAATTAACGTAATTTTGTAGCCTATGAAAATATTGCTTCCTTTATTTTTTGAAAATAATTAAAAAAAGGTATGGATTAAGTACATAAAACAAAAACTGCCATCAAACATAAAAACTTGGTAGAAGATAGTTTTAAGAATAAACATAAGGCATATATTTCAAACCAGACTGATTTTATAGTAAAAAGTTTGTCCAACAGAAAAAAATTACTTTTTTTTACAATTTTTTTAAATGTTGGATGATATAGAGTACAGCTGCATAAGTAACAATTTTAACACAAAAGCAATAGAATCTTTTTAAATAACTAATGATTAAATTTGACCATAATTAATAAAAAGTAAGATGATGATGACAAAATTTAATTAATCAATTGAATGTAAACTTAACTTACAATAGTTAAACCTTTTTCTAATGCAATGTACTTACATTTACTGTCAATGAACATTTTTAGCAAAGTTGAATAAAATGTTATGTAAGTGAAAACTGATTTGATTTCTTTTATAAACAAAAATTGATTTAAACAAAAAAATATTTAAGAGGTTTTAGCTTTAATACAACAAAAAAGCTCATAATTAGTTATCAACAGATACAGTTAACATCTTTAATGCACGCCATGCAGATAATTGAGTTGAATCTTTAGGAGGTTGGTGGGAGCCAGCCTCACTGACATAAACATATGGAAGTCGTAATACCCAAATTGAATTATGTCTTAAAGTTATTTCTGGTTGACTTGGGTGAAATGTTGGAGTTGGTGATGGCCCTGGTATAACTTGGGGTCGAAGAATAATTTTAACATTAGGTTCAGGTGGTGTTACAATTATAATTCTCATTAGCTGTCCAAGTAGTGTTTTACCAGAGCGACCAGATATAGGACTAGGAGTATACAAAAGGCATATCCATATCAAGCAGAGGCTGTACAAAATCTTTAACAATACCGCTATTGCTAACTTTAACAGCTTTGTCAGGAAAAGAACAGATAAATCTCTGACCCCGTGGAGTTTCATACTCATAACCAAGATATGCTTTGGTTGTAGTTTCACGATGTACAAGTTTTGTTTCTTTGATAGGTAGTTTTCTTGCCTCTCCTAAAACTGGCCATTGAGTAATTCCTGGATCTTCAGTCTTAAATAAAATTTCCCAGGGAACCAAATGATTTGTACCAAGAACAAATCCAGGCATATCAAGTCCACAAAATGGTACATACATTGATGATGGTCCAATGCGAATCAAGCTCCATGATGAAAAAAGTGGAAGAATATCTTCGGGAGTACCAGAATGTATCATTCCATCAACAAAAGGCTGATGTATTAGTTGGTCGGGACCATAGTCCACACTTTACACATCAGGCATAGTTTCAGAATTGATACTAAACTCAAAATTGGTGGAAGTTGTCTTAGTTCCATCATCTTGTTCTTTACCATCTTCAACCTCATTAGTTTCTGCTTCACTCTCCTGAGTTGAATTTTGATCACTTTCCTGGTCATCAGCACGACCACCTCTTGATTGAGAAGCTTCTTTCTCAACAAGATTATCCTCTCCAGGTTGTTCACCAGAAGAAAGTTCTTGCGTTGAAATTGACAATTGTTCAACAAAGTTATGCAATTCTGTTGAAACCAATGATGGTTTTTCTACTTTTTCCAACACGTAAACCGGAAATTTATACACATCGCTGTCAACAACTGTTGGTGCTCGAGAATCTAAACGTTTATAAAAATCAAAATTAGCTTCTTTAAGAGTAAAAGGATCATCTCTTAATCCTTGTATACGACCACAACTACTAGCTGTAACTGATCGTGATCTAGAACAGTGATAAATCTTTGGGGGATTTGCATCAGGCTGAGGTTTACCTTCTGGTAAGTCATGAAAACGATGAATGCAATGTCTACCAGTTAGTGAGCGAACTTCACATAATCTTCTCCCATCATTCCAAAATGCTTCACACTCATCTTGGACACATTCTTCATACTTGTCACGAGCAGGACCACGTGCATGCAATTTGTATGTTGCTAATGCTTGAGAAAGCTGATTGTTATGAACTTTGCTAGTGTAATGTAATGGAAGATTGCTTTGATAAGCAGCACTGGCCAAAGATACCAACTTACTACACCTTGCTTCACTGAATCGAGCTTCTGGATCTAACAATGCATGTAAAGTTGATGTTAATTCAGTAATTTTATGCTGACTTTTGACTTTATTGTCAGTTGAATCATCTTCTACAGTTTTAATATCATTTTCAGGTTCTCTAAAAAATAAATGAAACAAATTGTTTGCCACTTTCAACCAATTTCTAAATTGAGGTATTTCAAAATGAGTTGGAAGAGGATTTCTCCCAACACTATCTTTAAATCCTTTTTTTTCAAATACCAGCTCAGTATGCTGTGACAAAAAACTCCACAAGGGATTGTCATTTTTATCTTCATTTGGATCAGTCCATTGAGGTGGATTTGTGAGTAATCGATAAGCTCTTGACCTTGTAATAGGATTTCTATGAGTTTCACAAGACTTTCTTAACAACTGTAACATACTTTTCACTGGATCTTCTTCATATTTGACTTTTTCAAATTGATCAGTCATAATGTGAACAAATGCTTGATTAGGTGGAACAGTAAAAAGGCAATTCACAGCATTGTTGGTCAATACCCGACTATTTCTTAAAATTTTATACACTTGATCCTCTAATGTATGTTGTAATCTTTTTAATGGAGGTTTCTTTTTTTTACTTGCTCCTTCAAGTGATGAACCTTCAACAGATGTTTTGTTGTTGACTAAATTGCACCTTAAAACAACCAATAGTAAGCGTGGAGGACAAGGTCTTCCATTTACCCACCAATCACGTCCAACATTACATTCTTTTAAAACATCTTTTATGAATGGGAGCAGTTTCATGCGCATATTTCCAATATGATGAAAAAGTTTATTGTACATTATATCAAAGGTTGGAACAGGATGAATCAAGAATTAAAATATGACAGACAGAAAACAAATACACCAATGCAAAAACAGTTTCTACTTCTTGGCTTTTCCAAAAGTAATGACTATCACTTCGATTGTTTAGCTTGTCTCCCATTTGAACACAGGCTGCAGACAAAGTAGCAGCATCGAAAATAGTTGTTAAATGAAGATAAACTATTCTTTTCTCTTTGTCATAATAGCATTCAATAGAAGGGAGAAATGCTGATGGGTTAGTTTCTTTTTCAATATCTGAGTGCAAAGTATAATTAAAAGCATGTGGTAAAAATACTGATGTGTCAGCAAGTGTATTTACAACTAAAGATTTTGAAGTATGGCCCCAAACACTTTTTCCAAATACAGGGTGACCCAAAAAAACGGGCCCAACTCTAATTAGGCCTCGTTTCTTAGTGTTTTGTCCGAATGAAATGAAACTTTGGTCATAACTAGTTTATTGTATTCAAAACATCACATGAAAACACTAGGGTCTTTGGCCTTTTTTTCTCCGTTCTACAGCATGTGTTCTAGATGGCCTCCATTTAGCTCCGTGCATTTCTTGAGGCGCAGCACGAAATTGTCCATGACGTTCTTACAGACTGAATTGGTAATGGCTCTCATCTCCTCCCTGATGGCTTCCTTGAGTTCCATGATGGTTCTGGGTTTCCCTGCATAGACTCTGTCCTTAAGATAGCCCCAAAGAAAAAAATCTGGGGGGCTTAGGTCTGGGCTATGGGGTGCCCACTCAAAATCAGACTTGAGACTGATCACTCGGCCTCTAAAGTTCTCTTTCAGCCAATCTCGAGACAGGTTTGAGGTGTGAGAACTTGCTCTGCCTTGCTGGAACCAGAACTTGCTCATGAGCGATGGGTGAGGGTCTGGAGCTTACTCTTGAAGGTTTTGAGGACCTCCACATACCGCTCCTTGGTGACTGTCACTGCTGCACCAGATTCTTCAATGAAGATTGGTCCGATGATGCCTCTGGCTGAGATTGTAGCCCACACCGTGCACTTAGGAGAGTGCAGGGACTTGGTGGCTATTTTATTGGGTCTAGAGGACCCCCAGAAGACATTTGTCTTTGAGTTCGCCTTTCCGTCAAGATGGAAGTGGGCTTCATCTGAGGTCCAAAAGAGGTTAAGGAAACTTGGTGTCTCCTCGATCTTCTCGAGCATCTTGACTGCCATAGCGCTACTCTGCTTCTTTTCTGAGGCTGTAAGGGTCTGCAGCATCTGTATTCTGTATGGGTAAGCCCTGATATCGTTCACCAACATTCTCCTGCAAGTCTCATGGGACATACTGAGGGACTGACTTCTCTTACGCACAGAGCGTTTCGGACTCTGCTGGAGAGACTCTCTCACACTTTCGACCAGCTCGGCTGTTCGCTTCTTGGGACGTCCCGAGTGGCTTGGACAGTTCTCACTGGCATCGTTGAGGTTCTCCATGGTCCCATACTTCTCGAAGTGGTCCACCCAGTTCTGAATTCTGCTTTTGGATGGAGCCTTTTTACATTCAAACTGACGCATGAAACTGTCCTGGGTTTTCTTGAACGAGCCTGTCTTGTAGTAAAATTTAACACAGTATATTCTTTGTCCCAGCTCCCACTGGGGTCTTGGTGTACTCACAGTCATTGATTCTGCCATGTCCTGTAAAATAAGGGCAATTGGTGAATAAATAAAAGAGATATCACATAAAGTGTACACAGGGCCCATTTTTTTGGGTCACCCTGTATACCAACAACACAGACTTCTTCTGGACCAAGACCATTCTCTATTTCTTCAGAAAAAGGAAGTCTCCATATACCTTCCATTGTTAAGGCAATGTATTATAGAAAACAACTTTGTTTATAGCATTAATTTTAGTTATAAAAATTGCCTGTAAAAAATGCAACAAAGATTTTACAAATAGTTGAAAAACTTGGTTGGTGCACTTGCTTTTTTATTATGAAAATTTTACTTCAATTTATTTAAAATTTAGCATGAAAAACAAAAAAATCAATAATACTGTGGCCTGAATGAGCATTTTAAAAAATCTTTCCAGAAAAAACCAAGCACTATGCATATATGAAATACCAATTTCCAAAAAATAAATTAAAAAGTAACTGCTTCTTTACTCAAGTAATAGACTCTAAAATGATAGATTTTAGATTAGTTCAGAGTTATGTCAAACTAAAAGCAATAAAATTGGTATTTACAGTTTTCTTGATTATTGATTAACATTACAAGTCAGAAGAAATATTGAAAGCCCATTAATTTTAAGACTTTGTAGTCCTTCTAATGCTGCTTATTGGGGCACAATATGTGGGTCTCATTCACTATTTGCTGTCACTAACTTTGCAGGCTTTGGAGATTCCCCAAAATTTAAAAATAATGCACTAAACTTGGTGAATAGTGATAAGAACCCAATATGCTTCTGTGTTAGGCTTGCAATAAAAAAATAAAATTGGTAGCTACTTAACTAAATTGAAATTATATTAATACTTAAAGAGCTTCTTTGTGGTACAGAATTTCAATATCGCTTTAAACAAAGTCGATTTAATCAGAGCCAAGACTATGGGTTATGGCTCCGATTAAAATCAACTTTGTTTAAAGTGATATTATATTAATATTTTGATTATTTTATTAAGAAATGAAGAACTAATGTTGTTCACTATTTTCAAATTTGACTTCATAAGCTTTCAAATTTTACTAAATCTCTAAACCTGCAAGATTAGTAACAGCAAACAGCAAATAAGACCTGTCGCAATTCTACTTGGCAATCATTATTTTTTACAATTCAAATCTGCCCAGAATTTGTTCATCCATTAAACTCAGCATAGAAAGTACCGGTACTCCATTAAACTAGATTAAACTGTTTTATTTTTCTTCATTTCAGAATTTTTTTTTACCATCGTCTGCAGCAAAAGAAGCGCCATTTTGTTCATTAACAATGAACAGTGGCCCATCAGAATAAACCCCACTGTTTGTTTTGTAAAAACATTTCCTCATAATCATCATTTTCATCATCATAGTCATCAACACGTGCATCGTATTGTAAAGACCTTAATTTTCCTTTTGCATTCACCACAACATAGTCTCCTAAGTTAGATTCAATCTTTTCATCTAAAATAAGACTCTCCACTTAACTTTCTACTTCATATGGGATGTCTTCCCTCTTCAGAAGATGAATTAATGACAGTTGGTTGCAGTTTCTTTGTTTTTCCTTGCTTGACGAAAAGCTTTTGCTTGGCATTTATTTTAGTTGGTTTTATTTTCTTTTGAATTGATTTTTTCTCCACTTCATTTCTAACAGCATTGTCAGTATAAATCCTAGTCTTCCCTCTTGATCTAGTCAAAGATCTTTTTCTGGGAGTGGCTTTTGGGTTTGGCAAAGTCGGTAAGTTATGTCGTTGTTTAAAACTGATCCACCACTAGATGCCAGCTTTTCTATTATCTTTCCAAGATCAAGGAATTGGTAGCTTGTTCCTAATTGCAGATTCAAATGCTAGCTCTTGACATTTCTGACCAATATACATGTCCGCCAAGAACACAATATGTTTTGTTAATTTTTCTTCCATCTCGGGAGGAAAAATTCTCATTTGCAAGCTTAATGCTGCATATCCTAATGCACAATTAGAATTAATTTGCTTTTTGATAAATATCATTAGTGTCATTTTGTCAACACTGAAATTACTAGCAGCACTTCTGTAAGATATTCCTTCCTCAGAGACTTTCCTCGCTGCTCTTTCAAGTAGATCTGGGGCTGATTGAACTTTACGATTGGTTTTGAGTACGAATTTACTTCGTATTATTAAACATGTAATCTGGTTTTTTGATGTTAAAAACTTACTTCTATTTAACCAAATCTGCATTATAAAAAAATAAACAGGTTAGAGATAAAAAAATCAACTAGCAGCCAGTCTGTGTATGTAGCACTGAACTTGCTTACATCATAGATAGGATTGTTAAAATGGCCAGCTGATATTTCTTCTTACTCAAGAAAATAATGTTTAGACTTCTTATTGTCTGTAAGGCCTATTTGTTTAAAATGTTGCAATGACAGGTTAGGTTAATAATTTCATAAAAGAAAAAAATCACTTGGCCCAATGTATTGTAACCATATAAGGTAAGATGATACATGTATCAACTTGCCTTAATAATGGTGTATCATCTTACCTTATATGAATGATTTTGTAACAATTTACAATTTTACCTTGTTAAAGGGTGCATGCAAAAATCAACTTGCATAAGATAAAAAGTGATACTACACACTACACACTCACAATACTCTTAAGATTTAAAAAAAATTCCTTGAGTTCCACAATCTCTGTCAACTCAGGGTGAAAAATTTTACTCAAAGTGCATAAAAACAAAGTTATAAATATTTCGCTTTAAACCGAACTTTTACACGTTTAGAAATAAATCTGTAACAGCACATGGCAACCAATCTTTGACTTGGTGGCTCTATTTTTCAAGAAAATATTTTTAATAGCTAGAAAGGTTCATGTATCAACTTACCTCACCTTCCCCTATAGTTTTTTTTGTGTTCAATTTTTGTTGCTCATCCATTGTTTGTATCAGTTATTCTTGTCATTCGTATCAGTTATCTCTCGTCGTTAGAAAATCTTTCATCCCCCTTTTTTTGGCTTCTCGATTTTGGGCCGGCCATGCTAACGTGAGATAACCTTTTTTCTTTGCATAAGCGAGACTGGTTCGAGACCAAATTTCTTTGTTCGGATCGCGGTGCTTTCACAAGGTGCTCTCTTTCGTATAAGGCATGGTCCGTCGGCGGTGAATTGTGTAGAATCAGAGTTGGTCGAAAACTGCATGACTTTACATTTAATTATTTTTGTGTTTACAGGGTGACCGTGATTACAGGGTGATTGTCCGACCGTTTTAAAGTTAAAATTCAGTTGAAGTTTAGTTAAAATTCTATTTGGATAAGATTAAAATTTAAGTAAGAGTAATTGCTAAATTAACATTGGTGTTCATTCAATGCTGATAGTTTTGGCAGTGTTGTCAATATATTTGTTGATGAATTCTAGTGCTAAGCGAGAGTTTCATTTTAATATGCTAAGCATTTTAATATGATTATCTGCTGTGTAACGGACGAAAAAATAAAACCACGATTGATTGATTGATTGATTGATTTCAAGCTTTTAAAACAACGGTCATTAATCAAATAGAACGGCGGAAAGATTTGAGCGCAACACTTATATTTAGTGAACATTAGCACAGTCACGCCAATAATTTTAATTTTAATTATGTACGTATGTAGCATTGCAATTAAATAAAGTCAAAAACTAATCTAATAAAAGCTGTAGTAAAAGCTACGTAGTTTCATTAAAATATAAAACCACCTGACGTTACTGACCATCAGTGGTGGATATTGGGTGAGGCGAATGAGGCAGTCGCCTCAGGCCCCCCCTTTTTTTGGGGGCCCCCCCTCGATTTTAAGGGTCCCCCCTCGAAAACAACATATACAGTTTTGGATTCGCTCAGTGGACGATTCGGAGTGAAGACCTTTTTTTTTTTTTAGAGAACACTTTGATTTTGGGAGAAAAATATCCAAGCCCAGATCAGACCTCTTTTTTTTCTCAGACAACATGAATTTTTGAAAATTCTTGCCTCGGGCCCCTAAATTGGAATATCCACCACTGCTGACCATGCAAGCAAAACTTAGTCAAATACTGCAAATTATTAGTTTTTGTTTGACTTATTTAGCAAAGAGGTCATAAATTATTTAAGACAATTGTACAGTCGCGATAAGTTTAAATCATCCAAATAAACTATTCGCTTTCTTTACTGCACCATTAGGTGGCTGGAAAAGGTCTTAATTCGTTAAAAACAAATAAGATTTAGCAGCACCACTAGGTGGCTGGAAAAAGTCTAAATTCGTTAAAAACATTTTCAGTTAAAGTGTAGCCTATGTTGTTTTTTGAATCCTAACATAGGTTTTTAAGATTCGCACTACAGTTGGTAAATCCAGATTTGGTACTTCCATTGATTTTCTTTTAGTAATTGAATCGCTTGTGTGAATCATCAATAAAAACTGGTCTACAACCAGTGACGTGCGGTGAGGCTTTTGGTTGGTGAGGCACAAATAATTTTTAATCAACAACAAATAACAGTTACCTACTAAATAAAATAAAAACCAGCATGCTTCCACATTTATTTGAAAATAAAATCCATTCGCCTATCCCTTTGGACAAAAATATCTATGACGTTGTTGTAGAAATCCTCTTTATTTTGTCGCAACTTTTGTAGTCGCTCCTTCTCAATTGCGATTATTGCCAACGATGAAAGGCGCTTTTCTTCAGTTCGATTTCTATTATAGTTTTGATCCTCTTCAGTGCAGAAAAGGATCTTTCCACCGATGATGTTGTAGCGGGTACTGTGTGCACTAGCTTCAGTAACTTTGTCGCCTCCGGAACTGTCTGAATTAAATCGTTCTGGTACAAAAAACTGAGAAGTTGTGCTGGAGTTTTACATTCATTTCTAACCGTTTGTGAGCTGTAGAGTCCAATGAGATCTGCCTTTAGTTTTACACAGTCGAAAAATTTAGCATACTTTTCTGACAGACTCTGTAATTTGGTGTCATCAAACTCTTGAGCCATTTCGGAAAATTTTGAACAATTGACCAAACCTAGAAAGGACAGTTTACTGAAATTTTTAAACCTCGATTTTAGTTGAATAATAATATCATCCAAAATATTGTAAAATGTTTGTTTTCTTTTGTCTTTTATTTGACGCATATCGCCGGTTTCAGTAAGATGAAGTGTTGCACATTTCTGCTCAAATCGGTGATAGAAACTGTCAAACTCTTGTCTCTGTCGCTCAACATAATCAATCGTGTCGCGTATTTGCGCGCAGCAAAATACAATGTCCATTAATTTCTTTTGCAGCACTCTGAACAACGCATCAGTCTTATTAAAAATTTCCTCGTAAGCGATAATCAAAAAGCAGGTATTCGTCTTTAAGAGCCACCGCTCAAATCCAGCTGCCTTCATTACCGAATCATTGTCCCACTTGTCTTCAGCGTCAGCAATAACACGGAAAACCATAAGTAGATCAGAGTGGTACATGCTGACCGTTTGCAACAATCTAGAATTTGAGCTCCATCTCGTGGGTGATGTCCTTGGCAAACGACTTTTCACAACATTATCTAATAAATAAGTGCGTTTAGTCGATTTACTAAAAAATGCACTCAAACCCTCAAGCGTTTTAAAAAATGCTTTACACTCAGGCATACATTTTGCTGAATGTAAGAGCACCAAGTTCAGTTTGTGGGCATAACAATGCAAAAACATTGCTTCTGGCACATTTTCCTTTATCTTGGCTTGCACACCATTCAATTCAGATGACATTACAGATGCTCCGTCATAAGTCTGCGCTACCAGCTTTTCCACACAGTTGAACTTTTGTAATATTCCCAAGACATATTGAGCTATTGCAGAAGCTCGTCTGTCATCACTCACATCATCAAACCCCAAAAAAGCTTCCTTGACTATATATGAAGCCTCACATACATAACGAAAAATAACAGAAATCTGGGCCTTTTGCGTAACATCTGTCGTCTCGTCAACTTCTACAGCAACAAAGGAGGCTTTATTTATATCTTTTCTAATATCGGTTCGAATAATCTCTGCCACTGCTTCCATTATACCGTTCTGTATTCGATTGGACAAACCAGAAAACATGTGGAAGTCTCCAAATGACGAGAAATTCTTTCATCGTTTTCAGCAAAAGCGTAAATAAGTTCGACGTAATTGCGACGATTAAACGAAGTCGCATTCTCATTATTTCCACGAAAGGCCAATTCTTGATTAGCTAGGTAGCATGTTCCATTAATGAGAACCTTTCAAATTTCTCGGTTTTCTTTAACTTTGGAGTTGTGAAGGCTGATATTAAGTCTCTGCTGTTCATTTAAGGCCAAATCAATTCTTGAAGTTCCAAACGTTTTGAAAGAAATTTGACTTTGAATGTGAATATTGGATTTCTCATGCTTGCTAAGACTTCTCGGCAAATTCTTCAAGTCACAAAATCCAGTTTTAGTCCAAACATTGTCACTTGTTGAGAACAAGAGACAGGGATAGCAGAAAAGAGAATTTCTTAAAGCACATCCACACAACCATTCCTTTCTTGTGTACCACTCCTTATGAAAGGAGCGATTTACCTTTTTTCGTCCAGTTGTCTGAAGCAAATTTTTTAGATCTGGAATAGGCCTACCTTTTTTTAAGATGTTAACTTTAGATTGAAAGCTTAGTTTTGAAAAGTTTCTTAGCTTCAATATTAAATCTTCCTCCATTATTCTTAAACTTTAAACTTATACTGTAGACGGAAACTTCTGCAATGCGCTTATTCCAACTTGGCGAGAATAAAGCGAATTATCTTTTTCTTTATGACGTCAGATTTGCGGCATGCCTCAAATTCTATCTGTTCAGCGTAGACTCGTGCCGATTTTGCCAATAAGAAAAAGGCACATTTCATTCAGTTTATGGAACTTTCAGTGTCTAAAGAGAGGCAAGATTGTCAGTGCCGCACCTTGCCTATATCAGCGATTTTGACCACAAAAACGCGTCAAAGGTAAGGTACAATTAGCTAGAAATGTATGTTATAAATATAAAAATGCTGCCAACAATTGAGGTTCAAAAAATAAATTATAAATATACTGGAACGAAATTGATAGCTTAATGTTAAAGTTTTCTTAAATGAAATTCAAAATCATCTTTCAATACTACAACTTAAAATAAATTTATTGCTTTGCAGTTGCACAATGCGTGTATTTTGACTTACTGAAAACAAATTAATTTATCTTGTTTTAGCAAATGTCGGTGTGAGAAAAACTTTTTTTCTTCACGAAGTCAGAATTGCGGCATGCCTCAAATCTCTCTCATTTTAACAGATATTTTTACCAAAAGAGAAAAAAGCACGGTATTGTTTCACTTTTGTTTCTTTTTTTTCTCTGAAGAGAGGCAGTCTTGAAGCTGCCTCACTAGCGTATTAGCCATTTTGTTGACAAGAACGGTTGACGAAATGATTACTGCGCTGAAAATACAATGATTAAACCGTCCAAAATTAGGGTTAAAAAGCAAAACTAATTAAACTACTACAAGTACGGTATAACTTTTACTATTTTTTTTTAACTAATAGCATGTTGCAACTATTTTGCAAAGACTATGAATTCAATAATTTATTTCTGCTTTATTTAATTTTACAGGTGAGGCACTGCCTCACTTGCCTCCCCTGACGGCACGTCCCTGTCTACAACACGAATTTCATTATGCACACCAAAACATCTTTACCAAATTTACACATAGACGCAAGTTTTCACAATTTCAGTAAAAAATTGTTTAAATCTTCGGTCACTTTGTCTTTTATAAGCATCAAGTGCCGGGGAGGGTAGCAATGACATCTAAAATAGCATGAATGTTTTCTCCGTTCTTCACAGGGCAACTGTTGTCGAGCTGCAGTTATTTTCTCGAAAGTTGTGCTTGTGATGCACGTGTCAATGACTGCCATTTTGGGCTCTCAAAATACTCCTCAGCTTTATGTCTGATTCTTTGATAAAATTGTAAAATTGTCATTTCCATGAGAAAAAGGGTAAGCTTAAGGTAAGGTACGGGTAAAGCTTCTGTCCCAAAAGGTTTCTCAAAACTTTCTTCAAAGACCAGTCAATAGAACGTTCCACATTGTTAAGCAGTTGTTTTAATGTAATTCTGCCAAATTTTACCGGAACTGATATGACTTCTGAGATTTAACGAGTTTTTCTTTAAGTTCTTTTTCTTATAATTATTTTTGACTTACTTATGGCTAATTGCCTACTACTGCATTTGACACTATTGTCATCTCTGAAGCACACTTTGGTATTTCACGTTTTGCCTTTTACTTTTACACTTCGACCAAAAACTTCAAAGAGACAGTTGTTTAAAACCATAAATCAATAGATACATGTTGTTAAACCAAAATTACTACCATGTTTCTCCGACAGGGCTTATAATAATTTCCACTTCAAAATATAACTCTGGGGCTTATTTTTTGGGTATGTCTTTAATTTTCATCAATCAAAAAACAAAGTTACAAAGTAGAGAATTATGACATTTATAAATATACTAAAAATATGGAAATCGATCTGCATTTACTAATAAATAACGGGTTTTATATTTATAAACCAGTCACTACAAATCATTCCAAAATAACCATATTATCATTGCAGAGGCAGGTCACTGGATTCCAAGGTTTCTGAGGATTTTTTATTTAACTGAATTTCCTGCCGAATTTCCGCACCTACTCTCTCTTGTCGCGCAATGAAGATTTCATCAAATAAGAAGTTCTTATCCAGGTAAACTGCTCGTAATGCATTGGTAACACAGGTGTCGGTGATTTTGTTCCATGAATTTGCCATCCAAGTCACGATCTCTTGTAGTATAGGCTTTACAAAATTCCCACGGTCATTTCTTACCATTCTGTTTTCAATGTACAGACACTCCTCGACTTACGTTTTAGTTACGTTCCGAACGGCAGAACGTATTTTCGGTATTTTTCTCTCAAAATCAAAGTGATCTCAAAAAAAAAAAGGTCTTCACCTCGGATCGATCTCCTTTTCTGGTATTTTTCTCCCAAAATCATGGTGATCTCTAAAAAAAAAAAGTAAAATCGAAAAAACATAAAACGAATGAACGTCTGTAGTCATTAACTTTCATGCGTAAATGGTCGTTGAATGCTTTATTTATTGCAATTTCAAGAGACTTTATGACGTCATAATTTTCCACTGTCAACTAGGGCTTATTTTAAGCGTAGGTCTTATATTACAATCATCATGAAAATTCACGCTAGGTCTTATTTTCATGGTAAGTCATATTTTCCGGGAAACACGGTAATATGTCACATTGAGTGAAGTAGAAAAACATTCTTTGTAGAATGACATGTTTGGTTTTGCTAATTTAAGCCGTGACAAAGGTTACTTAAAAATTTATTTTGAGCAAATCGTAATTGAATGAACGCTTTCTCAATTAAAAAAAGATTTGAAATTGTAAGTAAATGAACATAAAAAATTTTCCTTCAGACGAGAAGTGCAAAAAATTATTAGGAGAATATAAAAAAAAGTTTTATGTCAAGAGTTTTGTAAACTTGTGTTTTTGTTATCGACAAAGGTACTAAGAATTGATTAGATTTTATCAAATTCTTTTTGCTTCAAGCATTGAAAAGTTATTGACACCTTTCCAAATTATTCTACCGTTTTTATTTTTGATATACTTTCTAATTTTGTAAGCAAGTTTGTGAGTTTTACAGTATATAAAACAACATCTGAAAAGCTTTATTTCAAATTATGCCTAATCTGTTAAGTTTACATAGGTCTAGCGTTTATATGCACAGTAGCTAGTTGTGTGAATTTTTCATTATCGTATGTCGTTCAACAAACATTAAGAAATATCAGTAAATAAATTGGTTGTTATTGTGAGGTAATTTTGGCAATTACTTTTAATTAAAAATTGTTTTATTCATTTAGATCAATCGAATAAAGTTTTTTTTTTATGTCAAACGTTAAAATGCTGTTGAAATTATCAGTTTTGGCTCTTCTTTGTGGAACTTTGACAGCTCAAGGAGGCTACGAAAATGCAGGGATATTGGCAAGGATAAACCCTCCAGGATTCGATTTCTGTAATTTTTGCTGTTTGTTGCTAAAAAGTCAACTAAGCCTTTGAAAAATGTTAAGTTTAGTCAGTCAAGATTTTTAAAAAAGTTTTTCGAGTGAATATTTATTTATTGGTCCAAAATTGGCGCTGTGAGTAGAAAATATCGAGAAAACTTCAAATGCTAGTCGTTCAATTTTGTTAAAACGTTCTTGCTTTAGACCAGCGGTTCCAATCAAGTTAATCTATAAGCCTGCGTTAAAGTGGTGGGCATGGTCCACTACAAAATGATGAGATTAGGAAAAGATTTTAATGTAACTTTGCTCTTCTGAATAAATGCAAATAGGGACAGAAAAAAAGGTTTTATTTAAGCTACTTTTTTACTTTGTATAATTACTCTCGAATGAATAACAAATTATAATTTTACAAAATTTTTCAAAAAGCGAGAAAGCTGCAGCTTTTTCCTGTGCTAATTTCCGGACAACAATTGGAGCGGAGTTCAAATCTTATCAAAATCTATCAATTTTTTATTAAAAATCAATTTTTTGCCGATAATTTATTAATTATACAATTTTCCAGTGTCACAGCTGATCAACCAGTTCAACACTGCTCAAATAAATGACGCTATTGACCTCCAACCACTTAGTATAAGCATAGTTAGAATAAACGGGTGAGTTTTCGCAAAAATCTGTGATATTTTATAAATATTTTAAGTTTCATAACGTCGCTTCTTGCATCATTCACATTTTTAATTAACAAGACCCTGAAAAAGTTTTGGTTTTAAATTATTTTTACGGAAAATTTTGAGCACTCCTCCTGATGCACTTTCGCAAAAAAACTTTCTTAGCCAACAGAACACAACCAACCAACACAACAGGTCATACTTGTAGGTTTTTTTTTTTTGTCTCTATATTTATCCTCCTGACTCACAGGAAAGCGACGGAGGCGCTAATACATAGGGTAGGCAATTACCCCAATCTGCTTCCGGAGATGCCAAGATATTGCTTTCCGCTTGTAATTTGATAAAGATATAACTTTAATTTAGAGCTGCTTGCCAAGACCATCAAGCAGGGGAAAGTGCCTTGAAGTGTCTTTCGCAAGGACACAACAGAATGACGCGAGTGGGTTTTGAACCGAGACCATGTTGATCATAAGCTCGGCGCTTTAACCACTCGACTACGCTGCCGACTCTATTCTTTTTTTTGATTTGTTTACAATTGAATAAATTATTTTTTACGTGGAATGGCTTGCACATTTTATGAGCAACAAAAAAAATCGTTTGCAAATAATAGTTAAAACTGATGACATTCCAAGTTTCTTTAAATCAAACTTTTATTTTGTACATATTATTATCTTTATCATTTTTAGTTTTTCTCCTGGTACGCAGGAAAACTTCGTAGGTGTTATACTTAAAACTCCCGTCAATCGATTATCCAGATCTTCTTCCAAAGATGCCAAGATATTGCTGCCGGGTTGGAATTTCTTTTTTGGTTTTATAGTCTTTTGTATATGACTAAAATTTAAAGCTGCTTGCTAAGACTGCCGTGCAGAGGAAAGTGCTGTATAGTGTCTTTCAAGAGCAAAACTGAATGACGAGAGTGGTTTTGAATCGTCGCAAGAAAACGGTTTACGGCGTTTTTAGCTTATTCAGCAACTTATGAAAACTCGATTTTTTCGATTACCAAGCATATTTCTCCTTAAATATTTTTTGTATTGATTCGTCCTAGGAAGTCGCATATACATATGTATTGAACTTAAGAATTCAAATTTAATTGCTTTAAGTCGTTTTGAACTGACAAAGATTTTTTGTAACTTCAGATTTTTTCCGACTCCAATTAAATTGTTTAATCATTTTCTTACAGCCAATCAATTTAAAACAAACGATTTGCGTATTTAGAGCATTTTGTTCAGTTTTTCCACTTTTTCGTTCGGCATAAGATATTGTGGGTAACACCTTTATTATTCCGATATCTAAACTCTTTGCTGCTATTCAATAATTTTTTTCTGCATTAAGATATAATTTAGCTTTTTCCATAAAGTACTATTTCGAAATAGCAGCGTACACGAGAGATAGTTATATTTTTTATCTCATAATCAAAAACTGGGAGTTGAAAAAACAATGCACAATCGATTTTACTATATTTTGAAATTTCGATCCATAATTTGCAAGCGCTGTGCTTGAAAAATTTGTCAAAAAAACAAGACTGGGCTTATAATTTTTTTGTAAAGAAGTTCTACTTTTGCTCAGTTTTTTCAGTAATACAGTGAAAATTTGTCAAACAGCAGGAAAATTGTTTTTATAGTGTGCTGATCGAACGTTTAGAGATTGGAAGCTTCTCCATTCAAGCTTCCCCCCCCAACCAAATCATTGTTTCAATGAGAAATGCTTTTCTTTCACTTTCGGTGAATGCGACTGTCAACTTTTTTATCCGGTTTGTGCTATTAATTTTAGCTAAATTTAAAATACAAACTTTGAAAAATTATTAATTAAGAAATAATACTAAGTGTTTACAAATCATTGGTAACATTTTTTCTTTTAAAAATATAAATCTAAAATTCCATGTGTTATTTCAAATCATTGGTTTTCAACCTTTCTTTACATTCCGTTTTTGTGGCCGTTTTCAAATCTTAATTTCTTCCCACATATCACTAAAAATACGGCTAGAAACAAATGTAGAAAAAACTAGGCCAGTGAATAAACAAACCTTAAAAAAGATTTGAAAAGGCTGAAAAAAATTTTTTTTGTTGATTACACTCAAACTCGTCCAGCAGGTGGAGATAAAAAACACTCTAGGGAGACCCTATAACTGGGCGACTTTCTACGGTCTGAACCAAAAATTTAAAGGAGGGAAAGAAGTGCCAAATTGGTAAAGAGAAGATAATCAAAAATTAAAACAGTTAAGCTGGTGGTAAAAAAATTCTATGTTGGCTTACCACAAGCGCTGCAGAATTAATTTTCCTTCATTTTTAATGCTGAAAAGAAAAAAGAAAAATAAAGACGAACATTGTAGCGATGTTCAAAAAAACTCAGCTGTAGATCAAAAAGAAGTAAGCTACTCAAAAAGACTGAGAAACTTGTTAATAAATTAAGCACTAGAATTGTGTTATGAAGACTTTTTTATGTTACTACTAGGACAAAAGGAATTAGTAAAAATTATTAAAAAGAAAATTAGTGCAGCTTCATTGACAAACTGATCGCAGTACCATTTTCAAGGAGGTTTGATTAGGCATCAGTTGAAGAAGTAAATAAACAATGGCAAAGAGAGCTGAGACAAGAAACCGGATGCTTCAAATGATTTTAGAGAGAAAAAAATTGAAACGGAAAAGAGAACAGAAACAGCTGGTTTAAAGTGAGTGAGAAAAAGATAGAAAGTGAATTAGTACTGAATTAATTGAGACACCAGTCTGGACTGATTCAAACTTCAAGAATTTTACTGTTGCCACAACTTAAGTCCAGAATCCGAAAATACCAGTTGAATTAGTTAACCCAGTGCTTCTCAAACGGGAGCCACTTGGCTCTCTAAACAGAAATTAAAAATCTCAAGGGAGAAAAAAATCATTATAGGAGGAATTTGACAATCTTGGTGTCACACTTCATTACTAATAATTTTAATCATAACGATGTAGTTTATCCCCGTTAAAAGTAATTCGTAGTCTTATTATAAAATAATAATTGCGTCGCCTTGTAGCGCTGCTCTCGTATTATGCGATATATGTCCGATTCGCTCTCTATTGCTCGATACATGTATCCTTTTTCGCCGACAGAATGACGTAATATGTTTTGTCCAAGCTTTGCTATCTCGAAGGTAGTAGAATATTCGCGTACATACTAGGTGGTTCTAGCATAAGCGTATTCTCTAGAGCATTGGTTCTTAACCTTTTTTATATTGTTACCCCTGAAATATTTTTATATATATCAATTACCCCTTTTACAAAACAGCAACTATAATAGCTTGCAATCCAAAATATATACACAGAAAAATTAAGTCATTTTTTATTATAAATACATTTAATGGGAAGGCTGGTGCTGCTTTTTTGCTATTAAGTGTTCAAATCTAGGAAGTGTTCTATTCGTGTAAGAAACACAACATCGCATTTCATCATCGATCTCAAATCTGTTTCGATATTTTGTCTTTATAGACACCATTGCAGAAAATCTCACTTCACAGCAATAAGTTGAAGGAAATTGAATCAAAAAATTTAATGCTCTTTTTGAAAGGAAGGGATATTCTTTATGAATGCCAGCCCAAAAGCTTCCTATATCCTCTGTGAAGACAGTTTTAAGACTTGAATCTTCGCGCAGTTGAAGAAACTCAATTTTTGCTGCCATATTATCATCACGGATAGAGTTTTCTTCAACTGAGAATGGCTGGCTAATTCACAAAAAATTATGTCGCTCTTCAATTCCAGGA
Organism: Diplosoma virens; assembly: GCA_963680785.1. Classification (NCBI taxonomy): domain Eukaryota; kingdom Metazoa; phylum Chordata; class Ascidiacea; order Aplousobranchia; family Didemnidae; genus Diplosoma; species Diplosoma virens. Next base: position 6,416,448 of record OY796890.1, on the reverse strand, counting down.
AAATATCGATCAATCGCAATATTTATTGCATTTAAGTGGCTAACTATTTCTTGAGTGAAGCTGCATTTCATGTTTGGGTCAGATTGTAAGAGCATTGTCAAATTGGGAAACATACTTGTTGTGCCTTTTTCTGTCAGTCTTTTTAAACAGTTCCACTTTACGTTTGAAGCAAATTTGTCGAGTGTCGTCTGCAACCATTGATGACCTCCTTGCAGAGTTAAATTGAGGGAATTCACTTCTGAGAAAAAATCACCCAAGTAAGCCACCTTCAGCAAAAAGTCATTGCTTTTCAATTGGTTGTGCATATCAACTCCTTTTGCATTTCGTTCTTTTTCAAGAAAAATAGCTGCTTCTTCTCGCAGCTGGAGCAAACGATTCAAAACTTTACCACGAGATAACCACCTTACCTCCGTAATCCGTATGTAACAAAAGAACTTTATAATCTGAACCAACTTCTTCACAAAAACCTGCGAATAATCTTGATCTTGTGGCATTTGCAGAAATATGGTTTACGATTTTTACTACATCTTGTAATACTTCTTAAAGTCTAGATGGAAGAGTTTTCATGGCTAAAGCAAACGATGAATCAAACAATGAGTAAATGATACACGAGGAGCAACATTGGTGACTAATCCTTTGAAACCAGACTTGTCGCCAATCATAGAAGGAGCCCATCTGCACAGATCCCAACAAGTTGTTTCCAATCAAGCGAAACTTTTACAACTCTAAAGACATCTTTTTCTTTACATGTTGTCGACGGTGGTTCCAAAAACAAATATTGTTCTTTTATGTTGTTTTCAAAAATGTAGCGAGCGTAAACCAGCAAATGCGCACATGATGAAACATCAGTGGATTCGTCCAATTGCATGAAAGATATTGGACTGGACCTTATCTCTTCTACCACTTGCAACAAAATGTCGTGACTCACTTCAGAAATGCGTTTTTTAACTGTATCATTGGAGAGTGAGATTTCTTCTAATTTATTAGCTTTTTCCTTTCCCAGTACCAGAGTAGTTGCTTCAATGAGACAGGGCTTTATGAGTTCCTCACCAATTGTGTGAGGCTTTTTTGACTGAGCAATGTGGAAAGCAATGCGATATGACACCTCCAACAGTGCTTTGTTTTGTCTTGGCCACATTCCCCCAGAATCCAAACGGCGATTTTTCAAATGCTCAGCTTTTCGCCTAAAGTAGTCAACTGATTTTTCTACTAATTCGCCATGGCAAGACATAAAATGCTGCCTCAATTTGCTTGGTTTCATACTTTCCTGAGTTAAAACTTTAAAACAAATCACACACTGCGGCTTTTCAATACGATGTATAGCAATTTCTTCTACCAGAGTGACTATTATAAACATTGTCTTCAATTTTTGATGTAATTCAAATGTTCTACTTTCCTTTCCGGCTTGTTTTCTTTTTTTGTTGTTGTTGTTGTGAATGTTTTTTCTCTTTTCTATGGACCTTGTGTCTGACTCAAATAAATAAATAAAAAAAAATAAATAAATAACACTTGTAAAACCAAAGTTCAGAAAAGCTTCTTTGTAACTTTGTTTCTTCGGAGGCATCTTGATATTTTTTTCACTAAATTAGCCTTACTACTGCATGCAAGAAACAAAAACTCGCTTCACGCCTATTACTAACTGACTAGTTACAAAAAAATCACTTGCCGAACTATCACTAGACAAAGCTATCAATTGTTAACGATACAAGAGAATTTACAAGAGAATCTAGTTCAGACTTAGTATTTATTATGACATCACAATAAGTATGGTGATAGTGAAGTAAAATTCAACTTTTGAAAATTTTTGAAATTTTACATTACCCCTTTTAATATGCTCAATTACCCCTTTGGGGGTAATTACCCCCAGGTTAAGAACTACTGCTCTAGAAAGTTGTAGAATGGTCTAGCGTTTACGCGTAAATTTGCGTCACGTGATCTTTTTCTATATAAAGCCGATGCGTAGCGAGACAACATTATTAGGTGATTTGAGACGACTCGAGAGACGACTCGAGTAAAAGTGATTTTGTTTGGGCACAGGAGGTGCCCCGTTAGATTTTGTATCGGTTGACAAGTTTTGAATTTATTTTGCGCTAGTGGTTGGGAGTTGTGTTCTACAGAGGTAGAATTATTTGTGTTGATTGAATCAAGTTATAGCGTTGAGTTCGCTTTGCAGTTTGGCAAAGCGTGGAATAGAATTTCGTCGGTCGTGATTTTTGTAATACATTCGTTCTTATTAGAGACAGTGGTCTCTGTTTGTTGTGAAGAAGAGTCTTCAACGAAACCAATCCGAGCTTTCGTTAAACCAACTGTACAAAAGCTTCAGGCTCATAGCAAGACTAATTGAGCCGGAATAAAATAAAATTTAGACACAGCTTTGCTTCAGCGCAGGTATTCGGGTTATTGAGCTCTACTGGTCCTTTAGGATTCCCCAACAAAGTCTGTGACACTTGGCACAATATAAGTTTCCCAAAAAACTTGACTCTTCCTTCACAATCATAGCCAAAAAAAATTAAAGACCTTTTTTTAGAAAACACTTCCGTTTTGGGACAAAAACCATGAAATCCGAAAATGATTCGAAGTGAAGACCTTTTTTTTAGCGAAAACTACTTTTTAGGAATAGATTTTTTTCTGTAAACAAGCGACTCGGGTCGCAATTTTCAATTTTGTACCCAAGGAATTGTAATCTTCATATTTTCAATCTAGCAAAAATCCAAATTTTTTCTCTGCTCAAAAATTCTCACTCAGCTCTTTACATTTCAATCATATTTATGTTTTGGTACATTTGCAAATCAGTCATATTTATAGCTGCTTTGAGTCGATCTATCGTTCGGATTCTGTGGTTTAGTGATATAGTAACCTGCATGGAAGCCTACAGGCGCTTAGTTCGATTCGCAGTGAGATAAGCATCACTGACTCGCTCTAATAAGAGATCTTTAAGCGGCTTGTTTTAAATCAGTCATATTTATTTTTCGGTATATTTGCAAAGGCAATATAAGAAACAGATTGGTTTGTTTATCTTAAAAAGTCGCTAAAAAAAAGCTTTGCCATGACAACTAACATAAAGTGCTCTTTGACCGCTCCAAAAGCTGAGTGATAGAATTTTATTCAGCAGAGAAAAAAATTTTGGATTTTTGACCGGTTGAAAATATGTAGAGTACGATTTCATGGGTACAAAATTGAAAATTGTGCCCGGATCTGTCCCTTCGAAAAAATGGTATGCCTAGTCATTAAGGTATTTTTTTGGGTGGTGGAAGAACGATGATACTTGAGTTCTAAAAGGGAGGAATGCGGCAAAAACTTGAAAATTCATAAAAGTTTTTTCTACAGAGAAATTCTACCCCGGATTAGAAACCACTGTTTTAAATTATTATAAAGTTTAACCGCGATCATTAAATTCGAAAAGGTAATATCTATTTTTATTCAAATGTGGACAATACCTAATTTTAAAAAATTGAACCTGTAATTAAAACTTAATTTAATTATTTCATAATTTCTTAAAATTTTTTATTAACTTTCAACAAGTAGCCGATGGATGGAAACAAAAATTTTGACATAAAAGAAAAAATATGTCTGAGAGAGATTGATAGTTTTTTTTATTTGTGTCATACTTTAGGCTGTCGGCGAGTGGCCGTGTTGACATGTCAGTGACAGAATTCTATCAAGAATTTTTGTTGAATACAAACAATTTGGATAAACTTTCGGTGAGTGTTAAGACTATGGAATAAAAAAGTTTTTTTTCTTAATTTTAATTTTTAATTCATACCGATCAATTGCTAAGTTTTCATAAGCTTTTTTATTTCAACTAAATATCAAAAGTAATCAAGTCAAGATTACATTAAAAAATCAAAGTTGTACTTAGGCTTGTGACTAGGGTTGCCAGAGTCGTTACCTTTTGCTTGCAAGTTTGAAATTTATTAGTTTTGTTACGACTCTTCTGCGTAAAAGTTGTTACTATTTCACTTGATTTTTAATATTTATTTCAGTTTTAATGATTTAAAGCAGTGGTTCTCAAACTGTGGTACGCGAGAGCTTTTTTAGTGGTACGTGAAGATATTGATCAGTGATTATTATAATCTGCCTTCACGTGACCATGTTATTTGATGACCATGATGTGACAATAGCAAAACTAAAGACCTTTCTAGCAGTTCCCTTCTAGCAGTCTTTAGCAGTTTTTTTAGCAACCTTCTAGCAATCTTGTAGCAGTTTATCAGCCTTTTTAGCAGCAGTCTTCTAGCAGTATTCTAGCCCTTCTAGCTGAAAACGATGCCTTCCCTTCTAGCAGTCAGGAAGGACTGCAATATTCATTAAAGTAAGTTTGTTTTATGTTATTGCGACACAATTAAGAGTGTGACGTTTCAATAAAACAAAACACTTTAATTTAAATTAGATTAAAGTTTAAAGTTTAAGCTGTGCATTTTGTTTTAGTTAATTGGCAGCAATTACACATTGATACTATTACGTCGCAATTGCATAAAATTTATTTATCAGTAAGCTAGCAAGAAAAGTTTTTGCCATGTCGAAACGAAAGTACAATCCAGAATACATTAAGTATGGTTTCATTGCTATCGAGCATAGAGGAGAATGTTTGCCACAGTGTGTGGTTTGTATGATAACTCTTTCTAATGCAGCCACGAAGCCCAGCTTGTTAAAACGGCACCTTGAATCGAACCATGCAGAAAAAAAGTCAAAGATCAAAGTTATTTTGAGCGGCTGGGGGAGAATTCAAAAAGACAGCGCCTAGACCAGACAGGCCAGTTTCACCGAAAGAAGATAGGAGTAGTAAAAGCATCATATGAAGTCTCTCTTCTTGTAGCCCAAAACATAAAAGCCCACACAATCGCCGAGTCCCTCGTTTTTCCAGCAGCAAAGACACTAGTTAGGAACCTCATTGGGGACGAGGCAGCAGCTAAATTGGATAATGTGTCCCTTTCCAATGACACTGTAAAACGCCGTATTCGAGAAATATCGGGTGATATTGCTGATCAAGTAATGGCTGGAGTAAAAGACTCAAAGTTCGGGTTTGCCATTCAACTCGATGAGTCGACAGATGTCGCCAAATGTAACCAATTGCTCGTTTATGTCCGCTTTATTCAAAATAACACAGTGAAAACAGAGCTGATGTTGAATCAGGAGCTGGCTGCTACAACAAAAGGGAAAGATGTGTTTAATGTTTTGGCGGATTTTTTTAAAGAGAATGAGCTAGATTGGAGTAAGTTTGTTAAATGCACGACAGATGGTGCTCCAGCCATGCTTGGGCGAAAATCTGGATTTCAAACATATCTAAAAGATGTTACAGCAAACGCTACCTTCGTCCACTGTTTTATTCACAGATTTGCACTTTGTACCAAAGTGCTCCCTGCTGAGTTAATGTCATGCTTGAACAAAATCATTAAAATTGTGAATTTTATAAAAACCTCAACTCTGAATTCTCGGCTTTTTGCAAGACTCTGTGAAGACGTCAGTTCTGCGTATAAATGTCTCCTTTTCCACACGGAGGTTCGCTGGCTGTCCCGCGGGAATATGACCCGGAGGGTCTTTGAACTTATGCATGAATTGTTGACATTTTTCAAAGAGAAAAACCACGAATTTAAAGATGATTTTGAGAACGATAACTTTATCTCACGGATGGCCTACTTGTCTGATATTTTCCAGACTCTCAACGTTATAAATCTTTTGTTTCAAGGATCAAACAGCAATATTGCAGTTTTTATTTCAAAATTGGAAGCATTCACTCGCAAGCTAGATGCTTGGAGCAAAAATGTAGAGAGCAAACAGTTTGGAATGTTCCAACTCCTTACCACACTTTCAGTGGAGCCCAATGATCAATTATCTCAAGAAATTCATGATCATCTCAAGCTGCTCCAAATGGAATTGTTGCATTACTTTCCAGATTTAGTAAGTTGCACCTACGCAGTCAATCCATTCTGCATCGACCCAGCTCTTCTACCCGTGGGAACAGGAGAACAGGAAGAGATCATTGATATTCAAGTTGACGACACAGCAAAATCAAAACTGAACGAATGCTCTCCCACAGATTTCTGGCTAATCATGGGTTCTACTTACCCAACGTTGGCCCGAAATGCTGTTCGACAGTTACTGATTGTCCCCTCTACATGGGAATGTGAGCAAGGGTTCTCAGCTTTAATGGCCATTAAATCCAAGAGCTGAAATCGTCTAAGTGAGCCTAAACATGATTTCAGATGCGCTGTGAGTAAGGTTGCGCCCCGAATCGATCAGCTTGTGCAGAAGAAACAATTGCATCTATCACATTAAATTGTATTGTTTGTTATTTGTTGGTGTTATGTAAAATAAATAGTGCTAGATTTGAGAAAAAAAAGGTAATCTTGAGTCATTTGGTACGCGGTGCAGTAAAAAACGAATAGGTGGTACGCGAATAGAAAAAGTTTGAGAAACACTGATTTAGAGTTAAACGATAAATTTTAAATTATACAGAGCAAGAATTATTTATAAAATAGTAAATAAAGTGACGCGATTACAGTTGAAAAGGTTTTTAAATGGTTTGAACATGTTCTGTTTTCGTATAAAACATGTTTTGTTTTGGGCCAACCACGAACGGTGCTTGCGCTGCCAGTGCCAGCCAGTATATGTCAGTCACTAGCGAGGTGTGCGTGTGCGTTTCTACGTATCAATAGTTATTCATTGTGGTGTTTAACGCTCTATCGTAGATTTCGTTTAACCCTATTTAACAATGAGTTTCGATGAGAAAATAAGTAAATAAATACATGTTTTTTATTAATTAGCCTATATTAACATTTGACTTTATTTTATAATTTTATTTCTCTTTTAATTGATTGTTACTTTTTGACCATGGTATTTGTATTTTTGAGATATTCTGATGGCAACCCTGCTTGTGTCCTATTTGCTAGGGGTTCTGCCTAAACTTTTAGCAAAAAGTTTTACGATTTTGTAAAATAGTGAAGATCGTTTTCGTTTCAGATAGGAAAAAAGTAAAAAGAAAGAATTTTTGTGTAATTAGTATTCTTTGGTTAAAGCAAAGTTTAATCAGATAAGTATGAACTACCCCTTTCAAAATTTCTCAATAATATTTTCCCGGCACTAAACACTTGCTATTATCTGAAAGGGAAATTATTCTATTAATTATTCATAGATTTTATTTTTATCTTATTATTTTAGAAAGTTGAATAGATAATTACTCTAACTCTGTCCACAATTTTTTCCTAGGGTGTCACAACTTTACACGGAAATCCAAAACGACGAGTTAAACTAAGTAACTCGAATACCTGCGCCGAAGCAAAGCTGTGTTTCAGTTTTGTCGGTTTCCGCAAGACATGTTCTTAAAACAGTTTGTACGGGCTAAGTACAGATTGATTCGCCATAAAACTTCTCCCCACAGATAAAAAAAAACCACAGTTTTTAACTATAAAGAATATATTTACAAAATCAAACCAACTTGAGCAATTCTCATAAAACTTGGCTCTCAAGCTCCATGAAACTTAAAGCAAAACATAACGTAAGCTGCTGCAAATATTCACTCAACAACTTTAAATTGACAAACTATTAGAACAAATTATCACCCCAATGACTAATATTAACTTCAGTTTGTCCGTCACACAGGCTAAAACAATTCTATTTCGCTACAACTTCCAAGGCGTCAACACTGACCCTTGACTACTTAAATACTTAAACAACACAACACGGGCGACAGTAACACAAACGATTTCTAGCACTTTTTAACTGGAATAAATAAAAAATTTACGAAGCTATATATTATATTAATAAAAACACTAAAAAGGAATAAAAACTAAAAATCCACGATACCCTGCTTTGCCAAAGACGACTTATCAGGTGGAATCTATGAAGTAATAAAAAATGTAAAATATAAAAAATATAAAAACCAAAAATATTATTATATTAACTGATACTTATATTATCCACTAAAACAAAGAACTGCTGAGAAGCATGCTCTATAGACAATAGAGCTTTCGCGGCATTTTTTCTCTAATGAACAACTGGCTTTGTTTCTACAATTGTACGGTGGTGTGGTGCTATTTGCAGTAGTCCTGTTAGATAGTATGATTTCGTTATGGCTGGATATAATTGCTGCCATGTTTTGCATGCAGCTGTAGCTCACCTTGACATTGAATTTGCTGCAAATTTTGTGCAGTCGATGATGGGGAGGAAAGTGTTTAGTGAGCAGTCGCAAGAATTCAGTTAAAAACTGTTTGTCTTACTGTCGCCTGCGTGGTATTGTTTAAGTGCTTAAGCATATCGTTTTAAAAAAAAAAAATGACTCGAGGAAAAGAAAAACATTGCTGCAGTAGTTCTGGCTTTAACAATGAAGATCGAAAACAGCTAAATGAAATTAATTCTACAGTTAAAGGGCTAATAGAAGAAATTCGCTATTTAAAGCAAGAAGTTGTTCAAAACAAGCTAGAAATTTCGCAATTAAAAATTGAAAATGAAAAATTAAAACAAATGGCGAACTTGTCAATTTACAAAATAGATGAATTAGAACAATATGACCGTCGAGAAAACTTGAGAATTCACGGAATACAAGAAACTGATAGTGATAGGGATGATGGTGAAGAGGTCGTTATGAAAATTGCTGAAGAATTAAACATTGGTATAACAGCTTTAGATATACAGAGAGCCCACCGATTGGGTAAGCGTAACAGAAATTCAGTGGCCAAACCGCGTCCGATTATTGTCAGATTTATATCTTACAAAAAACGCAATGAATTCATGTACGCCAAGTCTAAACTCAAAAATAGCTTAATTTACAAAAATGCTTACTTAACTGAAGATTTGACTTCTCTTCGAGCTAAATTGCTTAAATATGTTAAAGATATTTGTAAAAATGACTTTGTACTCTTTCATACAATTAATGGATCTATTCGAATGAAAAAATCAGCGAAACAAGCTGGGATAGCATTGCAAGAAAATGAAAAAGATCAAGGTGTCGGTAAGTGGCTTTATATCACATCTCCAGACGATTTATTTAAACATAATATTGGTATTGACTTTGTAAAACTAAATTATAAACCACTTTTGTTGAATCATAATTGTATGACTGGTTGTAATCCAAATTAAAATTTTTTTTCATTGTTACAATATTTTACATTGTTCTTTTTATTTTCAATTCAAATGGCTCTTAAACTTGTTTGTAAAACTTGTGGTAATGATGATGTAAAAACCAATATGTGTGAAAAATGTGCTTCTTGTAACATTGATTGCGCAATCTGCATGGAATCTTTTAAAAATAATCATACAACGTCTGTTAATCAAGCTAATCAGTGCGGCGCCGTTTTGCACTCGGGCTTTCAAAACGGTGTCAAAGGTTACTGCAGGTCAGATTCCCAAACTGTTTTAAGTAGGCCTAATGAACAGAGCTATCCTTTTGCTATGAACAATAATATTGATTCTAGAGGTGCTATTGAAAACTTTCAAATTTCTTCTGATGGTATTGAGTATAATGAAATACTGTTTAATAAATCAAATTACCATTATTTATCGTGTATCAAAAACCTTATTCAGAATAAACAAAATAATGAAATTTTCGCGATTCATTTTAATGCACGAAGCTTGCAAAAAAATATTGACTATTTGCATTATCTTGTAACTGAATTTAAAAAGAAACCTGAAATTATTGCCATATCTGAAACAAAACTGAGAAAAGGTGAAATTGGGATGAACGTTAAATTGGACGGTTATAACTTTGTTCATGTAGATACCGAATCCAACGCTGGTGGAGTCGGCCTTTTTATAATAGATAATCTCGAATATCAAATCTTGAATGATGTATCAATCAACATGTCATCAGTAGAAAATATTTGGATTAAAATAAAAAACAGCAACGACCAACAAATTGTTATAGGAGTAATATATCGTCATCCTATCTCCACATCATCGGTTTTATCTCAATTTGAAAATGCGTTATATGATATATGTGACCATTTTAATAATAAAAATACTGAATTATATATTTTGGGAGACATTAACATTGATCTTACTAAGTTGGACTCCAATAATACGGTTGGTTCATATGCCAATAGCCTAATAAGTAATTCACTAAAATGCTTAATTGATAAGCCTACTAGGATAACTACATCAACAAAATCGTTGATTGATCACATATACACCAATAATCTTAAAACTTTGTATAGTGGTATTTTTGTATGTGATCTATCCGACCACTACGGTGTTTTTGTAATTATTCCAACAAAAAAAAAGCAAACTAATCTTAATAGTTATAACCATATGCTAATTCGTGATATGAAATCTTTCCAACTTGAAAATTTTTTAGCTAATCTTTCAGATGTTTTTTCTTATTTCATTGTATCAAATAATATCTCTGTTAACTCCCAATTTCAAAAATTTCTACAGTTATTTTCTCAAACAATTAATAGACATGCTCCTTTAAGAAAAAGAAGTAGAAAAGAATTTAGAATGCAGCATAAACCATGGCTAACTCGTGGTATCATTCATTCCATTAATCATAAAAATAAAATGTATTCTAAATTCCAAAGCTCCCTAAATATGAATAAATTTAAAGAATATAAATCTTACCGAAACATTTTGAATAGAACGATTCAGGCCGCTAAACGTATGTATTATAACAATATAATCGTGCAAAATCGCAGTAAACCAGACCAAATTTGGAAAACCATACATGAATTAGTCAATATTAAGAAAAAAACAATCTTTTCTCCAACCAAATTAATTACCGATGAAGGCAAAACATTAACTGACAAGATTGATATAGCAAATAACTTTAATGAATATTTTGCTAACGTAGGAATCAATTTTGCAAAATCATTAAAGCAACCTAAATCTATTAATACTAATGAGTCGTCCAATAAATTACACAATTCATTTTTTCTTACGCCGACAAATGAAGATGAAGTGTCTTCTCTCATATCTATGTTAAATAATAAAAAATCAACAAGACATAACGACATTAACACGAAATTTATAAAATTTAGCAAACCAATAATTGCACCAGTACTCAGCGATTTATTTAATCTTGCTTTTTTGCAAGGAGATTTTCCTAATTGTCTCAAGGTAGCCGAAATTTTTCCTCTATTTAAAAAAGGCGATATGTGTAAAACTAGTAATTATCGTCCAATTTCGCTTCTCTCTCAGTTTCACAAACTTTTCGAAAAACTCATTCTTAATAGATTAATCAATTATCTCGACAAATACAAATTGTTAAGTGAACATCAATTCGGTTTTCGTAAGAATTATTCTACCACTTTAGCCATTAGCAATATTTATGATAAATTAATCAATAACATTGATAATGGTTTATATAGCTGTTGTTTATTTCTTGACTTATCTAAAGCCTTCGATACTGTCGATCATAAAATCTTATTAAAAAAAATGAACTTATTTTTCGGAATCCGTGGTATAGCTTTAGATTTATTCAAGAGTTATCTCACCGACAGATATTCATACACAATTGTAACTGAAACCAAATCTAATCTGCAAAAAATTTCTTGCGGCGTTCCACAAGGATCCTGCCTAGGCCCAATTTTATTCCTACTGTATATTAATGACATGCCATTAGCTTCTAAATTTGATATTACACTTTTCGCTGACGACACCTATTTAACTTTAGCTGATAACGATTTAAATACTCTACAGACTCGTGTAAATAATGAACTGAACAGTTTAAATAATTGGTTTTTGAAACATAAATTATCCTTAAATTATTCTAAAACAAATTTTTTACTTATTAACAAAACACCATATAGACCAGTTGATTATATTTTTCAATTAAGTTTCAATGGTACCTCTATTAATAGAGTTCAAAATATAAAATACCTTGGTGTTTATATTGATGAATTATTAAATTGGTCCGTTCATACTTCCTATCTCTCTCTACAACTGGCGAAATATAGAGGATTATTTTGCAGATTGCGTAATTATGTAACAAGAGAAACCCTGGTCACGTTATACCACAGTCTTATTCACAGTCGGGTTCAGTATGGTGTCATCTCCTGGGGAAATGCAGCAAATATTTACCTGAACAAAATTCAAATAAGAATGAATAATATTGTTAGATTAATTACCAAATCATCAAAATACTTTTCTATCAATCCTCAATACAAAATGTTAAAAATTTTAAAACTTGATGAAATTTATAAGTTAGAACTGGCCAAATTTATGCATAACCTTCATCACAACAATCTTCCATTTATATTCAAAAGACAATTTACCTACCTTACTAATTGGCATACTCATAAAACCAGATGTGCTGACAGCTTTAATTATTTTCTACCACGCGTCAAAAAAAAATTTTCCCAAAACCAATTATCATTCAGAGGAACAAAATTGTGGATGGAGATTGATAGCTCTCTTAAAATCTTAAACACTATTTCTTTCAAAAAAGAGTATAAACATTACTTAATTTCCAGTTATTAAAAAAACTTTTCTTTTGTCGGCTTCGTGTGAGCATGAAGTTAAGATACTCAGGGGCCCTGCGTTTAGTATGACTGTTTAGTAACTATCCTTCAGGGGGAATGTTATTCGCGTTTGTATTGTAGCAACTGTGCCTGTTTGTTTTCTTTCGAAGTTCGTTACAGATATTTTATGAATTTTGTTGTGCTGCCGTTATTATTGTTTTACTCGTTTATTTCGTTTTTCGATTTTGTAATTTTCTTTTTTTCTCAAGGAGCACCTTGACTTAGAAAACCGAAAGGTTCCTCGGTGCTCCTTACCAACATTCCAAATTGCTTTATTTTGCATTTTGTTTCTTTCGTGAATTTTTATTTTGTGAAATAAAAAATAAACTCAAACTCCTTGCTGATGTTGGTTTTGACATGCTCGCTAAACGGTGGGTTAAACCACGTGATGCTTCTTTTCCTCTTTTTCTTTTTCTTGGAGCCAAGGATATCTGCATACTCCAGTTTACCAGTGTGTCCGCTTCGATGCATGACCTCTTCGTACTCCGGGACATCTTTGGAAAATTCCTTGCCACCGAGAGTTGCGAGAGGCGAGTAGCGAGCATTTGTGGGAGTTGTTTTTGATAACTGGCAGATGGTTAGATGGACGGTGTACGTAAAGAGGTTAGTTGTTGGGCTTGCGGGAGGGCCAGTACCACCCTGACTTTAGGTCAAAAGTGACGTCGAGGAAATTAGTTTGGACGAGGTGGTTTTCTGTTGTTGTCTTTAAGCCGTGATGTTGGAAGAGCTTTATGATCCGTTTTTTAATGCGCTCTGAGTTTGGATCAGTGGCATTTTTCAGGATTGCCAAACCGTCGTTTCTGTAAAAGCCGATGATGTTGCTTCCGACAAGCTGCGTCAGGATGTTGAGAAAAAAGAGGCCAACCAATTCACATATTTTGGCTTCATCAAAAGAACCATTTGCAACGTCAAATAGTGAGCATTTCTTTTTTATCCAGACACCATTCCTGTTGAAAATGAGTGATTTTCTGCAATGCAGAATTATGCTGACTTCGTCGTCATCGATTTCTATGAACTGCCTTGCAAAATTGATGGCATCTGTGAGCAGTTATTCTGAAATAAAAGGATAGAAATCTATGACGTCGAAAAATAGAAATTTACATTTATCCTTGCTGGGAAAGTTATTAAACCATAAAATCACACCCGTAGTATTACGCCATTGCTGCAGACCTGTTTATTGACTTAGTAATTGTATTCTAAATTCTAAAGTAAGATGCGGTAGTGAAAGGACGTGTTTCTGTAGCTATTTAGTTTTATATAATAAATATTAATAAAAGAATTATTATTTGGATTAACTCTAAAAAAAAGACAGTAAAAAAATTTTTATTAACAATATTTCACGTTTACTAAAAAGATTTGAACTATTATCGACAAAACAATCACTATTTCTTTCTTCAAAGAAAGTTAGTAAATTAAGAAAGTGAAAGCAGCAGCAAGAAGTAACAAATCTTTCGACGAAGTAAATTTGCTCAAAGAAGAAACTGCTGGGTACGTGATTTTACAATAATAAACTTAAACGAGCTAACTTTCAAAAAACTAAGTTTGCAAGAATAAGCATTCAGCAATTCCTATGATTTTTGCATTATTGACTTATTCAAATCAGTTTAGTAACCATAAAAATTAGGCTATCAATTTCAGCCATATTTGCTTATTACGTATTACGTCATCAATTGATATTCATTTAATAGCAATAGTTGTTAACTTAGCAGAGTTAATTTAGTTAGTTAATTTAGTTAGTTAATTTAGTTAATTTAGCAATGTTAACTTAGCAGAGTTGTTAACTTAGCAGAGTTGAAAATGGTGAGATGGGCACTGGGAGTGACAAGAAAGGACAAGATAAGAAACGAATATGTGAGAGGGACAGCGAAAATTGCAAAGGTGGGAGACAAACTTCGGAATGTGAGGCTACGTTGGTATGGACACGTAAAAAGGAGAGAAGAAGACTACGTGGGGAAAAGGATGATGGAGATGGCAGTGCCAGGCAGAAGGAAAAGAGGAAGGCCAAGGAGAAGGTGGATGGATTTGGTGAGAGAAGACATGGAAAGGGTTGGAGCTAGGGAAGGAGACGAAGTAGACCGAGTGAAGTGGAGATTACTATCGCGCTGTGGCGACCCTGAGTAGGGAGAAGCCGAAAGAAGAAGAAGAAGTTGTTAACTTAGCCTATTGCTGGATCTGAAGAAAAAGTTTTTGTTTGGCAAGATAAAAAAAAGAGGGCTGCAAGTAACATCTTAATTGAAGAAGCTGGAACTGTGAAATTATTGTGTGAACTGATAACGATAATGTTGGCTTGGCTACTTACAATGTGCTACTTCATTACTGCAATGTCTGCCGACGATATGTTTAAGCCAGAAAATCCTTTGAATCTTAACGATAACCTTTTCTCCGGACTGACTGACAATGTGAATGATTGTGAATAAACTGAATATTTTGATTTTTCTAAACTGCCGTCTAAATTTTACTCCCCAAATGGCCTTTTGATTCTGCATATTAATATTCGTTCACTCCAAAAACACATTGTTGTATTTTTCGTAGTAAAAAAAAAAATTTTTTTTCTTTTTTTGTCCCACTATTTAGAGGAGGCAGTTGACTAGAAGACCGTATGGTCATTCCGCTGCCTTCCTGTGCTTTCGAAAACTTTTTTTCACATATATTGGTGTATTTTTCGTTTTGAAGCACAATACAAATAAATAGATTGATTGAAAACACATTGTTGTTGACGAATTAAAATGTTGACATTATCCAGAATGTGTTTGCTAACTTTTCCAAGGTTGGATTTGATTGGGTTTATGAGTCTTCATTTAGGGTTCGTGGAGAAATTTGGCTTATGATCTTCCAAAGTTATAAACGCTGGTTTTTCCGATAATTGTTCAATGCGGTTGTCTGATTGAAGATTTTTTTGCAAGTTGTTTAGCTTCTAAATTGATTTGTCTTCGAAGCAAGACAATTTGGCTGGACCAATTTGGAATGAGACAATTTGTCGGCAAGCCAATTTGTCGGCGAGCCAATTTGGCGGGAAAATAAATAAAAATGATTTACCTTCACTGGCGTTGAAGCGACAGCAAAAAAGTTTTGTTATGTCACAAAGGCAGTTGAAAACGCAATTGCAATTGTTCAGCTGATAAAAGTGAAAATTTTAATTTAAAGTTGTTAAATGCGTTAAATTTAGGAATGTTCCTAGCCGAATATTTATCTATTTGAATTTACAATAGCTTAATTTCAAATATATAAATTAAAAAAGGTACTTCAATGGTTAAACTTTTGAATCACGGCCGTTTAACACATATCGTTTAGAAAAAAGTACAATAATGTAGCTTACAACAAAGACGACAGGTTTGAAATTTTACGGGAGTACCAAGTTATGACGTCATAATAAGCATTTTACTATATATTCTGGTCGTTTTAAGTAGTTTTTTAGTTCTAACAGTTTGTTTCGTCTATAGCAGCGGTTCCCAAACTGTGCGCCGCGAAAGTATGCGAAAGTTGTTGTACTTACTGCTTTTCTCACAATAATTGCAGTGTGAAGGTTGTTAGCAGCAACTTCCCTTCAGAGAACGATTCCGATTGAGGACCTTTTTTAAACAGCCTGATTTTGGGAGGGAAATAGGGAAATCAGAGATGAAATCAAAGTGAAGACCTTTTTTTTTCTTTTATTTTTTTTTTAGAGAACACCCTGATTTTCGGAGAAAAAAAGGTTGTTCAAAGAAGTAATGGAACTGAATACCTTTTTTTCATTAAGGCGCCGCGAGTATTGTTAAGTCTTCAAAGGGCGCCGTGAAAAAAAAAAGTTTGGGAACCGCTGGTCTATAGGGCTCGTCAGAAAGCAATCAAAAATTTCAAAAACAAATACAAAAAATAATGCTTAACAAAGCGATAAAAAGTCGGCAAAAGAACTTAAAAGAAAAAGAAAATTACGGCAGTGATTAAAATTGTCAAGACTCAAAACAAATCCTCCGATTTGATCCAGCTAAATAGCAAAGCTTACAAAAGAGTATATGAAGCGGTTGCAAATCGTTTTTGATTAAATTTCAATGTGTAAAGTTTTTTTCCTTTGCTTACGCTAAAGTTTACAAATAACGAACCAATTTATTGGAACAAACAGAGCACCCTAAAACTGCTTTTAAAAAAATTAAAGATTTTTATGCGTTCTATTATTCTATTATTCTATTGTACAAACCTGATTGAATTTTTGTATCTTTTGTTTAGACTTGTTCCCGTTGTATTGTTAAACAACTCTCATACCGGTAATCAGTGTTTTTCAGAAGTCGTTTATTGCGCAGCTGCGATTAATGCAACGGAATTGTCCTAAGTTTTCGCAAGCGCGTGAATTTTGTGACATCACAAAAGATGGCGTTTATGGTCAGCACGTAGGTAACAAATAAGCATGGCGACTTCAAATTCGCACTACAATAATTTTGTTCAGTTGTATTATGAAAAAATTAAATACAAATTTATCCCGCCGAATTTCGCCGTTTATCTTTACCCACAATCCTAGAATCATTAATCATGATATTAGCCATAACAAATTTAAATTTGGAAACAGCGTTAGCAAGGGAAAAAAATTTTACACATTAAAATTTAATTTAAACAAATTGTAACCGGTTTAACTTTTTAATCACTGCCGTAATTCCCGTAATTTTCTTTTTCTCTTAAGTTCTTTTGCCGATTTTTTATCGCTTTGTTAAGCATTATTTTTTGTATTTGTTTTTGAAATTTTGGATTGCTTTCTGACGAGCCCTATAGACGAAACAAACTGTTAGAACTAAAAAACTACTTAAAACGACCAGAATATATAGCAAAATGCTTATTATAACGTCATAAGTTTGTACGCCCGTAAAACTTCAAACCTGTCATCTTTGTAGTAAGCTACATTATTGTACTTTTTTCTAAAAGATATGTGTTAAACCAGTGGTCGGCAACCTTTTTTTATGATGGCCCAAATTCTATCTATAGAAATTATTGAAGGCCCAGCAGTACACATGAAACGTACAGTGGCAGTGGCGTACGCAGAAAGTTTCCGAGATTTCGTCTCCGACTTCGCCACTTCCTCCCAAAATAATGGTGATCTCTAAAAAAAAAAAAAGTCTTCACTTCCATTTTGTCTCAAATTTTCCTATTTTCACTACATTACGCATTTAAAACTACTATGCACGTACGGCTAGCATGCGACCCACAAAGACTTTGTAAAACCGAATAGCTCGCGACCCACAGGTTGCCGACCACTGTGTTAAACGACCGTGATTCAAAAGTTTAACTGTTGATGTACCTGTTTTAATTTAAATATTTGAAATTAAGCTATTGTGAATTCAAACAGATAAATATTCGGCTAGGAACATTCCTGAATTTAACGCATTTAACAACTTCAAATTAAAATTTTCACTCTTATCAGCTGAACAATTGCAATTACGTTTTCAATTGCCTTTGTGATATAACAAAACTTTTTTGCTGTCGCTTCAACGCCAGTGAAGGTAAATCATTTTTATTTATTTTCCCCCCAAATTGGCTCGCCGACATATTGGCTTGCCGACAAATTGTCTCCAGCCAAATTGGTCCCGCCAAAATGTCGCGTACCCATTTGTCTTACGATGTTCCTATTGGACTTCCGGTATTTGATTGTAATGTTATCCTGCAGCAACTTCTCGTAGTTGTTCACTTCAACCATATAAAGATTCGTAGTTTAGTCAGCAGGGACGAACAGATCCGGCGACGAGTTGATGGTTTTCACGTCGCGAGCCTGTTTATTTTGAAAGAGGTTTGAAACTTTACGAAACGAAACTGATCGGGCCTTGCGATAAAGGTCGGCTTTAAAATCTGCAAGATCATTGATTTGGGGCCATAAGCCAAACGTCTCCACCAATTGATTTTTGCCTGAGCCGATTCTTTAAGATAATTGAAAAACAGTTTTTCCGGTTTGGGTGTTTCGTTCTATCAATTTGTTACTTTATCGTATAGCTGAGGAGTTTAATGAATTTCCTTTATTTTGTTTTAGGTGACAGCTCAAAACTGTAGATTATTGTTCGGTGACGTAAGTTTGGAGTTATCGCCTCCATATCTAAACAACTTTCTCGGCGGAAGCTTCGATCAAGTCCTATCAAACGCAGCACAGACATTAGTAAATTAAATTAATAATTGATAATTATGATCTTTATTTGATTATCTATCACGTAACAATAACACCTAATTAATATTAGCTTTAATCTTGCCAAAACAAACTTTGAATTGGACAACGTGGCCAAAAGTTTGTTTGAATAATTATCGACATTTGTTTTAAATGACAACCGTATTAACTATTCATTTATCTTATCTATCTTCATCTTATTATTGGCTTAAATTGAGCAACCATCAAGTGATTTTAATTTTGGAAAGCCTCAAATCGAGTTGTTCAAGCAAACCTTATAAGTGACTCTAGGTTAGTGGTTATCAGATATTACTGTCCGGTTACAAGCTTTTTATTTTTATATGAGTGATTGGATTATAATTTAAAATTGTTTGCTTAGATCGCAACCAAGCCGAGAACAAAGGAATTTCTTTTAGGGTTACAGCAAAATGACGAGAGTAGTACATTGCAAAAAATCTGCAGCAAAATCAAAGAACTTTGCAAAATTCCAAATACTGTACATCAAAAGCGCCGACTGAAAAGATCAAAGAAGACGCTGCAGCTTTTTTTACAGTGTATTTAAACCTAAATCACCTTGACCAAAACCGTTATCGAAACTAAGTCCTTCAGCTTCACCGCCTAGCTAAAAATTTCCTAAAAAATTAAAAATCAAATAAAAATTTCAACTAAATAATTAGAAGTATAATGGTCGTCGTCGTCGTCATCGTTTGAAGGGCATCCACTCCAGGCCAGACACAAACAGAACTGGGGCCGAGGGTTTATCCTTTTACTACCCCAGAGTGCTGCACTGCCTGGATCAGATGCTGGCAGTGATGTTATTAAGCCAGCATCGAGTTTCGTCATCCAAAACCGTCAGACCGCGTGCTCCATGTGGTGCCCGATGTATAGGGCACATTGTTAGTACATGGTCTGCGGTTTGCTCTGAGGCGCCACACTCGCAATTCGGTGAAGGAGCGAGACCCCATTTGTGCATGGACGAATGGAATCGCCCAACACCAGTACGCAGGCGGTTGAGCTTAACCCAAGCTGCTCGGGGTAAGCCCATCCCAATAGGCCTGACACTGGTCCCGGGCACAAAAGCACGGAGCCTGGAAGCACTTTCACAGTACTCCGCGTTCCATTTATGATTTGTCCATTCAGAGGCGCGGATGCCAAGTCTGGCAAGATTGTCCAAGAGATTCCGCGCACCTGGCACAAACGGGCGTCTGGATCTTAGTCTCACTTGGCCAGTATCTGAGGACCCACTTAAAAGACCATGCAAAATATGATCGGGGTCCAGAGATCCACGGTAAGCCAAGGAGAGTGTCGCTCCCAGTCGGCGAAGCTCAGCTGGCTGGATGCCTGAAAGTACAGGTAGGTGGTCCGTTGGAGTGGGACGCAGGCATCCAGTAACTATGGGCAAGGCGTCATTCAAGACACTGTCAATGAGGCGAGTGTGAGCACTGCGACACCAGACTGGCGCACAGTACTCAGCTGTTGAGTAGACTAGAGACAAGGTGGCTATGCGTAGTGTTTTAGCACCAGCACCCCATCCCGAGCCCACGAGTCGCCTCAGCAGTGTGACGCGCGATGATAGTTTTTTGCGCAATGCCACTAAATGGTGACGAAACGTGAGCGATCTGTCCAGTTTTACCCCAAGGTATGTAGGGGTTGGACAGAACGGTAAAAGTCTACTATTGTTGTAGACCTTTAGCTCACGTTTGGCCTCTCGGTTGTTTAAGTGAAAGGCTGTCGTCACCGTCTTAGTGTGACTGAGCTTCAACCTCCAAGTCTGGAGATACGTTGACAGTGTGGACATGTCTTGGCTTAAGGTCCCCTCCAAGTCCTTCCAGTTTCCAGAAGAGTGCAACAATGCTAAATCATCAGCATAAGCAAACTTTCTGGAAATCATGGAAGGAAGATCGTACGTATAGATGTTAAATAGGAGGGGAGCCAAGACCGATCCCTGAGGAACGCCGTTTTTAAGACGGCGTAGCCTGCTTTGCTTGCTGTCACCGGTGGTAAGGGTGAAACTTCGATTTCGGACAAGCTCCATGATCATTTTGACCATGTGCTTATCCGGAAGTAGTCTCAGCAGCTTGCAGGTAAGGCCACGGTGCCAGACAGTGTCATAAGCAGCTGTCAGGTCGATAAATACGGCACCGGCCTTCTTTTTAGCCTCGAAAGAATCCTCGATGTTCTGGGTTAGCAGAACAACTTGATCTACGGTTGACTTCCCGCGTCGGAACCCAGCCTGCTCTTTAGGGAGCAGTGGATCGATTAATGGTTCAACGCGGGCGTAGATAAGCCTCTCGAGGATCTTGTAGGGGACACAGAGCAGAGATATCGGTCGATAACTCTTTGGGTCCCCCACGGGCTTTGCTGGTTTTGGGATCGCGACCACAAGTGCTCTTCTCCAGATCTTGGGAATTTTGAGTCGGCGCAAACAGGAAGAAAGGAAGTCACGTAACCAGGACTTCAAAGCAGCTCCAGCATGGAGTATAAGCTCGGGGCAGATGGAATCAGGACCCGGAGCTTTACCTGGTTTTAAATGTTGAAGGGCAGCAGCAAATTCTCTCTGTGAAAAATTGTCAGAGATATTTACTGCATCTGGTGTTGTGGCCCTCCAAAGGTCAGACACTTCTTGAAAGACAAGTCGAGATGACTTGCGATCAACAGCCTCGTATTTCCCATTTCTAACCAGCTGAGATGCAATAGCATCGGCTGAAACGGGACAATGACGAGGAGAGTGTCGTGACCTACCAGTAAGGTTGTTCAAGATACTCCACGCTTTTCGACTAGAGTGTGAGAAGTCAATGCTCCGAACTGCCTCGGACCATCGATCCCTCCGTTTTCTGTCAAGCTTGGCAAGCAGAGTTGTAGCAGCCAAACTTGAGTCGTCTCCCTGAGGAGACTGCAGAAAGGTTTTATAGAGGGATTCTCAAGAAGAACATAAGACTGCAGAAAGGTTTTATAGTATAATGGTAGTTAATAGCAAGAACAAATAGAAACAGAATTGCCAACAGCATTGGAACAAATGGAATTTATTTTGGTAGTTAGTTGGCGCCAAAGAACTAAAAACCTAAAACGCATCCAGAAGCGACGAAAAGGCAATGCCTTCCTGCCCTGCAATATTTTTTAAATCCGGAGACACAAAATGGCAGACCAAAGAAGGTCTTCGCTTGAGTTTTAAGATAAAAATTTTTTTAGTGCAAAGAGGAGCCTAAAAAAAGGAAGGACTTATATCATAAATGTTCGATTTCTTTCGGTAAAAGTTGGACGAAATAAATGAAACACAGTAGCTCAATTTTACAGCTCGAATTACAGCTTAAAAACATTTTTTTGTCTTCAACAAAGTTTTAGTAAAATTTTCTGTAAGTCTTTAGATTTTGCGTTTGTATTTAACAGTGCCTTTTTTTTATTGGCGCCTTCCGCCCAAAATTTTTTCGTCGACCCAGAGTGCAAAAAACATAACGAAAAAGTTTTAAAAAATTAGGTGCAAATTACAGGATTAGTACTTCTTCTTCTCCTTTCAGCCTTTCCCTTCAGTCAGGGGTGGCCACAGCGTATCATCATTCTCCACATCTTTCTGTCTTCAACATCCGTTTCCTTCACACCAACTTCCTGCATATCTTCCTTTACTGCATCTAAAAATCTTCTCTTTGGTCTCCCTCTTCTCCTCTTTCCCGGTAACTCCATTTCCATCATTTTTCTTCCTACATACTCTTGGTCTCTCCTCATGACATGTCCATACCACCTCAGCCTGCCCTCCCTCATCTTCATTCCTAACTGTTCAACCTTAACAGTACTCCTAATGTTCTCGTTTCTAATCTTGTCTTTTCTCGTCACTCCCATAGCAAACCTCAGCATTTTCATCTCTGCAACTTCCATTTCTTCTACTTGTTTTTTTGTGACTGCCACTGTCTCAAGTCCATACAACATTGCTGGTCTTACCATTGAACTGTACACTTTTCCTTTTACTCTAGCTGGTAACCTCCTGTCGCAGATTACTCCTGATACTCTTCTCCATCCGTTCCATCCTGCCTGTACTCTCTTCTTTACCTCCCTCTCACAACCACCACTTTCTTGCACTGTTGATCCCAAATACTTAAATTCTTTTACTCTTGGCACTTTTGCATCCTCCATCTTTACTGTTTCGTCATCATTTCCTCCATTTATGCAAAGATATTCGGTCTTTGACCTACTGACCTTCATCCCTCTTCTTTCCAATGCATACTTCCAGGATTCTAATCTCTGCTCCACTTCTTCCCTGGTCTCTTCACAAATCACAATATCATCAGCAAACAGCATCGTCCATGGTGGTTCTCTCCTTACTTCATCCGTTAGCCTGTCCATTATCACTGAAAACAGGAATGGACTTAATGCTGATCCCTGGTGTAGTCCAACCTTAACCTTGAAACTTTCTGTAGTTCCTACTGCACACCTCACCACTGTTTCGCTTCCCTCATACATATCCTGTACTAGATGTACATACTTTTCCACTATTCCAGATTTTCTCATACAGTACCACAGCTCTTCCCGTGGAACCCTGTCGTAAGCTTTCTCTAGGTCCACGAATACACAATGTAGCTCTCTTTGACCTTCCCTGTACTTTTCCATCAACATTCTTAGAGCAAACATGGCATCGGTGGTTCCCTTTCCTGGCATAAATCCATATTGCTGTTTGCTGATCTCCACTCTATCTCTTAACCTTGCTTCAATAATCCTTTCGCATACCTTCATTGTGTGGCTCATTAGCTTTATTCCTCTGTAGTTTCCACAGCACTGTGCGTCCCCTTTGTTTTTATAGATTGGGATAAGCACACTCCTTCTCCATTCTTCTGGCATCCGTTCACCCATTAATAGTCTGTTGAACAGTCTGGTCAAAAACTTTATCCCCATCTCTCCCATGCACTTCCAAACTTCTACTGGCAACTCATCTGGCCCAACTGCTTTACCTTTTTTCATCCTTCTTAGTGCATTTTTTACTTCTTCTCTACTGACACAATTTACCTCTTCGTTAACCACTTCTGCTTCCTCTGTCCTAGGGTCTCTGTTATTTTCCTCATTCATCAGTTTCTCAAAGTACTCCTTCCATCTCTTTAACACTGCTTCCGAATTTACCATA
Source organism: Diplosoma virens (assembly GCA_963680785.1). NCBI lineage: Eukaryota > Metazoa > Chordata > Ascidiacea > Aplousobranchia > Didemnidae > Diplosoma > Diplosoma virens. The sequence goes on along the minus strand of OY796890.1, from coordinate 6,392,780 downwards.
ACATTACCATTTTCATCCTTTATAACCCTCACGTGCTGTACATCTTTCCCTGCTCTGTTTCTCTGCCTAGCCAATTTGTACAACTCTTTTTCACCTTCTTTTGTTTTCAATCTAGCATACAAATTGTCATATGCACGTCCCTTTGCCATTGCAACTGCCTTCTTTGCCTTACTCTTCTTTTCTTTGTATACCTTTTTAGTATTTTCATTTCTTATTTTGTCCCATGCTTTCTTTGCCTCTTTCTTTTCTTTTATGCTTTTTTGAACTTCCTCATTCCACCACCAAGTCTCCCTGTCTCCTTTTCGTTTTCCGAATGTCACTCCCAGTACAGTTTCAGCTGTTTTTCTTAGCATTTCTGCCGTTTTGTCCCACTCATCAGGTAACCCATCCTTGCCTCCCAAAATCCTGGTCACCTCTTGTCTAAACGCTTCTTGACAGCTTGTCTCTTTTAGTTTCCACCATCGTATCTTTGGCTTTACTTTCTCTGCTTTTTTCTTTTTCACCATAAGAGCCATTTTGCATACCACCATACGGTGCTGTTTTGCGACACACTCATTCAATATTACCTTACAATCACACATTTCCTTCAAGTTTCTCCTTCTGCACATCACATAATCTACTTGGGTACTTTTTCCTCCACTCTTATATGTCACTCTGTGTTCATCTTTCTTCTTGAAATAAGTATTGACAATCGCCAAATTCATCCTTTTCCCAAAATCCACAACCATTGATCCTTCCTTATTTCTTGTTCCAGCACCGTACCTCCCCATTATTTCCTCATCCCCGATGTTTCCTTTGCCCACATGTCCATTAAGATCTGCACCAAGAACTATCCTCTCTTCTTTTGATATACTTTCAATCAATCCATCCAGGTCTTCCCAAAAATCATTTTTCTCCTCCATGCTGTTGTTAACTTGTGGAGCATATGCGCTTACTATATTTAGGATGGACCCATTTACCTCCAGCTTCATGGCCATCAGTCTGTCTGACACCCTCTTCACCTCCAGGACACTTTCAGCCAGCTCCTCCCTCAGCACTATCCCTATCCCATTTTTTCTTCCATCAGCTCCATTGTAGAATATTTTGCATCCACCTCCAATGTTTCTTGCTTTACTCCCTTTCCACCTTGTTTCCTGTAGACACAATATGTCTACATTTCTTCGCTCCATCATATCTGCCAGCTCTCTTCCCCTTCCAGTCATCGTTCCAATATTTAAAGTACCCACCCTAATGAGTGAGCATCTTCCTTTCCATGCTTCTCGCTGCTTCTTCACTCGCTTTCCTCCTCTTTTTTTGCTTTTATTTTCACAATGTTTAGCAGTAGCATAATTTCCACAGGTGCCCTGCTGTGCGACACCTGAGGCGGTCGTTGGTAACCCGGGCCTCGACCGATCGGGTATGGATTGATGATGATTTCGCATTTGTCTGTTTTGGCAAAAATTTTTTTTTTATGCCAGATGCCCTTCCTGCCGCAACCCTCCCCATTTATCCGGGCTTGGGACCGGCATCAAGAGACACAAAAAGTGCCTCCGATGGCTGGCTAAAATTACAGGATTAGTATGAATACCAAAAATGTTTAAAGTCAATGCTTTTAAAATTAACTTTTTTTCATCTCTGATTGATGCTCATTTCTAATTGGTTTTTTGATAACAATGCCGCTATTTTCGATGTTTCTTTTCTTCCATTTAACATTGTACTTAAAGATTCTTGGATAGAATTTCAAATTTTCAAGAAAGTTTATTTCAAAAAAATTTCAACTCACTTTGCCAAGCCTTTCCCAACGATTGCTCAAATTCCGTAGTCGGAAAGTTTACCATAATTCTTGTAAATAATTTGTGGATGATTTGTTCAAACTTTTTTATTAATTTTTTAAAAAGTTAAGAAGACATTTATGGTAGAATAATAGTTGAAACATAGGTCTAATATTCTGCTCACCAGTGACTTAATAAACGGTTACTTATCTATCAATCTCATTAAATTTCTAGCTTGAGGGCAATCATCTTAAAATATTTTTTTCAAATTAACAAAACTTCAACAAAAGAGTTTTTGTAATTAGTAGGCCCATAGCTTTTAAAAGGAACTTTTAATAAAATATAAGTCGATATGGATCTTTTGTAGAAAGCCCCCGACAAAAAAAGCACCCCCGCCACCGTGCAGTACTTAAAACGTGGCGGGATGTTTTTCTCAAATCTCACATTTTTGCATTAGTGGCGTGGGCTCTCTACAAAAGATCCGTCGATATTTTTGGAACAAAAATAAATAGTGAAATCAATTCTCGCTTATTCACAAACAAGATTCAACCTAATTCTGTTGTTCAATTTCAATGATCTTCCATCAGTTTTTTGCTGGTACAAATTTTTTAAATAGTTATAAAACTGAAAGGCCTTAATTACAAAACTATTTTGTTTAAAATAGGAATCCCTAAAGAACTCATAACGCATTTACCTAGTTTTTTTCAGGAGGCTGGCTAGAATAATGCGAAAAAGTACAATCTAACTTTAAAGGCTTATTTTTGAACGAATTCAAGATTGGTTATAATTGGCTTAAAATTCCAATTTATTGGCTAAATTTTCCAGCTTTTTCCTAGTTTATTAAAAGAAAAGATTAATAAACTTGAATTTTCATCCATTCACCATTAGTGTTAAAACCATTTAATTACTGCATTTAAGTGCTGCAGTTCGTTATAGCGTAAACTCTTGAAGAAGGCTAGATGAAAACGTTGCCAGTTTTCTATAACTGCTTCTTTAAAGCTACCTACTGTACATATTTCAGCAAAAGAATTTCGTTTGAGGCTTTGGTTTTTATGATCTTTTATCCCTTCTACTAATTTATTACTTTGAACTTCTAGTTTTTTATTCAAATTTACATCAGAAATGAATAGACTTTACATAAAAATTTTGTTACTTCTTCCAAAGTTTGCTTTCTTGTGTATAATACTCGCCAACGCATCGCCGAGCACGATAACGTGGTCATAACGCTTGCTATTAATCAAAAACCTTCAAGCATTTATAAAATCCTTAATTCATGCTGTCCAAATGGATTTGATTGTGTAATTTCGGGAATCAAACAACGAAGTGTTCGATACGTTCCTAACATGATTTAAAGTTCTTATTTTCTACAGATTTTTGTTTGTTTTTCATTTATACATTCACAGTTTATTATTTTTAATTATGATAAATACATTTTTAAAAAAGTAATACGAATGATCGGGACATTTTAATTTGTTTAATTTTAAACTTCATAGATTTGTGACGGTATTCAAAGCTTCATCAGGAAACAGACTTTTGAAGGTGAGTAGCTGTTTATTCAGTAATAACAAAAGTTTTGTTTTTTAATCTCGGTATGATCATTCTCATCTTTTTCTTGTAATTTACTGGTACCCCAATTGCAAACAGGTTATTTTTATGATGGGTATTAGAGCAATTCAAAACTTCGGTCAAACTCGAGGAAATAATAACTTCTATTTGACCTAGGAGAAATTGCGTTTGATTATTAATTGCTAGGGATTATTCGAAAGAATAAACACCAAAATAGTTGAAATACCTTATACATTAAAATTGGCGTTTAGCATTTGCATTGCATATATCACTTAAATATTCTCAAAAAATTGTCAAGCCTAGCCGTTTGTCTAAGTAGGGCAGTTTCTAGGTTTTTTCGTTAAAGTTTTACAAAATACTTTTTACTAAAAACAGCAAAAGTTTTTTAAAATTTACGTCGTTGCGAGCTTCAATGTCTCATGAAAATTTTTTTAATTATTTGAAGTATTTTTTGAAAACTCAGACAAATTTTTTTTATAATTTTTATCCAAATTAAAGCATTTCGACTGTATTCTTCAGGTAGAATCGGTTTGCAATTTCATCTTCCATCATTGTGCCTCCCAATGATTTACATAACCGTTCCTGCACTGCACATTTTTTGTCTTTTTTGTCTTTTTAAATATTAATATTTAGTTTGAATTAAAGGTAACGCGGCCGTGCTTCTCATTTTTTCTCTTTCTCAACTCTCTTTATACTTTCTGCATGTCTAACGTTCGTCGTTGTGTCGCGTTTCCTTTTCATGCTTCATAGTACGTTGCATATACTTAATAATGTTGTCGTCGTCGTTTGAAGGGCATCCACTCCAGGCCAGACACAAACAGAACTGGGGCCGAGGGTTTATCCTTTTACTACCCCAGACTGCTGCACTGCCTGGATCAGATGCTGGCAATGATGTCATTAAGCCAGCATCGAGTTTCGTCATCCAAAACCGTCAGACCTCGTGCTCCATGTGGTGCCCGATGTATAGGGCACACTGTTAGTACATGATCTGCGGTTTGCTCAGAGGCGCCACACTCGCAATTCGGTGAAGGAGCGAGACCCCATTTGTGCATGGACGAATGGAATCACCCAACACCAGTCAGCAGGCGGTTGAGTTTAACCCAAGCTGCTCGGGGTAAGCCCATCCCAACAGGCCTGGCACTGGTCCCGGGCACAAAAGCACGGAGCCTGGAGGCATTTTCACACTACTCCGCGTTCCATTTGTGATTTGTCCATTCAGAGGCGCAGATGCCAAGTCTGGCAAGATTGTCCAAGAGATTCCGCGCACCTTAATAATGTTACTAAGCATGAATAAAAATATCATCATCATCATCATCATCATCATCATCATCATCATTATCATTATCTTACGTCTACAAACATTTAACTTTTAAGTTTGAAGCTGCTTGGATTTTTTGTTTTTGATTTTTAGGCTTGTCATCACTGGATCTTCCTTTAAACTTGAGCGTTGATTTGAGCCTCACAAGTCCCCTCGTGATTGAGGACAACTCCACAAAGGTTGCGCTTAAAGGGCGTTTTTTTCCCACCTCTAATCCATCTCTTACGTCAGTAAATAATTCGTTTGCGATGCCATGTTTGTTACTTTCTAATAATCTACTCAATTTACTGTATAATCTTCTCAGAATTCTTTTAACTGATCTAAACGTTTTTCTGAAAAATTATTTTTTTAGACATAATTTTGTTTGTTTGCAGAGGTTTTAAGCAAGTGTCTTTGTTGTTTTGAATTTATAGTATTTGAGCTGTAGTAAGGTTTTATTAGAGCTTTTTGATTTTCTTTCGTATCAACTTGCAAACATCTAAAGACATACTTTTAAAATTGGAATTCTATAAAAAAATTTTTGTTGCAGTGAAAGCATTTCACTCGCTACACCGTCACTCCCCGATTCGAATAGAATGTTCCAGATAACCCTCAATGAATATGTGTTGACAACTCTCTTCGAGTCACTCATGTACAACAATTTGCTTAAAATAGAATTGAAACGCGACCAGGTGCTGATTTATTAATTGTTTGACTAAAGTTTTTGTAAGTGAATTACTTCAAAAGATTAAACCTTATCCGGTGTTTTTTTGATTTAATTGAAAGTTTTTAATTTTTTTAGGAAACTAAGCTAGCCTAATTAAATGCAAAAGTACTTTTGCATGATTTAATGCAGTTCAGTTCAGTTCAGTTCAGTTTTCTTTTATTTCTGCTCCGCCACATGAACAAAATAACAAAATGTTGAAAAGTTTGTGTGTTGTTAAAGACGGGGTTAGAAAAAGGAAGAAGCAACAAAACGAGTTGACGTTGTGTCTTGCTAATTAGCGATGAAAGGTGTGACTTGTTGTTTAATATAGAAGCAAGGTTGCTTCACCTCATTATAAAATTGTTTAAATAGAAAGAGAAAAAGAAAAGAAAAAAAAAATGTATAGGACCGAGGTTATTTGCTTAATAAAACACTGCTATGGGGGCGGTGCAATGGTGGGACCATAGCAGAGTTCGGCTGGATGAATATGATCAGTCCTTAAAAATATGTAAAAGCATGAACATATTCTACCAGCCCAACAGGCAAACAAACCCACCGAAAGAAATCCTGTTGCGGATCATAAGATCATTTCTCGAACAAAAACCTTAGTAAGAAAAATACAAAAACAAAAACATTACACCATTAGTAAAAAAAAAAAAAAAAACAAACAAAAAGAACACAAGAACAACATAAGAAAACAATAAAAAAAAAATAAAAAAAAATCTACAAAAACCGATGCAAAGTAGTAACAATAAATAGTAAAATAAAATTTATACAATAGCTAAAAAAATTGTTCAGGTAGAAACAAGAGTGATCCTGCAGAACTTTTCTTGAGTCTTTTCTTGACCGTTGTAGAGTTGAAGATTTTCAAATTGTTCAGTTGTTTTCCTGAAACACAAGAAAAGGAAGACCAGCAAAAGATATTAAATGATGACCTACGTAACAGTTTATTGGTTTGATTGTTGTTCAAGGAAGAATGCTTTAGATTTTTTAACAAATGTACTTAAGGATTTACATAGTTTTATTTTTTCAGGTAATTCATTCCAAATTTTTGGGCCAATGTATCTTATTGATTGTTTTGTTACTGTGTTTTTGCATGATATAGGTATGATTTGAGAGTTACTTCTAGTAATTACAGTGAAAGTTTTTCTTTGAAATATATTGTTAAATGCTGACGGTAATTGCTTATGGAATGATTTGTACATGAAAATTGAAATATTTAATTTATAGAGTTGTTGTATATTAAGAATATTATCTTTTGTTATTTCTTTGTTGCGTTTTTTTGCGGGATTAGTGCAGATTATCATATTAATAAACTTGTTGCAGATTTTTTGTAATTTATTAAGTAACACAGAGTGTCCATAGCACCAAGTTGTAATGCAATACCTTATATGACTCAGAATTAGTGAATGAAAAAGTGTAAGTAGAGCTTCTTGAGTTAGAAAAGGCTTTACTCTCATTACTGCGTATAGCGATGATTTTAGTTTGGTGATTAGCATTGCCATGTGGTCTTTCCATGTTAGGCGTTCATTGAATATAACACCTAGCAATTTGACTGAAGTGACTCTTTCAATTTGATTTTTTCTAATGGTTAAAACTGAATCTTTTGACAATGTTTTTGTGGTACGAGAGCTAAATAAAATGTATTTTGTTTTTTTGACATTAAGGGAAAGCTTATTTGCTATTAGCCAGTTGTCAATGTTTTCGAGTTCTTTATTTCCTTTTTGAAATAATAAATTATTGTTTTTTGCACTAAGGATGATCGTTGTATCATCAGCAAAAGACAGGTTGTTGCTATATTTGAGACATTTTGAGAAGTCATTAATGTAAATTATAAACAAGAGTGGACCGAGTATTGAGCCTTGAGGTACCGAGGAAGAAATAGGTTCTATATTTGAAATACTTGAATTATAATCAACTTGTTGGGTTCTTCCAAATAAATAACTTTTAAACCAATCATGAACTGTGCCTCTCACACCATAATGATACAATTTATTTAGTAATATTTCATGATTAATAGTGTCAAAAGCTTTAGACAGGTCAAGAAAAATTCCAAGGCTATTCATTTTTTCTTCAAATGATGTTGCTATTTGATCAGTAAGCAGGGAAGTAAGATGACAAGTTGAGTGTCCTCGTCTAAAACCGAATTGATTTTCACTAATCAAGTTAAACTTATTTAAAAAAGAATATAAACGAATATAGACAAGTTTTTCAATTATTTTAGAAAAACAGGAAAGTAAGCTGATAGGCCTGTAGTTAGAAACATCTTTGGGACAACCTTTTTTAAAGAGGGGAATTACTTTGGTGTGTTTAAAGCAAGAGATAAATTTTCCTTGTGATAAAGATTGATTAAAGATGTAGCTAAGAATGGATATTACATTTTTAGGGAGATGTTTAAGTATAAATGAAGGTATACCATCCCAACCTGAACTCAACTTTGGCTTTAAAGTAGATATAATTCTTTTGATTTCTTGTGGGCATGTTGGATAAAAAAACATGGAAGAGGGGTTTGAAGAACCTAAGTAATCTTGATAGTTAGCAGCAGAAGCAGGGAGCTGAGATATCAGTTTACATGAGATAGTAGAAAAGTGTGTGTTAAATGTGTTTGCTATTTCTTTAGGTTCATATATCATTTTTCCAGCTTCTAAGATACAATTAGTTTTACTGATGTTTGCTTTAGTCCTTCCCAAAATTTCATTAATGGTTTGCCAAGTTTTTTTTATATCATGTTTATAATTTTTAAATTTGTTCTTAAAATATTCTCTTTTTTTTTGCTTAATAAGATGAAAATATTGATTTCTAATTTTTAGATACTTTTCTTTTGCTAATAAGTTATTTTTTTGTATATATTTTTTATGTAATCTGTCCTTTTTGTGAAGTAAGCTCCAAAGCTCTTTGTCAAACCATTGGCTATTCTGTTTTTGATTTTTTGATTGTTTAAAAAAATTTTGGTTAAATTTATTTAGAAAAATATTTTGAAGGTTTTGAAAAGCTAAATCTGGGTCAGAAGATGTAGCAACATTACTGTAGTCAATATTTTCGAGAGAAGCTTGAAAATTTATTAGATTAGAAGCAGAAAAGAATAAATTTTTGATTGGACAGGATTGTCTTAATTTACCAATTTCAGATATTTGAAAAATAGGAAAATGGTCAGAGACACTATGCACTAATATGCCGCTTGTTATATTGACACAAGTTATATTTGTCCAAATATGATCAATGGTGGAAGCACAATTATTTGTTAGTCTTGTGGGGCAATTGATTAAAGGAAAAAAATTATTATTAAACATTGTGTCTGTTAAAATTTCAGTGCCAGGGTCTTTTTGGTCAATGAGATTAATGTTTGTATCACCCATTATGTACACATTTTTGTTATGTTTTAATTTATTAAAGACAAAATTGAGGTATTCAAAAAATTTATTTAGAGATTTTGTATCTTTCTTAGGTGATCATAAGGTGATCATACTTTGACCATAAGGTTGTTACTTGTCCCACAGGTAACAACCTTATGGTCAAAGTAAATATCTATGAAAATTGATTCAAAGATTTTTTCATCCATTATATTTAAATCAGAACGTATGTCAAAGATCAGGTTTTTTTTTATGTACAAAGCTACTCCACCACCTTTATTATTTTTACGAGGATTTGACAAATAAATGTAATTCTTTAAATTTTTGTACTGTCCTGTTGAGTTAGGTTTTTCCCAAGTTTCATTAACTGCAATTATATGTGGACTAAAATCTAGAGCAGATATCAAACACTCAAACTTGGTAAAATTATTGGGGTTAATAAGTGATCTCATATTGATGCATATTGATGAAAAAGTATTTTCACTGGAGTTTTTAAGGAGTATTGCTGCTTCATTTGAGCTTAAATAACTATCATTTCCTAATGAACAAATTTGTGTTTCAGTGTCATTGGATACTTCTGTACAAATTTCTGGAAAAAGTTGGTTTAATTTTTTTGCATCATAGCTATGTTTTTGTTGATTTAGATCAGTTGTAAAAAGGTTTGAAAAATCAGAAGATTCTAAAGCATGAAAAGGAAATAAGGTTGCAGAGCAATTAAGACATAGAGATTTGTTTAAAGAATTTTTTGTATTAGAATGCTTATTAAAACATTGAGAGTGATAGTTTTGATTGCAGGAGTTACAAAGTGAAAATAGTTGTTTTTTTTTTAATTTGTTGTTTACATTCAAAGCAAATAATTATTTGGCTATTACTACTACACATCAGTTATATAAACAAACACAAAAAAGAAAAAAAATTTACACAGACAAACAAAAAGATTAACAAAGAGAGAATATCAAAAATAAAAAATGCTAAAATAGCTTCTATTAAATTTATTAAATTAAATGCAAAATTTACTAATAGGTAAAAAAAATAAAATTATTATGAGATAAGGGTACATGAAACCAGCCAATTTATAAAGATATATTAATAATTTTTTGTATTGGGAAAATTTTTAGTTTAGACTAAATAATAAAAATTAACCAATTCAGTATAGAATAAAAAAGATAGATCATTGTTTTACAGTTTGTGCATAACTGAGTTCACTTTTAATTTTAGTTATATCAATAAAATCATCAATTACCTTTTTTTTATTGTTATGAAAAACAAAAATCTCACCCTTCCAACTCCAAACTGGGCATTGTTTAAATTCCAAGCGAGCTTTCTCTAATAGCTGCAGTCGACGTTTTGTAAGGGATTCTGTGATGATCATTTTAGTTCCTTTGAGAAGTCTTTTTTTTCTATATACTTCATTTTTTTGTGTCCTACGAATGAACTTGACAATAACTGGGGTGCCTTTTTTTGAGGGTAGTGGATGTGCAATGTCAAGATCATTTGCCTGTAAAGGTGAATCAAGTTGTAAATGTTCATTTAAAGTATTACAAACAAAATTTTCTATTTCTAAATACTTCCCCGGTTTTGATTTTGGTACGTTTTCACATCCATGAATGACCAAACAATTTGACCAACTATATTGCTCAAGGTCATCTTGTCTTTTTTCTACAGCAGATAACCTTTTCATGGTTGAATCAATCATCTGCTGCAGTTTTAGGAGAGCTTCTTTCATGCCATTGAGCTCATTCTTTTGTTCATCATTTTTTGATACATCTGTAACACAAATTTTGGAGGCAGCATCTGATCTTGGATTTTTAGATTTATTTTCATAATTTGATTCATAAACTGCCAACCTTTTTTTCATTGATTCCATTTCAATTCTAATCTTTTTTAAATCCTCCATTTTTTATGTTTGTTAGAAAAATAATAAAATTCAAAGTTTTTAATTTAACAATTGAGTACACCCAATAAATTACAAAGAAATTTGGCTTTAAAACTATACACCACCTATTCCATGCACCTTATTCAAATAGAATGTATTCCATGTACCTTATTCAAATAGAATGCAGTGGAGAAAAGTCTTTAAAGATTTTTTATTTGCATTTTCAAAAGGAAAGCTACATTTTTAATCGTTAATGCAATGGATAAGACTCAAGTTACTTTAACAAACCTCACCTGCCCAAGAGAGTTGATCTATGAACTTTGAACTTGTTTAAAGTCAGTATTTTGACTTTTTAATGTTGACCAGGTCCCTGAGGTAGTTGGAAAAATAAATTGCACTTCTGAAACAATTAGCCAAGTTCAATCTCTCAAACTTTTGATAAGACGATGATCCTGGTTTGGTGGCATTGGAACAATGTAAGAAAGTTTTTCCTTCTTCTTTCTGTAGCCTTATTGGCATGTCTGCTGCTTTTAGTTTTAGGAGGAATCACCATTGCAGGAAAACAGCCTGACCGATTTAAGTAATCGCCTTTAAGCTCTTTTCTCAAGGATAACGCGAATCATATTTTTAGTTTTATCTCTATATTTATCCTTTTGACTCGCAGGAAAGCGACGGAGGCGCTATAAGTAGGGCAAACAATTACCCCGACCTGCTTCCGGAGATGTCAAAATATTGTTGTCCGGTTGAAAGTTTTTATTTTGTTTTTTAGTTTTATAGAAATATGACTGAAATTTAGAACTGCTGGCCAAGACCACCAAGCAGGGGAAAGTGTCGTAAAGTATCTTTTCCAAGGATACAACAGAATGGCACAAGTAGGATTTAAACCGAGATCATGTCAATCACATTTAAATTTATTTTAAATTACAGTAATATGCACTATTAAACAATTTGGAGTTACATAATTTTTATCTATTAAAACTAGATTAAACATCTATTAAACACTATTAAACACTCGACCACGCTGCTGACAATGAAAAAAATCCAGACTGACATTTAGCTCCTCGCATCCTTCTCGGAGATTAAAGTGTTATCAATTAAAACTATTCCATTGACGCATAGAAAAATTTCGAAAATTATTTTGAAGTGCTTTTCTCAAAGCCACGAAGAAAATGATAGAGTGAACATCAATGTAGTTGCTCGCTAGTCAGAGTGTTTTGCACACTCAGCTATCTCGCCGACTTAAAAAAGTATACGATAAATCACAGAGGAAACTACGGCAAAAAAGTGACGTCAGTTCAAGCTTAACAGAAAATTTTGATAATAATTTTTTTTACGTTGCGTTTATATTTTCAGCAACTGTCATTTTAACACGTGCTGATAAATTGAATTAATTGGTGTTCCTATCCCAGAAATGTTGAATCTGGAACAGAAAGTTACACGTAGAAAAAGAAGCAACAATTTGTTGTTCTCAGATTCTTCTCCAGAATTCTAACGATCAAATGATTCATATCCTCTCAGATTCAATGTTCCAATAGCAAATCAAACGTAACATGACAGAACGCTACAGTATCTTGTAAAAAAGAAAATGACAATATTATTTACTTCAGATCGAATCATTCCTGGGATCACAGTCCTGGACGTTCAATCAGATGAGCGTCTTCAACACTGCATTGATCGATTCAAGACTAAAGTAAGTTAAAAGCTCCATCAAGTGTTGAGTCACATAAAGATCTTGTTGTAATTATCCACTGTTAAAAGGTTTTGAAACTGTTTGAAGCAAAATTTTTCGGATCCGAAGCGAAATGTAAATCGGAAAGAGTTTGAAACAGAGAAATTAGGAATAGTAGAACTGATTTAAAGATTTACGAAGTTTATAATTAACTATATAGTTTTTCCGTTCACTTACTAAACAACCTCGGAGGCGTTAAACTATAAAAATCTTTAAACATTTACCTTAATTTGCTTTCAATAAAATTGTGCGGTGCCATATTGTTGTCCAATTAAATGTTTTAGGTCAAGTATTAAACTTGCGAAGAATAAGAGTTCAATTGTGATCGCTTTAAATATTAATCTGTGCTCTGTACGGCTATCACTTGAAGTTCAAAACCTAATCGATTTTAACCAATAAACTCTTGGAATAATTCCGGGCTTTTTTGAGTAAAAATTTTTTCGCTAAATAGACAAATATGAGTTTTTTACCATAATTTGTGTCAGAAAACTGTCAAAGTCTTATGTGATATCGTTCTTCCGATATTTGAACTATGGTGATAAGTCAGAAGGGTCTAAAAATGAATTTTTTAACCGTGTTTTTAAATTTAACAATAAGACATGAAACAAGCTTGTATAGTATAGTTATTGTGGTTCAATAAACAAGTTTCTCTCTTTTAAATGTAAATTACTTTGGTTTGTCTTGATTTTGGAGCTCATCGTCTGGATTAGCAGCTGGTGAAACTGCCATTCACTTTTGTCCATGATGTAACGAAGTTCTGCAGAGAGATTGCATTAAAAGTTTTAACTTTGCAAAAATATATACAAACTTTTTGCGAATTTGCAGAGTTGGTGACAAAATCTTAAATTCAAACGTAGCTTTGACTTGGTATCTTTGCTAATTTGACTATAACTGATCAGCTTAACCATTCAATTCACATTTTTACAGCACTTCGTTTTCCATCGTCATTGAGGCCGCATCAACACCTGTGGTGAACATTGAAACAAACAGGATTTCGTTGAGTGGGAGCGTCTTTATAAATGTTACATCGCAAGAAAACATTTATCCCCGTTTTCAAACGGTTTATTGGTTTTATTTGCTAACTAACAATAAAATCAGTTATATTATCAAATCTGTGCTTATACTGAATTGGCTGGTATTTTACTACCTATTTTACTACCCAACTTGCAGCACAACTGCAGTTGCTTCAAGTTTCAGTAAACAGGTCACGTGATAACCCAAACATGTTCAGTAAAATGCCGAGACACTTCCGTCCGATTGAATTTTTTTGGCATTGGTTTTATTATCTTTTTTTGAAGAGTCGATTAGCGCTACAAAACTTTAAGATACCTTTTAAAAGTGTGTTCATTCTTTGAAGATTTTTTATCTGCACAAAATTTTTATTTTGTTTTTTAGTTTTACAGAAATATTACTGAAATTTAGAACTCTTGCCAAGATCACCAAGCAGGGGAAAGTGCGTAAAGTGCCTTTCCCGCGAACACAACAGAATGGCGCGAGTAGGTTTTGAACCGAAATCATGTTGATCACAATCACGGCGCTCTTAACCACTCAACCACGCTGCACTTGTCAGGAGAAATCGTCAGAATAAATTGACAGCGATCCGATGATGGTTATTGAGAAAACCAGACCGCGTCTGATTGGTCAGAGAAAGCGACTAATCCGATCGCGTTTAATCTAGAAAACGAGAGCGCGCCTGATAGAAAGTCGTTCTTCGCTGTTGGAACACTTGTTGTTTTTAGTACAACTAAGCCTCTTCTACCCACAACCAAAAAGGATGTATTATTACCTGCCCATCACCACAATAATATCATTTATTAATTTGTTTACCACTGCGACAGTCGGTACGTAGGACGTACGTCCCAAAATTTAAAAGAACGCTTTAAGAAACACGTTACCCGGCCGGTTAGTAACCATCATTCTTCTCAAGACCGTTCTACTCTTTGGCATGCCTGCAAGGCCAATAGCACTTCTCAAATAATCACACATGACTCTGCTGATAGACAGCATCTTTCGCAAAACTTTTCCTGTGCCAGCGAATTCAGTGACCTCACCTATCTTTACCCGAGGACGTACTTCTTTCCACCTTTCCGCTTTTGAAGCTACTTTTATCGAATCTTTTTAATCTGATCTATGTTAACACTAGGAATTTTTTTACAGTCTAAAACTCATTTTTAACGCTTTTTTTCTTCGTTTAGTCTCTTTCTCAACCAATCAGGTGCGCTCTCGTTTTTTATATCAAACACGATCGGATTTGTCGCTCTTTTGACCGATCGGACGCGCTATCATTTCCGATATAAGCATGATCGGATCGCTCTTAGTTGGTTCTGAGAATTTTTCCCAATAAAAATCAGATGTAAAATTTTCAAGAAATGAACACGCTTTTAAAAATTATTTATTTTTTTCATTTCTTAATTTATATTAAACATAATAATTCTGATTATAAATAAAAAATTAATTATTTTATTAGCGAGTAAAACATAACATAATTTCTAAAAAAAATATAATACGGAAAACCAAGTTGAAACAAGGCTTCACAACCTCTATTTAGGAAGCCTAAAAAAAAAATATCTTTCTGCATCCCCTGCAATTTTTTGTCATCAGAAAGTGAAAAACAAATAGATAAAATAGCCCTATATTTTTTGACCTCTTTCAAGGTTAGCTTCAGAAGCCCAACAAAGGTCTATCACGTTGTCAGCAGCGTGATCGATTGCGAAGGAGCGTAGATTGCCGTTTTAATATCGGCCTTGATTGATATAATTTTGTTTAACCTTCGCTCTCATGATGCAATTTGAGCCTTGGAAAAACAATTTACGTCATTCCCTTTTTTTTGATTGTGCTAGCAAGTACAACCGTATATCAAGTTTCTATAGCTTATAGCAGGGATGTCCAACTTTGTTTCATTATTGTCCACATTTCCAATTGAGCTAAAGCCGGCGGGCAAAAAAGAGTCTTCACTTTAAATCAGACTCTGATTTGTCAATTTTATGTCTGCAAAATGATGTTTTCTCTAAAGGAAAAAAAAGATCTTTACTTTAAATCAGACTCTGATTTGTCAATTTCTGTCTCAAGTGTGTACTAAGCAAATACGTGGAACTCATTTTGGGAAAACGCTTCGATACAGGTTTAAAAATATATCTAAAAACTTGTAATGGGCAACGTGCCGTATCAAAACCTTAAGTGGGACGCAGGTTGGACATCCCTGGTTTATAGGGATATGCAGGTATCTTTGAAAATAAAATGGGCCCAAGTAGATTGCTAAGCACCAGAGTTAGACGATTGGTTTAAGTTTAACAGATCTGACTCTGCAAGAAAAATTATAAATATTTGATATTAACGTAGTAATTCACAACTCAAAAAATTCCATAATAAAACCTATGGTTTTGAAATTTGATGAGAGTAAAGTACAAATATTTTGTTCTTGTTATAGCATCAAACAATTTTAAAAATAAATTGAAGAGTATGTAAATTTTTAGTTTATGGTAATAAGCTTTGGACTGCTTTTCGTACGCTAAAAATAAAAAAATAACTACTTAGGCCATATAAAATTGGTACAATATCTTATTTAGCAGATCAAATTAGAAAAAGTCATGAAAACCATAATTTTATTTGATGTACGTTTTTTTGACTCGTTGGCAACGTCGGAGGCAACATAGCGATTGCCCCGAACTGTTTTCAGCATTGCCAAATTGTTGCTATTGGTTGAGATTATAGCCGTACCTACCGGGTGGCAGGAGAGCAATTACCCCCAAGTTTCAAAAATTTGAAAAAAATTTTTTTCGGGCAGCAACAAGGAATATTTGAGCAAAACCAAGAATTTTAGGGCAGTAATAAGGATCCAAAAATTTTTTTGTGCTAATTGCAGAAAAAAGTTTATGAATATAGGTGAAAACCATCTTTTTGGTCTTCACCTTAAATTTTAGACAAATTTTTTTCTCATATCCGTAAAGTTCTAGAAAATCAAGATTCGGGCAAACGTCACAATATTTGGACAAAACTCTATTGCCCCCAATTTTTTTGCTGGTACGCCTATGGTTGAGTTTTTTTTTAGTTTTATATCTGCTTGCTAACAACACCAAGCAAAGAAAAGTGCTGTAAAATGTTTTTTGAAATTAAAATGATAAAAAAATAATAAATATGACTCGAATAGTCAAGTGAAAATAAAACACTTTCAGTCACTTTATTAAAATAGCAAAATCAACAAACCGATGCAGACTTCAATAATTGTAAGGTAAATAAACCTAGGTTTTTAAAGAATAAATTCGAATCTCTACTAAGTCGCCCTCTCAACTAATTTTGTGTTCAGTCCTTTTCAATCGCCGGGGACTTATCTGGAAGGGGAAGATGTTTGTCCCAAGCTTTACAATTCGAATCCCTCAACTTCACGGGAGCAAACCCTGTTATGGACCTCTTCTGGCCTTCTGGGAATGAAAATGCTCTTGCTTCGATCAATTCTCTATTGAGTAAGTTGTAAATACAATTAAGCACTTAGTAGTTTTGTTGACTGTAGATTGGCATGCATTAAATCAGTGCTTCTTAACCTTTTTTGATTTTTTTCACCTCCTAGCATCAAGTTACGTATTTCATTTACCTACGATATGACAAAATTATTCTAGATTCTACAACACCAAACAATGACATATAATGTTTAAAATTTATATAACCTGTAATGTTTAAATGACTTTTGTACGAGATTGACTCAGGCTAAGTGCCACAACTACAAACTTACGATAAAAACTACGAAACCATAAAAAAGTCATCTGATTTTTGTACGAAGTAACAATGCCTATGCCGAAATTTGGATCAGATTTTTTTTATAAACTTACAAGCAAAGATAAAACTAAAAAAAAATAGTTAAAAACGCAATTTACTGCAGAAAGCTGTTTGCGATATAGCAAATATAGGGACAATGACTGGAAGGGGGAGAGCTCTGTCTCACATGATGGAGAGAAGGAATGTAGATATACTTTGTCTACAGGAAACAAAGTGGAAAAGAAGTAAAGTGAGGAAAATTGGAGGTGACTGCAAACGATTCTACAATGGAGCTGATGGAAGAGAAAATGGGATAAGGATAGCGGTGAGGGAGGAGCTGGTTGAAAGTGTCTTGGAGGTGAAAAGGATGTCAGACAGACTAATGGCCGTGAAACTGGAGGTAAAAGGGTCAATACTGAATATAGTAAGCACGTATGCTCCACAGGTTGGCAACAGCATGGAGGAAATAAATGATTTTTGGCAAGACCTGGATGGGTTGATAGAAAGTGTATCAAAACAGGAGAGGAAAGTTCTCGGTGCGGACCTAAATGAACATGTGGGTGAAGGAAACATAGGAGATGAGGAAGTAATGGGGAGGTACAGTGCTGGAACAAGAAATAACGAAGGATCGATGGTTGTGGATTTTGCAAAAAGGATAAATTTGACGATTGTCAACATTTATTTCAAGAAGAAAGACAAACACAGGGTGACGTCTAAAAGTGGTAGAAAAAATACCCAAGTAGATTATGTGATGTGCAGAAGGAGAAATCTGAAGGAAATGTGCGATTGTAAGGTAATGGTGATTAAGTGCGTTGCAAAGCAGCACCATATGGTGGTATGCAAAATGGCTTTCATGGTGAAAAAGAAAAAAGCAGAGAAAGTAAAGCCAAAGATAAGATGGTGGAAACTGGAGGAGACAAGCTGTCATGAAGCGTTTAGACAGGTGGTGACAAGGATTCTGAGAGGTGAAGATGGGTTACCTGATGAGTGGGACAAAACAGCGGAAATGCTGAGAAAAACAGTTGAGACTGTGTTGGGAGTGACATTTGGGAAACGAAAATGAGATAGGAAGACATGACAGTGGAATGAGGAACTTCAAGAAAGCATAAGAGAAAAGAAAAAGGCAAAGAAAGCATGAAATAAAATAAGAGATGAAAATACTAAAAAGATCTACAAAGAAAAGAAGAGTAAGGCAAAGATGGCAGTTGCGATGGCGAGGGGACGTGCGTATGACAATTTGTATGCTAGTTTGGAAACAAAAGAAGGTAAGAAGGAGTTGTACAGATTGGCTAGGCAGAGAGGCAGAGCGGGGAAAGATGTACAGCACGTGAGGGCTTCTGAAGGATGAAAATAGCAATGTGATGATAAGTTCGGAGGTAGTGTTAAAGAGATGGAAGGAGTACTTTGAGAAACTGATGAACAAGGAAAATAACAGAGCGCCTAGGACAGAGGAAGCAGAAGTGGTTAACGAATAAGTAAATTGTGTCAATAGAGAAGAAGTAAAGCATACACTGAGAAGGATGAAAAAAGTAAAGCGGTTGGGCCAGATGAGTTGCCAGTAGAAGTTTGGGAGTGCATGGGAGAGATGGGGTTAGAGTTTTTGACCAGACTGTTCAACAGACTATTAACGGGTAAACCGATGCCAGAAGAGTGGAGAAGGAGTGTGCTTAATCTCAATATATAAAAACAAAGGGGACGCACAGTGATGTGGAAGCTACAGAGGAATAAAGCTGATGAGCCATACAATGAAGATATGGGAAAAAATTATTGAAGCCAGGCTAAGGGATAAATTAGAGATCAGTAAACAGCAATATGGATTTATGCCAGAAAAGATAACCACTGATGTCATGTTTGCCTTAAGAATGTTGATGGAAAAGTACAGGGAAGGTCAAAGAAAGCTTCATTGTGTATCTGTGGACCTAGAGAAAGCTTACGACAGGGTTCCGAGAGAAAATCAGTGGTACTGTATGGGAAAATCAGGAATAGCGGAAAAATATGTGCGACTTGTACAGGATATGTACGAGACAAGCGAAACAGTGGTGAGATGTGCAATAGGAACTACTGAAAGTTCGAGGTCAAGGTCAAACTGCTCCAGGGATCAGCGTTAAGTTCGTTTCTGTTTGCAGTGATTATGGATAGGCTAACGAACGAAGTAAGGAGAGAACAGCCGTGGACGATGCTGTTTGCTGATGATATTGTGATTTGTGAAGAGACCAGGGAAGAAATGGAGCAGAGACTAGAATACCGAAGCTATGCGTCGGAAAGAAGACAAATAAAAGTAAGTAGGTCAAAGACCAAACATCTATGCGTAAGTGGAGGAAATGATAAAGAAACAGTGAAGATGGAGGACAAAAATGTGTCAAGAGTAAAGGAACTTAAGTATAATATCGCTTTAAACAAAGTCGATTTTTTCGGAGCCATAAGCTTTTCGTGACGCTCTCATCAGTGGCAATCGCGTCAAAATGGGACGAACCAGAGAAAATCAAGGTATTTATAGTCTCAACAGTTGGGAGAAAGGTGCTGCAGTCTCGGAAAGGAGAAAGGCACAATTGCACAGTGTGGTGCAATATAGTGTAATCTCGGAAAGGAGAAACGCACTATGTGCAATTACCCAGGAGAAACACTGTTACTCGCAACTTAGGTTATTTGAAAAGTTTCAATGTGTAAACAAATTCCTTTTGCTTACATAAAACCGGATGTTTGGTTTTGATAAAAGTTGCCTCGAGTAGACACAGATGGAACGAGTTGCGTGCCACAGCAAGAATTTTAAAACGTTTGTCGTTATAGTTTGCAGCACATTGCTCGTTGTCAAGCAAGTGTTGTCCTATGGCAGAGTCACAATCTGGATTGTTACATTTTAGCTTACAGGATCTGCCAGGTTGAGATCGTGTAGGCCGCTTCGCTTGCTGTTGTAGCCATTTAGGAACATGCTGCTTGATTCTATCTTGTAGTCGCTGTAATGTTCGTCCTACGTACCTACTGTCACAGTGGCACGAATATTCATAAACAACGGAGCTTTTCAGCGTGGTAGGTAAAACATCTTTGCGGGCTACAGGCAACATGCGTTTCGATGTAAATACAACTCTGGTGGTAACGGAGCCATAGCAGCTTTCAACAGCCGTTTTGACGTTTTTATCAAGACCAATGGAAGCTTTCCCTATCCAAGGAACTCTCAAATATACGGGACACTTCTCAGGACCAAATCGTTTGGGCATAGAAAACTGAGCAATTTTCTTGGAAATGTTGCAGTCAATAATAGATTCAGGATAACCATTGTCCAATAGAATGTTCTTGATATGCTTAATTTCTTCGTTTAGTTTAGATTTCGTGCATATCATTAGTGCCCGGTGTACCAAAGTTGATATAAGATTTGTTTTTTGTTTAGTGGGACTGAAAGATTCCCAACGTAAGTACTGTCCAGTAAAGGTAGGTTTTCTATACACACTTGTTTCAAAACCGGTAGCTGTTCGTTCCACGTTAACGTCGAGAAACGGTAAACAATTATTTTTCTCTTTCTCAAAAGTAAATTTGAGAGAAGGATGGAGACAGTTTAGTTGTTTGAAAAAGTTATCCGACTCTTCTTCATTGCGAAACATAGCAAATGTATCGTCAACGTACCTAAAATATGTGGAAGGTTTTGATTTTTGAGAAAAGAGTTTTTCTTCATAAAACCCAACAAAGATGTTAGCTAAGGCTGGGCCTAGTGGTGAACCCATTGCAACCCCATCAGTTTGCTTGTACATGATGTCGTTAAAGCTAAACTCTACTCCAGATGTGGCACTTTTCATCAGTTCAATGAAGACAGCCTTCGAAATAAGTGGTTGTGCATCCGAATCATCGCAATATAAGGCATC
The DNA here is from genome assembly GCA_963680785.1 of Diplosoma virens. Lineage (NCBI taxonomy): Eukaryota > Metazoa > Chordata > Ascidiacea > Aplousobranchia > Didemnidae > Diplosoma > Diplosoma virens. The sequence continues at coordinate 6,371,902 of OY796890.1, read as the reverse complement.
TGCACAGATATTAATGGTCTCTTCAAGTGGGACGTTTGTAAAGAGGCTTGAGATGTCGAAGGAGCACATGAAAAGTTTGTTAGCATCTTTAGAGTTTTGAATAGCATCAGCAAATGTAAATGAGTCACGAATACAATGGGTCGAGAAACGCTTTAATACCGGTTCCAAGAGGCTTGCTAACCACTTGCTGAGCTCATGATGGGATGAGCCTGTCATAGATAGTATCGGTCGTAACGGTACGTTTGTTTTGTGCGTTTTGGGTAAACCATACATTCTGGGTCTTTGTGATCCGGTGGGACGAATATTTTGGTAAAGACTTTTGGGTATTGAATCTTCTTTAAATAGTTCTAGTAAGCGTTTTTGAAGTTTTGATTCAATATTAGCAGTGTTGTCGTTGCTTGAGGTTGGTCCAAGTTTTTCGAATTTTGATGGATCATCAAGTATTCCTAGCATTTTATCTATAAAGTCATTCTTGTTCAGAATGACTACTCCTGAACCCTTGTCCGGTTTGGTGATGACAATGTTTTCATTGGAATGCAAGTTGTTGTTTGACTGCAACATTTCCAAGAAAATTGCTCAGTTTTCTATGCCCAAACGATTTGGTCCTGAGAAGTGTCCCGTATATTTGAGAGTTCCTTGGATAGGGAAAGCTTCCATTGGTCTTGATAAAAACGTCAAAACGGCTGTTGAAAGCTGCTATGGCTCCGTTACCACCAGAGTTGTATTTACATCGAAACGCATGTTGCCTGTAGCCCGCAAAGATGTTTTACCTACCACGCTGAAAAGCTCCGTTGTTTATGAATATTCGTGCCACTGTGACAGTAGGTACGTAGGACGAACATCACAGCGACTACAAGATAGAATCAAGCAGCATGTTCCTAAATGGCTACAACAGCAAGCGAAGCGGCCTACACGATCTCAACCTGGCAGATCCTGTAAGCTAAAATGTAACAATCCAGATTGTGACTCTGCCATAGGACAACACTTGCTTGACAACGAGCAATGTGCTGCAAACTATAACGACAAACGTTTTAAAATTCTTGCTGTGGCACGCAACTCGTTCCATCTGTGTCTACTCGAGGCAACTTTTATCAAAACCAACATCCGGTTTTATGTAAGCAAAAGGAATTTGTTTACACATTGAAACTTTTCAAATAACCTAAGTTGCGAGTAACAGTGTTTCTCCTGGGTAATTGCACATAGTGCGTTTCTCCTTTCCGAGATTACACTATATTGCACCACACTGTGCAATTGTGCCTTTCTCCTTTCCGAGACTGCAGCACCTTTCTCCCAACTGTTGAGACTATAAATACCTTGATTTTCTCTGGTTCGTCCCATTTTGACGCGATTGCCACTGATGAGAGCGTCACGAAAAGCTTATGGCTCCGAAAAAATCGACTTTGTTTAAAGCGATATTAAAATTCTGTACCACAAAGAAGCTCTTTACGAACTTAAGTATTTGGGATCAACGTTGCAAGAAAGTGTTAGTTGTGAGAGGGAGGTAAAGAAGAGAGTGCAGGCAGGATGGAACGGATGGAGAAAAGTATCGGGAGTAATCTGTGACAGGAGGTTACTAGCTAGAGTAAAAGGAAAAGTGTACAGTTCAGTGGTGAGACCAGCAATGGTGTATGGACTTGAGACTGTGGCGGTTACAACGAAACAAGTAGAAGAGATGGAAGTTGCAGAAATGAAAATGTTGAGGTTTGCTTTGGGAGTGAGGGGAAAAGATAAGATTAGAAATGAGTACATCAGGGGTATAGTTGAGGTAGAACAGTTAAGAATGAAGATGAGGGAGGGCAGGCTGAGGTGGTATGGACATGTCATGAGGAGAGACCAGGAGTATGTAGGAAAAAGGGTGTTAGGATTAGGAGTTTGGGTTTTAAAAAGTAACCCTAACACAGTATAACCAAAACTTATATCAAATAAACTTTATTGAATTTATTTTAGCGCTATCACTTTATGCATTATTTCGTCACCTGTCTACTAAATCGTACAGCCACGTTACTATATATATATTGAGCATGAATGAATGAACAAATCACGGACCATGGGACACAGAAACGCCTTCACACAAAAGTTCACACGATGAATATTATGAGAAGCGGGGCACGACCGATAAAACAAAGCAGAAGCTGAGCATAAGGCAAGCACGCTGCAGCCACGCATTAAGCATACACGAATCACGACAAGGGTGATGGAAATAGAGTTACCGAGAAAAAGGAAAAGAGGGAGTCCAAAAAGATTTTTTGGGATGTAGTGAAGGAGGATATGAAGGAAGCTGGTGCGAGTGAGAAGGACATTGAAAACAGGACGCTGTGGAGGAACATCACACGCTGTGGCAACATCTGATTAAAGGGAAAAGCCGAAAGAAGAAGAATAAGAAGGAATAAGATGAAAAATTAGAAAACTTATGCTGTTGAATTGCACAAAAAAGCAGATTTAAGTCTAAGTTTTTTAAATTGTCTATTGTACAAAACTATTACATTTCTCACTGCGATTATTTTACAAAAAAATATCATTGTTTCTTCACAATTACGCATGCTAAAGCATTTGATGCACGTTGCTTTTTTCCTGGAAACTTTGAAAAATGGGACTTTGTTTTTTCATTTTAAATTGGTAAATTTTAAGCAAGTACACTACATCTGAAGTTCAAATTTGTTCACAAATTAAAAAATAAGCTTAATTTTAAAAGTAAAAAGTAAAATAAAATTGAAATTTTTTTCACGTTGCTTTTTTCTTAAAAACGTAGTCTTGAGCGGGTCCACCCACCATTCACCCTTTCAGTTGGTTCACCCTTGCAAAAATTTCATTCACCCTAGTTAAGAAACCCTGCATTAAATAACAAAACTAACTTTCAAACGACTAGCAAATTCCAAACAAAAGCGTTGATGTGCTTTGCAAAAAGTGATTAATTTTTTCTCTTGGCAGAATAAAAAAAACTTGAATAAAATCAGTTTATAGAATTTAAACCAGTGTTTCTCAACCTATAAAGAGAGATTTCCAAGTGTGCTGCAAAACTTTTTAAAAAACATTAGTCTATTGATTCCCGACCTTTTTTTTTTTAGAGAAGATTACTTTTAAGGACAAAAATTAAGAAATTCGAGACAGATTTAAGGTGAAGGCCTTTCCTTTTAAAGAACACTACTTTTTAGAGACAAAAATCAAGAAATCTGGTCCAAGTATGCCGCGAATTTCGAAAAGGTCTCAAAATGTGCCGCAGGCGGAAAAAGGTTGAGAACCACTGATTTAAACAAAATAAGCCTTGCTATTTGATTTCGTATCGTTTCTTAAGCCAACGTTCGTTTTTCCTAATTTTTGACGTATGTTGGTGCTGAGTTGTAAGCATATTCTTTCTTCCAAATTGACATTAAATGGTTGACCATTTTATTCATTCAAACTGTGAAGGCTACTTTGAGTATATCACAACTTAGCATCTATGCATCTTATCTTTTGTTTAAATTTAATTACTTTCTTGCAAACCAATATTAATGCTTCTATTTTATTCGCATTATCAAGTTTCTTTGTTTTTTTCATCATTATATTTATCCTCTTGACTCGCAGAAAAACACCAGAGGCGCTATACATAGCCGAACAAGCATGGGAGCAGGGACGCTAATTGCTTTTCAAGACGCAAAAAATTTGCAAAAAAATCAGAAATTTTTGGGCAGCGACAAGGATTATTTGTTCGGAAAAAATCTGATTTTTCAGGCTTTTTATAATTTTGTTATATTTATCTTTCTGTCTTGCAGGAAATCGATGGAGGCGCTAATACATAGGGAGAGCAATTACCATCACCTGCTTTAAGAGATGCCAAGATATTGCTGTCCGGTTGAAATTTTTAGTTTTTAGTTTTTATCAAAGATATGACCCAAACTTAGAGCTGCTTTCCGAGATCACCAAGCGGGGAAAAGTGTAGTAAAGTATTTTTTTCAGGGTCACAGCAGAATAGCTGGAGTAGGTTTTGAATCGCGACCATATCGATCGCGTTTGTCATCAATCGCGGCGCTTTTAACCACCCGACCGCGCTATCTACAGATAACGCTACAGATTATAACTTATTATTTGTCGGAACATCAAGAAAACAAAGCTGAGCAACAATAATTAAATAAGAACTTTGGTGAACGGAGGTTAATAATTCTTTTTCATTTTCATTTAATCTTCATATATTTTTTCTTCTAATTTGCAGGACAATGTCCGAGGCATTCAACTTAAGGCGATTACCAAGCAATTAGGCCCTATTCCGACCTGTTCTCGGATACCCCAAAATATTTCTATCTTGTATCAAGTTTTTTTTTTTTTTAGCTTTTTATTGCATTATATGATTGAAGTTTAGAGCTGCTTGATAAAAGCTAAAATAAAGTAGCGGAAAATGCCGTAAAGTGTTTGTTCTAAGAACACAACAACATTAAAATTACTTTGTTGATGGCATCATATCATCAAAGTTTTAAATATTAAATAATGTATAGAATTAGTATCAGCACTGGTGATCTTTAATTATTATTGTAGCATTTTGAATTTCTAAAAAAAGTATCGCAATACATTTGCCATATGCAGGCTTTACCATACGTCCCGATTTAGGTGGATAGCCCTGATTTTTAGAGTTTTCTCCGGTCGTCCCGCCTGGTTAATATTAATATTATATCCCGATATTTCCAAATTGGAGTGAAGACTTTTTGTTTAAAGAACACAACTTTTTAGCAATGAAATTAGAGAAATCCGGGACAGATTCAAAGTTAAGACTTTTTTTTAGAGAACACTGCTTTTTAGGGAGAAAATTTTTTTTTTTAACAAACGTACCGTTTATCCTTTGAAAATACGGTATGCCTAGCAATATGCGATTGCAAAATAAAAAAAGATTGAAAAATGTTAAAATAATAAAGTTGATTCAATTTCTCAGGAGAGAACAACGTCCTGAAACTCCCCTCTCTTTTCGGCTTCCGTCTGGACAGACTGATGGTCAACCTTAAACAGGTGAGTCGGAGGGGTGTTGAATCTGCTAGAAACACGAAAGATAGGAACACAGCGGATTTTTTAAATTTATTACCAGATATAACAAAAACCTCGGACGAAATGGTGATTAAAAAAGTTAGCAGTTGGTCAAAAACTGTTTATAACCTGCACATTTTGGGACAAAAACCAAACGCTGATTTTGACTTGATTTTATCTAATTCAAGTTTGTTATCCAAGGATCCAGAGAATCGAACACCAGTGTACAATTTTATTTGTAATCCTCTTTTTAGCACGCCAGCTAGCTAAAAACAAATGACGCACTGACCCTTTTCTTTTCCTTGATCACTGACTGTGGTCAGCCCATACTTTATATAATCAACATTATAGGCTACTTTCTTTTTGCCATAGCTAAAATGAATTAAGTCTAAACAAGATATATTATTCTTAGGCTGATCAAAAAATGAATTTAGGGTATACAAAACAGATTACTTAATTAGTTATATGTGAGACCCTGCAATCCAGACCGGCGCGTTTAGTACAGCAATTAAAAGCGAATGCTCTATTTTTGTGACACTTATAATCTTATAGATTTAACAGTTTTATTACTTTAATAGCTGCTGTTGTGTGGCATGGAATCGATGTCACTTATAGCATAGCGATTCTCACAAATACAGTTTCAGTGAGCACTGTTTAGTAGAAGTTATGTCACAAATGTATCATTCATGTCAAGTTTGTTATTATTTGTTTATACTATTTATGTTAAAAGTCTTTTAACAGAAATCTATTACCTTTTTCAGTAAAGTCAAATTGACGATTTTATTCAACTGGTCAAATTGCGTTACGTAATTTAATTAATAAAATCAGTCAAAGTTCAATGGGCCAATAATAAAGAAATAAAAACTAAAACTAACTAACTTATAACAAAAAATCGATTTCGACCTATAAAGACCTTTAGCGTATAAGTCAAAATCGATTTTTTGTTATGAGTTAGTTAGTTTTATTTTCTATTTTTTATTAAATATTTGGCCCATTAAACTTTCACTGATTTTATTAATTGATTTATGTATCTCAATCTAACCTATTTAATCATTCATAATGACACCATTATACTGTACAAGTCTCATAGTCTCATATTGATTTCATTATGATTTATGCTCTGTGGCCCACTGAAAACAACAATCTATGAAAAAATTGTTTTTTAGCTGGTACGCCTATGTTTGTTCGGAATTCCGCCTATTCAGATATGTCAACCCTAGCCTAGTGATGCAAAACATAGTGTCTAAAACTTTCCTCTCTAAATATAGCATTAATTTTTTGCCAATTATATGAAACTTGCTTTTTCTTGCGACCATCAGAGACAAATACTAAATTGCAAAAAGCAAGTAATCTATCATTGCTTTTTTAGGTTAAGTTTTCATTTTTATTCATTTTATTTTATTCTTTATTCTCGATTCCTATTAATTAGTTCACCAAAAAATTATAAATATTAGAAAAGGTCAAGAAAAGAAAGAAGCAGCACAACGTCAGACGTTAAAACATGCATAAGATAGGTTAGAAAGTGGAAGTACAAAACGGTAGAAAACATGGCCCAACACCTTGATTAAAATGTCAGAAATGAGAATGAAAAAAAATCCAATATCACAAGAAAAATAATCAAACAAATTAGAAGATTGTATAACTAGTGCATAACTAATCTAATGATAATGAGTAGCACAGCTTATCAAGATTAGCTCGACTGAGCAAGCTGAGTTTGAAAACTTTATATACAGTAGACATCAAGCTTAAAAAGGCTTTAAAACGTCAATAATAGCTATTTTTTATCTGTTATCGTACCAACAGTTCTTCGTTTTTTGAAATCGTCCAAAAATAATTGGAAAAATGTTGCATTTCACCGGCTTTATTACTGGATAAATTTTTGTTAAATGCTTTGAAAGTCTGGAAGGTTTCATTACTTCATTAAAAAGCAATTTATTACATTACAAGCACATTTCTTGCGAATCAGAATTTGGGGCTAGAATAAATTTATACCGGAAATAATTTCTACAATATTATCTAGATTTTTGTTTCACCGAACTTACTGTGGCATTCTACAGTAATATTAAGTTTATTTTGGCCTACTGGTTTACTTTACTAATATGCTTCGAGGCCTATTTATCACAAAACAATTAACCTTCCGGACCGGTACTTTCAATATCCAGAAGGGTCAGGGGCTTTTTGGCCCCAATTTTTGAGCACTGTTTTTTGGTTTTCCACAATTTGGCCTCAAATTAAAACCAAAATAAACGATAAATCATCGTTTCTTAATCCTCAACCCGGCGAGTTAGCAAGTATTTTTATGGGGATTTGCAAGTATACTTTGTATAATACTTTTGTATAAATGGATTAGATTAAACGTGGATGAAAACTTGAAATTTTTATTGGCGTCTAAACCTTAACCTTATTCTTATTTTCGGCGCCATAAAAGTTAATGCCTAAAAACCTCTTTGCCAAGAAAAAAAGCGCCAAAATTATTAGTTTTACAATTTAGCTCAAAATTTGTTCTTCAGTCTATAAAACTAATTTAATTTAGCAAATTTGCTGAGGATTCAAGTTCTGGCTTGGGTAATAATCTTAAGGTTTTATTGATTTTAAATTCTTTTTTTCTTTAGAACGCGTTAGAAGTGAGCTCTGACTTGGTGGCTGACGTCGCAGAAAATGTTCAATGTTAACATCGAGATGAAAACGAAGAACCCAGAAAAAAAATTTTTTTTGGTTAATTTTTAAAACTGCAATATTTTAGTTCATCAACAAGTTCTATTCAAAACTTTTTTCTATTAAATTCATCAAACAATTTGACGAAGAAAGTTCTCTTAAGAAATAATTTCATTTTGCGATGCTCAGTTTGAATGCCAATTACAGAATTTGAAAACCTGACAAAATAAAACTTCAAGAAATTTTCAAATGTACATATTTAATAACCATAGGTCTAATAATTAATTTAATGATCGAAAACTTAAATGTGTTTGCAGTTTAAGTTTCACATTGTAAAAATAATTTACACTTAAAAAACAATTGAAGGCAAAAATAACTAAATAAACGTAAGTTTTTTACCAAAAACAAAATTTAAGGTTTAAAAATGCGTTTCGAGCTTTAATGTGTTTGATAATAAAAAGCCTATTTTACTTTGAATACAAGCACACTTAAACATACTACGAGTTCCCATCATATGGCTGCACCGAATGAAGCGGTGAATTTTTTAGTGAAAAGGCTTTTCACACTCTCCCCATAGTGATGGAAGTCAATTAGGAAACTGTGTATGCCAAAATAAATTGTTTTTCTAATATAATTCAAGACGAAAAAATAGCCAAGATTTAAGGTGATAACATGCAAGCATAAAAATAGTAAGCGTAGCAGGACAAAACTCTAAAAAAATTTTTAGAGTTTATTTTATGGTTCATCTGAGAAGCAACCAAACTCTCTAAATCTTATTCGGGAAAAAAACGCATCTTTACTCCGTAAATATATGAGGAACTATTTCGATCATGAAATAAGGTCGGTTTGATTCGAATAGCACTACCATGCGAAAAGCCACAATTTAATTGATGTCGCTAAAGGACGCCATTTACAATATAAAGTGATTCGGCGTCAGTACAGCACAGCAAGGCATCAGCGCAGATGTCCAGCGAATTCACAGACGCCCCACAGTCGGCAAGCAGCTCCGAGACTTCAACTTGTGACGTTCCGAACGCTAGGGACTTCATCTCAAACGAGCTGTTTATTTTTCGAACAGAAGCGTCCTCGGAGCAAGTGTATACGTTGGAAGGCGATGTTTTGTGAAATCGAATTTCCCATACTAAAGTGAAAAACAAAAAGTTAAATTAGAAGACGAACAGAGCGGTTGCTGTTGATTCGATGTCAGGAAGTTTTTAAAGGGTAATTTTTATCGATTGAGAGATCAATTCGAAGCCATTGGCAACATTGACAGTGCCAAAATCGAAGCCATTGGCAAACCACACTTCTAGGTGTATTTGTCAAGCAGTTTAAATATAAATATCTAACAACTGAAACAAACCAAACCCGTACTCACCGTCCTCACTGTGGGTCTGCAGTCGTGTGACGGGAGCGCTTTCCTTTCGAGCGTCGAATAGCGTGACACAACCATCAGCGCTGCCCGTGGCTATCACGTGACTCTGTGACGGATGACGATCGACTGATAGGGCCGCAGTTAAGGTGTCGCTAGAGACAATGATGCGACTAGGAAAATTCCCAGGAGAGCGAAGGTCCCAGATCCGAAGTTGACCCATCGTGTTGGTGGTGCACACTTCATGGGAATTGAGATACGTGACAGAGGTAATAGGACAACTGTCGCCTTGAACTAAACATAAACAAGATTGCAGCTGATTTAAGCGGAACTTGATCTTAACAAAATGTAGACTCTTTTAAGATTGACGCACAATTAATCAAATTGATTTAACGAAAGGTTCAGATTAACGACCAACATCAAGGCCATCCCCCCCCCCCCCAAAAAAAAAAAAAAAAAACAGCGACATGTGTTTCCCCGAGAATCAATTTAGTAAAATAAAATTGCACCTATTAATTGGCAAGTAATGAGTAACAAGCCACTGAATAAGCGCATTTTGCTACATGTAACCTATTAAATTTTTTAGCGTGCTGACTGGAGTAGCGTCAAGAAGGCTTTAGAACACCAAAGCTGACTGCGTTATCCTCAGAAAACAATTGAGCAGCTCTCATAATATCTTTTTCGGAACAAAACTGATAATTTTGTTAGGAAATCACAGTTTATTATACTATGCCATGACAACATAAATTCAGCGTGCATAGCGACACGAATATCAAACAGCGCTTCTCACCGAAAGATCTTAGCGGAAGAGACGCTTCCATACGCAGGACATGGAGAGATCCGTCCTCCCCAACCGAAAGGACTTCGGGAAGGTCGACGGCAACGTCGGTACTTCCCCCGAACCCGTGCAAGAAAGGCCAGCTGTAGTTAACACGGAGAGTTTCTCGCTGCAAAAAGTAATATGGGTTAGTAGCGCGCCACGGCGTCGAAAGGTCGATGACAAAGACTTACGTCCGCTTCAAGCTTCATCAAGATGACGTCACCGGAACTCAATCCAGCGGCGAGCAATCCGGAGTCAGCGAATTCCAGGCCTCGCACGTCACCTGTTGAGAGGAAACGATCAAGCGACTAAGTTGCGCACATCTGAATGCGATCGAAAGCCGCGCCTGTGCATGAACTGCACAAACAATGACATTAAAACTTTTGATTGTTTTCGAGATATTTGAGCGATAATCTTCCAGCAAAAATGGCAAGAGCAGCGAAATTTGTCCAAGTTTGATTTGACCCAGCGCTGAATCGCGTGCAAGCAGCAGGGATAAATACTGCGCGATCGGAAGCTTCATTAACTGGACAAGAAATGATCAGGGTGTTTACCCAGATTAGTGATGCAGGGCATCTGTATGCGTGACCATATAGAGTCCTTAAGATACGCGATTAGCCAAAGCTTTTTTAATTGACATTGATGGCAAGCTGTTTCAAAATAAGATCGCTACAAAAACCAAATGTGATATCCCTTATAAATATATTAAAATAATGTTTCGACATTTATTTTAACGGTTTGTCGTTCCATTATATCACAGCGGTTGAAATTTAAGCGCAGTTTTAGTGACATCACAAGTATCAGATCATCCCATAAGTTCTGTCCGATTTTTGAAGAATGTGTGCGGCTTGTTTTCTGCAAAGCTTGAGTCAAACGCTTTAATTGCTGACTTGAGCAATAAGCATTGATTGTTGCATTAAGTGGTAACAATCTTGTAATCTAAATACATAAAAAACGTCTTTAATCCTATTAGACATTCCAAAATGCTATTAAATTTTATTTAATTGTAATGAAGTTAAATTCGGACAGAACTTCAGGGATGCATTTGAACCAAGGTTTGCAGAAAAAAAATCCGCACACTGCAAAAATCACATCACAAAAGATCAAAAAGCTTGATTGGAAGAAAATTCCTCGTTCAACATATTTTCCAAGCCTTGTTCATTTAGACCAGGGGTCTCTAAACATTTCGAGCAGGGGGATATGTATAGATTTTTTTGGACCTCCTTGGGCCAAAGCCAAAAGCTTAATTTGCAAAAAACAGTTAATAAATAACTGTAAACAGATTATATATTTAAAATCTGTTGCAGTACACAATTGACATGTAAAGCATACACATATATATTTAACCAGTTATTTGTAAGTCTTGATTAGTATTAGAAACATGAAACTGGGGCATTTCCGATATAATTCTATCCAACTGTGGTTTAAAATGAGTGTTTATGTTTTTAAAAAGAACTCCGCGGGCCGTACTTTAGAGACCCCTGCTTTAGACCGTCACTTGTTTTGTAGTTTACAGAATCAAGTGTAGGAAATAACTTTTAACAGCCATGAGGGGTTCAAACTGACATTGCTGAGTTCTTTGCTTCAAAACCAAAAGAGCTTTATAATAATGGAATTAATAAGTTCATAAATAGCCGAAAAGAAGTCGCAGAAAACCAGAAAATATATTAATACATGATTGATTAAATTTTGATTAATTACGACTTAATTTATATTGGTTACTTGTTTTCTTTACTCAAAATTCGGACAGAACTTATGGGATGACCTGATAGATCTGCTACCGGCAAAAATAGCGTCACTATTTCGTTTTCATAAAACTCTATTTTATGCTTGCAAAATCAAATCAAACTTCGCGTTACAACCACAAATACTTGTAACTGCATTTTTTTTGTTTCATCCTTGGAGAATACTAAACAGTACTTCATTGAGAGAATTTCCAATAAAAACAACATATTTATGCTACAAAAATAAAATCTCTTTCCCAAATAAGCATGTAAAAAATGCGTAAAAAATAACTAACCATTTGTAGAACAACTGCATACTTTTTTGGGCTGACTATTTTCTAGATCTGCTTCTTCGAACCAATCGGAATTCTTCGATCGGGTCATATGTTTTGTCCCCCAAATGCTAACCGAGTTCGCCTGAATTATTTAAGCAAACTAATAGTAAAGAAACTAACACTAATCTGACAAAAAAAATTATTCATAATTTAGTTGTAAAAACAGGAATACCCCGGTTAATAATCCAATTATTCGTGATTAAAGTAAAAAAACACGTCACTGCAAATTCAACTCAAAACAAATGTTTCATTTATGAACTATTGTGAAGAAAACTTTAGAAATGCGAGCATGGGTAACAACAGATTGGCCAGTATTTTTAGTTACACCACCAGCTGCCTATGTGGCTGAAGCGAACAAGGCCGAAATAAATCGACAAGCGAGTTGAAGAATCAAATTCAAATTTTTTTGGTAATGAGCCAAGCTAAACCTTACACGAAACGACCATAGAATTTGCAGTCCTAATCCGGGCAACAAGGCGGCAAGGCATTACTGGCCTATCTCCATTTGAACATCGTAGGCCTCACTGCAAGCAAGATAAACGTTTTTCATTATCTTGCCCTACAGTTTGAAGCACTCGTGATCCTACTACAGTACAAACTGCAGACCACGTTCTAATAATGGGCCCCATACATCGGGCACCACATGGAGCACGAGGTCTGACGGTTTTTAATGACGAAACTCGATGCTGGCTTACCAGCATCACTGCCAGCATCTGATTCCAGCAGTACAGCAGACTGGGGTAGTAAAAGGATAAACCCTCGACACCAGTCTTGTTTGTGTCTAACCTGGCGTGAATGCACTGCCAAACGACGATGATTGTAACGGTGGCGAACACAGGGTCAGATATCATTAGCAAGAAAACAAAACCCAGAACTGGAACGGTGTTAAAAAGTTTCTTTGATATTTTGCGATAGTCTTTCCATTAAAGGCTCGTTTCCGCTACGATAATGGAATGGAATATTCTTTGCTTTCTCTACTGATTTTTTTGCGCTTAAACACGAGAAGAAAAAATCAATAAAACAAACAAGAGTGCTCTATTCTAGGCTCGTTGTGGAAACGTGATGTTGATTTTTAACAATAAAATAACCTGCAAAAAAATAACAAAAAAACTTTATGGTGGTATAATTCACTGTCGAAAATTTAAAGTTTCTACCTTCTGCAGTTTTTGAGATATTAAAATTTTAAATGTGTGCAGGACTTTACGGACACCCTGTATTTCAATAATAACAAGCTTGTAATCTCAACTGAACAAATTAGTTCACTTTTAGTAAAATTGTTATTATTTAATACTTATATTAATTTTTTTTTAACTATCTTATTTAAGTCATATAGAAGCCAAATAGCTGCCAAAATAATTTTTATCTTGCGAAACAATTAGCCCATTCTACCAATTAACACTAAATACAGTAATAGGAGGTAGAAACAACAACTAACTTACCTCCGGGTCTTCAAAGCTTCCAGTGGCAAATGTGTCAGGCTTTTGCAGTGTACTAGCAGTAGGATGCCAACGAACCTTGCTTAGCTTTTGACACAAAAACGTTAAGGATTCAGTCATGCTTCTATATATTTTGAAAAAAATACAGCTAACAAATACTAGTAGCAAAGTAATAGATCAAGCAAGAGAAATACAGAATTATTTAAACCTAATTATAAAATGAACTAAAGTACAGGACAAAAGTTAGCGTTTACGTTGTAGCGCTTAAGTGAAGAAATTAACTAACATTCATATTTCACGATTTCATTTTTTTTTATACAAAATACAATAAAATTAATGTGGTCATATAAAAAGTTAAATATTCATAGACTTTTGCAAGGGTTAAATCAATTTCAATTAAACAAATAACAGAAAATGATAAATTTAAGACAAGTCTTTGATGCTGCATTTTACAATTGAACTAAACGAAAATAATTCAATGTCAGGTTTATCTTTTAAAAATTACAGATTATACAGTACTTACTGAGCAGAAACACAATGCAATTGCATAGATCAGGGATTCTTAAAATGCCTGAATAAACACAGGGAGTAAAAAGATGAAATATTGGGAGAATTGCATTAAACAGTGTTAGAAAATAAAGTGAAAATTTGAATCTAAAATAAAAACTTGTGTTTGCTTCCATCTAGTCTATGAGTGGCCAAAGTTTTTAAAACATGAGCTGTATTCAATAAACGAATAATGTTTGCAAACCACAAATTTTTCTAAAATTGCAATTGTGTGAAAAAAAGTTATCACTTTTAATCAGTGACCAAAATCTCCATTTTTGTCCCAACTTGAAGGTGAAAACTAAAAAAAAAACAGAGATCATATTAAAAGCTTAGTGTTGGTGAATAAACACCTTCTGCAGCTTCTAGCAAAATTAAGACAGAGAAAAACAACTTAAGTTTATTAGAAAAACTCACATGAGCCGCAAACAAAAGTTAGGCCAGCTGCATGCAGCAGAGCCATGGTTTGGCCACCATTGATCAAGACCATGGTTTTTGAACTTGTGGGCACAACAGTTTGTAAGAGAGCCACAAAGATGGTAAAAGATTGAGAAGCATTGATCTAGAAACTATGCTTTTCAACTGGGTGTATTGTACACCTCAGGGTTTGATAGAATTTTTTAGGGTGTACCAGCTTGATGGGGTGTACAGGGTTTTCAAGGACTTTTTTAAATTTAGTTTGACTATTAAAATGCATAGCTTTTTGTTTGTTTTTTTATCATTTCAATTTTTGCCACTATAAAAAAATTGCATATGAAAGGTAAAAATCTTTTTTTTACATTTCAATCATTTTTTAACTTGTTTTTTTCAATTATACATTTATTAAAAGGAAAAACAACAAGTGAAGACCAAAAAAAGATTCTGTAGTGTTGTAAAAATTAAAACATTTTTGTGATTTGATAATGGTTTCAAAAGTCTGTAAAAAAGATTGAGTCACCAAATCTTTGCTCTCTATTTTTGCTTAACATTTGGGTAGCCAAAAAAAAAGTTGCAAAGCATTGATTTAGTCAAAAGTGTGCATGATTGCAAAAGGTTGAAAGCAATAATAAAGATTCGATATTCTAATACATTGGTTTTTACTTAACATCAAAGGTGAAATCTTAGTTTGCTACAAGTGAAGACCAAAAAGTTCTTCAGTAATAAGCTTTGTAAAAAGGGGTCATGCAAATTTTTGCAGATTCGCTAAAGGTATTGAAGCATTAACAAAGCTTTAACAATTATTGGTATAGACCAATGGTCCCCAAACTACAGCCCACAGGCCAGATCTGGCCCACAAACACTTTTTATCTGGCCCATGGAGCTCTTTTAAAAAATATATGCACTCACTCTGAGCCACAGTTGGATAGAATTATGTCGAGAATTTTGGGAGAAAAATAATGAAATCAGAGATCGAATTGAAGTGCAGACCTTTTTTTTTTTTTTTAGAGATCACTATGATTGTAGGAGAAAAATAGTGAAATCAGAGATAAAATCAAAGTGAACACCTTTGTTTTTTTTAGTCTCTTGCTTTGGCCCAAGGAGGTCCAAAAATCTATACATGGCCCCCTGCTTGAAAAGTTTGGGGACCACTGGTATAGACAGAACCATTAAAATCTAAAAAATTGACTTTTCTATTCTTTAATTCTATTTGATTAAGGCAAGTTAACATCTATGAAGATGTTATCTTATGAGGCATTCACCACATACAAATAGAATTGAAGCTTTTCAAAACATGTCTTTGCTGTTAGCATTTAGACTTCTCCTAACCATACTTTTAACACCTTTCGCCTACAAACCTTTTTCACACTCTCAAACAAGTAAAAAACAAAATATATATATTTTTTTATCTATTGCAAACTTGAATATAACTCAAAATTAGTAAACCAAGACTCTTACATAATAATAATCATGTCTTCAATCTGAAAAAACAAAAACAAAATAAGTTGATGAGTGAAAAACCAAGACAAAAAATGTTTAAAACAATTCCTTCAAAACTAATGTAAAGCTCACCAATTAATACAGGGTGATTCAGCGAAGTGTGCACAAATACTTTTCTTAGTTTTATGTACATGTATTTCGTCCATTATTAACTTTCAATTAGTAACATTTCAGTTTCTTATTATTTAAGAGTTAAAATTTAAAATCTGGTATTATTTGAAGTAAAAATAAACGATGAGTAAAACGATCAATGACGTGATAGAAGAGTATTGCAAGAAGAAGCTCCCACCAAGTGAAATTTTCCGGTTGATGAAGGAGGTTGTAAGCCGTAGAGGAGTTTATAAAGCCGTGAAAAGGTTCAAGGACACTGGGACTTGTGCTCCAAGAATCAGCAGTGACCCTGAAAGAACCGTAAGGACGAAGAAACTGATCAAAAAGGTCAGAGAGAAGTTGAGGAGAAATCCTGCAAGAAGTGCCAGACAACTTGCTAAAGACTACTCTGTGAGCGTGTCCAGCATGCAAAGGATTCTCAAGGATAATCTCCAGAGCTACCCATACAAGTTCACCAAAAGACATCTCTTGTCGGAGGCCACTAAGAAGAAAAGGCTCGATAGAGCAAAGGTTTTGGTCAAGAAACTTGTCGATGGCACGCAGCCTCAAGTTTTATGGACAGACGAAAAACTTTTCACTGTTCAAGCTGTCCATAACCATCAAAATGACAGGATTTGGCTTCCAGACATAAACATGGTCCCAGTTGAGCGTCGCAGCTCTTTCAGAAGACAAAAACCCGCCTCCGTAATGGTATGGGCAGGCGCAACATCAAAAGGGCTGAAAACTCCTCTCATATTCATTGAAGAAGGGGTCAAGATAAACCAGACCGTCTATAGGCGAATGCTGGAGGAGAAAGTCCTTCCCTGGGTCCAAGAAGTAGTCGGAGAACAAGGAGTTACTCTTCAACAGGACGGTGCAACCTCCCACACGGCCAACTCAGTTCAAGCTTGGTGTCGATGCAATTTCAAAGGTTTTTGGGAGAAAGAGCTTTGGCCGCCGTCTTCACCAGACTTGAACCCTATGGATTTTGGGTTATGGTCTATTAAGACAATATTATTAATAATGGTCTATTATTACAATATTATTAATTATGGTCTCTTAAGACAATATTATTAAGACAAAAGCCTACCGTACTTCTCATCCAAATCTGGACTCTCTAAAGCGAAAATTGACATCGGCATGGGACGAAATTGACCCAGAAGTGGTGCGTGCCACATGTGCCCAGGTTCTGCCACGACTTCGGAAAGTAATCAAAAACAAAGGGGGTTATATTGAATAACTTGTATATTTTCTGAAAGCTTATTAAATTTACTATCTTCACAGCATATAACTTGTTTCATTTGACCTAATTATAAGTCCGAAAGATGAGTTTTTATTTGTGCACACTTCGCTGAATCACCCTGTAGATATATATATTTGGGTGAGACCATCTGTTTAGTATTTAAAATAATAACATTGACATTTTATAAAAACTATTTTGTGATTATTTACCAAAGCAAAATTGGAGTGAATATTATTTTTATATTCATATTCTTTAAAAGCTTTTTTTTTTGCATCATAAGTAAGGGTCAGACCTCAATCAAATCTGCCAAAAGGCATAACCATCTAACCACAATAGCAAAACTATACTTTTAAATGTTCAGATGTAAATGCGGCAAAATCTTAATGCTCTATCTGCTATACAGCAAATTGCCTGATAACAACTAACAATGTACAAACACAAAACATTGATTTAATTAAAACTCAAAAAGTATTTAAAAATAAATTTTGCAAAATTAATGTAATTTTGTAGTCTATGAAAATATTGCTTCCTTTATTTTTTGAAAATAATTAAAAAAAGGTATGGATTAAGTACATAAAACAAAAACTGCCATCAAACATAAAAACTTGGTAGAAGATAGTTTTAAGAATAAACAAAGGCATTATTTCAAACCAGACTGATTTTATAGTAAAAAGTTTGTCCAACAGAAAAAAATTACTTTTTTTTACAATTTTTTTAAATGTTGGATGATATAGAGTACAGCTGCATAACTAACAATTTTAACACAAAAGCAATAGAATCTTTTTAAATAACTACTGATTAAATTTGACCATAATTAGTAAAAAGTAAGATGATGATGACAAAATTTAATTAATCAATTGAATGTAAACTTAACTTACAATAGTTAAACCTTTTTCTAATGCAATGTACTTACATTTACTGTCAATGAACATTTTTAGCGAAGTTGAATAAAATGTTATGTAAGTGAAAATTGATTTGATTTCTTTTATAAACAAAAATTGATTTAAACCAAAAAATATTTAAGAGTTTTTAGCTTTAATACAACAAAAAAGCTCATAATCAGTTATCAACAGATACAGTTAACATCTTTAATGCACGCCATGCAGATAATTGAGTTGAATCTTTAGGAGGTTGGTGAGAGCCAGCCTCACTGACATAAACATATGGAAGTCGCAATACCCAAATTGAATTATGTCTTAAAGTTATTTCTGGTTGACTTGGGTGAAATGTTGGAGCTGGTGATGGCCCTGGTATAACTTGGGGTCGAAGAATAATTTTAACATTAGGTTCAGGTGGTGTTACAATTATAATTCTCATTAGCTGTCCAAGTAGTGTTTTACCAGAGCGACCAGATATAGGACTAGGAGTATACAAAGGCATATCCATATCAAGCAGAGGCTGTACAGAATCTTTAACAATACCGCTATTGCTAACTTTAACCGCTTTGTCAGGAAAAGAACAGATAAATCTCTGACCCCGTGGAGTTTCATACTCATAACCAAGATATGCTTTGGTTGTAGTTTCACGATGTACAAGTTTTGTTTCTTTGATAGGTAGTTTTCTTGCCTCTCCTGGAACTGGCCATTGAGTAATTCCTGGATCTTCAGTCTTAAATAAAATTTCCCAGGGAACCAAATGATTTGTACCAGGAACAAATCCAGGCATATCAAGTCCACGAGATGGTACATACATTGATGATGGTCCAATGCGAATCAAGCTCCATGATGAAAAAAGTGGAAGAATATCTTCGGGAGTACCAGAATGTATCATTCCATCAACAAAAGGCTGATGTATTAGTTGGTCAGGACCGTAGTCCACACTTTGTACATCAGGCATAGTTTCAGAATTGATACTAAACTCAAAATTGGTGGAAGTTGTCTTAGTTCCATCATCTTGTTCTTTACCATCTTCAACCTCATTAGTTTCTGCTTCACTCTCCTGAGTTGAATTTTGATCACTTTCCTGGTCATCAGCACGACCACCTCTTGATTGAGAAGCTTCTTTCTCAACAAGATTATCCTCTCCAGGTTGTTCACCAGAAGAAAGTTCTTGTGTTGAAATTGACAATTGTTCAACAAAGTTATGCAATTCTGTTGAAACCAATGATGGTTTTTCTACTTTTTCCAACACGTAAACTGGAAATTTATACACATCGCTGTCAACAACTGTTGGTGCTCGAGAATCTAAACGTTTGTAAAAATCAAAATTAGCTTCTTTAAGAGTAAAAGGATCATCTCTTGATCCTTGTATACGACCACAACTACTAGCTGTAACTGATCGTGATCTAGAACAGTGATAAATCTTTGGGGGATTTGCATCAGGCTGAGGTTTACCTTCTGGTAAGTCATGAAAACGATGAATGCAATGTCTACCAGTTAGTGAGCGAACTTCACATAATCTTCTCCCATCATTCCAAAATGCTTCACACTCATCTTGGACACATTCTTCATACTTGTCACGAGCAGGACCACGTGCATGCAATTTGTACGTTGCTAATGCTTGAGAAAGCTGATTGTTATGAACTTTGCTAGTGTAATGTAATGGAAGATTGCTTTGATAAGCAGCACTGGCCAAAGACACCAACTTACTACACCTTGCTTCACTGAATCGAGCTTCTGGATCTAACAATGCATGTAAAGTTGACCTTAATTCAGTAATTTTATGCTGACTTTTAACTTTATTGTCAGTTGAATCATCTTCTACAGTTTTAATATCATTTTCAGGTTCTCTAAAAAATAAATGAAACAAATTGTTTGCCACTTTCAACCAATTTCTAAATTGAGGTATTTCAAAATGAGTTGGAAGAGGATTTCTCCCAACACTATCTTTAAATCCTTTTTTTTCAAATACAAGCTCAGTATGCTGTGACAAAAAACTCCACAAGGGATTGTCATTTTTATCTTCATTTGGATCAGTCCATTGAGGTGGATTTGTGAGTAATCGATAAGCTCTTGACCTTGTAATAGGATTTCTATGAGTTTCACAAGACTTTCTTAACAACTGTAACATACTTTTCACCGGATCTTCTTCATATTTGACTTTTTCAAATTGATCAGTCATAATGTGAACAAATGCTTGATTAGGTGGAACAGTAAAAAGGCAATTCACAGCATTGTTGGTCAATACCCGACTATTTCTTAAAATTTTATACACTTGATCCTCTAATGTATGTTGTAATCTTTTTAATGGAGGTTTCTTTTTTTTACTTGCTCCTTCAAGTGATGAACCTTCAACAGATGTTTTGTTGTTGACTAAATTGCACCTTAAAACAACCAAAAGTAAGCGTGGAGGACAAGGTCTTCCATTTACCCACCAATCACGTCCAACACTACATTCTTTTAAAACATCTTTTATGAATGGGAGCAGTTTCATGCGCATATTTCCAACATGATGAAAAAGTTTATCGTACATTATATCAAAGGTTGGAACAGGATGAACAAGAATTAAAATATGACAGACAGAAAACAAATACACCAATGCAAAAACAGTTTCTACTTCTTGGCTTTTCCAAAAGTAATGACTATCACTTCGATTGTTTAGCTTGTCTCCCATTTGAACACAGGCAGCAGACAAAGTAGCAGCATCGAAAATAGTTGTTAAATGAAGATAAACTATTCTTTTCTCTTTGTCATAATAGCATTCAATAGAAGGGAGAAATGCTGATGGGTTAGTTTCTTTTTCAATATCCGAGTGCAAAGTATAATTAAAAGCATGTGGTAAAAATACTGATGTGTCAGCAAGTGTATTTATAACCAAAGATTTTGAAGTGTGGCCCCAAACACTTTTTCCAAATATACCAACAACACAGACTTCTTCTGGACCAAGACCATTCTCTATTTCTTCAGAAAAAGGAAGTCTCCATATACCTTCCATTGTTAAGGCAATGTATTACAGAAAATAACTTTGTTTATAGCATTAATTTTAGTTATAAAAATTGCCTGTAAAAAATGCAACAAAGATTTTACAAATAGTTGAAAAACTTGGTTGGTGCACTTGCTTTTTTATTATGAAAACTTTAGTTCAATTTATTTAAAATTTAGCATGAAAACCAAAAAAATCAATAATACTGTGGCCTGAATGATCATTTTAAAAAATCTTTCCAGAAAAAACCAAGCACTATGCATATATAAAATTCCAATTTCCAAAAAATGAATTAAAAAGTAACTGCTTCTTTACTCAAGTAATAGACTCTAAAATGATAGATTTTAGATTAGTTCAGAGTTGTGTCAAACTAAAAGCAATAAAATTGGTATTTACAGTTTTCTTGATTATTGATTAACATTACAAGTCAGAAGAAATATTGAAAGCCCATTAATTTCAAGACCTTGTAGTCCTTCTAATGCTGCTTATTGGGGGCACAATATGTGGGTCTCATTCACTATTTGCTGTCACTAACTTTGCAGGCTTTGGGGATTCCCCAAAATTTAAAAATAATGCACTAAACTTGGCAAATAGTGATAAGAACCCAATATGCTTCTGTGTTAGGCTTGCAATAAAAAAATAAAATTGGTAGCTACCTAACTAAATTGAAATTATATTAATACTCTGATTATTTCGTTAAGAAATGAAGAACCAATGTTGTTCACTATTTTCAAATTTGACTTCATAAGCTTTCAAATTTTACTAAATCTCTAAACCTGCAAGATTAGTAACAGCAAACAGCAAATAAGACCTGTCGCAATTCTACTTGGCAATCATTATTTTTTACAATTCAAATCTGCACAGAATTTGTTCATCCATTAAACTCAGCATAGAAAGTACCGGTACTCCATAAAACTAGATTAAACTGTTTTATTTTTCTTCATTTTAGAATTTTTTTAAAAAATCAATTTAACCATTAAAAGTAAAACTGATTATCCATAAAATAAGGCCTAATCTTTATTTCGTATTTCATTATTATAAGGTATAAACAGTTTATTCTGAAGAACATTGTTAACACTGTAATTAGTTGAACTGACCATAAGTGACTAGTAACATAACGATATTTTTACATTTTTTTAGGTAGTATGTATTTATTTTAATTCTGAAACATTTTAATAACAACATATAAGCTTAGGTAGTATGTACGAAAAACTAAAAAAAACTTAAATTAAACTTTCAATTTACAGTATATTTATTTATGCGCCAACAGCTTGCTACAAGGCCGCAACGTAGGTAAATAGTTTTACTTAGCCTAATTCATTAACATGGTCACCCTAATAGGAATTTGCTTAAAAAACAATAACAACAGAATTTGCGAATTGTCGAGGCCCAAAAATTCAAAATTTGTTTTCGAGGTGATTGGCTCTATCGTTGCCTACTGCCTCTCCGCTATCCCTTTCCCGCAGCAATGTGCACTGAAGCAAAATACAGCAAACAAACAGGAAAATTATCATTAGTTGCTGCTAATTGCTAATATTTTTTTTCATTTATATCATTTTATTTCTATATTTATTCTCTTGACTCGCAGGAAAGCGACGGAGGCGCTAATACGTAGGGCAAGCAATTACCCCCACCTACTTCCGGAGACGCCAAGATATTGCTTTTTGGATGAAACTTTTTATTTTGTTTTTTCAGTTCTATAAATTTATAAATGAAATTTAGAATTGCTTGCCAAGACCACTAAGCAGGGGAAAGTACCCCAAAGTGTCGTTTTCAAGGACACAACAAAAAGGCGCGAGTAGGTTTTGAACTGAAATCATGTCAATTACAATCACGGCGCTCTAACCACTTGATCAGTGACCAGGCTGCATGATTAATATAAAAATTTTTGTCAGTGTTTAATTTAACGTAATCTATGTATCTCTACATCTCTGTATAATGAGAGAACCGATTGTTAGTATTTTTCATGCAAAAAAGAATTTGTTCTTAAAATTTTGAATCCCAACACCGCTTAAAGCGATGCGAATATTAAGACGTAAAAGAGTAATTAATGCTATCAAAATCAAAATTATTTAAACACTTCTTAAAAGTAGATAAGATGGAAGAAACAGCAATTGACTCCAGTAATAAAATCTAATTCGAAATGATACGATTACAAAAAAAATAATTAAAGAGATTATACTTTGATATGCGTGGGCAGCGTGGTCAAATGATTAAAGCGTCGTAATTGTGATCAACATGGTCTCGGTTCAAAACCTACTTGCGCCATTCTGTTGTATATTTAAGAAAGACACTTTATGGCAATTTTCTCTGCTTGGTAGTCTTGACAAGCAGATCTAAATTTCAATCATCTCTAGTAAATTTTTACTTGACAGCGTCGCCGTTGTTGTCGTTTGAAGGGTATCCACTCCAGGTAAGACACAAACAGGACTGGGGCCGAGGCCGGGTTTATTCTTTTACTACCCTAGACTGCTGAACTGCCTAAATCAGATGCTGGCAGTGGTGTTATTAAGCCAGCATCGAGTTTAGTCATCCAAAACCGCCAGACCTCGTGTTCCATGTGGTGCCCGATGTAGAGGGCACGCTGTTAGTACATGGTCTGCGGTTTGTTCAGAGGCGCCACACTCGCAATTCGGTGAAGGAGCGAGACCCCATTTGTGCATGGACGAATGGAATCGCCCAACATCAGTCCGCAGGCGGTTGAGTTTAACCCAAGCTCCTCGGGGTAAGCCCATCCCAACAGGCCTGGCACCGGTCTCGGGCACAAAAGCATGGAGCCTGGAAGCATTTTCACAATACTCCGCTTTCCATTTGTAATTTGTCCATTCAGAAGCGCAGATGCCAAGTCTGGCAAGGTTGTTCAAAAAAATTCCGCGCAGCTGGCACAAACGGGCGTCTGGATATTAGTCTCACTTGGCCAGTATCTGAGGACCCACTTAAAAGACCATACAAGATATGATCGGGGTTCAGAGATCCATGGTGAGCCAAGGAGAGTGTCGCTCCCAGTCGGCGAAGCTCAGCTGGCTGGATGCCTGAGAGTACGGGCAAATAGTCCGTTGGAGTGGGACGAAAGCATCCAGTGACTATGCGCAAGGCTTCGTTCAAGACACTGTTGATGAGGCGAGTGTGAGCACTGCGACACCAGACTCGCGGACAGTACTCAGCTGTTGAGTAGACTAGAGACTAGGTGGCTATGCGTAATGTTTTAGCACCAGCACCCCATCCCGAGCCCACGAGTTGCCTCAGCAGTGTGACGCGCGAGGATAGTTTTTTGCGCAATGCCACTAAGTGGTGACGAAACGCAAGTGATCTGTCCAGTTTTACCGCAAGATAAGTAGGGTTTGGACAGAACGGTAAAAGTCTATCGTTGTTGTAGACTTTTAGCTCACGTTTGGCCTCTCGGTTATTTAAGTGAAAGGCTGCCGTCACCGTCTTAGGGTGACTAAGCTTCAACCTCCAAGTCTGGAGATATGCTGAAAGTGTAGACATGTCTTGGCTTAAAGTCCCCTCGAAGTCCTTCCAGTTTCCAGAAGAGTGCAACAATGCTAAATCATCAGCATAAGCAAACTTTCTAGAGTTATTTACTTAAATAAGAACTATGTCATAGTTTAAATCACAATGAAAGGATAGTGATGGAATTACACTGTACATGGAAGGAAGATCTTACGTAATGTTAAATAGGAGGGGAGCCAAGATCGATCCCTGAGGAACGCCGTTTTTAAGACGGCGTAGCCTGCTTTGCTTGCTGTTACCGGTGGTAAGGGTGAAACTTCAATTCCTGACAAGCTCCATGATCGTTCTGACCATGTGCTTATCCGAAAGTAGTCTCAGCAGCTTGCAGGTAAGGCCACGGTGCCAGACAGTGTCATAAGCAGCTGTCAGATCGACAAATACGGCACCGGCCTTCTTTTTAGCCTCGAAAGAATCCTCGATGTTCTGGGTTAGCAAAACAACTTGATCTACGGTTGACTTCCCGCGTCGGAACCCAGCCTGCTCTTTAGGGAGCAGTGGATCGATTAATGGTTCAACGCGGGCATAGATAAGCTTCTCGAGGATCTTGTAGGGGACACAGAGCAGAGATATCGGTCGATAACTCTTTGGGTCCCCCACGGGCTTTCCTGGTTTTGGGATCACGACCACGAGCGCTCTTCTCCAGATCTTGGGAATTTTGAGTCGGCACAAACAGAAAGAAAGGAAGTCACGTAAACAGGACTTTAAAGCAGCTCCAACATGGACTATAAGCTCGGGGCAGATGGAATCAGGTCCCGGAGCTTTACCTGGTTTTAAATGTTGGAGGGCAGCAGTAAATTCTCTCTGTAAAAAATTGTCAGAGATATTTACTACGTCCGGTGTTGTGTCCCTCCAAAGGTCAGACACTTCTTGAGAGACAAGTCGAGATGACTTGCGGTCAACAGCCTCGTATTTCCCATTTCTAACCAGATGAGATGCAATAGCATCGGCTGAAACGAGACAGTGACGAGGAGAGTGTCGTGACCAACCAGTAAGATTGTTCAAAATACTCCACGCTTTTCGACGAGAGTGTGAGAAGTCAATGCTCCAAACTGCCTCGGACCATCAATCTTTCCACTTTCTGTCAAGCTTAGCAAGCAGAGCTGTAGCAACCAAACTTGAGTCGTCTCCCTGAGGAGATTGCCGAAAGGTTTTATAGAGGGATTTACACTCTGCATCTCAACACGGAATATAGTTATTTCGATACCAGCGTGGGATAGTCTTTTTTGGCTGTTTTCTTAATGGTGTTACAGAAGTCCTGGTAAGCCGCATCCACATCAAGTGAATCAGGCGGCAACAAAGTCTTTGCGAATTTATTCGTCAAAGCAATGTAGTGACTCCATTTGGCCTTGCGGAAGTTCCATCGCTTAACAGGCATGTTTGGCACTGCCATAGCAAACCTTGGTGGTGTAATAAGCGAAGGTTGATGTTGTGACCTGGGGAACTTTTCAAGGACACGTCTATCCGGTAAGCGACTGTTTGGACCTACGCTAGCGAAAGCTAGATCTGGATTGGTACCAGTGTTCCAGCGGCCGGAATAAAAACTGGCAGCGTCCTTGGCATTATATAGCAGGGCAAGACAATTAATACTTGCCCAGCCAGCCAACCATTTACCGTCCGGACTGTTGTCATCGTAACCCCAGTCAGCATGACGACAGTTAAAATTGCCATCATAAAGACAGGGGTGAGGAAACACTGGGAGATCCAGAGATCGCAATCACTTTGGCGGTGGTTTGTAGACGTTGACTATTTTATAACCATCAACGTCTACACACAACCACTCGATCTCCGATGTCGGTGGAGATTGGTCTAAAAGCGTTGTTCTGTTCCTAAAAATTGCTCAAATTATGTAGATTCACAATCTCATAAAAAATCTCTTTGATTTCGCTTTGGTCCGGCTCAAATAGCCGAAGAAATAACAGTTTTATAAGTAATTTAAATATTTATATTTATTTACAAGAAAAAATGGCAACACTGCATAATTTCGCTTTATTGAGAACATTCTGGATTTCTGCTTGACTTGTTTTTGCATGTGAAGCAATAATGCTTATATGTGATTGGCTTCATTGAGATAATTTCAGAACATTCGAGTAACCTTACCGATTGGTATAAATAAGGTTCGCTGAAAAGCAGTTGTTATTAATTCGATGTTTCGTTGTGGTAACTTAGAATTGGAAAATTGTTAACTGTGTGAAGTCATAGTTTTTGAACGCAAGTCTTTGGTGGTCTACGTGATTGTGAAGAATTAAGCTACTGAATTTATTTGCTGTTATACTATTCGGGCTCCTAAGTGGATTGGAGCATATTTCTAAATAAAGAAGATATTGTGGTAGTCTGAGCTGTGATTTAGCTAGACTATATTTTTGCTGTCGCTGGTTCGAAGGTCAGATCCAGCAAGAAGATTAAGAAATTTATCGTTTAGTAGACACCTAGATTGCGTTATTGGCGAGGCCTTCTTTACAGGCGCCAAAAAGGTAGACGATTAAATAACGTACTAAGTTACTGAATAAATTTGCTACAAAAATTTCAAAAACTATTTACTAAATTCTACAAAATTTCAAAAAACTTTCCAAAATTTAGAAAACTAAAATTTGTGGAAGTAACAAGCGTGTATCTCAGTCGCTCGTGGACAAACGTGGCAAGGCCATGATTCCTGCTTAAGGAAGACCCAGCTAGTTGGTAATTTGGAAGTACCAACTTCTCTGCATCGGTGCAGTGGGTCTCCTGTCGTAGGACGAGTGCCTCAGACTGCATAGCGAGGTGATGAAGAACGTTCATCTTGCTTGCAATGAGGCCTTCGACGTTCAGCTGAAGAATAATGGGTCTTCGGAACTTGTTGGGAATGTGCCCTGAAAAGGGCAGTTTTATCCAGGCATTGCCCCATCCTGAAAAGGACGTTTACCGATTAGCGGACCCACACTGAACATTGGAATGGGTGGATACCCTTTCATTTTGGTAGGTTTGGTTTCGGTCTGTCATTTTTAATACCAATGAACAGACTTACTCACGGCCCAGGCTGCGAGAAAGCACCTACCATCTGGGCCATCTGCCATCTATACTTGACAGCAATACATGGGATCTCCGGAAGCAGATCAGGGTAATTACATTCCCTAACTACAGCAATTATTTTTTATTTATTTTATTTTATTTTATCTCTATATTTATCCTCCTGACTCATAGGAAAGCGACGGAGGTGCTAATACATAGGGTAAGCAATTACCCCCACCTGCTTCCGGAGATACCAATGATATTGCTGTCCGCTTGCAATTTAATAGAGATATGACTTTAATTTAAAACTGCTTACCAAGACCACCAAGCAGGGGAAAGTGCCATAAAGTGTCTTTCCCAAGGACACAACAGAATGGCCTTTGAGCTTATTATTTACCATTAAAGCTGTTTATTATTAAACTTATTTACCATGGAACCTGTTTATTTACAAAATACAGCAGTTTAATTATTCAATATATCAAAAATTCTTGACAAGTTTTCATTCAAATTTATTGATAACTATTATTACGAGATGCGTTTAGAAAGTAATGCAATCAGGTTTCTTTTCATGACATTGAGTTTTAAAGGTACACAAATCGTGCATCACAAGAAGGTATAGCCTATAGCATGAGCATTTCATAGTTACTTCTCGATGTAATCTCTCGCTTTTTGAACCGCCTTTTCCCACCTTTTAACGAGAGCACATATTCCTTCATTGTAAAATTCTACAGGCTGCGTTTTTAACCACTTCCTAACAGCAGTTTTGACCTCTTTATCACTGGAGAAATGTCGCCCCCTCAAACTTTCTTTGAGGGGCCTAAACAAATGGAAGTCAGACGGTGCCAGGTCTGGCGAATATGGGGGATGTGAAATTGTTGTCCAGCCAAAGGAGCTATGACCTCACGGGTTTTGAGGCTGGCGTGAGACTTAGCGTTGTCATGTTGCAATAAAACCTTAGACATTTCCAAAGCAAGTCGAACTCTTCGTATTCTTTGTCTCAACTTTCTTAATGTATCGATGTAAACATCTGAACTGATTGTTGCCCCTTTGGACATGCAGTCTACCAGTATCACACCAACATTATCGCCAGAACACAGTCACCATCACTTTTCCTAAAGATTGCTAAGATTTGAACTTTTTTGAGCGTGGTGAGGTGGGATGGCACCACTCCACTGATGCTCTCTTTGACTCTGGTTCAAAGTGGTGAACCCAACTCTCATCTCCGTTCACTATTCGCTGCAAAAAGGTTTTACCATGGCAATACTCTAGAAGTTTAGAACAAGCTTCTAGGCGGGATTTTTTGTGATTCCCTGTGAGCTGCCTTGAGACCCACCTTGCACGCCTTTTTAAATGCCCCAGGGTATCCATAATCTTTACAGCACTCCCTGCACTTACTCCTAATAACTCAGCAAGCTCATTAATAGTAATGCGTCTGTTTTCCTTAATCAATGCATCTGCCTGATAAATGCTAACAGAAATGTGAGAAGAAGATGGTCTACCACTTTTCGGCTTATTGCAAAGATTGCTTTCAGCAGGTTCTTCCTGTCCATCATTGATTCGCTTCACCTACCTCGTCACTGTGATGTAGTCTATCGCACCGTCACCATACACTTGCTTTAGCCTTCTGCTTATGTTCTGAGCTGTCGCTCCGACAGTAGAAATTCAATAACAACTCTTTGCTGCCCTCGAGATTGCTTTGGGAAAATCATGTCAGTTTTACCTTCTAACAATGAAGACATAGAGGGATTGCTCAAAATTTGAATTGCAGATAGCAGTAATTCAAGTCCTTATTTTTTTTACAAAATCTTTAAACCTTAATTACCAATCTATGTTTTGTAAAAGAATCAGATTTTAGTTAAATGAATGCTGCAAGAAATTAAATCTGTTGCATTACTTTTTCAACGCTCTTTGTATTAACAAAAAAAGTAAAAAACTTTTTTATTTTATTTAATGGCAACACTAATTTTTCAATAAACATTTTGGCGTCAATTCAATTCAAGCAATTCAAAAAATTAATTTCCATCAAATAAAAAATTTCGTTAATTTGTAGTTTATCACTATTAGTTGGTAATGGATTGCTGCTTCTTTGTAGGCTTATATTTATTAATCATATGTCTTTATGTATTCATTAATCTTATTGTTGTAGCATTTTACAAAGATGGTTAAATGTTACACAGGTTTAATGTGAAGACTCTTTTTTTGTCTTCACCTGATTTTGTAGTTGTTAATAAAGCGATAATCATTGGTTTCCCACTAATATAAACGAGAAAAGAATTTCACATTAAATCTTAGTTGTTTTTGCTCAATGATCTAAAATACTCTAAATCTAGTAACTATTTTTCAAATAATTCATTGTTCATGTCTTAAAAAATCTGATTTTGTCCAAGTAATTCAATGGTAGTTCTTAAAAAATTCTGATTTTTCCCAATTTTTTTGCTTTTTGGGAAGAGATTGTTTTCCTTTTTCCTGGATTATACTGCTGTGCATAGTCATCCCCAATCCTTCATAATTTTTTTTTTGTATTTTTGTTCCTTATTTTTTTTTGGCATTATTTATTTTTTCAAAGTTATCTAATAAATTTTTAAAAAATTTATAATAAGTTGTGAAACAAGATTATTTATAAAAAATTAAATTTTAAAAAAGTGGTTGAATTCTAACCAAAATCAGCAGAAAATCGTAGTCGCTTGTGGACAAACGTGGCAAGGCCATGATTCCTGCTTAAAGAAGACCCAGCTAGTTGATAATTTGGAAGTACCAACTGCATCAGTGCAGTGGGTCTCCTGTCGTAGGATGACGAGTGTCTCAGACTGCATAGCGAGGTGATAAAGAACGTTCATCTTGCTTGCAATGAGGCCTTTGATGTTCAGTTGAAGAAAAATGGGTTTTCAGAACTTGTTGGCAATGTGCCCTGAAAAGGGCAGTTTTTTCCAGGCATTGCCCCATCCTGAAAAGGACTTTTGTCGATTAGCAAACCCACACTGAACATTAGAATGGGTGGAAACCCTTTCATTTTGGTAGGTTTGGTTTCGGTCTGTCATTTTTAATACCAATGAACAGACTTACTCATGGCCCAGGCTGCGAGAAAGCACCTACCATCTGGTGATTTTAACTGTCGTCATGCTGACTGGGTTGTCAAAAATTCATTGATTCCCAATTTTGATTAATTGTCCCATCACTAAAAATAATGGATTTTTTTAAAAAACATCATCAATTATTTTTTGTTATAATTATGAAATTTCCTTTTTATCTAGCAAAGCTAAATAGTTGCTTAATTAAAAATTGTAGTTTTATAATAATCATGTCAAATATTTCATCAAGCGATAATGATTGTTATGAAAAATTTGTATCAAGCATTAGAAAATCTAATAAAGTTGAAAAATTTCGTTTATCCACGGGTAGCTTAAATGATTTTATTACAGACAATTCATTTAATGAAGATTATGAAGACATTTCTAAAGCTATAAGTTTTTGTAAAGAAGATCTAAACAGAACATCTTTTGATTGTGAAAGTAAAACTGAAATCAATCATGAGGTATTAAAAATTAAATCTGTTGCCACACCTAGACATCCAATAATTTTTTCTTCAGACAGTGATGATAATGTTTTTTTATCAGCTGCTCTGAAAGAGAACTTTTCACATATTTCAAAATCATGCATCTCAATTCAGTCTAAGTATAGATTTACTGATTCTGACCAAGAAGACACTTTTGATGCAAAATATGTCAAGCCACAAAAACTAAACTTTCTTGATGAAGATGAAAGTCAAGATTTTAATTCAAACATAAATTGCATTGATAAAACAACAAGTTCTTCAGTCTTATTGACAAATTCTGCTAAAAATACTTCTCAAGAGTCAACTGAACAAGCTGAAGATAAAACTAAAAATAACTTTCTTTCTTTGTCTGAAAGACTTTCCCATCGTACAATACCAAGCAAAAACAACCATTTAAAAAAGCCAAAACATTCAGTTGTATTGCCATTGACACCTATCAGTAATTGTGGAAATAAACAGTTTCATACTGAAAAAATAAATCGCCAAAAACACAAAGCGTGCTTGGTTAAAGATTGCTTTTTAAGTTCTCTTGTTTTTTTTACACCCCAGAATAGTGGAACTCAATTCAAAAAGTACAAATCTGATTTGACCATTCGATTGTTTAAATTATTCAATTCAACAGTTTTTGATAATCTTTTACCAGAAACTATGGAAATTACGTGGTCAAAAAGAATGACAAAAACAGCTGGAATTACTAAGTGTAAGAGAATTCTTAAAACCTTACTTGATAAATCTGGTAACTTTGTATCATTATACACTTATGAAGCATCAATCATGCTTTCAGAAAAGATTCTTGATCATGCAGTACGCCTTAGAGATACCTTAATACATGAATTGTGTCATGCTGCAGTGTGGGTTCTTAACAATGCAAGTGAAAGCCATGGACCATTGTGGAAATCTTGGGCAGCCAAAGCTCAACGCATTCATCCTGAATTGCCATTAATTGAACGTTGTCATAATTATGACATTCATTACAAATATAGATATCAATGCACCAGGTATTAAATATAAATATTTTGTTCTTGTATTTATTTTTTGTATTGATACATTTTTTAAATAGTTATTGGTAATAAGATTGTAGTACCAATTCATTCATTCAATTTCATTTCATAATAACATGTTTTCCCTGCTGGCAGTGTTTAACTGTTGCTTGCAGCTGCACCTCCACTCTTGTCTTTTCATATGTTTTAAACACATTTTTCACAGATTGCATCAAAATACTTGATGGCATTGATCTCTCACCAATGCAAGGACTTTTAGCTTTCCTACATTGACTTTTAACCATTTTTTCTCAATAGTTTTTTATTTCAAATGTCTTTCCTCCACCTCCTCCCTGACTATCTCCAAAAAGCACTCCTTAGTTATCCCATTCAATATAACTGCAAATAAAGAAGAACTTAATACAGAAGTAACTATTTTTGGATCTCCGGCCTTTCATGCTTTCATTCTGTACCATGCTTTCACCACATCATTTTCAATAACATTTGACCAGGTTCTTTACTTTTTGTTTGCTTATAAGTCTTCCACACTACTCATTTTCTTCATTAAGTAATTCTTGCTTATACTCCTTTTGACATTTTATCTTTCAAAGCTATCTTTAAATTGTCACTTTTTCCACTAATGCATGGTATCCCAAAAATGTCTCCTGTTTCTCTTGCACTGTTTAGTGATCTCATAGACCTGCTGTAGGCTATCCCTATTTCTGCTCACTGTTTTTTCCAGTACATTCTTATTTTCTTTTTTCTTGGTTGCTCCCACAAGTTTTTTAGCTTTTTTCTTTGTCACATGGTTTCTTTAAAAGATCACTTCTGTTTTTTTGCCACTTTATATATAACAGCTTTTTTTTTCTTGAAAATGCTGCAATCTGTTTATTTCACCACTGAGTTGTCTTTCTGGTGCTTTGACCCTTAGGAAACACACACACACACTTTATTAGCCACTTTCATGATTTCTTCACTTCATTTCTCCCAAGTAGTATCTTGCATTCTGCCTCTAGTCCTCTACATTACCTTTTATAATCACCTTTTCATTTTTCAACTGTCACAATTTTACCTGTCTAACAGCCCTTTTTTTCAATATTCTTATTTTGCTTTTATATCATGCCAGCAACCAGTGTTGTGGCAAACATTCTTCAACTGATATTGCTTTTGCATCTCTAACTGAGCTCTCAGCCTTTTTCTTCACTAAAGTGTAATCCACAGTTGTGGCATTGTGTCCATACATATAAGTAATTAAATATCTTTCTTGAAGTATGCATTTTCTAAAACCATTTCAAAGCTGTTTTCCAATTCCAGAATCTTCTCACTCTCTTGGTTCTATCAACCCCAATTATAAACATCATGAACTCCTTTAAAGCCTTTAACTAAACTCCCTGCATGCCTCCTAAAATCTCCCATGATTGTACTCACCTTATTTTTTGTGATTATTTTTGCACCCAGCTCATTATAATATTGGCCCTACCTTCTTCACTAAGCAGTAACTAAGCTCCCCATGTGCCCATTAAAATCTCACATGATTGTACTCACTCTATTTTTTGCCATTATTTCTGCACTTAGTTCATTATAAAATTGGTCCTTACCTTCTTCACTCTTTCCACTCTGTGGGCAGTACACAGAAGTAATAAACAAAATCTTGTCATTTTACAACAATTTCTAATGCTATAACCTAGTGGACCCCAAACTTTTTGAGCAGGGGCTGTGTATAGATTTTTCTGGGCCTTTTCAAGCCAAAGTGGGAGACTAAAAAAACTTAGGTCTTCACTTCGATTTGATCTCTGATTTCACTATTTTTTCCCAAATCATAGTGGTCTTTAAAAAAAAGGTCTTCACCTCGATTTGATCTTGGATTTCACTATTTTTCTCTAAAAACATAAAAAGATGAAAAACCTGAAACTGGGATATTTCTGACATAATTCTATCCAACTGTGGCTCAAAGTGAGTGCATATATTTTTTAAAAAGAACTTTGTTGGCCTGATAAAAAGTCTTAGTGGGCCGGATCTGGCCCAGGGGCTGTAGTTTGGGGACCACTGCTATAACCCATGCACTTATTCATTTTACCTTCACTACACCATCCACCAAATTTTTTTTCAAGATCAATTTTAATCCTCCTTGCCCCACGTGGTCACTTTTCCAATACATTTTGTAGAAAAACTTGTTTTTTTTTTTATTCTTATATCTTACTTTTTGCAGAGCTGCTATATCCACCCTTCTTCACTAGTTTTTACCACTTCTCATGCTCCTGCAATGTACCTACATTGATAGTTGCCAG
Source organism: Diplosoma virens (assembly GCA_963680785.1). Lineage (NCBI taxonomy): Eukaryota > Metazoa > Chordata > Ascidiacea > Aplousobranchia > Didemnidae > Diplosoma > Diplosoma virens. The sequence goes on along the minus strand of OY796890.1, from coordinate 6,337,601 downwards.
TCTAAGCTTTGTTTGCATCTTTTGGGTAGCTGCATCAGATTTTCCTATGAACTACTACTTTACTGTAGTGGGAAAGTTTGTGTGTCTCAGTGACCTGTAAGGCTGTGTTGGCCAGAGATTTTATTTATGCTGTTAGGAATATCCATGCCAAAGAGGTTTGCAGATAAAGACCAGGCAATATGTAGTTCACAAGATGGCAACTTCAAACCTGGGAAGACTTTGCTTAAATGCTGTGGCAAGCCAAGCAGTCTAGGAGAACGAAATCTCTTACATTAAAACCCCTCATAACAGGGTTACACTGCAAACTTATGATATATTACCTAGAACACTTTTTCATGCTGCGTCGAGTGTCACGCAGATTAAAAAGGCCCACATTCAGATACTTGGAAGAGATATTTGTTTGAAAAGTACATTCCTAAATTAGTCAGCCTCATTGATATTAAACACTGGTAATTGATTTTCAATCATGACAAATTGGCTCATTTCTGCTTCCTGTCTGATCTCAATTGAGTAAAGCTCTTGCTTTATTCGGTGACAAAAGACTCGTCTCTGTCTTCTCAGAAAAGTCAATCTTTTAGTTTACTCACAAACTGGATGATCAGATTGCTGCTTCTTGTGGTGACATACCTCCAAACCTTGGACCACTAACATGCAAATGGGTTTGTGACAGTTGTCTCAAACCTATCAGTAAGCATCAAAAATCTATTTCATGTAACTACACAAAGAACCGGGTGCATTGAAAATGCTTCCAAATCACTATAAAGAACTACAACAACTCGTGGTACAGCACACTTCACAGCACTTTTAACCACAGAACACAAACAAATGAGCACAACATCACCAAAAAACTTTCTCAAAGTCCTGCAATTTAATGCAAATGGCATTTGCAACAAAACAGATGAAATACAACTACTCATTAAAAATACACAAGCAAATGTTGCTACAATACAAGAAACAAAACTCAATAAATCCCAAAAAACATCAAGCATTCCTTACTTCACACCTATCAGAGCAGATTGCACTCAAACAATGAAGAGGCCTCCTAACTTACATTAAAAACAACATCAGTTTTTCACATATTAATACATCAAACACTTTTCCATCATACTACAAATCATCAAAATTCACCTTTGTACTTCACAGCATTTACATATTGCGAACATGTACACTCCACCCAAACATTCCACCCAGCCATCACAAACAGAAGAAGACTCAATTATATCCAACATGTTTGCAACCATAACAAATCTTCCAAATACAATCATGACCGCAAATGTCAGTGCTTACTCACCATTATGGTATCTGCCAACTGATGACCATAGAGGAGAACTGATTGAAGACATCTTGCTAAACTCCAATCACATCACCCTAAACACAAACACCCTAACATGTCTACCACCCAATCAATCACAGCAACCTACTTTACCAGACATCACCACTGGTTCAGCAGACTTGCATGACTGTGCATGCTGGCAGACTCTTCATCCCTAAAGGAAATCACAACAGCACAAATCACACTTACTTACCCAGGCATATTTGCAAGTTTATCCATCACCATAAACATATTTGCAAACAAAACAGATCAGACCCAGAAATCATTGCTCTTGACTATCACAAACAAATAAATATATGAACACAAAACAAATACCTGGAAACAACATCTTGATAAAATTGATCACAAACACAATCCACACTCCCTGTGGGGCATCATAGCAAAACTCTCCAGCAAAAAACAGAAGACACAACAGAATAGAAGCATTTGCTTCGAAACTAAAACAGCCATCACTGACATAGAGAAAGCAATAGCTTTTAACAAACTATTCATGAATGTCATGCAATAAAGCACAAGCAAAACCAATAGCGACATGGACCATACAATCAAGACTCTTCCCACCAAGGAAATACGACTTACCATTACACAAGTACAAGTAGCCATCTCAAAGAGCACAAACAACAATTCCACTCAACCTGATGGGATAAACATCAGACTCAAACACCTAGGACCAATTGGCATTAGATACCATATACAACATTGCCCTCAACACTAACACAATACCCCATCTTTGGAAACTTGCTGCAATCATTCCTATTCCAAAACCAAAGAAAGATCACAACATTGGCACAAACTACTGACCCGTATCACTACTATCATGTATTGCCAAAACACCAAACAAAACACTATTACCATACATAACAGAAAACATTTCAGTGATTTCTCATCAACATGTATTCAAACATAAACATTCAACACACACTGCTTTGTGCAACATCTGCCACCAAATCAGAAGAAACTTCAATAATCCAAGGCCTCCACAATGTGCTGTAGTTGTAGATTTGGACATGAGAAAGGCATTTGTTACAGTGAACATACACGAACTTATACACAAATTCATACTAACAAACATCCCAAACAACATCATCAAGTTCATAGCAAACAACATAAAAGGTATTAAAAAAAAAACAAATGTTTATGGATGTTGATTGGCTGTACTTTTTCTGCATTGAGAAACTCTGTTTTTTAACAAATATCTTGAAACACATATCTGTTTTTTACAGACATTCATTATGACAGAAATCGCTTTGTTAGACTATTTTTCCCGACAAACTGTTACACATAATCTGAACTTAACACTGTGTTATTACCTAAAGCAACAAAAAGATAAAAACTACAGGTTAACTATATGAAGGTTCAGCCATTATAAAAACACAATGTGCAATCCGCTTCAACCCCTTGTAGCAGAATTGCGAAAGTGGAGGCATAACTGTATAGACCACCCTTGAATAAACATCACCATCAGTAAAGTGAAACAAAGGCTCTACATTTAGAAAGCAGTCACTTCTACCCAATGGGGTAAACAAAAGGAATTAATTGTCTCTACATTTAAAGTTATTACTCACCCCATTTTGGCATAAGCAAACACCATATGGAGCCCTATCATATCAAACACCCCAATATCAAGAAACTGCAAACCATTCAGAACACAGCTTTGCAAATTTTTACTGGCTGCCCACAAGATATGAACACTCAACACCTACATGACGAAACCAAGGTCCTTCCAATGGACACTCATCTCAAACTTCATGCTACTCAACTTAAACAATTGACTCAAACACAAACGCATCCTTTACATGATCTTAATGCAAACTCAGATCTGCCCAAAAACATGAAAGCCACAATTTTTCATGACAATGAGCACACTAGCATCATCATCTCAGAACCTGACATAACACCAGAAGAATGTAGAGAAAATGCCAAACACATTCACACTACCATCACCTCACAATACCTCAGTTCTAGAAAAAACAATGTTACTGAGACCATACCCCATGATATTGATTCATCAGAATAAAAATTGCCATGTCATTTGTGTACAAAACTGGCACAGCTCACCACTCTAGCTAAGGTTTGAGTACCTACATACAGTAAATCCCAAAACTTACATGCCACAATGCCCACTATGCTTGTCACACACACATGACACTAATCACCTCTTAAACTTTCACCAAGTACCAACACAACACAAACATTGTTAGTCTGTGGAAAAAGCCTTTAGAAGCAGCAAAGGTAACCAAAGAGTGGAAATCTAGATTGGCTTCTTTGGGGGGTTAAGAGCTGCCACTCTGAGATATCCTTAAAGCAGGGGCAACAACAACAGTCTGACCTTTTCCTAAAAGTCTTTTCCAGCTTTGTCATTTAGCCATATTTTTCAATGTTTAGGTTTCTAGGTAGCTCTATTTGCCTTAAATACCTCAAGGCCAGAGGCAAAAAATAATGTCTTTTTAGTTTGTAATTGCTGGGTACATTTCTAGTAGTTGGATGCCCACTCTTATGCCAACCCTCCTATCCCAGAAAAGGTTGGGATTGTGCAAGATGAAGAATAGCGGTAGTGATTGAGGTATTTGAAAGGTTGAAGAAAGTAAATAAAAAATATAAAAGTTAAAACTGTCTGGATAAAGTGTGGAATAACTGAAAAAAAAAATGTAAGCTATGTTTATGAACAAAAAATCATAAATAACAGTTAAATAACTGCAGTTGCTAATTTATACAAACAAAAATTTATTTATTGCATTCTAATAGATCTTCTATATTGTTATTGTATTTCTTTGATTAAAATGCATCCTTGTTTGGAATCTGCACAAATTCACAATAAAAAAAATAGAATGTGCCCTTAAATACAATGCACATAAATAAAGTCACATAAATACAGTGCACATAAAAAATAAAGGCAAGTGCAAAACTAGTGCTGCTTGCCTGCTATATGAGCACTTTCATAACTTGTTTTGCATAAAAACACACATTATTTTGGATTTAAGGTGGTGGAAGCTACTATTAAGTAGAGTATGGCAAGGTTAAAGGTGCCCAAAAATTGTTATCAAGAAATAAAATGCACCCTTGATTAGAATGCACAGAAATTGATGATAAAAAAAATATAATGCAAAGAAAAACGGTACTAATGTTTGTTAGTTTAATTTTATCTTGTGTATGTTTATTTTTCTCAATCTTAACTAAACTTTCAACAATTTTAAAAGTAGATAGACTTTTAGTTTTGATTCCTGAAAATAAAAAATTGCAAAATTTACAGCAACTATTTGATATGTTACTGAGGTTTACATTATACATTTTTATATAGCAATAACTAATTTGATTAAAGATGAAAAACAAACAATGGCATTTCATAAAAAATGCAACATTGACCTAATGTAACTGTTAGATTCACACAAATCTGATTATCTATGTTTTTTAAGATAAAATCATTGAAATTTGACTTTAAACAAAATTCTTCTTTTTTTGGCCTTTCCCTTTAATTAGGGGTTGCCACAGTGATACTCCTCCACATTGTCCTGTTTCCAATGTCCTCCCTTGCACCAGCTTCCCCCATATCCTCCTTCACTACATCCCAAAAAATCTTTTTGGCCTCCCTCTTTTGCTCTTTCCTAGTAACTCCATTTCCATTACCCTTCTTCCTACATACTCCTGGTTTCTCCACATGAGATGTCCATACCCCCTCAGCCTGCCCTCCCTTATCTTCATTCCTAATCGTTCTACTTTAACTGCACCCCTGATGTACTCATTTCTAATCTTATCTTTTCTTGTCACTCCCATGGCAAACCTCAACATTTTTATTTCTGCAACTTCCATCTCTTTTACTTGTTTCATTGTAACCACCACCATCTCAAGTCCATACACCATTGCTAATCTCACCACTGAACTGTACACTTTTCTTTTTACTCTAGCTGGTAACCTCCTGTCACAGATTACTTTCAATACTTTTCTCCATATGTTCCATCCTACCTGCACTCTCCTCTTTACCTCCCAATTACGACTACCACTTTCTTGCACTGTTGATCCCAAATACTTAAATTCCTTTACTCTTGGCACATTTTTGTCCTCCATCTTCACTGTTTCTTCATCATTTCCTCCATTTACACAGAGATATTCAGTCTTTGACCTACTTACTTTCATCCCTCTTCTCAATGCATACCTCCAACATTCTAGTCTTTGCTTCACTTCTTTCCTGGTCTCTTTGCAAATCACAATATAATCAGCAAACAGCATTGTCCATGGCTGTTCTCTCCTTACTTTGTTCGTTAGCCTATCCATAATCACTGCAAACAGAAACAAACTTAACGCTGATCCCTGGTGCAGTTTGACCTTGATCTTGAAACTTTCAGTAGTTCCTATTGCACACCTCACCATTGTTTCGCTTGTCTTGTACATATCCTGTACAAGTCGCACATACTTTTTGGCCATTCCTGATTTTCTTATACAGTACCACTGATCTTCTCTTGGAATTCTGTCATAAGCTTTCTTTAGGTCCACAAATACACAATAAAGCTTTCTTTGACCTTCCTTGTACTTTTCCATCAACATTCTTAAGGCAAACATGACATTGGTAGTTCCCTTTTCTGGTATAAATTCATTTTGCTATTTACTGATCTCTAATTTATCCCTTAGCCTGGCTTCAATAATTTTTTCCCATATCTTTATTGTATGGCTTGTCAGCTTTATTCATCTGTAACTCTTGCAGCACTGTGTGCCCCCTTTGTTTTTATATATTGAGATTAAGCACACTCCTTCTCCACTCTTCTGGCATCCATTCACCCACTAATAGTTTGTTGAACAGTCTGGTCAAAAACTTTATCCCCATCTCTCCCATGCACTCCCAAACTTCTACTGGCCACTTGTCTGGCCCAACCACAGCCCATTTGGCCCAACCTTTTTTCATTCTCTTCATAGCATTCTTCACTTTTTCTCTACTGACACAATTTACTTATTCGTTAACCACTTCTGCTTCCTCTGTCCTAGGCTCTCTGTTATTTTCCTTGTTCATCAGTTTCTCAAAGTACTCCTTCCATCTCTTTAACACTACCTTTGAACTTATCATCACATTGCTGTTTTCATCCTTCATAACACTGACATGCTGTACATCTTTCCCTGCTCTGTCTCTCTGCCTAGCCAATCTGTACAACTCCTTACCTTCTTTTGTTTCCAAACTAGCCTACAAATTGTTATATGCTCATCCCTTCGCCATTGCAACTGCCTTCTTTGCCTTACTCTTCTTTTCTTTGTAGATCTTTTTAGTATTTTCATCTCTTATTTTATTCCATGCTTTCTTTGCCTTTTTCTTTTCTTTTGTGCTCTCTTGAAGTTCCTCATTCCACTGTCATGTCTTCCTATCTTGTTTTCGTTTCCCAAATGTCACTCCCAGCACAGTCTCAGTTGTTTTTCTTAGCATTTCCACTGTTTTGTCCCACTCATCAGGTAACCCATCCTTGCCTCCCAGAGTCCTGGTCATTTCTTGTCTAAACACTTCTTGACAGCTTGTCTCCTTCAGTTTCCACCATCTTATCTTTAGCTTTACTTTCTCTGCCTTTTTTTTTCACCATGAAAGCCATTTTGCATACCACCATATGGTGCTGCTTTGCAACACATTCATTTACCATTACCTTACAATCTCACATTTTCTTCAGGTTTTTCCTTCTGCACATCACATAATCTACTTGGGTACTTTTTTTGTTACTTTTATACGTTAACCTGTGTTTGTCCTTCTTAAAATAAAGTGTTGACAACTGCCAAATCCATCCTCTTAGCAAAATCACAGCCATCAATCCTTTTTTATTTCTTGTTCCGGTGCCATACCTCCCCATTACTTTCTCATCTCCTATGTTTCCTTTGCCCACATGTTCATTTAGGTCTGCACCTAGAACTATCCTCTCCTGTTTTGATACACTTTCTATCTACCCACCCAGGTCTTGCCAAAAATCTTTTTTTTTTCTTCATGCTGTTGCCAACTGTGAAGCATACGTGCTTACTATGTTCAGTATTGACTCTTTTACCTCCAGTTTTATGTCCATTAGTCTGTCTGACATCCTTTTCGCCTCCAAGACACTTTCAACCAGCTCCTCCCTCACCACTATCCTTATCCCATTTTTTCTTCCATCAGCTCCATTGTAGAATCGTTTGCAGCCACCTCCAATTTTCCTTGCTTTACTCCTTTTCCACTTTGTTTTCAGTAGGCACAGTATATCTACATTCCTTCGCTCCATCATGTCTGCTAGCTCTCTCCCCCTTCCAGTCATTGTCCCTATATTTAAGGTACCAGTTCTTATGAGTGTGCATCTTCAGTTCACAGTTACTGCTGTCTCTTCACTGGCTTTCCTCCTCTCTTTTTTTTCTGTTGTTTTCACTAAGTGCAGCAGTAGCATAATTTGCACAGGTGCCCTGCCATGCAACACCTGAGGCAGTTGTTGGTAATCTGGGCCTCAACTGATCTGGTATGGATTCATTATTGTTATGCATTTTTATGTTTTGGCAAAAAAGTTTTACACCAGATGCCCTTCCTGCTGCAACCTTCCCTATTTATGCTGGCTTGGGACCGGCATCAGGAAACACTAGAATGATGGACAGATTAACTTTATGCAAGATATTTCTGTAAAATTCTTGAAAAAGTTAGTTTTCAATTTTAAATTTAAAAGGGCTATCTTTTCTCCATGTGATTTTTAGTGAATAGAAAAAATGTATTTATTAAAAAATAATAATTAAGTCATATTAATATGGTAGAATTTTAAAAATTAGTGTTGTGGATAAAATTTTTTTGATTTTAACATTGCTGCTCTGTTTAAAAGTCTGTTTTACAAATATACAGGGTGTCCATAAATTATTGTTAGAGTTTTCAAAGTTTGTCAAAATTTTATTTTTTGAAATATTTTCATTTGTTTTATAGTGAAGAAAAGTGCTTCAAGTTTTTTCTTTCTTAACAGGTGTCGGCAGTGTGGTCGAGTGGTTAGAGCATCAGACTGATGATCAACATGGTCTTGGTGCAAAACCCATTTGTGCCATTCTGTTGTGTCCTTGGGAAAGACACTTTACGGCACTTTTCCCTGCTTGGTGATCTTGGCAAGCAGTTCTAAATTACAGTAATATCTCTACTAAATTACTAGCAGACAGTAATATCTTGGCATCTCCGGAAGCAGGTCGGGGTAATTGCTTACCCTATGTATAGCACCCTGGTCGCTTTCCTGTGAGTCCTGCACAGAGGATAATTATAGAAAAAAAAAAAAACTTATGGAAATAATAAGGTTTAAAATTACGATTTATTTAGTGATTAAGCAGAGTATTTTTTTGAATTTAATAGTGATAGTAGAGTTCATAAAAATGAGCACTCTACAGGAAAAATCCCAGTGTGTTTCCTGGTTTATAGAGACAAAGTCAGACATCCAAGCACACCAAAACTTTAGTTTGATGTCAAAATAAAATTTTGACAATCTTGCAATTGTAATGATAATTTATGGACACCCTGTATTACAGTATTACTTGTTTTTCTGACAAAATTTTGTTTTCAGTGTAAAATTTAATTAATGTTATTTCAGATGCTTCACTGTTATTGGACGCCATTCAAAGTCAGTTGACACCACAAAGAAAGTATGTGCAATATGTCATGGAAGTCTTGTGTTAAAAAACAAAGCAAGAGGCGGTAACCCCTTCTCTAACTTTGTGAAAGAAAATTATAAATTTACCAAAACTTGCTTAGAAAATTCCGATGGTTCAACCTCGCACCGTGACATCATGCAATCTTTAAGTGAGCAATTTAAGACAATGTCGACTTCAAAGTAACAATACTGGATTTGTCTTCGATATTATATGCTTATGTTATATTTGTTATTAATTTTTTTATTTGGATCCTATTTTTGTTTCATTTTGACTTTTAATCCAGTCTCAAACATGACAACTTTTTATCAACATATTTGTTTGCACATAACAGAAGCATAATATTGCAGTAATTACAGTCACTTAGCTCTCTATGGACAATCATTACAAATTTGCAACTGTTTGATTTTTTTGGTCAAAATTACAATTGTTGTACTTCTGCAACTTTAACTAAATACATTTTTTTTAATGGCAACCTTTAACTACTTTAATCTTAAGCAGTCACTGTTGTAAACAATTTTTTAAAATATTTTTTAAAAAAAAGCTCCATCCATAGAGGGTTAAGTTGCTCAACTTGGACAAAAGAGAGCTTCATGAGCATCTTATTACTTGCACAGCACAACATTAGATAAAAAATAAAATCTCTTGTTTATAGACTGTTTCTTCTCATAGCTTAGTCATAAATTTTTTAGATGTTGAAATTAAAATTTATCTGTGACTTGATAAACACACAGAAGTGTCACACAGCCATGTAAGACTTGACTAATTATTAGTAGAGACAGATCCTTTTAAAAAATATATCCCTATTCTGAATAAATAATGGAATCAAAAGACTGCCATGAAAATTTCTTGTGAACCAAAAAGAAAAAAAAATCTACTCCAAGAAAGTACAGGGTGTTTCAAAAAATTTGACATCATTTGACATGTAAATATTACAGAAACCACATAGTTGAATCAAATAAAATTTAACAGGTTTATTTTTGATCAAAACAAGATTTATTCCTGTAAATTTGAATAAGAAGTTCAAAGGCACCTGAATTTCATGAAAGGTTTTATAAATGTTTAATATATACATTGCCTGTGACATGGTACACATGAAGTCGGTACTCCGGCTTCTCCTGAACACGCTGCAGCATGTCTTGGGTAACAGTCTCCAGTGTGGTGGTGTTTCTTTGTTAATTACCTGTCTTGCACGAAAGTTAAACTGGAGATTGTTACCCAAGACATGCTGCAGCATGTTTAGGAGAAGCCAGAGTACCGACTTCGTGTGTGTTGCGATACAGATGGTGCGCATGTTGAACATTTGTAAAACCTTTCATGAAATTCAGGTGCCTTTGAATTTCTTATTCAAATTTACAGAAATAAATCTTGTTTTGGTCAACATTAACCCTGTTAAATTTCATTTGATTTGACTATATGGTTACTGTAATATTTACGTGTCAAATTTTTTTAAACACCCTGTACAATAATTCAAATATCTGCTCTATTTTTTGTTGTTTTGGCTTGTAGGATACATCTCTTGTTTGGTTCAAAATAAATTCCTATAGCATATTGCTATTGTATATAGGTCATATATTTGTACATATATTTTTAAAATTCAAATGTTGAAATGTATATTGCTTCTTGGCAATTACCTCTTATAAATCATTTCCAATTGTAGACAGGCAAGTCTTTTTGCCGCATTTTTCATGCCTAAACTTCTTGGATGCACTAGAGTCTGAAAAGTTTTGCTCAATTTCTTTTTTTCTCAAGGGTGATAAAAGAAAGCCACACAAATCTATTTATTTTGAAACAATTGAAGTTGGGAAACACATAAACAATTATTCTTCTGTTTTCAGCACAACATTTTACCCTTTTCAAGAATTTTGAAATAAATTTTTAGCTAGCATAAATTTGCTTCCTGAGAATTTTAAAAAAATAATCAATTAAAACTGTTTCAAGTTACTACTATGCTACTAAAAGTTAAAATTATAAAATTGCCTGAAATGTCGCTATAGATGTGGCCATCTATATAGACAAAACTCTTGATAAAAGAGTGAGTAGCCTTGAAAAAGGCTGTTTAGGAAAACTCTAACATTTTCATGTAGCTCTCATCAGGAGAAATTGCTACAATGAGTAAAGAACTGAAAATTCAAAATTTTATTGCATAAGATATTGTTGTTTTGCCGAGTAAGAAATTATGCAAAAGTGCAGTTGATTTAGAAGCACCAGCCACCAAGCGGTTGAAAAGTAAAAATTTTGTTGTTTTGTCGAGTTAGAAATGGAACAATTTTTATTGGACAGAATTTGTATGTTTAACTTGGCAAAATAATAGTTGTAATTTGAAGTCTAAAAAAGAATAAAATGTAAACCAATATAGATAATAATTATGTTGATAATTTAAGCCTGTAAACAAACTCTTTTTGACGGCACAATGCAGGTTTGCTTGAGTTTATGTAGATGGATTCTAATACAGCAAGATGAAATTTAGATCTGGCTTTGGATAGAATTGAAAATTGATCATCATTGTAGTGAAGGGTGCAATTTGAATGTTTCAGAAGATGAGTGCCAATAGCTGAATTGCAATTAGGTGGGAGGAGTTTATTTTACTTTTTCGCATTGGCTGAATTCTTTCTTGATTGGTTTTGTTGCGGATAGTTTTCAGGACATATTGGCAGATTCTGTCCTGCAGACGTTGAGAAGTTTTACCCATGTACCGGCATTTGCAGTGGCACACGTATTGGTATACGACCATGCTTCGTCTTTGTGAATTGCAGGAAGAATTCATCTGGTGGAGAAAATAACTCGTGTTTGAACTGTTGAAAAACAATTTAGAATGTTACTCCTTAATTTTTTTAAAGTATAACAGAAGTTTCACCAATCCACAGTAACTTTAAGTAAACGGGGCATTGTTGAAGACCTTCTATCAGATGTTTTTGAAACTGCAGGATTTTCCTTGAAATTCTTGCATCGATCACCGACTCTTGGTAACTATTTTTTAAGAAATAAAAATTGAATAGTGTCCAGTTCTTGTTGGAGGGAAGATTTTGAGCAGATTTTGATTGCACGATGTGTAAAAGTTGCGATCAGGTTAGTTTTGTGTGTCTTTGGACCAAACAAGTTCCATCTAATATATTCACCAGTAAATGCAGCTTTCCTGTAAAAAGATGTAGTAAAATTGTTGGTTGATTTGATGACCAATACATCTAAAAATGGTAGTGATTGGTTAACTTCTTTTTCACTTGTAAATTTGAGCAAGGTATGCAAAGAATTCAAATTAGTTAGAAATGTTTCAGAATCTACTTCATCTTGTAAGAGAGCAAATGTGTCGTCGACATAATGGTAATAGATTTGAGGTTTGGAAATTTTTTTGAAAAGTTTAGATTCGTAAAATCCAACAAAAATATTTGCTAAAGCTGGACCAAGCAGACTGCCCATAATGACTCTGTCAATTTGCCTGTACGTACAATTATTAAAACTAAATTCAACGGAAGATGTTGCAATTTTCATTAAATCTGTAAAAACGTGTTTTGGAATGATTGGCTCAGGAAGATCACCATTGTAGAGAGTTTGACTGCAAATTTTGATCATTTCAGCTAAAGGAACATTGGTAAATAAACTGCAAATATCTTAGGAGCAAAGAAAACATTTATTAGGATTGACGCTGAGTTTTTGTATTCTTTCAGTGAAGGTAAAAGAATCTTGATTGCAATTGATTGAGTAATGATTTAAAACAGGCTGAAGTAGAGCAGCAAGAAATTTAGCCAATTCATGTCGAGCAGAACCGATTACGGAAAGAATGGAGCGATATGGAGCATTTTGTTTATGAATTTTGGGTAGTCCATACATTCTAGGCCTTTGTGATGTGAGTCTGATGACTTGGTAAACAGTTTGAGGTAATTCATCAGCTTTAATGAGTTTTAGCAAATGTCTTTGGAGCTTTGCTTTATTTTTTTCCGTTTTGTTGAATTCATTGACAGGGCCAAGAAGTTTAAATTTACTTATGTCCGAAAAAATGCACTCCATTTTATCGGACATAAGTAAATTTAAACTTCTTGGCTTAAGTAAATTATTCAATCTTCATCAAAATTCTCTTACAATAATTCTACCATGCTGTTACACAACAATTTCTCTTTCTTGCATTCATTGAGTTGTTAAAAATAAAAACACATAAAATATAATTGCAAAGTAGAATAAGGTCTGTAAAACATAAACATTTGTAAAGGCATCTTCTGGTAAACTAGCCTACCTGAAAGTGTCATTTAGCAAACTATACTTACACTGTTGCCATAGAATTCAAGCATTTTTTTCCTGCAAAGTTTTTTCTTTTTTTCTACAGTTTTTTCTTCTGTCATTCTCTTTCTATGCAAGTAACGAATTGTGACAAGCTAACAACTCAATATAACACACTTACAGGGTGTAAATGATAAATTGGCATTTTAAGATCTCATTTTTTAGATCATGATTATGAAGAGTAGTAGAATATTCATAAATATTTATTTACATTTTTTAAACATATATACTAACATAAGCAATTTATTCTATGTAACCACCTTCTACATGCACGACTTGCTGGATGCGAGCTCTAAATGAACGACATGCTTTGATAGCAGATTCTTTTTTTATTGTTTTGATTGCTCGTCTTATGGAGGTCTTCAAAGAGACTACACTGCTATGTGGTTGTGCATTTAAAACTTTCTCAACATCGCCCCATAACCAATAATCGCAAGGGTTCACAAATCTGGCGAACTAGATGGCCAGATTGTTGAGGGTACAAAAAGTGGCAATTCTCTTTTTAAGAACTTCTGGACTGTTTTTGATCCATGAGCAGGCGCAGAATCCTGGATAAACATGACTTTCATTGGGTCATAGTTTTTCTTTATCCAAGGTAAGAGAACTTCTTTCAGAATCTTTAAATATTCTGCTGTATTAATCTTCAATCCCGCATCAATGAAGTGAGGAGGCATGACTTTACCATTGCTTGCAACAACACCAAACACCATAACAGTTCAAGTAGCATATCCTGTGTCTTTGATAATATCAGATGTCTTTTTACCGGCGTGAAACAATTCAGAAATAACAATTCTATGATTTAATTCTCTTTGTTCACAGATAATTTAAATTTTTTTATATGGCTAATCTGTAACAATAGAACCTAAAGATTACAACAAATAAAATTTAAAACTAAAAACAAGATTTTATAGCGTCTAATTTTCTGATTGTAATTACTGCCAATTTATCATTTACACCCTGTAAGTCTGAAAACAGTGTATGCCATTTGAGGCTGTTCCAAAACAGCAAGCATAAATGCTTTCTGCACTTGGTAATACTTAATAGGTTAAATTATTTCAGCACAGAATTGAATTCAATTTTTTGTAACATTTGAGTAGATGCTGGCTTGTCTATGTTTTTTAAAAGGAATCTGATTTGTCCCTCCATTCACCTAAGTGCTAAACTTACAGGGTGTCAAGAAAGTTCCTGATCGATTTTTAAATTTAATGTAATTCAAAAACTTCAATGAATTATGAGAAGTTTTGTACGTCATTTTTCCACTTAATCCTCCTTTTCAATGTTTCAGATACACTTTTCAAATTTTTTTGGCTAAAATAATAATAAAATGAGTAAAAGAGCTGCAATCATTCAACTTCATCGTGCGGGACATTCAAATTCTAAAATTATGAAGTTGCTAAAAGCACCAAAATCGACTGTTCGCGATACAATCTTGCGCTTCCAAGAACTTGGAACCATGGAGGATTGGGATAGGAGTGGACAACCTCGATCCGCTTGCACTCCAGTGAAGATCAAGGCCCTCAGGGAGAGAATTCGGAGGAACCCCAAATGATCCTTGAGGAAAACGGCTAAAGACATGAATATCAGCCATGAGTCTGTCAGAACAATTGTTGAACAGGATCTCAAAATGTCCCCGTACAAAATCAGGACAAGACAACTCCTAACTGACCTCCAGAAGCTAAAAAGAAAGGAGAGGGCCAAAATTCTGCTGAACCGTCTGAAGGGAAGCACAGAGAAAGGCGAAATCGTTTTTTCAGACGAAAAACTCTTCTCGGTGGAGGTGAAGTTCAACACCCAGAATGACAGGATTCTCGGAAAGTCGCCCAAGGACCTCCCTGATCATCTTCGATTCGTTTCACGCCGACAGAAACCCTTGTCTGTGATGGTATGGGGTGCGATCTCCAAATCTTGGAAATCTCCCCTCATTTTTGTTAAAGAGGGGGTCAAAGTGAATACAGATTCGTATGTCAATGATATTTTAACCCCTGCCCTTGCATCGATGAAGGAAAAGTTCAAAAATAAGTCCTTCACCTTCCAACAAGACGGCACGCCTTCTCACACATCAAAGAAGACTCAGAAGTGGTGCGAAGAGCACTTTCCTTCATTCTGGACCAAAGATTTGTGGCCACCATCTTCGCCCAATCTCAATCCTATGGATTTCTGTGTGTGGGGTATTCTGGAAAAAGAAGCCTGTTCTTCACCCCATAACAATCTGGAGGATCTTCGAGCTTCCCTGAAACGAGCATGGGAGAAAATTCCTCAAAATGCCCTTCGTGCTGCTTGTCAGAATTTCCGACAGAGGCTCCAACGTGTTATTGATACAGATGGGGGTCATTTTGAATAAACCAGATTTTTTTATGTTCATGGAGCTTTGTTCTATCACCACAATAAACCTTTTGTTGATTTAACCTTCTGTCATTAGCCCTATATAATTTTGTTTAGGATTGGGAACTTTCTTGACACCCTGTATTTGATAAGGTCAGCAAAATTTCCCCAAGTCTGACAACTATCTTTATATTTGAATGCATATCCAAAGTCCAGCAAAAAAAAACTATAGTCATAATTGGGATGGGATTGAATTTATTTATCTGCAGTTTGAATTCAAGTGCAGCAATCTAGCACAATATAGCAAAATTTATTCATGGAAACATGGCCACTGATCACAAAGAATTGGAAACTCTTACAATAAAGCTTAAATTGACACATGTGGCTAAACAACAAACTTTTAAAGAAACAAAACATCACATGACTTGCAGCACTCTTCATAAAAATACACCATAATTAAATATTTATAAATAGACCATCTATGCAACAAAAAGCAATTTGGTGTTACAAAACAGTAATATATAAAATCCACATAGAACATAACTAGTCATACCCTACAAAATTGGGATCAAGTTAAAAAAAATATGACCTCAGGATCATTTCATAGGGTCATTATTTTTACTTGATAGTGTTGTATTGCATAATGAATAAATATTTTTTAATAATTAAGCGTATTGTATATAACAGTTGAATGGTTAGGTTTAGGTTTACCATTTTTATTTGAGAATTTTTTCAGGGTCTTTTGTTTTTACTTGTTTAAATTAGGGGGTCATTTTTTTTACTAGATCAATTTACAGTCATTTTTTAAACTTGATCTAAAACTGTTTACTGCTTTAAAATATTATAGAAAAACATTAAGTGTTGTACAGGATTTAACAGATAAATCCGTACAAATTTAAAATTGTTATAAGATTGTTTGGTAACAACTTATTATTTTAGTTTTCTAAAATAGTGTTTAATAGGACCCATATTGTATAAAAAGTGTATTAATTTTTTTTAAACAATTCATTCTGCAATGGAACAAACGAGAAGATCTGCAATATGCAAATTGTGCTGTGCGGGGCACACACCATTAAAAATAATAAAATTACTTAAATATTCGAGACAAACAGTTTATGATGTTTGCAAAAGATTTGATGAAATGGGCAAAGAACAAAGAAGTGCTCGCAATAGCAGAAGAGACAGGATTTTAAAACCTACTTTTTTAGCAGGATTAAAAAGAAGCATTAAAGCAAATCCTGTGGTGCCTATGACAGAGTAGGTGAAAAAAAGATCAGTTAGTGTGATGACAATAAAAAGAGGCATTAATACTGTACTTTAGAAAAAGAAGAAATAGTTCGTGCTTTGAGTAAATTTCAAAACAGAATTGAAGCAGTCATAAATGCATCTGGGGGTTATATTGAGTAAAAAATACATTTTTTTTTTTAGTTGAATTAAAAATTAAATCTGTTCGAAATAATTTTGTACGGATTTATCTGTTAAACCCTGTACATTTTAATCATAGGAACCAGGGATAGGGAGCCACTGTAGAAAAGTACTTGCTCCAGCTTCAGCTTCAGAGCTATCTAGTGCTTATCCACTAGCTCTGGCTCCCCAGCTCTTTAACCCTTTGCGGTCCAATTTTTTTTACCGTATCCGGCCCACCAGGTCCAAATTTATTTTATTGCATAAATCCCTTGCAATTAGCCCAAAAGTTGGATTTCTACTAGTTTTTGGGAAGTTGTTGCCAAAATTAGCGAAAAATTCTGATTTGAAATATTAGGGGTTTTTCACTTTTCAGGGGGGTCAGGCAAGTATGTAATTAGCAGGTTGTTTGTTTTCAGATGCTTTTGTAGTGAACACGAAATTTATTTACAACTTCAGGTCAGTCCTCCAGGATCTCCAAGTATCATTGTCACCATCATCATCTCCCTCGTCATCAGACTCGTCACTACTTTCCAAATCGGTTTCAGGCAGTGTTTCATCTTCATCACTATCCCAGTCCACTTCTTCATCA
Organism: Diplosoma virens; assembly: GCA_963680785.1. NCBI lineage: Eukaryota > Metazoa > Chordata > Ascidiacea > Aplousobranchia > Didemnidae > Diplosoma > Diplosoma virens. The sequence goes on along the minus strand of OY796890.1, from coordinate 6,320,082 downwards.
TCTGAAATCGGAAAGTCTGATTCTGATGATTCTCCCTCGTCATCAACTTGCATCAGCACTTCATCAGTAGATAAGAATCTTCTAGCCATCCTAAAATACCCTAATTTCTGAACTGAAAATATTAATATTTGTCATAAGATAAATAAGTTCATTTTGATGGTTTACGCAAAAATACCCATGCAACTGTTCCAAAAATCAATAATAACTCAAATCTCTAAACATATACTACTGCTCCCACTAGTCTAACTGCTCCCTCTAGCCTAGCCAATTAGCCCAGCCATTAACGTAGCACTAACTAAGATCAAAATCTCTAAACATATACTACTGCTCCCACTAGTCTAACTGCTCCCTCTAGCCTAGCCAATTAGCCCAGCCATTAGCGTAGCACTAACTAAGATCAAAGAATTCTCCTAGCTAAAGCACCGCCAGTTTGCCGTACCACAGAAAGCTACAACTTCACAACGAACAACACTAGCTTTGGTACAAAACCACGTTGATTCCGTATCCTGCTGCCACACTAACCTCCCAGCAATAAAAAAACTAACTGCTTCGTTTTCAATCACCACGTTGTTATCAGCAAAATTTGTGCTAAAAAACCATCCAAGCGTAGCGTCTGACTGCCGAGATGCGCAATGGAAAAAAGGAATACGCAATGACGTGAAAAAATCACTCCAGAGCGAACCTTGGATCGTCTACAGCAAGAAAAACAAAAGATCATCTCTGAGATGACGTTGGACTGAATTACATAATTTTGTAAATCATCTCTGAGATGACCTTGGACCGCAAAGGGTTAATAAATCAATGGTTTATCATTTAGTTTTTAAATCTTTATTGCCATAAACTATTAATTTCACTCTTCAAAAGTTTCTCATAGGCTAAATGAAAAACACTTGAAGCCATACTCTTGCTGACTTTTTGTTACGCTTTTACAGTATGACAGAGAGCAATAACAAACAATCATGAATCACCACAATGAAAATGTAAAGAAACAATTTAAACAAGAAAAATCATATGAAATTTAATGTGCTGTTATAGTAAAATCAGAAAAATAAAAGAAGTTCAATGCAAATAATTTAATCTCAAAAACAAAATCGCTTCAATCAAATCCTGAAGCTTGGAGGTCAGATCTATAACATTTCTTAGTAGTAATTTGACCACCATCACTCAAATGCTGAAAGCTAACTGAGTAGTCTTTTCACAATTTAGAGCCAACGTGGAGAAAAAGGCAGCTCCACGTAACAGAAAATAAGCAAGCGAGCGCTGTGAAATAATGAAGTGGGTCAAATAAATGTCAAACAAAAATAGAAGTGAATTAAAGACAAAAACAAACCCAGGTTCAAAACTTAAGTGATACTTGCTGTAAGATACCCCCTGCAATTTACAAATGTAGAAAGGAAATTTAAACACAAGATATGGCAAGTAGGCACACTAATACACACACAAATATATACACTATACACATATGGTCTTCATTCATCTGTTGAGAGTTTGCACGGTTTTGTAATCAATCGTTTCAAAGTTTTGTTTTGAGTGTGAAGAAGGACCTGTCGTATATGACCAAACTTGTCCAGAAAAGTTTGTACAACATGGCCTAAAGGTCATTTGCCATGAGTAGAATTTTCATCACTCACTAGGACCAAGTTGTCGACAGCAAAGTTTGGCTCAATGTCGTGCCACTTTTGGTGAATTTGGAGAGTTTGCAAATACTCCTTTCTCCAGCGTAACCAAAGTTGATTGGTGAGTTACTGGACCCAATGCCACCTTTTACGCATGTAATTATCTCGATGATTGAACACTCCAATCAAATGGTCTTCTATGCAAAGGAGCAAGAGATAGTTAGGTGACAACAGCACACCACCCTTGTGATCCAGGATTACTGGAGTTAAAGATTGGGAGTTGACGATATGCTCAGCTTCTGCAAACAAAGTTAAAAGTACATTGTCAGGGCCTGCTCAGAGCAAATGGCAGACAAAATCTGTTTGATGGAGCAAATGACTCTCTCCCAAATGCCACCCATATGACTAGCATATGGTGGATTAAATCTCCATCAAATCTCCTTGCGGTTCAAGTGGTTGGCAATAGTTGATTGATCAAGATCCTTCAACAAACGTTTCAGCTCCAGGTAACCTCCTACCAAATTAGTACTGTTATCACTATAAATGGTATGTGGATTACCTCTGTGACTGATGAATTGACGAAGTGCATTGATGAATGCATCCGTAGCCAAAGAATAGCTCCTTTCCAAATGAACAGCCCTCATTGTTAAGCAGGTGAAGATGCACCCCTACCTTTTCAACCAGTTCCACCCTTGCTTCACCATGATAGGCCCAAAATAATCAATGCCCAAGATCTTACGCACAGTCACCGCACCTTTTAATATCCAGTAGTGTCCTTTCAATATGCTCCAAGTATGTGACAACTATGTCCCACATCTTTATGGCATTGTTTAATCAACAGACGTGTTACCTGTGAGTTGGTGGGCATAATGATTGGGTGCTTGACATCGAAGTCTAAAGGAGCATTGCATAGCCTATCTCCAACTTAAAGCACACCTGAGACATATATAGGATTGAGTTTCTGTAAAGAAGATTTAACAATTTTACCAGGTGAATTTTGTGTTTCAAGTCTTTTGTAATCTTTTGGAAAGGCTTCCCTCTGAGCAGCAGCAATAACAATCATCTCTGCTTGGTGCATCTCATCTACTCTCTCATAGGACCAGCAGCCATGGGCCTATGCAAAAGCTTACCTTTGAGTCGTAATATCCATGTCACAATACGTTTCAACCTGTAAAAAAACGAAAATCAAGCAAAACGTTCTTCCATATACTGGCCACCATCTGCTTTACGATTTCAAATTCAGCTGGGAGGTCAGGAAGAGAATGAGGTGGCTGTGGCCACAGTGATTCAGGCTTCTGCAAAAAAGAAGGACCAGTTAGCCAACGACTCACTGAACTAGAAGACCAAGTACTATCTGATGATTATCTGAGCTGGGAATGAAATGCCATTGGGAAGAAGTACTTCTGTCTTCTATCTGCGCTAAATGATTAGACACAAAAACTGGAAAGCGTTTTGCCGAATTTTGTATTATGTACAACACAGACATAGAATCCATCCAAAAAAACAGACTCCAACATAGTGCTGCCAAAGTTGTTCCTTAGTGACACATCAACTATAGTGGCCATAGTGGCAGCCACCAATTCCAGTCTAGGAATGGAGACTGTCTTTAAAGGTGCAAGCCTTGACTTACCCAATAAAAAATTGCAAAATATTGTTCCATTTAAAGCAATTACTTTCAAGTAAGAAACCGTGCTGTATGCAACTGACGAGGCATTGGCAAAATGGTGGAGTTGAGATTGAAACAAAGTATCGAATTCTCCCATGTTTGATCGTATCAAGCAACACGGGACTGACACAGCCGACATGTTGCTTAAACCCTTCGACCACTACCTCCAAACTTTAACCCTCGCTTAGACGATCATCCCAGTTGTATTTTCTGCAACAAAGATCTTGAAGCAAAAGCTTAGCTGCTAGAATTAATGGAGCTAGAAATCCCAAAGGATCAAAAACTGAACTTGAAGTAGATAGCAAAGCTCTATGAGTAAAAGGACCATCCTTTAGCTTTGCATGAAATTTGAAACAGTCTTCTTCATTGTCACATAACATGCCTAGAATTCGTCGACATGATGAAAGAATTCCGTCATTCTCTGTTGTCTTAGACTTGGCACTGTCTTCTTCTGGAATGGATTGGAGTAGCTCCTTGTTATTTGAAAGGAATTTTGTAAGTTTGAAGCCTCGGTTTTTTAGGAGAGACAAGACTTGTTTTCTCAAATAAATTGCCTGCTGGACTGTAGGTGCTGTGAACAAGCAGTCGTCCATATAAAAATTATTCTCAATTAAAGATCTTACGTTTTTGTCGAAATTGTTCTGCTGATCTTTGGCTGATTGTAGTAAGCTGAATTGTGCACAGCTGGGTGAAGAATTAGCTCCAAAGAGGTGAACATTCATGTGATAAACTTCAGGTTGCTTGGTCAAATCTCCTTCTGGCCACCACAGAAAAGGAAGATAATTGCAATGTTTCGGATCTACAAAAATTTGATGAAACATTTGTTCAATATCACCTGGCACTGCAATTTTCTCGAAACGGAATCTAGTTAGTACACCTATTGGGCTATTTGAAAAGTCAGGACCGCTAAGTAATTGGTTGTTTAAAGAACATCCTTCATATTTAGCTGTGCAATCAAAGACAATATGAACTTTCTTAGGCCTATGTGAGTGTAAAACTGCATGATGAGGTAAGTACCAACCTTCACAAGCAGATTGCTCTGATTTAACAAATTGGCAGTGACCCTGTGACAAATACGAAGCAATAACGTTAGAATATTTTTCCTTTAATACAGGATCTTTTACAAATCTTTCTTTCAGTCACAACAATTGTGTACGTGCTTGACTGTAGTTGTCTGGGAGACGTGGTGTTTCCAGCCTATACGGAAGTCGAACTTGGTAGTGGCCTCAAATCACATTTTTGGTTCACCACATTTGCTGCAAAGCACATCTATCCTCCCTAGACATGGAGGTAACATTGTCATTACATTTGGGAACTTTATCTAAAGACCATAAGCATTGAATTTGAGAGTCTAGTAGATCGTCAGATTTATTTAGAAAATTAGCAGATATTGACTCACTACATTCTGTCAAATTGCCATGTGCATTTGTTCTTGGACCAACCACAGACCACCCCAAAATGCCTCAGACGGCATAGGGTTCTTTAGCACTTTCACAATGCTCTTCCTTGACTAAAAATGCTTCTGGAGGTCTAAGCCTATTAGTAAAAGAAATTCACCTTGCGCTGCTGGAAGATCAAGATCTTGTAGATGTGGCCACACTTTAAACTCACGATGGGTAAGAGCTGGGTTAGGAAACACTGGTAACCGAGAGTACATTCTGCAAATTTATTTCATTGCCAGTTAAAGAACGTAGAGTAAGATTTACTTTTTTTCCCTTGCAAAGTGTTGAGCAATTAGTAACAGTAGTGACAGAGACTTTGGTTGGTTCTCCTGAAATATCTAGAAGGTTTAAAAGACAATTAGTACAGAGAGAAGTTGTGTAGCCTTGGTCTAAAAAGGCACAGGTTAACACAGACTTTGACCCTGTTTCTACATACACAGGAACAACATTAAGAAAAACGTTACTGTTAACAGTAATGTTAGAAGCTGCTAAGAAATTTGTAGAATGCGGTTTGGTGTTGGTTGGCAAATTTTGAGCATGTTCTATTGATGAACGAGACTTATCAATCAAAATAGAAAAAGCAGTATGACAAGGTTCGTGTTTGGAAGTGGGAGAAACGTTGTGATGTTCTTGGTGAAGAAGCAAGTGATGTTTTTGTTTGCAGCCATTTTTAGTACAAGCTGCTTCTGAATAACAGTATTTAGAAATATGACCAGCTTTTCCACAGTTATAACACAGGTGGTGCTGGTGCATAAAACGCAAATGTGTCTTCACAGAAATTTCCAAAAACTCTGGACATTTCAGGAAACAGCAATATTTACACTCATATAAGTGTTAGTAGCTTCAGTAGAATTTGTGGCAACGGTATAATGTGTGTTCACCCCAAATACTGAGCCATGCTTTGATTTACAATTAAGAGAATTCGCATAAGAAGACTTAACTACATCAGCTTCCTTTACAATAAAATGCTTAAGATCGGCAAAGTCTGGTTCACGACTGACTGTCTTGTTCAACACCGGCAGAAATCCGCAGCCATTGTGATTGCAGGTTGAATGGTAGCTGCCTAACGATTTTGGAAATGTTCTCAAAACAGTTAAAATCCAAAAAATAGTTTAAATGAGCTAAAGTGGTATAACACTCTTCAACCTTTTATGCTAGCTAGATCAGGGCTTTAGAATCACCTTTTTTAACAGAAGGGGCTTCAAGCAAATTAGCAATAAAAGATCTAGCTATTATGTTTTTTTGCCATAAGTTTTGTACAAAATTTGTTTAGCTTTGACAAATCCCTGATGAGGTTCTAGCAGCAAGCAATATTTGATAATTAATTTGGCCTTATCAGAAAAATATTGAATTAAATAAAGCAGTTTTAACATATCATCATGTTCAACTGCCGCAATTGTAGATTCAAATATGGATATAAACTTTAGAAACGTAAGAGGGTTTCCATCAAACTTGAACAGTTCCAAAGCTGGTTTTCATAAACCTTGACGAGTCCAACCAAGTAGAACCTTGAAAGGTAACCTTTGGTTTCGTTTCCAAAGGAAGACTATGAACTGGTAATGTAACAGTTTGGGCCGCGGTGTTGACACCTGTAAAAGGTAAGTGTACCTACTCTGTTTGCGATGTTACCACAGTGACATCAGCACCAGTTGTGGGCTGCTGATCGTTGGGAGGAATATAATTGTATTTTTTGAGCAATCAGGAATATTTAAAAAGTTACAGCCTGGGACAAAAGTTTAAGACCACTTGAAGTTTTTTAATCATTTCATGTTAAACCTGCCATAATGTGCACAAACCACAAACTTTTTGCAAAAACTTTTTTGTATTTCAACGAACATCTCTTACTCAAGCAAAATGCATTGTATTTTGGTAAAACAAAGAACAAAAATTTAAAAATTCTTAATACTTGGTGTGACCGCCTTTATTTTTTATAATTTCTTGAAGGCGACGTTGCATACTACCGTATTTTATGGACCATAAGGTGCTCCGGGTTATAAGGCACACTGTCAATAAACTGGTTAAATTCTATTTTTGTTCATACATAAGGCGCACCGAGCTATAAGACGCACAGGTTTTTAAGAAGTATTGGGTAATGCATATACTGTATACGTCTTGGCCGACGCAGGCATTTATGTCGCAGTTTTTTTTGTGCCTGTTGTTAAAATGAGTGACTCGCGACATCAATACTTGAAACGCAGAGTAAATTCCGCACTGCAAATCGGGTAACGAAAAATTAATTTCGCACTGCACGGGTTAAACACAAAAGTTTCAATATTTTTTATGGTTATTGTATTTTATTCAGAAAAACGATCAAATGAAAAAAATTAAAAACTCAAAACCAGTACAGTTTATTCCTCTTCCAGAAACCCATCAAATTCTTCATCTTCTGTGTCAGAATTCAGCAGCTGTGCAATTTCGGCATCAAGCATTACTGGATCTGTCTCGTCACTATTAGAGTCTGTCTCATCGCTGTTATCAGTATTTGATTGTTCAGGGATTATCCCAGCCTTTCTAAATGATCGTGTGATGGTGGATACTGATATTTTTGACCAAGAATCCACGATCCATTGGCATATTGTTGTGTAATTTGCCTGTCGTTGTCTCCCTGTCTTAGTAAACGTGTGTTTGCCGTCAGTCATCCAATGCTCCCACGCAACTCGCAGTTTAGCCTTAAATGGTCTGTTGATACCAATATCAAGCAGCTGAAGTTCTTTGGTTAACCCACCAGGAATAATGCAAAGCTCTGAATTTGTTTTCTTCACTTTGGCTTTAACCGCATCGGTCAGATGAGCGCGCATAGAGTCATAAATCAATAGTGATGGCGATTTATGAAAAAATCCGTCTGGTCTCTTCACGTATACCTCTCGTAGCCAATCACTCATCATCTCTTCGTCCATCCAGCTCTTTGGGTTGGCCTTGATGATGACACCAGCCGGAAATTTTTCTTTGGGCAAAGTCTTTTAAAAATGATCATGGGTGGTAGCTTCTGGCCATTTGCCTGGCAAGCAAGAACTACTGTCAAGGATGACTTCTCATTTCCCGTGGTCTGTATATTAACAGCACTGGTTCCTGTTCTTTCAACAGTACGGTTTATGGGGATGTCAAAGGTCAGGGGAACCTCATCCATGTTTGTGATGTGTTTTAGCAGGATTTTTTGATCATTGATCTTGTTTATGCAGTAGGAGTGGAACGATATCAGCTTTTCTTGGTAATCATCTGGCAGTTGTTGCAAAACAGTAGTTCTTGTGCGAATGGAGAGATTGCGCCGCTTCATAAAACAAAAGCACCAAGAAGGGGTACCTTGAAAGTCGTTAATGTTTAACTCGCCTGCTAACGCTTTTGCCTTCAGTCGAATAGAGACGGTAGAGACACTTCTACTTGCAGTTCTCTGCTCAATAACCCACTGCTCAATTCTATCCTCCAATTCTGGCCATCTTGCCTTATGCCCTCGAAAACTCAGTTTGTTCTTTTTCACCTGGCGCAGAGCTTCTTGCTTTCTCCACTTTCGTACCATCGATTCATTTACGTTAAAGTGTCTTGCAGCAGCTCTATTTTCATGCGCTACTGCATACTCTATTGCTTTCAGCTTTAAGCTCGCTTTGTAAGCATGTCTCTTCGCAGGAGCCATTTTAAGGGCAGGGGGTACAGTAAAAACAACGTGGTGATACTGCACAAGCAACATTTGCATGAAAGAACAAAGACTTTAGACCGGACACTTTTAAAGCGTCGCTCCTTCTCCTTTCTCTTTCAGTTTCTTTATTATAATTTTTTGCTTTTACCGTAGTTTATTGTGTAAAACAGCGCTTTGTTTTTATAACAATAGTACCGGTACTGGACACTTTTAAAGCATCGCTCCTTCTCCTTTCTCTTTCAGTTTCTTTATTATAATTTTTTGCTTTTACCGTAGTTTATTGTGTAAAACAGCGCTTTGTTTTTATAACAATAGTACCGGTACTGGTTTTGAGTGTAGGCAATAAAGCACTACCTAGTCCATACATTAGGCGCACCGGCTTATAAGGCACACGATCAATTTTCGCACAAAAAAAGTATTTGTGTGCCTTATGGTCCGTAAAATACGGTACTTACAAGGTTAAGGCAATAATCCGGAGAAAGTTCATGCACCCAAACTTCTTTGATCACCTTCCTCATTTCCTCAAGACATGAAGGCTGCCTTTGAGATACTTTTGTCTTCAATAAAGCCCACAAATTTTCTATGGGGTTCAGGTCAGGACTGTTCCCAGGCCAGTCAAGCACATTGATATGCTGGCTGTTGAGAAATTGCTGTACAACCTTGCTTTTGTGGCAGGGAGCTCCATCATGCATAAAAATTGTGCAATTATGTATTTGCATGTGTATCACCAACTTCTTAAGCAATTTGACGTATTTGGAGCCGTTCATTGTACTTCCTGGCAGCAAAAAATAAAGACCAGCTGTCCCATTAGCTGATATGGCCCCCCAAATCATTTGACTTGGAGGGTGTTTCACTGTTGGAATGGTGAATTTCTCCTGATACCAAGCTCTAGGTGGTCTCCAAACTCGATACTTCTGAACAGAGAATTGCTTCATTGAAGATTCATCTGAGAAAAGAACATTTTTCCACATTTTTGTGTCCCAGTCAAGATGCCTTTTTGCAAACTCTAACCTCTTTTTTTTCATTGCTTCGGTTAGACGTGGTTTCTGAGCTGGTCTGTATGACTTCAGGCCAAAATCCACAGACAATCTATGCCTAATAGTCTTTTCACTCATGTTGATTCCTCTTTCCGCCATTCCTGCCTGTATTTTTTTAGCAGAGCTCATAGGAGATTGACTCACTACCTTCCTGATAAAACGTTCATCCCTGCTACTGGAAATCCTTGGACAACCTGACCTTTTGCTGTCCTTAAAAGTGTTTTCTTTTCGAAATTTTTCGATAGCATTGTGTATCGCAGTCTTGCTAACCTTCATCTGCCTTGATATTTCGTGTTCTGAGAGCTTTATTGTGCTAAGACTGACTATCTGGGCACGTTTTTCACTACTAAGAGCTGCTTTTTTGCCCATTTTTTAGCTGTCAAAATTTTGTATTTCTACAGGTAATTTATGGCTAAACGTCTGAAATTCAAATCAAAAATAATAATATATTATTGTTAAATAACAAGACCTAATTCCAAAACCTAAATATGCATTCTGACGCAACAATACTTAGTTTTGCGTGAATAAGAAGTTTTTTACTTAAATGTGTAATATTGCAAAAGGTGGTCTTAAACTTTTGTCCCAGGCTGTATTTTGTCAACACTTTTGTATTTTTAAAATCTTTATTCATGCTCTTCTGGTAAAATCTGAGTTAAATTGCTGTTAATTCTTTATTAAAAAGTAAAAACAATAACAAAAACTCAACGTTTTGGTGTACTATGTTTCAGTAAACCTTCATCAGGAGATTAAGCAAAACACAAATATCATTCAAAATAAAACCATAGTGGCGCGAAAAAAGGAAAAAATATTTAAAATACATTATTGATTTAAAATGACATCTAACGGATTCAGAATTTTAAATTATAATAAGCATTTGGATAGAAACAATTGGTTTTATCATTAAAAGCATCATTATTAAAATGAATAAAAAAGGACTCCAAAAATCTTTTTATATAATCTGCTTTTTTTGCCAAAATTTTTGAATTATTCCAATTCATATGATGCTTTTCCGAATATACATGTTTTACTAGAGCAGATTTGTTGTTTATATCATTATTTTCTAATTGTGCTAAATTTTTTGAATTCACATCCCGCATGTGTTCTTTGCATCTTGTAAGAAATGCCCTACCAGTTTCACCAATATAAATGCCAACACAATCTAAACATGGAATTTCATAAATTACTCCTGGCTGTTGCTTTGGTTCAATTGAATCTTTTAAGTTGGGTAAAATTTGCTTGATTGTTTGAAAAGGTTTTGTATATACTCTAATATTTTGTTTTTTAATTATACGACTTAAAATTTTAGTTAAATCTTGAAAATAAGGTAGGGTTACTGTTCCTTTGTAGTTTTTGCTTATTTCATGTTTCTCAATTTTATTGAATCTGAATCGATTGAATGTTTTCTTTATAAGCCAATTTGGGTAGTTGTTGTCTTCCAAAGTACGTCGTAGCATTTCTTTTTCTTCATTAAAATCTTTTGAATCTGTAATTAGTTTAGCTAATCTGTTTAATAAACTAATAATAATACCTTGTTTTTGTTGCTGTGAATGACAAGATTCATAATTTAAATAACGATTAGTGTGAGTTTCTTTTCTATATATTTTGGTTGCCAATGTTCCACTTTTTTTCTTCATGACCAGTATATCTAGGAATGGTAATATATAGTATATCTAGGAACTTTTGTATTTTATTCAAAATGAATAAAATGGTTTCCTCAGCCATCTATAAAGGGGTCTCCCCTAACAAATTGCAGACACGTTTCTTAGTTGTATAATTTAAACTTGCAACTTTTTGAAAATTTTGGTCAATATTGATTTGTTCTCAATTTGATGCATTTTCTGCACAGTTTTATCATAAAAACTGCCAGACATTTGACACAACTTGGTGAAAATTTTAGTAGTTTTTAATGTAATACTTATGCAATTGTTGTTTCATATGCAAATTTTTGGAGCTTATGGTAAAATTTTAATCATATATGTTTTGAGTATAACATAAACTTGGTTTTGTCAAAACTTCTAGCAGTGTAATTTATCTGCAAAACTTTGGCTATTGCTACTAACCTGGATGAGTTAGGTGTGTTTCGTCTTTGTGGATAAAATGATGTATCTGGTGCTTCAATATCTTCATTTTGGGCAATAAATGTTGGACTATCTTTTTTCTCTGATGAGCTTTTTGTGTCGGAAATTATCTCAGTAATCTGGTCTAACCTGCCTTCAATGTCAGACAGAATAATATCAGTCATTTCATCAGCTGTATAAAATTGCCTAGACATGCTTTTGTTAGTTACAGTGAGCTTTTCGTATTAATTAATAATTCTACCACAAGAACAATTTATGTTAGTCTCAAAAGAATAATTTTTTTTTATGTTATATAAATTTATTTACTATCACAAAACTGCTTGGATATTTTGGTAATACCATTATGAAAATATAAAAAAACCTGCTGTAGGCATTATGTTTGAATCATGAGATAAAGTGATGTCAAAGATACAATAGCACATTTTTATCAAAATAGGTATGAAACACATACCACACCTTCTTGTAAACAGTCTTCAACTCAAACTTTCTTAACCAATTTTTATGGCTCTATACAAATTTTCAATCAGCTCTATGGACCTATTTATATCAAAATAATGGTAGCTGCATGTAATGCTGATGTGAACATCCTAAGGAAGTTAAATGAAAACAAAATAAATAACCAACCAAGAAAGTGGCTGAGTAAACCAAATCTTTTTGTGTGCCTATTTATATTAAGTACTCTGTGTAGCTGCATGAGATAATACTCAAGCAAACATCTTAAGAAATTGAATGAAAACAAAATAAATAACCAAAAAATAAAGTGGTTAAACAAATCAAATATTTTTTGTGTAAATATATATATTAGGTGTTCTGTTTCACTGCATGAGATAACACTGATGCAAACATTCTAAGGAAGTTGAATAAAAATAAAATAAATAACCAAAAAATGAAGTGACTGAACAAATCAAATCTTTTTGTGTGAGTTTTCATATTAGCTGTTTGATGTAGCTGCATGAGATAAAAGAAAAAAATAAATAAATAAATAAGCTAACAATAAACTGGCTTGTTATGAAAATTAGGTAAATCAATCTTCTTGTAAGAGTAATTTTTTTAAATCTTCAGTGTGAGATGAAAATAATGGTATGAAAAAAAATATAATTTATCAAATCAGTTTGAAATAGATATATAGTTTCTTAAAAGTCATACAACTTAACTAAACTCAGAGTAAAAAAACTATTGAACAGCAACAAATTATTTTTGTGCAAAACTGTTGTTTGCTGAAGTTGTTCAAACAAAACTAATGCCACAACACTAAATCTTCACATTGCCACTCATGTGACTCTGTGTAAATAGGATTATCTTGTGCCACAGCAAAAAGTGTACAAAAATCATGAGGTAAGTCAAAAAAATAGCCTGCTACACTAAAACTACCTATTGGATTTGCTCAAAAGAAATATCAAAATAATTAGGAATAAATTTTAGGAGAATCATAAAATTTTAGGTTTTTATCATCAAAACTTTATGAGTTATAACATTTTTAAAAAAGGGGATCCTCTGAGGACTCCTTTTTGTATTTAGGGTTTTTAGGGTTAATAGCTATATTAACCAATGCATGTTTGCCTCTTTTTAGTTGATCTTTGTTTAAGGTGGTTCTGTGCCTAGGATCAACATATATAGCCGACAAAAGCACATCATTATTCATAAGTTTTGTCTCCCTGTGTTGCATAGATGCTCTGATTGCATCAGTTACCTTGCCACCAACATGTGAAAGCTTGAAAATTAGTGTCTTCCACTCCTAGAAAGAGCCTGGTGTTAAATGTGCGGATTGCATTCATTTTGTTGCATGGAAAGGGTGCTGCAGCAATTCTTCTAGTTGCTTGACTTTGTTCCATTGACAATCTGTCAGCATGAGATCAGGCTGTGCCAAATCCATTGAACATTCCTTTAATTCTAATAAATGCTGGATCATAAGATACTTACTACCCCATCTTGTTGTTTGGTTGATGATTAAACCCTTTTTTAGTTTTTGCTTCAGAATGGCATCAATCTTAAAGTGTCCTGGCTGTTAAAGCAATGTGGCAAACTTTACTGACAAGTCTATTCATATTTTTCCTTGAGACCATCACAAATAGCTAACTGCAGTGTATGCACTATACATCACATATGAGTTGTGGATAAAAAATCCACCATTCTTGACAAAGCACTATCACACACTTCATCCAAAGCACTCCTGTCCTCATCAGCTTCAACTTCTTGGAAAACATCCAATTTGTTGAATTTTTCCACTGATCTTGCCATGTTTGAAGCATTGTCAGTAACAATGGCCAAAACCTGCTGTTTTTTAGATCAAATTCTTTGAAAACAGTTTCAAGTGTGTGCTGCAATAATTCACTGCTGTGTTGTGCTTGGGCATAATGCTTTTCTAGTGTTTTAATGCCTATTATATTTTCGGAGTTGATGAACTGCATGTTCAGGGCAAAATAGCTAACCCTGTGTCTTGTGCTGCCATCCATTTTGAGAAAGACAAATTGGTCAGGTAGCTGTTCTTTCAATGCATTTCTGATTTTATGCCTTTCCAGAGACAGTCCCAGTTTTCCGGCCAGTTCTCCATTCAATCCTAGAAATTCTTTTGAGGAAAAGAAAGTTAGTGGAATCCTAATTTTTTGACCATTTTAATGATATGCTGTTTAAATTTATCCTTGTTTATGATGTAGTAACCTTTTTATCTGGAAAAAACAACTAGTAACCTTTTTATTTGGAAAAAAAATAACACTCTACCCTCTGTCTATTAACCAACTTGAACTACAACTAAACTTGACTCTAATAGAACTTAACCCTCTGTGTTCTATGGACCCACACTACTTTATTAGTTGAATTCAATGAAAAAAGTTTTTGTTAAAGATAATAAATCAAAATAAACAAAAATTAGGCAATGAAAAAATGAATATGTGAAAAATACAAATGATTAACAAAAAAAGCATAAATTAATAACAAACAAAAAAACCTAATTAACACTAGAAGTTTATAAAAAAATATTTTACCAATACTTTTCACAAACTACTTTAGGATGTTGAACACCAACAAAGTTTTTGCAAATGCAGCAAGTGGTGCGGGATTGCTTGTCTTTGTTTCTTTCACAGAAATGGCATCTGGCTTTCTTTGGCCTCATTAAATTTCCGTGGTAAATTTCCATTTTTGGCTATTTGCTTGGACTGCAAAAGAAGCAGTATGCGACAATCCTGCCTAAACTTTTATTCCTGCAAGTTCTTTTCCCAGTTGAATCAGAAATGCACAGCATTTTCTAATGTTGGTGTTGCTGTTCACCATTTAAAGCTACCCAAACAATAAATGTGTTGATAGCGCTCACATCAATCATGTTGTAAAACAAAGTTACCAGCCATCTTCTTGTCATGCACTTGCAAGAGTAAGCCCTCACCATTCTATCAACTATGTCAATGCTGCTTTTAATGGAATTGTAAAATCGAACAACCATCGGTTTCTTGTTTGCCAAACCTTCATCCACCTCTGGTTAGGAATGCATAGTGGATAACATGTTCACAATACAATTCTTTTTAGGGCAATATGATGCAATCATTGCATCTTTTTGAAACCCAAACAAAGTTAATTTGGCTGTCCTGTTCTTTGCAGCAGTAAATTTTGCTGGAAGTTCAGGTTTGTTCTTTCTAATTGTTTCAACGATTGTAAGTTTCTTTTCTAGAAGCTTATGAGCAAGAGAAAGACTGGTAAAAAAGTTGTCACACATGATATTTATTCCGAAGTTTTAATTTCTGTTACCAGGTCTAGGACAACTCTACAACCTTGATTTACTTCTCTTGTTGCATTTTCATTTTTTCCTAGATAAACTTGCATCTTTCATGTATAAAATATTTCAGAATCACACACTGTCCATATTTTGATGCCATATTTTCCAGGCTTTGAGGGTATACAGTGGGGTTCAAGATATTAGTCCTGAACATTATTTTGCTATTTAATAAAATCAATTAATCAGATTTTGCTTATATTTCATATACAGGGTGTCCCAAACAAAATGACACCATTTGAGATGCAAATATCTCCAAAAATTATAACTCGAAATCAATGAAACTTGACAGGCATATGAGTTGATATAATTTATTTTAAAAGATATTGTCATTTACGCGTCAGTACAACACACGTGCTTATTGATTTTCAGAAATTCACAGATTTTCAATGTGTGCTCCTCCTGCAACACGGCAAACATCTAGGCAATAACCAAGTTCATCCCAAACTCGCTGCAGCATGTCTTCTGTAACAGTCTCTAATGCTGAAGAAATTCTCTGCTTCAATTCCACTACGTTTGTGGGCAGAGGAGGGACGTAAACCAAACCTTTTACATAGCCTCAAAGAAAAAAATCGCCCAAGAAATACCTGAAAACCTGAAAACCAAAACATGAAAACATATAATATCTGTGTGCATGTAGCTAGAATTTGACACTGTTTGAGTAAGAATGGACATAATTATTACATTTTAAAATGGTGTCATTTTTTTTGGGACACCCTGTATATAATCTAAATATTGTTTTTAATGATATGCCAACATTAAATAGTGGTTTCATTTCTAAATTTTTTTTAATTTCTTTTATTAAATTTAGTGCTTTTCAGGTGGCCTGAGTTATTAGTCAATCATCAAAAAAAAAATCATTTTAGTGTGATTTAATTTATTATATGAATTAAGATAATAAAAAAACAAGATAATTAGCAGGTTTATTCTACATTTAGAAAAAATACTCACAAAATTACTCAGATTAATGCTTTATTTGTTGACATAAGCTCCTTTGTTTTCAATTATCTGAAACTGCCTCTCAGTGATGTATTCAGTCAATTTTTTGATAGCAGATTCTACAGAGGTCACTGTGTCTTGTATTGCCTTCCAATAATCATCTTTGGAAGAAAACTGGTGGAGATTTGCATAAACCTTGCGCTTGATAATGACCCAAAAATTTTTAATGGGTTTAAGTCAGGAGAACAGGCAGGCCATTGCATCAATCTATCATCTTTGAACCCTATTGATGCAAGAAATTCAGTGGTGGCTTTAGCAAAATGTGATGGAGTGTTATCATGCATGAATACAATCTTTCAGAGAGACAGTGGGACATCTTTAAGCCACTCCATCAACACTGACCCAAGGAGGTTACAAATAGGCTACTGAAGTTAATTATCACCTTCAGGTGCATGTACTGGACCAACAATTTGATCACTGATGATACTAGCCCATATCATTATGCCTCCACCTCCATGTTGGCGACAAATATGAATGGAGCGCTGATGTCAGAAATGACCCATCCTTTTGACCAATTGTCAGGTCCATCCAGGGTTGCTCCGGATTCATCAGTAAACAGAATGTACTTTGTTGATAGTTTCATGTACTTTTGGCCCACTGTACTCTCCTTTCACAGTGTTTGGCATTCATTGGAGGTATTTTAATGGGTGATAAGTTTTTCCCATCTCAGGTAAAACTTTGTTGTGGATGGATTTTGGCACATTTTTAAATCCTACAGCAGCAAATATCACTCCTCTGTTTTTCCCCAGATTGGCACTCATTGCATGACAAATTCTGCACATGTTTTGATCAGTTTTAAGCTTGGAGGACCCTGTTTCTAACCTCTTCTTCATCAGAGAGGGGTCTGCCAAAAATCTTTTGATTGTTCTTTGGTGGCAGCTCAGTTCTTTGGCTATTGGTTTAACAGGTATATCTTTAGCAGTATTTTGGATGATAAGAGACTTCTCAACCTCATATAAATCTGTTTTGCGTCCCATAAAGATTAAGTATTATTGGTGACTAATAGCTCAAGCCTCTAAATTTTGACAAAAACACTTAAATTTACTAAAATATCTAGAAATAAATATGTTATAATATCACACCTTATAATAGTTCAAACTATGAAAACCAAAATCTGTAAAGAAAAGAAAAAGTTATTATGAAAAATTAGTTTTGACTATTATCTCAAGCCTCAATGTATACTGTCAAAATGGGCATCTTTCTGTAAAGCATAACAGCTGTTCATCAACAGTCATGCTAATGCCTGGAATGTATGAATCATGCAAAAATGAATCTCGTTTTTCAAAAACATCTCTAATTGGCTGTAATTTGTCATTTGACTTGTTTTTTCTTGCATTTGCATCATGGAAATGCAGAGGTCTAAGAGATTGTTGGTATCTTTTATGACTCATTATTTCATTGAATATTGGCCTTCCATCCTCCTTGCTCCACAGCTGTGTTGTATTTAAACTTCTACACTTGTAAACTCCAATTAGGATCATCACGCCAAGAAACTTCATAAACCCCTTTTGGTCAAGCACTTTCCAGTTGGATCCATACACATGCTCACCTTCAATATTTGTCCAATTTTTAATTGTTTTTAAAAGTGAAGGGCGCATATACAACAAAAAGGAATCCAGAACTGAACTACATTGCCTATTTGCAAACTGCAATGGCCCTGCATTTTCTTGAAAAACATTGTGAGCAGCAGCTCTGCCTGTTGAAGATGTCAAAGAATTGCAAGACCAAATTTCACTTCTATTTTGCGAAACAAAAGAATTTGGTGATGTAACGGATGGAATGTCAATTATTTCCTCTTGAGATGAATCTGAGAAAGCATTTTCACTTACAGTACTGTGCAAATTAATTGGGACACTAGTGGTAAATTTAAAAAAACACAATTTTCTTGTAATTTGACTTTATTAGCATAAAAATAAACAATAAATTAACCAATTAATATTTGATATTACCTCCCTTTGATTTTATGATGATTGACACTATTTGGCATTGAATGAACAAGATTACAGCACATCTTTTTTAGCTTTTCATCATGATGCCAGATCCTTACCATAGCTTCAATCAGTGATGTTTTCATAGAACAATCATATTTAGAAAATTTCTTTTGATTATTGCCCAATGATTTTTAATTGGGTATAAGTCTGGAGAATTCCCAGGTCAATCTGACAGGGTTATACTGGTCTGTGCAAAAAACATTTTCATTTTTTTTGAGGTATGGCAAGGTGTGAAATCCTGCTGAAAAACTCTTCCTGCTCTGCAATCACTATCGGATAAGATAGGGAGCAAATGATTTGCCAAAATGTCTTTGTATTTATCCGAATTAATCATTCCTTCAATGGTTATAAGGCTTTCTGATCCAAACACAGTGAAGAAACCCCAAAACATCTTCTTTGGTGGATACTTAGGAGCTTGTTGAATGTGTACTTATCTGAGTGGTTCATTGATGCTTCTTTTTACATACCATAAACAATAGCCACAGATTTCAAAATGGGTTTCATCAGAAAATATTACGTTTTTCTCACTGGTCTGTACCCCAGCTTTTTTTACATATCTTTGGCTTAAGTTTTTATAGGGATAAGTTCTGACAAAAATTGAATTCAAACTATACAAACTTTTTAATTGACAAGGTGTAACAGAAAACAAATTATCAAATTGTAGGTTTTGTAATTTTATGACTTTTAGATACAACATGTTATTGTTGTTGTACTTAGGCAAGTGATTTCTTAGTTAATAGGTATTTAGTTATAAATAGGGCAACCAATTTTTGACCAAAAAATCTTGAAATTTTGACTTAAAATTTTACAAATTTTGACCTTATTTTAACCAATAAGTTCATGCGCTTGCAACTGTGCAAAATGCAAAAATTTTATTAGAAATCAAACTGTTAGTAAGAAAGTCTTTTTGTTTCCAATGAAATAACACAAAAACGAAAAAGCATGAAAGACTTAAGCAAGCAAGAAACAGGTAACAAAAGTTGCTTGAAAAAGAACAAGAGATGAGTATGCAGTATCTTTTACTATCCTGAAGTCACTGACAGGATTATGTGGTGTTGTACTTCAGCATCAAATAGTGCCTCATGTTATTGTCTTTAGAGTTTCTGTCTCTTGCCAGAAGTTTTCGTAAAATAGAGAAGCTTCTCTCTACTGACGCAGAGGTTGCTTGGAAGTTGCTTAGCAGGCTGTACAAATGTGGCAAAATATCACCTCGTCCCATTTTCATAATGCAGTTGATGTCATTCCCTGACATTCTTTCTTGAATAAGGCAAAGTGGGGCAAGTTGTCACATGGGGCGTGTTGTCACAGCAAGTTTTTTCCTACTTTAACTAACTGTTTGGAGACTATTTTTGTTGTAGTAACATCTTTTCCCACCATCTTCATTTTAGGTTTCTGTTTGAAAAAAAATCACGCAGCTTCAGTGCTAAACTGAAAAATCGTCATAAAATTTGCTAACGTTTGAAAATTGAGTTTTGCTTAGATAAAAGCAGCGTGGACAGAAGTATAATGTCAGTTTTATAGCTTAGTATATTAAGAGTTTAGCTGAAAGTCTAGGCACTAATAGCCTGCTTCTACCAGTTGCCATTTGCAATTTTATCAAAATGGATGGGTTGGGGCGAGTTGTCACAGTTGTCAGTGCCGAGCAATCTGACAACTCCGAGATGTCTTCATTTTCCGAACAATTGCAAATAAGTGATGTAAAGGTAGATGATTATATCCTGGTCCGATTTACTACCAAATCGACAGAAAAATTTTATATTGGCCAAATGATGGAGATGGATAAAAAAAAGAAAAAGAAATTTATACATTTGTCTTCAACATTATAACGTTGAATAAAGGTTAACATTTTTGCAAAAATGCTTGTTATACACATAATTTGTTTCACAGCGAAAATATTTAATTTATGGCTTGTTTTTGATTGGTTCATTTAATGTTTTCAATAATATTTCGTTTAAAACATTGCAGTTTTCCTTCATTAAGTCTCTTAAAAAGCATAAAATATTATGTGACAACACGCCCCTTCCTCTGTGACAACTCGCCCCGGCATGGGGCGAGTCGTCACAAAAAAAATATTTTTTTTAACTTTGTTTTTGTCAAAAGTGTTTGGAATTGAGAAATTATTTTGCTGCCGTTACAAAGGGTACATAGGCAAGAATAAAACACCGTGGCAAAATCATTGCTATATCAACCAGTAAAAGCACAATGTTGAAAATCCTAAAACTGTGACAACACGCCCCACTTTGCCTTATATCTTCCAATTTGGCACCATTAACACCAAAGTCAAGGGACATCATTTTTTGGTAAGCTTCTCAAATGGTGCAATGGCTGTCTTCCATCTTCTGAATTGTGTCAACTAGTGCACTGTACTGCTCTATTTCTACAAGTTGAGTAACTAAGTTGGGAGCTTTTACAGCCTCTTGAGCATGCCGCACAAGGACACCACCGTCATGGAAGCCTTCCAGAATTTTTCTTCTGGAAGCTTTCTTGAGTAATAGAAAGCAACTGTCAACCAATTGCCCCATCTAGTTACAACTGGCTGTGGAGGTTGGCCAATGGAAGTGAAAAAAACTCTTCTTGACCTGTTCTTAATGGTTACCCTGGCAACCAACTCATCAACAGCAGGGTAGTTAGCTCTCACTTTCATAGCAAAATTATGCAGAAGATGAGCCATGCATGTTACCTGGAAGAGCCTGGGATATAGTTTTTTTAACAGGACTCCAGCAGCAGTCATGTATCTTGCTCCATCAGTTAACAACAAGCAAAAGTTTTCTTGTGCAATGCCAAGAGAGTGAACTGTATCGTCAATTTCTCGAGTTATGATGTTACTGTTCACAGACTGCAAAAGAGTCTTACAGTTGAATAGTAACGTTTTTCATGAGCTGTCCACTTACCAACTAAGATATTTAAAAACTCTTTGCCATTTATGTCACTCTCATCTACAACCATAAACATTTCTCGGTCTTTCAAATAATCTTTCAATCGTAATGCTTCTTCAACTAACTTCTCAACTTTTGAATGACATTTTCCCTTGGAAGGTGACAGATTACCAAGCTCTTTAAACAAAGATGACAGGTGGCTATTTCTCAACTTGTGCAATGGTACGAGGGCTGTTTGAAAAGTAACCGAACTTTGTAAATAATTATTTTATTTGAAATGCCACGTAAAAATTACAACTTGTCCCCTTCAAAGTAATCTCCTTGAGCTCGAATGCACTTTTCTAATCTCTGCTGCCATGCTTCTATGCACTCCTGGAAAGATTCCATTGGGATTGCTCGTAGTTCCTTCGTTACAGCTGTTGTTATGGTTTTTGAGTCTTGAAAATGGGTTCCTTTAATGACTCCCTTGAGCTTAGGAAACAAGAAAAAATCACAGGGAGCCAGATCTGGCGAGTAGGGTGGTTGCTCCAGCATGGCAATGTTATTTTCTGCAAGAAATTGTCGTATGCTTAAAGCATTGTGAGCAGGAGCATTGTCATGATGAAGCAGCCATGACTTTGTCTCCCACAATTCTCTTCTTTTCTCCCTTACCAAACGCATCAAACGTCGCAAGATGTCTTTGTAAACATTCTGGTTAATGGTTTGGCCCTGTGGCAAGAATTCTAGATGAACAATTCCATGAACATCAAAGAAAACAATCAGCATCACCTTAATTTTGGACTTGAACAGCCTTGCTTTCTTGGGTCTTGGTGAGGATGCACTCTTCCATTCAAGGCTCTGCCGTTTGGTGAGTGGATCGTACTCGAAGATCCACAACTCATCACTGGTAACAACTCTACTCAGCAGATCTGGTGTAATTTCAAGTTGTTTCAGGATGTCTTGACACACTTGCACACGATTTTCCTTTTGCCCATCATTCAGCAACCTTGGTACCATTTTCACACAAACCTTCCTCATCCCCAGATCTTTTGTGATGATCCTCCACACCCTCTCACTATTCATGCTCAACTCATCTGCTATCATTCTAACAGTAAGGCGGCGGTCACTGCGCACTTTTTCTCTCACATGCTCAACATTTTCGTTTGTTCTGCTTGTTGTTGGCCTTCCACTCCTAGGATCATCTTCCACATCCTCTCTTCCCACTCTGAACCTCTTGTGCCACTCAAAAATCCGAGTTCTTGACATCGTAGCATCTCTGTAAACTTCTTGGAGCAAATTGAATGTTTCAGTTGGAGTTTTTCCAAGTTGAATGAGAAACTTCAAGTCGATTCTTTGTTCAATGCTCATTATTTGTTAACAAAAGAAGAAAAAAAAAGAAAAAAATATTTACTAAATAAATTATCCCAAAACGAACTACAGAAAAGTACCTTTCAAGAAAAGCCTGTAAAAAAGCATATGGTTGTCACAGAATGCTGAAACTACATTTTTACAACCACAAGACATTGCGCCATCTTAAAAAACAAAGCTTTTATCACTGTTGCAAGTGTTGTTTGTGCAAAGCATACAGTCCCGATACTTTTCAAACACACCTCGTATGTCAGCACGAAGAAACACCTTAGTAACTTTTTCTGCAAAATCCGGTATAGGAGTTTTAAGAAATGTTTATGTACTTGCCTTTTCATGTAAGAAGCCTCTTTGGTGTTTTGCACTACCACAGTGTGAATTCACCATAAACTTTTTGTTATCACTATGCAGTCACAGACTTTGCAAAAGAGTTCACCCTTAGGTGTTGAGGTAAACTCAGAAGCATATTTATGCAGTATACTATGAACTTTGGAAGAATATGATTACTTAACCTTAGGCGTGATAGCTAAAAGCAAACGAAAACACCAGTAAACTAAACGCAACACTGTATGCAAAATGACTTGAGCATTTAACTAACCTAGAAGAAAGACCACATTACCTGCTTTCCATGCCTAGTCTACTTATTATTCAATCTCCTATTAGTTGGCAATACAATACTATTACGTCACAATTTGCAAATAGACCAACTGAAGGCTGAGATATGTGAAAACAATGGTGGTAAATCAACCAATCCAAATGGCAAAATCTAGCCTAGCACAACCTACCTAATTTATTTGTGAGTCGTGACACTCAAATAATTAATGTCAAGAAGAAAATGTGCTAAAAATTTTTTTGACCTAACTCTGAATTTTGACGTTTTCTTGACTTAATAACTTTGAAACCTCTCATTGCATCAACTTGAAATTTAGTTTGTGGACGTTTCATCACTTCTAAACAAGGCAGAAAAAATTTGACTTTATTGACTTTTGGTTGCCCTAGTTATAAATTTTAGCAAAGGCCAAATATGTATGTAAAGCATTTGTCGAATTCAATTTTTGTCAAAACTTATCCATATAAAAACTTAAGCCAAAGATACGGAAAAAAAAAAGGGATTTGTAGGCATGCCAAAACTAGAAAACCTTATTTAACTAACACGAATCTTTAGAAGAGATGAAAACTGTAGTATCTCCATAAAATTTATCAGAGAAAAACTTAATACTATAACAAAGTAAATTTAATCAAAATATATCTCTTAACTCTCAAAAATTTTTTTACACAGATCAAATGCTTGCAGCAACAAATTTCATGTGCACAATGACAAATTAAACGCTTGTAGTGACAAATCAAATGCTCACAGTGTCAAATTTTGTGCATGCCACTGTATGGTTAAAAGGATTTTATAGTTAGTATTGAGGAGGGAAATAGGACACCAATCTTTAACAGTAGAGTGTTTTGGTTTTTTTGGGATAAGTTTTATTAAGGCTAGTCTTTGAGAATTTGAAAGCTGATTGCAAAGGTAGAAATTGTTATAGGTTTGACAGAATAAAGGTATTAAGGATGGAAAAGAAGAGTAGAAATTGGCTGTAAGTCCATCTGAACCTGGGGAAGAATTTTTATTTAGAGAAGCAATTGCGATTTTGATATGATAAGTTTTCTATGCCTAAAATCTAGATTGTTTGAAAAGGAGATGATATTTTGAATTGCTTTAACATGTTGTGATATTTTTGTGGAGGTATTGCCTGATGAAAGACAGCAATTAATTTCAGTGAAATTAACATTATGGAGCAGTGGTTCCCAACCTTTTTTAGTGTCGGGGCCAAATTTCAAATTTTAGAGTACGTATGGAGCCGCATGAAACACTAAAGTAATTATAACGAAAATTATAAAGCATGAAAGCACGTATCAACGAATAGCAACAGTAACAAAAAAATACACAAATCAATTTAATGTCCAACTTGGCATTGGCTTTGAGCTTTAATAAGTTTGTCAAAGCGAGGCGTAATAGCAGAAGATGCAGTGCGTAGTAGCTGCTTGAGGTGGTCATCGGTTAATCGATTGCGATATCGATTTTTGATTCTAACCATTTTGCTGAAAAGTGCTTCACATACGTAACTTGATCCAAATACAGAGGCGTTTTTCTGGGCATTGATTATCAAGTTGGGATACTTTCCCTCTGGAACTCGACTCCAAAATTCAAGTAGGTCTTCACTTTGAAATAATTGCTTGAGCCCGATATCAGACTGCATGTCTAGCAACTCCATTTGAAAATTATCGGGTGCAATGGCCACATTAACTGCAATAGGGTTTGAAAACATTTTCATCATGGGCAACAAAGAATTCATTCCGTTAATGCGGCGGTTGAACTCATCAATCAAGCAACTGATAATTCTGTCGTATGCATCAAATGATCCATTGGTTCGATGATTAGATAGCGTTGGAAAATGTGCTGTAACACCACCTGCAAGCTGTGTTTTCCAAAGACAAAGCTTGTTAATAAAAGCGGTTGCTGTGCTATACAAATCGTGACAAAACTTGTTATTGCCTTGTAGAGCGCGATTTAAAGAAGAAAGGTGTGTAGTGATATCAACAAAAAACGCCAAATCAGCAACCCAAACATCGTCGCCAAGCTGAGGGATGTCTTTCTTTCCTTCAGCAAATATTTTAATCTCTGGAAGAAGTTCATAGAATCTTTTGAGACATGAAGCGCGGCTTAGCCATCGTACGGCTGTGAACATGACTACGTCACCATATTCAGCCTCAGTATCTGCTAAAAACTTCTTGAACTTTCGATGATTAAGTGCGTTGGCTCTAATCCAGTTTACCGTTGTTGTTACCACATCCATCACACTAGACATGTTGAGTGAGTTAGCAATAAGACTTTCTTGATGTAAAATACAATGATGCCATGTCACTGGAGCAAGATGATTTTCGTATCGCCATTTATTGATGAGCCCTTGAAGCCCACGATTTGCTCCAAGCATGGAAGGGCAGCCATCCGTTGCCACTCCAAACAACTTTGATGGGTCCAAATGTGCTTCTTCAAGAGTAGCACGAAATTCACGAAATATATCTGTTCCTTTAGTTGAGCCATGAATAGAACGCAAAGTGAGATATTCTTCGTAAATCGTAAAATCCGGCATGACTCCCCTTATAAACACAACTAATTGCTCTATATCAGTGAGGTCTTTTGAGCTGTCAAGTGCGACAGAGTAGCACACAAAATTTTTTGACTTCTCAAGAAGCTGATCGTGTTGGTCGTTTGATATACATTCAATGCGCCGAGTTATCGTAGTATTACTCAGCTGCAACTTTTTGGCCTTTTGTTGTATGGCACTTGAACAGCATTCTGTTGCAAATGTAACTATCGCCTGCTTCATAATTTCACCATCCGAATATGGTTTCATACTACGAGCAAGTAGATGGCTCACTTTGTATGATGTTTTGGTAATATCTTCAGATTCAGTACTAGCCTTGAACATATTTGTTTGCTTATTCCGTGCCGACTTAAGAGATTCCAACTTCCTTTTCCTTGATTCTCCTTGGTAGCAATCATATTTTGTAGAATGAGTTTCGTAGTGCCTCTTAATGTTAAAAGATTTTACACTACTTATCACCACAGGACACAAAAGGCAATGAGCTTTGTTGTCTACCTCAATTTGAAAATACTTTTCTTCCCAATCGCTTTGAAAAACCCGATTTTCCTGCTGAAGACTACGTGATTTCTTTGAATGCTGATTTGACATAATTTTAGGCTTGAATATATCTAAAATTTAAATCTTAAACGCTTGGCTGATTATCCTATTACAATTTTATAGCGGCAGTAACTGCAATAGAATTTTAGATTAATTAATCAACTTTTAGATTAACTGCAATAGAAACTTCACAAAAATAGAATAGAATCGAGAACAACTGGACAGCTGCTGCTAGGTTTTACCTTAAATGCAGCTGCTGTTTGTTCAACTAGACTAGAAAGTTATGATAAATTGTGTAGAAGTAAGTGGAATGCGACGGTGCTGCGTGAGGTACTGCTTAAAAATGGACGCGCCCGGTTGATGGCGATGCATCGTACTAAGCCGATCGGCCTATATTGCTGTTGAGACTTCTTACATATTAACGGTAGATTGCTAGATATTTTCCACTTGTGCTTCTTATGTAATTTCACTGTTTACGGTTGACTGATTATTCTAGTTGCTTTGAAGCGACGAAGTTGCTACAATTGCTTTGAGAAAACAGTGATGTAACAATAGCAGCCTTTTCACAACTTTCCTTGCCTCTAATCTTAACTATGAAGTACAAACTCTTTTCAAAGCCTCCAAGCCAAGCAAGAATAATTTTTGAATTACAATTAGACTTTTTAATATTTTTTGTGGGATTTTCAAAGGTCAAGGAGAGCCGCAAGAAGGCTAGCTGGGAGCCGCGGTTGGGAATCACTGTTATGGAGGGTATCGTAAATGAAATGGCTTGGATATAATTATGTAAAATAATGTGCGATTTAATCATGTGTGGAGTGAGATGTGTTTATTGAGTGTTAATAAGAATAAGAGTACCTTGACAGTGTGCAATATGTGGAGTAAGTAAGTGATCTGTGTTTGAGTATGCAAAAACATTATGAGTGACAAAAGTGTAAAAGTTCTTGTTTTTGAATAGTGTGGGTTTCTTGTATGAAAAAAAGTGAATATTGTTTTGAAGGATAATTCATGCAAGGTGTGTGGATAATTCGTTAAAACCATTAATATTTAAAAAAGCATTTAAAACAAATAAAAAAATATACCATACATAATAATAATCGCAATAAGCATTAGAATTACACATTACCCAAAAAAAACTAGTGAAAAAGGAATATTTTGTTGGAAAATATCAGATAATCATAGAATTAAGATATAGTTTTCACAACAGGAATTTAAATAGTAATTGTAAAGATGTATTAAGAGTTTTGGAAAAAAAGAATATACTGAGAGACAGAGAGAGAGAGAGAGACAGACAGAGGAGCAGCAGTAAAGGGAGATTTTGATAGAGATAAGAGAAAGAATAGGGGAATAGCATAAGGTTACTCTAGGTTATCAATTCATCACATGGTTGAAAGGTAACTCCCAAAAATGGAATTGCCTTGAAATGACTTTATAATTTTAAGTTGGGAGAAGAAACGAAGGCAAAAATGCCAAAAACGTGGCGAGAGAAAAAAAACCATCTAATATCGATTTGTTTTTTCTTTTTTAAATATAGATCAAACAGGTAAAAAATTTAGATAAAAGAAATATTTTACAAAAGAAACAAAAATTTGGGATTTATATAAGAAAAACTTAGCATAACTGTCACATTGACTCAATAACTCAAAAAAAATTCTTTTAAAAAAACATTTGAAAATCAATTCAGGTTAGGAAAAAAGCTAAATACTATAGAACAATAGAAATAAATTACAGACTATTTTTTCTTTCTTTAGAGTTGATTTTCTTTTTTCTAGGTTTTAGGGTAACTATAGTTGTGGTGGCTTAGGGGGGGAATGCATTCTTTTTTGGCTTTCAATTTTTTTGTGGAATTTGATGGTTCAGCTTGAGAATTTTTGTTTGAAGGCTTTGGTAGTGATATTTTATCAAGTTGTATATTATTGAAAGATCTGATAACATCTTATGTTTGGTGATGTTGTGATGGATTTAGGAGGTGCAATATTTTCATTGTTTTGGATTTGGTCATTGGATTCTAATGCGGAGAAATTTTTATTGTTTTTTTCAATTGGTTTTTTATTCAGATTTGTTTTTGTTAGAGGGTGAAGAAAGTGTGG
The DNA here is from genome assembly GCA_963680785.1 of Diplosoma virens. Lineage (NCBI taxonomy): Eukaryota > Metazoa > Chordata > Ascidiacea > Aplousobranchia > Didemnidae > Diplosoma > Diplosoma virens. Next base: position 6,291,863 of record OY796890.1, on the reverse strand, counting down.
TTGACTTATTTTGGGAGTCAATATTATTTCTTTAGCATAAGTTTGTTTTCTTGTGTTTTGATCAATAGGATTTTGAATTTCTTTTATTTTGTTGCTTTCTTTTTTGAACAGTTTTCAATCTCTTTGGTTGTTTCCTTGCAATAGTTGCATCTGATTTTAGGGGCTTCATCATCTATATTGACTAAAATAAATCTGTTATTAAAGATTATAGAGTCCGATATATTTTTCCTTTTAAAATTTTTGATAAAAAGGTGTAAATAGGGGTCATGGATTAGGGGACACTTCTTATGCTTGCCAAATTCAAAATGTTTGCAGCTTCCCCAAAAGCTAGTTATTTTTTGAATTGTTTTATTTGACATATTGAAAAGCATCGGGTATAAAGTGACAATTTGTCTGAATCCTAATGGGCAATTTACTTGGATAGAAAATTCAACATTTTTTTTGTTGTTATTATTTCAGGTTTGTAAAATGCATTATAAATATCTTCTAGTGTTTTTTTGGGTAGTTTCTTTAGAAGTGACATTGTATATTTTTAGTCGGTAGTTATGTGTGGCTATGCCATAAACTTCATCTAGGTACAATTCAAAGGGTCCATCTTCTAAGAAGAGGTTGATAAAATTATTAATATTAAATTCAACATCATTGTCAACCATTTTAACTTTGAACAAAAGAGAGTTTTTCTTGGTGGTCATATTTCTTAATAGGTAAAATTGAAAAAAGAGGCACATACTTTCTTTTTCTGAAGATGGCAAGTTAAATATTCCACTAAAATAGCAAAAAATATCTATGAAAAAAACTGACTTTCACTCTTAACTGACTTAAAACAACTCTAACAAAAAGCCTGACTTAGCTAATTCTAGTAAGTAAATAATACGAAACTTTCAATCAAGCTTATCACTAAAGCATTAAGAACTTGCTAGGATACTACAGATTGTTGATTTATAGTTGGAATCGTGTCACAAAATTGTAAATTTCTTGATTTTTTGGAGTCGACTCCATAAATTGTAAATTTCTTGATCTTGCAAAAGGTTGAATTTTATTTGCTTTGATAACTAAAACTATTTTAATGAGTTGTAAAAAAATATAAATCTTACTATTGTGGTACCTAAGTATTAATTTTTCTAAACTATTGGCATTCATCTGATGCAGTAGAAAACTATCCAGTAATCCACTCGGTTTATAAACAAATTAGGTGGAGGGTGCTCAGCCTTCCTTGTCCCCCTGAAAAATTTAAGACATACCCTAAAATTTATAGGCTTATGTTGCAGTATTCATTTGTTTTTATGAGCCCAGACTGCATGTACTGAATGGCAGTTATTTTCATCAATCTATGAAAAATAATGGCCTATATTTATTGAATATATACTTAATATCTGATGGTGTCCAATGGACCCCAGCCATTCAAGATGCTGCTTTTTCTGGGGCAGTTGGAGTTGCATATGTGGGAAAAAAATTTGTTACCTATAAAGACCATGTAAGTATGAAAAAGTCAAGGAGTGCAACCCTCTTAATGGTTATAGCCACAAAGTAGCAAGAAAATGAAAATTAATTTGGGATCCATTGGACCCCAATGTAGACCTAATTTAAATATTACCAATTTAAATATACCATGTAGACCAAATTTAAATATTATCTTATAATTACAACTTCAGTAATCAGGTTTTGCAAGTTCAAGCATGATTTTGCTATATTGCATTAATATTGTGGAAAAATAGCAAAAGACAAGTCATAAAAAATTATACCAACGTTTTTAGTTTTTTTTTTTAACCATTTTGTTGCTAAAAGCAATAGTTATTTAATAAAATGTTTGTGCATGACCAGATAATTACATTGGTCAGCTTTACTTTTTCATGGGTGTTTTTGCCTCATTCTTTGTACAAAACAGAAATTTTTTATCTTTCAAGAGGACAATATACACTCTATGGCATAGTTTCCATGGCAAGTAGAACCTTTAAGCCCATCTGTATAACAAATTTTATTGATTACTATGTAACTTATTAGAAAAAATGCACAACATCTGTGGTTGGATACAGTAATCTAACTCAAAATGTTTTTTATCAAGTTTTGTTTTGAAGGTTGTCTATATTGTCCTCAGTAGTTAACAACTCTAAGCATTGCAAAGAATTCAGGTTTTTTGTAACAGTATCTTGCTGTACAGGGTGAGCCAAAAGTAGGTGGACAGTAAAAAAAAATTTTTTTAGAGATTACGTATACGTACAACTAGATGTAATAAGACAATTATATTAATGAAAATTAAAGGTTGTTTATCATTGCAAATGCTCAAATCATTTTCCATCTTGATTTACACAGCTTTGAAGTCTGTCTCTTACGCTTTGACAAACATTTTTGCATAAGTCACTTTGGGCATTACCGTATATTCCAGCATATAAGATGATCCTTAAAGTCAAAAAAACCACCCGTAGAAATTGGGGTTGTCTTATACCACCGATATAAAAGTCATATGTTAATTTTCACACAGATTTTTTAATTTTATATGAAAAAATCAGTATCATTTTGGCACATGTGTCAGCGCAGATTCGGACATATTTTCAAGCTCAACAACAATGCAATTACCCGTACAAATGCATGTGGTTACTGACATAACAAAGTGCTTTGTTTGTTGTGCGTGTACAATTACATAAGAGCATTGGCATGAAATCGATAAAATGAGAGAATAAAATCGATAATAAAAAAACGTGCATTGATGCGTAAATCAGAAAAAAAGTGAGAGAATAATATTGATATTAGGAAAAAAGTGTGTGTTGGTGTGTAACAAATGTAACTCTTGTAAGAAAAATGTGCAAGAAGAGAAAAAAGTTATACGGCTAAACAAACATGGTTTCGTGATTTAGCAGTCGTCTTATACAACCGATATATGATAAATTTACAAAATTTTGTTCAAATTTTGTACCTTGTCTTATCTGACAGTCGTCTTATATGCCGGAATATACAGTAATTTCTTGAAATACATCTCTTATGTAATTTTTTAAATCATCGACACTTCTTGGTTTTTGACTATAAACTTTGTCCTTTAGTACTCCCCAAAAAGAAAAAATCCATAGGGGGGCGGTCAAGTCCGGTGAACATGCCAGCCAATCGATTGGGCCTCTTCAACCAATCCATGTCAATGGAAATGTTTCATCAAGATACAAACTCCTTTGGAATAATGTGGAGGGGCTCCATCTTGTTGAAAATAAAAGTCATGTAAATTAGGTAGTTGCTGTAACTGGGGAAGAATTTGATTCTTTAGAATTTTGAGATACTTATCTCCTGTCATTGTTTCATTGAAAAAAATGGTCCATAAACACCAGAACTTGAAATACCATCCCAAACATTGACACCAGGCTGATTTAGCTGTTGTTCTAATGTTAAATGCATGTTCTCACTATACCAGTAAACACAATTATGTCTATTGATATGACTGGATAATTTAAAAAGCTTTATCACTCCACACAATGTTATCTAAAATTCCTGGGTTTAGCATAATTTCACTAAATTGCAGTTGCCTGTCCGGATCATTCTCCAGTAAGCCATGAATTAGTTGTGGTTGATAGGGCTTCAACCCAATTTGTGTTATGATTTGCCTAATAGAGGTTTGTGGTATGCTCGATTTCATAGAAGCTCTTCTGGTGGATTTTTTTGGACTTTGAACATATGCTTTGACAACATGTTGCTTATTATCCTCTGTGCAGACTGTTTTGGGTTGACCAGTTTTAGGAGCATTAAGGATTGAACCAGTGGCATCGAATTTGTCACAGATACAGTAAATAGTTTGTCTTTTTGGAGCTAGAGTACCAAATGTTTCAATCCACTTTCTTACGGTTTCAGAATTTTGAGATTTCCAATACTCTTTTAACACCCATATTCTTTAATCTGTATTTAAATTATTTGACATTATGGGTTCTCTTAACAATCTGAAAAAAATGAAGACATAAAATTAAAACAAATGTAGTTATAAAATTGTAATTATATACCACAAATAACATAGTTGTAACATAGTTATAATAAACAATTACATTAATATAACTGATACATAAATCTATTCCAATTGCTGTTCACCTACTTTTCAGATAAACCTATTCCAAATGCTGTCCACCTACTTGTGGCTCACTTTGTATATATAATCACAGGCATGTCATCTTGAGCAACAGACAAGTCATTTGTTGTTAAACTCGCAGATACAGGTAATCATCACAAAATTTATAATGTGACAATCATCACAAAATTAACATCCAATTAATGATGCAGGTTAAAATGTCCTTTTTTTTATGGTTTGAGCCTTAGCATTGATAACAAGCATAGCATTTTTCACATTCTTAGACTTCGCACAACAATTTTATATATTTAGCCCTGGAAAGTTGATGATATTGGCCAAACATAGATTCCAAAGCATCTGTCTGAAACTTTCTCACTAAAACATACAGAGCTCCAAGTATATTTAAACAGTGGTCTGATATTTTCAACAAAGCATGAGTAGTATGAGACAGCACTGTAAAAATTTCTCTAGTCAATTTACTGCTGGCAACTGTGATGTTCCATTTGTCAAGCCATTGAAGAAAATAGATTAAAAACTTCATGGTATCCAAACTCTGCAGTTTTGGGTTGTTGGCACACATTCCTGAGATGCTGACCTTTTAATGGTGTCTTTACATTAGCAACCTGCCATCATGTCGAAAATATTTTGATAAACATGATTGTATGGTAATACTCAAAAATGTTGACTTTTTCATCCAGATGCAGCAAGGCTTCTGCTATGCTATTGTTGAATATTTGCAATGCCAGTTTCACATTTGGCATTCAATACTTATTGCATAGAGGAAGAGAGTCTGTATGTGAACTGGACAAGTGAGCCATCTTCAGCAGCATACAATTGTTTTAAGAATTGAAAGATGCAATATTATCAGAATACAGTGAAACTTTGTTACAACATGCCTCGATTTAAACCGAACTGCATATATCAATTGATGGAGCCCTTTTGATAATCTTAAGATGCAGAGGAAGATAAGCCATTGCCACCCCCAAAAGTATCTAAAGCCATCAAACCCCTGGGCTAGTCTCAGTTGGTTAGAAACACAGGAAGTGGACCTGATTAAGATTCTCCAACTTAAGATCTATTTGGACTTTGCTTGAAGCCAGAAACATTCCTCACTTGAACAATGTACAATAGACACTTTCCTTGAAAAGCAATGAATGGTAATGTGTGGTATTGTGTAAAAGTGTAGATTTACTATATTTACTGTGGTTTTCAAGTGATGCTAAAAATAAGTGGTTGCATATGTTTAAATCCAGATAAAATGTGACCCTAATTCTTATGCAATGACATTTTATGAACCCTGAGAATCATGTTATAATGAAATTTTACTGTATCCCTTTTATTTTTATACCATCAAACTAAAAAATTGAATAAACTATTGACTTTTGATTTAACCAATTATTTCTAACACACTTTAAAATATTCACTGAATCAAACAAAAAAACAGAGACCTAACTATTTCACATGGGTGTGGGTACACAATTGAAAGTTTTGGTGGATTTGAAAAAACAACAACAAACAACATTAATTGTGTTATTGTCAGTGACAACACAAAATGCACATAAGCCAACAATTTCAAGACCTTTACTGTTTTTTGATTAAGACATGCAATCAGCAGCAGACAATTTGTGCACAGGTATCACATGTACAACATCTTTATAATCTTTATAATTATAACACTTTGAATCATAAAGACAAATGCAGAAGTTGTTGGTTTTTGATTACTATATATACTAACAACTAACTATGCTGTATGATTTTATATGAATTTTGTCTACTAAAAGAATGATGGTTTTGCAAAATAACAAAACCTTTTTGAATTTATTTTTAATGTATTGCAAAAAACAGCTATCTGTTTGTTCATTAAAGAAGCTCATACAAGTAATTAATACCATCTTATGAATTGTAGAGTAACAAGGAAAAATAAAAATTCCACAATGTCAGAGAAATCTATTGTAGAAAATAGAGCAAAAAATTAAAATGTCATTGAGAATAGGATGTGTTTTAAAATCATTAACTGAAACTTTGTATAAATAAATATTGCAGAATGAAATTGAAAGGAATTTGCTTGTAAGAGAATAAGCTGCAATAAAATCAAGTTCAAAATTAGCATGTGGTAGTGTAGCAGTCCATGTTGTGGGATCTGGTGCTGGGTTGCCACACATGGTTGGAAACTCGTCTTTGCCTTTTGTAAGATTGTAGCCAGCACAATTGATTTTCTTGTATTAATTGTTTATTGTTGTAGATCAAATATTTCATAGATCAATTGATGATTGATAGTGTAAAGATGACAGATTTGAGATTAATGACGAAGTACAGTTCCTAATAACAATTACAATATAAAACGACAATTACAAATTTAACCTACAGAATTTACATTAACTTTGCTTACCAACTAGTTTTTTTCAAACAAGATCCAACATTAAAACATCCAACAGTGGGCTACCAAGTGTAGCTAGCCACTGTGACAAAAACTACAGACATACTTTGTAAATGCAAATTTCAAATGAACAACACTTGCAATCGCTTACCACACAGACACCAAAAGCAATCAAGCGAAGCGATGACAAGCGATATTGCCTTGAGGCACAAACAAAACAAAAGGCAAACAAACAAAACTCCAGACGGTCAGCAGAGATATAACAGGTAGTTTTCAGTTTTCAAATTATCCAACAAGTTAGCTAACAAATTCAAAGTATATGCATACTTGTTCAATCAAATGAATGGAATTTACTTTCATTCAAAAGTTAAACTGACCCACTTTGTTCAGTTTCACCAAGTTTACAAATTCATTCAACATTAAATCTTTGTCAATGCATGTAGTATTTTTAATTTGGGGTTCTGATTCATTTGTATGTTGGATGTTGCATACTGTAACAGAACTTCAATAGTGCAGGATTTTTTATTGCTGGAAAACATTAATTTTTTTAAATATCTACCAAAAAAAAGCTAGCATCTTCAAATTCAAATTCAAGCTGACTTTCTTCTAATGCTTTTGCCACATTGTTTAATTCCCTTAGTGTCAGCTTTTCACTTCTGATCTGCCTTGATAAGGTTGATGGAGCAGACATTTACAATAGGTAGTTTGGAAACTGTGATGGACCTTCTTTGAGTCTCAGTTTTTTTATATTATAAGATGGAATCTCTTTTGTTTTTACATCAAAAACAGATGATGGTTTTGGAATTTTATTGTCTTTAAAGTGTAGCTCACTAACCCAAGCAAACAAAAATTTGTCATCGCCCAGAAATTTAAGTAGTTCACTAACTCAAGCAAACAAAAAAAGCCTCCAAAAAACAAAAAATACACAGATGAACAACATTCACACATACCTTTGCTTGGCCAGATTTATGATAAATGTTGCACACAACAGATTAATTGATATTGAATAATGAATATTGTGCACAATGTCCTGCAGATAAACTCTAAATTCAACCACCTTCACAAACAAAAATAAAATAATTTGCCATTGGGTTTTTTTATAATTTCTTTTTCAGCCAACAAAATTTCAGTTCTCATTCTTTATTGTATTTACATCTGATATCATTAATTGGTTTCCATTTAGGGGACATAATGTAATAATTAGGGCAACTTTTTGTTGCAGTAAAAAAATTAAAAAGTTGCATTTATTTTTAAAGAAAGTTGCAAAAGTTGCGTTTATTTTAAAGAAAGTTGCATAAAATGAATAAAAACAATAGCAAAATCAACACCGAGAAGGTTTGCGTTTACTCTGCGCTTGTTTTATTAACATACAAAGCCAAATACTTCCACACATTGTCTTGGGCAAACTTGCGATCTTTAGCCAAGAGCTTGCCAAGCATGCTGAAGGTCCTCTCTACACTGCATGAAGTAGCTTGGCACTGCAATAGCTTAGCATAGAGTGCTGGGCTGACATTTGTGTTTGACATATTTACAATAGCTTTCAAATCACTGTTCAGTTCAAGCCGGTGGTTCAAATACAACTGAACTCCAATGGGATCGCTTCCAAAATCTAACTTGTATCCCTTTTCATAAGCTTGAGAAACTGTATATTTTACACTTTCAGCTCGTTTTATTTCCTCCACCAACTTCATGTAGCATTGATAAATTTCCTTGAGGCTGTTTGGAAGAGTTTCAGCCGCCACTGCTTCTTTTGCTTTCACTACCAGGTGCCCTGTGCCTTCGAATGCATTCACAATATCACAAACTTTGGGGAAATTTTCAGCATAGTACTTTGCCGCATTTAACCAACTCCCCCACCGGGTGACAATAGGATGAGGAGGACTGCCAATTTCTGAAAATTTTTCTCTTCGGTTTTTATTTTTAACTACCGAAGCCTTCACAGTAGCAATGAGCTTGTTAACATCTTCATAATGATTGCGAATTCGCTCGGCTGCATTATGCAAGGCATGAGCTGTGCAAGTGATGTGGAACAGCTTTGGGTATATTCCTTTAACACGTTGACTGCCAACTACGAGATAACTCGTAGTGTAGCGTTTGTTCCCTGGTGCCAACTACGAGTATACTCGTTTTTTTCTAAAAGCCACTACAAGAATAACTACGAGTATATTCGTGATTTTAATGCATAAAATCAACCCTTCGGCATCTGTAGCAACACACAAAAATTACTTCGGCACTTTAAACGCCAACAACAGCTGCCAAAAATCGCAAAACTTGTAAAGGGATGCAAAACGAAATTTGGTGTCGAGTAGCTGGAATAAGGGCAGTGTAATAAATGAACGAATGAATAAGCACAAATTGTTATCAAGTGTATGCAACAAATGTCTTGCCAACTTAGAGCTTTGTATAGTCTAAAGATTATTAACCCAAGATTAGGCGTTCGAATGGTAGGTTTTGAAGCACTCTACCACACAAAGAGGTGGATGGTCTTCGCAGGCAGCACAAAAATATCGTGTTTCCTTTCGTTTTTTGTTTCTGGTGCATACCCGGCACGGCTTGGTTGGTCGTTGCTTTTTCTCTGTTGGTGGAAGATATTCCAAGTAATGCTGGGTTACACATCCACCATCTCTTCTTTGGCGTTTTGCATTAGGAAGTTTATCATGCAAAAGATGCAATACCAACTGCTCCCTAAAAGACAGTCTCTTCATTTTGGAACCACTTTGTTGGCAATAAAGCGAGTGTGCATTATGTATCATCATTTCAAAAATATGCAAGCCAACCTTTTTTGGCCAACGGATAGTTTTGCGTAACGCAGAATAATAAGAAAGCATCTGGTCAGATCGGTCCACTCCAGACATGCCAGCATTATAATCTCTCACAATATTGGGCTTCATCATGACTTTTCCGTTGCGGTTCCTCACTTCTACCATCTCCACTCGATGCATGTTCGAAATAGTAAGAACATCCTGTTTATCCTTCCACTTGCACACAGTGACATCCATATTTCTTCTCCAAACCATCTCTCCCTTTTTTAGTTTCTCTGCTATCACATCTTTAGGATTTCCTTTTCTATTGCTTCGCAAAGTGCCACAAACGTACATGCTCTTGGAAGTTAGGGCCTTAGTAAGAGATACTGAGTTGTAAAAGTTATCCATAAACAGTACATATCCTTTGTCAAGAAAATCTTCTGCCAAATGTAGTACTACATCTGACGCATGTCCCATCTCACTTTGTGCACCTTCTTCTTTTCCACAGTATATTTTAATTTTGATGATTAATCCATTCGATTCACACAATTCGTATAGCTTAATGCCATATTTGTGTTTTTTGTTTTTGATGTACTGTCTGAATATTAGCCTACCTATCCACAACATCATTGACTCATCAATGCAAAGGCTTTTGTCTGGAACATAATTTTTCTTCATAATATTGTTAAAATAATCCATAATTGGTCGAACTTTGTACAGCCTATCTTCACTCTGTATAGAGGTATCCACAAAATGAAAAAACCTCAATAATATTTGAAATCTGTTTCTGCTCATTAGTGATGACCATAAACTGAAGTCATATAGCACACTTGTACTCCAGTAAGCATCCAAGGAAGGTAAAGAACATGGTCCCATCTGCAGCATAAGACCTAAAAATACTTTCATTTCTGCCACATCAATTTCCTTCCAGTGCTTCATCCTAGAGCTTCTGCGAAGTGGACCCATTTTAGCAATTGTCTGGGAAGCATAGAGGTTAGTTTGCTTCACTAGCATTTCAAGCAATTCTTTTGAAAAGAAAAGGTCAACAAAATCTGCAAGATTGCTCAAATTGGTTTTCAAACCCACATTTTCATTGAATGGAAAGTTTGGTGGGTCACGTGCAATTTCAACCCAGCCATCACAGCTACTACCGGTACTAGTAGCAGGATTACTGGAAGTAGAACTACTAGTAGCACTTGCTGAAGCCACTGTTGTCGGATCAGCAGATAGGCTAGATACTGGTACATGTGGTCACACTGTTGCCTCTTCTTCATCTGAACTTGATTCATCTGAATCTGATGGAACATATAGTGCATGTACATCATCTTCAGAGTCAGATAAGTCAGAAAACTCTTCTGAATAAGAGTCATTCAAATCTAATAAATCATCCAAATCATCCTGAGATATAAATCTTTTTCTAGCCATATGGCGGCAAGTTGTAAAAATAAACTCAAATCTATTTTTGACTTGACAACTTTATGAACTCTTCAACTCAACTACAAAGAAATGAGAGACCAACTGACCACGCTATAACCAGCGGGAAAAATTATGTGGTAATCGGACAATTATTTTTTTAATAAATAAAGAGAAGGTATATTATTACGGTAAGTTCTATACTAGCAGTCTAAAATACAACGGTTATTTTCAACTACGAGTTATCTCGTAGTGTGACATTTTTTGACAAATTTATTGATTCAGGTGCCAACTACGAGAATGTTCGTGGGTATTAATTTTGCGTGAAACTTGACAAATAAGCACCACTGTTACCAAAAATCGACTTTATAGTTTCTTAGCAGTCTTATATGAACAGTACTAGGTTTGGCATTTTTGAGCAGTTTGGGAAAAAACCGGTTGGCAGTCAACGTGTTAACAAGGCAGCCTGCTGCTGTCATATACCTGGCAGCATCTGTAAGCAAGAGAACAAAATTATTTCGGTTTGCTTGGAGGTTTCGTATTGCATCATCAACAGCATGCACAATAGTTTGCTGATTTGGAGACGTACAAAGAATCTTGCAATGCAATAAATAAGTTGTTTCTGGAACTTTGATATCACCTACTAAGGTATTCAAATACTTGCAGCCAGATATTTCGGATTCATCAATCACCATGAAAATAATCTTATCCAAAAGAATTTCACAAACTCGATCTACTTCGCATTTTCCCATATCGTCAACTCGCTTTCTACATGCCAACTCGGATGGAGCTTTACGACCTAGAAATTGAAATAGCGACTGCATTTCTGGATTACGTAGCTTGTAGAGTGGGATATCGGCTGAGAGAAATGCTGAGGTAACTTTTCCAACATAATTGCCCCAACCTACGTTGGTAGAGTCTATAGGCTGCTGCCGCTGCAGCACTGTTGATGACAAGGCTTTTTGATGCTTTGCACTTAGGCGATGTTTGTCCACAGAAGATTTTCTGTCATGCGCAACAATTTTTGCGCACAGTATGCAGTACAGTTGTCCACGAGCAGAAGTCATAAACTCTTTTGGGTGGCGTGAAATAAAGTGTCGAACTTTGGAAAGGGATGATTTCGCTTCTTTCAGCATTTTTACAAATTTATTATACACTCTCAATTTTTCTGCTTATGCCTGACTCTAATAGAAAGGTACGAATTTATAAAAATTAGTATTTATGAGATTAAACAACTAGTTCACGATAGGAATAATGCAAAAACATTTACTTATCATTCACATATTTCAAGTAGACTCATGGCTTTTCCTACCACCTTCATGTTAGAGGTAGCCTTTGCTTAGGCCTATCTCATTCTCAAATATTTTGGAGTTGGACGTCTGCAGTAAAATGTTTAGTATAGTTTGGCTGGCTCTACAAGTTATGCGAAGTTTTACGAATCACAATTCGTTTTACTTTTAACCGCAGTTTTCTGGCTTGTTGACCAAACCCACTACTATTACGCAACAAAGGTTGACAATATAGCCTGAACCAAAACTGTTTTATATGCACTTGCTATGTTATGTACCACATATGTTAAAACAAAGAAGTAAAGCAGGCTTGCCTAATGCCTACACTTGGGATTTCAATTATTAACAAAAATTACACTTGGATTGTTCATTATTTTTCTCTTTTTTTTGCAATATTGACATAAAGTTATGCTTAAAAACCAAAAAAGTTGCAAAAAGTTGCAAAATAAAATTTGGACAAAAATATCCTTACACGCTATATTGAAGTTTTGTGCCACTCAGGAAGCTGTCCGAAGCTGTAAAAAAAAGTTGCAAAAGTTGCAAAAAGTTGCCCTAGTAATAATTTTACCTTTCACAGTTAAATTTACCTATAAACTGTAACCAATTCTAAAATAAATGGGTCATGCTTAGTTTTAGCCATTAGCTAATGCATATTAAATTATAATTAACTAAAGCAGATTGCATTTTCACCACCTCTGATCTACACTAATGTTAACTTAAGCAAGGCCTGCCTGTCTGTCTGTCTGTCTGCCAAAAAAGGCAAAAAGCCAAACAAAAATTCTGCTGTCAAAGGCTTTCTAAAAAGACCAAATGTTTCATTTTTGGTTGTAAAAAGGCCAATCTGACAAGCCTGATCTTGACACTGCTAAATCTAAAAAAAAACAATCTTACTTCTCCCTAAAACAAATGTATGACTCTGACTCCACAGTTCACTGTCATGTTTTTGTTTGTTTGTATTTTTCCTGCCATTTTGTGATTAACTCAACACATTTAGTCAAAAAAACAAATGCTGATACACCCTAAAAAACACAAACAAAATATGAACATAAAAGCTGCTTGAAACCAGACAAAGAGCTGCATGTGGCATGTGAGCTGCAGGTAGGGCAGCTCTCTGGACTAAGGAACAACAATAATTTTGGTTTCTGTAATGTTGGCTGCTTTTTTTAGATTAAATAAATTCTTTGTCATGCAAAATTTCAAGATAATTTATGATATTTGCAGAGAAGAAAAACAATTTAAAACTGAAATCTTCATCTTGCTTAGAAAGAAAGAATTTTTTTGTTGAATTTCATTTATCCATTTTTCATATCTTCATCACTAGCAAATTGAAAAAATTGAACTTTTGCCCTTTTAAGATAATTTTCTTTGACAGGCAGCACATATAAGGCATTACAAAACTTGCTACAAAATTTAACTCCCAACAAAGTACTTAAATTTCTGTGACTGCAAATCAACAATCATGATTTATTTAATGTAAATATACACTAAAGCTTAGCACAACAAACCAGGAAAAACATTGAATACAAAAAAGTCATTTTGATTTGCATACATATTAGGGTGGTCCCTATCTGGGGGTAAAAATTAAAATTATCTTTTTTTGAGCTCTCAGCCTATAAACTGGATCCAATTGTTTCAAAAACATTGTTGTACAGTTTTTTCAATTTGATTAATATTTAGTGGTAGTCCAATGGATTAGAAGTTATCTTTTCTGTGGCATTATTACATTTTATATATAAAAGCATTTTTTAATATTCAGCCTCTGGTCCTCCCCAAATTGGGTATTTGCTGCTCAAAGCAGGGGTATCACAAATGCTACTCTGCTTATTATTGCCTGGGTTGACATAGAGTTTCTTTGCAAATATCTGGGTAAACACGTCTATGCTCAGAAACAAATTGCAAGGAATTGCAGTTGTTCTTCATCCTTTACCAAGAGATGGTTGTAAGCATGCACAAGTGCAACTCCATGTTCAGCATTATGATTCACAACTTTTAATCTTTTTACAATTCCTAGAGAAGATTGAAAGCTTTCTGAGCTATGCCAAACATCTGGATTTTTTAAAAAAAGCTAGTGTCCAGACGAAGCTTGTGGAAGAACTTATTTGTTTTAGGAGTAACAAAATCATCCAGTTGCTTGTCTTCAAGGAAAGAAGCCTGATATTGTGGTCTTTTTGTGGGTTTTTCCTCATGATCTTCTCCTTGAAGCTTGCCAACCATGCGCCTCTTTACTTCAAGTGGAAGATTATCATAAAAAATAATGAGGGCCACAAGCTCCTCAGAAAAGTACCAGAAGTGCTTTGATAATTTGTTGAGTATACTTTTTGAAACTGCTGCATTGGGTAGTTGAAGCAGTGACTTTTTTAAATTTAAATCATGCTGAGGAGATTCTTGAGCAACTGGGGCAGTGAACCAGGTCTCAAATAGCCTGTACTAGTATTCAGTGGTGTATTGCTAAATAATAAAGTAGGTGGATGGTTGGACTCAACACTTGTCATTTTATTACCAGGTTATTGAAAGAAATTAGATTGTTCAGAACCGTATACACTTTAATAATTTTTTTATCTAATAAATACAGAAAGCCGATATTTGTTGAAATCTGAAATTCAAAAAATAAATACCCAATTCCATTGCAAAATTGTAATATTAAAATACAAAAATTACAAAAATTTTCATATCAGATCCTCTTCTTGCTTCAAGTTAGCTTTGGCAACTTTTCTCTTTGTGTCTGTTGTTGATTGATGGTTCTTAACATATTCTTCAGGTTTCCATAAATTTATTGGAGGATTGTGTAACTTAATAAAAATTAAGTTGCTAACTCGCTGGACCAGTAGTCGCAATCTGCTACTGGTAAGAATATTGTTCATTGCCCTGAAGCCCCTCTCACATTTAGCTGAACTGCACGGAATAACCTTGATGCAGTTAAGTAAAGGTTCTAAATCCACAGGTACACTTTTTTTCCCACCATTATCAAGAAAATCTTCAAATGCTATTATGGTGGCATTTATAGCTTGCATCATGTGAAATTTATGACAGAGTGATTTTATTTGACTTCAACCAAAATTCAGGGGTATTTCTTCAGGCCTGTTTTTAATAGACCTACATAACAAAATGGAATGAAAGTACAGGGTGCGGACAAAGTCCTTGGACAAATTTTAAAATTCAATTTAATGGATGTTTAAATATGTATATGCGGTAAGTTTTCAGTGTTATGAATTATTACAAGCCTCATATTTCAGATTTTATCATTTATTTTTTTTAAATTTTGCTTTAATACCAAATATGAGTGCTTAACATGCAGACATTATTGAGCTCCATCACGCAGGCAAGACAAACTCTGAAATAGTGAAGCTTCTTAAAGCTGCAAGATCGACTGTTTACTACACTGTTATGAAGTTTCAAGAACTCAAAGGTACTGAAGATTGTTCTTGATGTGGAAGATGCCGAAGGTTGTTGATGCTGTCAGAGCCCGAGTCTCGTGCAATCCAAAGAGATTCATGATGGGAATAGCCTGTGATATGAATGTGAGTGACAAGATGATGAGAAACACTGTTAAGACAGATTTAAAGTTGTCATCTTTCAAAATGCAAACTTGTCAGCGCCTCATAGACCTCCAAAAAGAAAAGAGACTAGATCAGCAAAGATTCTTCTTAACAAGTTGAAGGCATGTAAGGACACAGACAAGATCATTTTCTCTATGAGAAATTGTTCACTGTCAAGGCAATTTGTAATCGACAAAATGACCAAGTCCTAGCAAAATTTTTTGCAGATTCCAGGAAAAGGGTTTTCATATGCCAGAAACCTCCTTTCATCATGGTGTGTGCTGCCATATCCAAAACATGGAAGACTCCTCTCATCTTTGTTCCGCAAGCTCAGAAGCACTCTCTTGTGACAGTATGGGCCAAAATGCCTCAAGAAACTCTGCGTAAAGCAGCAGAGGGCTTTCGTAGCAGACTTAAGCATGTAATTCAGGTCAGAGAGGAACATATTGAGTGAAATTTTATACGAATGTTTAAAAATGTCTTGTTAATTATATAATTCATTATTTTGTAATTTTATTCACTATTTATGGAAATATCACATTTTAATGTTGTCCAAGGACTTTGTCTGCACCCTGTAGAGCAAACAACATCTCAACAACAATATTTTACCAAATGAAAAGTTCTAGAAAGTCATTGGAAGCTTTTTAACATTCTTATTTCAGGAAAACAAGCAGCAGTCATTCTTTTTAAATTAAAATGTTGAAAAACCTCCAAACTTTTTTAAACGTTTTCCTTGCCTCATGAACTTAGCAAAACATTCATTTTCATCAACCTCTTCGATACACCCTATGTAGAAATGTGATGCCTATGTAGAATGTTTGATTAAGTCAAGAAGATATATATCACAAAAAATTTCTTTGTTAGTCGTTTGATTAAGTCAAGAAGATATATATCACAAAAAATCTGGAGCGTGAAGCGGCACCACATGACCCAGTTGGACCTCCATTGATAAAATAATTTTTATATCTCACTTAAGGAAAAATAAATAACGGAGAAATGCTATTTCCCATGGCATTTATTGTGCAGACCAATGTCACAAGTTGTCCACATTCTGCATACACAACAGACCCTAGTTGTTTTCTTCCTTTTTTGGCTACAATACTTTTTGGAGTCTGAATGGTTGTCACTCCCATCTCGTCTACATTATAGATTCTAGAAAAAACTTGTGTCTAAAAAGATAAAGCTCAATGTTGATGCTTAGGAATGAAATGTGTCGAGAAGCTTATGCATTATTTCACCCTATGATTTAGTGCCATAGTTCCTCCAGTGTTGCAGGAAAACAAGGGTGGCATTAAGTTGATATCATCTACTGATACATACCCTCACTATAAGTAGGCTACTAAAGTTTTAGTTAAGTTACTTAAGTATTATTGTATCTTTTTTTCAGTTATATTTTTTATGTAGTTAAAGCCTGGAAAACAACAGGGACAAAAAATCATGACAAAAGTTCTTTTCAAAGACACAGCAATAACAAAATAGTTGACCTAGCTATTGTTTAATCAATGAGTGCAGCTTGGCCAAAAACTATGTTCCCATCATAGCAATTAAGTTTACTCTAGCAGTACAGTTTGACATTAAACTTAACTCAAACTTTGAATCTCAGTTCTTGCATATCCTTAATTAAATTCTTTTCATTGGTTCATTAAATAAAAACTATCAAGACAAAAGTTAACGCAAAAATAATACTATAGTTAGAGCTATAAAACAAAAAATTTTTAGCTATAGTTATTGTAATGTCTGCTGACTATCTAAACAGATTAACTCTTTTCCTTTTTCTAAAAATTTTTTGACGCAATACATTTGAGCTACATTTCTCAATCACTAAATCTTGTATATGCTCTTCAACTTCAGTAAATTTGCATGTTTCTGCTTTTTTGTCTTAAAACACGTAATGAATTGCTCAATTGTTTTATCATCTCTTTGATATGATTTCTAAACATGTGGTGCTCAAATGGCACATTTATGCTAGATTGAAAATATTCTGTTAACATTTTTGCAGCATCATCGTACTTCAACAGATATCCTTTTAATGTAAAAAAAATATCCTGAAGCTGTATACCATCACAATAAAAAAGCATACTACATTTTGTTTTTGATCACTTATTTTTCTTACATTTGCATAAATTTCAAATGCTTTTTTCCACTTAATCCATCTAGTTCCTACACCATTACTAACACAATCAAAGGTAGTCGGATCAAACTTAGACAACTCCATCTTTTTTTCCAATCTTTGTTGCTAATGTAATGTCTGGTGGCTATCTAAACGAATTAAACTCTACATAGTTCAACAGACTGTACACACAGTATCCTCCAAATGTGTATTATTTTTAAAACTCGTTACAAATACATTATAATATATACATTGTTGCCAAATATAATTCCATTTTACATTATACAGGATGTTTGGAAAGTCACTGTGCACTTACATATTTGTTAAAATACATGTTTCAATATAGAATACAGGAGGTAAATATGAATGACAATTATAAATTATGTTGAAAGTGACCCACCCTCCTTAGCATCAATACAGGCTTCGACCCTTCTTATTTTGTTTTTAAACACCGCTATCAGTTGCTTGCTTGAAATAGACGGAATGAATGCTATTATTACTGCTTGCAAGTCATCCAGCAAGTGCAGACAGTCTCAATGCACTGCAGATTTTGCTGCTCCCCATAGATAAAAGTCTGGTGAATTCAGATCTGGTGAACGGGGGGGCCATACGTCTTTTGAAATAATGCGGTCTCCAAAGAATTCCTTTAATAAATCCATAGATCTGGTGTTTTATGCAAACTGTGAGGATTATCAGATGACCACAATCTTGAATTTTGCAAATTAATGTAACCTGAGAGATGGAACCATGGTTTATTGGTGAAAAAGGTCACATCCAACACATAAGTTGTATTCTCTTTGATAAATTGGTTAAACCATCGGTCATAGCATAATTGTTTCTTATGATCAGTGGTTTTCAGTTCTTGCACTGCCATTATTTTGTACAAGAAGAGCTTTAATTGCCTTCTGACGGCCTTATGAGCAGTTGCAAGACCAATATCATGCTGCTGAGCTAATTTTTGTAATGATTTTGATGGACTCTGCAGCATACTGTCAGAAATGTCCAACAGTTTCTCCTTTGATAGCTTTGCTGGTCTTCCACAGTGTTCAGCATCATACGCTGATCCTGTTTCCTGAAACTTATCAACAAGGTTATGAACTGTGTTGCATTGTGAAACAGCTTTATCTGGGAATTTTTTAGCAAACTGCTGTCGCACTACATCTGTGTATCTATCACCCTCTCGGAATACGTGTTTGACAAGCAATACATGTTCTTCAGTTGTTAAAACCATATTGGGGTTATAATATGAATAATAATGAATTAAAATCTGAAATATAAAAAAAAAATTATTAGAAAAGTGCACAGTGACTTTCCGAACACCCTGTAGTTATTCACAAACACTACAGTTACTGTTCCATAAGTGATGCCAAATGGTCATAAAACATGTTTACAGCTATTTTGTTAAATGCTCTTGTGCAGGCAAATGATGTGGCTTCTGGCTTTCATACAGATAAATGATGCCTCTTCTTGAATCCTCTTAATCATTCTTCTCCTAAAACACATTTTAAAATTTGTCTGTATGTTATTAAATTCATTGGTTATAAGAAGATACAATTAGACTATGTAGTGAATAATTGGGCCTAGTAACAAAACCTTTTCTCATTGCCAACTTTCTGGTATTGTCATTTCGTTAGATTTTGCCAGTTTGTAGGCCAACTCTTGCACTTTATTGCTTGAAATTCCATGGAATATATTACTAAAATTTTTGATGTGATTTGAAAGATCAATTTTCATCTGGTCTGTCAAAACCCTGTGTGCATCTACTGTCACTGTGTAACCAATACGCATTCCATTATTAATATCACCAGATTTTTGTTTTTCTATAAATCGTTTTAAAGTCATGCAATTAATTCCATAAGTGGTAGCTGCTTTTTGAACAGTCATATCTTCACTAACAGCCTTAGATGCATTTTTCAAACAGCTTTTGGAATATTACCGTATTGAGTTTTTCTCATGTAACTTTGAGGCATTTTAGCTGATATCTTACTACTTTTGCTTTAGAAAAATGTCAAGTTAACCCTAGAACAACCACACCAGTCAATTGACCAGTAAGGCACTTGGTTTTTGTGATATTTTTTGCAAATGAGCGTAAATTCTGTTGATATTCCATGTAATCCTCAAATGTGGTTGGAACTATGTGCTCTATTAACCCTGTGTTCCTCAGGTGGAATTTATAACGTGATTACTCAGGTGGGGTGTTTGAACACCCCAGTGAAAAAATGTTTATAACCTTTTTATAAGATATAGTTATACTACTGATATGAATACAAGGTGTCCATAAATTAAGGCAATGAACCTTTTGTCCTCTACCCAAAATACTAGATCGCAAAAACTGTATTGCTGTTTATGATTAGATAGATTAAGGTAAAGGCTTTCAAAAGATATACAGTATAGTTATTCAATATAGCATCCTTTGTTTTTAGCTACTGCCTTCAATCTGGCTGTTAATGAGACACAAGCAGCACAGAGCATTTTCTGAGAAATGGTGTCCCACTCCTTCAATAGTTTGGCCTTAAGTGTCTCCACAGTTGGATGAGGAGTGGAGCAAACCTTATTCTCCAAGATGGACCAGATGGAGTAGTCCAAAGGGTTCAAATCTGGGCTCCTTGCTGGCCAGTTTTCCTTATAAAGGAGAGGATTTTCCTCTGAATCCAGGATTGTGTGAACTTGGAGCCATGAGAGGGTGCAGAATTCTGTTGCAGGGTCCATGGCTTGCCTTGGAAGTGCTGATTGACCCAAGGTAGTAGACAACCCTCCAAAATGTCCATGATGTACCACTTGGAGTTCAATTTGACTCCAGATGGGGCAAAAAGGAGGAGGATTTCCTGGTTGCTGTGACAGCTACCCAAACCATGAGAGACTAGGGATTTTGACGTCTGGTGATGATTCTTCCTTCAGTGGCAGATGAGGAGGCCCAAACTCTATCATTTTTGCTGGCTTACCATCGACTGAATGCCAAATTTCTTCTCGTCTGTGAAAACCAGGTTGGACAGCGTGCCTTCATCAATGTCCTTCAAAATTTTTCTGCATTTTTGGGCCCTCATTGCCACATGACAACCTGTCAGCTCATGACAATGCATTGTCTTAAAGGGTTTTTGTCCAAGATCGTCTCTCAACACTTGGTGCATGGTGGATTTGCCCACACCAGCTGCTGCAGCCAATGTCCTGCAGCTTCAATGAGGGTTGCATCACAGCTTTTCCCTCATGTTTTTGATGAGTTGAGGGGTGCAGATACTTTGTTTTCTGCCTTGCCCTTTCCTGTCAAAAGTGTTGCTGGTCTCCTTAACAATTTTTCAAACTGTTGAACGGTTTGTTTTCAGCCATTTTGCAATTTTGACATTAGTTTCACCACTTTTGTGGATGTTGATTCCAATAAAGAATTAAATCAACTTGACTGATATTTCAACAGATTGAAGAATATGCATCCCTCGCCCTGATCTATTTGTAACTTCTGATGTAGTTGAATTAAATTTATTAAAAGTCGAAAACTGGATAATTTCAAATTTGTTGTCCAGTATAAAGCATTCAAAAAAAATCTTGCAGTAGTTTACAGTTAAAAATGAATTTTACAATAATGATGAAAGATGAATGCTGAGGAAACCAAGTTGATGAGACAAAGGCAACAAGATGGTTTTTTCAATACTGAGGCAACAATTGCAAAATTCACAGTTACCACCATGCACCACTTAAGCTTTTTCAAAATAAATCTTTACCATCCAGAGAAGAACTCAAAGGGAAAAAAGGCGATTTTCATAACTGTGCACTTACTCAATGTGGAAAACAAGCAGAAAAACACACAGTTGGTAAATTAACAAATGAGTACGCATTGACTGAAAACTCAAGTTTGACAGAAAAATTATTATTATTATTTTTTTAAAATAAATTGACAGTGAAGTTTAATAACTATATTTTGATCAACAGCCATCAAAATACTAATTTTAAAAAATTTTCATATATCTGAAGAATAAGTAGAGAGTTCAAGGTTTAAATGTTGTACTGTTTTATGAGAAAAACCAAATTTATATGCACTTAATTTCACCACAAAAGTTGGTTGCCTTTATTTATGGACACCCTGTATATTTACAATCTATGTTGAACAGTTTTATGGCGCTAATTAGTAATGTAAAGCAGAGACTTCTAAATAGTAATACCTAGACTGGAAATTGAATTCGCTTTGCATACAACATAAGGCTGTAAAAAAAACTGAAACAACAGCTCAGATGAAGCAATTTTGTCTTAGCTCACTAATCATGGTTAGCTAAAGAAAGAAATTGAATGGAAAAGTGCTTTAAAAATACTGTAAATGGTCACTGTAGTTAAAAAAAATACATTATTTTTGTTTATTTCAGACAAAAGTTTGTCCATATTAACACCGCAACAGAGAAAATGCATCAACAATTCAAAATACAATGATAAACATTCAAAGAATTTTGTAAAATAGTAGCACAGCATATACAATATGAAACCACGTATTATTAATTAATCTCACAAATTTATACTAATGTGGATCATACATCATCAAATGCAAAGCCAAAAATAAAAAGTTGTATATGCAAGTTAGAATCGATTTTTTGCATTTGTGATTTTGTAAATATTGCTTTCAATAATCAATCAATCAAAAAAAAAAGAATACAGACAGTTCAGTGAAAATGACAACTCTATACCATATAAATATGCAAATTAATTCAAACTGTATTGAAAATATTCGGTTGTTAATAGTGCAGACCCTATTTTCAGTTTTGTCAATTTGTTTTGTTAATGAGCTTTTGAATTTTTCTTTCTCCACTACCGGAAGAATGTTTGCTTATGTTCTTCATCAAGTTTTTGCACATGTAATTAAAAAAATGCATTGCCATCCCTTCCATAATCTTGTGTCTTTTGTGGCATAGTGCTGGAACAGACCATGGTGAAACTACAGATCCTTCAAAAATGGTTATTGACACTATCTTTTCAAATATATTCCTTTGATCATGCCCATTCAAAACAAAGTGTTAAATTTGTGTATGCTACCTCAGTAAATATCTTCCAGCACAATATCCCTATCTCAAACAATGCCATTGTTGGTTTCCAAAGGCCACCATGATTTATTTCATTAAAAAAATTCAACACATCTGGGGGTATGTCTGCTTCAACAAAGGTGTCATGCACAGTATCAATTGTTGAATTTTTGCATGCTTCACACTTGTTACATTTAGTCATGGATCTGCAGCAGTAGCCAGTGATGTAATATATCATGGCAAAGTCATTTTCTGTGGGTATAATATTAAAAAGTAATTCAGCATGAAGAGATTCTGTCTTTGTTAAAATTGCTGAGATTGAAACAGACTTATCTTTAACAGCTTGTTCAATCTTGCAAATAGATATATGAGAATACTTTAGCAGAGATATAGTTCGAAGTTTTTTGTTGCTTTCTAAGAGTTGTTTTATTGAAATGAAATAGTTTGAACTGCTAAGTTGACAAATACAGCCAAACCTTTTTTCAATGTTGTCTGATTGTACTTTTCCAAGCAGCACATAATTAAAGCAACACTTATTCAATAAATACTTACACAAACCAGTCAAAGCTTGTCAAGTCTGACGAAGAGCAAGGAATGTTTCCTTTGTTAACCCATAAAGCTGAAAAAATAATTAAAATAACATGTTTAGCCACAGTATTATTCATTATTTTATGCTAATTTACTCATCTTTAATTTAAAAACATTTTAACATGTGATTGGTTCACCCAAACCGTCACGATTCAAATTCCACGATAGAATAATATACACAACCAGGCCATGATACAACTATCACAATTAAAAATTCAAAAATTTTTTTCATAGAACAATGTTTAACAAATAGCTTAAAATGTTATAATTTTTGAATTTTAATAAAAAATAAAATAAGCAATATACAAACCTTAGAATTTTCCTAAAATGTGATATATTGTTCAAAACTTTCCAGAAATTCAATTTTCCAATTATTTGAAGATTGTATTGGGTCCTGATATATATTTCATTTGTGTTATCACTAACATTTACAAATGACCAAAATTTGATAAACAACTCAATTGTAGCAGCAGTTTCACTGCAGTTAAATTGTTTTAGTTTAATTACTGCTGAGTCATGAAGAACTGAAAGGGCTAATTTTACATTTACCTTTTCAATGGTTTTGGCCTTGAGCACAGTATTCGACAACTTTTGTGCAATCCTAAGAGGCTTATCACATTTGTTGTCATAAACTGGTTGAACATCTGAAAAATTTGCAATTAGTGAATTGGGCACTAAAGGAGGTAGTGATGGTAATTTAAAAATTTGTTTTGTCAGAAAGTTATTATAAATGTTTTTAATAATATGAGTCAGATTAAAAACCAAAAATATTGTTCCACCAGTATAAGAGTTTTTTATCGAGTTTTTCCAACTGCCATTACAAAGACAATCCTTGTAAAATTTTCTATTTGCTGATGCATTGTCTATTGATATAACAACAACATTAAATCCAGCTTTATGAATAAGTTCCATGACTTTGTCATAATAACACTTTAGAGCAGTGGTTCTCAACCTTTCTTCTCTTGAGGCCCATTTTCACTGTCAAAAGAAATATTAGGCCCACAAAACCTTTAATAAAAATTTCAAGTATCATGAAATGTTTTCTTATTAATATAAACAATACAGTAAAATAGTCAATGACCAAACTAATCCTTGTGTCTATTTATCAGCTTGTCAAGTTGCACTGCTAAACCTTGGTTCAACCTCAAGCGTAAGTCTCCTCTCTTTTCAATTTGCAATTGATTTCTTTGTCAGTAAATCATTTACTGCAGAAAATCCTGCTTCAACTAACCAAGTAGTAGGAAATCCAAGTAAGAATGGAAGTACTTTTTCAAATAACAATGGATAGAATGATCTTACGCTCAGCCATCTGATTAATCTATTCCTTTCAATATTTGCCAGTAATACTTTGTTGTCCTTTAGTTCAAGAAGTTTACCAGCAATAATGGGATCAATGTCTTCCTCAATTAAGACGTCAAAGTGTGCCATATCTATAATCCAACCTGGTGGACTCATTTCGATTATATCTTTAAATCTTCCGGTCATATCTTCTCTTAAGTCTTTTGTAGATGCATCTACCAGAGATTTAATTTGTTCAAAAAAGAGCGCACTTTCTCAGCAAAATCTACGAGATTAGTGTTTCACACTTGTAGTGTTTTGTTTAGTTGGTTAACATGCTCAAATAAGTCAGCCAGGTAAAAAATCCTTGCCTATATATTACTGTTATTTAATGCTGAAAACAAAGTCTCAGCTTTACAGTTTTGTTTCTTGCTTTGAGCATTAGTTTCCATGTGATGAACAAAGATAAGAACCATGTCCCAAAGTTTAACAAGGGAATTTCTTTTAAAAAGCCACCTAACTTCAGTGTGTAAGAGAAATGTCTGGTGCCTCACCCTCACATAGTTTCTGAAACAAGCGGTCATGCAAAGCATTAGCTTTGATAAAATTTATTGCTGAAATTGCAACTTTCAATGCCTCTTGGATGTCATTATTGAGAGATTTAGCAGCAAGATGTTTTCGATGAATAATGCAATGAATTGTAATTATATGGGGGGCATCTTCTTTTGATTTTGCAACAAAACCATTGTGCCTTCCGGTCATAGCACTGGCACCGTTGTGGCAATCTGCAATAGATTTGACAGGGGAATCCCATTATTGTGCAGGAATTCATAAACAGCTGCATAAATTGTTTCACTTCGTGTGTCAATCAGCTTGTTTATGAATAACATTTCTTCATGGATTACTATTGCATCAATATATTGAACATAGGCAAGTAATAAACAGAGTTATTTATTGTAATTTCATCAATTTGCAGTAAAAACTTTAAAACTTTTAATTTTTCCACTAGCTGTTCCTCAAGATTTTCTGCCATTTCATCTTGCCTTTTTTTTACTGTGTTATTGGATGAGGGGATCTTCTGTAAAATATTAGCAGCTTGTTCTCCTAGCAATTCTTTAGCACAAATCAACTTTACTGGCTTCACTAGACGTTCTGCAATCGTGTGGGGCTTTCCCACCTTAGCAATCATTTCACTTACAATATAGCTAAATTTAAGTGTCTTTCTATTATTACCGTATCTCTTGCCTTTTTCCAAAGGAAATCTAAAGGTTTTGGAGTGTGCTTCTGCCGTAACTCCACTTTTTTTTCAAAATAGCTGAGCTCTTTCCCTACATAACTAGGATGCTTTGCCTGTTGATGAGCTAATGATAATTTATGACTTTTTCATGGAATCATTTGTCATTATTAAACCACAGTCCACACATTCAGGCTTCTCAGAATCAGCAGTTGATGGATAAAAGCCTAGTAATAAAAACTCTTTCTGGTAATTGCGGACAGTCTTCCTTTTCTTCAAACTTGAAGATGCCATTATGGAAAGTCAGGGGGTTAAAAGAAACGTTGGATATTATCCTAATAAACTGAAAATAAATGTTTTACCAAATTAAAATAATTAAGCCATTTGTTTTATAATGTTATAATCAATAATCAAACTATCTTTTAATAATAAAATTATACCACAACCTTAAATCGCTGAGCTATTAAGAATTAAGACACTTTAGCCTAATAACATAAGAAATTTTAAAATTTATATCTATAAAAACACATTTGCAAAAAAAACTAATTATATTATATATTGTATTAAAAAACCAATTAAGGTCTTGTCCAATTCGATCTTGACCAATAATTGACCAATTAAAGTCTTGACCAATAAGGTCCAATTCGCTTGAACATTAAGGTCATGATTCCATAAATTTAGATTAGCAGATAAACTATCAATTTTAGCATACATTTTTCTTGGGACCTAATGCAGGCCCAATGAAAACTTCAGGCCCATTTCAAAAATTCTCAGGCCCACTTGTGGGCCTGAGGGCCCATATTGAGAAACACTGCTTTAGAGTATCAGCTTTTAGATTTTTTTACAGAAAAGATGCCAATCATATCCCTGTACCCACTTGATAAAGCTTTTACCATAAAGCACAAAGCTGTGGTAGCAACTTCACAACCAGCAGTCAGACTGTACAATTGACCACCACTTGACTCTATACGTTTTAAAAGCTATATTTTGTTGATCATAATTACAATGTTTCTATCAAATGCATTAAGCATTGAAAAATGCATATGTAAATATTTAGAATCATCAAGTCCAGCTGTTTTGTCTACATTCTAATAGTAATTTTTAGCCTTTCGTATGCCTTAGCACTAGTTGCATGAATGATATATGACAACAAGAGCAAATTCATTGAATATCTTCGTTGTTTGTTGGTAAACAAAAGCTCAACTTGTTCCAATAAAAATTTTAAAACATGAACATCTAGGGTGTTGTCAGACACCTCTAAATATTCCTCAATCAACTTAGTAGTATTGTGAACGTAAGCTGAAATGATGAAGTATAACTGCTTCTATCCAAATTTTTAGCAAAAGCCATTACTTTATGACTTGTGATACCAGGGAAATTTCAGATGAAACAATGTTGCTGTAAACAGACTGAGGTACAACTTTCTGTTCATGGTATACTGTTATGTCAAGACTCTTGGAAATGAATATTACGGATAAAATCTGTTTGTGGTTCCTCCTCTGACAAGTAAACCATGAAGTCCAAGTGTGTGTTATGCATTATAAATCCTTCTGGCTTATTTTCATTTGTAGGTTTTGTAATAAGCTCATCAAAATTTGCCAATTTGTCATCGTTAAGAAATTTCTCATACCGCTCTTCTAAAATTGCACTTTCGTTTTCACATCATGATGATGTCAATGAAAGATTAGAGTGACAGGGTGTATTTTTATGTGTATAATAGGTAGGAAGGTCCTGAAAAACAGATGATATAGCATCATGTTTTAATCGTCTTTTTTCTAGCTTGGGATCTTGCCTTCTTTTTCGTTGAAGGAGTTGATCAGTTAAATCTTCAATAAAATCTTCACGTTTATAATGTAGCAAACACAACCGAGAGTATTGAGTAGGTTTGAAATTTTTTCTTGCCACTCTTTTCAACCACACTCTTAACAGCTCTTCGTTCTTTATTAGAAATTTGTGAAAAGTAATGTTAACATTTGTGCTTTCCCCAATATACCCAGACTTACAGTAATGGCAGAGCACTTACAAACCATTGAATATAGTACAGTAGCAAAAAATAGTATTTTATAGCACAATAATCTGTAATAAAAAGTAAGTATATAGTAGATTTTTACCACATTAATAAATCAATCAAATATTGACTGTATTTGCAAGTCTTTAGTTTAACTATTATGTAAGTTTAACTATTATGATATTAATAAATTATTATGTAAGTAATGTTAATATTTTCTTTATTTTTGTACAGTTGGAATTGATGTTAATTCCACACAAAATGACTTCACATCCTTTTTTTTTAGCAATTTCAAACACAAAAGCCACACTCAGTGCTCTTCAACCTTTTTTTCTGTGGTATACCTTTTACAATTTTTCAAGAACTTCGTATACCCAGTAATGTGTAATTGTGCACATAAAACTTACAAGCAGAAAACTTACAAACAGAAAACTTAGAATTAGATCACATGATGTTAAGCACGCAAAAGTACAAAAAACAAAGTTTAATACTTTGTTTAATGGCTTGCTTGTTCTTGCATAGTTTCGGCAATTCGGAGGTAACGCGGTGTTATTTCTTTCTCAATCCCTCCTCGCATTAAAGAATCAATGTCAAGTATTGAGTTTCTTTTCTTTGACTTGATTTCAACAAGACTGGAAAACCCTTCTTCACATAAATAAGTTGTAGGCATCTGTACTAAGATATCAATGGCACTTTTTGCAAGATTTTTATATTCCAAAAATTCAAGAAGGTAAACCCAAAAGTCTGAGTAACCCATTTCTCGGAAAGCAATCTTTTGGTTTAAATCAGCGCAGAGCTCCAGTAATTCCTCATCCTCTGTTGGTTCTTCATTAAATGGCTGAATAATCCAAGAGTTTGCTTCCAGACGTTTGTCATTGGCTTCAGGAAAGTATGCACACAAATTATCACCAAGCAAGTTTAAGTGAGCAACGATAAGTGTCGACAGGTTGTCTTCCGTGGAAGCGTCCTCAAACTCCCATTCAGACTCTTTCATGTACTGGCTCAATAAAGGAAAGTCGTTGAAGTTCCTTGATGCAGCATGCTTTTTCCACAGTGGAATTTTCAATTTGAGCGCATTGACTTTGCTACTTGATCGAAAAATGTCGCCTCCTTTCCCTTGAAGACTGAGGTTCACTTGATTTAAACGATCAAAAATCGATGCAAGGTAGGCCAATTTAGCAACCCAGTAGATGTTGCTAAACTTGGAAGCTCGTGGGTTTCCACATTCATTGCAAAACGTCTCTATTTCTGCTCTAAGTTCAAATACACGGGAAAGAACTTTTCCTCGCTGCCTTTTTTCCGCCGTGAATTAGCTCAGCTGCAATTTCTAAACACGGTAGCACTACACGCTCAAGTTCGGTGTACGGGCGTTTCGCTTTCATCATGTGATGTGACATTCGCAACGATGCCAATAGCATGTTCTTGTTCTGAGTTACCTGGTGTCCCATTTGCTTATCAAACAAATGGCTCTGTTTCTTCTGAGCATCTAGATATGACTGAAAGAATTTTGTACATTTGTTTTGGTGTTCTGGATGCTGTTTCGTTAGGTGACTTAAAAGCTTTGACTTAACGACATTAATATTGCCAAAACTGGTTGAACAAAAAAGACACTGGGCAGAAGAATAGAGATTTTCCTCTTCACCAATTGGCCGGCGAAATCCATAATTAATAAAGTCTTCGTTCCATTTTCGGCGTTTAGAGATTATTTTCTGCCATTTAGCAGGTTGAAGCTCAACTTCATTCGCGGAAGGCGAGGCTAGCGCTGTATCAGGGCCAGATTCTTTTCTGCTTTCATTACTAAAGTATTTAAGCAAAGACATTGCAACCTTTAAAAGCAAAAAGGATTTTATTTAGATTTTAGCTTATTGTTTCTACATGCCTCTTGTCTTAACCCTTTAAGGGACATAATTTTTTTACAACTTAAATTTATTCAAAAATCGTTTTTTATGTCTTGTTAGGTGTTCTTAGACACTATAAAAAAACAAAATTTTAATTTTTTTGTTTTTTTAACAAAATACACCATGGGTCATATATGACCCAGTGTCCCTCAACGGTAAATTTTTTTCGCCGCTCAATGCAAAATTATATATCAATGACTGAACTTTTAATAAAGGTTGTTAAAATGAATAAACATTGCAAGTAAAAAAGTTGATTTAACTAACCAGGCAATTAATAAGATTGCTTTCAAATTGAATTTTTATTAAAATTTTTATTTGATTATTTTATTAATTCTGTCTTGCAACGAACACTGGAATGAATACCTAATGTTTGCACACAAATTTCATATATTTCTATAGCAAACACTCAACCTTACAGATAGAAAAATATTTATTGTTTATATCCATGATATACAACAAAGCAATTCTGTGTGGTAGCCCATGAACAGTGATGGCTTTAGTATGAAGCGTATGTAGTGGTCGCAGCTGGGCCCTTTATAGTCAAAAAGTGGCCCAACTCCAAGCAAAACATTGTTGTATTTCTTCGTAGCAGCATTATGATGGTGGGTTCACCTGCCTGCACTTTAACTTTAAAACAAAAGTCGGGATCACGTACTCGAATTAAGGTGATTACCTTTTTTGAGACCACCTACGGTTTTGGAACAAAAATGGAGATTTTGCACTTAAATTGAATGAGACGATTATATTTTAGAGATCAACTATATCTTTAACACAAAACAAAAAAACTTGACACACTAAAAAGTGGCTCACTCATTCTTTTCTTGTACCAGGTCTTCCTTTTGTAAGCCTATCATAGTCCATGAATTCTTAAAAAACAAGTAAGCCTACCCCATTAGCAAATGCATACCAAAAATACCTCATTTCAACCACATCAGTAGTAAAAACATTCCCTTTTTTTTTTCTTTAGTTTTTCTCATTTAAAGTCAATTCACTTGAAGTATCGTTTTTTTATAATTTCTGTTTAGCTTTATATTCTCAGGTTGATTTGCAGCTGGTTGAGGAGCTTCTGTTGTAACTTTAAGAACATTTGTATTTCTATTCTCTTTTAATAAATTCTTTATTTTTTTTAAATAGTACAAATCTTCATCATCAAGAATGAGTTTTTTCTCATCACCACTGCTATCAGTAAATAAAATATTTTAAATACATCAAGATAAAAAAGTTTTTTTCTACTGACCTGGTAAAACTAATTAGGCCTAAATTATCTTCATGATTTATATCCAATTTTTTTAAAAGTGAAATAAGTGTATATTTACTAATTTTTATGACTCCAAAAAGAAAAAAACTGCTTTTTTACATCACAACCTGTGGGGCAAAATAATAGCACAATACTCCGAGTAAATATTCAGCAACACAAAATGTTTGGTTTTCGTTCATTATTTGCCGAGTTCAGTTGATTATCTTTTAAATCTAGGGAAATCCCCAAAGCCTACAAAGCTGGTAACGGTGCACTATAAATGAGAAACAAGTAATCAATACTTACAGCAATTATTCAAAAATGTTTTATCTAAGACATCAATTATACTTAGAAAATTAATGAAAAAATTTAGTGAAAGTATGCAAAGCATATAAGTTTCTTTGCATTACAGCAATATTTACATATTTTATAATCACCAATATTTACCTTTGAGGGACACTGGGTCATATACGACCCACAGCGGTTTTTGCTTTAGTTTTTGAAATCAAAAAGCTTGAATAAATCAATAATGATTTTAAATCATTAGCAAGAACCTAATCTTAAATACTAAAACTCAAGTTGTATAAAATACGATTATTTTACTTTGATTAAGTCAGCTAATTAAAGTCAAAAATTTTTTTCAATTTTGGTAGTCAAAAAGTTTACAAAATTATGGTAAAAAATATAAAAGTTTTCAATTTTTTTTTTTTAAATTAAACTTGAATCTTTTAACAATCCAACCGTCAAAAAACAAACTTAATTTTTTGATCGGATTGTCTGTACCATAAAAAAATGTTCATGGGTCATATATGACCCAGTGTCCCTCAAAGGGTTAAAAGCAGTGCTGCTACGCCTAGTGAAATTTCACTAGATCTAGTGAAATTGACTCCGGCCTAGTGAAATTTATTTCCATTCTAGTGAAATTTTATTGTTTTACGAGCATAAATTTGCAGCATTTTGGCTTACTTTTGCAGCAAAAATTTGCAAAATATGTCGAAGAATTGCTGAAAAGTGCAATCTAGCCCAAGTGACAGCACTGCTGAAAAGTGACAAGTCGTGATAATGGAACAATGGTACATCTGATGAAAAGTTTATAAGCTTTGTCTTTGATGATATACCTGTGATGCTGCTCGTATACCCCTCGTATACCTCAGTCCAGCTGTATACCCCAAATTTGTTCTCGTATACACTTGGGTATACTGTATACCCGGTTGAATAGCACTGGCCACACTAATAACTACAACATGCTTGATAATCCTTTAATGCCTTATTTTTGTCCTTGCAACTATGACAAAATCTTTCCTTTTCATTTCTTATCAAATGATGACTTTACACAATTATGGCCATCAAAAATTAAAACTGTTAATATTAATAAAAACTCATTATGATTCAACCCAATATTACACATTACAGGGTTTTTCATAAACAAAAAGCAAAATATCAAAAATAAAAAGCAAAAAAAATAATCTTATAAATTTTCTTTAATAAAGTAGTTTTAATTTCTTCTATTGACTATTTCATTCACTTTTTGCTGGAAGTGTCTGTAATATTCAGTAAAGCTTCCCAAATTTTCCATAACTTCTGTCACATTTTGTTTCAGTTGAGCTATTGTAGTTGTTCTTGGCCTTATACAGTCTAATCTTTGTTTAATGCATGAAAAAACATTTTCTATAAGATTAAGGTCCGGTGAATAAGCTGGCAAATACATGATTTCAACATCCAAGGACTCCAAAAACGTTATTATCTCTGCACAATGATGAAGCCTAACATTATCAAGAACAAGCACATCATTATTATTAAAAAGTCTTTTTGGCTGCATTCAGATAAAAGGTTGCAAAAATTTTGCGACTGTATCCTCCATCAATTAGCTTATAATGTTCGACCCCAGAATTAGATATAATACCACACTTAGAAACATTACTACCCCTAGAAGCTGGCTGGTATAAAACTGCATCTTCAGCAACAGGGAAATGTCCATAATTATTTGAAGTATGCAAGTTAAAACCAGATTTGTCCAAAAAAAGTATTCATTTTGACAGTTTGCCTAGTACGAGGGTCAGTCAATAAGTAATGAGACTTTTTTAATAACTCAAGTTTGCAATGACTGGTAATCAAAAAATGCTTTTTTATTTTTCAACATAGTCTCCCTCCTTTGCAACACACTTGTTCCATCTTGATATTAGATTGTCTATTCCTTTGGCATAGAATTCCATGGACTGGGTCCTTAGCCAGTTGCTCACAGCAGCCTTCACTTCTTCATCAGTCTGGAAGTGAATTCCCCTCATACTCTCTTTGAGTGGGCCGAAGAGGTGAAAATCAGATGGTGCAAGGTCTGGGCTGTAGGGTGGGTGTGTTAGAAGTTTCCAGCCTAAATCTTCAATTTTGGCTAGGGTTCTTGCTGCTGTGTGGGGCCTTGCATTATCCTGAAGGAGAATCACACCTCTTGATTGAAGTCCTCTCCGTTTGTTCTTAATGTCTTTTTTCACTTGAGTTAGCAGCTCACAGTAGTTCTCTGAGTTCACAGTATTGCCCCTTTCCAAGAAACTGATAGTGATCGGCCCATTTCTGTCCCAGAACACAGTGA
Organism: Diplosoma virens; assembly: GCA_963680785.1. Classification (NCBI taxonomy): domain Eukaryota; kingdom Metazoa; phylum Chordata; class Ascidiacea; order Aplousobranchia; family Didemnidae; genus Diplosoma; species Diplosoma virens. The sequence goes on along the minus strand of OY796890.1, from coordinate 6,258,534 downwards.
GCATGACTTTCCTTAAACTTTTCTGAGATTTGAATTTTTTCTTCACTGGGGAAGAAAATGCTTCCACTCCATTGATCGTCGTTTCGATTCAGGTTCATAATGAAAGACCCAGGTCTCATCAGTTGTCACTATTCTCGATAGAAATACATCTCCCTCCTTTCTGTATCTGCGTAGTGATGCTCTGGAAGCCATCAGGCGCTGCATTTTGTGATCATCCGTTAACATCTTTGGAACCCAGCGACAGCTGACTTTTGAAAAACGCAGCTTCTCACGCACAATTGCGTACACTGTGCCATGGGAGATGTCCAAGTTTGTAGCAATTTCATCTAAAGTGACCCTTCTATCAGATTTGATCAGGTCTTCAACTGCCTGTACTGCTTCTGGGGTAGAGACATCCACAGGTCTTCCACTTCTCAGATCATCAGTAATGCTTTCGCGTCCATCTTTGAATGCTTGCACCCATTTGTAGAAGTTTGCTCTAGACATACAGGAAGGACCATATTGTCTTTGCATTCTAGACAAAATCTCACATGATTTTACACTCTCTGCCAACAGAAATCTGATGACTCCTCTTTGTTCCAAGCATGAGCTGTTTCCTAGCCTAGTAGTCATTTCAATTTATCGTCACACCTACAGTAATCTGAAAATAAACAAGTTTTGTTGTAAATAAGATGACAACTCCATTCATAATCATCACATAAAATTTCAGTTGCATAACTCCAAGAACACCAAAGTAATTGAGAAAGTCTCATTACTTATTGACTGACCCTCGTATATTAGAGGAAAAGAGTAGTCTCCGCTCCATATTGCTCTGTGTCAAGAGAACACTGGCTTTCTTTTTTATTCTTTTTCTTGTCAACCCTGATGCTTTAAAATCTTGCGAAGTTAAGGGGGAGAAACCCTATGTGTTAATTTTTCTTGGCAGCCTTTTAAAGTAAGGGAATTATCATTCCCTATTATGGATCTAATCTCTTTATATAGTTCAGATTTGTCCTTTTTATTTCTCCCAGATTTTTTGTATACATTGCTAAAACTCAACTCCTCACCCTCATGGCTCTCAATCTTCCTTATCAAATTGTTTAAGGCAGATATGCTGAGGTTAGTTATTTCAAGGAGTTCTTTCTTTGATTTAATTTTGTACAGCCTTTTAACTTGATCAAATGTTTCCTTGTTTATTAACTCTTTTCGGCCAGGCTCTCCGACTCAGTCGGAAAGGCATTTTTAACACCAGTATGGGCTATCCGACTCAGTCGGTTTGCATCTCGTGCATAGAATGCAACTTAATGCGTTTTCTCTCTCCTATTGTTCACAAGGTTTTAATCCTTTAATTATGTGGTTTGGCTTTTTTGCTTTAATTGAATCATGTGACTTTTAGAGCAGCATGCAAGCAAACACAATTTTGTTGCGATCACTTACAAGAGCGAAAATATTTGAATATGATGATTGATTTTCTTTAAATAACTCGTTCATTTTTTATCTTATTGAAAAACTTTTTTCCAATGTAAAATTTAGATCTTTAGCTCCTGTTAGCAACTATAAAAGTTAAAATATTTTGCCACACGGTGACACAAGAAGAAAAAACAAAAATTTTTGAAAAAAAACTAGGATCAATACTTTTATTTATTACTAACTCATTTTTCATTCAATTTTTATAAATTTTATATTGTTTTAATCACAAAGAAACAGGCTTTTAGATGATATAAACTTTTAATTGCTTTTTTAACAAATGAAAGCAAAAATACTTAATAAACTTAAAGCAAATTTTTTTCTCATTTTTTTTAAACAAAAGAGCCCAGCTTTTTGGAAAACGCCCAATAAACCACCCCGTACTAAAAGAATTAACACTCTTGTTTTTCTCTGCTGAGATTTGCAAATTATAGCAATTTGTGTAATAAAGCATGTAATAAAAGGCTTTTCTTTTTAACTCTTTCAGGGTGGGTGGACCTATACAAGGTCATGTCACGTGAATCAAAGTGAGCAAAAATAGAAACATGGCAAATTTTTTGGGCTAAACTGCCTGAAAAATCCTCTGTTATGTCACAATACCCTGAAATCTTGTTTTTTATTTTTGAAATCTTATTTTTTACTTTTGAAATTTTTATTTTTATTTATGAAAAACCCTGTAAAAACAATTGCTAAAATCTCTCAAAACTCAAAAGATTTTCTTATACTCCAAATTAACACCTGCAGTCTAATAAAAAATTTTGACAAAACAGAAGAGCTTTTAATCACCTAAAAAAAATCCTTTGATATAATAGCAATATTTGAAACCAAATTAAAAAATAATTTATCATTTTCTTACTCATTAAATAATTATAATTTTATTCATGCTAACTCCCCAGTTAATGCTGGAGGTGTGGCAATATTTATAAAATCTTCATATTTATTCAATAAAATTAAAAGTTTGATTTAAATGTACATGCATGTGAAGGTATATGGATTGAAATTACCTTGCCAAATAATAACAAGGTTATTGTTAGAACAATATACAGGCATCCAAACCATAAAATCAATTCATTTCTTAATGAACTAGAAAAACTATGGATAAATTGAATACAAATGAATACACCTATTTCATTTGCGGTGATATTAACATAGATTAAAAAAAAAAGGTTCTAAGGTATTAAACTACAAGAATACTCTTTATAGCTATGAATGTAAGCAATATGTATCAAATAACACCTACATAGTAAAACACACACTAGAGCTGTTCAAATTTAGGTCATGTTGAAAAAGTGCGTTGGACCTTAGAAACACCTTCCATGCAAAAAAAATTTGAAAAAATATCTCTGTCCTTTCCCTCATGAGGGTTAAAATAATACACCTAATTTGCTCAAGGGGAAATCCTCTGATGATGTCTTTTTTTGTCGTCATTGTTTGAAGGGCATCCACTTCAGGTCAGACACAAACAGGACTGGGGCCAAGGGTTTATCCTTTTACTACCCCCGGCTGATGTACTGCCTGAATCAGATGCTGGCAGTGGTGTTATTAAGCCAGCATCAAGTTTTGTCATCCAAAACCATCAGACCTCGTGCTTAATGTGGTGCCCTATGTATAGCTGTTAGAACATGGTCTGCGGTTTGCTCAGAGGTGCCACACCTGCAATTCGGTGAAGGAGTGAGACCCCATTTGTGCATGGACAAATGGAATCACCCAACATTAGTCCACAGGCGGTCGAGCTTAACCCAAGCTGCTTGGGGTAAACCCATCCCAACAGGCCTAGCACCAGCTCTGGGTACAAAAGCACGGAGCTTGGAAGCATTTTCACAATGCTCCATTTTCCATTTGTGATTTGTCAATTCAGAAGCGCGAATGCCAAGTCTGGCAAGGTTGTCCAAAAGGTTCCGTGCAGTTGGCACAAACGGGCATCTGGATCTTAGTCTCATTTGGCGAGTATCTGAAGACCCACTTAAAAGACCATACAAGATATGATCGGGGTCCAGAGATCCATGGTGAGCCAAGGAGAGTGTCGCTCCCTGTTGGCAAAGCTCAGCTGGCTGGATGTCCTAGAGTACAGGTAGGTGGTCTGTTGGAGTGGGACACAGAGATTTAGTAACTATGTGCAAGGCATCGTTCAAAACACTGTCAATGAGGCAAGTGTGAGCACTGCAACACCAGACTGGTTCAGTGCTCACACTCACCCTCATCGACAGTGTCTTGAACGACGTCTTGTGGATTCAAGAAAATTATTTTTTTTAGACAAGTTATTTTTTTTGATTTATTTATTATAACTTGAGTTTCAGAGCAGAGAGAAAAACAAAACTAATTCTATTTGTTTTTAATAAGCATGTGCTTCATTTTAAGAGTAAACTTGATGACGTCAATTGTGTATGATGATGTCATATTTGCCACTTGTGTTTTAAAGCAATTCATATAGGAAATGTTGAAATGACAGAAATGATTAATTCAGTTTAAAGAAAAATATATGAGAATGTTGGAAATTGGATTTTCTTAAAGCAAAATAACTTGACAAGCAATATAAATATTAAACAAGTGCATTATATGACTACAGAAAGCACTAAATGTAGAGCAATTAAACTTGCAGTTGTTACATAAAAAAGCAAGAGAGCAACATGTAAAGTCTAAATTCAGACTAGTTTCAAAGATTTTGTATTTTGGTTGTTCTTGATACCAGAGCTATTTAACTGCTATAACATGTTAGTTTGATGTTGCATTTAGATATTTTCCATAAATCATTATCGTAGATGCAGTAGGTGTAATGATTTACTACCATGGCAGCAACCAATGAACCATCTCATAAAAAAATCAAAAACTTAAAAAGAGCAAGTTGAACAAGCTGGTCCAAGCTCTCAAAGTTCTTTTGTAACTTTAAATGTGCCTAAAAATCTGATTAACTGCACTGAAATTACTCAGGTTTTAGACAGGTTCAAAATTTCAGATAACACTGGCACTATGTTGGTAGCATTATTCATAAAAGCTTGCCAAGGTGATGTTAACGACTTCTGTCTTTCATGCTCAACCACCTACAGAATTCATATAGCAAACAGATAGCAAATTTCTGATGAAATTTTTCAAGAAATACATGAAGCTCCATCTCAGAATCTGGCTCTCCACTGGGACGGTAAACTAACAAAGGATTGTTTTGGCAATAAATATAAGGCGCTTTCTGTGCTGGTTTCAGGAATATCAACTTATAAAGAGGGCAAGCTTTTGAGGGTACAGTGGTTAGAAAAAGCAAGTGGAACAGCTTAAGAAGATGCAAGTTATGATTTACTTGAGGTGTGGAATCTTTTTTATTTTTATTTTATCTTTATATTTATCCTCCTTACTTGCAGGAAAGCGATGGAAGCACTAATACATAGGGTAGGGAGTTACCCCCACCTGCTTCTGGAGATACCAAGATATTGCTGTCTGCTTGTAATTTAACAGAGATATGACTGTAATTTAGAACTGTTTGCCAGGACCACCAAGCAGGGGAATGTGCTGTAAAGTGTCTTTTGTCTGTAAAGTGTCTTTCCCAAGGACACAACAGAATGGTGCAAGTGGGTTTTGAACTGAGACCGTGTTAGTCACAAGCCCGGCACTTTAACCACTCGACCACTCTGCCGACTGTCTGAAGCAACATGTAAAAGCTTTGGTTTTTGATACAACTGCCAGCAACACTGGTTGGAACAACAGTGCTGCAAAATGCTTGGAAAAGCTTTTAGATCAAAAGTTTTTTTACAACACTTGTTGTCATCATATATACAAGTTTATTATTGTTGCTGCATATACATGCTTATTCGATGACTCATCAGCTCCAGATGATGCTAATTTCAAATATTTTCAAGCAGAATTGATAAAAATAGACCTCTCTAAAGACTATCACATTTTGGAAATGTCTTCAGAATGGCTTAAAGAAAAGTCAAAACTGGTCATGTGTGAACTGCAACAGATCATTGAAAAGGAAAAAACAACAAAAAAAGCTTTTGTGAGAGGAGATTATAGGCAATGTGTAGAAAACACACTTGCATTGCTAGTTTCTGCTCCTAATTTTTTTTATCACAAACCTGGTGCTACTTCCAGAGCCCAATGGATGGGCAAAGTGTTATACTGCCAAAAAATGTTCATGTGGTCTGATCAAATGTCTTATGACTGTGAGTTTGTAGAAAAGCTTTATCAAATAAATTTGTTTATTGCTCTTTTTTATGTTCCAGCATGGCTGAAATGTAATATCGGTATGGGTGCTTCAATTAACGACTTAATTTTTCTGCATGACATACTAAAATCCGACTGTAGCTGATACCTTCTTCAACAAACTTTCATTGCATCAATGGTATCTGACACAAGAAACGGTGGCATTCTCCTTTTTTAGCCAGCATCCTTTGCTGATAAATGAAATGAAAGAGTCCATGGCATTCCAGCTCCTTTCAATATCACCACCAGATGACTTTTGCCAAGGAATTCCTGTTTTTAAAAAAAACGTTGACAGGTGTTCTAAACTTTATGACTTTATTGGACCTGAAACTTGGTTTATTTTTGAATGTCTGAGAATGGACAAGCACTGGCTTTACAACAAACCAGAGCAGTGTACTGCGAATGAATCATTCAAAAAGGGTAAAAAATTTGTTGCTATATTCAGACTATGCTGCCATTTTAACAGAAAATGAAGAGCAACAAGTTAGTCTGTTGCAGGTCGTTGAAAAACATCCAAAATAAGTTGGCAACATTAAAAAATCAACTTTGGCTCTTTATAATTCGCAAAAACAGCCCTTACAAGCATTTCCAATAAAAAGCAATATTTCACTAGTAAAAGTATTGGTAGTCTAATTTTAAAAGTAGCCTATATTTTGAACTAGTGAATTACTGAAGACTAGTAATTTTGTGAAATTTATGGCATGTATCACTCAAAAAGCAGAGTCTATTAAGTTTTCTATGCATTTACTGTAAAAATGAAGTTGTCATTATGACATCATCATACACAATTGATGTCATCAAGTTTACTCTCAAAATGAAGCACATGCTTGTTGAAAACAAATGCAATTGGTTTTGTTTTTCTGTCTGCTTTGAAACTCAAGTTATAATAAATAAATAAAAAAAATAATGTCACCAAGGGTTTCCCCTTTGAGCAAATTAAGTGTATTATTTTAACCCTCATGAGAGAAAGCAAAGAGGTATTTTTTCGAATTTTTTTTGCATGGGAGATGTTTTTAAGGTCCAATGCACCATATAAGCTCTGAAAACATGCACTTTTTCAAAATGACCTAAATTTGAACATCTCTAAACACACACCTACATCACTGCTAGACCATTTTTACTCAAATTATGAGGCAAGCGCAATAACTTCTCACATTCTTCTAAGTGATATATCTGACCATTTACCTATTATTACAATACTAAAAAACTTCTAGCCTCCTCCTAATATTTCATCTAAATATACACGTTGCACAAAACATTTTGATGCTGAAAAATCTCTAGTTGACTTAAGAGAAAAGATTTATCTTTTTAATGATTTTGATTCAAACACAAATGATTGATTGCTTTGAAGAATTTAATAAAATGTTTAATTCAATATTAAATAAATATGCCCCACTGCAAAAACTGTCTTGTAAACAAAAAAATTAATTGGAAAACCATGGTTATCAAAAGGCATATTAACCCCTTCTCAGCGGCACTCTTAACAATTAGTCTTCTAAAAAAAAACGCCTATATATAGTCTCCACTGCTTAATCGATTCATTCAGATTTAATACTAAATTTAGTTGCACTGCAAATTTGGCAATACTTTATACGTCTCTTTATAGTTGCGCCACATAATGAAATCCTTTATTTTTATTAATTTTTTTTTTAAATGCATTTAATTTTTTTGTTTGATACACTTTTAAATGGTATATTTATATATGTGTAAGTGTTTTTTTTATTTTTAAGATATTTAACCCAAACAAATTTAATAGTAAAGACTATTAATTTACTCATTTTATGTATTCCAAAAAAATTATAATAAGAACTGAACAGGGGAGTTACTCACATCCACAAATACTTTGCATGTACGTATTTGTGCTCAAGACTTGTAACTTGAGTGTATGTTTACCTCCCTCCCTCCCTCTCTTATGATGACTTTGTCTATTCTGGTAGATTTGTTACCGTATGGTAGAGTTTGAAACATGGATGAATGCAAAGTGGAATGTTGCAAATCTCACACCAATAAATTGTTTTCTTTGTTTTCTTTTTGAAAGCACAATAGCGGCATTTTTTTTGGAAGGATTTTGTTTCATTTTCCTTGGTTATTGATCCAATAAAATGCCTTCCAGTTAGTCTCGAAGGACATGGGCCTAAAGTGACAGCATTTGGTTTCCTACTCCAATTGACATCTTTTGCATAAGTTTCAAAAATTTTTTCAATCAACTGCAATTTAAAAGACAGCAAAGTTTTAGAGCCTCTGTTTTTTTATAAATGCAATGAGAATTTCGCAGACAAATTTCAATCAATCTAAAAAACATTTTTTTGTAATATTTTTTCAGCCCTTTTCTTACAAGAGATGCAGCTGAGGTTATTTGATCCATCAGATCAACTCCAGCCATATGATTCTTTTTATATTCTATACAAATGATAGGTTTCATGCACTCTTTTCCAGCAACTATTATTTTTTGCCTTTCTTCATTATGTATTGTGCTTAGCATGTTCACATCTTTTTTATCTTTTCATTTCAAATGGATCAATTTTCCTTTATACTGAGCAATAGTCTCTCCTCTTTTCAATTTAGCTTTGTTGACAATAGCTGAAAGGTTTTTTGATTGTATCTAACAGTCCCAACGGCATCAGTTCTATTTGCAACTAAGATGTCAAATAATTCTGGAGAGGCATAATAATTGTCCATTCCAATACAGTATCCTTTATTCAATAATTCTTCTGCTAGAGACAACACAATTTCTGAAGGTTTAGTAATGTCTTCAGCATTTTGTACAAAATATGAGTAACTTGTTTTTTTCCAGTGTAGATACCAATGTTCCAAACATAGCCCGTTTGTGTTTCAGCCAGAACAAAAGATTCTACTTCGAATCTGGCTCTCTTCAGAGGAATAAATCTCTTCCATCAAAGCCTCCCTTTCCATAGCATAAGAGATTCATCTATGCTGATATTTCTTTCTGGGGTACAATTAGATTTGAATCTTGCAACAAAGAGATTTAAAAGTGTTCTTATTTTGTACAAAGGATCATCGTTTCTTTCCAAACTGGAAAAATGTAAATATTTTAAAATCAGTTTCAATATATCTCTTGAAATAATTTTTCCGAAAATTGGGGTATGAATTAAGGGATTTGTTGAGTGGTAATAATCAATGTTTGGTTTTTGAACTATGCCTTGAAGAATTTCAATGCCTAATATAATCCTAACTCTCCTGGATTGGTAGATTCTTTCCACAAAAGATCTCTACTTTTTCGTCTCATTTCGGTGCTTTTCGTCAATATAGTTATCTGCATATTTGTTAGTTTCATTAACAATAAGCTCAATTATTTCACTGTCAATAAAAGACTCAAAAATTTAAGCAACATTAGTTTTATTCTGAAGATTTACATTTACACCAGAATTGTCAATAAATGGAAATGCACTTCTATCAATTTGTGGTTGATCTGTCCAAGAAGATGAGTCTTGAGAAGTATTTTGAACTTCCATTTCATCATTCATCTGATCATCTTCATTATCAAAAGGCTCAACTTCATCGCTATTTATGGATGTGGCCTCAGAATCTAACCCTTCCTGTTCAGATTCTAAATCATCTATAAATTCATCATTCAGATCAATTTCTTCTAGAGCAGGCCTGCACAACTCAAAAATTGCTCGGGCCACATTGACTACAGAAAATTTGCCGAGGGCTGCATGAATATTATCTCTGCATTAAATTACTAGTTATAACGCAATTAGGCATACCAAAAATTTATTAGAAACTTATGCACACTTTAATCACAGACACTAATGCGAAACATTACACCGCTTTCCGGCAACAAGTTCGTCATAATCTGGATGCATATGAGAAGTGGATATTTTTAGGATGTCCTCCAGACTTTCATTAGACAAAGAAGAGCGCTGCTTATTCTTGTTCATGTTCATAAGCGAAAAAGTTTGCTCACATATATAAGTGCTGCCGAAAATACTCAGCGTTTTCTTTGCAAGTCCGATAAGATTTTTATATCTATCACTATTCAGACTTCTGTAGAAGTTCAGCAGGCTGCTTTCTCTGTGTTTAATCTTGTACACTGACGAGGTTTGTAAGTCGATTACCTCCATCTGCAGTTGTATGGGCACTTCTTCTGGATTCATAGAAAATGGGTCTTCAACCAGTTTAAATAGGAGGTTATCTTCCTGAGAGAAAGTGAGTCGTCGGTCAAACTCTTGAAACAGTATCTCAATTTGCTGTGCGTATTTTTCTCCTTGCTCAACATATTGGGATTGGGGAATATATTGTGCACATGTAGGGAAGTGACTCATTTCACCTTTTAGGAGCTGACTTTTGAAAAGATGTAGTTTCATTTTGAAAGCTTTCACTGCTCCTACCAACTGAAATATTATTAGTTCTTTTCCCTGAAGCTGCATGTTGAGATCGTTCAGATGAGCAGTAATATCACAAAGGAAGAATAAATCGTGATTCCAGGGTTCACTTTCAAGCTCTTCGAATTTTTTTGAATCATTTTTAAGGAACTGTGAAATTTCTTCTTTCAAAGCAACAAAACGTTGTAGCACTCTTCCTCGGCTCAACCATCTTACTTCTGTATGGTATACTAGGTCTTCATATTTGGCATCCACCTCTTCCAGAAATGCTCAAAAGGTTCTATGTTTCAGAGCGCAAGCGCGAAGGTAGTTTACAATTGAAACTACCACAGACATTACGTGTTCAAATTTTAAAACCTTACCAAACAAGGCCTGCTGGTGTATAATGCAGTGGTGTGTGATTATGCGCCTTCCAATGAATTCCTGAATGAGAGAAACTGCTCCAGTATGTTTTCCACACATAGCTGGAGCACCGTCGGTACAAATGGCCACTAAGTTAGTAAAGCTGTATGCCAACTTGTTGTTTACACAGTTAATTAATTCAGTACAGATGTCTTTCCCGGTAGTACAGCCCTTCATTGATTGCATGCCAGCAAGTTCTTCAGTAATATTAAAGTTCTTGTCAACGCCTCGAATATATATGAGAAGCTGAGCTGTATCGCGACAATCTGTACTTTCATCCATAGCCAATGAATAAAAGCAAAATTCTTTTACTTTCTGCTTTAACTGATTCATTAAGTTGGCAGCTATGTCACTTACCCTCCTTTGTACGGTCATGCGTGAGAGACTGATGTTTTGAAACATTCGCAGCTTTTCTGGACAAAGCTCAGATACAGCAAGCAACATACACTTTTTCACAAACTCCCCTTCTGTAAAACACTTACCAGAAACAGCAATTTCCCTTGAAATCTTGAAGCTTAAATCCGTACCTTTTGCACTTTCGCTGCCGAGTACTTTGAAAAATTGCTGTTCCTTGCCAAGACTTTTCATGAGGCTTGCTGCTTTAAGGCTCTTTTCATTTTGATCTAATTTAGCAATAGCAGGATGCTGTGTTTCCAAATGTCGTCTCAAATTATATTCTTTGGGAACTGATATCCTTTCTCGGCACACCAGGCAGATTATTTTGTCTTTATAGGTTACAAACAAGTACTTGTTCGTCCACTCAGAGTTAAACGCTCTGTGCTCGCTGTCTATTTTCCTTTTCTTTCCTTCAGACATGGTTAAGTACGGTACTAAAAAACAAAATTTAACTGCAGGCTACAACTAAAAACACAACACAGGCTACTACCAAGCAATAAACAACACTAAAGCTATAACTGTAAAAAGAAGCAAATGCGCATGTTGAACTTCTGTATGATTAGCTCTCTTTAGTTTGTACACGTATCTGATAGTTCTTTCTTTGCCTGCGCAATCGCCTAGTAAAAAATTCCAAAATTTTCTGTTCTTAATGCTCTTTTCTGAATCATCGAGGTTAAGATCGTTAGCTATAAACCTACAACAAATTCTAACAAACGTAGGATTATGCGCTATAGCACCAATAACTGTTAAGTAACAATTGAAGGAAAAGATTTATTCAAAGTGCTTTCTATTACACACAGCACACGGAATACAGAGGGCAGACATACTTCGTTTGTTGATCGACTTTGAAATGCTTTCGCGGGCTGTATGTTGTGCAGGCCTGTTCTAGAGTATTTAGTAGCCTATCTAGATCCTCCTGTTTATTTATTTTGAATTTTTTAGGCATGATAAGGGATAAATCTAGCAAATTTATAAGTAAAATAAAACTATACTGGTAGTACTATTCACTATAAACTTCAAATACACTATAAACTAACACATGGCACAGTACTGTGCCATGTGTTAGTTATTTGTTACGTAATAGATAATTCAAGATAGGAAAAAAATTGGCACTTGACAGGCAAGCAGTTTGAAAAGCACTAGTAAATCATTTTTACGCTTTGAAATTGAATATAGTCGTTGGTGCTTGTTAATATCTGAAAAAATAAATGCGAAACTAAATATAGCCCTGCCACTAAATTGGTCTATAAGTGATAGAGCTTATATATAGTTCTCCTGCTGAGAAGGGGTTAATCTAAACATAAATTATTCAAAACATGATAAAGACTAAAACGGAAAAGCACAAAAAACAATACCAAAAGAAATAAACTTGCACATATTTATAGAACTGGCCAAAAAAACACTTTACTAACCAAATTGAACAATCACATCATAATAGTGGATTTTTATGGAAGACTGTAAATGATATAATAAAACTTCAAAAAAGTAAATCATTACAGCATATTAGATTAAAAGATAAAAACAAAAATTTAATTGAAAATCCTGTTCATGTCAGCAACATATCTTACAAGTATTTTTCATCGATTGGAACAAATAAAGCAAACAGAGGATTGAATTACCACTTTAAGATTGCTGTTCAGAAAAATAATTTTTCTCTAGAAATATTTCCTAATTTTTTCCTCAAAAAAAAGGTGATTTCTAAAAAAATAAAAAAGGTCTTCACTTAGAATCAGTTTCATATTTCTCAATTTTGGTCCCAAAATCAAGGTGATCTCTAAAAAAAAGAAAAAACGTCTTCACTTAATTAAAATCTGTTTATGATCTCTCATTTTTTCCCAAAATCATGGCTACTTTGCACTTGGAAGCCAGAAATCCAAACAAAATTTTTGATGTCTCCAGGGCATTACTCTACAGCACATCAGTGTGCTTGTTGCAGTGCACTAGTGTGCCGTGGCACAGCGGTTGGAAACCACTGCTGTATATCATAAAATACTATCGGATAAATTACACAAATATGGCATTCATGGTAAACCTCATAAACTACTTGCAAGTTATTTAAAAAATAGACAACTATGCATTATTACCAATAAAATAAAGTCAGACTGGTGCGAAAATAATTATGGAATACCTCAAGATTAACCCTGGGGGTCTCTTTTATTTCTAATTTATATTAATGATTTGCCGAATGCATCAAACTTGAAAGTGATCCTATTTGCTGATGATGCAATTCTAACATGCATTGATAAAAATCCGAACATATTAGAATGTAAAACTAATGCAGAACTAAAAAAAATTGAAGACTGGATGAAAACAAATAAATTGACAATAAACTACAAAAAAAACAAATTATATGATAATTACAAAAGAAAAAATTAACAAATCTTTGTTTAAAATCAAAATTGGACAAAATGAAATATTTCAAAAAGATAGTGTTAAATACTTGGGCATAATGATTGATAACAAAATAAATTGGACACAACACATCAACTATCTAAATGCCAAACTTTGTGAAGGATCATGGGCCATTTTAAAGCTAAAAAAATGTGTTAATAGCCATATTTTAGAAACTATTTATTATAGTTTGAAATATTTTCATCTAAAATACTGTATAACTAGTTGGGGAAAAGCTGCTAAAACTATTATCCAATCTATTATAAATACACAAAAACGCATTATTAGAATAATGACAGGAAGTAATTGCCAAACTAATTCAAGTCCCCTTTTTACAAAACCAAAAATTCTAAAACTATATGACATATACAAATTACAAATGGGCATCACAATTCATAACATCAAAAACAATATATGGCAAATTATCAACACCAATTATCTACTCTTTAGATTTAATCACAATACGTAAATATAACACTAGTATCTCAAAAAACTCCAACTATTATGTTTATTCAATTTGGACAAATTTAGGAAAATCTTCAATCATGTTTGCAGGGCCACAAGTGTGACAAGATGTTCCAAATGAAATTAAGAACTATTCAAAACATAAGTTAAAAAAAGGTTATACAAAATTTTTACTTCAATCTTATAAATAGAAAAATAAAAAATAAAAAAGAAGGAATACAAGCATGTTTCAATTTCAGTTAATTTTGACTATTGAATAATGTTATAAAAAAAGAAAATCAAACTATTAGTTGATAACTATGTGTTGTTGGCTGTACATATTTGTTCTCACTGTTGTTGTTTTTTTTGTGCATTTCTTTCTCTGCTGTTATTTTTTGCTTTGATTTTGTTTTGTGCATTGTTAATTTTCTTGGCAAATTGTTCATCTGTACTTAAAAATCTTTCAGTGAAATTTAAATCATTTTTAGTAATGTTCCTTTTCTTTTTTTTTAAATTTCTTATGGGGTGGCAGCTGACTTAGATGACCTGATGGTCTTGTACTAAGTACAAACATGGTTAACAAGTTTTATTAGTGTTTTCACTTATACTAACCACAATTGCTTTAAAATTCCGGGAAAATTAGTTTTTTAAAAGTATTTAGGCTACATAAAAAAGTTTGAAATCAGTACCAACATTAATCCTAGCAAATTCTCACTTTTGGTTAATATTTTTGAGAGACTTTTAGTTAATATTTTTGACAAAGTTATTCAAGTTATTTAAGCGTGGTAAACCTCATAAACATACTGTTTTCACTTTTTGATCCCTTGACCTGTCGCAAAATTCACATCGTTTTTTCTGGCTTTGAAATAACTGTGAGGTTTTTATGGTTGTTGTAACTGCGACTTTGGGCAACAGCCTTGCAATGTCTACACTGAGACTTTTTCCCAGGTGGTGATTCTAGAGCCTTCTCTTAAGATGGTCTTCTAATAGCTCTTGGCTAACTTTCTTGATAAATTCGATAAATATGCGGTGCTTCAATGTATTCTGTGGCTTGTGAACGTAAAGAATATATGAATTAACCCAAGAAATATTGAGAAGAGCAAAGAACATAGTTATAGGCCAACACCTGCTGTTTTTGGAAATGCTATACTTGCCCATGATCATGTCAACCACATCAACTCCTCTTTTGGTTGAGTTAGAGAAAATGATAATTTCACGTTTCTTGTTACCTCCACTATCTTGGTCTATCTTATTATCATAGTGCATACTACTGATCAGTATAACATTTTTCTTTTTGATCTTGATGTTTGACATATAAGAGACCAGTGTAAGGTTGTTTCTAAATCAAACATGCTATCTGTTGGCGGTCTATTTTTTATCACCAAAAATTCTTCAGATATCTCGCGCTTATTCTTTTTTAGAGTTCCCACAGCAGTTAAGTTATGGTCACAAAGAAGTGATTCCACTAAGGGAATGCTAATGCTGGCACACCAATTAACAAATATTATATATCCAGCAAACCCAGAGATGTCAGAGATAAGTTTTGTCACCACAGCCTGTGATGAATTGTATTGCTTATCAGCCTTGTATGGCCCTTCAGGCTGTGTTCCAACATAAATTTCCATGTTCCATACATAAAAAGTTTTAGCATCACACAGTGAATGAATTTTGATTATATATTTGGCAGGCTTATTAGGTATATGTTGTCTAAAGGAACACTTGCCTCCAAACTCTACAAGCACTTCATCTATAGTAATATATTCAGATGGAATATAGTTATTTTGCAATTTTGTACAAACATTTAAAATATTTGCCTAAATTGGGCAAGCTTATCCTTCTTCTTTCTTTCATCCCATGTTGATTTGTTGTCAAAATGAAGACAACATAGCAGAAAACGAAATAGATCCAGTGACATAGTCAGCCTAAAAACCTCCATTCCAGTGCCATCTGCACTTCATGCATCAGCAAGGTTAAGCCTATGTGATATGCCATAGCTAGCATTAGGAGGCCAATCAGTGCTTTCATTTCAACAATAGCAGTGTCTTTTACTCTTCATGGTTCGCTGAAGCTCTCTTTCTTTGTAGCAATTACAATATCAGTATACTTTACTAGTAGATTTATTATATCTGATGTTGTAAGGACTTCCCAGAAATCTACTGGAGAATTGGCATTTAGAGATGGTCGTATTAGTCCTTGTCTAAATTTGATAATATTACTGGACTTGGTACGCCCATGAAACATAGGTATGTTTTTCCTCCACCATGTTGTTTTATCTTTTCCAACCCATGCACCATGTTTTGACTTCTTTTTTTCCGGGCTTTCTTGTGAATTTTTAGAGTCTGATATGCAATTGTCAGAGTCGGGCACATGCACATCTTCTTCTAGACAATCTTCTTCACCGCTACTATCAGAGGAAAAACTATCCTCATCACTTGTCGTCTGAGCAATTTACTTCCTCTAGCAGTTTTCGAATCCATCTTGGGCATAAATATTAAGAAATTATTAATTTTTAATGCTTATAGTTATCATATAATAAAAGATATAAAAATTGTGATTAGAAATACAAAACATCAATTTATGATTATAGTATAGAAATATTAGTTAACAAAAAATATTAATGTCACTTACGTAGGGTGAATGGAAACCCTGATAAAAAATACTACATCTAACTACTAGTATAGTAGCATCACAACTATTCCACTTTAGCTAAATAAGACCCTAACTGGGGTAGGACAGTACAAGCAAAAAGAAGAATCAAAAATTTTCCAATTAGGAATTATGTGTAATTAATCAAAGTTGGGGTGTCGAAACACTCCACCGGAGTGACACAGTGTTAAACAAAGTGATTTACTTCCAGTAACTTTTATAAAAATCATAGATATACATAGAACAATCGTACCGGTCAATTGACTGGTAAACAGAGTAATGGCTAAATACCAGAAATTGATGCAGAAATTTTATTTTATTTTTTACCATTACCACAAACGAAGTTCAAAGAAAGACCTGATCAACAAAAAAAGTAGCTGGTCGAGCATGGGAGATGAAAGGAGAGTGCAAGAGGGGGGATTTCTCCCTTGGCAAGTTGGAAAAACGGTAGTTTTTGTAGTTTTATATTCAATAAAAACTTTTTGTACGCCTTCGGCACGCAAACTTTAGTCTACGTTTTACATAAATAAAGAGTCGCTTTTGCTTAGCTAAATATTTCATTTGTAGACCTAATAGAAGTCTAAACAGAAAACCATTTTGTAGATGCAATAAAAAATTTTTACACCCCTCCCCCGCAGAAATGTTTCTGCCAACGTCCACGCGGTCACGTGACTTATGATTTAGTCTTTTGATGGCAAGTAAGATTGGCATATGATCCACAGACATATGTTCTGCAGTTGCAGCACTGATTTCGAGTTTTATTCTGACAAAGTCTGCAAATGGTTTTTTTTCCGTCAAGCAATCCAGCAGCCACGCTTCCAATCGTAGACTGTTGTGATGGTTGTATAGGTTGGCGTGAAGCTGCACGTCTTTGTCGTTCTGTGGCACACAGCAATTGTACTAGGTGTAAGAGAAAGTCGCACCTGCTGCCGTGCGTCATGCCTATATCTTTAACTATCACAAATGAATTCAAGCAAATTATGTCCAAAAGATTGAAAAACACTGCTAAAGGCCATCACCTAAATGCAGCTTTAGTGCTGTAACATCTCAGGATTTCGTCAGCGGTATCAAAGCCACCTTTGGTGGCGTTACGAGGTGTGTCCGAAAAGTAACGAAACTGCTATTATAAAAACTTTATTGAAAAATATTGAAATATACCAAAGTCAAATTCCTTCTAAGTGATCCCTTCCACTTAAAAACACTTGTGCATTTGCCTTTTCCACGATTTAAAACATTCTTTGAAGGTATTTTCTGGGATCTTTTTGAGCTCCGTCGTCGCAGTCATTTCGATGGAATCGATGTCAAAAAAATGAGTTCCCTTCAGAACAGATTTGATCTTAGGGAAGAGAAAAAGTCACACGGGGCCAGATCGGAAGAAAATGGGGGTGTTCCAAAGTTGCAATGTTTTCTGCTAAAAATTGACGAATACTCAGGGCTGTGTGAGCAGGAGCGTTATTGTACTAATGCATTGTACTAAAGTACTGCAGTACTGTTTTTAAAAAGTAATCGGTACTTGCGCCTACTTTTCACTGCGTGAGCGGAGTCAATAATTGCGAACTCTGCATTACTATCATGCAGCATTGCAGCTGCTTCGAGAAAGATAATTCATTCCATAGCATAATTCTAAGGATTGGAAGTTTTGTTACAGGCACTAAAAGAATTACTTATCAAAACAATTTCGACTAAACGGTTTATTAATTACTTTGATTCAAAAAGTTTATGAGGTAATAAAACGTTTTGAATGTTATTTCCCGAGGGATGCTGTTTATATTGAAAAAAGTAGTAATTGTAAATTTAGATTCTTCTTCGTCTACACTCTACATTGTTTAAAAAATTTTCGAAGCAAAAATGCTTTGCCGTTGATTTGGCTTTATTGTTCAAATTTTTAATCGATGAAACAATTCAACATAATTTTCTTTTCTTTTTGTTTGTTTTAAATTATCTTCAATTTTATCATCATCATCATTAGGGGAGACTGGGGTAAGTCGGGACAAATTTCAGTTTTTGGACCATAAATCGGAAACTACATGAGCTATTTTAAAATAAAACTTTGGATAGAAAACTTTGAAAACTAATGAATTAACATGAGCAGTACCATTTGTTTTCAAAATCGGGAAATAGCCGAAAACAGAGTTTAAAATGACGCACTCAAACGTCCCGACTTACCCCATGCATGGATATGGGGCAAATTGGGACAGCTACAACATTTATGACACACACACACACGCATAAAGGCAGTTTTATTAGAAAAAGAAGAATTTAAAAGCAATCAACTGTACATTCAACTGTAGGCTACTACTACACAGACATGCAATTGTACATTGTGGACAACAAGAACAACACCTCTTTTTCCCAGGGACCAATTTTTAGCAAAGAATTAATTCAACCGATGTGTTATATCAACAGGAAACACCAATTGATTACATTTTCTGGTGCTTCCAGTGTTCTTTACTGGTTCGGGTAACTTTGCAATCCCATCATTCCGTTGAAATGCTGCGATGTCAGTTTTGTTAATTATAAACACTGGCACATGTCCTACAATTTGAGGCACTTTTTTAAGAAAAGTACCTTCAAACTCATCTCCGTCAATAGTATCCACTTTGGCGATATATCGTACTTCTCGAGATTTTTCTTCCACTTTTACAACCACAAAATCGCCTTCGATAACTTCGTCATCACTTTCCAGCACTGATTCTATTTCACTTTCGCTATCAGAACTAACTTTACAAAATAGGGACTTTCTTGCCTTTTTTGTTTTCTTAATTTTTGTTTGACGATTGTTTTATTAACTACAATTTCATCTCTGACGGGGGTGTTCGTCAGCACCCTTGATGACGCTCTTTTTCTTCCGCCTTTTTTCGCGTATTTTTTCTTACAGCAGCTTTTGGGATAGGTAATATTTGTGAAGGTGAGACATACGTTTCTTTGTAAAGTGCTTTTCCTAGTCTACGCAGCGGAATGTTATATGAACCTGTACTTGAGGTACTTGGTTGTTTGAAGTTTGCAAATTTTTGCTCAGTTGAATTGCTAGACTCTTGTTCACTTAATTCATCCGTATCTGATATATTTTGGATTCTAGGATCTTGTTGGTCATTTATATCACTTGCACAATCGACAATCCCCATATCTGGGCAATTAGTGACTTCGGCTGGCGCAAAATCCTCATCTGTGAAGACATTTCTGTTATATGGATATATACCCGAGACACGGAAGCCATTCTGAATATTCCGAATAGTAAGTGAATGAAGCCGAGCTTCAGCAACTAGAGATGGTACGTCATATATTGTAACAATACAACCTGGGTGAGAGCGCATCTACCCATCCATTGCCACACCAAAGGCAGTTTTGAAGGGTCCATAACATGTTCGATCTAACGGTTGGAGGTAATGCGAGGTATGTGGAGGTATAGTTAACATAACTACATCATTTTCACGTGCCAGATCAATTACTGTAGGACTTATATGTGCATCCACGTTGTCCAAAATCAGTAGCTGGTCGCTCTTTGCTGCTACGCACATGATGAATAAAGTGCTTAATGAAGTTGACATACAAGTCTTCATTCATCTAGCCCGACTTGTTAGCACCTCCTATACATCCTAATGGCCCACCAACAATAAAATTATTCCAAAAATTAACCCTGGGAAAGACAAATATTGGTGGCACTACAACTCCAGATGCTCCCACTGCGTATAAGACAGTGACCAGTTCTCCACGTTCAGCACTAGTCACTGACCCAATGCGCTTTTTTCCTGTGGGTGCAACCACGCCCCCCGATTGTTGCGCAGTTGTGCAACCCGTTTCGTCTAAGTTGTAAATATCGTGCATTTCAAATTTGTAGCGATCATACGAATCGCCTAATTGATCAAAGATTTGCCAACAGAATAGCGATTGAACGCTGTTGCACGTGCGAGAGATGTTGCTTCAGGCTTTCGCACAGATAGTCCATATTTAAACTTAAATGGTAAGAACCAATCAATTCCCGCTACTCTCTTTTTTTCCCAGTTGTCCGGTATCGTGATATTATTTTGCATTGCGAATTCGAAAGCTAGTTTGCGACATTTGTTTGTTGAGAGTCCATAAAACATGTTACTTAACGATTTGATATGGTTTGCGAGGTCTTCCATTTTTGTAGAAAAAATGCGATGCCTGTCACCCACACGCTGGTAGCCTGACTTTTTTGCTGTATCCTCATCAATTAACATCTGATCGAAAAAGCGCTTCAGTGTGGTTTTACTCACCTTAAACTCTCGAGCAGACTGCCGCAGCTTACCACTTTGCCGTAAGGCACCTGCTTCCCTTTTCAGGACATCTATAGGAGTCTGTCCTCTGTTAGTCTTCCTTGTATATTTTTAAGCCGTAGGCTATAACTCTTCCACCTAGAAAAGACAATATAAGCAATTTAAAATGAGCATTATTTTTATTATTTGTTTTGGTTCTACTTGTAGATAACATCATAATTAATAGCTTTTTACCGGTAGGTTATATTTCTTGCTTTTCATAAGATTTGAACACGTGAACTTTCTGATTAGCTAGATTGAAAGGCATAGGTGGGCACGGTACTTTTACTCGGTACTTTTGAATAATCCAATTTAATAGTTAGAACTATTAACTTCTCTGTCATACATTGAATTTCAATTGACATTCAAAAATAGTGTAATTCAAAAATAAAAATAAAAAAAATTTCAAAAATAGTTTTTTTATTACTATTAAATTGGATTATTCAAAAGTACCGAGTAAAAGTACCGCGGTACTTTCGTGCCCACCTATGTTGAAAGTATATTATCACATAAACTTACATGTAAATAGCTCAATGTTATTGAATATTTTTTTTTATTACGCAGCCGACATTACAAATGCTTACCGCTTGGAAGTTAAGTTATAAGTGTAATGAGTAAGTTGGGACAGTGGTCCCACTTGCCCCAATGACGATTTCTCAACTTACCCCAAAGGCGCCATTTTGAAACTAAGTGTTATATCTTTACTTCACTTCAAGATCTAGGCCAGCTATAGATTTTAAATTACCACATTATTCTATTATAATCAGCATTGTAATCATTGAGGCATTAAACCATGTACATACAGAAATAGTAAGCACTAAGCAACATACCTGTTTTTTTAAGATTAACTTTTTTTGCAAAAAAAGTGAATTTTTTTTTATCAGCTTAAATGAGTACTTGCTAACGACCGTATCGCTTAACTAGTATTGTTGCTAATGCAAGACGTAACCACTGTTAGCGCTACAGATTATTTCAACTAACAGTATAAGCAGTACATAGGTTGGACCAACTTACCCCATGTCCCGATTTGCCCCAGTCTCCCCTATAGGCCTAATTATTATCATTATCATCGTTTTATTTGTTTTTCTGACTCTCAGAACAAAATTACCACAACCGCCCAGCGATTACCTCAACTTTCTTCCAAATATACCCACATATTGCTCTTTGATTGAAATTTTTTTATTCAGTTTATTTACATGTTAATATAATTAAAATTTGCAGCTGCTTGCTAAGGCGCCAAGCAGATAAAAGTGCCGCAAAGCGTTTTTTTTTCAAAGACGCAACAGCATGTGAGAGTAGGATTGGAACCCAGTCAATGTTTATTGAGTTCGCCATAATTACGGAGCTTTTAACTACTCCCTCATGCGAAAGAATTTCAAAAAAATTATTCACAAATTGATAAAAACAGCTTAGCAATTTATGTAATAGCAGTAGAAAGAATATAAAAAAACTTTTTTGACAAATTTTTTAATGAATTTTACGGTCAGATTTATAGAAATTAATTTGATTTTTATAATTGTAGCGCTTCAAGTATATTTGCTTTTGCCATGCTAAAAGGTCATGAGATGAATTTTGGTCTACTTACATATTTTTTCTGTACCTGACTGCAAGTATGATCTCAAATTATTTTAATCTCCAATTTTTTTAAATATACCAGAAAAAAAATGCAATGTTTTTAATATATTTTTCGAGTAATTCCGTGCTTTGAACAAACGATTAGAATAACATAAGCATGAGTTTATAACCCAGACTGGGCTGAAGACTTTTAGCTCTTTCACGACGGGAGGGACAAAATGGGCTCATGTCACGTGACTCAAAGTGAGCAAAAAAAAGAAACTCGGCAAATTTTTTTGGCTAAACTTTTTGAAAAACCCTCTGTTACGTCACAATACCCAAGCAATGCGCACATCCCTTTATATACGGCTGCGCTTTGATCCGAAGTCAGAATTTCTAATCAGCAAAAAAACATCTGAAAGCTCTGTTACGAATCTTATAGAGATAAGTTGTTCAATTTTATAAATTATAATTTACTAATCAGGTCATAATTATAAAAAAAGTTTTTTTTTGTATGAAACTAAGATTAATAAAGCTTTATGAAGTAAAAAATATATACGAACACTATCAATCAACTAAATTTTAGAGTAATATATTTTTTAAAAACTGGTTTTTGGTTTTATATGTTATTTCAAAAACAGATTTTTGAACACCAAATGTTTCGTCTAAATTGCGGGTCCCTCTTTTTTCTAAATTATAAATTATATGCTTCAATAGCTCGGAATCGGACTGCAATATCTTGGAGTCTCCGGAAGCAGGTCGTAATACTTGCTTGACAGCTGCTCTATTTATAGTGTTTGCGAAGCTTTTTCGTGTGTTAGGAGGACAAATATGGAAATTAAAAATGAAAAAGTATAAAGGATTGGTGTGCCATATCCACGGTGACCTTCTGTTTGTAAAAGTGGTTTATTGCTTATCACAAAGAACACCTGTAGCCTATAGCAGTGGTTCTGACATTTTTTTTGGCAAACTGGTCCTTTTTGTTTCTTCGACGTAATTTGTCGGCGGTGTGGTTAGAGCATCGTGGCTATGATCAACATCGTCTCGCTTCAAAACCTACTCGAGCCGTTCTGTTGTATCCTTGAGAAAGACTCTTTATGGCACTTTCCCCTGCTTGATAGTCCAAATTTAAGTGCAAGTAGTTCCAAATTTAAGTCATATCTTTATACAACTATCAACCAAGCAGCAATATATCATGGCATCTTTGGAAGCAGTCGGTGTAATTGCTCACCTTATGTATTAGCGCCTCCGTCGCTTTCCTGCGAGTCAGGAGGAATAAATATAGAGATAAAATAGATAATAATAAAATAATAGTGAATCCGCATTAATTAGGCGTTTATTTTCAACAGAAAAAGATATCCTGAAACCTTGAGCGGCGGTCGCTTCGAGACGTTGCTATTTTTAAAAGACAACAGTTAGGCTAGATACGTAGGCTATTCCGGGATTGTTGTTTTGTTAAAAACAAATTTTAAATGCCAAATGAAATTCAACATATGACAGTAAAATTTTAGTCATTATTAAATTGGATCATTAAAGTACGGTATCGAGTACCGTTACCGTAGTAGTTTTGAGAACTACCGCGCTCATTTCTGCTGATTAGCATCTGAAAAACATATACTAATATTTCCAAGCAAAATGCATTTGATTTGTATCTATCTGACTTTGGTATGCCTTTCATGGATATCGCAAGTGCTGAATGTTTTCAAAACTAGCTTTGGTGCTTTTGACAAAAGTTTGGTTGTGGGTATGTTAGGTATAGTTTTAGTTTTTATAACCAGTTTGTAGATTTGCGTTTTTAATGTGTAGACTAATTGAGAAAAACTTGTGTAAAATTGGCTATTATTGCGGCTATCGCAGTGACTGGTCGTGGCAGAGTCAAATTAAAGGCTTTTACAAGATGCAGCACAACTTTAAGTTGTAGCGTATTTGAGGGAGGTCATTGTGCCATGTCCCCTCCCTTGAAGAAAATCAAGACAGATTTAAAGTGAAGACTTTGAATGTCTCTGATTTAACCATTTTAACCACTTGAAAACTTGAAAAAATTTTCCGCTAAGCGTATTTGATCGTGGTTGTATGGTCCCTCCATTTCTAAAATACTCAGTACGCCACTGCTTTTAAGATTAAGGTTTTGAGCTCTGGGTTTATTGGAAAGGATTGATATTGGCCAAAAAATTAATCGCAAACCAAAATAACAAATTAGCAAAATAAAACTTTTTAGAGATACCGGTCTGTCCTGCGCAAACTGAAATTCTATCAGTCAACCAAAAATTTAAATTGCAGCATGGTTTCCAGAATTTCCAAAATCTAGGGATTGCATTCGGGTTAATAAAATTTTGCATAAGTTGACTATTTATAACCATCGAATAATTCGCGATATCCTCTAACTCGAGAACTGGAATTATATAACCAAGTTTTATTTTTTATCGGCGGACCAAAATTGTACTTGCTTTTTGTAAACAATAAAAACGAGAGAATATTAAAAGCCATTGAAACGATCCGTTGTTTATTAGCAAAAAATAAAAAATAAGAACATGATGAATGCGAAAAAACACTAAATTGTTGCGAATTTCAAAAATAATCGACAACGTCGCATATCCAACCCCCCATCATCGTTCAATGATGATCAAATCATCTGAGTGATTGTTTTCTTTTTCCCATCGTAGGAGAAACGGTTCGATTTAAAGAGATTGCTCTCGTAAAAAGGAACAAGATTGTGGATGTTGATGGCTTGAGCCTAAAAAATTAAGGGAATTATATTTCGTTATTACCTACTTGCAGTAGGCTTCTTCACTGTTACAGTAGAAAACAAGGATAAACGAACTGGTTAAATCCGAATTTTATTGTACATTATAATAATAATAAGCTTGTACCACACTCAGATGTATCAATGATGCAGCTATATCAAAGCGGTTGCCAGCATAAACAAAAAACATTAAAAACAAGTAATAATAATACGATACAATATAGTTAGTATCAACTAGGACTCAAAAATAATGATGTGAGTTTACAGAACACCTTTTGTCATTACTAACCGATAAAAAAATACTTTTTTCAAATGGTAAACAATCCCGGGGGACATATAGATTAAATCAGCGGTTCCAAAACTTTTTTTCACGGCGCCCTTTGAAGACTTATTACTTCTTTGAACAACCTTTTTTTCTCCAAAAATCACTTCAATTTTGAATCCGATTTCCTTATCTTTCTCTGAAAATCAGGGTGTTCTCTAAAAAAAAAAAAGGTCTTCACTTCGATTTCATCTCTGATTTCCCTATTTCCCTCCCAAAATCAGGCTGTTTAAAAAAGGTCCTCAATCGGAATCGTTCTCTGAAGGGAAGTTGCTGCTAACAACATTCACACTGCAATTATTGTGAGAAAAGCAGTACGCACAACAACTTTCGCATACTTTCGCGGCGCACAGTTTGGGAACCGCTGGATTAAATGATCTATTACGATAGTTTGCCATATTTCCAAAATCTGATGATATTTGAAGCAAGAATCCACAGATTCTTCTGGATGCAGTTGATGAGAAAAGAGAAACATTTTTTTGGAGACTTAAATTTACTGACGTTCCGAGTTAGTAAACATCGTAAATATGGTGGTGCCAAACCATGTAAACAGTAGGGTGTTTCATTTTTTCACCACTTTTAAATTTCAAAATGCCTGGGTCCCTATCGGTGGTATTTGGGGTAAAAACTTTACACCCCATTTTTCAATTATGACGTCATATTGAGGTGGTCCACGACGTTTGAAATTTTGAGGGTCCGATTTTTTGCGATTTGGCCGAATCTCCCCAACCACTTATTGTAGATCGACAAAGTTGGTGTCAAAATGCGCAGAATAATCGATTTCCTATATCTGATCTAGAGAAAACTTTTGTCTATCTCCTTCAGAAAAAAAGTTATTTCAAAAAAACTAAATTTGCACCTATTTTTATTGTGCTGGAGCATTCCAGTGGAAAATTTTTCTGTTTTCACTTTCATTGCGTAGCAAAGCCTACAAGCTGTCCTAGACTGAGGTTACTTTTACTTGAGAAATCAGTTAACTGTAGCTAATCCTAAGTATTTTAACAAACTACCCTATTACAAAGATGTGAAAGATCAACTGTTGTTAGACGTGTTAAGTATATGGACAAAAGCTTAGTCTTCCTGTACTTAGCAAATAGAGGATAGAAGCAAAGTTGAAAGATTTAATAGATAGATATAACGCTTTAAGAAAGAAAAAATGAAGCATGGAGGTAATAAAGTGGATGAGGAGTGATTACATAGGTTATTTGATATATGCAAGTGCTCAATCCCCGAAAACATCTTGATTAACAAGAAAAAGTTAGTGTGCAGCTGCGAGGTAGCTAATTGGTGATGATATCCATATAGAATGCTTGTTTCACAAAAATAAAATTTATCTTGCCCATGTAATCTCTTATGTTGATGGCGAAAGAAAAGGTCCTGGAGCAATGCAAGATGTAGCTTTGTTGAACAGAATATTAGCGTTAGACAAGCCAAGTAATGAAACGTTAATACCAAGGAATCAGTTGGACGTTCCGGTAACCAGAATTGCTGCTGTGCTCTTGAAAGCCAAGATCGAGTGGTTTTCTTAACAAAAAAGCAATAAAGTAGAAGACCACAGTTTTAGGAATGATTAGCTATGCATGCTGGTCTTGGCATGCTATATCATCACCGATATCCACAAAATCTAAAGAACCTGCTTTTTTACAACCAAGAACAAATTGGATCGATGCATTACTATTACAAATGGTTATATGAGAACGCTTATTTTTAACTCAAAAAAACAAGCTTCAAAAGATAGTTTCATACATCGTTTGTGTTTATAGACTATCATTTCTGATGATACATTTAAACCCCAAAGCTCCAGAGGGCCCTTTTCTTTCCATATTTCACCGTGATCTGCTTAGTTGTTTTGTTTAAATCGACTCAAATATCACTGATGTTGTTATGAAATATTTCTTGGCTCATGCGTCGCAATGGCTTTCTTGGAAAAATGTTGCTTTAAGTGTGCATGCCAAAGTTTAAGTCTTTGCCTGAAGAAGTAGATGTGCGATCACTCCTTCAAGACCGAAGAAGTCGTTTAAAGCATTTCTTCAGAAACAGGAGTAAAGAAGCCGTATATCAATGACTCGTGTTCAACCATCTTTTTGGAAGTCGATTGATAACCACAATCGCTCGAACGAAGGAAGAATTGGAAGAACTGATCAACAAAAAAATCCGAGATGAGCCAACTCAACTTACCCATTTTGATTTGCGTTTGCGTGCTCATTTGTGTAATATGAAAATTAGTGAATTTTGAGTAGCAATAAAAGCTTGCAAGTTGTGCTGGTTGTTTTGTGTGTGTATATTGTAAATTTATGCTATTCAAGCAAATTAGATGTAGTAGAAAATATGTTCTGATAGGCAGTAGAAAAATATGCTTTTTTTAACGACGAGCTTAAACATAACGCAGAAGAACAGCACATATACCATTCAAAATTTTGCTTCAGGATGACAAAATTTAGTTTTTTTGTAATAACTTTTTTTCTGAAGGAGATAAACAAAAGTTTTCTCTAGATCAGATATAGGAAATCGACTATTCTGCGCATTTTGATACCAACTTTGTCGATCTACTGTACAATAAGCGGTTGGGGAGATACGGCCAAATCGCGAAAAATCGGACCCTCGAAATTTTAAACGTCGTGGACCACCTCAATATGACGTCATAATTGAAAAGTGGGGTGTAAAGTTTTTACCCAAAATACCACCAATAGAGACCCCAGGCATTTTGAAATTTAAAAGTGGTGAAAAAATGATACACCCTAGTAAACAGTCAAAAACAATCAAACAAATTTTTTATTGCATTCTATAATAGACATGCAATAAAAATATCTTATTTGATTAAATATGGAGTCACATGTTCACTCATTTTCAGATTATGTATAAAACGAAGAGCATAGTTGACAACAAATTGTAAATCTTTGATCAAATGTTTGGGTAACCCAGCAAATAGAGAAATATTATAGTCAATATGGGATATTATTTTCTTTACAAGCATAAAATTTTAAAGGTATTAAAATAAAATTTTAGGGTTCGTGGGAAAGTAAAAAACGTTTTTCAAAAAAGGTTAGACTGGCATTAACTACATGGCTAAGTAGAGAAGTTAAAAATAAGTAAACTAAAAAACCAAACTAGGTTTTCCCGTTAAAATGAAAAATATTTCCATACGGTTTGTAACTTCTTTATTGCATGTACTCGGCTCTAGTTCGGTGCCACTAATTTTTTTTGGTTTTCTTTTATTCGCGGAAAGTTTTGAGGGAGGACAAATGCATTTTATGGTCTATACTTTGACGGCCACGGTTTAAATCCGGTGTCTTTGCGACTTACTTTCTCGACGAGTTCTTTCTCTTTGATTTGGACATACTCCTCTGACGAACCTCCGTATCGAACCCGTTGGAAGCGGCTCTGGTCGGCAATGAGCTGACGTAGAATGTAAAGCAGAAGTTCGTTGTTATCCTTTTTGTAGTTCAAGTAGCGAGTGAAAGACTGCGAAAAAAAAAACTCGATAAAAAGCGGTCCAGGAGTTAAATATCCGAGTGGGATAAGATCAAATACTTTTCACGAAGTCGCTTACCCTCTTCATGCTCCTCATGATACTGAACTTCTGCGTTTCGACGAAGCTTTCAAGGATGATTCGAATCGCAGTGTTGACGTCATCGTCGTTGACATGCGCGCGAAGGTGCATTCGCGCGTTCGCTTCGGCAAGTCGAATCATAGACTCGATGTGACGAACAGTGATGGGAATGCTGCCGGTCGCCATCGATTCACGTCGCAGATCGGAGTAAAGCTTGGCCACCTGGGCACAGTCACGTGGATTAGTTTTTTTTAATTTTTATCTCTATATTTATCCTTCTAACTCGCAGGAAAGCGACGGAGGCGCTAATGCATAGGGTAAGCAATTACCCCGACCTGCTTCCGGAGATGACGAGATATTGCTGTCCGGTTGAAATTTATTAAAGGTATGACTGAAATTTAGAACTGCTTGCCAAGACCACCCAACAGAGGAAAATGCGGTAAAGTGTCTTTCCAAGAACACAACAGAATGGCGCGAGTGGGTTTTGAACTGAGTTGTCGATTACAATCGCGGCGTTTAAAATACTCGACCAAGCTGCCGACAATTAGTTAAAACTACCTCGATTTGATTGGGAAATACATAACTAACGCGGCAAAGCGAGGAGGTAGGAGTCCATAAATAGGGTTTAAAACAAGAAATAAAAGCGAAAGTGATTGCAAAGTAGATTTTAATCAGTGTAAAACAATAAATCAAACAGAGGGCAAATAACTTTGTACGCAAAATACAAGGCATTACATTTTGGCCTCAAAAAGCTGAACATACTTGCTGAATAAACCAAAGTTTTTTTTAACAAAAATATAATTTGATCAGTTATGGGAAGGACTTATAGCTGATTTTGCAATAAATCAAAAGTTGAAAAAACTTTAATTGTCAAATTATTCAAAATTTCGTTAGTTTTACGGCAAGCAAACAAGAAATTTACTATAGAAAGATGAGTTAGGAATCAGTCGTAACTCTGCCACTGCTTTAATGAATATAACCAAACACACTTTTATGAATATGATTTAATGAATATGACCAAAATCACTCCGCGCGCATGTCAACGACGATGACGTCAACACAGCCAGTAATATATTTTACTGATCGAGAAAATGCAGGGATAATATGACCTCTTACCATTTAATTTGATTCTAAATTATGTTTTAATTTGACCTCAAACTACTGTCTTTAATTTTTTTAATGTTTTATGTCTAGATAAACCTTTTTTTAAAAATTAGCTAGCTTGATTATTGTTTGTACTTTACCAAGTCAATTTTCACCAGTAATTGTCATGGCTGTTGAAAATTAGCGCAATGCGGTCGTAAACAGCGAAGTACCAATGTGATATTGGTCAAAATCAAATGAGTCTTCGTAATTTCGCACAGTAACACGCCATTTGCCTCGATGGTAAGAAAAGGTCAAATTAACTTTGTGCGTGCATTTTCTCGATCAATTGAATATATTATAGGCAAAAAGTGATTTTGGTCATATTCATTAAAGCAGTGGAGGAGTTAGGAGTGATTCCTTACTTTAATACTATATATTCAAAAACTTTAATATCATATATTTATATTATGTTAAAAAATGGGACAAAGGATGAGTATTGCAATTAAGATTGGGAATTATTGGTGTGACAAATTTTTCAGCCACACTTTGCCGATAATAATGCAACAAGATTTCAACAATTACTAATCCTTTTGTATAAGACACATGTTTGCTCTCAAATAAGTATTTTTAAACGTCGAATTCTTACACCACATCAACTTCACAAATCTACAATTAAAAAGTTGGACGAATATCATGGTCAAACTTGGACTTCAATCAAGAGATTCACCCAGTATCCAGGCAGTTACACTATATGACAAACCAACCTTGTCTTGGTCCATTTGATGAAGTTTAGGTTCCACTTTTTCCTTAGCGTAAATGATGTATTTTTTAAGCAGTTCCTGAAAAAAAGCATTAAATAAACTCCTTATGAACTTTTCAATTTCATAATAGCTCTTACTTGGGGAATTTTTTCAATGTTACTCGCGCTGACGTCATGAACAGCTATGTCATCCTCCTTAACAGCAGACGGATGATGACGTCGATGACTGCGCACAACAAACCGGGCCAACATCTCGTCCTTCATGGGGTCCACCTGAAAGGGTGACACGGCTAGTAATGAGAATAAAGTATGACAAGTTGTCACTGACTTGATCTTTAACCACACAGAGAACGTCGAATCGAGACAGGATGGGCTCAGAAAGGTCCACATTGTCGGCGAAGGTCAGAGAAGGGTCATACCTGCCCCCGATCGGGTTGGCCGCGGCAATCACCGAACAGCGAGCCTGACGCACAACTATCAGTGATTGATTTGTCGTCGAATCGGTATGAAGATACACACCTGTAGTGACGTCACAATGCCAGCTTTCGATATCGAAATGCTTTGTTGTTCCATCGCTTCGTGGATGCTTGTACGGTCAGCGTCGTTCATCTGAGCAAAAACAAAATCCGTAAGATGACTCGCGATCTCGAAACACGCGAAACAATCACCGAACCTTGTCAAACTCGTCGATCAAACAAACGCCCTTGTCGGCCAGGACCAAGGCCCCCGCCTCCAAGGTCCACTCTCTTGTTTTCGAGTTTCGCTGAACGTAGGCAGTAAGGCCGACAGCTGACGCGCCCTGGCCCGTAGTGAACACGACCCGGTGCGCGGTCTTTTCGACATACTTGAGGAATTGGGACTTGGCTGTTCCAGGGTCGCCACAAATCAGCATGTTGATGTCACCGCGAATCTGTGACGATAACATGACGTCAAAAAGACGACCTATTATATTTCGAACTGGCAGTATACCTTGTGCTTTCCTCCAGGATTTTTCGCGACAGCGCCGAACATGGCCAGCGCGATGGCGTACTTGATGTATTCGTGGCCGTAGATGGAAGGGGCGATGCTGTGGACGATCTTAACAACAACTTGGTTCGATTAACAATGTGATAAATTGGCAAAACTAAAACAAAACAATTGACAGCAACGTATGACGGAACCGATTTCGGTTTCTATACCAAGCAAAAAGAACAAATTTTTTTAACTGAATGTGTCGTGCTTTAAACGATGATATTCACCCTTTCAGCGATGCGCTCATCTTTCGAGAGCGCGACAACCGTCCTGACGTCTTCGTCCGTGAGCGCGGAAACCACGAGCTTGTCGTCGTTCTTTTCGATGTAGTTCGCCATTATCACGGTGGAAAATACCGGGAACCCGTTCTTTGTGTTGAGTGACCCGTCGTAGTTGTTGCTGTAGATGCCTGTGATTTCCTGAAAAAGAAACAAATATCATTTATTAGATCAAAGTCGGGTCTACAGACTGACCACGCTGATTCGATGAACTCACGATTTCGTCGCCGGGATGGCAAGTATCCACGAGGTCGGCCAGCAAAATCGCGTCTTTCGACCGGGGCAACCGGCCTGCCGCGATCTTGCCCGGGCTCTCCTGGATCGAAATGCGCTGATAATTCTGGTAAACTGTCTGCTCCATGTTCACTTCGAAGGGGCCGTAACTCTGACACTCTGCAACAAGATGGCGTTGTTTGTGGCAAGAACGATAAAAGGGGCGATCAAGCGGGTCACTGACCTGGACAAGCTCCGGGTTTTACTTCCTGATTTTGACTTTGAAAATAAGGACCCAGGACGTACCCGCACTTGGAACAGTCGTATTTAACGTACCGGAGTTGGGGAAGTATGGTGGTGCAACTGGTGATTACACCAGAGGTCCGTATTAGCTGATTGAGGTGAAGTTGCCTACATATGAAATTTTTTAATACAGTACAAAAAGCAAGAGAAGGCAAACTAATGAACTATTTAGCTATATTTTCAATATGTACACTTGGTCATTATTAAGGATTGTAATTGAAAACCTGAGAGAACGAATGTCTTCAATCAAAGGCAGCTCCGAGATTCGGACATGGATCTCCTTGGCGATGTTCTCGTACTTTGGATACATTGACAAAACCACATCCTTTGCGGCCTCGTCGAACACTTGTAGCATCTCGGATGGGGCTTCGGGGAGGAAAAATGCAAGTACCTCGTGGGAGCTTGCAAGTAAGTTATAGTCCACAATCAGACTTTCTTTGTTATCTGCACATAAAACGAATTTTTACCAGACGCTTCGTGATTTTATGTTAAATTGTAAGGATTTCAAGCAAATTTTCATAAAAATATGAATACTGTACCTTCAACCATTTGCTTAATTTTTTCTTTAAAAATGTTGTTTCCATTAGAATCTACCATGGTCCGGAGGAAATGTTTGAATCGATTATAAATTTCAAGACGAGGAGCCTGCATCACCACCCAATCTTTCACGGTGTGACCCTTTGTATCCTCCAGGTTCTCAATGCTCTCAATCATCTGGCAAATCAAGACTAATTGAAACTATTCTTTAAAAAATTAAACTCTTAAGCTTAAAATCTAAGATTCAACTAAAAAACAACAGAGCATTAAAAAATTGATTTATGAAGTAATAAGTTGACAAATACAGAAGTTTAAATTTTTTAACTTTTTTAAAAGCAATGATTACATTACTTTTTCAAGAAAAAAACTTAATCAAAAAAAAAAAAAGATTTTGGTGTTATAATATAATTTGAGAGTCCAATAAAATGAAATAACAGATCACAAACTTTAAAAATTGAAACACAATTTGTAACTCAATTCGAAAATTACATTGAACGAATTTTGCAATTTTAGCAAAAACAACTAAAAAACTTTTACAATTTATACAAATTTTAAAAAATAGTGGACATTTAAACTTATATGAAACCAAAAGATTTTAGGAAATTTACAGCAAGATTTTCTACCTCCTCATCTTCCCCTGCATCTGCTGCTCTTTCAGCCATCCTCCGACGGCGAGACGGGATTTTATCATCATCATCGTCACTTTCTAACATGTATTAACATATGCCAATTTACACAAAACATTAATAAAATTTGACTGAAATATATCTTAGAAGTTCAGAAAAAGATTTAAGCATGTTTTAATGATAAAACTCAAAAATAAGAATATTTTGATTTATGATTTTATCTCTATATTTATCCTCCTGGCCGCAGGAAAGCGACGGAGGCGCTAATACACAGGGCAAGCATTTATCCCGACCTGCTTCCAGAGATGCCAAGATATTGCTGTCCGTTTGAAAGTTTTTAGTTTTATAAAAACGACTGAAATTTAGAACTGCTTTCCGAAACCACCAAGCAGGGGAAAGTGCCGTAAAGTGTTTTTTCCAAGAACACAACAAAATAGCGCAAGTAGATTTTGAACTGGGAACATGTTGATTGCTTTAACCACTTGACCACGCTGTCGACCTTCTTTTAATTAAAAACAATACTCACCATACAGCAATCCAGGCCGGATTCTCCCTTTTCCCAGAGCTTCCTCCCGATCCCGTTTTCGCAGAAGACGATCGACTTCAGCACGAGCTGAAGGAGAAAGGGCTTCATACTCTTCATCATCAAGAGCATTAGTGTCATAAACATCAAGCTCCGGAATTGGTCGATAATCCCTGAAGGTTTTGTTGCAATAAAATTGTATAAATACTTTTTTGACAAAAAAGAAGTAGCAGGTACTTTTAATTATAGAAAATACAAAAAGTTATTAACCTTTCCATGCGATCACCAAATAATTCTTCGCCTTCATCTTCTTCATCATTGGCACCCACATTGCCCAGCAATGCATCAACTTCACTTTCATCTTGAAATGGAGGCAAATCCTCACCATCTTCTCCTCGAGTGGGGCTAGATGCAAACGGAGGTCGATTAGTAGGACTTGTAACCATATCACCAGTTGACCTTTGAGTATCTGCTTCACTATCAGAATGACCCTGTAATAACATTGTAATGTTGTTTGGAATTTAAAGTAAAATCCAAAATAAAACTAGAGATGAATAACTGTGTGAGAATAATGTCATCTAAATCAATTAACTCAACTGCTATACAACAGACCAATAAACTTTAAAAAATATTGCAATAAATAACCAAATTTTTTGTTATTTGAAAGGGCACACTTTTTGGGTCTGGCACTTACAGCATTGGGACAGAGGGTTTGTCCTTCTAATAAAGACTATTTTGTTTTCATCCAAATTTGTAATCCAAATTTTGGTTATCCAAGGAAATTCACAGTAAAATTACCACTCAAATTT
The DNA here is from genome assembly GCA_963680785.1 of Diplosoma virens. Lineage (NCBI taxonomy): Eukaryota > Metazoa > Chordata > Ascidiacea > Aplousobranchia > Didemnidae > Diplosoma > Diplosoma virens. The sequence goes on along the minus strand of OY796890.1, from coordinate 6,223,680 downwards.
AATTAAAGACCAAAAAAGTCTTACTTTGAATCTGTCTCAAATTTCTTGATTTTGGTCCCTTAAAAGTAGTGACCTTAAAAAAAAGTCTTCACCGCAAACCATAATTGTTTTTCTAAATTTGAAAACTGCTTCCCCAGGCTGGTAGGGCTATAATTAGAAATGACATCTCGATTTTTTTGCATCAACTTACATTGTACCAAAATTCTCAAATTCCTCCCAGATTCTACCCCTAGTGATTTTTCCTCCCATGAGATTTTGAATTTCTCCTTAGGAAACCAAGTTGCTCACTTTGAGAAACACTGGATTAGTTGCTGGCAGAATTGGTGTTGAACCAGCAAAAGTTTCATCGACTAAAACCATCAGGCCTTAAACCATTGGCCCAGATGGTAGGTGCTTTATTGCAGCCTAGGCCATAAGTAAGTCTGTTCATTGACTTTAAAATGACAGACTGAAACTGAACCTACCAAAATGGAAGGGTATTTACCCATTCTGATGTTCAGTGTGGGTCTGCTAATTGGCAAACGTCCTTTTCAGGACGGGGCAATGCTAGGATAAAACTGCTTTTTTCAGGGCACATTGCCAACAAGTTCTGAAGATCCACTATTCTTCAGCTGAACATTAAAAGCCTCACTGCAAGCAAGATAAACGTTTTTCATCACCTTGCTATGCAGTCTGAGGCACTTGTCATCCTACTGCAGGAGACCCACTGCACTGATGCAGAGAAGTTAGTACTACCAAACTACCAACTAGCTGGGTCTTCTTTAAGCAGGAAGCATGGCCTTGCCACGTTTGTCCACGACCGACTGAGATACATGCTTTTGGACCAATCTCCACCGACATCGGAGATTGAGTGGTTGTGTGTGGACGTTGATGGTTATAAAATAGTCAAGTCTACAAACCACCGCCAACGGAATTGCAAACCCTGGATCTCCCAGTGTTTCCTCACCCCTGTCTTTACGCTGGCGATTTTAACTGTCGTCATACTGACTGGGGTTATGATGACAACAGTCTGGATGGTGAGTGCTTGGCTGGTTGGGTAAGTATTAATTGTCTTGCCCTCCTATATAATGCCAAGGACGCTGCCAGTTTTTATTCTGGCCACTGAAACCATTCCAGATCTAGCTTTCACTAGCATAGGTCCAAACAGTCACTTACTGGATAGGCATGTCCTTGACTAGCTCCCCAGGTCACAACATCAACTTTCGCTTATTACACCACCAAGGTTTGCTATGGCAGTGCCAAGCATGCCTGTTAAGCAATGGAATTTCCGCAAGGCCAAATGGAGTCACTACATTGCTTTGACAAATTTGCAAAGACTTTGTTGCCGCCTGATTCACTTGATGTGGATGTGGCTTACCAGGACTTCTGTAACACCATTAAGCAGCCAAAAAGACTATCCCATGTGGGTGTCAAAATAACTATATTCCGTGTTGGGATGCAGAGTGTGAATCCCTCTATAAAACCTTTTGGCAGTCTTCTCAGGGAGACGACTCAAGTTTGTCTGCTACAGCTCTGCTTGCCAAGCTTGACAGAAAGTGGAGGGATCAATGGTCCAAAGTAGTTTGGAGCATTGACTTCTCACACTCTAGTCGAAAAGCGTGGAGTACTTTGAACAACCTTACTGGTAGGTCTTGACACTCTCCTCATCACTGTCCTGTTTCAGCCAATGCTATTGCATCTCATCTGGTTAGAAATAGGAAATATGAGGCTGTTGACCACAAGTCATCTCGACTTGTCTGACCTTTGGAGGGCCACAACACCAGACGCAATAAATATCTCTAACAATTTTTCACAGATAGAATTTACTCCTGCCCTTCAACATTTAAAATTTAATGTTTACAATAAATTATATATTTAGATTAAGTTTTTTATTAGTATTTAAAAAAATTTTTTTAAACTAGATTGCTTACTATCTTTACAAATTAAGTGAATATGCTGTGTTACCATAAAATTTTTAGCTGCCTACCACTACAAAAGTCTGAGACAAAGTAAAAAGAAGCACTGATGTCAATAACCCAATAAAAAAATAATGTATGAACTTGAAAAAAATAAGAAAAACTTGTGTCTTTTACCTAACTTAATCCAACCCATATCCTAACCTAGAGGTGGGGAAATTTTTTAGCAAGGGCTGCATTCAGTTTAATTTGTTAGTGAGGTGCACTATGATAATTTCTTACAAAAAAAAAAAAGTAAAAAAGAGTCTTCACTTTCAATCAATGTCCATAATCTCCATTTTTGTTGCAAAAATGTAATAATTTCTATAAAGTCATTTTCAATTGTCTGGTTGAAAGTGATTACCTTTTTCTTTAAAGATCACCATGATTGAAAGTGAAGAGAAAGTTATTTGCTTGAGGCTTTTGGAGGCTGCACAAAACTTCATGGTGGGCTGTGGTTTGCACACCCCTGCCTTAGCTTAACTTAATCAAAAACTAAAAACCTCCTTTACACTCAATCTTAACAAACTTATGTCTTTGACTTAATATTACTTAACAAATCTACCCTATATAAAGTTAAAACTAAAAAACCAAATATTCCTAATCTAACTTAAATATCCCAAACTGAGATCAAACCCAGAACTATTTCTTTTTTGTACAGCTATACAGACCTGGCTTCTGCTTTCTGTTTTAAGTGGAAAAAATATTGTAAGCAAACACATTGACCCAATTTGTCACCAAGTTCTTTTCCCTAAGGCACAAGAAAAATTACTCAAGTAGACTGACCATCAACCTGACATCCTTCTTCTCAAAAACCAGAGTTGTTATTAAACTATGAAATTTAGAAGCAAAAAATCTTAATATAAATCTTTTAATGAAAAAATCTGATTACATTACATAGACCAAAAATTTGTTACAATATTAATATCTGGGCAAATATGTATGACATTAAAAAAACTAGCATAACAATCAAAGATGATAACAAAAAATTTTAAACATTTAATTAGCTGTAGTTTTATTTCAAACAATTAATTGTACCTCCATTTGTGTTTTGAATTCAAATTTTTCACAAAACAATTTTTAATGCAACACCAATCAAATCAATAAATTTGTGGTGAAAATACCTTATTACCTAAATAAAAAACATTTAATTAGAAAAAGATCACCAAACTACAGCCTGAGAATAAGATTTGACCTGTGAGATTACTTATTCAAACTTGTTGAAAAAAATTAAAATTTAAGTTGTTGGGTCACTAGTTTTAAACAATGATAATTTTTATTTATTTTATTATATAGATTATCTTTATGTTTATCCTCCTGACTCACAGGAAAGCAATGGAGGCACTAATACATGGAGTGAGCAATTACACCAACCTGCTTCTGGAGATGCAAAGATATTGCTGTCCACTTCAAATTTAACAGAAATATGATTGAAATTTAAAACTGCTCACCAAGACCACCAAGCAAGGGAAAGTGCTATAAAGTGTCTTTCCCAAAGACACAACAGAATGGTGCCAGTAGGTTTTGAACCAAGACCATGTCAATCACAATCCTGGCACTCTTAACCACTTGACAATACTGCTGACAAATGTACAATTTTTCAACTAAGTTTCTGCTGTTGATTCTTATGACATCACAAAATTTGTATTTTCAATTCAATAAGACTTCAGTTAGTCACCAACTGGACCAGCAGACACACTAAGGATTGATATGTTACTAGTCAGTGGAACAAAATTGTTAGCAAGCCAATTTATCAGCAAACTAATTTACCTCAAACAATTTAGCAGTAAAATAATTAATTTGGATTTAACAAACTGTTAGGGCTAATAAAATATAAATAAAATGATTTTCATGGTTTGTTAGTTAAATGTAATAACCAATATGATTTAACTATTTTATTGACAATTTTCTGATATGCCAACAAGTAAATATTTGAAAAAAAATTTATTATGATATTATGGCTTTCATATGCTCATAAAATTTTAAACAGGCATCTTTGTAATACATTGTATTTTATCAAAAAAAGAAATAAAGATGCTATGTTAAACAACCTTGTTTTAAAGTTTAAACTATTCAATATTTTTATTTTTAATTTGAATATTTGAAACTAAGCCATTAGAAATCAGAATAGATTGATATTTGGCAAAAAACATCCTAAATTTAGTACATTTCAACATATTTTTTATATGTGAATTTTTGCTCTTATTAGCTGATTCTTTTTATAAGTCAGAACATCTGCAATCAAATGATGAATACAGGGTGATTCAGCAAAGTGTGCACAAATAAAAACTCATCTTTCGGACTTATAATTAGGTCAAATGAAACAAGTTATATGCTGTGAAGATAGTAAATTTAATAAGCTTTCAGAAAATATACAAGTTATTCAATATAACCCCCTTTGTTTTTGATTACTTTCCGAAGTCGTGGCAGAACCTGGGCACATGTGGCATGCACCACTTCTGGGTCAATTTCGTCCCATGCCGATGTCAATTTTCGCTTTAGAGAGTCCAGATTTGGATGAGAAGTACGGCAGGCTTTTGTCTCTAAAATAGACCATAACCCAAAATCTATAGGGTTCAAGTCTGGTGAAGACGGCGGCCAAAGCTCTTTTTCCCAAAAACCTTTGAAATTGCATCGACACCAAGCTTGAACTAAGTTGGCCGTGTGGGAGGTTGCACCGTCCTGTTGAATAGTAACTTCTTGTTCTCCGACTACTTCTTGGACCCAGGGAAGGACTTTCTCCTCCAGCATTCGCCTATAGACGGTCTGGTTTATCTTGAGCCCTTCTTCAACGAATATGAGAGGAGTTTTCAGCCCTTTTGATGTTGCGCCTGCCCATACCATTACGGAGGCGGGTTTTTGTCTTCTGAAAGAGCTGCGACGCTCAACTGGGACCATGTTTATGTCTGGAAGCCAAATCCTGTCATTTTGATGGTTATGGACAGCTTGAACAGTGAAAAGTTTTTCGTCTGTCCATAAAACTTGAGGCTGCGTGCCATCGACAAGTTTCTTGACCAAAACCTTTGCTCTATCAAGCCTTTTCTTCTTAGTGGTTTCCGACAAGAGATGTCTTTTGGTGAACTTGTATGGGTAGCGTAAGGTTGTAAGGGTGTAAATAATAAGAAACTGAAATGTTAATAATTGAAAGTTAATAATGGACGAAATACATGTACATAAAACTAAGAAAAGTATTTGTGCACACTTTGCTGAATCACCCTGTATATAGACAATTCTCAGTCTGGTGCAGCAATTGCAAACCAATCATTGATGACAACATTAAAATAAACAACAGTTTTATAAATTTCATGGACTCTATAAGTTAATTTTTGATTTATTAGTTCAATTAATTAAAATATTTTGTTTTGTTTAATATTTAAGTCAGTAAAATAACATAGCATGCAATACTTTGTTTGTGTTTAGACCACAACTGTGAGTTCTCAAAGTTATTGGGCTTTTAATGAAAAAAATTTGATGACCCATGAACTAGATAAAGAAACTATAAATTTATTGGGTCTCTTTAAGAAGTCATCATAAACAACTTTTGTTTGTGAAACTAACCCAGATCTCCATAGGGGTTACTATTGCTTTTTTAAAAAGATTCTTTTTTATTCCATATTGGTGCTGTGGTGGGATTCCAGGTTGGTTTCATCGAAAAAATTGCTTATGGTGACTTTTTGAAAAGACCCAATGTAAAAGTTCTTCAAATTTTTTAAAGCTTGTAAAATAGTTTTTGAAATTTTTGTTACTTCCACAGAATTAGTTTTAAAATTTTGTAGAAATTGATTTAGTAACTCAGTATGTTCTTTAATCTTATAACCTTTTGGTGCCTGTAAAGGCTCTCATCGAACAACACAATCTTGGCTGCTTACCACAAAATAAAATTCTTGTTCTTCTTACTGGACCTGCCCTAGGAACCAGTAACAGCAAAAATATAGTCTAGCTACACCACAGCTCAGACTACCACAATAACTTCTTTATTAAAAAAATATGCTCCAATCCACTTAGGAGATGATGATGATGATGATATTTTATTCACGCTTAGTAACAATATTTAAGTATATGCAATGTACATTAAGCAAAGCATGAAAAGGAAACGCGACACAACGACGAACTTTAAACATGCAGAAAGTAGAGAGAGGGGGTAAGAAAGAGAAAAAATAAGAAGCACGGCCGCATTACCTAATTCAAACTAAATATTATTATTTAAAAAGACAAAAAAGACACAAAAAAATGACAAGCCAAAAAAAAAAAATAAAAAAAATAAATAAATAAAATGTCGGAAAAAAAAAAAAAAAATGGAGCCCACAATAGTATAAAATCAACAGCAGGTTAAAGCTCACTAGCTTAATTCTTCAATAATTTAAGCAACCAGAGACTTGCGTTCAAAAACTATGAATTCACACAGCTAACAAATTTCCAATAACAATTGTTACAATGAATAATAATAATGCTTCCGAGCAAGCCTTATTTATATCAATTGGTCATAGTTGCTGGAAAGTTCTAAAGTTACTAAATCAAGCCAATCACAAATAACCATTATTATGTCACCATATCACATGTCAAGCAAATATACTAGATTTTACTTTACGAATCATGAAATTAAGCAGTGTTGCCATTTTCTTGTAATAAATGTAAAATATTTAAAATGCTTACAGAAATGTTATTTCTTTGGCTATTTGAGCCGGACCAAAGTGAAATTAAAGAGATATTTTAAGAGATTGTATATATACATAATGGGGATGATTTTTAAGAATGGAACACCCAATTTATTTTGCATTTTCTGAGATAATTGATTTGATTTAATGTAAAACCTGAAAATCAACCATCTTTAAAAGATATTGGTCTATTTCTGAAGTAAAAAGTGTAGACAATACAAGTGTTTAAAATTTTTTAAATTCACTATATATTAAAAAGAAATATGTAAAAATATGATGAAAGGTTTCTCCAAAATGCATTATTTTATTTTTATTTATTTTATCTCTATATGTAATTATTTATCTTTCTGACTCACAGAAAAACAAGAGAGGCACTATTAAATAAAGTAAGCAAGGAGATGCCAAGATATTGCTGTTTGCTTGAAATTTAATAGGCATATAACTAAAATTTAAAATTACTTGCCAAGACCAAAGAAAAAAAGTGCCTCACAGTATCTTTTCTGATAAAACAATGCCAGTAGGCTTTAAGTTAAATGATAACTATGTCAATGACATTCATCAACAATACAGCAGTCTTACCCACTCAGACAAGCTGCAAACATAAAAGTAAAGATAGTTTCAATAAAGAAGCATAGTTTAAAGGTAGACTAAGCAGATAAGCTACTAAAGCATGTAGTAAAAACAAATACCTCAATTAAATCTTAAATACTTAGGCACATGTAACTTTATTGCCCACATCTTTTAATGCAATTCCAGTTGTGAAAGAATTTATCAGCAAGAAATTTACATGATTCATTATTTACTGACACTTGAATGTTTAATCCAAAACTTTTAAAAGTTTTTCTGGTTTTATTTAACCTTATAATTGGGTTTCACATTTGATTTACCCAGGATAAAACATTAATATTTTAAAACACATATATTGAGCTGTAGTTATTTTGAATATTAACAATGTCAAGTTCAGACAAAAAAATACAGTATAGATTGTAAAGATACTTTTCAATTAGCTACATTAATTCAAACAAGTTTACTGTATTTTATCTTTTTTATTTTTGACACTATTAATATATTGATATCAAATAAGCTATTACACTGTTACAGTAAATTTCAACAAAAAAATATAATGTAGGTACTTAACTTATATTGTCAAGCTGTAAATTTTAAAGAAATATAAGTGGTGATCCTGTGACCCATTAATAATTTCTTTGCAATCTTTACTTTCATACAGCATACAATCGTAAATTATTTTCGATTTTAGTTTTTGCTTTACTCTCAAACATAAGATTGCACCTTTTCAAGCAGGACTGTACCTGTTTTTGTTGATAAAACTAATCCAGAAAGTTTTAAAAAAACCAAGAGAAAAAGGATTTTTCTTGGTTCATCAACGAAAATTGCTTACACTTGCTTCTTGAAAAGATTTAAAAATTTTTAATTGGCTTTTGAATCTAATTATTTTTCTGGTCTTCAATTTTGAATAAAATATTATTTTAGCCTTGCATTTTGATTTCAAAAACAAAAAAAAATTTTTACTGATATTTAAACCTTTGTTATGAAGTAGAAAGCTTGCTTGACTAAAGTATAAGCTTAGTGTGACTCCAAAGCAGGGCAAATATTCAGGTTTGTTTAAGAGACCATAACTGTTGTTTGTCAGTGAAACTAACCCAGAATCCTCCCTATAGCACTAGGAGGCAATAAAAAAATAAACCAAAAAAAGAATCTCTAAAGAAACGATAGTAACCATCTGGGAATCCGGGTTAGTTTCACTAACAAAAATCGCTCACGGTCGCTTATTGAAGAGACCCAAATATTCTTAGGTGACCCCAGTCTCAAAAATTTGCCATACACAGGTGTCGATAATACTAGAATAACGGCTTGACGGTATAATCGTTTTATGAAGTAATTACTTTCATTACCTTTATCAAAAAATTGTCTACTGACTTTTTTTAAACATATTTTATAACTACTCTTATCCTGTTCACAACAAAACTAATTAGCAAACAGAAATTTAAGAGTTAGCTGAGATTTACTTATTTCACTATTAAATCATATTGTATGATAATTGCAACAAAAAAAGTTCCTAGTCTTTTACTTGGCGCGAAATTATTTATGGTCTATTAGTTTCGCGCCAAATCTTCATAACCAGAAAAATAAAGGTAGGGAAGTATTACGTTCATTTTTGGGTTTGATAATTGTTAATTAATAGTTTTTAGATCATTTTCAAAAGTATTTAGCATTTGTAAATAGCATTTTTTATCTATTTTTGTAAAAATATTGCAATATTGGAACTACAATTGATTTTTCAACGTGGATGCAGCTTCAATGAACATGCACACTATAATTACAGATGTTAAATTAAACTTGAATTTGTTATTTAAAAGTCTAAGCATATTTTCACTGCTTTCTTCTTACAAAACTGTAATGTATTTTTTTGATTTAAATCTTTCTAGTAAAGCTGAAATCTGAACAACATAGGCATACTGAATTACAAGCACTGTAATTAAATTTTAGGCAAGCACTATTTGCTATTAAACTACCAAGCTAAAGCAAATAGAATTTTGATCCACTATGCAGAAAACCTACGCATTTTGTATTAATAAAGATGCTTTTCTACAAGTACATGTGACAACTTCGAGGTTCGAAACGGGATCTTTTGTTTATCTTAGTGTTTTTTTATAATTATTTTACGGGCTTTTTTCTTTGCAACTATAATTTTCCTGCGTTTTTAATTTTGCTTAAAATGTTAAGTTTAGCGTTTTAATTATTGTAACATTGATTTAATTGGTGCAGAAAAAACAAATAAAAAACAGAAGTAACATTGTACAAGATTGTTCTTGACCAGTGATGGGATTTAAAATTTTATGAACAGGTTCTCTTTCGTGTAGAAATCACTAACAACAGGTTCTTAGGGATACAAACAGTGACGGATATTCAAAATTAGGGACCCGAGGCAAAATCCTAATCAAGATTCCCAAAAATTGGTGTTCTCTAAAACAGGGTGGTCCAACTCCTTCACTCTTACGGGCCACTTTTCGAAATTGTTTGAGCTTGTTGGCCTCAGCCGGGTAGATATTGCTCCAAATCATGGTGTCCTCTAAAATATAAAAAAGGTCTTCACTTGGAATTAGCCTTCGATTATTTCTATTTTTGTCTCAAAATCATGGTGTCCTCTAAAAAAAAAAAAAAAGGTCTTCGCTTGGAATCGGTCTGCGATTATTTCTATTTTTGTCTCAAAATCATGGTATCCTCTCAAAATCATGCTCCAATGGAATTATCAGCACAATGTAAAAAAATAAAGGACAGATCTACCACAACGGGTGGTAATCTCTCGTTTTAAGACATATTTACATACTCAGCTTAATGTGAAAGCCGGTGAAAAAAGAAGGTATAATATCATTTCTTTTGTTCACTACAAAAAGCCTGGAGCAACATTATCGCAAGGTCAGTAAATTTCAATAATATTTTCTGCGCAAAAGTGCCAGCTACTGTACACTTTGTGAAACGAAAAGAATGTGTTCCAAATAACTGTCGACAAAGAAACCTTTTAAATTCTCTACGTTTAATATGAAACACTTTCAAAACAATTAGTTTGTAACAAAAGCTTATATTGCGTACAGGATAATATACACAGTTACTGAAAGATAACATTGTAAAATTAATTTAACTCAAAACGCAAACGACCCTGAAGTAATAATGAAAAAACGATAATTCATAATTAAAAACATTTTATATTCACATTGTGGCAACGTTGATGCCTTGTCGCATTGCCACGTTACTTCGCCACCCAAACACCACCCGATTACAACGTTTACTAAAAACTATGTCTCCAATAAAGTGACAAACTCGATGTTTAAAGATCATTTTACAACATTATCAAATGCCAAATCATTGATTTTTAATTAAAAATTGAACTGTTTTCGAGTTCACGTTGTGACAACCTTAATGCCATGTCATTGCCACGTTACTTCGCCACCCAAACACCATCCGATTACAACGTTTACTCAAAACTATTTATATCTCCAATAAAGTGATAAACTCGATGTTTAAAGTTTGTTGCACAACTACATCAAGTGCCAAATCATTGATTTTTAGTTAAAAATTGAACTATTTTCGAATTCACGTTGTGGCAACGTTAATGCCATGTAGAATTGGCCACGTTATTTCTCCACTAAATTTCCACCAAAAGACAACGTTTGTTTTAAAATACAAATAAATTTGTATTTTAATACAATACAAATTATATTTGTATTTTGAAATAGCTTTATATTTTAAGCTACTTTTATAAGATTTCTAATCGCCTCCAGATTGATTTAAAATTGACAACAATTTTTTGCTATATGACGTGGCGTCAACGTTGATGCTACATGAAATTTGCCACGTTACTTTTGCCACCGAAATACCACTAAAAAATAACATTGATTTAAAATGGTATTTTTTAAAAAATGCAACATTTAAATTGTTTTTAGTTCTGTTCTAATTATTTAAAAGTGATTTAAAGAAAACACAAAATAACTTTTTTTTACGTTGTGGCAACATTGTGGCCACATTATTTTTACCACGTTATTTCGCCACCCGATTTCCACCTAAATCTAACGTGGAATCCACGTGGTGTGTTTGCTGGGCGGGACCTAAAATTGTAATAAAATTAGGGATGTGCCGAAGTTAAAGCTTCGGCAAAGATTTGTTGTTGTTGTCATTTTGTGAGGGTCCTTAATTGTTCTCTCTTGATAAATTCTTTTTGCAAAGTATGCAGATAGTTTTGCTAACAAAATCATTACTTATTTTGAAGTAATCCTATAAGGGATTTTCATCTTATTTAGGCATTATGAATAATGATTAGCTTAGTTCTCCATATTGTTAATGCTAAGATCTGAAACATCAACGATCAACATGATGATACTTCTACACTTAAAAAGATGCAATTTTTTATAACAATTATATAATACAGTATACACTTTAGCAATATAATTAATTAGCTACCAGTAGAGGGCACGGTACTTTTTAAAAGTACCGTGTTCACCACTGTTAGCTACTGACTAATTATAAAACGACATTATTTATAACAAACGTTTTTGAGCACTCAGACACATGAGAAGTTTTTTAATTCTATATTAAAACCATAGAAAGTTACAAATTGAAAGTTCAGACAGTGATAACATAGCACACAATACTATCGATCTGAAAGTCAAGAATCTTACTGCCATACTCCTTGCTTAGTGCTAGCATAACAAAAAGAAAGATGGAACAAAATGAGGCTAACTGTAAGTCAGTGGCGTGCGGTGATTTCTAAGGCTGGTCATGCAGTTGACATGCAAAAGCCAGTCATGCAATTGGCATGCAATACTTTATGGATTGGACAAAAATTGTCTGGGATTTTGAGACAAAGACCAATTTTTGTCTCAAAATCATAGTATTTTCCAAAGAAAAAGTGTTCTCCAAGAAAAAAAGTCTTCACTTGAAATCAATCACAGATTTCTGACTTTTTGTCTCAAAATCATAACATTCTCTGAAAAAAAAAAAAAAGGTCTTCACCTCGGATCAGCCTCAGATTCACCTCGGATCAGCCTCAGACTCACCTCGGATCAGCCTTAGATTCAGCTCGGATCAGCCTCAGACTCACCTCGGATCAGCCTCAGATTCAGCTCGGATCAGCCTCAGATTCACCTCGGATCAGCCTCAGATTCACCTCGGATCAGCCTCAGATTTCTCTAATTTTGTCCCAAAACCGTGGTATTCTTTATTAATTAAAAAAATAAAGATCATCACGCAAAAGTTCGTTGGTCATGCAAAGCATGACTTGCATGCCCTGACCACACCCCACTGCTGAAAGTCAATGTAAACAAACATGTTTGAAAACAGGTGAATAACAAATCACAGTAGCAATAGCGTGTGATTTTGTAATACGGTTTGTATTTGACATAATAAATGAATCATATCAGCTATCAGGTGTAAGGATCTTATAATAATGAAAAATTGCTTGCCGACGCCAAAGCTTCGGCAAAAGTGCCGAATATTCGGCTCCGGCACATCCCTAATAAAAATCATACCGGTAAACCGTAATTTACTGAAATAAATTATTTATTAAACCGGTATACCCATACCGTGAATTATTGCGATTAAATATTCAAACAAAAATTATCCTGGTAAACGGGTATCTCTAAATTGCCAGTGTAGACAATGTAGGCATCCCAGTAAACATTCATCATCGGGCCAACGTTGGCTATAGCGCGGCTGGGTTGCGAGAAAGTTGGCAAAATTTTAAAAAGAATAAAAAAAATGTTGGTCTCTGTGGTCTGATAGTTGAAAAAAAATTCGACCAGTTTTTGGATGACAGTAAAAAGTCGGAAAAACTGCCAACTATTTGCCAACTCTGACAATAAAATGCCAATGTAACTTTGTTCTCTTTTGTTCAAGTCTATATGAATCAATTTTATTTGAGCGGCATGAGCCCGGTGCGTGTTGCACAATGCTCCATTTGATACGCGCATAATTTTATTTGAAATAGTTAAAATTTTTATTAATAATTTGTTTTTTAAGCGTTTCTATTTGCTGAATTAAAAATAGTTTTTAGTTAATTACTTATGCTGGCATGGGCGTCCTCTGGGGGGCAAAGCGGGCATATGCTCCCTGGAAATTGACTTTTTAATAAAAATAATTTAATTTCACTATATGAACTGCATTTTTGCGAAATTCTGCCCCTCCCAGAAGTTTTACCCCTTCCTGGAAATTGGTTACGGGACGCCTATGTATACACCAACGTCAATCGTCGCTCAAACAACATGAACCAACACGCAATCAACGCACTCGAAAGCATGAAGGACGAGGACGAATATAGCAACTACATCGCTAATAAAACCACAAATAAAAGATTTCTATGTAGTCTGCATAGAAATATTTACGGGGCAGTGTAGGCAGTGTATAGGCAGTGTGGGCAGTGTGAGGTAGGGGTGGATTAGGCCACCGGGAGTTCGAGAATTTTCCCGGTGGGCCAGTGCTTTTGTAGGCCGGTTTTATAATCAGTTGTAACTTTTTTATATTATGAATAATTATAAAGGAAAGATTTATTTAGAAAACAATAGTTGAAACTATGTCTTACTACAGAATGATATAACCGAATTAATCGGTTAAAGTGATAGGCGTTTCCCCGCTTAAAGTGATAGCCTTTACCGCCACCTATCTTTCTCGACCACACCGCCTACACTGCCTACACTGCCTATACACTGCTTACACTGCCTACACTGCATACACTGCCAACATTGGTAATTTAGAGTAACCGCTGGTAAACCGTAGTTTACTAGAGGATAGATTATTAAACCTGTACAACGTAAAATACTGGGACCAAGTATTTAAATAGAAATCAAGCCAATAAACCGCAATTAGTAAAATACATTACTTTTAGCTTACCGTTATACCGGGATTAACCAAAGTGAAATATTACGATAAAAATCATTTCGGTAAACAGTGATTTACAACTTATGTAGACCTAAGTTTGCGTCTAATAGTAGAGTACTTCGTTTAAATTAACTGAAAGTTTTTGCTTTTGTTACTTCGTTTACAACTCGATGGTTATTTTATCCTGCTGCTGAGATAAAAGTGACTCTTAGCTTTTCAAAAAGCAATAAATTTATAAAGCAATTTAGTCAAAATACACAACAGCAGCAACAATAGTTTAAATCAGGGTTTCCCAAACTTTTAGTTCATCGGTACCCTTTGGACCATTGGTTCTTAAACTTGTTGGAGGTATCGAACCCAGTAAGTTTCATGCAGGCACTCACCGAACCCTTCCTTAAAATTCAAAAATTTTTATTAACGAACTTGAGCCCAAAGTAAACTGTGCATCTGTTGCACATAAAATCATATCATTCAAAGAAACAAGACCAACAAAACATGAACTACACACAAAAACACAACTCAATAAATATTTACAACAAATCAATGTGTCTTATGCTGTTGCATTTTGGAAACAATTCTAAAAATGCGCAGCTTCACTTTGGCAAGGCTTATGGCAACAAAGTCTGTTCCCTTTTTTTGTTTTTATGTCTACCATCTTCGAAAAGGAGTGTTTGCAAAGACACGTTGTAACAAACTGTATGAATATCTCAAAGGGTTTCTTAGCAAGAAGAGGGTAAGCTACGATTTGGTGACACCAAAACGTTGAGAGCGTTGTTGTTTTGAAGAGTTGCTGTTAAAACTGGCTCTGATAAAGTTCAATGATTTCATTGAAATATTCATCATTGACATCTTCTTTATCAGGACTAAACGTGAATGACTGTCTTACCCATGTGTAGAATTTAGTAAATAGTTTTTGAAATTTTTGTAGCAAATTTATTCGGTAACTTAGTACGTTATTTAATCGTCTACCTTTTTGGCGCCTGTAAAGAAAGGCTCTCACCGATAACGCAATCTAGGTGTCTACTAATGGTAAAATTCTTAATCTTCTTGCTGGATCTGGCCTTCGAACCAGCGACAGCAAAAATATAGTCTAGCTAAATCACAGCTCAGACTACCACAATATCTTCTTTATTAAGAAATATGCTCCAATCCACTTAGGAGCCCGAATAGTATAAATCAACAGCAAATAAATTCAGTAGCTTAATTCTTCACAATCACGTAGACAACCAAAAACTTGCGGCCAAAAAACTATGACTTCACACAGTTAACAATTTTCCAATTCTAAGTTACCACAACGAAACATCGAATTAATAATAACTGCTTTTCAGCGAACCTTATTTATACCAGTGGATAAGGTTACTCGAATGTTCTGAAATTATCTCAATGAAGCCAATCACAAATAAGCATTATTGCGTCACATGCAAAAACAAGTCAAGCGGAAATCCAGAATGTTCTCAATAAAGCGAAATTATGCAGTGTTGCCATTTTTTCTTGTAAATAAATATAAATATTTAAATTACTTATAAAACTGTTATTTCTTCGGCTATTTGAGCCGGACCAAAGCGAAATCAAAGAGATTTTTTATGAGATTGTGAATCTACATAATTTGGGCGATTTTTAGGAACGGAACACCATGCTGGATATGACTCTTTGGTCGGAAGTATCTATCGAGAGACTTTGCAAGCTCATCTAAGTGCATGGAAATTGCTTGCTTCAGTTCTCTCGGTACGGAAATGTTCCCATTTCCAGACACATCTTTGGTCTTACTTGTGCAGTCGTCAAACAGAGGAAAGTTAGTCAAATTATCATTCCCCATTCGTCGTTTCCATTAAGTCATTTTTTTTGAAAAGTCTTCAGATGTTCTTTCACTTCAAAAATGTTGACTCCACCACCCTGCATCTGTTGATTGAGATTATTGAGAGCATCGAAGATATCGACCATGTATGCCAAAACGAGAATAAACTCAGAATTTTCAAAACAATCTGCATGGCGATGTTGGTGCTCTCGCAATAACACGGCTAATTCCACACGCAAGGTAAAAACACGGTTCAGCATCTTTCCCCGGGATAACCACCAAACATTAGAATAGTACAGAAGTATTTCGAATACAGAGCTTATTTCGTTACACAGCTCCTTGAATATGCGCTGTTTCATAGCATTATTTTGCACATAGTTCACATATTCCACCACAATTTTTAATACTTCTGCCAGTTTTGGAGTGAAGGTTTTTGTTGCCAATGCATGCCTGTGCAAGAGACAATGCGTTACAGTTATGTGTGGTGCATTGGTTTTCAGTAGCGTACCAAAACCAAAATTTCGTTCCAACATGATTCGAGCTCTGTCCAAACAACTTGCATAAATAATATCCCACGAAAGGTAATTGTCTCTGAAGAAATTATCTACAAATTTCTTAACCTCGGCAGCCTTAGTTGTTATAAGGGACTGACAAAATAAAAAACTTCTTTTTTCCCGTCTTCTTTATTCCCATAGCGCACGAATACAGCAAGCTGGCTTGGATTGAAAGCGTTCGTGGTCTCGTCGAATAGGAGACTGATTTTTGCCGTGTCCAAAATCAAGTCTAAAACTATTTGAGCCAAGATGTCATCGTTCATCTTATCAATTTCAATGTAAACACTGTTACTAGGGATATTATTTAGTTTAAAATTCATTCGTTCTTCTGGTAAAATCAGTAAGTTAAACTTTAACAAATAACAGAAGGCGTAATATATTACGTTTTTCTTTGATAATGTATTATGCCTTCCTTTACTTGTTAAAGTTTAACTTGCTGATTTTTACCAGAAGAACGAATGAATTTTAAACTTATCAATTTTGTTGCTAATGGTGTCATTAGAAAGAGAAATTTGGGATGACTTATTTTCGGCTGCTTTTCCAAATATGATATTCGCCTTCTTTAACACAACTGGTTTTACAAGTTTTTCACCAATGATGTGTAGTTTTCCCTGTTTTGCAATCAAGTACGCAACTTTGTACGATGCTGTCAGGATCGGTTTGTTAATGAGTACAAAGCCGAAAACCGGCAGAGTAGCATTTTTATCAAATCTGGCTCTCTTCATTTTAAATTCAGCGAGCGTGGTGTTCCAGTATTTTCTATCGCCATGCACCTTTTAAAATTGTTCTTTTAGTTTTGCCGGTGCTAAGCAACAATTGCTCAACCTGGCGTAGGAAATCATGTACTGAGGACGCTGACTCCCATCACTTTCTGTGATATACGTAAATCCATATTGTACATATTTTTCTGACCACTCCTTTTTTTATCGACATAGTTAGTATGAAAAGATCAAAATACTACAAAACGGTAAATGACCAGAACAGATTAAATTTAAATATTAAAGGAAAAAATTGCATATTTAGTGCCTAATTGTGCTTATTTAATTTCAAACAGAATTACAGAAGATTAAAACCCTGCATTATAACACAACAACTAAAAAATTATGGCAAAATAATGTCAAAAACTAATCGCTCAATATATAAATCGATAAAGCTTGCGCTCTAAACTTGATAGACTTGATCTGGTGAGGTCGGCAAAATACAGCATGATCTCCAAGAGAAAGAAGGAGAGATTGTACTACGTCACAATAGGCAAGAACTGCGGCTCAAGTAAAGAGGATATTGTGGTCGCCACACATACACATAACGTGTGTATACTTATCCTGATCTCCGCCGAACCCCTGATACTGACTCATCGAACCCAGTTTAAGAACCACTGCTTTGGACACTGTAGCGGGTTTGCATGTACCCCCAAAATTTTGTGACGTTTCTCTAAAAAAAAGGCTTTCAGTTAGAATCATAGGCGTACCAGCCCAAAAAATTTGGGTGGGGCAATGAAGTTTTGCCCAAATCTTGTGATGTTTGCCCAAATCATAATTTTCTAGTAGGCTACTTTATGGATGGGTCAAAAAAATTGTCTGAGTTTCTCGGATGGAGAAGAAATTTCGTCTTGAAATCATGGTGATCTCTAAAAAAAAAAGGTTTTCACTTGGATTCAGTCACATATTTTTTAAGTCTTGTCCCAAAATCAAGGTGTTCTCTAAAAAAAAAAAAAAGAGGTCTTCACTTCGATTCAGTCCCCATTTAAACCCAAAATCACGGTGATCTGTAAAAAAGTCTTCCCTTTTAATTGTCCTGTTTGACGTAATAACAATCGACCGGATTCGAAAATTCTAGACACTTGAGTCTATTATTTCTTCCGGACACGGAATTTAACTTAAATAAGGATATTATCTCACATAATAATATAGGGGAGAGTGGGGTGCAGTCGGACAAAAATTATATTTTTTGCTGTAGTGCTTTTTTTACAAGTTATTCTGACTAAATTTTTTTTGTATAATTTATACAAATAAATCTATCCTATGCAAGTGTATTTTCACAGATTTAAACTCACAAAAAAATTTACGAGCACATTTAAAAAAATGATTTTTTGTCCAACTGTGCCCAATGAGGGCATAATCGGATTAAGCATAGGGCACTATCGGACAAGGAAAAAAAAGAATTAAAATAAGCAAAATAACAAAATATTACAGTGTAGTTTGTGCTTGCATTCTCCAGAAAATAAAAAAAGCATCCAAAAAGTTTACTGCAGCAGCAGATAACGAAAAATTGCGCCGAAACGGAAAATGCAAAAGCGTGTCTATGCATTAAAATAGATCCGGATTTGTCATAATCGAATTTCAATGAAAATCTTTGGCGACTAGTCGATCTACATTCCATTGGTGCAGGCAACATAGCCCTAATGTCTTTTTCCTTTACTGAAGCCAAATCAGTGACCTCAGGAAAAAAACTCTGTAACATTGCGTTTCTTCCGTATGCAAGAAATTTCATAATCGCTTTCAAAATCCTTGTTTTTGGTGATTCAACCAACATAATATTTTCTGGGAAATGTTTTAAATTCAACTAGCACATAGTCACCTATGGCAGGCTCATTAGTGCAGTCTGGGACAAGAAGATTTTTTTCAACATCACAAGGGTCTGAAAAGTTGTCAGATGAACGATCTGACAGAAGAATCTGTATCTCATCAATGTTTAAACTTTTGTTGCTATACAGACATTTTTTAGTGTTGTCAGCAGCGTGGTCGAGTGGTTAAAGCACCGGACTGATGATCAACACGGTCTCGGTTCAAAACCCGCTCGCGCCATTCTGTTGTGTCCTTGGGAAAGACACTTCACGGCACATTCCCCTGCTTGGTGGTTCTGGCAAGCAGTTCTAAATTACAATCATATTTCTATTAAATTACAAGCGGACAGCAATATCTTGGTATCTCCGGAAGCAGGTCGGGGTAATTGCCTACCCTATGTATTAGCGCCTCCGTCGCTTTCCTGCAGGTCAGGAGAATAAATATAAAGATAAATAAATAATAAATAGTGTTTTTAGCTTTCCCCGTTTTGGTGTTTTCTGAACTTTTTTACAACTTTTTAAAAGCTCTTTTTGTGGTGTGTCAGTTAAAATCATGCTACAACCTTTTTTTCTTCTCTGGTGTCTTTTTTTCTTCAAGGAACTTTAAAATAACTAATTACTTGTTCTGGAGATAAAAATTATTTTGGAATGTTTCCAGATTTTGGATCTCAACGTCATTAAGCGACCCTAAATCTTTTCGCTCAAAATCAAGATTGTGGAAGCTTTTGTTTTTTTCCAAAAGTGTGATGCTTGTTGATGCATCATTAGGTTGACCAGTGACCAGACTGAGTAAAAAATCGCATTCATCAAAAATGTGTTCATCTAAGGGTAATATGCCAATCTTTTTAAACTCAGCTATGATATTGGTTGGAGTCACAGCTTTTTTTCAGAAAATGTACCAATGGTAGACTTCCTTTGTCTATTTCTTACCATAATTTTCATAATAATAAATATTATCAAAACTAAGAAAAATTTTTTATAATTTATGGTTCATATGTAACTCAAAAATTGTAGTTTTAAACTTTTAATAAAAATAGTTATAATGTTAAGCCTAATTACTAGTTGTTGATAAATCAAACGAAATAGGCTATTGTGCAAAATACATCTATATAATCATCAAAGGGTACAGTCGGACAGTGTCTGGCTGTTCCCCCAAAAAAATATCCGATTGTGCCCTAACCAAAATTTTTTTTTATTTTTCAAGATAATGGCAAAAACTTAAAAGTTACCTCAAATTATTTTATGGTATAAAATAGCAAATAAACCAAGTTCTAAAATGTATCAACAGTGAGAAGAATTTAAATTAAAGCTAAGGTAAAAACAGGTTGAAATATACCCTTTCCAAAATTACTTACCTACCCTCAAAAGCAAAATTCATCTACTACATTTATTTTACAATAATTAGTTTTTTCAAACTAACACGAGTGAATGCTCTGTGGTGAAATATATTTATGTCTGCAGTTTAAAGTTTCAAAGTTTCCAACTTTTTTTTCAAATTACAATGTCCGACTGTACCCAGTGTACAGCCGGGCCCCACTCTCCCCTACCCCTTGAGAAGCCAAAATGAACCCCTAAGGGTACATGTACCCCAGTTTGGGAACCCCTGGTTTAAACGATCAATTATTTTGATGACTAACTACCGCATAAAAATAATAATCATTAATCTAACTTAAACAATTGATAAGTAGAAAGTACAGATTGTGCTATCCCAATTATGAGTTATGGCCGCAATAATTTTTAACTTAGGGAAACAATTGTCTGTTTAAAAATTTGAAAGTTATTTACATTCAACAGCAGTTATTTTCTAAATACTATTTTTTGTGAATACAACATAATAACCAAGCAAAAATTACAAGAAATTTTTAACATAAAAACATTTATTTAAAATTTATCTTTCGCATACGCTTTTTTCACTTTAAATCAGCGGTGTCCAACCTTTTGTTCATTGCGGGCCAAATTTTCATCTCTAAGTTTATCACGGGCCGCAATCTCTGAAACAATCAAAGTGATGTTGTCATGCGAGTTTGTACGATAATTTTTGTCCCCAAAAGACGTGTTCTCTAAAAAGAAAAAAAAAGTTGTCACATTAAATCAACAAGTTTTTTGCAACTTTATTTTATCGCTGAATCAGTGCTTTCTGAAAGCTTTTGCAGAATATTTCGGCATCTCTCGCGCAACACAGATTGCGGAGGTTTAGAATGCATTGCAATAATTCAACTTGTCGGCAGCGTGGTCGAGTGGTTAAAGCACCGGACTGATGATCAACATGGCTCGATTCAAAACCCACTTGCGCCATTCTGTTGTGTCCTTGGGAAAGACACTTTACGGCACTTTCCCCTGCTGGTGGTCCTGGCAAGCAGTTCCAAATTACAGTAATATCTCTACTAAATTACTAGCGGACAGCAATATCTTGGCATCTCCGGAAGCAGGTCGGGGTAATTGCTTACCCTATGTAGGCAGCGCCTCCGTCGCTTTCCTGCGAGTCAGGAGGATAAATATAGAGATAAAAATAAATAATTAAAACATTCACATAATTTTGAAAAACTTACTTATTTTGAAAAACTTAAGATGGAGTGTCTGATTAAAAATTTTTTCGCGGGCCGCACCAAAAGGCTTTGAGAGCCACCTGCGGCCCGCGGGCCGCGGATTGGACACCCCTGCTTTAGATACTTTCGTGCGATAAACATTCTTAATACTTGCAATCCACAAAATGATTTTTTTCGTGGCTCTCGTCACATAAAAGCAACAAAGAAAAGGATTTTTTTATGTATTCTGCTAATCAAAAAAACAAAAGATTACGACATTTAATCAAAAAGTTTAGATAGGCTACCTGTAATTGCTCTAAGAACGCGTATGTTTATTCAACAACGCACGCTGAATATTTTCTCAACAAGGGCGATCAATTTTCTTTGCTTTGTCCTATTTTGCCCCAAACAGCAGTTTGCAAGAACAATAAAAAAAAAAACTATTTTCAATTTATGTAAAGTAAGTTTAAGAAGTATCAAGTAATCATAAAAATATGAACTCTAAATGGAATGATAAAATAAAACATGCATTGTCCGTTCAGCAGAAACATGCAGGAGTGGCAAGGCCGGAAGCATTCACTTTTCAAGGCTTAGGCAACTTAGGCAAAGTATCAAAAACAAACATATTTTTCTATAGTATTAAATGGTATAAAATTTCAATAAAATTATGCTGAAAAAATTGTCACATTTTAATATGACAGAGGCAAATAATGCAAAGTTTGTCAAAAAATTTGTCACATTTTAATATGACAGAAGCAAATAATGCAAAGTTTGTCAAAAAATCTGTCACATTTTAATATGACAGAGGCAAAGAGTGCATTGCATCATATTAACATATTTAGGGGCATATTTTGAATTTAAAAACTTATGAATTTCTTTTATAAAACACCTGTATAATAAAGCTTGAACACTTTTGGAAATGTTCGTTGGTGTGGTCATGTGGTTAAGGCACTGTACTTATGATCAACATGGTATCAATTCAAAACCCACTCACGCCATTCTATTGTGTCCTTGGGAAAAACATTTTACAGCACTTTCCCCTGCTTGGTGGTCTTGGCAAGCAGTTCTAAATTACAGTCATATTTTTATTAAATTATAAGCAGACAACAATATCTCTGGAAGCAGATCAAGGTAATTGCTTACCCTATGTCTTAGTGCCTCTGCCTCCAGCACCCTGAGGATAAATATAGAGATAAAATATATAAAGTTATTCCAAAATTTAATGCCTAAATATAGACATGATGACTGACCTTTAAAAGTGTGCATTTTAGAAATGTATAAATTTTTTTGATGCATTTTGAGTATTGTAGCTATGAGACTTTGACACTGATGTAAAATAGTCATCAAAAAATTCAAATAGTAAATTATTGTGTTGTAAATACATGAATTTACACATTTCAAGTTCAAAAATGTCTTTAAGTTTAAGAATATTAAATAATAAATACAACTTTATTTAAAATGACTTTGTCTTTTGCTTTTGTAAATGACATTAACTGTATTATATGATTTTGCATTTTCAATGGATTTGAAATTGAAGAATTTAAATTACCCCCAGGTTAAAATTCCATATTGTAAATGACAATTTATAAATGTATAATACATCATAACCAAAGTTTTTTGTTGACATAATGTCTAACTTTTGAAATAATACCAATTGCTTGAGATATTTTTTGTAAACATAATTGATATGTGTTTTAGAATTTAAATCATTTTGCAAATGTAATCCTAAATAGTGTACTGTATCAGTTTTAAGTATATTCTTTCCATATATACTTATTTTAAACTTATTAGCTTTATGTTTAAGTTTAGCATTGGAAATAATCATGTAATATGTTATGGTAAAGTTTATGATAGTCTGTTAAACCTGGTCCAATCAATAATTTGCAGTAGTTCTACGGAAGCGATTTTTTCAATTTATTTAAGATTTGGTTAAAAAAGGATTGTGTTGTCTGCAAACATTTTAACTAAAAATTTGATATGAATAAGGAGATCATTAATATATATAAAAAAAACCAATGGCCCAAGAGTGGAGCCTTGTGGCATTCCACAAAGTACATTACTTTCATTTGAGGCAGTATCATTACAAACTGTGAACTGTGATCTTTTAGCTAAGTAATCTGGAAGTAACATATGCATGCTTCCTCTGACACCATACAGATTTAACTTTTGCAATAATATGTTATGTTTTACAATGTCAAAGGCTTTTGACAGGTCTAGAAAGATAAAACATGTATTATAGCCTTGATCATAATTCTGCTGCAAGTTTGTAATTAGATTTAAGGCTGCCAATTTAAGGTTGACCCTTTTTGGTCACTGGCTTGTTGTGCTTTCCACCATATTTTTGCCGCCAACGCAACAATGCTTCAAATACATGGTACATCTTGCTTTGTTGGGCTTTTCTTTTTTATCTCTTATTTGTTTTTCCCGTCTTATAATTCCTTATCTGCTTTTCTATGTAAGGTGT
The DNA here is from genome assembly GCA_963680785.1 of Diplosoma virens. Lineage (NCBI taxonomy): Eukaryota > Metazoa > Chordata > Ascidiacea > Aplousobranchia > Didemnidae > Diplosoma > Diplosoma virens. Next base: position 6,199,801 of record OY796890.1, on the reverse strand, counting down.
TGCAACCATGCATCATTCTTCTAACTACTATATCAAATATTACTGTATGCATGCTATAACATTTAATGTTTTGTTGCTTCCTTTTTCTTCTGCTATAGTCCTATATGTTTGTTTCTTTCTGCTTTTATGTGCTGGAGCAGAAATAAAAGATACTGATACTGATACAATGTAGTTGAATGACCTTTAAAATCCTAATTGATTGCAAGATAGAATTTTGTGTTTGTTAAATAATTTCTCTAGTCTTTTGAAAATTGGTTTTTCCAAAATTTTTGAAAATGGTGATAACATTGAAATAGGTCTGTAGTTACTAGCTATATTTTTAGCTCCCTTCTTATGTATAGGTACAACTTTGGCTCTTTTTAAACTTTTGGGGAAGATACTGGAGTTGTAACTTGCATTAAAAATTTCACTCAAGGTGCAATAAAAATCCTTATTATCTAAATGAACTTGATGGGAATATTTTCAGGTCTAGAGGCTTTATTCACATTAAAAAATTGAATTTTGTCTAACACTTGATCTGGAGTTATGAATAAAATGATTCTTTAATGCTTTAAATTAAATAAAGCTTTTATGCTTTAAATAAAGCCAATTTTTAGTTTTATTAAATTATTTGAAAAGTAAAAGTAAATTTAAAATTTAAAATAAAAGAAATAAAAAAAATTAAATAAAATTTATAAAACTTAATAGAAATGAAGAACCATTTACATAAAGTTGATGATTTAAACTAGAATTACGCTTTTTAATAAATAATAGTTCATGTATTTTTGTGTGAAATTCCAAATTACACTTTTTTATTAATTCAAAAGAGTTTAAATTTAATTTGACAGAAAAACAAAAATTTCAACACATTGTGTGATTTTTTTATTACACTTGATATTTGAGAGTTGAAGTCCACATGCTCCCTGGTTCTAGTGCTTAAATGTCATGTTGACATACTAATGTATATCAAGTTTATGTCACACACACCAGGCCCCCCAAAAATACATAAAAAAAGTGGCCCTCTTACACAAAATTGATTTATTTCTTCATAGTAGCACCAGGACGTTGATGGCATGTCAAAAAGAAAATAAAAAAATTTTGACAATCAGCAGGCTTCTGCTCCTAGTTTGTTATGTCACTTGTGCTTAAGGGAGTAAAGAGCTTTTTTTACAGATCACAATGTCTTGAAACAGTAAAAAAGTGCCTCTCCATGCTTTGGATCACCCAATAGTGGCCCCCCTTAAATTGAAGACCTTTTTTTTTAGTGAGCACTTTGTTTCTCCATGTTTTGGATCACTCAATAATGGGCCCCCCCTAAATTGAAGACCTTTTTTTTTGAAGGTCACTTAGTTTTCATACACTAAAAATGGCTTCAGCTACCTTTTTTTAGTACAATGAATAATGGTCCCCCTTATTTTTCTTGCACCAGGCCTCCTTTTTGTAAGGCCATCACTGGTTACACGGTTATGAATTTTTTATGAATTTATATGAGTGCATGTTTTATTAATTGTGTTTGAATAAGTTTGATTGTTATAAATAGTGACATTTTGTTTCATTACAATTGATAGCAATAAAAAGCATATTATATAGTTTTATTTGCTTGCCATAACTCACTAGCAGCCATTACTTAAAACTAGTGTGGACAAATGGTTAGAGCTCGGTAATTGATATGGTCTTGATTTAAAACATTCTTATACCATTCTGTTGGCACACCCTTTACAGCACTATCCTCTGCTTGGTGGCCTTGGCAAGCAGTTTTAAATTTCCGTCAAATCTATGTAAAACTAAAAAACTAAAGTAAAATATTTTTAAGCATACAGCTATATCTTGGCATCTTTGCAAGCAGGTTATGGTAGTTGCTTGCCTTATGTATTAGCATCTCCATTGCTTTTCTGCCTATAAATATAGAGATAAAATGAAATATAAAAATAACTAACTCTGTAATGAAGCTGGCAACAATAACAAAAAACAACAAAAAAAGATGAGTATGGACTAGAGCCAGATTGGAGCTGGACTAAGGTAGTTTTTGGTTGGATAATTAATTCATCATTAATTCAAACTGCCATTTTTTGTAGGTTATTCTTTACTTTATATATGGAGTAGTGAGATGCAAATATGTGATTGGCCCAAGCATAATTTTATACTTAGCTTAAAATGGAAATAGATGTTATAGAAAATGGATAAAGTTATAATATATCTATATGTAAGATTTTTTTTGGGTCTCTTCAAGATGTCATTGTAAGTGATTTTTTTTTCAGTGAAACCAACCCAAATTACCGCTTTCAGCACTAGGATGAAATAAAGAAGAAACTAAGAGAAAAAGGATCTCATAAGAAGCGATAGTAACTGCAAGGGCCCAGGTTAGTTTCACAAACAAAAATTGCTTACGGTGATCTCTTGAAGAGACCCATTTTTTGCTTAGATAACCTCAAACCTTTGACCTAATTATGAAATAATTAATGATCATGCAACAGGCTGGTTGAACCATGGACTGTCAGTTTTGGATGTTTTGTCATACTTGAATTGTATTGGATTATCATTTTAAAAAGTCAGGCTGGATTCAAAATTAAAAAAAAAAAAAATTAACAAAGTTAAAACTTTTCATTTATAATTTTGTTTCGTTATCTTTAGTGCATCACCATTTAAATAATTTTTTCACTTTACTGCTTTGGCATACTATTTATTTAAAACTGCACTTTTATTCGGCCCATATGATCAATTTTTTCTTTTGATATAGTGCCTAAAAAGTTGTTTACAACATCTCTATTATGCCACACAAATACAGTGGTGGCCAAAAGTTTAGCAACACTTGAAAATTTATTAGAAAAAACCAAAAAAACTAATTAAATTTGGCCTAATGGAATACAATTGACTGTTTAAAATATTCAAATATGCATTTTTTTATTTGTTTGAAATGATAAAATCATTTACTTGATTAATTATTTATAATTATTAATTTTTTAATTATCTTGAGCAAAATGACACCTGGACAAAAGTATAGCAACATGTTAATTTTTTTTTCAAATTTTCATCAACATTATTAATATTTTGTGCTATAACCGAAATTGTCTATCACAACCCGACATCTCTTTGGCATAGAATCAATGAGTTTTTGACAAAAACTGAGATCAATGGAATTGTAGCACTCAATCAAATTTTTTTGTTCGAATTTTTTGGGCTCAGCTCGAATTTAATTCTGTACCAGATGTTCTCGATTGGGTTTAGATCTGGGCTTTGGGCTGGCCAATCCAGAACTTTCATTTTGAGAATCTTGAAAATCTTTAAAATCGATTTGGCAGTGTGGATGGGGGCATTATCCTGTTGAAAAATGCTTTTTCTGCCCATGGTCTTTTTCATGAATGGACTGACAGTATTTTTGATGAGCTGTCCATATCTGGAAGCATTCATCCTTGCCTCCAATTTGACCATGGGCCCCACCCCGTGCCAAGAGAAACAACCCCAAATCATGACAGAGTTGCTGCCCATTTGCACTGTGGGCCTGGTGCACTTGATGACCAGAGAATGTGCCAGACCAAACACATGGCCAGACAACATGCACGTTTTTCGGTTGAGGATTGGAAAAATGTGTTGTTTTCCAATGAGAGCAAGTTTGTCAGAGTCCACAGCAACGGCAGAGTCTGTGTGTGGCGCATGGTGGGGGAGACACACTCCATCAAGTGCACCAGGCCCACGGTGCAAATGGGCAGCAACTCTGTCATGATTTGGGGTTGTTTCTCTTGGCATGGGGTGGGGCCCATGGTCAAATTGGAGGCAAGGATGAATGCTTCCAGATATGGACAGCTCATCAAAAATACTGTCAGTCCATTCATAAAAAAGACCATGGGCAGAAAAAGCATTTTTCAACAGGATAATGCCCCCATCCACACTGCCAAATCGATTTTAAAGATTTTCAAGATTCTCAAAATGAAAGTTCTGGATTGGCCAGCCCAAAGCCCAGATCTAAACCCAATTGAGAACATCTGGCACAGAATTAAATTCGAGCTGAGCCCAAAAAATTCGAACAAAAAAATTTGATTGAGTGCTACAATTCCATTGATCTCAGTTTTTGTCAAAAACTCATTGATTCTATGCCAAAGAGATGTCGGGTTGTGATAGACAATTTCGGTTATAGCACAAAATATTAATAATGTTGATGAAAATTTGAAAAAAAAATTAACATGTTGCTATACTTTTGTCCAGGTGTCATTTTGCTCAAGATAATTAAAAAATTAATAATTATAAATAATTAATCAAGTAAATGATTTTATCATTTCAAACAAATAAAAAAATGCATATTTGAATATTTTAAACAGTCAATTGTATTCCATTAGGCCAAATTTAATTAGTTTTTTTGGTTTTTTCTAATAAATTTTCAAGTGTTGCTAAACTTTTGGCCACCACTGTAAGTAACCAAATGAATTGTGGAAATTTTAAACACAAAATTGTGATTTATCTAAGTATTGTCACACTTGATTTGCAATATAATCTTAACTTCACAAATCCATAGTTAATTTCTTTCTTTTTCAGTAGTATTAAATTTTATTATGACATAATATTTTCATGGCCAAGTATTAATTGCGTAGTTGATAATTTATTTGCAAGTTGTTTTATGATTGTTTTAATTATTTATTTTATCAATTGTAATCTTAAGCATGTGTCAAGGAGACTGAGAGGAAGTGACCATTAGCTTCTAGGATATTCTTTTTCTTTCTCAAGTGTTCTAAAATCATTAATTGAATTTTTCCATTTAGTGCAATGGTTTTTAACTTTTTTAGCCCACAGACTATTTCCCCATTAGCATAAGTATTTGCAGACTCAGGTAATAGGAATAAAAAATAATTTAGTTCAGCACTATAACAGTAAGTTAAATAGCAAAAGTGGTTTATTTATTGGGCACACATGCACTAAAAATCTCAGTGAGAACCTTTGTCCCTGAACCTGTTTCACAAGTTTGTCAAAATCAGGAATTATGGTCGTCAATGCACATCTGATATGGTCTTCCAGTTGAAGTTGGTTTCGGTACTTAGTTTTAACCATTGCCAATATTGAAAAGCCAGGCTCTTACAAGTATGTAGTTGAAAAAGGTAAAAGAGCTATTGTTGCTTGCTTGCAGAGATCAGAAAGATTAGGTTCCTTTGACCAAACATTTGCCCATGATTGAGTCAGAGAAAAAATTTTGAACTTGTCTCTCCACATATGTCGACTTTGCAGTTCTATCAACTGTTCAGAAATGCAGTCCATTTCTGAATGAACCTCTAACGTTGACACCTTAAATGAACTTTGCACCCAGTTAAATATTTTGCTATAATTGTGAGGAATATATCGATCCAGCTCAGAAACAAATGCATTAATGTGCTCAATCATGAAATGCTGTGAAAATCAATATTTTTCTCCTCAATAAATAAATTCAATGCTGGAAAAGCAGCCAACTTTCCACTTTCCATTCAATGCATCCACAATTTTAGCTTTGAATGCATCAATGCCTTCTGATACATCTGAAAATTTTTTCTCTTTTACTTGCATAGAGCTATTAAGTTGGTTCACATAGCTGAAAAAATCAGCTAAGAAAAGCAACTTGGCAATCCATTTGTTATTGCTAAAGTGATCAACAAATTCATATTTCTGTTCTTTTAAAAAGGTGCTGATTTCATTCCATAGGTTAGCTACTCTCTTCAGCACCTTTCCTTGCAATAATCAACAAATGTTGCAATGGAACAGAAGCCACTATGTTCAGCTCCCATTTCATCACACAATACATGAAATAAACGAGTGTGCAAAGGATGAGATTTAACAAAATTGACCACAGATACAACTTCTTTGAAAACTATGGCAAGATCTTCTTGTATCTTATTCGCTGCCAGATTTTCTCTGTGGAGAAGATAATGAACAACTGAAATGTTTTTATTTTCCTTTTTCATGAAACTTATGAAACCTTTTTACATCCCATAATGAACAGAGCTCCATTTGTGCAGACACACATACAGTCAGACCACTCAAGCTGATGTTCTTTAAAAAATGAATCCACTCAAATATCGGCTCGCCTGTGGTATTTTTGGCAAGTGGATGGCAAAACAAAAACTGCTCCATATAGTGGTTTGTGTCAAGGTATCACACAAACACCATGAGTTGTGCATTGTGATGAATCGAACCTACTCAACCAAACGCTGCTTAATCAACTTCTTTAGTATTTTGCCTGAATTACTGTATGCCCTTTTTAGTTGGTTGTAACTGTGTTAAGAAAATTCCTTTGTTGTATTCTATTTGAGCAGTGTTAGTTTTAGTTCAAGGTTTCGTTCTGTGTATTTAAATTCACCTCTATAATATTAATTTGTATCTTTTGTTTATAGATTTTTAGTTGTATTATTTTATGTGATTAAAGCCTACTTTACTTCTGGTTCACAATTTAATCACATAAAAATTACTGATGGACTGTCTACTGAAACCTGGCAAGCTCAAAGTTTTACCTGAAGAACCTGACGCTACAAAAATTTTCGACTACTGGCAAAAAACATTTGATATTTTTCTTACCAAAGTTTAAGAAAGAGCCGACGACGCAGATTCAATGAATAAACTAGGTTTACTTACGAACTATCTTACTCATAAAACGTACACTTTCGTCATGGATACAAGATCTTATGATGAGGCCAGGCAAGCATTAAACAACACTTACCATAAATTGAAAAACGTCATTTTCGCCAGACATTTGCTTATGACCAGAACACAAAAGGAGACGGAAACAATCAATGAATATATTCATGCTTTAAACCAACTAGCTCAAGATTGCCAATTTCAAGACGTGAGAGCAAATGAATACAAAGATGATTTGAGTAGGGATGCCTTTATCAATGGAATCGGCTCTAGCATCATTCGACAGAGATTACTTGAAGAAAGCGATTTGGATTTTCAAACTGCTGTTGGGAAAGCACAGGTTTTGGATCGAGCTGAGAAACAATCCGGTTTTTATCTAGCAGGTAAAAGTTTTCAAATGGCCACTGTGGTTCCTGAGCTTGCAAAACCTTTGACTACTAATAATCTGACAAAAATCTCCAAGTCTAACACCTTTGAGGATAAAAACCAACTCAAATGTTTCTTCTGCAGAGGACCCTATCATTGTGCGGCAGAGTCTATTGCCCTGCAAAGAATAAAGTTTGTAATTTCTGTGGTAAAGTGGGGCATTTTCAAAAAATCTGTAAAAGTGTCTTGCACAATGTCTCTGTGACAAATGGTAACACTGACTACAATCATGTGAAAGATAATAAAGCATTAACTATTTCTGTAGCAATGGTACCCGAAAATTTAAGCTGCACCACTGTGACATCAGAAATTAATAATACCGAAGTTGATTGCTTGTTGGACACCAGAGCTTCAGGAAATTTTATGAGTGAAGATACTGCTAAATCCACAAAAGTGAAATTGCATGGGAAACCCTTTAAAGTATCCATGGCTACAAACAAGCTCAGTGCTAATGTATTGGGTCAAGTCATCACTGACATTAAAGTCCAAGGAAGAACACATTCTAATATTAGCTTTGGTGTGGTGCCTTTCCTGTGCGCTGACGTCATTTTGGGCCAGAACTTCTTAAAACAACATAAAGAAGTCGTTTTTCAATTAGGTGGACATCAAGAAAAAATGATTGTAAGCAGCAATGATCAATGTGGAGTAACCGTCTCCACAGTTGAAACTCCACGTATATTCCACAACATGCTTCCTACTTGCCAACCTATTGCCACAAAATCAAGAAAATTCAATCATGAAGACAAACTTTTCATCAAAGAAGAGGTAAGAAAATTGCTAAATGAACAAATAATCGAACCTTCCTATTCACCTTGGTGGGCTCAAGTTCTTGTTGCGAGAGATGGACGACATAAACCCAGAATGGTTGTCGACTATTCCCAAACTGTCAATGGATATACCTTACTAGATGCACTACCTAATATTAATGAAGAAATTAGTGAAATTGCTAAATGGAATGTGTTTAGTACCTTAGACTTAAAATCTGCATATTATCAAATTCCACTTTGCCCTGCTGATCGTTTATTTACAGCGTTTGAAGCAGATGGAAAATTGTACCAATATACTTGCTTACCTTTTGGCGTTACTAATGGTGTGTCATGTTTTCAAAGAATTGTAGATAACTTAATCGAAAAGTATAAATTGATTGGCACTTATGCGTATCTTGACAATATTACAGTATGTGGACGTGGTGATTGTGACCATAATGATAATTTAAATTCTTTATTCAACGCTGCAAAATGTGAAGGTTTAACTTTTAACAAATCGAAGTGTTTATTTTCACATAGAGAGATTGATTTGCTTGGATATAGGGTTTCGCATTATAAGATCAAACCTGACCCCGAACGTCTTTGCCCACTTATGCAACTTTCTTTGCCCACGTCTAAATCTGAAGTACAAAGGACTATAGGGATGTTTTCTTATTATGCTAAATGGATAAAAAAAATTTCACAAAAGATTTGCCCTCTTGTACAATCCAATCTTGCACCTTCTTTTCCACTTAGTAAGGAGGCATCTGATAGTTTTGAAACCCTTCGAAATGACCTTGCAGGAGCTTTCCTAACAAGCATAGATGAAAAACTACTGTTTGTAGTCGAATGCGATGGATCAGAGCATACACTTGCTGCTACTTTAAATCAAGGAGGAAAACCAGTAGCCTTCCACTCGCGTACATTTTCTCGTAACAAATCTCGCTACTTAATTGTGGAAAAAAAAGGCTGCAACTATAATAGACGCTGTAAGAAAATGGAGTCACCTTTTACATGGACAAAAATTTACTCTCGTAACAGATCAAAAAGCCGTGTCTTTTATGCTTCATCCCAAGCATCTAGGAAAAATCAAAAACAACAAAATTCAAATGTGGTGTGCTGAATTAGGTAATTTCGATTGTGATATAAAGCATCTTCCTGGAAAAAGTAATTTGGCACCTGATGCTTTGTCACGAGCTTGTTCAATAATTCCTTTCACAGAGGACCTTTCACAGTTGCACAACAAACTAGGACACCCTGGTATTTCTCGACTTTTGCATTTTGTATGTTCCAAAAATCTACCCTTTTCAACAGAAGACGTAAAAAAGTTTTGCACAAGTTGCAAAATTTGCCCTGAGTTGAAACCTTAGTTTTACAGAAGACCACCTGAGCAATTGATAAAATCTTTACGACCATGGGATAGAATAAGCATAGACTTTAAAGGACCTTTTTCTGGAAAACATAAATATCTGCTGATAGTTGTAGACGAGTTCAGTAGGTTTCCTTTTGCGTTTCCATGCTCTAACATGACGACAGAAACTGTCATGCAATGCCTAAGTGAACTGTTCTGTTTGTTTGGTTATCCCTTGTACGTGTATAGCAATCGAAGTGCCTCTTTTATGTCACAAGAGCTTAAACGTTATCTTACAGAATGTGGAATTGCCAGCAGTAAGACAATGCCTTTTCACCCTACTGGAAACACCCAGTGCAAAAGAATCAATCAAACTATATGGAGAACTGTTAAACTGCTTCTACGGACTTATAAGGAATCTGAAAATTGCTGGGAGGCAGTCTTACCTGAAGCCTTACACACCATGCGTTCTCTCCTATGCACTGCCACTAACGCCACTCCCCACAAACGCTTTTTAGGATTTAATCGAAGAAGCACGTCAGGTAGAGCATTGCCTAGTTTTTTGATTCGACCAGGACCTGTACTACTGAGACGTTTCATCAGGAGCAGAAGTGTCCCTTTGGTGGAAGAAGTCGAGCTTTTGGATGCAAATCCAAGCTTTTCTCATGTTCATTTTGCAAATGGCAGGGAATCGACAGTTTTAACCAGGGACCTTGCCCTGAAACCTGTAGACGATTTCGAAGTTACAAATGTTGGACAAACCATCACTACCGACCCTGAACCTGAAAATCGAGAACTATCCAACACTTGTACCAACAACAATGAAAGTCTCCCTAATCATGCTTCTAATTCCTTGCCCACTCTTCCTGAACCTCTTCCTCCAACTGAACCGACCGCTCTTAGACGTTCGACTAGAACTCGTAAAGCTCCACAGAGATATGGGAACAATATATATGACTTGTAAATACTTTAATTGATAAATTTAATTACTCGTCTATTTTCAAGGGGGAAGAATGTGATGAATCGAACCTACTCAACCGAATGCTGCTTAATCAACGTCTTTAATATTTTTCCTGAATTACTGTATGCCCTTTTTAGTTGGTTGTAACTGCGTTAAGAAAATTTTTTTGTTGTATTCTATTTGAGCAGTGTTAGTTTTAGTTCAAGGTTTCGTTCTGTGTATTTAAATTCGCCTCTATAATATTAATTTGTATCTTTTGTTTATAGATTTTTAGTTGTATTATTTTGTGATTAAAGCCTATTTTACTTCTGATTCACATGCATCATTTCTGATATCTGTTGTCTCACCCAATTTTTCATTGCACTTTAGAGAAGCAATAGTTTGTTGCAGAACATCTTCTGATAGTTCTTAAATACGTTGCTTGATAGTGTCATTTGACAAAGAAACCATACCTAACTTATTAGCAACAGCATCACCACACAATATACTGGCGATTTCCATAGCTGCTGGTTTAATCAAATTCTCTCCTGCTGTGTGAGGCAGTTTTTCTCAAGCAATTTTCCAAGAAACAAAAAAAGAAGCATGCACTGCTTTATAGTTAGAGTAAGCTACTCCTCCCCAAGCAGCTGGGTGATCAATGCGACTTTGCTTTACCTGATGGTCTTTTTCTTTATACACATCAAGAGTTTTGTTGACAAATTTTTCATGGTTTGCTTCTAGGTCCCAATGAAGTTTTGCTTCTTTCAAAGAGCTGTGAGCTAAGACTTTTAAGCACAACACACACTGTGGCCTTACTTCATCATTTACCTCAACTGAAGTAAATCCCAACTTCAAGTAATCATCATTATAGGCAAAGACCTGCTTTTGTTTTGCCATGAATAGATATTAAATTAACTTTGTTAAACTCTTTAAAACCAACTGACTTAAAAATTGTTCTTTATCCACAGAACCATATATCCAACTGGTCAAAAGCACATTTTCTTCTGAGAGTGCTTGTAAAATTTTTTTATGACATCATAATGTGCAAGATTACAAAATTTGGTACTGTGAAAAAGGCGGCAAAACTTATCTGAAATATTAAGATGAAGTTTAATGCAGGCAATACCTAACAAACAGGAATGTACGTAACATGTACAGATAAAAATTGAACAAAAATTTACAAAGTTAATGTGCTCACAGACATTACAAATGAATCTGTGGACTCGGGGTTGAGAAAGGCAATGATTTAGTGCAAAAACTTCTAATTACTTAAATTGTTCATTGTCATGTGTCTCAGATTGGCTGTTGTAAACTGTGACCTTAATTTAATCCCTATTTGGAGAAATACAGGCTATTCCTGAAAATTCGCTTATAATCTAGGGTCATGTGATGTGATATTACAGGGTGATTCAGCGAAGTGTGCACAAATACTTTTCTTAGTTTTATGTACATGTATTTCGTCCATTATTAACTTTCAATTATTAACATTTCAGTTATTATTTAAGAGTTAAAATTTAAAATCTGGTATTGAAGTTCACCAAAAGACATCTCTTGTCGGAGGCCACTAAGAAGAAAAGGCTTGATAGAGCAAAGATTTTGGTCAAGAAACTTGTCGATGGCACGCAGCCTCAAGTTTTATGGACAGACGAAAAACTTTTCACTGTTCAAGCTGTCCATAACCATCAAAATGACAGGATTTGGCTTCCAGACATAAACATGGTCCCAGTTGAGCGTCGCAGCTCTTTCAGAAGACAAAAACCCGCCTCCGTAATGGTATGGGCAGGCGCAACATCAAAAGGGCTGAAAACTCCTCTCATATTCATTGAAGAAGGGTCAAGATAAACCAGACCGTCTATAGGCGAATGCTGGAGGAGAAAGTCCTTCCCTGGGTCCAAGAAGTAGTCGGAGAACAAGGAGTTACTATTCAACAGGACGGTGCAACCTCCCACACAGCCAACTCAGTTCAAGCTTGGACCCAGGGAAGGACTTTCTCCTCCAGCATTCGCCTATAGACGTTCGATGCAATTTCAAAGGTTTTTGGGAGAAAGAGCTTTGGCCGCCGTCTTCACCAGACTTGAACCCTATGGATTTTGGGTTATGGTCTATTTTAGAGACAAAAGCCTGCCATACTTCTCATCCAAATCTGGACTCTCTAAAGCGAAAATTGACATCGGCATGGGACGAAATTGACCCAGAAGTGGTGCGTGCCACATGTGCCCAGGTTCTGCCATGACTTCGGAAAGTAATCAAAAACAAAGGGGGTTATATTGAATAACTTGTATATTTTCTGAAAGCTTATTAAATTTACTATCTTCACAGCATATAACTTGTTTCATTTGACCTAATTATAAGTCCGAAAGATGAGTTTTTATTTGTGCACACTTCGCTGAATCACCCTGTATATAAAAACACATTTTGTTTTCATTTTATTTCACTTCAGTCAGTCATTTTAGGCCAAGATTTGAGTTGTTGCACACAGTTAAGTTGTTTATTTTTCTGTGGCTGTGTGACTGCAGTAATTTTATAAAGAAATAGAATTGTTAACCATTTGTGGCAGATGAACTATGAGTTAAAGATTAAGATTAATATTAGCCAATGGAGTGCTGATTCTTATAACTTGCTAGCACAAAGTTGTTGAAGTGATTATTTGCAGTTGTACACTGAAATTGTTTTGAAGCTTGGGAGCTAAGTTTTTGTAAATTGATCCAAGTTTTGTAAATTTTGTGAATATATTTTTTATAGTAAAAAACAGTGGTTTCTGTTTGCAAAAAGAAATTTTCTAAGGAATCAATTTGAACTTGGCCTGAGCTCATTGCAGTAAGAACTTTAGTCTCGCAGCAAACTATTTTTAAGCTGGAATAAATAAAAAAAATTCAAGTTACTTAATTCAACTGGTTCTTTTGGTTCCTGAGTAAAATTTCTAACATAAATAAATAAAGATTTTAAATTAGAGTGTATGAAATGGAATTGTTTAAAATAAAGTTCAGGTTCAGCAAATTTAATTTTTATGGGTTCAGTTCCAGTTGAGGGTGAAAGAATAATAATGGTTAATACAGCTTTACGAATCTGGTTTGGGTTTGGTTCACAGGTAAAGATGATAATATGACAAATCAATAAAGCTATTATTGTTTCTTTAATTTAAAAAAATTAACATCTAATAAATTGCAGACCTTAGATTTTTAAAGATTTTGGTTTTGATACTGGACCTTTAGGCAGAAGCCTCTAGCTGTTGTTAAAATTATAATTATACAATGCTGCTTATTTAACATTTATTAAAATATTTTATTAATATATTCGTTAAAGTTTTTCCAGAAAACTTATTTTATAAAACATAAATTTTATTATTTGTTCTAACAGATCGTAAATCAGCTTAAGTTTTTATAAATTAAAAATAAATGAGTGATTGACACTAATTGCAAAAAGAAGCAATGTCTAATGATTCCAGTGATGAAAATTATTTTGATGATGATGATGACGATGATGATTATTACAATCACAATAGTGATTTTATAATTAGTGATGAAGATAATGATGAAGAAAAACTTGATGAAAATAGCAGTCATATGACAAGCAATGTTGTTAAGTAATTTTATAATTGTTTATGTATTATATTATTGTTCATAATTTTAAGTAGATTATTAAATACTTTAATAAAATTTCATTTTATATTTTCAATTGAAAATAAACATTATTTCATTTCATATCAAATCAACCAAAAATATTAGGTTTTTACAAAAAGTCACTGCAAGTACTTTTTTTTTTAAACTAACCTGGAATCCTCCTTATGGCATCAAAATAAAATAAAAAAGAAACCAAGAGGAAAAGGATCTCTTCAAGAAAAATAGTAACCACAGGGGGATCCAAGTTAGTTTTATAAACAAAAATTGCTTACGGTGACTTCTTGAAGAAACCCAAAATATTCACATTTTAAACCTACACTTTAACTTTTGATATAATTTACCAGATATACAGGGGGTGGACAAAATAATTGGAACACTAAGTCATTTCAAAGAAAATTGTCATAAATAATCATCAAACTCATTGATACAGATTTTCCACTGCACTGGAGATTTGGGTAACAGTCTCCAGTGAGGTGATGTTTCTTTGTTAACTACCTGTCTTGCATGAAAGTTAAACTGGAGATTGTTTCCCAAGACATGCGGCAGCATGTTTAGGAGGAGCCAGAGTACCAACTTCATGTGTGCCGTGTCACAGGTGGTGTGCATATTAAACATTTGTAAAACCTTTCATGAAATTCAGATACCTTTGAATTTTTTATTCAAATTTACAGGAATAAATCTTGTTCAGCTCAACATTAACCAGGCTGTTGAATTTCATTTGATTCAACTATGCAGTTTCTGTAATATTTACATGTCAAATGATGTCAAATTTTTTGAAACGCCCTGTATTTTACCGTGAATTGAAACAACAACATTTGTGTAAATACTTACAAATACTGACATCAATGTAAAATTCTTCCATCAATTGAAATGAATTTTCACTATGAACAATTTACAAATGGTGTGGGGCCAAAACAAGGTTCAATTTTAGACTTATTGCAATATTTAGTGTACATTAACAAATTTACAATGAGGAATTTCCTGTTTTGATTGCATATTAGTCATTGTTTTCAACATGCATGTGTGAGCCAAACCACTTAAATTTTTAAAGTTTTTTTGGTAAAAGTGTATTTAAGGTATAAAGCATGGGGTTAGCCTTGAACAGCATGGTTTTTCCTACATGACCCAAATCTTAACACATCTAATGCTTGTATACTTTTTCAAGTTTTAAAACTAACATTAATTCTTTTTATTAATTATAACTATATTAGTTTAAATATTACATTCTTAAATTTTTTTGACTGATAAGCATATGCCAATTAACTGCATGAATTTTCAGAAAACGCATTCAAGAACTGATGAGTTTTGATTATGAATGTTTGACACCAATACAAGCAGCAGATAAACTTCGTCAAGATACAGAAACTGCAGCAAAGTATCTTTCATTATCATCATCGCAGTCTTGTCTAGTTTTGCATGCTAATAAATGGAAAATGGCAGCAGTCATTGCTCGGTAAAAATCAACTTTTGCTGTGATTTTACATTGTATATACAAGTAGTTCTTGACTTGGGGCCTATATATCTTTTCGAGTATGCAAAGAGACTTAAGAGAGTTTGTAATTGCAATGGTTTGGTTATAAAAAACCAGAAAGACAAATTTTATCAAAGCTTAATTTTTGGCCTTGAAATTCAAAAGAATAGACTGTTTTTAGATGCTATTATCAAAAGTTGTTTTGATCCACGTCAGTGACTGCAACTGAGTTTTTTTGCAGACAAGAGGTCTGACTAGCCTTAAAATTAGGACTCTCATATTGTAGAACTTGAGAACTGCTGTTGTATCTTTTGTTCAATTTTAAATTTAACAATGGAATTTTAACAATGTAGGTAAATACTAACTTTTATGGAATACCCATGAATATTTTAAAGAATTTTTTATTTTCAGGCTCTATACTGTTATTGATATCAATAATTGCGTTTTTGTTATATTTTCATTATCTTTGTTTAACAATTTGTAACTTGATGCTTCTTATTTTAAAACTAACTTGCTAAAGTTAGCAATCAGGTTTTAATTAACAGGTCATGTATTGACTTGATTGGTTTAAAAAATTTGAAAAGGCAGCCACCAAAACCAAAATCTCATATAAAACTCTCATTTAGATAGGTAGCTTTAAAAAAGTCTATTTTAAAAAACTCAAATGGTTTCGTCTAGCTCTCTTCAAAAGGTTATGCTAGAACAAATTGTAGAACTAGTGTAAATCTTAAACTTTATGCAAATGGTTCTTCATTTCTATTAATGGGTTTTTAATTTTTTTTTGATTTCTTTTATTTTAAAGTTTCAATTTGTTTTCATTTCTTGAGTGATTTCATTAAACTAAAAATTAGCTTTGTATTCTGTTTGTAATTTTTGTTTGCTTTTACTTGTTTGTTGCAGTGTGGAGTCATTTATGCATAGATAATTGGTTTTCTTTGTTTTCACTCATTTTGTTAATTTTATTTAAGTGTAAGTTTTCTTGAAAAGGGCTTTAGAAATCGAAAACGTTTGAAAATAAAAATTTATGAATTTAGTTGTGCTGCTGAGTATCACCATAATAAAAGAGATCATTTTAAATAAATTAGTTTAATTGTTATATTGTTGTGTCTTTCACATAGAGATTAAAAATTTTTTTCTAAGAGTGTATTTTTGTAAAATTATAGCTTTATAAATTTGCTTCATAGATTTTCCACACCTTGTATTAGAAATTGCAAAAATTATGAGCCAATACCTCAAACAATCTATCCCAACCTGTTTTTCATTCTTTTTCTCCAAACCAAGTTCCATTCATACTCACCTCCCAGGATCTGCTTAACTAAATAATCGATATAATTCTAAATTTTCTACTTTGTGATGTCACCAATAAATCCACTGTTAAGAAACTAAAATCAGGAATTTACTCTCTCCTGATCTTGGAAAACAGCCATTTGATCGTATTCAAGTATACTCTTAAAATTTGCCTATTAGTAATCGATATCATACCAATAAATCAAGTTGACTTTTGAACCTTTTTTGCATACAAATTCTGCTGCAATTTTATGGCTGCTTAACTTGAAAATTTTTATTGATCCTTTTTCAGTCTCTCATCAAGATTTTGCCACATTTTGTTCTTTTGTTATTGTTTCTTATTTAATATTATTATTTTTTGGTTTGTTTATTTTTATTTGTCTTGAAATTCTACATACTGAACTAAACTGAAAACAATCGCCACAAACTGTTACTTTTTGTGTAACTTTTATAACTTAAGTGATAGAGAAGATTTTTGCCTATCTTTGAAGGATTGTGCTTTTTGGCTAAAATTCAATTTGTAAATTAGAAAAGCATTGTTTTTTCATTCTTAGTTTGAAAGCTTTCTTATTTAACTCATCTAGAAATTTTATTTTTTGAAGCAATGTGGACTAAAGTAAAGATGTACCGGAATTCCAGCCAGATTTAAAGATTTAATTCCGGTTCCGGTACTGGCCAGAATCAATTCTATTCTGACCGGAACTGAAGTGATTGTAGCCAATAGGACTGATTTGTTTAGAAACATATCTACACTTAGTTTTTTTGAGTAAATTGATGTAGGCAGTCATTTACTAAAAAATTGCACTTACACACCTCTCAGTCATGGAAAACCAGTCAATTGAACCCTGCTTTGCTGCTTCAATTTGAAAAGTTAATAAGAAGAAAATTGTCACACAAATTACGACATTGACATAGCAATATATATTAAATATATTAGGTCAACCTTAAATCAGCTACAATGCACTACCACTAAATACATAAATAAATTTATACACAAGAGTGTCATATGAGTAAAATTCATTAGCATAAATTGGAACTAATTCATTGTAGGAAGTAAGATCAGATGATAAAGATCACTTAACTCTATTGATCTGCAAACAAATTCGGGGCACGAGTCCACTTATGAGCATTAATAGCACAGGCAAAACCTAACCTTACAGCAAATCATTGGCAACATTTTATTGCAGTTCGATCAATCTAGCATCAGTCTTATCTACTAGCCTTTTCAAGTAAAGTGACCACTCTATTCTACTCCCTACAAAGATAAAAGACATCAAATAGCTGAACAGCTGCAATAACATAAAAACGAACTTTTTCACTGTATAACTTCAATAAATGTGTCTATAATATTTTTGGTCGTTATATTTCAAATATCCAGTGCTCAGCAGGGAGTACTCACATAAATTGCTTTAATGTATACTTCAAACAAAACTGACTGCAAACTTTCTACTTTAGTATTTTTTAAAGTGATCAATCATCGGCACTTACAATACTATTATCAACTGACAATCTAACACATGTATTTAAGCAGTTTCATGTAATATCAAGGTTAATATTGCATTTCTAAATAGTTCCGGTTCCGGCCAGATTTTATGTAGCAATTCCGGCCAATTCCGGTTCCGGTCGGAATTGATTATTTGAGTTCCAGCACATCTCTAGACGAAAGCCACACTGAAAAACTGCGTAGTTGAGATTGATATCAGTTGTTTTCCGCAACAGGTTAAAAAAGTTTAAACTTTTGCTTTCATACTAAAGTGCTGCTTTTTTTTAATTGGTAATTATTGAAAAATTTTTAAAATCATTTAGAGCTAGTACCCCGTCAGAACGAAAGAAAATGCTCACTGAAAGCGGAATTATTTTCAACCCATCAAAACAAGAACCTCACTGTGTCGATAATCTTACAATATCCAAATCGACTTGTCAAGTTTGCTTTGAAGTTTGTGAAGCGTCTACTCTTGCCTCGCTGCCGTGCAATCATTTATTTTGTTTCCGATGTTGGCGAAGTCACGTTGAAGTCTCAATATTGGAAGGTTTGAATTCTGGTGAGGCTTTTTTTATATTCAAGTTTCTTAATTTCTTTAATGTTTTCTGTACTTATTTATTTTATTTTTTATTTTTATCTCTGTATTTATCCTCCTGACTCGCAGGAAATACGTACGACAAGCAATTACCTCGACCTGCTTGCGAAGGTGCCAAGGTATTGCTGTCCGTTTGTAATTTAATAGAGATATGACTGTAATTTAGAACTGCTTGCCAGGACCACCAAGCAGGGGAAAGTGCCGTAAAATGTTTCCAAGGACACAGCAGAATGGCGCGAGTAGGTTTTGAACCGAGACCATATCGATCACGATCCCGGCGCTTTAACTACTCGACCATGCTGCTGACTGTTTTATGAAGTATTATGAAATTAAAGTTAATGTTTTATGAAGTACTAATATAGTAAATAAAAATACGGTAAGTATTTTTAAATAGTTTTAGATCGGAGCAAAGGCATTGCCGAACCAAGCCATTTAAACGTTTCGCGATAAATGATGCTGATGATGCTGTACGTTTACAACAAAACGGTTTAATTGTTTTGTAACTAATATCTCCGCTCTTACTTTCGTGTTAATATTATGATATTGTTTTGATAAAAAGAATTTCCATCGATAATTGAAACAAGAGCTCAAGAATAGATCAATGATTTTGGCATCATTCAGCCTGTCAGCGTTTGTAATCAACTTAACTGATTAGCGATTGTTTTATGTAGCAGTCATTACACACTCGTTGGCGATTGTTTGCAGGGATACCTTGCATGGACAGCTCATGCACACTGTTGTGTCCGGATGATTTCGTTCGGCGCTTTCTTTCAAGCAAAGTCTGCGGCCGCGAAAGCACGTTAACTGATCTATACGAGAAATACACTTTTCAAAGATCCGTGGCCGCCCATTATCAACTCCGCTTTTGTCCCGGCGTCAACTGCGAGGCAATCTTTTTTGCCGATTCCCCCAAGTCTCGTCGCGTGCGTTGTTCGCGCTGCAAAACCTCGTGCTGGTGGGTTTCATCTTGGTCTTGGTGGAAGAAATTGTGCTTTTTATGTTGTTGATTCAATGTTTAGAATTCCATCCTTCTGCGTCAGTTTATTGGAATTTTTACATACTTATTTTTGCCTTAACTTACTAACCGTTCTTGGACGTACAGTAGACCTCGGTTAATCCAGATTCGGTTAATGCGGAATTTCGCTTAACTCGGATAAAACTAAAAGTACAAATAATTTCCTATATATATACTCTAATTCTTAATAAAAAGCTTTAGATTATCCGGATCTTCGCCTAATTTGGATGATTTTGTCAGTCAAATCGAATCGGGATGAACCGGAGATCTACTGTAGTTTGCCGAGTCATCTAATACCTTTTCAGTTTAATCCAGTAATCATCAAAGTTTTCAGTTTAATCCAGTAATCATCAAGTGGTCGATATTGACTCTTAGGGTCAATATCCAAGGGGTCGAATGAGGGTTACTGAACTGCAATAAAGCCTCCAAAATTATTGTTAATCGGGCAAGGCTCCCATAATTTCCACTTTCAACTTTATTCATAAATTCAACTTTATTAATAAAGTTAAAAGTCGCGAAACGATGAACTTTACCGAAAGTTATGCTGTGCTTACATCCATAGTTTTCGTCTCATCTTTATTCAATATTTACCCTCCTGACTCCCAGAAAAGCGCCGAAGGTACTATGCATTTTCATTTTATCGTTATATTTATCCTCCTGACTCGCAGAAAAGCGACGGAGGCGCTAATACATAGGGTAAGCAATTACCCTGCCCTGCTTCCGGAGATGCCAAGGTATTGCTGTCTGCTTGTATTTTAAAAAAGACATGACTGAAATTTAGAAATGGTTGTCAAGACCACCAAGCAGGGAAAAGTGCCGTAAAGTGTCTTTCCCAAGGACTCAACAGAATGGAGCGAGTGGATTTTGAACCGAGACTGTGTTGATCATAAGCACGGCGCTTTAACCACTCGACCACGCTGCCGACAAAAAGTTATAATGACACTAACTTTCAAGCAATTACTCCAACCTGCTTCCGGAGATGCCGAGATCTTAAATTTTTATATTTTGGTGTTTTAGTTATTTAGAGATATGACTAAAATTTAGAACTGCTTGCCAAGATCCTTAAGCAGGAGAAAGTGCCATAAACTGCAACAGCATGGCGCGAGTCGCTTATGAATCGAGATTATATCAATCACAATCACGGCGCTTTTAATCACTCGACCATGCTGCCGACATATTTTTGTTTTGTATATTAATTTATCAGGCATTTCAAGTTAGAACTACTAAAATTTTAACTTTTTTTTATTCGTAGTAGCAATTGTAAGGAGTCGATTGAAAATTTTGACTTAAACAGGAGTCAACATGCAGAAAATTCGGAGAACCTTTGATTTAATCTTAACTTTGTTAAAAGTGTTGCCGCGCGCTAATCACTCTTGATTTCAGTTTCGAGTGTGGCAACCCGTATCATATTCCCACCGATTGCGATACGATCCGGCGTTGGCTTGTTAAATGCGCCGATGATTCAGAAACAGCCAATTACATCAGTGCTAACACGAAAGACGTAAGTTTTGTTCAGTGATTGTAGTCACGTGTAAATACGTAATAACTTTTAGATCATGACATTACAACTCGTGTACAAGAAGTTGACATTTTGCTACTTTTAATCAATCCTTGGCTCGGATTGCCTCTAATAATCTCTCGGCTGCCGAACCCTACCATTTGTCATTTAAAAGCGACAATTCATCATATAGCTCGATTTTGCTTTTTTTTCTTGAGAGCTTTAGGCTCGTTACGTGAATGCAGAGAGCTTATGTTTTGTAATGTGGAGTAAGTGTAAAAAAAATGAAGAAATGCTTCTGTAGGTAAAAATATAATGATGAAAATTGAAGAGGTAATTTTTTTTTAGTGTCCCAAATGTCATGCTTGTATCGAGAAGAATGGAGGTTGCAACCACATGGTGAGTTTGCGGGCGAGTTCCGCTTCTATACGACATTCATCGCCTTTGTTTTTCAGAAATGCTCCAAGTGCAAGCACGGTAAGTTGAACGGCTCGGACAAAGTTGTTGCGCCACTATCAGCACAGACCGAGACCGAGATGCGTTTCACATAAACATCAATCTTGGCCTTACAGATTTTTGCTGGATGTGTCTGGATGATTGGAAGAAGCACGGCGATTCTTACTATGAATGCAGCCGCTACAAAGAAAAACAAGTCACCGATGAAAATCAATACACCAAAGCCCGCGAAGCGCTTAAAAAATATCTATTTTATTTTCATCGGGTAAGATTTTTTGTTGATTTAAATGGAATTTTTTTCCAACTTTTGTCCTTCAGTGGGAGAATCACAGTCAGAGTTTACGGCTTGAATCGGACGCCCGATCAAAAATACAAAAGCAGATCGAAGAAAAAGTGAACAACAATGACGGAACTTGGATTGATTGGCAATACTTGCTCCGTGCTGGAGAGCTTCTCGCTCAGGTATTCGATTGGTTCCTTTGATGCCCTTTTTATATTTGATTTGTCTGACATTTTTTTTACCGCATTCTTTTTAGTGCCTACCCAGTTGCGCGTGAAACATTTTTGTTATGCGTTCTTTTGTTCTATTTGAAAACTTTAAGTGCAATCTGTTGTGGTTGATATATGATTTTGCTCGGGTTTTTGCTTATAACATTAAAACACGTTACCATGACGTTGATGATCGATAATGCTGTTTTAACAATCAGTGTCGGTCCATTCTCCATCACACCTATCCATGGGCCTATTACGCTGAAGCAGGCCCCAAGAAAGTTCTTTTCGAATATCAACAAGCGCAGCTGGAGCTGGAGATCGAAGACCTCGCTTGGAAATTGGAACATGCGGGGGATTACCAAAGGGGGCAGATCGAAAATCAAATGGACGTTTGTGAGAAGCGAACCCACACCCTGGTGGCTCGCTTCGTCGAAGATTAGTGGTGCGTCACGTGATCTGACGTCACTTAAGACGCAACGGTTGATAATAAAATTATCAAATGTGAGATTTCGCCCACTTTATGTGTTAATCAAGTCGTTTCGTTCACCTTGGTCGTCCGGTTGTACGGGTGTGTGCATTTCGTTGCGGTAAATTTTGCGATGCTGTAAAGGTAATCGAGCTGGCTTACTGATCTAACCAAAACTGTAGTTTTGCGATGCTGTAAAGGATTCGTGTGGAACCTTCTAGGCTGCTTTGAGAGGTTCATCTCTCCCAGGTAACTGCTCAAAGTGATTGTTGTGAAGTGTATGATTGCAGGTCAAACAAACCTATCACATGAAACGAAAATTTTGTGTTGTTAAACTTTATATTCTTTTGTTATTGATTCTATTGAAATACGTGTTAGTATTAATATGTCGCATCTTTGTACCAAACTCGTGTAACAGCGCGTCTTGTTAATGATGCTTAATTGTTTAAAAACAATCCTGCTTTTTATGCAGTTCAATTGCTGTGGTTTTAATGATGAAACTGAACTCTTACTTATAAATTTTTCTATTTTATAGAGCAAATGGTGTATGCTGCTGCACTGCAAAATTTTATTTTATCAATCTAGACAGGTAACCGTAACGTAACTTTTTGATGGCTGCCAGAGCCAATATGTTCGCAGCAGATGATTTTAAGTTGCATTTTCGGGATTAAATACTTTTATACCTTTTATGATTCTTGTTTAAACCTCATACGATATGAAACTAGTTTATGACTTAAATCAGAAGTATAGGCCTACGAGCAATGTTGTCGGGTGGTTAAGAGCGAAGTGATTGTAAGTGGTGGTGGTGGTGGGCTCACCCGACCCATTCCTAGGGCCAAGGATGCAGATCAACTCCGCGGAGTTCCAATAGTCGGACACCCCCCCCCCCCAAGGACGAGGCCAGAGGTCTAGAATAGTGAGGGAGTGGCCGAAGATGGCCAGATGTGGAGTCCAGAACAGTCCGTCTAGCACAAAATGAAAGATGTCCTGTGATTCGAAACCACAACACACAAAAAAATCTCGGCTCGACCGATTCTGTGGGGTAATGCAGCAAGAAGAGTGCTGTGCCCGTTGCAACGTAAACGGAAGAAGGGCACAGAAAGCGGATCCAGGGAGAGTAAGCTCATCAGAGGATACGGTAGGGATTTGATGTTGGAAGAAATCAAAATGAATAACGTATCTTCAACTGGTAAACAGGGATAGGCGTTGGGAAGAAATAACGAAGTCAAAGAGTGGTACCAACTTTAGCAAAGCATCTGCTAAGTTGTTGCCAGGAAGAGAAAAGTATGGAGATATTACATCAACCGGACAGTAACATTTTGACATCTCTAAAATCAGGATAATTGCTTGCCCAATGTTAAGCGCCTCCGAAAATTTCCGATAAAATAAAAATAAGTCATACCATTAGATTCCTATTTTCTCAGGAAAGCGTCTGAGTCCTCAACGACATTAAATTTTAAAAGCAACTAATTATGGAGAGATCCTCATTCGCCTTTTTGCAACCTTTTATCTAATGTGGAAACCGTTTTCAATACATTCTATATTTACTCTTGCTTATTGAGACTAGACACTTTGCGGTGATCAGAACTTCTAGGAAATGCACTGATAGAGTTCTTGGTAGAAACTTGTATCTTAAAAGTGGTTGGTGGCAATAACCAAGCTAGTATTAATCGATATCACAATTATATTCAGCAACACTAAACCATTTATACCAGACAGACACACAATTTGTTTTGTCACACACCATATAAAACAATAACAAAAAGAAAAAGGCAAGGAAGCATCGAACAACCTCACGCTTTACTAGATGTTTCCTGATTAACTTACCATTATCGATAACAGTTGTGTACTCCGCATAACCGCTGCTAATTGATACAGAACTATCCCAACTGCGCTGGTATGGTCATATGATACGAATGTCCCACGCACGAACAGCAAAGCAACTAATAGATGCTCTTCCGAGTGGCAAAAGCCTAGAGGGCGACCCAGCACTCGCTGGCGGAATTATGTTGAAGATCTGGCCTGGTCGCGTCTTGGAATTCCACGGGCAAAATTGCCGCTAATTGCAGATTGGAATGCTTGAAAATCCCAACTTGAACTAATTCACTGTTTTCCCCGAAAATGATGATGAGTATTATTGATAATAACTGACATAAAAGATACTGGTATTAATATTAATGATTGAGGTATGAAATAAAATAAAAGGAAATCAACTAATATGGAATACCATAAACGTTCTCGGTTTACGTTAGCTCCCTTCAGATAAATAAAATGTAGAAAAATTTTGCCATCAATTTTTTGGCATTGATAGCAAAATTTTTTTACGTTTTATTTATCTGAAGGGGGCTAATGTAAGCCGAAAACGTTTATGGTATTCCATATTAGTTGATTATTTCTTTTTGTTTTATTTCATATTTTAATCTGGTAATAATGGATCAGTGTTGCCGAATATAATTGTGGTATGGTTGAAAAAGTATACTCTCTAAAATTGTAGAAATATTAATCTATTCGCTAATTTCAGTAGACTTAAGGTGCTTTGTGAAAAAGAATTCAGGCAACTGCACAATTCCAGGGTAAATAAGCCACTGTCCTTGTGACAAAAAGAAAAAGTAAACTTTTATAAAACGAAATTCAGATCTTTTAATAACAGAGATCGACATTTAAATTACCAAAGATGGCAAACATGTTGACAGGAACGTAAAGGTTTGACACAATACCATAAAATTGCTACGCAAAGCACGTGACTGCACAGCGTGCAGTGAAGCAAAGCGTAACTACAAACAAAAATAAAAGCAGTAACACTTAGTTGGAATACAATTTCCTGCAGTTCTTGCTTGGGAATTGAACAGGCAGTATTTAGTTTCGGGTGTAAAGTACAAGAATCGAGTTAGCAAAAAAATTGAGAACCGCGAGAGCAACTTATTTGGGAGTGTAAACTTAAAACACTTTCTTAAACAACAATCACAGTAAAATTTTCATTGTCGAAAATCACTTCCATGCTAAAACAATAGTACCGTAACAGCAACAGAAACAAACCAATACAAACAGATATAAAAAAACCGCAGATACAAGCGCAATAAACAAAGTTCAAAGCTTTTCTTATAGCGTAAAAAACCCGGCTTTTATACAATGCACGAAAACTTAGGCAGCATACACTACAGCTGACACAAACACACCGGTCATGAGCACAATAAACAACATCAACATGTTAAATAAATAAATAAACTGACGTGTACAAACAAATACTACTGTATATAGAATGCACCTATCATGGTCATGATGAAGTAGCGACCTTTTATGCGAAAGCACATCGACATTAAAAACAACCGACGTACCTTGAACTTGAAACCAGGCCGATGACAAATCGCGGTCAACTTGCTCGGCATCAGCGTGTCGGTCATGACGCAACACTCGCAAGGCGGCCAGTGTCGCAAGAACACCGCGACGACGGTTTGTGAGGAAATAGAAAAATCGAAAACAGCCGAGCTTTACACGATCGCGACGTAATGACGTCACCGAACCAAAACGATTTACAATGATCTATTCACGAAGAAACTTTGTTTTTGAGCAAGATATCCCGCATGTCACTGGGGAGGCGGTCGGTGATGACGTCAATCTGGGCTTTCAGTCGACCAACGGTGGCCGGGGGGAGATTCAACTTCCGCTCCTCGACAAAATTGATTTTTTTCCTAATTCGAAGAACCATGTCTACAACCTCCACTTCACTCTTATCCATGCACCAGCTTGATAAATCCTAAAAGGAGCGCCACGATAAGTGTGATTATAAACAACAAATATTTGATATGTTTTGAACTCGTTTCGTATGCTGAAGTAGGTCAACAGTCGTGGCGCGAACTTTCCGCACTCATCGCCTGAGCAGCACGTCATTAAACTCGCTCAACCGTAACATTGACAAGCCATTTGCCTCGAAAATCAACCCCAGACTTCCAAACAGTGGTCAAAATTAATAATCACGCCATGACGAATAAATAAACATACATCCAGCAAAAAAACTCGTCTCTGAGCTTTTCTTCCAACACTCATCAGGAGGTAAACGTCAGAATAAAGTAAAAATGCAATTGATTGGTCTTACACGAAACGAACATCATTGGATGTTTGAAAAAGGCGTCAAAACGCGTAATCAGCGCAAGATTTTCATATTGTAAAGAAACTCTTTTTGGCGGCGTAAATTTTTTTGGATAATTTGATGTAAACGACTTTTAAAGCAGGTAAATAAAAAGATAAACGGACAAATAAAATAGTAAATTTTTTATCACTGTAATATTGGGCGATCAATTGTATTTGGCATTTATCCCCTGACGAGTGTCGGACAAAAAGCTTCAAAATGAGTTTTTTGCTGGCTATATTTAAATTTTGTACTACAAACCAATTGTTTAAATAAAACATAATTACAAACTCATTCTTTAATTTTTTACAAATTTTCGCTTAGAAATTAATGCGAATAAAATAAATGAGGAAGCAAGCGTCGTATATAACTAAACATAAGTAAGTTTGATAAAGCTCGCCCGAGCTGCTCTCCATGCAAACCAGATCATGTCACATACAAGCAATAGCAAAATCTAAATGCTTGACACGGGGTGGTTAAGGTTTGAACCAGTGATCTGACACAAATATGCAGGGCTCGAAAAAAAGACAACTTAATAGAGTAAAAACGCCGCAAACAAATCAATAATTGGCCGACAAAGTTTCAAGCAATCTACTTTCGAAAAAGCATAAAAGCAGCCACAGACCCATCGTTGCTGGAACCAATAAGTAAAGTGCTTGTACTGGAAGTTGAGCACCATCGAGATGTCAATAAGTTGAAATTTAAAGCTGAAAAACTGTCGAGTACGTTGCGTAATAATCAACAAACAGATTAAATGTTCCGAAAAAAAAAGAGCAAAAAGTTCTTTTCAAGAATTACTTTATTACCAAATAAAGTTTGTAATACCATGGCGAGTGCCGAGACTAGAAATGTAAACATATTTCGCCACATGACAATAGTTTAGCTTTATCGCAAGACACTCAAAACTAGTCGTATCTTTAGTAAAGTCCCGTAAACGAGAACAATTTGAAGAGCCAATAATAAAAACATTTTCTTCATACCGTGTCACTGAGCGCCACCAAGTGTAAAGACATGACCTTGGCTCTCATTTCCCTGCGACGTCTCCGGAACCAATCTTCGAAATTGTCGGTAAACAAAAATCGCCGGTACAGGCCCGTCCAGTCCCCCTTCACCCCGCAGGTCAAGCGAGGGCCATTCGCTTTTACCGATTGAATAAACTCATCGATGCAGAACGGCTTTAACGAGGGGGGAGCCTTTGAATATCGTAAAAACAATTCGGATTAATTACAAGTTATTTCAATAAATATATCGAACGATTTGACGCGAAAAGAGATCGTCCGTCACCTATCGGAAAAAGTCAGAATGCTATGAGTAAACACAGTTGATGCATTCGTTATTATAGCGAGGTCGGTTCAATTCGCGTTTAAGTCGATGCTATTTCGGCCTTAAAAATTCAGACAAGTTCACCTGCTTCAGTCATGGCTTCTAAGTAGTTCTAAATTACAGACGCACACACTAAGAAAAAAATATCGGCGAGATAAAAGATGTTTTGACACTCCATTTAAAGTAATCCTAAGAAATGAATTTCAAGGAAAGCGATGATAACTTAATTTTTTTTATGGCCCTTCTCCGTTCAGTGCCCTGATACAATTGCACTTTGTTGTTGTTACTGTTTTTCTGGCGCCAAAAAATAAACCTGAGTATGAGTAGGAGTACATTTTTTATATCCATTATTTGCATAGGTCTTTCAAAATTTAAAAATTCTTTTTTTCTAATAATCCTTCTACGTTGGATATAGATGCGCCCATATGGTAATTTTTTATCTTCATTTTGAAATAGGCAAAAGTAAAAAGTATCGCTTAAGCGCTAAGAAAAGCAAAAAAATCAATTAACAAACCAAGAATAATCTCGTCAACGCTCGTAGTGGAAACGAGCCTTAACAGTTTCAGCTGCTCACTTTCAGAGGGGAGATCGATTTTTGTAGCGGCATTAAGCTTGCGATGTATCTTTCCAAGGGAATCATAAAGCTTTGGGTTAATTCTAGGAAGTAGCGCTTCAGAAGCTCTTGCTGTCCGTTATTGGATGTCATTAAGCTCTAAACGAAGACATGAGTCATCTACAATCGAGTTTACCAAGATCCAGACAATGACGTAATCACCTTCATCAAAACCTTTAAAAGCTTATTGTCCTTCTTTAAGAACGGTTTGTACTTGGAGTGCAAGCCCGGTCTGCAGCTGCTGTCTGGTTGAGACTTGACGCTGTTGTTTGATGTGTTCAAGCTCAGCCTTCGCCCGCTGGATGCGAAATACCCGACTTTGAGTTTATTCGGCCAATGCTGCAAAGTTTTAACGAAAAAAGGATTCGTCACTCCGATGATGGCGCCGGGTCTGGTAATGATGAGCGGCTGAGTTAGTCATTGTTGGTACTGGAAAGGAAATTTACTCACACTTCATTGTCTTTTGATGTAAACTGCTTGAAGTCACTGTCGTGAATAGTGAAGTAAGGTCGACATTCGTACCGGTATCTGCAAGAAGAGATTCTTTATAACGTGAAACCCGACTATGAAATAAGACTTTTTGGGCAACAAAACTGAAATTATACATTAAAACAAATATCTTTAAAAATCGTTTTATTAAAATGCCCCTACAGTCTGTTTCGACAATAATGCCTATTAGGATGTATGAGATATAATACGTAATATAATTGTTTTTTTTGTATCTGAATAGACATTTGGTGGTACAGAATTTGAAGATGGCGTGAAGTAAAAGATTTTTCTTCCCAAAGCTTTTCATCTGACACTCTTCAGGGGAAATCGTCAGAATGAAGCAGAATTGAAACCGAACTGAGTTATAAAGGGAAAAGCAGAGTTCTCGTTGGCTGAAAGAAGTTAGCCAATGAGAGAAAAGATTAAGAAATTTTCAAAGAGTAGACGAATTCTTTTTGCTTACACAGAAGGGGTACAGCAACGAAAAATTTTCTATTCTCGCTCGAGGTCGCTCTTCTTTTCACCTTTCTGCTCTTGAAGCGACTTTCATTAAATCTCTCAATCCCCTTCTGTGTAAGCAAAAAGAATTCGTCTACTCTTTGAAAATTTCTTAATCTTTTCTCTCATTGGCTAACTTCTTTCAGCCAACGAGAACTCTGCTTTTCCCTTTATAACTCAGTTCGGTTTCAATTCTGCTTCATTCTGACGATTTCCCCTGAAGAGTGTCAGATGAAAAGCTTTGGGAAGAAAAATCTTTTACTTTACGCAATCTTTTTTGTATCCTTTTACATTTTATTCAAGACAAGAAAGAAAATTGAAATTATGCTTTTTGAACATTTATTTAATTAGCTTTCTTTGAATTTCTGGTGTACCACACAAACAAAAAGACAATTTCTTTTTATATAATTTTAATTATTCATATTTTGGAGCCGGGATCAGAAAAAAAAAACAACAAAACGAGAAAGCGCGTGACTTGGAGTATAGCAACGAAATGTAGATAAAGACAAGTTTAACAAAATTGCTTGACAACATGAACAGGGTTTATACGTCATTTTCGAACATATTAGTAGTTGGCTAGGTTGCCGCAAGCGCAGAAAGTCTGGGTTCAATTCTAGGATCGGCTAAACCTGAGACTGTGCAGCATTTGCAGCACTCCCATGAATACCCGTGTATTGCAGAGATGAACACAACGAAGTGTTGCATGCTTTGGCAAAAGAAACGAGTTTAAATCAAAAATTTGGCTTTCGTTTAATTTTTTGTCGTGTAAAGTCAAGCAAATACTATAAATGCGCGATTTGTTTATGCCAACAACAACAACTACACAATATGAAAGACTTGGAGGCGAGCAAGAAAAGTTGTAAATTAAAAGTTACTGTCGCAGCATCTATTCACTCTATATATATATATATATATATATATATATATATAGCTTAAACCAGAGTTTTCCAAACCGCGGCCCGCGGGTAATTTACGGCCCATTTTTACTTATTAACCTGACCCGCTAAACAATTTATCTTCATTACTACGTCATTTGATAGCATTGCTTTTGATGGCTTACCATACGTTTTGATTTTGGCAGGACAGTCCTGATTTTTAGGGCTCTTTCCCGCACATTTGGGCAGAAATCCTAACAGACCCCCTTTTTTCTTGTTTTTTTCCAAAATCACTTTTCCAAAGTGAAGACCATTATTTTTAGAGAATACTTCTTTTTCGGGACGAAAATCATGAAATCCGAGAATGATTGAAAGTGAAGACCAGTTTTTGTAGTGAACACTCGTCATCCTCGTTTGAAAAGGCATCCATTCCAGATCAGACACAAGCAAGACTGAGACCGAGGGTTTATCCTT
This sequence comes from Diplosoma virens, assembly GCA_963680785.1. Taxonomy (NCBI): domain Eukaryota; kingdom Metazoa; phylum Chordata; class Ascidiacea; order Aplousobranchia; family Didemnidae; genus Diplosoma; species Diplosoma virens. Next base: position 6,168,990 of record OY796890.1, on the reverse strand, counting down.
ACTACCCCAGGCTTCTGTACTGCCCGGATCAGATGCTGGCAGTGATGTTGTTAAACCAGCATCCAAATTCCGTCATCCAAAACCGTCAGATTTCGTTCTCCATGTGGTTCCCGATGTAAGGGGCACGCTATTAGAACGTGGTATGCGGTTAGTTTAGGGGCACCGCACTTGCAATTCGGAGAAGCAAGACCGCATTTTTGCATGGACGAACGGAATCGCCCAACACCAGTCCATAGGTGATTGAGCTTAACCAAAGCTGTTCGGGGCAAGCTTATTCCAACAGGACTGGCACTGGTCCTGGGTATAAAAACACGAAGCCTGGATGTATTCTCGCAGCACTCCGCGTTCCTTCTATAGTTTGTCCACTCAGAAGTGCGAATATCAAGTCTGGCAAGGTTGTTTAATAGATTCCGTGCAGCTGGCACAAGTGGGCGTCTAGATCTTAGTCTCTTTTGGCGAGCATCTAAGGACCAACTTAAAAGACCATACAGGATATGATCAGGGTCCAGAAATCTACGGTAAGCCAAGGAGAGTGTTGCTCCTTATCGGCAAAGTTCAGCTGGCTGGATGCCCGAAAGTATAGGTAAGTGGGATGCAGGCATCCAGTGACTATGCGCAAGGCGTCATTCAAGGCACTATCTATGAGGCGAATGTAAGCACTGCAACACCAGACTGGGGCGCAGTACTCAACTGTTGAGTAGACCAGAGATAAAGCAGCTGTGCATAGTGTTTTGGCACCAGCACCCCATCCTAAACCTACAAGTCGCCTCAGCGGTGTGACGCGCAAAGACAGTTTTTTGCTCAATGCCACTAGATGGTGACGAAACGTGAGCGATCTGTCCAGTTTTACCCCACGATAATAGGAGTTGAACAGAACGGTAAAAGTCTATTGTTGTTGTAATCTTTTAGCTCACGTTTGGCCTCTCGATTATTCAAGTGAAAGACTGCCGTCACTGTCTTAGTGTGATTGAGGTTCAACTTCTAAGTCTGGAGATACACTGAAAGTGTAGTCATGTCTTGGCTTAAAGTCACCTCCAAGTCCTTCCATTTTCTAGAAGAGTGTAACAATGCTAAGTCGTCAGCATAAGCAAACTTTCTGGAAATCGTAAAAGGCAGATCGTTTGTATAGATGTTTTTCCCTGATTCCCAAGATCAATCCCTGAGAAACGCCGTTTTTCAAATGGCGTAACCTGCTTTGCTTGCTGTCACTGGTAGTAAAGGTGAAACTTTGGTTTCAAACAAGTTCCATGATCATTCTGACCATGTGCTTATCTGGCACAAGCCTTAGCGCCTTGCAGGTTAGGCCATGGTGCCAAACAGTATCATAAGCCACTGTCAGATTGACAAATACGACACCCACCTTCTGAGCCTCAAAGAATCCTTGATGTTTCGGGTCAGCAGAATGACTTGATTCACGGCTGACTTCCTGCATCGAAACCCAGTCTGCTTTTTAGGGAGCAGTGAATTGATTAATGGCTCGACACAGACGTAGATAAGACTCTCGAGGTTCTTGTAGGGGACACAGAGTAGAGATATTGGTTGATGACTCTTTATGTTAGTGAACACTACATTTTGGAAACTTTTTTCTGTCAATGAGCATTCCAGTTTGCCCCTTCGAAAATATGTTATACCCATTTAATTGGATTTTAAAGAATTTATTTAAATTGAATGCCTTGTTTGTGGAATTCTGGCTCCTCTATCAAAATTTAAAAAAAATTGGCTCATAACATAAAAAGTTTGCCTAACCCTGGTTTAAACTAACTCAATATAATTTCTTAAAAATAAAACAACTTTGCACAATAAGTGCTGGTATGAGATTACCTTAAAGGATCAATAATTGAAATTAAGGCTAAAACTGTAGAAGAGCAAATGTTGGGCCTGGGGGCAAAGACAACTATTGGTTCCCCAAGTAACACCAGTTCCCATAAAAGCTGACTGTGATGTAAAACTTCATGTAAACACTGAAAGATGTCGATTTCATTTAATAACGAGAATTTTGTTTTTGAATCGGCTTCAAACTGAAACAAAATTAAAATAGAATTAATTTTGTCATACATGGCATGATAAAATATTATTCATTGAACAGCAAATAGCAAATACAAGGCAAATCGCAAACAAGTTCGAGATTTACTTGAAGGTCATTATCTTTAGTGGAATTTACTTCATTGTCATCTGTTAGTGATGGAATGTTTAAAGAAAAAGTGATGTCCAGCAGGGGGAGAAGAAGAGCTTGACCACAAAGTAAGGGCGGCCACTTGTTAATATCATGACATGCTAGAAAAACATGAAACTAACAGAGGAAAACTTATACTTTGTGAAATACAGATAAAAAAATGAAAATATCTTTGAAATTTTATTCACATAAATACTATTTCTAATAAAAAATAGCAAAGTGCTACATTTAACAAAGTGTTAGCAATAATTTTCCAATATAATTTTGAATAACCACAAACAAAACTATAATTAAAAATACTGCAACCAAAAACTTTTATGAGCTTTTTGTTTAGGATGAGGCTTAGGATTATTCCTAGAGCAATCTTACCTGCTTCAATTCTTGCTACTCCATACTTAAAATAACTATGTGCAACACTTTCAAGGATATTTTTAAAAAAAGTGAAGAATGGAAATGCACTCAATAAAACAACAGACTTCTGATAATAACCTCGTTTGATTGTTTTGTCACTGACTTGACGAAAATAAACATATCCATAATAGTATAAAGCATCTTCCTAAAGAAAAAGTTTAGCTAAAAAATGAGCTTTGTTTTTGCATTATGTTAACAAAATAAAACATGTTCTTCAATAAAATTGAAGATTCAACTTAATAATTGTCTATTTGTCAAAGGCCTAAAAAGATCTGCAATAAAATAGTTATTAAAATAAAGTAAACACCTTTTTTCTGGTTTTGGTTGACTTTTATAAAACAAATGTTGCAAAAGAAATTTTTAAGTTTTTATATGAAGTAAGAATTTGGTTATTAGTTCACTTTAATAAAACAATGTAGGGCTGAATCAACAAAATATAGCTTTCAGTTATCACTTTTATTAGCTATCTAGCCATAAGTAAAAAAATTTGGTCACCTATGCTATACAATATGATATTACCTAAAAATTAATTTCAATTCAAAATCAATAAAAAATTTAAACAACAATACAGTAATAAGCAAAAACTTAAGCTTTTATATAAAACTTTGATTCATCACAGAATTTTTAATTTGTTTATCAATGTAAAGTTTAATTTTTGTTTAATTTTTTAATAAAATATTTTATTGTGAAGCATAATAGGTTTTTTAGTTAGGCGAAAAAAAGCAAGACATATAAACTATATAAAACAGTGAAACCAATTTGGTGCAATTGATACTTATTACTTCATTCTAAAACTCGTCTTGACAAAAACAAGCATACTAACCAATAACCTTGGTGGAAATTCCTTGCTTTGCCAAGTATTTGACAAGTTTAATTGAAGTTTGGATTTGAGAGTTCTTTTTATTCGAAAACAATATTGTGTATCACCCATACAGCCGGTATTAGAATCAGGAAAAGACAAATAACAGATATTTGATTTTTCATCATCACTTAATTCAACATGAGATGGAAAACAATACTAAAAAAACGAAATAATTCTTAAATTGAAACAAGTAATGTTGGTTCTAATAGATACTATAAATAAAATTCAACCATATGCAAAGCTTAATAATGATAGCAAATGCATATTTCTATATTCTGATCTAATATACACTGAAAATTAGTGAGACAGAGCGGACATAAATATTGTAAACCATTTAAATTTATTGAAACAGCTGAAATAGTTTTGATTTGCAAATTTATGTTAACCCTTTGACAGTCCCATGCATCACATGTGATACACAGGGCATTTAACTCAGATGTCTTGAAAACCCCTTAGACTGTCAAAGGGTTAAAATAAGAATTACTATTGCTATTATCTATTAACCCTATAACGCTTACTTTTTTAAAGTGATTAAAAAAATTCTTTTTATGTTTAATTTATGTTTAATGTGGCTTTTTCACTGTTTAACGAACTAATATTTTTCACTGTTTATCATTTGATTTCAATAGATTTCAACTCAGAAAAGACAATCGCATGGGTATTTTGAACCAAAACTTGTGGTTTCTGAGATATAGCTGGTTTTTCTTAATGACCTACTATTACTTTGATGAACATTATACATTTAATAGATGGTTGATAAAAAATTACACTCATTTAACAATTGGTATCATAACATTGTCAGCATGAAACAGCAAATAAAAAGTAAAGATCATTTCAAACTAGAGGCCAATGACCCAATTACATAACTTAAACTTATTTGTTTAATGAAGGTTCATAAAAACTAAAAATATTTGTGTAGGACACATTTATTGGGTTTCATTTGTGTTTTATGTTACTAACCCAGCAGGCTTGAAAATTTTTCCAAACTTTTAAAGTTTATCAAGTAAGCTTAGCAAATAGTAAAAAAATACATTTATTTTCAGATCTTTTCAAGAAGTCACAATAATTTTTTTCAGTGAAATTAATCAGATACCTCCATACAACACCAGGAGGGAATAAAAAAGAAACCAATAAGAAAAGAATCTCTTCAAAAAGTGATAGTGACCACAGAAAGATTCTGGGTTAGTTTCACACAGAAAAATCACTTATGGCAACTTCTTAATAGATCTTTAAAAAAGTCACTGTAAACAATTTTTACTCATTAACTAACCCAGAATCCCCTAGGGGTTGCTATTACTTTAGAAAAGATTCTTTTCTTTTGTATTCCCTCCTAGTGCTGTAAAGAGATTTCTAGTTAGTTTTACAAAAATTGCAGTGAGCTTAAATTTATGAATGTAAAATAGGAGATTACCTAGAATTGTATAATTTCTTGCTTTTACTTTTTAATACTGTCTGAACACTCATGATTAAAAAGTGGGTCTCTTCAAAAAGTCACTGTAAGCAATTTTTGTTCATAAAACTAACCTGGGTTCCCAGTGGTTAATATCACTTCTTGAGAGATCTTTTTCTCTTGTTTTCTTCTTTATTCCATCCTGGTGCTGAAAGGGGGATTCTGATTAACTTCACTGAAAAAAATCGCTTACAGTGACTTCTTGAAGAGACCCTAAAAAACTACTTCACTTGCAATTTACTAAATCAATCACTTGTTAAGCTTACTCTTGATTTGTCAACTTAGCTAACAACGTAAATAAAGTAAAAAAAGCATCTTTGTTTACTGATTGCATTAGACGTAGTTTAAAACAAATAACATTAATCCTAAAAATTTACCTCTAAAGCTTGACCAAGTTCAAGATCAAAAGTTACTACAGCTATGCAATGTATCCAAGAATTGAAATGGGACCTTGCCTCCGAAATTATTGTTTGGTCAGCTGCAGCAGAAGCTGATGTACATTGCTTAGAAAATTCCGGGGATACACTCATACCAAAAAGTTGTGTCCTTTAAAATTAATTTTGAAAGCAACTACGTTACCGTTACATTACGAATTTACTAATATATTTGGCACTATACGCCAGCTTTTTTTTGTTACAACACTCAACGCATCTAAAAACAAAATATTTCACGGAAAATGCAATTAAATCAATCAATTCATTAAGCTTTACTGAGGACACAAAGACAAACTCCGATTTGCAATTCGAACTTAACTTTTGTTTCGACTCTGCTTTGGAGTTAAAAAGATATATACTTCCGAGTCGGCACTCCTAAGGATGGCCGAATATGTAGGAGCGCCGTATGAACGGCGAACGCTATAGACTTGGTTTCAAACCTACTCTGCTCGTTCTGTGGTGACCTTGGGAAAAACACTTTATGGCCCTTCCTTTGCTTGGCCGTCTTAGAAAGCAGCTCTAATTTTCAGTCATACAGTTCTTGGCCAACAATCCAAGGGTCAGTGGTGGGCAGTCCCGTGTACTAAAGTACCGCGATACTGTATCACGGTACATTTTTAGTACCATTACCGATACCGTCGGTACTTGGCACCGAATACCGGTACCGCGGTACTTGCGCCTTCTTTAGCCTTAAGAGCGGAGTCAATAATTGCGAACTCCGCATCAGTATCATGCAGTGCTTCGAGAACGATTACTACATTGCATAATTCAAGGATCATGGGGAGTTTTTTTGCAAGCATTGTGACACGTTTTTGTTTTTCGTAACGATTGCAGCTTCAATGGATTTTCTTGATTTACAGTAGTATTATCACAAATTGACTTTTGTTATGGTTAAGTATTTACCAGTACTTTCCCCATCTTTCCGATACTAATTACTTGTTACTTTTAAATAAGGTCAGGTTTAGGAACGTTTTACACACTTTATAGCCAGTAGCCCTTTTACTCTTTTTTGTTTAGGTTTAGCTTACTCAGGCTAGTAGGATAGTCTGGTTAGACTAGCATTTTACTTGTGTCTCAAATAAAAACTAAAAAAGTAAATGAAAAATTCCAATTCACTACGATATTTTGGCATCTCTGAAAGCAATTATATGCTAGATCTTCTGGTTGCTTGCAGGCCCACATATAGGCCTATAGCATTAAACAAGCAGATACGGTATCGCTTAAAAGTTGCCCTTAGTATAACGCCTCCAACGTTTTTGTACGTAGGCCCATGCGGGTCCTGCAAGGGCTGCCCGTAAGGTACCCATACCGATTTGGCCGTGGGCGCTGCAGTGGTCCCGCATGGGTTTACCGCACGAGTTTCATGTGGTTCAAACTATTTATGCAAAAAATTATTTTTTAAAAATAATGTTAGCTTATTAGCATGTTTTAATTTTTAATTACGGCTTAAAATTGAAAGCCAGATTAAACCCATGCGGTTAGCATATGTGGGGCCACTACAGCGCCCGCGGCCAAATCGGTACGGTTCTCGCATGAACCCTGCATACCATTGTTGGCTGGGTAGGCCTTTCATATATCCAAGGCATAATTTCGCCAAAAAATCAATTTAAAAGCATATTCACTGCACGTTTCTTACAGCCAAAGAATAATTTTGTCACTTTGAGTTGTTGTTAGTTTTGAAAGTCAACAGTTGGATACGTAGGATATTGTTTTCGTTTTGTTAAATACAATATTTTAATGTCAAATGCAATCCAATGTATTACAGAGTTTTAGTTATTACCCTTAAATTGGATTATTCAAAATTACCGAGTACCGGTACCGAGTAGGCTACTATTTTAGCAAGGTACCGAGTACCGGTACCGCGGTACTTTTAAAAGGTACCGTGCCCACCACTGCCAAGGGTCTGCAAGAGCCCAGTAAAGCAGTACGGATACGAAACGTAGACACTTCAATGGCTCCATATGGGCTTACCGTACGCATTTCATGTGAGTTAATCCCTTTATGCCCACTATTTCATTTTTGAATCTTACATTTTGAGTATACATATCGCTTTTTATTTTTCGTACTTTTTTGTTTTTTAGAGTATTTTGTTTCAACAACTACATACACCAATCACCTGCAACCCTAAGTAAAGCTATTTTATTATACTGACTCTCGGGAAAGCGACGGAAAAGCTAATACGTAAGACAAGCAATCCCCCAACCTGCTTCCGAAAATGCCAAGATAGGGCTGTCTGGTTGAAATTTTTTATTTTGGTTTTTTAGTTTTTTAAAGATAAAACTGCTTTCCAAGATCACCAAGCAGGAGAAAGTACCGTTAAATGTCTTTCTCAAGGACACAACAGAATGGCTAAAATAGTTTTTCAACTGAGAATATGTCGATCACAATCACGGCGTTCGAACCATTCGACTACACTGCTGACTAACTATATATCTTGGAATTTTTAAAAAAAGTTAGGGGAATTGCTTGACAATTTTCACAACCCCCGAAATTGTCCTAGGAATCAGGAGAATGAAAAGACATCATAAACAAAGGATAATATCTTTTTTTTGTTTCTCTTTGTAATGTAATGCTTAATTAAATTTTTTAAAAATTTCTTGCAGTCTGCAAAGACATAGTTTACAAAAATCAGAACCTACAAGAGGATTTTTTATTTTTCATTTTTTTGTACGAAAATGATGAAATCCGAAAATGATTCGAAGTGAAGAGTTTTTTTCAGTAAACACTATTTTTAGGGACAAATTTTTTCTGTCAACGAGCGTCTCGGTTAGCCCCTTCGGAAATATGGTATGCCGGTATGTTTACCTAAACCCCGTAAGCAAAACTTCCACAAAAAAACAAGCAGATTATGCAAAAACACCATTTAATTTATATTATTATCACATATTGCATTTTGTCAAAAAGCATAGGCCTATGCGTTTGTTTCCTAACGGCCTGAAATATTTAAGCCTGCTTAGGTCTACTGTAGAAAAATATAAAAGATTGATAACAACAGTAGTAGGAGGGAAAAGTCTTCTAAGCAATTGCGACGGATCCTGAGGTAGATTTGAAGCGAATCTTGAGGTGGACTGCGGTGGATAGTTCAACAAGAGCGGATAACTCTAACCCAAACTTTTTAACGATAACCTAACCCTAACCCTAGCCCTAACTCTAACCTTTATTCTCACTGAAAACATGGGTTTGATTCCCAGGCAGAGCGACGCAGTCTAACACATACTAATTTTCAAGCTGAGCGAAGAAGTTTTGTTTATCCGCAAGTTTAATTCTTACCTAGAGGGACGCAGTCACGTTTAACAACGAGCTTGAATCTTACCCAAAGCAACACAGTCGCGTCTAAATACAACCTATACTCAGAGGTGGGCAGTACCGTGTACAAAAGTACTGCAGTACTTTTTTAGTACCGGTATCGTCGGTACTTGGTACCGAGTACCGGTACCACGGTATTTTTTTTATAAAGTACCGCGGTACTCCGTCTAATTTTAGGGTCATTGAAAGTTTTTTTGCAACCATTGCGACATGTTTTTGTTTTTCGTATCGATTGCAGCTTCAAAGTAGTTTCTTGATTTACAGTAGTATTATCACAAATTGACATTTGTCAAACTTAAGTACTTTCCCCATTCCTCCGGTAGTAGCTACCAGTTAATTTTAAGTAAGGTCAGGTTTAGGAACGTTTTACGCACTTTATAGCCAGTAGCCCTTTTGCAACTTTTTGTTTAGGCTTAGCTTACTCAGGCTAGTAGGGTAGTCTGGTTAGACTAGCATTTTAGTTATGTCTCAAATAAAACTAAAAAAATATATGAAAAATTGAAATTCAGTACAATATTTTGGCATCTCGGAAAGCAATTATCTGCTAGATCTTCTGGTTGCTTGTGGACCTGTATATATAGCATTAAATAAGCAGGTACGGTATCGCTTAAAAGTTGCCCTTAGGATAACGCCTCCAACGTTTTTGTACGAGTCTCTGAAGAATAAATGGAGTTGAAATACGATAAAAATCAATAAAAATTTTAAATCTTGAAAACGAATGATGGGTTTGTGTATGAAACTTATTTTGTCTCATATTTTTCCATCAATCTTAATCATGTTATTAATGTGCATAGAAAAAGAAACAAACTTAAAATTGGTTAAAAAAATATTGTTTTAACTTATTGGTTTAAATATCAGCTTTTGTTTTGACTAAATTGAAGAAAGATTATTAATTGCTTATGCGCTTGAAGTTTTACATTATGTAATTAGTTGTATCATTTTTTTATACGCCAGCGTCAGTCTATGTCATTCGACTCTGTGTTTTTCTTGAAACTTTATTCAAACTCCATTTTTTTGACCAATTTTAACAAAATAAAAAGAGGTTACTAAAATGAAATCAACCAATAAAATTCTAATTACCACAAAAATGACACAATCATTTTTCAGTGTTAATATTGAACTTAACGGAAAACGCACCAACAAAGGTTGTTTGACTTGTTTTTATTCAAGCAGATGACACATCAAATGTAGCAGAGTTAAAAGATCCCTGCTCCAGCTTGCACCGGTATTAAAATTTAGCATAAATGACTTGACGTGAATAGCTATTTTATTTTTATATATTACTTTCTGTACACTACAATATCTAGATAGGTGTTAGTTCGTTTTTCCTCCTTATAAGTTTATGTTTGAAATAACTTTAAATAGAATAGCCTACTTTTCTTTGTTGCACTGAGCGTTTGATAAAAATGACCAAAAGATCGAACTATATAGATTCATTTAAAAAGTGAAATTTTAAGAAATATTTATCGCAGTTTGCTTGAGGTGATCGAAAATTATCAAAAGACTTCCGCCCTACTTTTGAATTATGCTGGGAACTGTATCGAACATTTGCGTAAACAAAGTCAAAAGACATTCGAATAGCATACGTGTTGTGTTGCGCTTGAGTGCAATATCATTAATTGGTTGCATAGGCGTACCAGCCAAAAAATATGAGGGCAATAAAGTTTTGCCCAAATTTTGTGACGTTTGCCCAAATCATAATTTTCTAGCACATTACGGATAGAACAAAAAATTGTCTGAGATTCGCAAACCAAGAACAAATTTTGTCCTAAGATCATGGTGATCTCTAAAAAAAAAACTCTTCACTTGAATTCAGTCTCATATTTTTCAATTTTCGACCCAAAAGCAAGGTGTTCTCTACAAAAAAAAGTCTTCACCTAAATTTGGTAACTATTTTTTGCAGTTTGATCATTGTCACTATCCTAAAATTTTTGACTTTGCCCAAATATTTTTTTGTCACTGCCCGAAAAATTTCAATTTTGCCCAAAACTTAGAAACTTGGGTAAGCATTTGCCCTCCCTGCCCCCCCCGGCAGGTACAAGTATGATTGGTTGTACCGATGTTATGATACCGATATTCTAACGTCACAATTCGTACTATAAATTAAATAATTCTGAAAGAAACAATGTCGGTGTCGTAAGTTGTGACAAAATCAATATTAAAATACCAAATTACTCACGGTAGAAATTCATTTTGATGATAATGACTGTTTTAGAATATGTTAGGTTGTTTTATCCTCTGACGCAAGGATGCTCAATCTTTTAACCATTATGGTTCAACTTTTGTCGAAAAGTTTATTGCGAGTCGCAATCGGTGCAGAAATCAAAGTATCTTCTTTTTTGTCTTTACTTATTTTTAATGTGTTGTTTTTGAATGAGCCTCCTTGATAACAGGAATTCGGACTACAAATTTAGTTAAAGACCAAACAAAAACGGTCACCAGTTTGATATATCTACGTGTTTTATTTTTATATAAAGCGAAAAATCTCTAGTGGGACGAAAATTAGCCTATTTATTCCGATTTTTTTGCGAGTCATTGGATTGATTCAAGGCATTACAATAATTTGATCGATTATGTAATTACAAATTCTTTGGTAGGCTTCAACAATAGACTTTGCGGGTCTCGGGTTGGGCAGCCCTGCTCTGACGAAATGTATTAATAAATAATTCAATGTACGGTAAATTTACTCGTAAAATCAAAAAATATACGCCAGAGCATTAGTCAAGTTCAACTATAAAATAGTCTACTATGTAGGCTAGACTAACCTACTTGGTTTGAAGAAATAACCATGTTTTCTTTATTTGTTTTGTTTAAATCTTTCACGCAGAGATGCCCAACTTCGTAACGTGCTTCGTAATGCTGATGAATTGCTTGCGAGTTGTTTTTGTAAGGCAGTCAAAAGACCTTATTATTTTACTCCTTAACCGCTTTAAAGTGTATCGGTTTTTTCCGCTTGCTTGCTATTATTCGCTTCGTAAACAATCCGTCCCCTTTTTTAGAAAAAGCTTCTAATAGGTGAATGTCTTTGAATGCTTTTGCGCAAATGTAGAAGCTTGAAGTAAAACTTAATAATTGATAGTATAATTCCGGACGTACTAATTGTCGAACTTAAAAAATTGCAGTTGTAAATATGTTTTATTTTAATTCGTTATTTTTTCTTTCCGATTCTATTTGAATAAGATTCTATTTGAATAAAGATTTTTAATTGTAATAAATTTAAATTGGTTAAACTTTGTTAAACAAACACTACTAAAAAAGAAAAAAGCTTGGAAAAATCCAAAAAAATTAATTTTATCAAAGTAATCAATTCTAACTAAATTTTTTAAATTAGGCTTATTATAACATTTTGAAATAATTGTAAAAAAGTATGATGTGACACTCAAAATTTCAATTTTTTCTTAGAATGAATTGTATTTCTTTTTATTATATGAAAAGTTCATTTTCAAAATTGTTTAAAAATTCAATGAATTTTGAAAACATTCGTTGTTGCTAAGATCGAAGCATTTTAATAATGAAATCAGATTTTGCTGAAATAGAGGTTCTTCTTCTGTGAACTGCAGTAACCTCCCTAAGGGGATTCCAACTGTGAAAGAATTTTACTTTTAATCATAAGATCAATCAAACCGCCGAAATCGTTAACTTTCTGAAACCAATCTTTGCTTTTCGGCCAATTTACGAAAGTTGACTACCTTTCGAAACTTGCTTTTTCAATCCGAAATAATATTTTATTATAACATTTAAGTATCTCTACATATTTACGTATTATAACATTTAGCTGATTTCAGCTGGGGTCAACAACAAGCTGTAGTGTTCTTACGAGTCCTAACAAGGACGAAACAGGTCTGTCGGCATTTGCTTGTTGATTGGCTTGACTATTATTACTTAATGTTAGCAATGGAACTGCAGAGTTTAGCTTGACTTTACCCGATTCATGTTAGCTGACTCGATGATGTGGTCAGCATATCGAAACCACCGCCAGTATGCCCTTGCGGCTTAGCCGTGCTTATCGTAGTTACGATAATAGTGCATTGTTTTCATTAAACTATATACGTTATAACATGTACAAAAAAATTGTGCATGGTCACCGCACCAGTTGTGCAAAAAAAAGAGTGATTATCGTGTTTAATGTGCATATAGTAATTATTGTGCAAAAAAGACATTACCCAGATAGCATACAAACGTTAAATTAACGTTGAAAGTTGGTTGGAATAGTTGTTTTTTGGTTAGCGTTTAAGACGAAACAATATGTCAACGTTATATTTTAGTTAATTAGTAAACGTTTTTTTAAGGTTAGCAAACGAACGTTAAATTAACGTTTGCTTTTCAACCTAAAATAAACTTTTGGTTAGCGTTTAAGACGAAACGTTATATTAACGTTATATTTTGGTCAATTAGTTAACGTTTTTTTGAGGTTAGCAAACAAACGTTAAATTAACGTTCGCTTTTTAACCTAAAATAAACTTTTGGTTAGCGTTTAAGACGAAACGTTATGTAAACGTTATATTTTAGTTAATTAAATTAAAGTTCGCTTTTTACCAAAAATGAACTTTTATCATTCAAACGTTTGAATAACGTTTGAATAACGTTTGCATGCTAACTAAGTGACAAGTTAAAAAAACAACCCTATCGTTGTTAAAATGTTAGTTACTTTTTCTATTGATAGGACAGGTTGCATTTTAAAATAGTAAAATTTTTATTCAATGTTTGAAAATATAAATTTTGTTTGCTTGTCGGTTGAAAACAATAAGTTATAATGATTTTTCAATTTTTTCGCGAAGCGCGTTCAATTGTGTTTCGATAAAAAATTTAAAATTTTTTTTAAAATCAGGCACAAGTTTTTGATACCAGACATCGCATTGCTTTAAAGTGTGGTGCTTCAAAACGAGCTGCAGCAGCCGCGGAGCTATACAAGCATTTTCACGCCAATTTTGTGGTCGTCAGAATTAATCCTCGTTTTCAAAGAAAGTTTCTGTCGCGTTTTAATTAAAAGAAAATAGGTCAATTGCGCTATTCAGTTGCTTGCAGCTAAAAAAAAGCTGTAACGTGAATTAAATTATAAGTGTACAATTAACTGCAGTATAAGAAGATTTTGCTCAATATTAGAAAATAGAATTACAGGCGTGGTTAGAATCAATATTAGAAAATTACAGGCGTGGTTAGTTTTTTTGACGAATTACGGTAAGTTTTAAATGAGGCGCGGTAAAATAACCCCTGTGGGGGTTATGACTCCCAGGTTGAAAACCACTGTTTTAATAGAAGATAAACTCATTTATTCATCAAACAGATTAGCTTAAGCCAAAGAGTGAATTTTTAATATCATATTTACTGTTATGTCTATATGCTTAGGTAATCATGCTAATAATTTATTTCTTTGTTTCAGTCATTGCTAATATTTCTAAAGTTTCTTAGTTTACTTAATAAGGGCTGAAAGATCCCAAATTTTTGTGGTGTCTTTCGTATAAAAAATTGTCATTATAGATAAATTCTAGTATATGCGGTGGCGACTTTTATTTTGTACATTGTATGATCATGGTTTTTATTTGCAGGTTCTGTTCAAAACAATCTTTTGACGGCTGCCTCCATTAACTTTGAAATCGAAGTCGTAATAAAAAATTGGTTAAAATTTGCATCAGAAAGAGATGGTGGCCGTCAGAAAAGGGAGTAATTGAAAAAAATTCAAAATGTTTGAATTGTTTATATTGTTTGAACGTTATTTAATAATTCTTTAATAAACTTAAATAAAAATTGTAATTTTGAGCTTGTGTAAAAGTGCAGCAATCAGAAGTGAGTGGTCTTCTGAAGCAGAGGATTTAAGCATGTTTATTTATGCTTATTAGTAGCAAAGTTCATTTAAACATAACTCCTGAATTACAACATGAAAATTTGTAATATTGGTTTAAAAGTTATAGGTTAACAGTAGTTACTGTTACAGCGAACCAAATAGTAACTTAAGAAATTAACCTAAATTAAATCTTATTAAGTCCACCATATTTTGAACGTATGAAGTGGTTAGTAATAGTAGAAGTTAACCATAGCTAACGTTAAACAAACCAAAATCAAAAGTCAGAAGTTAATCAAGCTAACCAAATTTAAACGTTAACTTATGAGCAAACTAACGTAGAGTTAACGTTTGATTTCGAACGTTAATCTAACCGAAAACGCAAATCCAAATCGAACGTTAAACTGACGTTAGAAATTAACCGTGCTAACCAAAATTTAAACGTAAAATGAACGTTAAACTAACGTTAGAAATTAACCGTGCTAACCAAAATTTAAACGTTAAATGAACGTTAAACTAACGTTAGAAATTAACCGTGCTAACCAAAATTTAAACGTTACATTAACGTTAAACTAATGAGCAAACTAACGTAAAACAAACGTTTACTTTAAACGTTAATCTAACCAAACTGCAAACCAAAATCAAACGTTAAAATAACGTTTTTTTGCTATCTGGGTTGTAGCTTTGAAAAAAGTAGCATTTTTGCTTGCAATTATGTCAAATCTTTAGCGCTTTCGGCGCTAAATATGGTATATCAGAAATTATAGGAATCAATCTTAATGTAGTAAATATTTTCTGAAGGTATTGCATTTGCAAGGAACACTCTAGTTGTTTAATTATAAAAATGGAAATATTTCGCATAAAATCAAAAATCCACTAAACACCAGATTTCATATTCATACCAATGCAAAAGGGACTTGATGAAATTTTAATTTTTTGTTTTTAAAGCAAAAATATAAAAAATTATCATAACATTTAACGGCCAGCGAAGGTTGAGTAATTTTACTAAATTACTAAAACCAGAGTTTCCCAAAATGAGGTCCGTGATGAGCTCACAAGGGGTCCGCGACGATATGACAAAATTTGTCAACATATATACCTGGTAAAGTAATACATTACATACCATGAAATCCGGGACAGGTTCCAAGTGAAGACTTTTTTTAGAGAACACTTTTGTTTAGGGACAAATTTTTGTCTATAAACGAGCGTCCCGGTTTGCCCCTACGGAAATATGGTATGCCTGTTTATAAGCATTTATTTTTTAACGGATTTTGTTTTGTTTATTTTTGGGTTTGTTTTATCTTTCCTCGTTGGTTGGGCAGAAAATTGATGTGACATAAGATTGGGGTTTATGATAAAAAAAATTTGCAAATAGAGGTTCGTGACCCAAAAAGTTTGAGAATAGCTTTGACTAAACCACTGTAATAGGTTATATGGAAATTAGTACGATTTTTGACAAACTTTTTGTAATATAAAAAACAAAGCAGAAGACAACGTATTCATTAGGCTTTTCATATATCCAAGACATATTTTATGCGAAAAATCAAGTTAAAAACATATTCACGCATGTTTTTTACATCCGAAGCATAATTGATTTTTGAAAGTGAACAGTTGGATACGTACGATATTGTTTTTGCTTTGTTAAATACATTTTTAAATGTAAAATGAAATCCAATGTATGACAGAGTTTTAGTCATTACCATTAATTCGTATTATTCAAAAGTACCGAGTACCGGTACCGCGGTACTTTTAAGAAGTACCGTGCCCACCTATGCCTATACTGAGTGTCACACTTCATTCCTAATAATTTTTATCATGCCGATATAGTTAATTTCCGCCTTATAATAATTCACAGTTTTGCTATAGCATAGAAATCGCTTGGGCAAGAGATAATCGCTTTCGTATTATATTTTTATTTATCTGCTCGCGACTGCTGAATGTAACTTTCTTTTTCTTTTCGCCGGTGATGTAATGCGCTTTGTCTGTAACGCATGACCGAGTTAAGTGTATCTGGAATGTTCTCACTTACCGTGGAAAATTCGTTCTAATTTCAACGCGCATGCATGACCGAAGCGTTCGAGACGATTCCAGCGCTTTGAGTCTCGTGATCTTTTGTCTATATATAAACGCGAAACGAGAGACGAAAAACATGCAGAGGCGACGACGAGAGAAAAGAGTTAAACGTTGGTTTTGGGCATAGAGCGCGTGCGAAGGATTCTTTGTTAATATTATAGTGATAAGTGTTGAATTTATTTTACGCCAGTGTTTTGGAGTTTCGTTCTACGAAGATAGATTCATTTGTGGTGATCGAATTAAATCGTAGCACCGATTTTCGCTTTGCAGTTTGGCAAAGCACGGAAGAGAATTTTCGTCAGTAGTGAGTCGTAAATTTCATAATAAATTCGTTTTAGTTAGAGACAGTGGTCTTTGCTGGTTTGCGGAGGGAAGTCTTCAACGAACCAATCCGAGCTTTCGTTCAAACCAACTGCATAAAAACTTCAGGCTCATAGCAAGACTACTTCTAGAGCCGGAATAAAATAAAATTAGACACAGCTTCGTTTCAGCGCAGGTATTCGGATTACCTAGCTCAACTGGTCCTTTAGGATTCCCAAACAAAGTCTGTGACACTGAGCAACAAAGTTGCGACCTACTGTAAGTTCAAATTAGTTCAATTCAGATACTGTGAATTCAATTCAGAGCAACAAAGTTGCACCAACCTGAGTTTGATTCCCATCTAGAGCAACGAAGTTCAGTTCAGTTTAGTTTTCTTTTATTTCTGCTCCGCCACATTACAAAAATGCAACTATAATTATTCAATAATAAACGTAATTAAGGCTGCGGACTATATAGAAAAAGGAAGAAGCAACAAAATGAGTTTGCGCGTTGAAGCTTGCAAAGATGGTAATAAATCATTTATAGACGTTGTATTACAAGAAGCGAGATTGCTTCACCTCAATATAAATTTGTTTATAGAAAAGAAAAGAAAGAGAAAAAGCACATTAAGAAATTAAGTTACTTTGAGGTCATTTGATAAAACAAAACTCTGTCATGGGGGCGATGCATTGGTGGGACCATAGCAGAGTATGGTCATAGAATATGATCAAGCTTCGAATTCAGTGAAAGTTTGAACATACTCCACCAGCCGAACAGGCAAACAAACCCACCAAAAGAAATCCTGTTCTTGATCATAAGATCATTTTAAAGAACAAATGCCTCGGTACAACACACACACACACAAAAAAAGAATTAATTAAATAATATTTTCATAACTTAACAAATGATTAATGAAATTATAAATATGTTGATTTAAAGTCAAAACAAATTTCTCACAAAATTATTCCAATCTGTGACGGGAAGGCAGTTAAATTGTCGGAACACTGTTTTGTACGAACATGACTTGTTGCGTTTGTCTAAGAGTTTAAATCTCATCCAGAGCTACTAGTCGCGTTTAGTCACATCTTTATGCTGAGCAACAAAGTTGTGCTTTTCTACGAGTTTAAAATCTGGTTAGGGATTTTAACAATTCAATTGAATTTCTATTGCATAGATCAGTAATTTAGTCATAAAAAAATAGCACTGGGCTTTAGTTCGTTAAAACAACCAATTATTTCGTCAAAAAAACGGATGCACTCTGCGATTAGAAATTTTACTTTACTTATTAAAAGGTTTTTTGTTTGGAACAATAAAAAGTATAAGTTAAAAATTTGAAAAGCACTTAATTTTGAAAGCTATTTTTAAAAAACTCGTTTTATAGACCTAATTTGTAGGTAATGACTCAAAATTGTTTTGCAACGAGTTATTGAAAAAATGGTTTGTGACCGATCATTAAGAAAATCTGTTAATGTTTTTCAAAACTATCTAAAAATGATAAACATTGTCATATTTAAAAAAAAGCAAAAGTGGATAACTTTTTGACAAAAAAAAAGGTAAATAGTAATTTATAAGATTAATTCTAATAGTCTTGGAAATATTACAACAAAGTGGTTACATTTTCGTGTTAAATGTTACAATTTCGAGAATTTCTGGTTACGATTCGCAAGAAATGTTGACAGCTCTGGAAGGAATTCGTTTTTTCGTATTAAAAGCAAGATTGTGAAGTTGTAGGAATTTTTTTCCGACTCCTACTCCGTCTCTGACTCTACTTATCTAAAGTTTTCCGACTTCAGTAAATCTAAAAAACAACTCCCTTCCGATTCCGGGTGACCCAAGTTTAAAAAAAACTACGACTCCACCAAATCTGAAAACAGCTCTGACTCCTCCCTTAACATGCAACTCGGGCAATTCCTACTTCACAACCCTGATTAAAATTCAATTTTGTTGTGACAAAATGTAAAATTGCAAAGTCGATCACAAGTTTTCTGTTAAAATTTTCAACCAAAACAATGAATTAGAACTGAAAAACAAAAGCAATATAATTCAATAAATTCGAAAAGTATAACGTAAATAACAATTTTTTAATCTTTGCCACTGGGCTGCGCCACATCACATGTCTTTACTTAAAACAAGAAACATCTATTTTTTTATACATGTAGATCTTTGTTTGACTTGAGGAACAGTTTTATGATTATACAAATTTCAAACTGGTAGACGACTACGCGGTCGTTTTAGAAAAATATTTGTTGTCTTTTTTTATGTCCAAAACTGAGTTGATTAGTTTTGACAAGTGGAGTAATTGCAATTGTTTTTTTCCGTTTGTTGCAAAAGAGCATAACGGATCTGGGTGTCTTCCATCCTTATTCTTGTAGAGTATTTCACGTGAGGATCAAGCAGCATCATTGCTTCTAAACTTCGACTTTTTCGCTTGGCTACAACCGTAATTCGTGTTTGATTGGTCAACATGATACATAGCTGATTTGTTGCAGCAGATCAAATTGCATTTTTTATATCTGGCCGATGTAAACCTAAGTGTTTCTGGCACATTTTTTTCACGTATTTCACATCTTGTTTCTTTGAAACGAATTTGAACAATTAAAGGAAACAACTTTGCATGCTCGCACTACGGATTGTCACGTAGTTTTTAGTGAAATAATTGTCCTTCACAATAAAAACAACTGACACGGTCACCAGAACCCATACAATAAAATCCTGCGTCAACCAGTTCATGCGGCATTGGAATTTTTTGATTAGACCAAGATTTTGGAAAGGGTCACATACGACCCTCTTTGTCACACATGAGCGGTTTTTTACGGTTTTAAGCAGCGAAACATTTCAACTTTTAACTCTCAAATGACAGAACTAACACAATCTTGCGAGATATTTTTATAACAAAATCAGGAATTTATTTGTTTCATTTTCGGTAAATGATCTCTGGGCACCTTTCTAAATTAAGTAAAAAGACATTTTGTTTTTGGCATCATGGATGGCATCATATTTTTTGTATTAGAAAGACATCTAAGCCGGTAAAATCTCTGGACAGAATGTGCGTGCTTTGTATTAGAAAGATATCTGAATTATTAAAATCAATTTGATCTTTGCAGTAAAAAGACACTGTTAAAACCCTCCCTACTGATCTTTGCAATAGAAATTCAACTGAATTGTTAAAATTCCTGGCCAGATTTTAAACTCGCGGGTAAACACAACTACGTTGCTCAGCGTAGATTCTATTTAGTCGCGACTTCATCGCTCTGTGTGGGGATTAAACTCGCAGATAAAGACAAATTCGTTGCTCAGTATAGGTTGTATTTAGATGCGACTTCGTCGCTCTTTGTGAGGATTTAACTCGCAGATAAACACAACTTCGTTGCTCAGTATAGGTTGTGTTTAGACGCGACTGCATCGCTCTGCCTGGGAATTAAACCCCTGGTTTCGATTAAAGCTCAGGTTAGAGCTAGGATAGGGCAAGGATTAGAATTAGGGTTAGGGTTATGGTTAGGAAGCTATGGTTAGTGTTATCCGCTAGAAACCGCTGTTAAGCTATCCACCGCAGCCCATCTCAAGACCCACCCTATATCTACCTCAGATCCATCTCAAATACACCTCAGGATCTGTTGCAATTGCTTAGAAAACTTTCCTCCTATACTACTAACAATGTATGGCAATGAATATGTATGGAAAGCTTGTATTTAGTCCTAAATATAGATTTTGATTCGTTGGGCAAAAACAAAATACTGAAAAAGAGGGGGCAGTTTCAGTCTTCATATTTCATGGTGAAATTTCTCTGGAGTCTCAGAAAACAGCGTGGTCGAGTGGTTAAAGCACCGGGCTGATGATCAGCATGGTCTAGGTTCAAAACCCACTTACGCCATTCTGTTGTGTCCTTGGGAAAGACACTTTACGGCACTTTCCACTGCTTGGTGGTCTTGACAAGCAGTACTAAATTGCAGTAATATCTCTACTAACTTACTAGCGGACAGCAATATCTTGGCATCTCCGGAAGCAGGTCGGGGTAATTGCTTACCCTATATATAACGCCTCCGTCGCTTTCCTGCGAGGCAGGAGGATAAATATAGAGATTAAAATAAAAAAAATAAAAAAATAAATAAAAAAAACATAGGCTATGCTAAAAAAATAGATAAATATTGTGTGAGAAAAGATGGTAAAATTTCTCTGGAGTCTCAGAAAACATACGGTATGCTAAAAAATAGATAAATACGAGTATTGTGTGAGAAAAGATGTTGTGATTTTGAAAGTTTGTGTAGAGGATTCAAGTTGATGAATAGCTGAAGAATTTGCCTGGTGTGGAATCAAAGTAAATTTGGTGACGTCATTAAAAAAAAGCATAAATAAATTAAGGAAAATGTTTAAAAATTTAGCGCTGATGAAAGAAAACGTGTATATTGCTTTTTGAAAGATGAAGAGTCTTTGGAAATTAGGTTCAAAAAGAAAAAAATTAAATGGACTTAAATAAGTATAGATCTTAGATATTTTTTTATTTCACTGGGTGTTGGGAAATAAATCTGGGAGATCACTATGTTTTTGAGACGAAAATCAAGAAATTAGAGGCAAATCCTAAGTAAACAAAGCCAAATACCTAGGAATTAACTTAGACAACAAACTAAATTTTCGAGATCATATCAAATTAATAGAAATGAAGATAGCTAGATCGGTAGGCATTTTAAATAAACTAAAACATTATCTCAACAAACCCTCTTTAAAAAAACTATATCATTCTTTAATTAGTTCACATATAAATTATGGTCTTCTTGTTTAGGGCAGCACATATTCTTCATACCTTACAAAATTAATAAAACTAGAAAATAAAGCCATTCGAATTGTTAACAAAAGTCATTGGTTAGATTCCGTCTCACCTATTTATTTGGAAAATAATATCCTCCCTTTAAGACTGCAAATCAACTTCGAAATAGCCAAATTTATTCACTTTAACTTTCAAAATCGTTGGCCTCCCAATTTCAAATTCAACTTAACAACTTTTTTTAAATTGGTAAAAGATTCACATAACCGTAGAACCAGATCAACTCATTCATACCAATTAATGATCCCACTCTTTAAAACCAACAAAACGCAACGATCCATTTAATATACAGTAGAGGTCCGTCAATCTGGAACAAAATCCCAATAGAAATTCGCCATCTAAACTTGCCTAAATTTAAAAAAGAATATAAAAAACGTCTATTTACCATAAATTAATCTATCTAATCAGACATGCGGTCAACTTGGAGGCTGGATTGATGACTGTCAAGTATCCCGTATATTTAATATTGAATTTTTATAAATTACATAATAGCGATCTGTAGTTGATTTTTTTAAATAATTCCATTCGATTTTTTTTTTTTTTTTGCTTTTTGGTTTGTTGTTTTGTTTTTCTTACTTATTTGTACAAGGTTGATTGCAGACATGAAGACCTCACGGTCCCTTCGCAACCATCCTGTCGCTTTATTTATTTGTAATTTTTTACTTCTTTACTATTATTTTTATTTACTTTTCTTGCTGTGACACTTGGAGGCGTTTTGTCCTTTTTGTTTCCTAAGCGACAATAAATAAATCTAAATCTGAAGGCCTTTTTTATTTTTTAATTTTTATTTTTAGAGATCTAGTGATCAGAGATCTATCGTTTTTGGGACAAAAATTGAGAAATCAGAGATTGAAATGAAGACTTTTCCTTTTTTTGGTCTTCACCCTAAATTTTAGGCTAATTTTCTTCTCATATTCGTAAAGTTCTAGAAAATAATGTAACAAAATTTGGGAAAAAATCTATTGCCCCAACAACTTTTTTTGGATGATGTGCTTTTAGTTAAGAACGAGAAAAGACTAGGGCAGTAGTTTTCACCCGATTGGCGATGGCTGTGTTTTCAGTGGGTCACAGAGCATAGGCTTAACATACATTATGATTGTGGCGGGACAGTTTTGATTTTTACAGCTTTGTTTCGGTTCGCCAAAAATCCATGTCAGATTCGAAGTGAGGATATACTTTTTCTTCGGAATTAGAAATTAAGCTGAATCTTCGCTTGATGACGTTGCAAGGATGAGTCTCGAGTTAAGTTGCGCAAGTCGTTCATGTCAGTCTGACTGTCTCTCTGACCGAGCGGCGATTCGGTCAGGCGAACATATAACGTCGAAATATTTTTATAGATTTTCTATTATACGCCTGATCTTTTTCACAGATAAAATCACCAGGTGTTAGATCACGTGATCAGGCTACATCCTGTTTGCGGTGTGTCAAAAATGATTACACAAAAGACGGTAATGACCTTTGATGAAGCGATCTGCCAACAATCAATTGGGGGGACAACGGAAAGGCGGTATAAAAACAAAATACTAAGAAATGCGAAATTATTATATGACGATTGTCATGGAAGCAGATAAACGCAGTGCAGCAAGCGGAAGAGCAGTGCCAATTAAATCTGCAGTAGGCGAAATACAACTTGTGAAAATACATTTGCGGAAAACTCTGCAAAACAAGCAAATGTATGCTCGAAAGACAGTTTGCGGCGATGAGTTCGCTACACTACTTCTTAGGGACGAAAGTCAAGAAATCCGAGACTGATTCAAAATGAAGACTTTTTTTTATAGAAATCACTATGTTTTTCGTACAAAAATTACATACTGTTTACAAAAGTGGGTCGTTAAGTTACCCGCGGTTAGAAAGTGGGCCACAGTATGAAAAAGGTTGAAAACCATTGACTAGGGGGTGTGATAAAAATTAAAAAGCCTTTCGCATAATAATTGACTTTGCGAGAGGTTTCACCAAGGCAGATTTCTTCTAGAGTTTAAGTAAAATTATAAGATTTTTTTCCGGGGATAAGAGTAGTATAACAAACACCTTTCATTCTTCGGTTCAAAAATAGCCCTATAATCTAAAAGGTAGGTACTCAATTTAAATTAGTCATTAGGCTAATACAAACCAATTAGACGAATTACGTGGAAAGATTTGAATCCACTTGAGAAAAGAAAAAACGATTTCTCAGTATAAAAAATAAATAAATTATAGGCCTTTCAGCCAAAAGTTATGCCGACTCCACAATAACAGTTTCAATCTGAAAGCATGCAAAACGTCACAACCGTTGACAATATTCGCTTTCTTTTTCCTATACCAAAAAATTTAGATCATTTATAGGTTCACCATAGGTCCCGGTTTTGGCAAGACAGTTCCAATTTTTAGGGCTTTGTCTCGGCCGTTTCGCCAGAAATCTCGCCAGAAATCCAAGACAGATTCGAAGCGAAAACCTCCTTTTTTTTACACAACACTCCTTTTTAGTGACGAATTTTTTCTATTAACGAGCGTCCCGGTTTGCCCTTTTGGAAATATGGATGCCTTGTTATTCAGATGTTGGAAAACATCCACCAGGCATGCCAAAATTGGAGCAAAGTTGGGAGATTCGAAAGTATGGAATACTTTTGCTCTCGCAGAAATTATTTCATCTCTGCACTCAAGAAACCTTGTCAAAACTTCATCTCTGGAAAGCCACCTGACCTTTGTATGAAACAGCCGAACAGGAGAATCGTCATCAAGATCACTACAAAATGCTTTAAACAACCAGTGAATCAAAACTCTTCATCAAATATAATTTATAATTTTAACATAGGCTAATCCATCACATTTTTCAGAGTAACAGGAAAAGTTTTGATACTAAAGCTTGATGATGAAGAATACAATGAGAAGCCGCCACCTCTGGCATTTAATTTTTCGTGTGAGTAAAAAATCTGGATCGGTTATCCAGCATAACTGGAGCACAGTCTGTGCAAATGGATCCGATAGCTTGCAGAGAAATGTCATTAGTGTTACCAAATTGAAAATGTCCCTCGCAGTTGTAGTTGTTTTGAGTGGTTTACAAAAAAGAAAGTGTTTGTCGATGTCATTTGATGGTTTTACATAACAAGCAAAACCATACTCGTAGTTCGGCTGCAATTACTGACATATTTCGTTTTATTTAATTGAACTGAGATCTTGGCGGACAAAAAGTTTGATATCTGACACAACTTGATCAAGAATATCCGCGCCAATATCATAGATTCTACTGCGGATAACATTGTCTGACAAATAAATCCGTTGCAATTTTTTTTGTGGGCTTCCTCACCTAGGACATCCTTCACCGCTTCTAAAGCTCAAAGCTTGATAAGAGTCTCCGCAACAACGTGTAGCTTTTTCATTTTTTCACTTCGTAAGCGACTTTGTGACATATTTTAAAAAGTAGAGGCTTTGGAAACGTTTCTTGAATGTCATATTGTGTCCTTTTAGCATTCAAGGAATTAAGATCATTCTCTGCTCTTTTGCTTCCATCACGTTTAGCCTGGAAATATTCGCCGAGTTTAATGGTTTCAGGTTAAAATTGGAAAATACTGAATAGCAGAACATGTGATCTTTCCACTCCAACAATAATTGTTTTAGTAAACCATATTCGGTGTAATCTTCTTTCCTCTTTCAAACTTTTTAATAATCCTGATGAAATTAGTTAGACTACTAGTCGAACATAGTTACTTAGAACTAAGATAAGTATCCTGAAGGTTACAGGCAGTAGTAATTAGTAAGTAAGAAACATTACCTTAAGCCAATGTTAGCCTCAACTTAATAGAAGTTACACTAACGACCAATCCTTGGTTCGCTGGCATTGCCTGACTGCTGTCCCTGCTAAAAGCTGACCACAAAACGCCAACACTCGACCTCACTTTTTTCCCGCCAAGTAAAAGTTCAACCAGTATAAATTGACAAGAAAACTGCGGACTGAACAATCCTGTGATTATTACTTTTACAAGCCGATTGTAAAGACAATGGAAACAATGTCCATTATCAACAACAAACAGTTTTTTAGCTTCCAGTAACTTGCTAGTTTTTGTTGTCGTTCATTGTGCTGTATAGGCTTACCTAGAATTCTTTAAGAGATAATCACTTTAAGAGACCATGTTTAACAAAACCTTTATATATATATATATATATATATATATATATATACTTTTGCATTCTCGCATCCCCAACAACAGCTACTTGCACCCCCGATCGGGAAGCACTGCTTCAATGGAAACTTCGATAGAATTATTGTGACTTTCATTATCTAACAAAAATTCGCGAAAAACGATTTCCTTTTTTTTCTTTTTAACTCTGTAACCAGCCCATCTAAATATAACCAGCATATTTAAAATTTTGAACAATTTAAAATACCATATTCATTCCTTTTGTGAAAATTAACTCAAATTGTTAGCAAGTGCTGTCAATTGACGTTTATTAATTTGTAAAAAAATACTTGTCAAAAAGTTTCATTAGAATAGAGCAATTTCTATAAAAACTACGTATGTTTGAAGGTTTGAAATGCGTCAATTGACTCGCTTGGTCGTTCTAAAACGCTTTTGTGTTAAAATTTATGAATCGTTCGAGTGTTAAAATTAATGGTAAAAATAAGATGAACTAACAATATTTAATTGGTAAATTACCCTCAATCGAAGACATTTAAAACGTAATTGGGTGCGTCAATTTATAAATGCAATGTTTACGGATTTTTATTGATGGCAATTAACAAAGAAAGTATAATAGTCAGCTGTCTTCTCACAATGAATGTAGAAGTTAGATTTATTGCACCATACGGTTACTTTTAACCATTTCGATTATTCGAATAACCTCACTAAACCAATTTTGAAGAAATCTTCGGTAAAACTGCTACCGGTTTGAATTTTATAATTTCGGCTCAATTGTGGATACTTTCCCCTATTCACTTTATTTTGGTGAGACAGTTCTCCATTTGCATCCAAAAAAACTTGTTTCGAACACCCATCTTATTGCTTAATGACCTTTTTTGTACATTTATGGTGAGTACTTTGCACAACAAAAGAGTGCTTTTTTTGATTTTGTGCCCTAGCTAAGTTGCTGTTATTTGGTGTTGTCAAATCACTTTTATGAACTTTGTTAAATTTAATTTTGATCAAGTTTATATGATTGTAGAGAAAAATCTAATCCAATGCTTCAGAACTGCAAATTTTAAAAGGCACTATATGTCCCTTTATCCCCAGCCCGTTTCGAAAACAAGGCAAGGCAGGGCTCGGGGCCCCTGTATGAAACCCTATTTAATTATTAAATTAACGGTTTTAGAAACCCAACTTTCTGAAAAATAGTCGGGAGAATGAAAAAAATGAAGACTAAAAAAGTATACGCTTTGAACTTTTTTTTGCAAAATAAATTCTCAAAAGTGGCTTTCTTTTCTTTCTTGCAACAGCCTCCTCTTTTTTAAAACCATCGCTGGTAGTAGGCTAGTATTTTTTTTCGCCCGGGCAAAATAGTTTACTTTAAAAAATATTTAACAGTTGAAGGCAAAAAAGTAATCTTCATGAGATGACAGAAAAAATCATTTTGTTCTAATTATTTTTTTAAATGTCAGGCGTTTACTTGCCTAAATTCTGTAAGTTAATGAAACGGTAGAAAGAAAAGTTGGATCAGGTCTAATGTCTGCCCGGCCGGATAGTTATTAGACCTGATCCAGAAAAGTTTTGCTAAAATTGTTTTGAATTATTTTAAAATTGGCGTATTGTTTTTTATAGTTGGACATCAAGTAAAGGTTTAGTTTGAGGTCTTAAATTACGTGAAGGCCTTTATTAATTAAAATTGTTTTCTTTCAAGTGTAATTTTATTATTCTTTAGTCACTGGAAATTCAAGCTTTATGTACAACATTAACACTGTCCGTAGAATTGTTAAAAATTCAACGCTATAACACCACTAATAAAAATGTAAACAACACTTTGAATGTTAAGGCTCAACAGTAAAAAACAGAAAAATCATTAAAACCAAAAACAACTGAAAAAATATGAAACAATATCAGTGAATGACAAAAAACAGCTTTTGTTAATTTCAGCAAATAGTTTTAAAGATATCCGAATTAACGTGAAAGTCAATAGCAGAGGCGCACCGTACCAAGGATTTAAAAAAAAAGGGGGTAGGCATGCAGACACAATGAATTATGCTTAGTGAAAAAATTTTTTTAAGTTTTTAATTTCTCGAGTTTCGTCGAAAAAATTTGGTGCTCTCTAAAAAAAAAGTCATTTATTTAAAATCTGTCTCTGATTTTTCGTATTAGTAATCTCCAAGGAGGGGGAGCCATGGCACAATAACCCCCTAAATACGCTACTGATCATAAAACAAAGAAAAATTTTTTGCGCTAATGCTGAAATTTCCGATATGTCAAAATAGGCTTAAGCGAAAAGCACCCAATTTATAAAAACAAAATGAAGCTCCAACAGTTAATTCGGCGGTAAATTTCGTAACATTTATTAATTTAAAAACGAGAAATTAAATAGTAAAAAGTTTTATTTTTAATTTTACGACTTTAAATTATTTGTGAGACAGAGAACAAATAAAAATTTTTGAACCAGAAACAACAATTTGCTTTGATAATGCTCATGACTAGATGGCCATCGCACCGCACGTTTTCGAGAAACGTCTTTTAGAAAGAAATGAGATGATAAATTCGTTGTCGATTCAGATTGACAAAGAAATGAAATTCGTGGTCGACTTAAGCGCGAGCTTCGACAACTTCTGCCAAAAGCCGGAACAGTTTTTCTCTCTCCGTTTTCGATTCCTTGGTCCGTGCCAGCGGGAGATGCTTCCTTATCGGTTTCCGATCTGTTAAAAATTTAATTCTAATTTGATTAAAAAACATCCCAAACGGAAATATGTGTCTATAAGATCTTGCTGTTTATTTTTTTAATTGCAAAGAAGCGGAGGAAAAATAAAAAGAAACGTCAAGCAATTTTCCCCAGCCTTCCAAGTTATCACAATATTGCTGCCCCGTTAACAGTTTTCTGTTTGCTTTTAGTTTTTATAAAAGTGACATGACAAAGAATTAAACTTTGTTGTCAGCAGCTTGTTCTTATTCTGAAAACTTTGACTGACGTTAAATTTAACTAAATAAAAAAAGATATCGGAAAGAAGTCTGAGCCAAATTTATTTGTTCAATTCAATTATTTTCTACATTAAAAACCAAAAATAAATTTTAGATAAATTTGAAATTTTTGATCTTTTTTTTCGACATTGAAATAAAATCAATCACAACAACCTTGCTTTCTGCATATCAAGAAAACATTACATTGGTCGGTTTTTGTTTGATGATTTTACGATTTGTGCTAACAACAAATAGAATTTTTTGTGCAATCACTACCAATCGTGAACCACAACAAATCCACCAGCACAACCATTTCAATTAACCGGTGAAAAAAATTATTTTCTTTAAATAAGTTTGACTGATGGTTTTTTAATGAAATTTTAAGGCAAATTTTTGTCTATGATTTCACTTTAATTATTAGCTGCTCTTTTGATGATTGTTTTTCTAATATTAATATTCGATATTTTGATGTGGAATTGAGATGTTTCGTGTGTCGACTGCCTATAATTTTCAAATCGAAATTTTACGGAAAACTTATTTTAGAACATTTAACGCCAGCAAACAACCTAGTCGGAATCTCAAGCTCTTTTATACCTTTACTCAAATATCATTTATTATTTTAGATCTATGACGCCTCCGACATTTTCTCGCGAGTCAGGAGGATGAATAGAGATAAATAATTATAATATAAATGGTTTTCATGTACTCGTCAAGCAACCTAGCATTTTGCTCGGTAAAGTTAAAAACATTTAAACTTCGCTCTTAGACATCAATTATCGTTTCTGTAATCATTTTGTATTTTGGGTAAAATTGACTTCTGAGTTTTTTCGAAATACGCAAAAAGTATTAAAAAAATAGTCCAATTTTTAAATCTGCCATGTTTATTCATTAAAAAGTTAAATCTTTGTTTAGATTAGTGGCGTGAAACCCGAAAGGGACGGGAAAGATTCGTTTCTTCCAACTAAAAAGCCGATAGAAATAAATTTTCATTTCAAGTTTAAATTTTTATGGTTTAATTTTAATTAATTTGGTTTTTCGTTTTTTGAATCCTGAAATTAGGCTGCTTCTCGTGTCTAAAAATAAACATTTTCCTACTCAAAATCTGTCGTTACAAGCAATTTTTATAAAGTCTTCTATTTTGAAGGGCTTAATTGATCCACTAATTACTGATACTAATTCTTTGAAGCATTTGTTAATTAAATGATACCGATTTTTGGCAGGTGAAAAAGTTTCAAGTTTTTCGGAGTACTTTTTTAAGGAGTTAAAAAAATTTTTGTTTATAGTCCATCTTTAGTTATCCCAATCAAGAAAGATATTATAATAAATAAAATTGATTAAAAAAAATAAAGCAAACAAAAGTGTAATAAAAAATTGCAATTTAGTTAAAAACAATCTCGCAAGCGCCCTGGTGTAAGAAAGCAGTTAATTGCATCATTGACAAAATTGAATTAAATGATTCCCTTAGTAACAGTTGGTGGTTAATCCATTTGGTAGTTAAATCATACATGTAGATTCTATGATATGGTTAATGATTACGCAGTTAATCACACTTATCGTCGTGATTAACCAGATTTAATGCAGTATGACTAAAAAAAAGAGATTATGTGTCGCTTAATAATAATTAATGATTCTGGCCTTAATGTTCGTAAACTTTCGAAGGAAAAAATTAAAGTGGATAAGGTTATGCATAAAATAACAAAGAAGAGAGTAGCGGAAATCGAATGTTAAACTTCAAATAAAAAGTTTCATTGATAAATTGTAGTTCTTTTCTCAATTCTAAGTTAAACTAAAGTAAAGTAATAAAAACGGAAACAGAAAAATTACGTCATAGAACTTCATTGAACAAAACCTCATTGCGTAGAAACACGTGTAAAGCGACATTTTAGTGATGTGACATTATTTTACTTTGTGACTTTTTTGTCTTGATGTATTTTTTTCATTTTTTTGCGATTTACAATTACTTCACCGGAACCGGCAATCCGGCTACTTCATTAAAAAACCTTTAACTTTTCAAATAAATTTTCTTTGAATTAATAAATGGTTTTGTTATTAATGGCAATGTTATTAACAAAAAGTTAAATTAGTTTTAAAAAGTTGCGTGCGAGAAAAAAGCATGCCACAATATTTGCAATTAGATTTCTCAAATGCAGGGCTTCCAGATTCGTTTTTTATCCCGCATCCCGTTAAATTGATGAAGCCAATCATGCCCACCCCGTGCTTTTAACCGAAATGATTCAAAACACGCACGAAAACAGTGCAGGAAAGATGTCCCGGGCCTTGTGGCCTTTAACAACGCAATCATATGAAATACAAAAGTGAATAAATACATAAAAGAAACCGAGAATTCGATGGTGATCAGGTTCTTCGATTTTTCTCCTGCCTGCGCTTTATAATTATCTGTTCGAAATGGGTAAACTTGTGGAATAATGCGAGACATAGATTATTTTCGGTGTCCAGGGCATTGCGATATTTATTAATGAGGTACAGTAGAGATGAAAATTGTGTTATATTTTAAAGATTTTTCACTTTGTGACATATTTTAAAAAGTAGAGGCTTTGGAAACGTTTCTTGAATGTCATATTGTGTCCTTTTAGGATTCAAGGAATTAAGATCATTCTCTGCTCTTTTGCTTCCATCACGTTTAGCCTGGAAATATTCGCCGAGTTTAATGGTTTCAGGTTAAAATTGGAAAATACTGAATAGCAGAACATGTGATCTTTCCACTCCAACAATAATTGTTTTAGTAAACCATATTCGGTGTAATCTTCTTTCCTCTTTCAAACTTTTTAATAATCCTGATGAAATTAGTTAGACTACTAGTCGAACATAGTTACTTAGAACTAAGATAAGTATCCTGAAGGTTACAGGCAGTAGTAATTAGTAAGTAAGAAACATTACCTTAAGCCAATGTTAGCCTCAACTTAATAGAAGTTACACTAACGACCAATCCTTGGTTCGCTGGCATTGCCTGACTGCTGTCCCTGCTAAAAGCTGACCACAAAACGCCAACACTCGACCTCACTTTTTTCCCGCCAAGTAAAAGTTCAACCAGTATAAATTGACAAGAAAACTGCGGACTGAACAATCCTGTGATTATTACTTTTACAAGCCGATTGTAAAGACAATGGAAACAATGTCCATTATCAACAACAAACAGTTTTTTAGCTTCCAGTAACTTGCTAGTTTTTGTTGTCGTTCATTGTGCTGTGTTGCTAGTGCTGTATGCTGTATGCTGTATGCTGTAAATAGTGCTGTATAGGCTTACCTAGAATTCTTTAAGAGATAATCACTTTAAGAGACCATGTTTAACAAAACCTTTATATATATATATATATATATATATATATATACTTTTGCATTCTCGCATCCCCAACAACAGCTACTTGCACCCCCGATCGGGAAGCACTGCTTCAATGGAAACTTCGATAGAATTATTGTGACTTTCATTATCTAACAAAAATTCGCGAAAAACGATTTCCTTTTTTTTCTTTTTAACTCTGTAACCAGCCCATCTAAATATAACCAGCATATTTAAAATTTTGAACAATTTAAAATACCATATTCATTCCTTTTGTGAAAATTAACTCAAATTGTTAGCAAGTGCTGTCAATTGACGTTTATTAATTTGTAAAAAAATACTTGTCAAAAAGTTTCATTAGAATAGAGCAATTTCTATAAAAACTACGTATGTTTGAAGGTTTGAAATGCGTCAATTGACTCGCTTGGTCGTTCTAAAGCGCTTTTGTGTTAAAATTTATGAATCGTTCGAGTGTTAAAATTAATGGTAAAAATAAGATGAACTAACAATATTTAATTGGTAAATTACCCTCAATCGAAGACATTAAAAACGTAATTGGGTGCGTCAATTTATAAATGCAATGTTTACGGATTTTTATTGATGGCATTTACAAAGAAAGTATAATAGTCAGCTGTCTTCTCACAATGAATGTAGAAGTTAGATTTATTGCACCATACGGTTACTTTTAACCATTTCGATTATTCGAATAATCTCACTAAACCAATTTTGAAGAAATTTGATAATAATGCAGTGCTTTCCAACTGTGTGTCCCGACACATTAGTATGTCACTTGTGGTACGATAGTGTTTTGCCAACAGGACTTGAAGCAATATTTGACACCAGCTATTTACAGGACAATAAATTATATTATTGGGGTTTTCCGCCAATAATATAACTTTTGCAAGCAACTATATAATAAAAAATTTTGCCCTAGTTATTTTTAACTTTTTTGCAATCATTAATATAATAAAATATCCTGAAATCCAAAACTATGATTGGATCAGAAATTCGTTTATTTCAACTGACACAAGAAACCTTTCTCTTGCCAACAAAGAAGAATTAGCTGAACTAAAAAATGATCAAATCCTATTACTGGTGTATAAAGATAGTCATTTGGATAGCTTTGGGTTTTGGGTTCGCGTTTCAAAAACTCATCAGAACATAGCTAAAAAAGTGTTAATAATTCTTCTACATTTTTACACTAGTACATCTGCGAAAATCGTTTTCAACAGACAACAATGACTAATCTAAAAGCAATGAAACGTGGCAAGTTAAAAATGCTTTATGACGAAATGCAACTGTCTTGATCTTGCATTCAGCCAAATATTAAAATGCTGTGCTTTTAACCCACCAAGTTCATTATTGTAAGATGAGATTTTCCTATTAAAAGTTTTTTAATTAAAATTAAATTAAAACGTGCCACGAATTTGTGGTTCAAAAAAGTGTCACTTAAACAAAAAGTTTGAAAAGCATTGCGCTAATGTAAAGAAGACACAAAATTTCCGGCAGACACGAAATCATGTGAAAAGATATAACGTTCGCGAAATCGCTTAACCCTTTAACCCCGAAACGCGCCAAATGGCGCGTTTCGGGGTTACACAACCTAATTTCTAAAAAGTAATATATCAGTTATCAGTGGGACTCGAACCTGTTGTTATGTTTTAAATAGTTCAAAATATTTGGATTTTTAAATCCAACGTCAAAAGCACTAAAATGATATTGTTTTTATACTTTATAAGATTGAAATAGAAATATTACGTCATTAGCTTTTGTTTCAATCAGGTGGTTTTGACAGATGAATTAGATTATGTTTCTATGTAGCACTGAGGCAAGTCGTATATGGTTCATTCTTGTTGTACACTCTGTCTAATATGTCTGCGCCCATTCAGAACAAATTTACGTGTAATTACTGCAGTTTTTGTAGCAAAAATGTCCAGAAAAGCTTAATTTACGACTAAGGAAACGTTGAGAATTTTGTTAGACATTCCATCTGATGGTGGAAGTGACTCAGAGGAAAATAATGTGGCTAATAATGACTCAAATTATGAAAGTGATGCCGAAAGTGTTGAGGATTCTCTTAGTGGGTTTGAATACGATGAAGAAAGTAGTGAAAATTCTTCAGACAATGAACCTGTGCCATCGACAAGTCGAGATTTACAACCAAGGAAAAATTTCTCAAAAGTTTTAGGGGTTAAAAGGTTAATTTATATTTTTAAAATCGATTTATTGTAAAACTGATGCTACATTGGACCTACCTTGAAAAAACGATCCACTTTTGACCAACAACGACGGCTCGGAAAGCGCTAGCCAGACGACAGTGTCAGCACCTGCTTTTGCATCGCGAAATTTGTCCTTCATTTTTTCAAAAAATTCCCCAAGACCTCTACGCGCTGCGGGGGTATCAACCCAACCAGGGTGCATGCAGGAAAAATGAATGTTTGGGTACTCCAGGGCCCATTTTTCGGTCATAACAGCCTGCGATAAAAATAATTTCGGTGATTTAACTGTAAACGAAGATTCTAAATATTGTACAACATTCATTTGAAATCATTTGGATTACAACATAACTAGCAGATTGCTTTACAACATTTTTAATCACTGTTACGCTATTTTGTTAACCACCATAATGTTTTACTTTAATTTTATTTATTTTATTTTATCTCTATATTTATCCTCCTGACTCGCAGGAAAGCGATGGAGGCGCTAATAAATAGGGTAAGCAATTACCCCGACCTGCTTCCGGAGATACCAAGATATTGCTGTCCGCTTGTAATTTAATGGAGATATTATTGTAATTTAGAACTGCTTGCCGATCCACCAAGCAGAGGAAAGTGCCGTAAAGTGTCTTTTCCCAAGGACACAACAGAATGGCGCGAGTGGGTTTTGAATCGAGACCATGTTGATCATCAGTCCGGTGCTTTCACCACTCGACCACGCTGCCGACATATTTACCGGATATATTGGTATTGGGGTCAAAATTTGCTTATATGCTGTATTACAGTGATTGCACTGGTAAAATTATTTTAGATTTAATAAATTATAAGTACAAGATTTTTGCTTGAATGTTTCAAAAAAAGTGAAAAAATTTTTTTATAAACTCTGATGTTTCCGAAATGCTCATCATATATCATATCAAAAATAATATCAATATGTTAATTAAAGTATTGTTAACATCAATCACTGGTGTTTGCATAATGACTGGTGTAATATTTAAAATTGACAACTAATCAAAATGGTATTGTTAAAGTTAATTACATGAGTCAAAAGCCAATCAAGAGCAACCAAACATAAAGTAGTAAACTTTATTTCGTTTTTTGTATATTATCAAATAACGGTAATATTTAATAACGCTTTATTTACGCTCCGAAAATTTTGTAACACATTAAGGAAAAATGAATGTTGGTTAATGCCGTAAAGTGTCTTTTTCAAGAACACAACAGAATAAAGCGAGTAGATTTTGAACTGTCACCGTGTCGATTACGTTCGCCATCAAGACGGCGCTCTTGAGCACTCCGTCACGCTGCCGACAACATTGTACAAAAAATATGAAACAAAATAAAGAATAAAATCGGGTCAAACTTTTGTAATAAACCAATTGTTCATGAAAAATTGATAATAGGTGTAAAGATTATATATCCAAATCACGTAGCGCTCTTATTTGATAGACCCATTTAAATGACATCTCGAAAATCCACAATGTGAATATGCGAATTTGTGCCATGCCGTGAAAACAACTTTAATTAACACTAAATTAAACTAATATATAGCTTTGATTGGTGGGATGAAATCAAGGTTTTGCTTGTGCTTGTTGACCCCAATAGTTTGGTGCCGTTTATTGGTATCGGTACTCATTTTTTGGGTTACCTGACACTAACTCTTCGCTCGATTCTAACTCAAAATGATGCCAATAGAACCTTTTGACCAAAGCAACTCACCAATTGTCGCTTGCACTGAGCGTACGCCATTATACCCTCGAATTTCGCGATTGTGTCAAAATAATTCGCGTTTAAGCGTTGCAGCAACATACCGGTGGAACCGACATTCACCTGAAGTTAAAATAAGAAAGTTTGTTTGAAAAAAATCGGTACGTTTCAGAATAGTTACAAGAGATCAAATTTAGCAAGTTAAGTTAGGTCTTGGTAATAAATATATTCGAAAGAATATACACCAATTTGTAGTGGTAACCGATATTTTATATTTTTACGTAAGGTTGATATCATTTGCACTGAATAGCCCATAAACAGAAAAATGTACGTAATAATAAGAGGGTGCACAATAAAAACAAATCATTGATGAATAAAAACACAGGTAGTTACAATAAACCAGTTTCATCTGGATAAAAATAAAAAACAATTCCAGAACGCAAAAAATACACAAAGTGAAATAATCATAAAAGCAACTGCACCGACCAACGAGACTCACCACTCGCGTATAATTGGGACTCTTCTTAAGCAGCGGAAGCAGCCCCATGGTAAGGACCACTGGCCCCGCCACGTTTGTGGCAAAGTTCAACTCGTAACCTTCCGTTTCGGTCTTCTCGAAACGCGCGCACATCTCTCCGGCATTGTTGATCAGCACATCGAGTTTATCGTGGTTTGCAGCGAAAGAACGCGCAAACGTCGCGACGTCGCAGGCACGTGACATGTCGAGAATGTGCACAAAGACTCTCTGTTAAAAACCTCTTCGATTACTTCAAAGCAGCAGCAGATCTTGAATTATTTAAATGTTTTCGCTTTTTAATTTCCGCTGGAAGACACGTCACCACCAGGATGTAAGTCGCAAACAAAGCGTAGCCTGTCGGGACTGAAACTTGACTGAAGGAAAGGCTTTGATAAAAAGTTTTATTTTAGAAAATTTTAATTCAGTCTAAAAAAATCAACTGGCGTCATTATAAAGCGTCAAGCAAAACAATACATGTATTTAACAATAAATTTAGCTTCAGGCAAGAAGAAACTTATACGAATAGCATCGTCACTAAATACGTCAAAATAAACAAACAAAAATTTCAAAACTACCTTATTTCCTGTGTCTTTTATAATTTGAAGCCTTGACCTTTCTGCCCTTTCTGGGTTTCTACAAACGAGATGAACAGTTCCACCCCGCTGAGCAATCGCTTTCGCGGTCTCGTACCCGATTCCGCTGTTTGCTCCCGTGATAAGAAAATCGAATCCAGTAACATCCACTTCCAGGTCGCGACTGTCGAAGCATCGCGCGGCATCTTTATATCCGTTCCTGTCCCACAATCGTTATTAGGTCGAATTAAAACAAGGAATTCGGTTCGAGGGTCCTCGTCAAGTTTATTATTTTGTCAAATGACAAGTAAGCTTTAAACTCATCAAGACAATTTATTACAACCACTGTACTTATGATCAAACCAAAATAAAAAGGTTTCTTTTATCCATTGTATGGAAATATTTATTTTGTTTCGGGAGAATCACATACGAGGCAGTCATAATAAAATGCCTTGAATCTTGACTTCCAATAGTGAAAATGTAACGGTTTGTGTAAAACGCATTTTTGGGCCTTTTTGTAGATTGTTAAATTGTGCTAATACTGCTGTTAAAAACTTGTTAAATAACAACTTGTTAAAATACTGCTATTATCCGTCAAATATATGTTGTAAATCTTTAGACGTTTTTATAGCCAAGTCAAACATTATTATTAAAATTTTTAAGGAAGATTTAGATTTGTAGCTATTTCTTATACTAATTTATCACATTGTCTCTAACCAATCTCTCGTACTATCACTGATTATTATCTACGAAAAAGATGATTAAATTTTGCTGGCTAGGTCAATCATTATTTTTAAAGTATTGTTATAATAATTTCGATTCAATGTTTTTTTACATGTACTAACTCAAAAGAACTAAACTTGTAATTATTATTCTAAACTATGAATCTTTTTCAGTTAGTTCCATGTATCATTATCTTCTTCGTTTGGCCAGGTGTTGCTACTTTTACTGTTTATCTTGGTATTGACTACTGTCACAAACTTTGTTTGGGAATCCCAAAGGACCAGTTGAGCTAGGTAACCCGAATACCTGCGCTGAAACAAAGCTGTGTCTAAATTTTATTTTATTCCGGCTCAAGAAGTAGTTTTGCTATGAGCCTGACGGTTTATACAGTTGGTTAACGAAAGCTCGGATTGATTTCGTTGAAGATTCTTTTCCACAACAAACAGAGACCCTTGTCTCTAATAAAAACGAATGTATTACAAAATCACGACCGACGAAATTTCTATTCCACGCTTTGCCAAACTGCAAAGCGAAACTAACACTATAACTCGACTCAATCAACACGAAATAATTCTACCTCTGTAGAACAAAACTGCCAATCACTGGCACACGATAAATTCAACAATTGTCCACCGACACAAGATCTAACGGTCCACCTCCTGTGGCCAAACAAATCACCCTCGCTCGAGCCGCCACTCGAGTCGCTTCAAATTACCTCACAACGATAATGATCATCATAATAATAATTCTCGCTACGCATCGGCTTTATATAGAACACAAAATCACTTGACGTAAACTTTCTCGTAAATTCAAGATTCAGCCAGAAACCCCTGGAGAGTTCGTTACGCGAATCAAGTGGAATATACGCGAATTTTCCAGTACAATGACGTTAGTCAAAAAAACATATTACGTCAATACAAAGAGGAGAAAAAAAGAGAAAAAGATACATGTATCGAGCCATATAACAAATTGGACGTATATCGCAGACAGCGCTCAAAGAGCCGCATTTATTCTCTTATGATAAAACTACGAACTGCTTTTAACGGGGATAGACTACATCGTTATGATTAAAATTATGAATGAAGTGTGACAACTACGTTGTCTGTGTTGTATTGAAAAGGAATAAATCTCTGCAAGTAGCGTAACTCCATTTAAGAATATTTTCAAGGAAAAATTCTTTGGTTAGGTTGAGCATCAAACTTGCGTTCAACTGCACGTACATTAGACTTAGAGCATTAACGCACTGAGATATCGTGTTGGCGGTATTACGACAGTTCATCGAGGGAACAGTGGATTTAATTCTATTTGTTTCTATCATTGAACCACCGCTGTGTTATTTTGCATTGGATTTATTACCATTAGAAAACAGCTGTAAAAAGCAGTGGTGCGGTATGCCTCCATTATGCTGTTTCAATAAACTTTGGTTTGATGAACTGTCGGGTCACATGCACCGGCACATCCAAATTCATTTTATACAAATAAAGAGTTTATTTCCGTTGCCTATGAAAAGTTTCGGCGTAAGTGTATCATACATTGTTAATGGAAGACTGATTTGCATAGTAGGATATTATTGTCTGAAACTCGAAAAAGTTCAGTAAATTGATTTCTAACTTTTTTTCCACTTTTTTCATGAGTGAAGCTTATTATTTCTACGTTACAACAAAGTTTGTGTAGCTAGTTTTGCGGAAGTGACTCTTTTTGAAAACTGTTTCGATTTAAACAACACGTTTTTTGTAAATAAAGATGCTAAAATCCCAATATCTCAATATTGTTATTGCTGTATTGGTAATATATCACAAATGGAAAAAACTAGGCACATGTGTTACTAAAAAATTGGTTTTGGATCGTTTAAAATATGATAGTATACGCTAAATAATAAATTCAAGTAGTCATAAAAGTTCTAGATTTTTCTTTAGAAATACTCAATTATGTTTTCGTAAAAAAACGATATGTTTTTGGAAAAAGTTCTATTTCAAGATTTGGTGAAGGTAAATTTCAGTAACACGGTCTTTTAAGCAACTATGATGTTTGCTAATTCGCGAGGGATTTAATTTAAAATCTAACTTTAACTAAAAAACCCCAAGGCGATCTAGGAACCAATCATACATAATAAGTAGTTTCAAAACAGTGAAGTTTATTGAAATAATTGAACTAAATTACTTTTGAAAAATTTTGAACACCAACAATTTAAATAAGTTATTCAGTAAAATCTCACTTGGTGTCATACATGAGTCCCTGGACAAAAAGAAGGATTTGCCGGTAGAACCCCATGACCGTAACGTTATGATAAAATTATTGCAAGAAACTAATAGTTTTTAACACGTACTTTACAAGAAGCTGGAATAAAAACAAAAAATAAAAACAACTTCATTGAATGAATAAAAGTTTGTCAGTGTGAGTGAACGATGATTCACACTGAAAACAGGTTTTACATTTCTTACTATGTGATTTTGCCGTAATTACATGTAAGCCATGCTATGAATGAATGTGCATTCAGTAAAACTTTCGTTATAACAAGGCGGGCGTCATTGTTGAAAGTGGAACAATTTTGTTTTCGAAAAGATCCCGATATATAAGCAAATAGAAAGTGAAAACTAAACAAACGTTTTCGCTTTTAGACAAAAGATTTTTAAGCGTCTTTTTCTTTGACCTTTCTTATGAAAATTGTAGACCAAACAGGTCGTCACTTCAAGTCAGCCCGCAGGTGAAGAATCTCTGTTTTGACCTTTGAAAATTAACAAAACCAGAAGTTCACTGGCGTGTAAATTGTTGGGGGTGCAGAAAAAACTTTCTTTTTGCTCTTAAGCAAAGCTTTTTCGCACCCCCAACAATTCATACTCTTGTAAACTTTTCGATTTGAAGCGCTTTAGCTATTACGCTTCATATCAAAGCTGAAAAGCATTTTTCGTTTTTTTATTCAAGTTGAAAACTAAGAAAGGTAGCCTATTTGCTCTAACTTAAGGGCCAAATTTTGTTTTTTTTCAGAAGTGAGATGATAAAAACAAAAAAAGGACCTTCACTTTAATTTTGCAGACCAAAATGACTCCTTTAAATATTCATAATGTCTGCCCAATTCAAAAATTTTGCCTTAATAATCGACATAATTTAAACTCTTTTTCTGGACACCTAGCAATACTAACAATACGGAAAAAGTCACACGACATCATCCGAGATAGTTTCAACTGAAACGCTTTTGAAACCAAATTAAAATTTTTTTCAATCATCTTTATTCATGTTAAGAAAGAATTCATGGCGAACATTCAAAAGCTCTTTAATCACAAAGCATGGCGTAATCTTTTGAAATAAGAATTATTTGTTAGAGTCTAGCAGCTTATTTATATTAAAGAAGCTGAAATCAAAATTAAACAATATCAATAAATTTAAAATACAATTTAAAAAATATAATTGCAATTTTTAGAGTGACCTTTGAACAAATATTCAAGAAAATACTGCACGCGAAAATAAAAATTAATTTTAGCGGAAAAAATCCGAACTGTTTGCTACGTAGTGATTCAAAATGCCGAATTCAAATTTTCAAAAAACCCACTGAACGTCACAATGCCCAAGCAAATGCGAGCGTCCGTTTATATACTTCGAACATTCGACAATTTGAAGTAAAACCGTGTGACTAATATTCGCAAAACAGTAAACAATTA
This sequence comes from Diplosoma virens, assembly GCA_963680785.1. NCBI lineage: Eukaryota > Metazoa > Chordata > Ascidiacea > Aplousobranchia > Didemnidae > Diplosoma > Diplosoma virens. Next base: position 6,127,627 of record OY796890.1, on the reverse strand, counting down.
CTTGTTCACCAAAGCGAGACCCGTGACTTTACAAGCTGATGACGCAACGAACACTTAAAACTTGCTTACAAATACGAGACAAGTTAAAACCGGATTATATTGAGCTTAATCGGGTGCCAGTCTTTTTATTTAAGATTATGACCTATAAAAAGTTTCTTTCGTAATTAACTGCGACTTTCTCTGTAAGCTGAATTCCCGTTTTCAACAATCAATCTAGTAAATCCTAATCTAGGTTGATTGTGACTATCTCAAATTGATGAATCAGACAGAAACCAATGACGAGCGTAGTCCAGATTGTCAAGAGGGGGCGCGGAGGGTGAGCGCTTAATGGAGTTTGAAATTACTAGATTGCTTTTGTTTTCACGGATTTGTCAAAAGCTTTTAGATTATGACTTATAAGGTGGCTGAGACGAATGAAAAATTTTGAAACAAAACATTCAATCGCTAAGAATGGCTAGAAACTTCCGAAATAGTCACAATACCACATCTATGTCAGTTTTAAACCAGGGGTGGGAAAACTAATTACAGTTGCGGGCATCGTTGAGATTCAAAACATTGTACACAAATCACACTAAAAATTTATTATTCTTAAAGTAGTTTAGGACCAAGCTTTTTTCTCTAAAACATGCTTAGTGACTAAAACCGTCCATCACTTTAATTATGGAGCATCTCCCCAACAACATTCGACCCTCATCACATGTTTCTGCGGCGCAAATGCGACCGACGGGCCGCAGGTTACCTCTCCGTGCTTTTTAACTTGAATTTTTTCACTTACTTTTTACACTTGATAATAAAAAAATGTCCCAAGTTACGATCGGAACTCCTTAACGATACTGGGGTTTTGCTAAGATAGAAAACTTATGCCTTGGTTAGAACAGGCGCAAAACCTTGCTAAACATCACTTGAAATTAAATAAAAATACAGTAGTTTAAAATTAGCCGAGCTATAAAAATTAAGCAAAACTAATTTTATTAAAATTAAGATAAAAAAATCTGTTCTAAAGAATAAAAATAAAGCCAATAAAATAAAAACTTAAAGTAAGAAACTTTCACCTACTAGACGTGAGACTACACGTAGACTGCACGTGAGACTACAGTTGCACTGTTTAAATATCAGTGCTTAAAAAAAAAAGAAAAAAGTTTAGTGACATTTAAAATATAAAAGGAAGAAAGATCGACTTAGTTTGAGCTTATACAAAGTGATGAGCTTTGTTGACCCATACATTCAACCTTGACCATAAGTTTTTCCTTTTATAAGTTTTTCCCATACATTCAACCTTGACCATAAGTTTTTCCTTTTATGTATGTGTTGTTTTTCACCTGCTTTGTCACCTTGCTATAATTCTTGTCAAAATTTTGCTATACTTTTTTTTAAATAGTGAAGCTTTGAAACAATTTATAAAAATTATACCAATTTATTAGCAATAGAAAATAATATTAAACATTTATTATGAATTGTTTGGCAGCTTTGCATTACGTTGAACACAACGTTGACTTTCAGCTGTAAAAATGTTGTATAAATTTTTGGTTTGGTATGAATTAGTTATCTTAATTAACGTTTTATAAGTACTTTTCATAGTTATACACTATTTTTGGCTTTGGTTAGGACAACATCAAACCTTTCCTGTCTGGAAAAGACTATGATGCCAAGAACAATAGAAGACTACAGCATTGATTGTACTATTTAGGTGAGTACTTCTAATTTAGACTTGTTACGTATCAACGCTTTCCAAAACATTCATTCAAAGTTGTTGGTCATTTTGCAGACTAAAAAAACGTTTTATCTAATTCTATAAAACCCTCCTTGGATCATCAATACCCTATGTGAAATGCAATGCAAATACACGAACGGCACAAAACACATACGGTATAAAAATAAAACCTTTGAATAAAAATAGAATTTGTTAGTAGCGCAATATGTATGTTCCGAAAAAGTAACGAAATTTGGTAAACAAAAAAAAAGGCTTACGATTTTTCATTTTTTTTGCCAGGACTCGCAAAATAATGTATTGGAAGAAACTTTTTTAAAAGATTTTTCCGGAAGTGCTAGAAGCCCCGAGGCCTCAATTGCACAAGAAAATTCCTCTCCCCAAATAGAAATTGCTTATCCCTTAACTGATGAAAGTTCTTCCACTCCCGCTCCTACCCCTTCAAAACTGTCTGGTAAGTTTCTGTTGGCAAAAGTTTGAGTGCTTTACTATTCGAGTTCACTGAATTTATTATGTAGAAAAAAACAAAAAGGACGACACACTTCCGAAGATAAGACGGATATGCTTATCGAGGCTATAAAAGAAACTGGTCAATGTTGCATTAAGATAGCCCTTTATTTATTTTTGATTTTATTTTTGTCATATTTATTCTACTGACTGGCAAGAAAGATGCAATACTGACTGGCAAGATACGGAGGTGCAATACATGAAGCAAGGGGAGACAAGCAGGGGGAAAGTGCCACAAAGTGTTTTTTTCCAGGAAAAAGCAAAATGGCAGGAGTAGGTTTTCAGCAAAGACCATGTTGATCACAAGCACTGCGGTTTAGCCACTCGACCACGCTGCCGACAATTCAGTTTTTACATAGCAATTCGCGATGCACGATTAGCGTATATTGCACCCTGTGATGTGTAATCTTTAAACGTACGTGCAGCTAATGCTTTATTCGTATTTTAAACAGATCACGTTGAAGATGCAACCGTCCTGTTCTTTCAAAGCATGAGTACCACCGTTAAGAAATGGTCAGAAAAGAAGCGACTTCGGTTTCAAATAAATGCGATGCAGTTGCTTTTTGACGCCTCACAAGAGTGTGATAATTAATTCATTTAGTATATACAGTTTTGTCTTCTATTTTCTTTTTCTATTAATTTTGCTGTGAATAAAACACTATTACACTTGCATGTACGGTTTTTATTTTAGCACTTGTAAATTATTCATTTTTTAATTGAACACACAATATGCGTGGCAGCACCATACATTTTAATAGCGATTTATCTTCTATTAACAATTTCCGTTTGCCAAGCCACTTTTCCAACCTCACTTGAGAAATACTGAGCAAACAAATTTCTCACTTGCGCAGCCCGAGCACAACTTTTACGCCCACTTCTTGCCATAGACTGAAGTTGCTGGCCATCATTTGCATTTTGGCGCCATTCACCGGGAAAGACGTGTCCTCTATAATCTTCATGATCGACAGATTTCGATGTTAGGTATTGTTTTGCTGTTTCTTGGCCCAAGAAATTGTGCAGCACCACGGCGCCTTTCACAACAGTTTCTGCGTTTTCAACGCTAACCATGAGAGGACGACGGAAAACCCGAAAGCGAGCAGCTAGAATACCAAAGGCATTCTCGACAATTCTCCGGGCTCGTGAAAGTCTAAGTTGAAAATTCTTTTCTGTTGCGGAAGCAATTTTTCTGGAAAAGGCCTCATCATATGCTGTTGAAGGGAAAATGCTTCGTCTCCAACAAAAACGAAGGGCATTTGTGGCCCCATAGTTCTAGGCAACGGTTTTTCTTCTGGTAATAGAAGTTTATTGCTTTTAAGCATTTTTCCAAATGCAGAATTCGCAAAGACACTTGCGTCACTTTGTTGACCGTAGGCGCCCACATCAACTATAACAAAATTATAATTTGCATCGACAACAGCAAGTAGTACGATGCTATGCGTCTTCTTGTAGTTAAAATGCAGTGACCCAGAATTGTTTGGGGCCTGCATAACCGCATGTTTACCATCAATACTTTCAACGCAGCGAGGAAACTGCCAACGTGATTAAAAATCGGTAGCGATTATCATCCAACCAGCAACATCAGGTACTGCCATCACCTGCATAACATGAGCATCGCTGACATGAGCATTTTTTCCACTCACCAACCATTTTCAAATGTTGCTGTTTTGCGACTGATTTACCGCAGCTGAGTCGTACAGCTTGGTCGCTTGATCGTGTCTGTGTAGACAGTTCACGCTTGCATGCTTGCGGTCGCAGCTTAAGCTGCGACTTTAGCTTCGAAATGTAGATGCGCCTTTAAGGTTATGACGCATTCCACTATGAGGGTGGAATGGAGCATTCCTTGTTTCTTTTATTCATCTTCTTACGCTTAAAATCTGAGCGATTGCTTAGCGCAGGGGTAGGCAACCCCCGGCACGCACGCCAATCATGGCACGCGAAGTGATTTTATACGGCACGCGGCGTCGTGAACATTTTTCCAAAAACACGTTTTAAAATGTTAAAATAATAAAAAAAATTACATTCGGCGCGAAACACGTGGTTATATTTGCTGTGTTTTAGTTTATTGTTTCGTCATTGTCATTTTTTCATTGTTGTTTCGTCATTAATGTTTGCTCGCATGGTTTCCTTGTGTAGTTTGTTGGGTGCCGGTATTTGCGATTTATTCTGTTTTTAACCGTGAAGTTAAACGCGATGTCTGCAGCCAAGAGGTTAAAATCAGATGTTAAAATCAGAAATTTCAAGAGTCGTGGACAACAGATTTTGGGTTTGTCTGTCGTAACGACAGAGCTGTATGTGCACTCTGCTGTGAAAATGTCTTTGCCGTACCTCAAGTATTAAATGTCATTTTGAAACCAAACACAAAAAATTATTCAAAGATGATTCTGAGAAGAATGAAGCTCTTAAAAAGGCAGTTTCTCGTTGCGAAAAACAAAGTAGCATTTTTAAAAAAGCCGTTCGCAGTGCGAATCAAACTACGGAAAGTAGCTACAAAGTTGCAGAATGTATCGCCAAGCGCGAAAAGCCTTTTACCGATGGTGATTTCATTAAAGAAGTATTTATGAATTGCTCCAAAGTTCTCTTTGAGGATTTGCCAAATAAAAATGTCATTCTCTCAAGGATTAAAAATCTGCCAGTGTCTGCTCGAACGGTGGAATGACGTGTTGAAGACATGGCTGCTGACGTAAAAATGCAACAGACTGTTACGTTGCAGTCGGTCAATACTCTTAATGTTGCTCTTGATGAAAGCGTGGATATCAATGATATTCCTCGTTTAGCGATCATCGCGCGATATTGTTCTGACGACAATGTGTAGGAAGAGTTGTGCTGTCTAAGCCCTATGTATGGCTCTACAGAAGGAGAAGACATACTTGCGAAATTTATTAATTACTTTGAAAAAAGGCGAATTGTTATTAAGAAAATATTTGCTGTTACGACAGATGGTACCGCTGCCACGGTTGGACGAGACCGTGATTTTGTTGCACTTATTGAAGAGAAAATTGGCCATCCAGTCATGAAGTTTCATTGCATAATTTACCAGGAAAGCCTTTGTGCTAAGATTCCTAATTCAAATTTTGCTAGTGTGATAGCAACCACAACTAAATTTGTTAACTTTATTGTTGCCCGTTCTGCAACCACTCATCGGCAATTTCGTTCTTTTCTTGATGAGATGGAGAGTGCACATCGTGACCTTCCTTTGCATTGCACTTCCAGATGGCTGAGTTGCGGTAAAGTTCTTGTTTGTTAAATGTTTGGATAAAATAAAGATTTTTCTATCGAATCAAGGAAAACACTATTTAGAATTGAATGACGAAAAATTACTTGTGGATTTATCGTTTCTTTACAGATATCACTACACACTTAAACGAATTAAATCTTCGTTTACAAGGTGCAGTGTGGGATCTTTTTGAGACGTGGAAATCTTTTATAGCCAAACTCGATGTCTATATTCAAGATGTTCAAAGTTCTACTTTCCGTTATTTCAAAAATCTTCAAAAATTTCGTGTGATCACGAAGTTAACTCTTCTGTTATTGGTGGCTATATGAGTGAACTGAAGACACAATTTTGCAATAGATTTCAAGACTTCCGACGTTTTAATGAAGGGTTTTCGTTCCTAATCAAACCAGATAGCCATGACGATTTAGATTTGTCTTTATTTGATTGGATGAATGTTGGCGACTTTCATATGCAGATGATTGATTTGAGGCCTTCGGTATTGTGGACGAACAAGTTTGCTGAATTGCGTCAGGCTATCGAAACTGTGGATCGTAAGAATCGTTCGAAGTTGATATTGCAGTGTTGGGCATCATTGACGAACACTTTTGGTGATCTTGAAGACGTAGCAAAAGCCTTGCTTTCTGTATTCGGATCAACGTACTTCTGCGAACAAAATTTTTCGCACATGAAGTTTGTCTTGAGCCCTCATCGCAGTCGTCTCACGGCTGATAATTCCGAAGCTTGTGTTCAGCTAAAAGTCACAAATTACAAGCCAAATATTAAAGCTCTGAGTGAGGAAAAACAAGGACAGGGATCCCACTAAAACAGAATGTTATTGTGAATATTTTTGTAGATATATAATACAAATAACTTCAATAATTTGTCGTGAAATTTAATTACGTACATTTAAACAAGTAACTTTAGGTAGTGCAAACTATCCAAGCAATTTTACGTCAATCTCTATTGTCGTCAGGTCTGATTAACGCAATTTTTCATCGGCACGCAAACGTATATTTTGACATTGAATTTTACAAATTGGCACACTGGAAAGAAAACGTTGCCGACCCCTGGCTTAGCGAAGCAAAAAAATCAATGAAACAAAGAAAGAATGCTCCATTACACGCTCGTTGTGGAAACGAGCCTTAATGGCTTTTTCACTTCGCTTAGCGCTCTTTAGATTTTAGGCGCGGAAAGATCAATAAAAGAAAGAAGGATTGCCCCATTCTACGCTCGAAGTGGAAACGAGCCTTAAGCCAAAGTTTATTTCTAAACTCTTCGTTTCCAATACGAGCGTTGCCGGGAGTATTCTTTGTGTCTTTTACGTAGTGATTCAAAATGTTGAATGTTCATTATGTCCAAAAAAACCCTCTGTGACATCACAATCCCCAAGCAAACGCGAAAGTCTGTTTATATACGGCTGCACTTCGATGCGTCATTCGAGATTTTGGATAGGAACCGTCTTTTATTAATTTTTTTGCTTCGCTTAGCGCGAAACGAGCCTAATCGAGATCAAAATTTAAATAATTGGTTTTGTTTCTTTTACAAAAAAACCAAAACGCATCTTTTTTTGAAAAGCCAAAATTCACCTGCATTTCACAAACTTTACATAGAAAAGTTGGGCGCGATATACATCACTCAATTCAGTGATAGGAAGGATTGCAAACAACTGAAGTCAATGGCCTCCGGCAAATTAAATTGCGATCTATATTTGGGTAAAGACCCATAGGTTTTTCTAAACATAATGCTTTCGACTTTGCCCGAAAATGCTTAGGATATAAAGTTAATATAATATTTGCTAATTGGCACATTTTGTTTTGTGGCGAACTCTCCTACATGCAATACTTAAAGCATTCAGACGTGTTTATTGTGCAACATATTATTCGCTCGCCGCATTACGTATTTCGTACTTAATTCGCAAACAATCGTAAAGCTTGGTTTCTCAGATCTTTAATTGTAAATTGTTATGTTTCCCAAGCTTAATGTGTTATATAATATTTTTTTCCTTTTTTACCCTTTGGCTGGCCGTAAAGTGGGATCGTGGCTCTTTTATTGCTTAGTTTATCAGGCCGCATATTACTAAGAAATTGCCGATCGCTTATTATGAAATCACGTAATTTTCGTGTAGAAAAAGGATAATCGTCACCATAAAAAATAATAACTAAAGTGCAGGTTTAAATGCCGTAACTCGGTTGGAGATTTGAATAGAATCAGGCAAACTACCAGAGACGATCAGACTGAGCCATCCTAGTGAATCTTCAATTCCGTGCTTCTCGTGCCGTGATTTCTGTTCTGCTATGAGACTCATCTTTGCAATAAACGAATTCAGCTTGTTAACTTGTGTGCCACAACGAACTTACTACAGTTTAATAATGTCCTAGCCGCAAATTTGTTTGGTCAATTAGACCCAGGGACTACTTAAGTTAGTTACAAATATTACTTACTGACAATGCAGAAGTTGAAGCGTTTGGCTAAAAGTTTTATTGATTTAATACCGACTTTATTTATTCTATTACAAAGCAAAATACGCTTGAAACTTGGAAAAAAATGGTGACCAAGCGGTCAATGCGAGCTATACCGTATTTCTCCAAATGTGCGAATACGCGCACTGTACTTTTTTTATGACGAGTTTGTCCCGTTTTGTACATTGCGTGCTTACCTTAACAACAGCGTAACTAAAATTTAAAAAGTTTTAAGTACGAACAAATGTTGTTTCTTAAGTTTTCAAGTAGTTACGTAATACTGTTTACATAGTCATTAAGTAAAGCACTTTAAATTGCTTTTGTTAGACCCGACATAAATTACAAATTATTGATAACATATAGCAGTTAGGCAAATGTAGATAATTTTTTTGATAAGGTTACATAAGCAATTGAGCTTTTAAATGGTAATTGGTGTTTACTTTGAAAATTAAAACTATTTTTGTTAGTGCTATACAACTTACAACAATGTCATTAAGTAAGTTGCTTCAGAGAAAAGTGTTTCTCAAAATGAGCCACTTGGCTGCCTAAGGAGGAATTCGTAATCTTTAAGGAGAAATTGGCGAGAAATTTGAATAAAATGAAAAAAATGTAACAATAGGTAAATCATTTATTGAGAACAAAAATTAATGAGAACAAATTTTTTATGGTTGCATCATTCTTTTTCTTCTTCTTTGTTTGGGGGAGATGGACGGGAGGTAGTCCACTAAAACATGTTTTTATCAGCCAAGTTACCAGGTTCTTGTCGGCATTTGAAAGAGTACGGGCTCTATTTGGATGGTGATAGATGCGGCAAGATTTTATTACGTGCTCAGCTGTCTACTCCTTTGCGCCACATTCACAGGTCGCCGTAGAAGCCATACCCCATTCGTGTGTTTCTGACCGGAATAGACCAACACCGGTTCGAAGGCGATTAAACCTGACCCATGCTGGTCTGGGAAAGCTAATTTCCGGTGGCGTTGGGCTAACATCTTTTATAAATGTATGGAGTCCAAAGGTGTTTTCTCGCCACTCTATGCTTTATATTTATATTCTTCCCATGGTGCCATACCGGTGCCTGACTGGGCGGGGTCGTTCAGCATTTCCAGTGCAGCTGGCACAAATGGGTATCTTGATTTACGTTGCTGCAACTGTCCACGAAATGGTGACAGGAGCCTTTTATGTAGGAGGTTTTCTGGCTCCCGAGCACGGCAAGGTAGAGGCAGTACGGCTTTTTGGCGGCGAAGGTCAGTTAATTGGATGCCTGCTACGATAAAAAGGTTGTCCGTTGGTGTGGGACCCAGACATCCGGTAACTATGCGCAAGGCATCATTAATGAGCTTTTCGATAAGGCGAGTATAAGCACTGACACACCAAACAGGCGCGCAGTACTCATCCGTGGAATAAACCAATGCAAGGGTGGCTATGCAAAGTACTGTGACATCCGCACCCAGCTTGATCCAGGAATTCGCTTTAAAAGCTCAACGCGAGATGTTAACTTCTTGCACAGTGACTCTAAGTGTCGGCGAAACGTGAGTGCCCTATTCAGCTTTATGCCAAGACAGTAGGGCCTATCTGCTGACAAAGATGTTAAGCTCATGTCGTGCCTCCTTGTTGCAAAGATAAAAGGCTGCCAACACGGTATTTGTTGTGCTGAGCTTGAGCTTCCATTTGTAGAGGTAAGATAATAGTGTTGCCATGTCCTGAGTAAAAGTTCCTTCTAATGCCTACCAGTCGCTTGCATAAAGTAAGATGGCCAGATCATCAGCATAAGCATCATGACAACTCATAAAAGCAATTTTTTAAATTATAGACTTTTTTCAGTCTCCACTTAAATGCGATTCTGTTTATTGCTTGCCACAGACTTTGTTTTGGAACCCTAAGGGACCAGTTGAACAAGGTAACCCGAATACCTGCGCTGAAACAAAGCTGTGTCTAATTTTATTTTATTTCGGCTCAAGAAGTAGTTTGTATGAGCCTGAAGCTTTTATACAGTTGGTTTGAACCAAGCTCTTAAAACTATTACGAATACGAATACGATTACGAACATTGCTGTACCGGTCCCGCCAGTGAGACAAAACAGCAAGAAAAGAAGGTCAAGACAAAAAAAATTAAAAGTCTTCGCTTTATAACAAACAAATTTTTTCCAAAATGATTTTTCATTTCATTTAAAAAGAATGTTGGTACTTGAGCCTTGCAAGGGGGAAATGCGGCAAAAACTTTAAGAAATACGTTTTAATATTGTTATATTAATCGTATCATGTTTTGTTTTCAATTGTGAATAAATTGTTCAAATTTGAGAAATTTGGTCTTTATTCAAGGTGCTTAGCTTTCAAGTTTAACGTTTGGCCTTTTGGCTTTTTGATTCTTTTCTATGAAAGAATATTTTTTCTTAAAAATTAGTATGATTTTTTAAATAAAAAAATTTTGTGAGCAAAACTGTTAGAATTTTTATTGTTCATTATTTAGTCTATCAACTTTGCCTTAAATTTGGGACGAAAATGGACATTTTCGACACTGATTAAAAGCAATGACTTTTTTTAGACTTTACCATAAATTTATCACAAAATAGAAAAAAAAAACGATTGGGCATTATTTCATTACGTTTGGCTTCTTTTGACCGTCTGTTTAGCCTTTTTTAAAAACTTGATCTGGCAACCCTGTTTTGAACAATCAAAAAAACTTTGCCAGCCAACTGCTGATATTAAGGTATGTTGATCAAAACTTTTATGTTTTAATGTAGCCGCGAACTCGTTTGGTTAATTGATTTGAAAAGACTTGATTTCAATTTAGGTTGTTTCGTTAAGTTTAGTGCATTTCTTTGCCAGTTCATTCGACGCAGATCAGCTAGCCAGCTTGGTTTATTCAACTTTAGCTTTCTTTCACGATTCTGTTCGCCATACCGCGTGCGATAATCTGTTTTTTTTATTCTGTGCGAACTGACACCACGGGCGCCGAAAATAATTTGGGGAAAGTAAAAACATTGTTTAGTGCAAAGTGAAGATCAAAATAAAGGGTCTTTACCCACTCTTTATTATCTATAAAGGATCTTTACCCACTCTATAAAAGGTCATTTTTACTGATCAAAAATATTTGCTAAGTCCGCATATATTTTTGATCAGTCAGAATGACTTTTGGCTTAAAAAGTTAAGTTCTCATGTTGATGCAAATATTTTTTCGGTTTTCACGAAGCTTTTTAGTAAAAATTTTCTCCAATACGTAGAAATTTACGTTTGAAAATTGTCTTTTCAACAAAAAAGTGGCTTTTTTTCTAAAGTTTTGCTTGATAAATTGTTAAAATTTTCTGTCTGGTTTTTTTGAAAAGATTTTGAAGACCTCTGGTCTAAATGAAATTGCAAAATGGCAGCGACAAGCCTTACAAAATGCTTCTGTTTTGCGAATGTCGAATGGCACTATTTTTCCCCTGTGCCTCTTCGTTTTAAACAATGCAGGGCAGGGGGTAATTGACCCCAGATTTCCCGCTTTCGGCGACCCTGGCCAAAGCTCGGCAGCACGGGAGTTGGTAGGAGCGCCGTTTTAACAGCGAATGCGACCGGCGCCTTCTCTGTTCAAATCTACCAAAACAGCTTCTTAGGGCTCGTTTACATTACGACCGTTGCTGGAAGTATTCTTTGTTTGTTTTATTGATTTTTTGCTTCTCTTAGCGCTTAAGCGAAAAAATCTACAGTACTTGGCGGTATTAGCAGGCAGTTTAAAATACAGTATCAGTCATATACTTTTACAAAAATTAAAAAGCAAAAAGAAAAAATTCAAAGGGTAGCATATACATATCTTTGGCATATTTGAAAGTGGGTCAAGGTAATCGCTTGACGGTTGCTGTAACTCTAGCGCCTACGGCATTGTTCGGCGAGTCGGAGGGTGAATGTAGGTGATGACATTGATAGGTTTTATTCTCTTTTGTTCAAGTTCGAAGGAAATTCGAGAAAAACCCTCGGCCTCGTTTCCGAATCCGGTCAACTCGTTGAGGTTTCGTGCTTCATTTTATTAGAAGGGAATTAAGTAATTTTGTAAAACTTTGCGATAAGCAAACTCATCACAAACCGAGTAGGCTACTGGTCTGTTTAAGTTTTTTTTGTTCCAAATAGTTTTCGGAAAACAGCTGAATGAAATTTGTAGCTTTGTAACGTTTTTACCGTATTTTTCAAATAATATAAATAGTTTGAGCTGCCCTACCCGCATGCATTACACGGTTGTTTGACGTGGTAGTTTATCAATTTTTCTCAGAACTGCAATGATTTGAAAGCTGTTTACGTTGCCTGAGCTAAATAGATATTTAAAACGAATAATGATATGTCACCGCTGTCAATCTCACTCTTACATGCACCTGCAAATGGAGATTAATAGCACCTACTTGCTCGATTTGCTTAAAAATAAATTCAAAAAGCTTAAGATAGTTTTTAAATTAGAATGTAAAGATAAAATTTATATTTATATTTTCATAAGAGGCGCTATCGAATCAAGACGTTTTTAGTATGTTGCTACAACACGTTTACAACGATAGGTTTAGACGCCAGTCTTATTTATATAACACTAATTCCTAATCTTTTGGCTCTCGGAATCATCCAACTGTAGACGCACAATGTACTAAAATTATTATTCCCATAAATCTGCTTCCTCTAAATTTTTTGTAAAACCAGAGAAAATTAAATATGGAGGACTAAAAATTAACAAGAAAATACCTTCAAACAACTTTGAATTTGAATCAAAAACTAAACGCAAACCAGAATGAATCAAGTAATTTAATTTAGTTACAAGTTTAATTTCAAAACCCCTTAAATCTATCCACGTATTTGATATTGGAAACCATCAAATACCTTAAAAAGATAGCAACCAGATAGTTGGCACTTGAAGTAAGCTTGTTAAATCATTTATTGTCCGCCCCATACTATTTGGAATTGCATTTATTGCCATATTTAACTTGAGTCCGAAAGGATATTAAATTCCTTAAATTCCTTTAACACGATCAAAAGAAAATAATCAATATGTTAAAATAATTGTGGCGCAAAAAATAAAAATTAGAATTTTTCTCAAGCACACAGCAGGCTGTCTTTAGTTTTTAAGTCGACCTTATTTGTAAGCATAGGTGGGCACGGTACTTTTACTCGGTACTTTTGAATAATCCAATTTAATAGTTATAACTCTTAACTTCTCTGTCATACATTGAATTTCAACTGACATTCAAAAATAGTGTAATTCAAAAATAAAAAAAAAAAAAAAAAAAAAATTTCAAAAATAGTTTTTTTATTACTATTAAATTGGATTATTCAAAAGTACCGAGTAAAAATACCGTGTTACTTTTACTCGGTACTTTTGAATAATCCAATTTAATAGTTATAACTCTATCATACATTGAATTTCAATTGACATTCAAAAATAGTGTAATTTAAAAATAAAAATTAAAAAAAATTTCAAAAATAGTTTTTTTATTACTATTAAATTGGATAATTCAAAAGTACCGAGTAAAAGTACCGTGTTACTTTCGTGCCCACCTATGTTTGTAAGTTAAAAGCTAGATAATGGCATAAAAACGCCAGTCTACTATCCACAGCTTTTTCAACAGAAAAAGAAAGTGTGTTATAGAAAATGAGGTATCTACGGAAGCTAAAAGCGTGCCTGAAACTTAGTCAAGTGAAGTTCAAGTTAGTGTTTCACCGAAGTAAGTTTAGGAAAGTAGTTTTACAAAATAACTATGTTAAATTTCTGCTTTAAAACGTGCATCAATATATAATACACCTGAATTTTATAATACCCCAGCACGAGGGGGCTTCGCATTGTTACATTTTATTGTAAACTATTTTCGTTAAAAGCTCAAGTAAACTTATTATTATTATTAAATGTAACACTTCATCAATAATTTTAATTTATATTTAACCATCTAATTTATTTCAAGTACTTCTTAACTATATTTAAAGTTTCATTTGTGACGTATTTATTTTAACTGTGATGTACGCATGACGTAATTGGTACGTTACCCCCACTCAAGTCTGTTTAGTAAAATAAGTTTAAGCTATAATGATCATATAGTATCATATTTATCCGCTTTCTTTTACCTTGTAATTGTTAATAAGTTTTGCTTTACAACGTACATAGTCATACGTAATGTCACCACATGGTTTCAAGATATTTTTACAATTTTCCACCATAGTCCAGTAACTTAATAGTATCACATGCACATAACTTGTTTACCAGGCTTTTAAGTTGATGCTTTGTGACGTAACAGTAACTGTCTGGCTGGCTTGTAATCTTCTCGAAATTGCTAGTTTTTTCTGCTAAATTTTGCCCGCTTCATATACTGTGTATAGGTAAATTCGCAATTTGTGTTGTGAAAGTGAGCGTTTTGTTGTGTTACTGTTTTGGCTGTGTGACAGGAGTTAGAGTTTTAAAAGTTAGTGAGATCTAACGCCTTAGTTTGTGAGAATAGTGATTATTCTATTTGAATAAGCTACGAATAAGATGTAGTTTAGCACCCTCGGTGCTAGACGTAATTCTATTAGTCAGTGATCAGATTTGTGATTTCTGTTAATAAACTTCTTTCGTTGAAAAAAATTGTGATTTGAGTGATTGAAAAGTCAAGTTTGAGCTTTCTATTTAAATCCATTTTGCTAGATATACCGTAGTCCTTATGCTCGCAGCAGTACTATTTCGTGAGCCGGAAAAACAATAACAAAGAGAGCTTGTTACATTAAACTTTACTAGCCGTTGTTTAAATTTTATTAAACTGTTTAGGTTTTGAGTAACAACATTGTAAAACTCTAGTTGACTGTAATTTAATATGAAAAGAATTCATCAAAACGGAGCACAAAAGAGACAAGCTATGAGGAAAGAAATAGCTGAGGCAGCCAGAAATTCTCACCAACTGAGTTTGTGGCTAACTCGACCAGAAACATGTTGAAAATGCATCACTTGCCACAACTTATTCTGACGTTTGTACGGCATACATGATGTAGGTATATGACAATACCTTTAACTGTTGCTACGGCAGAGAGGGCTTTTTCTAAACTCAAACTGATCAAAAACTTTCTACGAAGCTCCATGTCCCAAGAGAGACTTAGCGGTTTGGCCTGCTATCGATGCAAAATAAACAAGCTAAAAATTTAGATTTTAAAAAAGTTATCCAGCAGTTCGCTAGTTCAAAAGCAAGACGGAAAAATTTCAAGTTTTCAACCACCCGCAAGTAAATTACGGTAGCCTACTTAATTGGCCTCAACGTATTGTGTTTTATTAGTTTGTGTCTTTTGTGGTGATGTCAGTGTATTGTACGTTAATTCTTTTTGAGTTAAACAATTTATCCGCATTGCATAGCACATTTCCATTTTGCTGAAATATCGTTAATAGTGCTCACAAAGCACCTTGCCTCAAAAGTTTGCACATATTTTTTTTGTCATAATGAAACGATTTTGGTTTGCAACGTTTATTTAATTAAACTTTTATTAAAGAATCAAAAAAATTGTTGTTGCAGCTTGCTCCTTACAAAATTCTTGTTATGCCATTATTTCGATTTGAATACACTGCAATCACAAAAATTATGTTGAACTGTGCAACCTTGGTGAAATTTTATTCCAATTATAGCCTTTCATTTGCAGGCACAGTAAACTTAGCTTTAGCCCCTTTACCTCTTCAGCTCAATGCTTTTTGAAAGTTCAGCTCAATGCAATTATAGCCTTTCATTTGCAGGCACAGTAAACTTAGCTTTAGACCCTTTACCTGTTCAGCTCAATGCTTATGGAAATCCTTAATCTTTTTCTGAAAATGTTTCCTTCTTTAAAACTGTCATGAAAGGCTACACTTTCATAACAAGCCTTATGCAGATGGTCAGCAATCACATACTGAAGTAGGTTCACTATTGAGGATTTTTTCTACATCAGACTTTTTGTCAACTAGCCAATAACAATGTGGTAATAACGGTACATTTTGTACAAAAAAGCGGCATTCTGGATAATATTATCTTAAACCTGTCTATGGTTTTGAAGCAGAATGCTTTAGGCCGGAGGTTTTCAACCTATGGGCCACAGAGGTTTTTTTAGTGGGTCACAGAGCATAAATCAAAAAAAAGAATATGTATAATCAGGATTACCATCCGTCCTGTTTTTTAGGCATTTTCCCGGCGGTGAATGACAGCAGTTCGAAGTGAAGACCTTTTTTTTTTTTTTTTAGAGAACACTATGATTTTGGGACAAAAATAGGGAAAATCGACAGCAATTTCAAGTGAAGACCTTTTTTTTTTTTTTTGGAGAACACTATGATTTTGGGATGAGAATTTAATTTTGTTGACCAAAGTGGGTTGTGAAGTTAACTTGGGTTGAAAAATAGAGCAATGGTTTTCAACCAATGGGCCATGGCGCTGTTTTCAGTGGGCCACAGAGCATACCTTGGGTTGGAAAGTGGGCCACAGTATGAAAAAGGTTGAAAACCACTGCTTTAGGCGGAACAAAAGGGAAGGTAAGGAGGCTGAATTCTTTCATCTATATTTGCGGTAGCTTTTCAATAAGTGATATTTTTGGTAATATTTTTATTATCTTCTAAAATCTTTTTTACCTTCGGAGCGAGCATTTACCTTATGCAGTGATATAATTGGTAGTTGAACTTGCCATTAATAATTGAACTAATTAATAGTGCACTTTTTGTCGCGCCTTGATTGCTGCATACTGCAGCGGCTTTCCGTTTTCTTTCTTTATGCAGTTGCAGTTATGTTGTGGTGGTTTACGTTTGTTAGGTTATCGGTTATCTAAGAGTCTTATGTTATTGATTCTATTGTGTTTAGACGTGCCCCGGTTTTAGTTTATTAAACCTTAACTTAGGTAATGTTGCGGTATACCTATTTCGTAATATATTTAACTTATGTTAGGCCAAATGACAAAAAGTATGGCACTACTTTAGCATATTGTTAAAAAAATATATCACAGGGTGTTCAAATGGTAAAGCCCGTAGACTGATGGGCGCTACTTAATCAAACGTTTCTTAGTTTCCCTAAAAATTCTAAATTTATCCCCAAATGCTTTTTCAATACCTCCGTAAAGGACCTTCTCAGTTTTTAATAAACCTTCTCAGATACCCGATAGGCATTGGCATATTGAAGAAGATGCTTTTGGCAGATTTTGGCTTAGACGTTGTAGGCTATTGAAATAATGATCCTTGTGCAAAAAAGACATTGTAGATTTTAAAAAAAGTAGCATTTTTGGGTGCAATTATTTAAAACCTTTAGCGCCTTCTGCGCTAAATATCATATATCAGAAATTATAGGACTTAATCTTAGTGTAATATGATTGAAAAATAATGGGGCAAGCTGGGAAACCAACCCTTCCAAACAAAAAAAACAAATTTTTATGATACCTAAATAAATGTTGTTCCAATATTTCTCTTAGCCCCCTTAAACAAATTCCTGGATACGCCACTGCAGTCTACCGAGAGATTTATAAAAACTGCTCCTTTATAAAAATTTACGCTTCTTTTGTTTTTACTTTTGGAACCGGAGCTGGAACTAAAAATTTAGGTGAGTTAAGAGCCGGAGCTTCTCTGTTTTAAAAAGCTAGCTGCGGAGCCGGAATAGGATCTGGATATTTTAAGAATCCTGCTCCGAGTTCGGAGCTGAAGTCATACCAAAATTAGATCGGCTCCCCAGCCCTGTTTAATATCTAATTGCGTAAAAAATGTCAACAGTTTGATACGTAGGGGATGGTTTTCGTTTCGTTAGATACAATTTTTGAATGTCAAATAAAGTCCAATGTGTGACGGAGGAGTTTTACTTTTTACTATTAAATTGGATTAAAGAACCGAGCGCCGGTGCGGTACCGCGGTACTTTTTTAGTAGCAGTACCGGTACCACGATACTATTTTAGCAAGGTATCCGATTACCGGTACCGCGGTACTTTTTTAGTAGCAGTACCGGTACCGCGATACTATTTTAGCAAGGTATCCGATTACCGGTACCGCGGTACTTCTGCTTCGGAAGTACCGGGCCCACTTCTGTTTACAGTTGTATTTCTATATGGGATTAACTACGATTAATTCACAAAAACTGTGACAGCAACGCAGGTAGATCGCATGGGATGGCAATCGAATTATGTTCATTCAAATAGTCATCAATACATGTCAGTAAAAAAGGTTGCATACGCCCGTGTCAAAAACGATTCGGCAGATACGATATAAACTTCACCTAAGTCATAAAATGGTACAACCATCACTTAAGCTTGGTTTGCTTCTCTAAAACTTAAATTGAGTTTACAAATTCCAAGCTAAATATGTCATTTTCATAAATTCAGTTTTCATTCCTAGTTTGCAAAAACAATTCGTTTCCACTACGAGCGTGAAATGAAGTATTCCTTGTTTATTTTATGGATTTTTTTGCTTCGCTAAGTGCTTAAGCGCGGAAAGAAGTAAGAAATCAATTAAACAAACAAAGAATGCTCTACTCCAGGGCTTCTCAAACTTTTTTGTTTTGCAAACCCATTTTAAAAAATAAACAACATCATGTGTTGTCAAAAAAAAATCTGTCTGATTCAGACTTTATTTTGTCAATTAAGATGTAGATTCAATCGATTAAATAAATGTTATTGTAAAAAAGCCAATTTTAAAAGCGCAAAATGCTAGTTAGTTTTGGACCTCAAAATTTTTTTACGTCACCCCATTTGGGGTCGCGACCCACAGTTTCAGAAGCCCTGCTCTACTCCTCAATCGTAGTGGAAATGGACAGAAAGAAATGCAAGTATTTCATTTTGCTATTTAACTTAACTTGTCTTAGAACTTCATTCTTTTCATTTATTTTCACATTTCCCTAATTTTCAATTCTAAAAAACGAAATTACTACCATACTTTTGTCGTCAAACCAACACATCTAAAGCTTTCAACAACTAAACAAAAGTACAATTCTCACTCAACCAAAGAACTGAACATTTAATTGACAGTGCTGGGCTGAAAGCCTTGTGATCGACATGACAATGAATAAATTTGATCATTCTCAAATAACAGCGTCAACTCTAAAACAATACTACCTTTCATAATGACTCATCAGAGGTTCATATGTCATTGAAATGAAACAATGGCTTGTCATCACTTTTTGCTGGTTTACAGTTGAATGATTTTTGGTACCTGAATGATAAGCTTTTGTGCGCGCTAGCACGTCGGCAGAGTGGACGAGTGGTTAGAGTGCCGAGATTGTGATCGACACAGTCTCGGTTCAAAACCTAGTCGTACCATTCTGTTGTAGAAAAGATAATTAATTTACGGCACTTTCCCCTGCTTTGGTGAACCCGGAAAGCGGTTCTAAATTTCAGTCATAGCTCAACTAACTTTTAAACAGACAGCAATATCTTGACATCTCCGGAAGTAGGTCGGGGTAATTGCTTACCCTATGTATTAGCGCCTCCGTCGCTTTCTGCGAGTCAGAAGGATAAATATATAGATAAAATAAATAGATAATAAAATTTTGCGTAGCCAATTACGTATTGTAGGTGCAATGCCAATTGTGACAGAGTGTTGTTTAATTGAACTTACTATCAAGGATTTCTTTTTAAACAATTTAATAACGTAAAGCTTATAGTAAATTAAACTGTGAAGTTTTGATGCTTTATGTAGTAGAACGTAGGCTACAAAATGTGTCGTACGCAAAAAACTCCGCGCGTTTCCAATCGTGTGCATTCCTGCATCGCCTCTAGCTTAATGTGCACTGTGCACTTTTTGTTTTGTTGCTTTAAACTACAAATACGTGAGCAGTAACTGAATAAAGCAATTAAGCCGACATGGTGTTTCAAAAGTTTTACAAACTTAGAACGTAATATCAACCGACTAAAGATATATTATGGTAAAAGTTTTCAAGATAGATTAATGTCGTTCTCTATTTAAGCATCAGAAACCTTTAATTTCAATAACCAAGAACAATGGCAATGGTCTAATCAAGCGGTTCCCTAACTGGGCGCCGCGAGACCTTGCCAGGGGCGCCGCGAAAACATGTGAAAGTTGTTAGCAGCTTTTTACAATTTTACAGTGTGTGGTAAGCAGCAGCTGTGTGGAACCACTTGTTAGTTGTTAGTTGTTAGTTACAACAAATTATCTAGAAAACCAGGCGAATTTTTTGCTCGTAAGTTATCAGAAATGAATAAGCAGTCGGTTGTATTTTCAAAATTTTTGCAAACAGTCAAAGCACAGCTTGCGTCTTTTAAAGTTTCGTACAGAATCGCGAAATGTAAATAACTGCATACCACTGCGGAAGAACTTGTGCTTTCTGCTACTCTCGACTTAGTTTCGACAATGATTGGAGAATCAGCTGCTCAAAAACTAAAAGCTATTCCACTTTCAAACAATACCATTAGTAAGAGGATCGATAAAACTTTGGATGATATTAATAATCAGCTAGTAGCGAAAATGCGTGGAAATGAGTTGAGCTTACAATTAGATGAGGCAACAACCAGTACCAATAATAAAGACGCTTATTTGATTTGCTAAGTACACTTTATAGATAACGACGACAATATCATTGAAGATTTGCTCTTTAGTAAACCCATTTTAACAAATTGTAGAGCGCATGAATTGTTTGCAATACGGAACAATTTTTTTCAGGAAAATAATCTCCAGTGGAGAAAATAATAATATTGCGTTGCTGTATGCACTGATGATGCCCGAGCTATTTCTGGCCGCTTTGGCGGGCTGCTAACGCTATTGCAGGGCGTTGCTGTTAACGCAAAACGGACCCACCGCCTAATACAACATGAGGCGCTGGCTTCGCAACCGCTCAGTGGTGACCTTAATAGAGTGCTTAAAGCTGTTGTCAAAACTGTGAACTTCATTAAAGCAAGGCCGCTTAAAGCTCGGCTTTTCCAACGTCTTTGCGATGAATTAGGAGCAGAGCACAACAATTTATTGTTTTATTGTAATGCAAAGTGGGTTTCCAAAGCAAAGTTCTTCTGCGTGTGTACGAATTGAAAA
Source organism: Diplosoma virens (assembly GCA_963680785.1). Taxonomy (NCBI): domain Eukaryota; kingdom Metazoa; phylum Chordata; class Ascidiacea; order Aplousobranchia; family Didemnidae; genus Diplosoma; species Diplosoma virens. The sequence goes on along the minus strand of OY796890.1, from coordinate 6,106,803 downwards.
ATAAAATCTCCATATTTTTAAAAGAAGAAAACCATGCACTAGCTACTACCTTTGAGGATGAAATTTTCCTGACTCAGTTGGCGTATCTCTGAGATATTTTTTTAAAATGAAATCAATTAAACATCTCCCTCCAAGGAAAAGAAACTCACCTTCTGCAACTTCATGACAAAATTACAGCCTTTAAAAGGAAACTACAGTTGTGGCAAACTGATCTGCTGATAAATAACGAGCAACGTGATAACTTTCCATTTTTAAATCCCGTTTAAACTCGCAATCTGGCAATCTCTCTTGCAGAATACCGATGAGTGTGATATGAAGACTGTGATGTGCTTGCATTTGGATGCTCTAATCTCGCATTTTGAGAAATATTTTTCTGAAGAAATAGAGAAGCACAATTGGATAAGAAACCTTTTGTTGATAATGCAAATGCCTCTCAGGAGTTTACATCTCTGGAAGCTGAACAATTTATCGATCTTTCTTCTGACCTCACTTTAAAAAATGAAATTAGTGAAAAAACAATTTTACTAGTTTTGAAGTTTCCTTATGCCATTTTAGCTTGTATTTTTTTCAGCAAAGTTCTTAGGAGATTGACTCACTCTCTTCCTGATAAAACGTTGATATCCACTGCTAAAAATGCTCGGACGGCCTGTTTTTTTGCTGTCCTTGAAAGTACTTTTTTTTGAAATTTTTGATGGTGTTAGGTACAGCAGGTTTGCTAACTTTCCTCTGCCTTGATATTTCACGTTCTGAGACTTTCATTGTGCAAAGACTGGTAAATTGAATGCGTTTTTCAACGCTGACTGCTAGTTTTTTTGCCAATTTTCGGGGTTCAAAATTTTGTAATTTTAAGCTTAAAGTTTAAAATAATAATCGAACGTAAAAATTAAAAATTACTATGTAATAAGGTTTACTTTCAAAACCTAAATATGCATTTTGACACAAAAATACTTAGTATTAGGTGATTAAGAAGCTTTTTTCTAAAATGTGCGTTTTTCCAAAAGTGGTCTTAAACTTTTGTCCCAGGCTGTAAATACAATTTCTTAGTAAAACTTAAAATTTGCAAATTTTGGTTTCATTAAGGCGCCGCGAGTATTGATAAGTTTTCGAAGGGCGCCGTGAACAAAAAATTTGTAAACCGCTGGTCTAATCCATTTAGACGTTTTGAGCGATATCGCCTGGCATCAAAGCTATCAGAAGATGAAAAAAAATCAAGTAAATACCTTAATGGCTTAACTGAATTAGACGTTTTGAGCGATATGACCTGGCATCAAAGCTATCAGAAGATCAAAAAAATCAAGTAAATACCTTACTGTACTTCATAGGAGATAAGGCAGGTGATATATTTTCGTCATTTCAACTTAATAATGAGCAATCTGCGATTTATAATATAGTTAAGCCTTATTCGAAGAATATTTTTTGGTCGGAAAAAATCTTTTATGAACGAGCTGTATTTAATGAACCGGTCCTGATGCCAAATGAACCTGTTGATGAGTTTGTTTTATCATTGTATAATTGGTAAAACATTGCTGATTTGAATTATTGAAGAGCAAATAATACGGGATCGTTGTCTTGCAGATGTGGACTTATCCGAACGATTGCAGACGGACCCTAATTTAACATTGCAAAAAGCAATTGAAAGTGCAAGAAATTCGGAACTCGTGAAGAGGCGACCGGCCGTAATCGGACGCACTGTAAAGAGCTACGAGCTCAAAACTGTGATACGTCAAACAAACCGCTCATCCAGGGCCGTAACTTCGTCCGGTGGGGCCCCGGAGCGAACATCTATTATAGGGCCCCCATTTTTTCTGTACTTTATATTCAGCTACTTTTCTCAACGCAGGGATCATTGACCACTCCGAGTTGTAAAGAGATTTTTCAATTGAAATAATGAGCCAAAAAAGCATTGAGCTGAACAGGTAAAGGGGCTAAAGCTAAGTTTACTGTGCCTGCAAATGAAAGCCTATAATTGGAATAAAATTTCACCAAGGTTGCACGGTTCAACATAATTTTTGTGATTGCATTGGATTCAAATCGAAATAATGGCATAGCAAGGATTTCGTGGGGGGCAAGCTGCAACAACAATTTTTTGATTCTTTAATAAAAGTTTAATCAAATAAACGTTGCAAACCAAAATCGTTTCATTATGACAAAAAAAATATGTGCAAACTTTTGAGGCAAGGTGCTTTGTGAGCACTATTAACGATATTTCAGTAAAATGGAAATGTGCTATGCAATGCGGTAAATTGTTTAACTCAAAAAGAATTAACGTACAATACACTGACATCACCACAAAAGACACAAACTAATAAAACACAATACGTTGAGGCCAATTAAGTAGGCTACCGTAATTTACTTGCGGGTGGTTGAAAACTTGAAATTTTTCCGTCTTGCTTTTGAACTAGCGAACTGCTGGATAACTTTTTTAAAATCTAAATTTTTAGCTTGTTCATTTTGCATCGATAGCAGGCCAAACCGCTAAGTCTTTCTTGGGACATGGAGCTTCGTAGAAAGTTTTTGATCAGTTTGAGTTTAGAAAAAGCCCTCTCTGCCGTAGCAACAGTTAAAGGTATTGTCATATACCTACATCATGTATGCCGTACAAACGTCAGAATAAGTTGTGGCAAGTGATGCATTTTCAACATGTTTCTGGTCGAGTTAGCCACAAACTCAGTCGCTGATAGTTTCTGGCTGCCTCAGCTATTTCTTTCCTCATAGCTTGTCTCTTTTGTGCTCCGCTTTGATGAATAACTAGAGTTTTACAATGTTGTTACTCAAAACCTAAACAGTTTAATAAAATTTAAACAACGGTTAGTAAAGTTTAATGTAACAAGCTCTCTTTGTTATTGTTTTTCCGGCTCACGAAATAGTACTGCTGCGAACTTAAGGACTACGGCATAACTAGCAAAATGGATTTAAATAGAAAGCTCAAACTTGACTTTTCAATCACTCAAATCACAATTTTTTTCAACGAAAGAAGTTTATTAACAGAAATCACAAATCTGATCACTGACTAATAGAATTACGTCTAGCACCGAGGGTGCTAAACTACATCTTATTCGTAGCTTATTCAAATAGAATAATCACTATTCTCACAAACTAAGGCGTTAGATCTCACTAACTTTTAAAACCCTAACTCCTGTCACACAGGCAAAACAGTAACACAACAAAACGCTCACTTTCACAACACAAATTGCGAATTTACCTATACACAGTATATGAAGCGGGCAAAATTTAGCACAAAAAATTAGCATTTCGAGAAGATATTATATATTCTTAATTAATTGTTTTACGACGATACAAGCCAGCCAGACAGTTACTGTTACGTCACAAAGCATCAACTTAAAAGCCTGGTAAACAAGTTATGTGCATGTGATACTATTAAGTTACTGGACTATGGTGGAAAATTGTAAAAATATCTTGAAACCATGTGGTGACATTACGTATGACTATGTACGTTGTAAAGCAAAACTTATTAACAATTACAAGGTAAAAGAAAGCGGATAAATATGATACTATATGATCATTATAGCTTAAACTTATTTTACTAAACAGACTTGAGTGGGGGTAGCGTCCGATTATATCATGCGTACATCACAGTTAAAATAAATACGTCACAAATGAAACTTTAAATATAGTTAAGAAGTACTTGAAATAAATTAGATGGTTAAATATAAATTAAAATTATTGATGAAGTGTTACATTTAATAATAATAATAAGTTTACTTGAGCTTTTAACGAACATAGTTTACAATAAAATGTAACAATGCGGGCCCCCTCGTGCTGGGGCCCCGTTGTATTGCACCGCTGCATCGGCGATAGTTACGGCCCTGTGCTCATCTAAACACAAAGACTGCCCGTTGTGCGGGGGTTATAGAATTCATGAGAGAAACAGGTGCCCAGCTAACTACAGTCGTTGTTTTAAACGTGGCAAACTACAGTAGATTATTTCAAAAAGTCTTGCGGTGCTAACGCAGTTAAATCTATGGACGAGGCTGCAAACAGATTTAGTATTGCTACTAGTAACATTATGTTGAATAACCTGCTCATAAAAATGCGTAATGAACATTTATCAGATCATGTATCTTCGCAAGTAATTAATTTTTATCAAAATTGGTAGCCTTCACAAGCGCGTGATGGTCATGATTTACAACCACACTTCCATGGGGCAACGGGATTTCTTTTTAAAGAGATTTTTTATTAAAATGCGATCAAATTTTGATTTCAAAAATATTGCAAAAAGAAATTCTAAATAACATACGCAAAGGATATCAAAGCATCACTAAATGTCATGCTAGAGCGCAAAGTGCTTGGTGGCCGTGTTTGTGTAGGGATTTTGAATACTTTGTAAATCGCTGTAATGTATGCAGTAGCGTGTGTAGGGGGGAGCATTGTGCCATGGGGACCCTTTTGGAGAAAATCAGAGACAGATTTAAATTAAGACCTTTTTTTTACCACTTGAAAAAAATTTTTCCGCTAAGCATATTTGATCGTGGTTGTATGCCCCCCCTTTTTTTTAAATCTTTGGTACGCCACTCAATGCACGTGTTAAATATCGTATTAATCCTGTTGAACCGTTGTTGCAATTCGCTTCACCCGATCGCCCTTGGCAAAAAGTGGCGTGCGAATTGTTTCGTTTCAACAACTCTGTTTATTTACTCGAGATCGATTATTTTTCGCGATGGGTGGAATTAGCGTTATTAAACCGCGGGTCAACCGCCAATGACATAAATACCACATTTGAAATAAATGTTCGCCAAGTTTGTTATTCCTGAGGAGGCTGTGTCCGATGGAGGACCTTAGTTTTCAATCTTTGCATTTCCCAAATTTTGCTGAGCATTACGGATTTCGTCATACTCCGAGGTATGCTCAAAGTAATAGGAAAGCGTAGAGCTGTGCAAACTGTAAAAAATCTTTTGAAAAAATCTCATGAACCATATCTTGCTCTTTTAGCATATCGAACATCACCGTTAAAATCTGGTTACAGTCCAATTGAATTACTAATGGGTACATTATTACGCACTACAGTTTCTATTTTGCCTGCTACACTCGAACCAAACTGGTCGTTTTTATTCGATTTTCGAAAATAAGAGAAAGAGATAAAGCAGCGTGAAAAGTTAAATTATGATAATCGCCATAATACTCGTAATTTGCCACCGTTAAAAAAGATAAAAAAGATGGCGCACTTTTTGTTTTGTGTTGAACTACAAATACATGAGCAATAACTGCGTAAAGCAACTAAGCCGACATTTTACTTGCTTTACGCTGTTGCCCCAGATAATATTTAGGTTGCACTGCAACTGAACCACAAATCTACAGTAAAATTAAAAAATAAAAATACAGTTGACCTCGGTTAATCAGGATTCGGTTAATGTGGAATTTCGCTTTGACTCGGATAAAACAAAAAGTGCAAATGATTTTTGACATTCTGTGATAAAAAGCTTCGGATTATTCGGATAATTTGATTTTGTCGGTCAAATCGAATCCGGATTTACCGAGGTTTACTGTATGCGGTTTATATAAGCCTACTTTAGTCAAACAAAAACCATTTATACGCAGATTTCAAGCATTGTTTAACTTAAAGCCAGAAACGTGTCGTCAGGGGAGGCAAGTGAGGCAGTGCCTCATCTGTAAAAATCAAATAAAGCAGAAATAAAATATTGAAGTCATAGTCTTTGCAAACTACATGCAACTTGCGATTAGTTGGAATACAATTAGTAAAAATTATACTGTATTTGTAGTAGTTTAATTGTTTTTGCTTTTTAACTTTAATTTTCGACTGTTTAATCGTTGTATTTTCAGCGTTGTAATCATTTTGTCCAGCGTTCTTGTCAACAACATCGCTAATACACGCTATAGTGAGGCAGCTTTAAAACTTGCCTCCCATCAGATAAAAAAGAAACAGAAGTGAAACAATACAGGGCTTTTTTTTGTGAAAAATCTATTGAAATGAGAGAGATTTGAGGCATGCCGCAATTGTGACTTCGTAGAAAAAAAAGTTTTTCGTACTTCCGACATTTGCTAAAACAAAATAAATCGGTTTGTTTTCAGTGAGTGGGAATACAAGCATTATGCAACTGTAAAGCGATAAATTATTTTAGGTTTTAGTAATGAAAGATGATTTAGTACCTATGCTAAAAAATTTTCAACATTAAGCTTTCAATGTAATTTTAGTATGTTTATAATTCAGTGTTTGAACCTCAATTTTTGGCAGCATTTTTCTATTTATGATTTTATTATTTATTTATCTCTATATTTATCCTTTTGACTCGCAAGAAAGCGACGGAGGCGCCAATACATAGAGTAAGCAATTACCCCGACCTGCTTCCGGAAATGCCAAGATATCGCTGTCCGCTTAAAATTTAATAGAGATATGACTGAAATTTAGAACTGCTTGCCAAGACCACGAAGCAGGGGAAGGTGCCGTAAAGCGTCTTTCCCAAGGACACACAGAGTGGCCAGAGCAGGTTTTAAACCGAAAAGATTTTAAAAAATCTTGAAAAGAGTTTAAAAAATCCAGGGAGTTAGTTTTAATTACATATTTTTAACACTGCATATATTTTGCCAACTTTAAAAATATTTTTTGTTTCCAATTAAGTGTGCATAAAAATTAAAGTCTCGTCTTTCCATTGCAAGAAAACATTTTTTAGTCCTCTCTCCACGATTTCGATTTTTTATACTGTACTTCGACGTTGTTTTTTTACTTCACCAAAAAAATTTATAAGGAGACACCAAAATACCTTTATATCTTTTGGAGGTTATTGGTCAACAAACAATCAAACGTTTTTCGGCGACCTCCTAAAGATATTTTCAGGGGATCACGGTTGTGCCAAAAAAGTAGGTTATTTGCCTGTAAATTTAGGATTTTAGCTCCTTCGTCCCCTTGATCCGATCATAAAAGTTTTAGCAAGTATGAGAAATCGAAAGCTCTTGTACAAAATCAAATCCCTAAAGACTTAAAACCTAAAAAATTGATTTGTCTCTAAATAAACAGATTTCGTTATTTTAATGTTAGAGGAAACTAAAAATTTTGCAAGTTTTTCGTAAACAAAACATTTTTCGTTGACAGCGTGGTCGAGTGATTAGAGCGCTGTGCTTGTGATGTGTTTGTGATACTTTCCCCTGCTTGGTGGTCTTGGCAAGTAGTTCTAAATTCTAGTCATATCTCTATAAAACTAAAAAAAACAAAGTAACAAATTTGGACTGCACAGCAATATTTTAGCATCTTTGGAAGCAGGTCAGGGTGATATTTTGGCATCTTGGGAAGCAGATCGGCTTAATTGCTTAAATCAGTCTCCAATTTCTCACTTTTGTCGCTTAAAAGTAGTGTTCTCTAAAAAAAATCTTCTCGAAAAACGAGAAGCCTTTCCTTCAAATCTGTCTTAGATTTCTGGCAAACCGCAGGGTCAAAGCCCTAAAAATCGGGACTTATGGTAAGCCTACCTATGTATAGCGCCTCCGATACTTTCCTGCGAGTCAGCAGTATAAATATAGGGATAAAATAAAAAAATTATTTTTTTAACTGTGAAGGAGTACGCTAAACATTAGAGAATGCTTCAAATTGTCTTTTTTTAATTTATGTAAAGCACTGTTTTGTTTGTTATTAAATAAAATTAGTACTAACATTACTTTAAAAAATTTGTGCCTCGCCACCACGAGCTTCACGGCACGTCTCTGTATAAAGGTATTAAATTTTACTAGAAAAAACGTTCGGAACAGTCAGTTTTAAAACTGTATTATTCTTAATTGATGATCGCAGTATGGTTCTACTCATAAAAAATAATAAAAAAAGTCTAGACTGCTCTCTTTTAAAATCTAGTTCTAGCTACTTCGTTTTCAAATGTTTAATACAACTTCAGAAAAAAACTTATTCTTCTTTTACCAGCAAAAATCTTTTGCCCGAAAATACAGAATACAATGCAATGCAAACTTTATAGTTTAATCGCTTGTTCCAACTTGCGAGTTATTTACTATTTTCACAAAGTAAAATGATAAAGTTTGCAGCCAGTTCTAAGTACAATAATAGCCCAGCCACAGTTACAAGTTGATCCAAAGAACCCAGTTTTTACCAAAATCTAATTTGAATTATTAAAGTTAAAGTAGATAACACAAACTTCCAAAATACCCTTCAAATTCGATTTTAAAAATTGAAAAATTTTGTAAAAAACATATATATAAATGAACTTTTTCTGCTGCAGAAAAAGAGGAAAACGGATAATAAATGTTATGTCCTTGTTTTTGGACTATACGGTATTTCTTTAATGCTGACAAAAACACTGGACTGATTCACAACCTTCAAGAATTTTAAGATTTATTCGGATAATCGAAATTTCGCTGAGACATAAGCCACGTCGCCATAAGGGTTGGACTAAGACAAATTACGTCATTCAACTTCTGTCAGTCATTAAACTTTTGATGTCTTTTCCGTCAACTTGGTTCTGTGAGACTAGCTTCTATGCATTTATAAAAATACAGAATAGTACAAAAATAAAACAAAAGTAGAATCAGATTTGTTTGTGCCTGGCAACAACAGCACCACGCCGAGAAAAATTTTTTGCCAAGTTGCAACATCAATCATCTTACTTATATTGTTTTATAGATTTTGCATTTAATTAATGAGTTTTTTATCAATTGAGTGATTATTTTTAATCATTTTTTGTTAATGACCATCAGCGAATGCATCAGTGCATACGGCTTAATAAAAAGTTTTTCAAAGAAGGGGTCGTCGTTATTTTAAATTGGGTTGCCAAAGTGCGTTCGATTTGCAATAAACTTAACTAAACTTAACACTGATACTTGCAATTTCTGAAAACAACGCAACATTTTTCAAGTTTTGGAAGCAAAAGCCCTGAAATTCGACGAATGGAACCGAATAGTGGTGCTCTATGAACATGTTTTTCTACGAGAATCTTTAAAATTTTGTTTAAAGCAAAGATAAAAAAATCTAAAAGAAGCTATAAACAACCAGTTGTAATGACACGATTTATTAGGTTTTTGCTATATAAGAACGTTAATTGATTGTCACACATCAATTAATGTCGTTTGAAAATTGATTTTCTTTTAGCAAAAAACAACTTATAGCTTCAATCTTACCAACAAAACAATGCTGTTTAGCTAATGTACGTAGGCCTACAACTTTTGGAAATTAGGCTCGCTTCAAATTGTTGCGTGTAAATGAACCAGCTTTAATAAGATAACAATGTCGACAAATACACAGTGTACTGTACAGCAGTACTTCTTGACTTTTTTAACATCGCGAAAAAAAAAGTTTCGAAAACAACTGTTGCGGTGTGGGGGAAGTGCGTAAGTTGATTTTATTAAAAAAAAGTCAAGGCCAAAAAAAACTTCTTTACTATAATTGTAGGTCTTTAAGTATTTTTTTCATAATAAAGTGAAGGCAATAAGCAAGGTCTTTATTTTAATTAGAAATACCAGTTAGCCTTCCACATAGCGCCAGTTTTAAATTAACGAGGTTTGTTGAGTCGGAGTCGCATGTTTTAGGGCGAAGTCGGAGTCGTTTTTTAGATGTTTTGAGGTCGGAATCGTAAAACTTTGTATAGCTGGATCGGAGTCGGAAAAAATTTCTCAGACTCCACAACCTTGGTTTTAACTGATGATAAAAATAACCAAATTAAAGTACTTGCTATTCATACTCATCAAAAGAAATATCTCCGTAAAAATCACACGGACAACCTAAAAGAGTTTTCAAAACTTGAACTTTTTTAAAATAAAAGTTTAAAAATTAAATAAGAGCTCACAAATTGTATTTCTGTCACCTCAGGATTCTTTTTCAAATTTTCAGACTTGCGAACCATTGCTCATCGCAAAATGTCTCAGAAGGCAAACAAAAGGTCCACACTAGCGTTCATACCATACTTTTGAACCTTAAAGTAAAGTGACGACCTTTTTTTAGTTTTTAATTGATTTTTCAAACTTCCAAATTGGTATAATATGCTGACACAGACTTTAATCGGCAAGATTTAGAATGATTAAAATTGTTGGGAAGAGCACAGAAAATTATGTTGTCGACGGTGGTTTAGACCTCCCTGCCCTAATTTATTTTGTTTTTCAAAGTTACTGTAGTTATATTTAAAAGCAAGGTTACTTTTTAAAGCAAAATTTTCAAACAAAGAAAAATGAACGACAATGCTAAAAGATCTTTAACTCTCAATATCTAAGGAAAAAACATTCAAGTTCAGTTTATCATCATCAAATTTAAATTTGGGAAACAAAAACTTTGTGGAAAATAAACCATGAAAATCTAGTGGGGACTCAATTAAACGTATCATTCACGCTTCAATCAAGTTTTCTTAAAACAAAATATTTGAAAAGATACACAATTTTTGAAAAAATTATGGATTTATAAAAAGCTCGACCGTTTTATCAGAAGAAGCAGGAAGAAGTTGCCAGTATCAAAAAACAAAAACTAGAAAACAAAAATTTTTATAGGCCTACATTAACAAATTCGGTAAGGAAGCAAAAAACTCTTCAAAAATGATGTATTTTTCATTCGATTTGTCGTCACAAGCCAATTTATTCAAGCAGGAATAAGGCACTTAACGTCCTTCGCGTTTAATATTTATTTGAAAAAAATTCTGCGTCATTTTTCATACAAATTACTGTTTTTCGCGTTCCCAACAAAAAATTTAAAGTTTGTCACGTTCTGTGGGAGAAAATTTAATTTTCTTTAAAACGCATTGAGTTTCGCAGTTTTATTTATATATATGCATCTAATTGTAACGATGCTCGCGCTAATATAAGATAACAGTTTTTTGAAGAAAGTCAATTTATTCGAAAAAACTTCCTAAAACCGTACTTGGGCATAAATGCTGAAGAGCAATTTTATAGTAAATATTTCACAACTGCTTTCAACAGAGTTCTTTTTCGAAAGACCTTATAAGTTTGTATGACTTTAAGAGAAGTTTAGATTACCGCAAAACTTTATAGATTGTTGAAATTTTTTAAAAAAGATTACTTGGTAACTTAGTTGTCTACACCAGGGCTTCTCAAACTTTTTTGTTCTGCGACCCCATTTTAAACCTGCGGCAAATTTTGGGACTTTTTCGAAATTCGGGGGGCATTAAGACGAGATCTTTTGATTTTCGTCACCAAATTCAGATGTTCTTTAAAAAAACAAAGTTCTTCACTCAAAATCAAGCTTCGATTTATTTATTTTTGTCCCCAAACTTAGGTGTTCTTAATAATAGTAATAAAAAAAAAAAAGATCTTCACTCAGAATCAAGCTCCCATTTGCCCTAAATTCTCTGATTTGTCGATTACATCCGCAATAATCGCCACATCGCTGGACTAATTTTTTCAAAAACTTCAGCGGCACTCTGGGATTCTTAAAGTTTCGCGGCACAAAGAATGTCAGATTGCCGATATGCGTGCATGCGAAAGATGTAGCCGACCAGCAAACAGTATGCGCTTTTCGGTTTATATTGGGAAAAATTTGCAAATCGCAAAAATATTCACAAAGTTCTGTCATCTCTTTCGTCATATTATTATAAAGTTGCAATGAAATGTAAACTTCTACAAATAAACAAGTGATTGATGTCACTGGCAATATCAACTGTAGTGCAATGTTAACAGGTTTTTGAAGTCTTCATCTAAGACAAAGCGAGAGCAGGCGACTTCATATCAGTTAGACATACGCTATGACAGTGCAAATCTTCTTTTGTTATTCTGAGAAAATAGGAGTGTCTTTGACTGTGTTTATGAGTACAGCACGATTTGCTTTTTATGTCTGAACTTGATAAGATTTCAAAATTGTTTCATCCATTAACAAAAGAATTCTTATTTTGTAGCTGTTTGTTTGTGGAATTGATCTTATGCTTTCACTTATATGTAGATTAACATTGACGTTGTTATTTCTCACCCACAGCAAAGTCACAATTCTAGGTACTTAGAGTCAACGTGAAGTGCTTACCCCGCGGTAAACAACGAAACTTTGCCGGATAGACTGAGGGCCAAATTGGCGTCCTTCTTATAGCAAATTAGATAGAATTTTGGCACATTGTGCTATCAATAATCGACATTGCAAGAGTTCTATCATCAAACAAAAAGGAAAACTGCGTCGAATAAAAGCTTTCTACTACAATGGCTTTTTACTGAAAATTTTAACAAAGTGGTGCAATAAAATTTTTTCAATAAAAATTTTAGCGATTTACACAAAGTTAAAGTTTTTTATAAGCAAAAAAGCAAAAAAGTTTTTTATTCCCGTTAAAGGTGAATGCGGCCCAAAGCACTTTGTATCTTAATCTGGCCGGATAGAAAGTCCGAGCCAAACTTTTACACCCAAATCAGACTGCTCAATTGCTACACAGTAGACCTCTATTAATCCGAATTCCATTTGACAAACAAGATCATCCGCATTAGGCGAAGTCCAGGTAATCTGAAGCTTTTTATTAAGAATTACAGTATATAGGAAATCATTTGTCCTTTCAGTTTTATCCAAGTTAGCGAAGTTCCGCATTAACCGAATCCGGATTAACCGCGATCTACCGTACAGTATTATTTTTAACTCTTGTGTTTAAAGCGAGACAGTTTAATACTGTATTAGAATTGTCATAAATACGCCTATATAGACTTATCTAAAATATGGATGACATTAACCATGACGTTTTTCATAATAAAAAGCACAAAACGGCTTTACCCAACAAAAAATTGAACAATCCACTTTATCTTGGCAAGGATAATTTAAAAGAACTATAGTCTGCCTCAGTCAACTTATTAGTACTCAAACGTCTTTTTTGGAAGTTTTTTATAAAGCATATAAGGGTTTTACATATTAATTTTCGCAAAGATATTCTAACTAGAACCGTGACGGAGCAATAATAAGTAAATCTTTTTTGTCAAAATAAAGAGAGAGAGAGAGAGAGAGAAGTATTTTATTTGATTGTTTCGCGTAAAAAAATGCCACACAATCACGTAAACAATAAATGAAAAAAGACAATATATTTAACATAAAAATTCGATAAAGACTAAATAAAATAATGTTTTCGCATCCAATCAAGAGACTGCGAAGTGACCAATTACGGTCTTCGGGTCAAGCAGCCACTCTAAGGAAAAATGAAAGCGTTATTATATTTTAATGGAATATTATGTAGTTGTCCTCAAAACAACAAAAAAAAAAGGGAAAAGAAAGCATGAAGCAAAATGAATAAAAAAATTTATGGTCATTATTAAGATATGAAATCAAAATTAATATTGTAACAATAATTGCTTTTTGTAATTTTCTTTAAATTTATTAAACGAAAGTAATTTAATATTTAAATCAATGTTATTCCATATTTTTACTCCAACATATTTAAACAATTTTTGTAATCTAGCAAGCCTGTATTTCGGAATATAATATTTCAAAGAATGGTAACTTCTGGTAGAGTAATTGTGTACAGCGGCGGAAGTCACAAAATAATTATCAAACGTAAATGGAAGGCGAAAATAATAATATAAAAACATTAGTTTAGCTATTTCAAAATTACAAAGATCCTTAATTTTTAAAATTTCTAAGTCAAGATAAGAAGAAGTGATGTGTTGAAATTTCTTCAGACCAACAATGGCTCTAATGCTGTTATTTTGAAGTAATTGAAGTTGATTTAAGGTATTTGACGAAACACTTGGTCCCCAAGTCACAATGCCATACAATAAGCGTGATTGTACGAAAGCGTGATATAAGGAAATGAGAGTCTTCTTTGTCAAAAATTTTCTTAATTTCCACAACATTCCAACACTTTTTGCCATTTTTTTTTGCAAGTATGCTAATATGGGGTTTGAAATTTAAATATTGATCTAAATTAATCCCAAGTTAATTGACATATTCACATGAAGAAATGTTATGGTTTTTAAACCTAATTTCAACATTTAGCGGTAAGTTTTTTAAAGTAGGTTGTACTACAAGAATTGTTAACTTTTTGGGGTTTATTGTAAGTTGATTTGCATTCATCGATCTGTTAACTTTAACTAATTCTTCATTAATTGATAAACGAATAGAATCAATGCTTTTTTTAATTATTAAACAAGTGTCATTTGCGTATAATTTATAGAAGTAAAGCAAGGAAACATTGGAGGTGGATGCAAACTATTTTACAACGGAGCTGATGGAAGAAAAAATGGGATAGGAATAGTGCTGAGGGAGGAACTGGTTGAAAGTGTCCTGGAGGTGAAGAGGGTGTCAGACAGAACAATGGCCATAAAGCTGGAGGTAAAAGGGTTCATCCTAAATATAGTAAGCGCATATGCTCCACAGGTTAACAACAGCATGGAAAAGAAAAATGATTTTTGGAAAGACCTGGATGGGTTGATATAAAGTATATCAAAAGAAGAGAGGATAGTTCTTGGCGCAGACCTTAATGGACATGTGGGCGAAGGAAACATAGGGGATGAGGAAATAATGGGGAGGTACGGTGCTGCAACAAGAAATAAGGAAGGTTCAATGGTTGTGGATTTTGGGAAAAGGATGGATTTGGCTATTGTCAATACTTATTTCAAGAAGAAAGATGAACACAGGGTGACGTATAAGAGTGGAGGAAAAAGTACCCAAGTAGATTATGTGATGTGCAGAAGGAGGAACTTAAAGGAAATGTGCGATTGTAAGTTAATATTGAAGGAGTGTATCGCAAAGCAGCACCGTATGGTGGTATGCAAAATGGCTCTAATGGTGAAAAAGAAAAAAGCAGAGAAAGTAAAGCCAAAGATACGATGGTGGAAACTGAAGGAGACAAGCTGTCAAGAAGCGTTTAGACAAGAGGTGACCAGGATTTTGGGAGGCAAGGACGGGTTACCTGATGAATGGCACAAAACAGCAGAAATGCTAAGAAAAACAACTGAAACTGTACTGGGAGTGACATTTGAGAAACGAAAAGGAGACAGGGAGACATGGTGGTGGAATGAGGAAGTTCAGGAGAGCATAAAAAAAACAAAGAGGCAAAGAAAGCATGGGACAAAATAAGAAATGAAAATACTAAAAAGATATACAAAGAAAAGAAGAGTAAGGCAAAGAAGGCAGTTGCAATGGCGAAGGCACGTGCGTATGACGATTTGTATGCTAGATTGGAAACAAAAGAAGGTGAAAAGGAGTTGTACAGATTGGCTAGGCAGAGAGACAGAGCAGGGAAAGATGTACAACACGTGAGGGTTATAAAAGATGAAAACGGTAATGTTATGGTAAATTCGGAAACATTGTAAAAGAGATGGAAGGAGTACTTTGAGAAATTGATGAACGAGGAAAATAACAGAGACCCTAGGACAGAGGAGACAGAAGTGGTTAACGAAGAGGTAAATTGTGTCAGTAGAGAAGAAGTAAAGAACGCACTGAGAAGGATGAAAAAAGGTAAAGCTGCTGGGCCAGATAAGCTGTCAGTAGAAATTTGGAAGTGCATGGGAAAGATGGGGATAAAGTTTTTGACCAGACTGTTCAACAGACTATTAATGGGTGAACGGATGCCAGAAGAATGGAGAAGGAGTGTGCTTATCCCAATCTATAAAAACAAAGGGGACGCACAGTGCTGTGGAAACTACAGAGGAATAAAGCTAATGAGCCACACAATGAAATTATGGGAAAAAATTATTGAAACCATGTTAAGGGATAGAGTGGAGATCATCAAACAGCAATATGGATTTATGCCAGGAAAGGGAACCACCGATGTCATGTTTGCTTTAAGAATGTTGATGGAAAAATACAGGGAAGGTCAAAGAGAGCTACATTGTGTATTCGTGGACCTAGAGAAAGCTTACGACAGGATTCCACGGGAAGAGCTGTGGTACTGCATGAGAAAATCAGGAATAGTGGAAAGGTATGTGCAACTAGTACAGGATATGTATGAGGGAAGCGAAACGGTGGTGAGGTGTGCAGTAAGAACTACAGAAAGTTTCAAGGTCAAGGTTGGACTACACCAGGGATCAGTGTTAAGTCCATTCCTGTTTGCAATGATAATGGACAGGCTAACGGATGAAGTAAGGAGAGAACCACCATGAACGATGCTGTTTGCTGATGATATTGTGATTTGCGAAGAGACCAGGGAAGAAGTGGAGCGGAGATTAGAATCCTGGAAGTATGCATTGGAAAGAAGAGGGATGAAAGTCAGTAGGTCAAAGACCGAATATCTGTGCATAAATGGAGGAAATGACGACGAAACAGTGAAGATGGAGAACATAAAAGTGCCAAGAGTAAAGGAATTTAAGTATTTGGTATCAACGGTGCAAGAAAGTGGTGGTTGTGAGAGGGAGGTAAAGAAGAGAGTACAGGCAGGATGGAACGGGTGGAGAAGAGTATCGGGAGTAATCTGCGACAAGAGGTTACCAGCTAGAATAAAAGGAAAAGTGTACAGTTCAGTGGTAAGACCAGCAATGATGTATGACAGGGTTTCTCAAACTTTTTTACTCACGGAACACCAAATCTTATCATTTTAGCCCACGGAACACTTAGCCAAAAATGTTTTAACTCAAGTTTGTCAAGATATAACAGAAGTTAATTTTGCGATCAAAAAACTAAAATTACTGAAGTTCCTTTCAAAACAGAACAAAGCAAAGAAAATAAAAGGTTAGAATCTTATAAAATAAAAGGAATGCAATTTATCACTTTAATGAGAAGGATGAGCTTGCATAGAAGCAGAAAGATGTTTAACGTCTGGCCTAATAGTTGATAGTTGAATGTACATATCTGCTTCAGCATCCAATCTGTTCCTGTATTTTGTTTTTGTGGACACATATCGTGAAAACCCTGTCTCACATAGGTAGATTGTTGCGAAAGGCAAGAGTTTCTTCAAAGCTTCTCTTGCAAGAGTAGGGTATTCTTTTTGCACACTTAGCCAAAACTTGCTTGAGAGGTGGCTTGTAAATTGCAATTTCAAATTACCATCGCTTGAAAGTTCGATGAATTCTTCCATAATTTTTCCAGTAAATGGAGCAGTCGAACAACTAAATGGATTACGAACCCAATCGCAATTGAACATCCCCTTTGGAAAATATAGAAGAAAAGTATTTTGCAGTTCCTGCAAGTGTCGCACAATATCGCTTTTCACAGATTAATCTATTATGAGATTATTATCTCCAAGAAAGTTTTGCAGCAAAGGGAAGCAAGCGAAATTGTCGATTTTTACATTTTCGCACCAAAATTTTAGTTTTCGTGTGATGGCTGTAGCATTATCTTTTACAGAAAAAACAGTTGTGTACTTGCCTTGCAGGCGTAAGTTAAAATCATTCAACTTGCCAAATATATCAGCCATATAAGAGAGATACTGCAGCCATTTTGGCTCGTGCAACCTGCATGATAAACCAAATTTGTTTTCTTCAAAAAATATCAATAGTTCATTTCTTAATTCAAAAACTCTCGCGAGCACCTTACCTCTGCTCAACCAGCGTACAGATGTGTGCAACAATAAATTGCAATGAATACTTCTCATTTCTTTGCAGATAACAGAAAAAATTCTGGCTTTCAGTGGTCTTGACTTGACAAAATTGACAATTTTTATCACATCATCCAAAACATTGCTAAGTTCAGGAGGCATGCCTTTTGTAGCCAGTTGATGTCGGTGGAGTGCACAGTGGGAGTTGGAACATTCGGGATTTTCTTTTTTAATACGTGACACCACACCTTTTATTGAGCCAGTCATGCTTTTAGCTCCGTCGGTGCAGACATCCAAGCATTTTTTCCATGGAATTTTATTTTCGCTCATAAATGTATCCAAAATCTTGAATATCTCTTCTCCTGTGGTAGAAGTGGGTAAGGTCTTGCACAAAAACAAATCTTCTTGAATGTCTCCATCATAGACATAACGAACAAATGCAAGCAACACAGCCAACCCTGTCACATCTGTCGACTCATCCAGTTGAAGACAAAAGAAATCGACCTGCTGTAAACGAGAGCATACTTCAGATTTTATATACATTCCCATGTCATCTATACGACGGCTAACAGAACTGTTTGATAAAGGAATGCTCTCCAGCTTTTGGTGGTCACTTTTGTTAAGCAAAATTTTTGCAGCTTCAAGCATGCAAGGCTTGATAAGGTCTTCGGCAATTGTGTGTGCCTCACCTGCTATAGCAATTCTTTTACTTATTAAATAGGACACTTCCAATAGTTTTTCGGTGGAAACTGTTGTTGAATGAATAACTTTTTGCATGTTTTTCACTTCGCGAAGTCTGGCCTTAAAAAACAAGATGTCTTTTCCAACTAAGTTAGGGTGATGGCTTTCCAAATGTCTTTTTATTTTGGCAGGCACAAGAGAACTATTGTGTAACAGTTTTTGGCATATGACACAAAGAGCACCAGGGTAGTCTTCAGAACCTGTCCAAGTAAACCCGAAGCCCAAGTAACTCTCGTCATATTTTCGTTTAACGCCACGTTTATTGCAATGACACTTTGGGCCACTGGTAGGTACAATAAGGTCGCTGTTTGCTAACAAATTATTATCACTGTTTTCAATTAAACCATTATCTTTTACATGTTCAATTTGTTTGTCATTTGTTAGAGGCAAATCAGAATCATCACAGGTGTTTTTGAGGTTTCCAGTTTTCAGCCAGCGATCCATTAATAAAAAATACGCGTATGTATGCTAAAATGAACGAATTAGCAGATATAAACACTGCACTTATGCATAGCAATAATTTAATAAAATAGTAACTCATTTAATCAACAAAGTATTAAAGTTGGGAGACAAAATACTGTAACTTTTGAAACATGTCTTTCAGCAAAGCATTTTTACTCTAGTCCAGATTCCCTTTAGCCCAGCGGCCCTAACTAGTTGTGAAATTTCTTATCTCTGAAAGCAAAAAAGCCAATGCTTCTCAACCTTTTCAGCCTTTGAGACGTCCGGTATCATGCGATATGTGACCTCAAGTAACCTCGCAATATTTACAAAATAGGAAGAAAAAGCTTTCTTTAAACCAGAATAGGTTTAAAAAAGAAAACAGTCGTTTTTTCTATAAATTTATTTGTCATGCTCAGTTTTTTTGCTCAGTAAAAAGTTAAAAACTTCGCGGAAGTCGCGGAACACTTTGAGGAAGCTCATGGAACACCTGTGTTCCGCGGAACACAGTTTGAGAAACCCTGATGTATGAACTTGAGACAGTAGCAGTCACAAAGAAACAAGTGGAAGAGATGGAAGTCGCAGAGATGAAAATGTTGAGGTTTGCTATGGGAATGACGAGAAAAAACATTGAGACAAGATTAGAAACAAGTACATCAGGAGTACTGTTAAGGTAGAACGGTTAGGAATGAAGATGAGGGAGGGCAGGCTGAGGTGGCATGGACATGTCATGAGGGGTGACCAAGAGTATGTAGGAAGAAAGTTCATGGAAATGGAGTTACCAGGAAAGAGGAGAAGAGGGAGACCAAAAAGAAAATTTTTAGATGTAGTAAAAGAAGATATGGGGGAAGTTGGTGCAAAGGAGACGGATGTTGAAGACAGAAAGGTTTGGAGGATGATGATACGCTGTGGCCACCCCTGACTAAAGGGAAAGGCCGAAAGAAGAAGAAGAAGATCTGTGTATAGTTTAGAATTACAGTTAATCACATTTGAAAAATCATTAACGTAGTATATAATGTAAAATAATGGACCAAGAATGGATCCTTGTGGAACGCCATATTTTATCTGCTTTAATGTTGACAAATTATTATTGATGCAAACATATTGATATCGATTAGTTAAATAACTTTTTAATAAATCATATGCATTACCTCTAATACCATAATTATTCAATTTTAATAATAATCTTTCGTGGCAGACAGTGTCACTGTCAAAAGCTTTTTACAAATCGATCATGACTAAGCATGCAATTTTTTTATCATTAATAGAATTATATACAGTAGTTGTTAAATCTAAAACATCATGGCCAGATGAATGATTTTTTCGAAAACCATATTGATAAGGATATAAAATATTATGCTTATTAATGAAAGACATTAATCTATCCTTGATCAATTTTTCTAAAATTTTGGAGAGACACGGCAATATATAATGATAGTTAGCCACATCGCATTTTCAATCAGTTATAGTTATGGGTATAACGGAAGCAATTTTCAAAAAGTCAGGAAATATTCCATAATCAAAAGATAAAGAGAAAAAATATAATAAATAAGGTGCTAAAGTATCACCCGCCACTTTTATAAAATATAAAGAAATAACATTATCGTCACAACATTTTTTTGATTTTAACGAATTTATTATATTGAGAATTTCGTTGACCTTGGTGGTTCTAGAAAAATCGTATTTTTCACTTTATCATTAAGAAAAGATTTACATTGTGAAGTTTCAGATGAAGAGATTTGATTTGCCAATTTTTGTCCGATGTTAACAAAAAAGTCGTTGAAATGTTCTGCAACTTCATCTGGTTTATCATAATAATTACCATTTACTTTTAGGTTGATTGTTAAATTATCATTACTTTTTACGGAAGGCAAAATAAATCTTAATGTTTTCCAAACAAGATTGGGATTATTTATTAGCGTTATTACTTAAGTTGTTTATGAAATAATCTCTTTTTACATCTAGATTTTACATGTGTTGAGTTTATTAGAGTAATTTAGAAAAACATTATCTTTTCAATATTATTGCTTTTAAAATGAGTTTTGTACAAGCTTTGCTTATGGCGAATTGAAACAAACAGCCTTTTTGTAATCCGGGGTTTTGACATTAAATGTTTTTGCTTTCTACTTACAGTGGTGATTGGAGCATGTTTATTAATAATTTGTAATATTACATTGTTAAATGCCTCAAATTCTGACATGTAAGTATCAGGGATAAGGACAGGTAAGTGATTCATATAGTAATGAAGAGTATAATCAAGGTTGACACGGTAAGTAGCGACATCAAAATATTTTATCTTTCGAAATTTCTTTGGGGTAGTAACTGTTTTTTGTTTTTATCTAGATTATAAAATTTGTTGAATTGCAAGACAGCGAAGACAAATAGGTGGTCAGAAATATGGTAATCTATAATGCCAGGAGTAATACTTAAATCGGAATCGTTTGTTAAAATATGATCGATTGAAGTTTTGGAACGCACTCTTCAGCAAAACTTATGATCAGATGACAAAAAAATTTTTAGTATCCACCCCCCACCTGGTTGCGAATGTTTCTTGAAGAGATCCAAATGTGATTTTGAACATTTGTTTTTATTTAAACAAGTTAACCAGATTTGCTAATTTTAGTTATCTTTCTGCAGTTGAATTAAACTAAAAAATTTAATGATACTTGCTTCTGCAGTATTTAATTTAGTTGTATTGTTTAAAAGAACTAATTTTACGCTTTGACTGTACAAAATTTAACTTTCCTTGATAGTTTTGCTGGTGTCAATTATCTCCCTTTTTGATTACGTAAAAACATGATTACGTAACAATTGTTTGCCTTTTTTGAATGTACTTGTTACCAAATCTAATAATGGATTCATCACTTTAGTCTATCGAAATCGAAATTTACAGGTCAATCTATTTATTGAAATCGCTTGGACCGAAACAACGTGAAACAAATCTTATCGATACGTTAACACATCGAGCCTTAAAAATTTGGTCTAAATCTACCCTAAAACAAGAGCTAGACAATATTTGCTCTATTCTTGTAGAAAAAGATTATCCCGAATTCCTTATTGATTGCAGAATTTCGAAAAAACTTTCACGTTTCCAACAAAACGTTAAAGAAGGCCAAAAAAATGTCCTGTCTATTTAAAATTACCATGGATCGGCGAAAATTCCCTGAAAGTTGATAGAAAATAAAATCATTTACTACTAATTGTTTTGGAGCGGTCCAACCACGAGTGGAATTTTACCTGCAATACATAAGGACGTTCTTCCCACTTTTCAACAAAGTAATGTCGTATATGAATACTTATGCCACTGCGATAGTCGGTACGTGGGTCAAACGTTCGCAGGACAAAATCCGTCAGCATGTGCTCAAGTCCATTCGTAACAGAACTGGTCAAGAATAAAAACAATCAAAACGCCAAGGTAAATCAACTAATTCTATATCGCATTGTGACTCGGCGATTGGAAATCATTTGTTACCCAACCAAAAATGTGCATCTCTCATTACAAGGATAGCAAATTTTTTATTCTTTCTAAATCAAGATCCGACTTCCATTTATCAGTCTTAGAATCGATTTTTATCGCTCTTCGTAAGCCTAATTTATGTAGACGAAAAAATTTTGTTTCTTCTTCTTCTTCTCCTTTCAGCCTTTCCCTTTAGTCAGGGGTGGCCACAGCGTATCATCATTCTCCACATCTTTCTGTCTTCAACATCCGTCTCCTTTGCACCAACTTCCCCCATATCTTCTTTTACTACATCTAAAAATCTTCTCTTTGGTCTCCCTCTTCTCCTCTTTCCTGGTAACTCCATTTTCATCATCTTTCTTCCTACATACTCTTGGTCACCCCTCATGACATGTCCATACCACCTCAGCCTGCCCTCCCTCATCTTCATTCCTAACCGTTCTACCTTAACAGTACTCCTGATGTACTTGTTTCTAATCTTGTCTTTTCTCGTCACTCCCATAGCAAACCTCAACATTTTCATCTCTGCGACTTCCATCTCTTCCACTTGTTTCTTTGTGACTGCTACTGTCTCAAGTTCATACACCATTGCTGGTCTTACCACTGAACTGTACACTTTTCCTTTTATTCTAGCTGGTAACCTCTTGTCGCAGATTACTCCCGATACTCTTCTCCACCCGTTCCATCCTGCCTGTACTCTCTTCTTTACCTCCCTCTCACAACCACCACTTTCTTGCACCGTTGATACCAAATACTTAAATTCCTTTACTCTTGGCACTTTTATGTTCTCCATCTTCACTGTTTCGTCGTCATTTCCTCCATTTATGCACAGATATTCGGTCTTTGACCTACTGACTTTCATCCCTCTTCTTTCCAATGCATACTTCCAGGATTCTAATCTCCGCTCCACTTCTTCCCTGGTCTCTTCGCAAATCACAATATCATCAGCAAACAGCATCGTTCATGGTGGTTCTCTCCTTACTTCATCCGTTAGCCTGTCCATTATCATTGCAAACAGGAATGGACTTAACACTGATCCCTGGTGTAGTCCAACCTTGACCTTGAAACTTTCTGTAGTTCTTACTGCACACCTCACCACCGTTTCGCTTCCCTCATACATATCCTGTACTAGTTGCACATACCTTTCCACTATTCCTGATTTTCTCATGCAGTACCACAGCTCTTCCCGTGGAATCCTGTCGTAAGCTTTCTCTAGGTCCACGAATACACAATGTAGCTCTCTTTGACCTTCCCTGTATTTTTCCATCAACATTCTTAAAGCAAACATGACATCGGTGGTTCCCTTTCCTGGCATAAATCCATATTGCTGTTTGATGATCTCCACTCTATCCCTTAACATGGTTTCAATAATTTTTTCCCATAATTTCATTGTGTGGCTCATTAGCTTTATTCCTCTGTAGTTTCCACAGCACTGTGCGTCCCCTTTGTTTTTATAGATTGGGATAAGCACACTCCTTCTCCATTCTTTTGGCATCCGTTCACCCATTAATAGTTCACCGTTCACCCATTAAACGAAAAAATTTTGTTTACAAACCGAAAATATTAGTTGTAACGGTAAACGGCGCTGAAGTTGCCGATTGCCGCAAAGTGAAATGTCGATTAACGCGCTTCCGGCTTCGATGAAATGAAAACTCAATAATAACCAAGGAATATTTTTAATAAAAATAAATGATAACTGAAACGTTTAGAAGCATTGGAAAGCGAAAGCGATAATCTGTAAATAAATAAAACGAACTAAAAATTAAACACAAAAAGAAAACGCATAGATGTCTTACCGAGCAGTTCACGTCGGTGCTGAACTCACGGGGAAACGGGAATTACCAAAAATTGCACTAAGTCTACTCAGACTTCAACCAGCCGCCCACAAACACTGCAGCTGGTCGCCTCACAAATTGAAAGTGTAACTAGAACTTACAAAGCCAGCTCTAAAATGAACGTGCCGCAGACACAAACTATGCTCCGAGATGAGATTGACTAAATAAAAGCGTAAAACAAAAAAAAGCGCTGGCAGCGAGTGCACGCCCAAATTATGATCAGAAACTCAAGGGAAATAAAGCAAATACGTGCGCTGGTAATTTTCTACATTAGTATAAGTGTAAAAAAATTTTTTTGTAGTTCCAAATCTTAACACAAAACTTGGATGATTTTGTTTCTTTTTGCCAGAAATTTTCTACCGCGACGAAATGTGGTTTTACTTTATTAAATCATTTCAATTATTATCATAACTGTTACCGCTAGCGTACCGAGGGGGCAGGCCACTGTGCCATGGCCTCCCCCTCAGACCCTAAAAATGAAAAGCTTAAAAGCAAAACTAAGCAGTTTTAGCAAAATCAAAGCTGGTTTTTTGCAAGTATTCGAGGTTCGCCCTGGATTTTGAAGCATATGCGAACGCTGTGGTGGATATTAGGTGAGGCGAATGAGGAAGTTGCCTCGGAAACCCCCTTTTTTTGGGGGCCCCCTCGAAAATAGCATTTGTAGTTTGAATTTGCTGCAGATGTTATTTTTAGAGATTATTATGTAGTTGGGAGGAAAAGTGGTAAATAGAAGATCGTTTCAAGAGTGATTTTAGCAACTTTTACCAACCTTTAGAGATCACCATGATTTTGGGAGAAAAATAGCGAAATCGGAGACGAAATCGAAACGAAGACCTTTTTTTTTTAGGGATTGCCATGATTTTGGGAGAATAATAGCGAAATTGGAGACGAAATGGAAGTAAAGATCTTTTTTTTTCTAGAAAACGTCAATTTTCGGAAATTCTTCCTTTGGGCCCATGAATTTAAATATCCACCACTGTGCGAACGCTTTTTTGGTTTTCGAGAGGCTTCCAATTTGACCGGTACGAAAATGCCTATTTTTAGGTGTAATTTTGCAAAATTTTTTCGGGGCATGCCCCCGGACCCCGGACCACCCTATAATGCCTTCGGCACTCCCCAAGTTGATTTGTGACGTCACACGATTGTGACAAAACTTTGGCCCCCCTCGGAAACTTTCTGCGTACACCACTGATTGTTACTAACCCTAATTTCTAGCCAATCAGAATCAGTCTTAAAACTTTAATACTACATTCAGTTCTTTAGTTTATTCTAACGAAACCTCCTAAAAAGAGCTAGGTGAAAACGTTCGGGTTTTTCAAAACATCTTTTTTTAAGGCTACTTATTTAACAAAAGGGTTTCAAATGAAACTTGGTTTTAATGGCTATCCTGTATATATTGTAGTCTAATTGTATGTAATTGTTGTTTTATAATCTATTGTTAAATCGTGTTAATTTAGACGCTTTGATAAAGACTTCAGAAAGTCGAAAGCGTTCAATTTTTTTTAAATAAAAATTTGCAATTAGAAATGATAAAATGTTGGCTATTGATTGCTTTTATTTGCAAGAAGATTTAAACTCTATGCTACCACCTGACAGATTTATATTTTGGCAACTATAATTGCATGTGAGTAGTCTAAAAAACTCATTTTGCATTTGTATTGAGCCCAAAAAACTTTTTGAGTTGTTTTCAGATAAGTATATATTAAAAATTAATTTCAATTTTCTATTAATCAACTTCTACATAAAAAACAACCTAACTAGTTTTTTATATCAGTCAATAAACAATTAAGAGCAAAGAAATTAAGTTGGTAATGCACCTGCTTTATTAACTCCTCGTTATAAAAAACTCTAACATTTTTTGTGGGAAAAAATTATCGCTAAATGTATAAAAAGCGCAATAATATATGGGCTTAGCCAATTCACTTTACCAAGAAAGAGTCCCACAATACATAAAACCTGCAAGTCAAGATTCGCAGCTGAATCACAATTTGTGCGCTAAATCACAATTTGTGTGCTAAATCACAATTTGATGAATAAATTAGGTAAAGTTTGAAAAGAAAATTTTTTTCGTTCCAAATTAGTTTATTAACTTCTTAAATTAACTTTAACTTTAGTTTCTAAAGCAAAACAAAGTTAGTTTTTTATTTATTTAATAATTGATATTATTTCAACTTTTTTGTTATAATCGGATTCATTATGTCGACGCTTATTCAAGAAAAGTTGATTATATTGTTGTTTTACATTAATGCCAATGCTACACAGCACAGCAAATTTAGAAAAAGCACAAGATTTTGATATCAAAGTAAATGTTTAAATTAAATTTTTTTAGTTTATGTCAATTCAAAGACTATTATTACAACAAAATAAATATTTTAAAGATTTTTATTAAAGAACAATGTGAAGAAAAAAAGTTTTCTTTTCGCCGCAATGTATCATTTACTTCGTCGAACGTGGCCTACCAGTTGCAATCAAAAACTTTTTTGATCTTCACCATATTTTGTAGCCAAAATTTTTTGAGAGTGCTTTTGAACTGAAAAAGCACCTTTTTTGCGTCAGAAATAGGCTAATTTTACGTTTGAAAAATTTTTTTTTATAACAAACTAAGAAATTTTACCTAAAATATTAACTAAACATTATTTTTACAAAAAAAACACAAGATTCAGCCAAAATTTGGCAAAACATAAGATCACAAGATCAAAAGCAGAAATGAAATACAAGGCGTGGCAACAATGATTAAAGCAAGTCACTTTAATTTCATGACTGTTTGTAGTTTTTTTCTTTTCATTTGTAAAAAAAAAATTAAAAATTTGGTACAGGAGTTTTTATTTTGTTGGACGTTGACTGTGTGATGTATTGAGTGGGACTTCATTGTATTAAACTTTGCTATTGAAATTTGTGTTTCCAGTTTGGTTTGAAATAAAGATTTTAGTTTTTGGTACAGTTTAAATTTTACTCGGAAGTGCAGTCGGTAAAAGCTTTAAGGCTCCCCCGGGCCCAGTTGTAATCAACTCAACTGATTTCAACACTATCTGTGCAAGAAATAAAATACTAGAGCGTTCAATAAAGGCAACATCCAGCGATCCAAAAACTTTCAAAACCTTTTTACCCTGCTTGGGTCCAGGGTCCAAACAAATCCGTCCTTGTGAGAAAATCACGACGCCTCCCCTGCGTCGTCGCCCCTGCTACCTTTCACACAAAATATTTGATCTAGTACATTCACTTTTTTACCCCAAGATTACAGCCTTACAGCAGACTATTGGGACATATTTCCTTCGACTTATTATGCATAGAAAAAATAGCCACTTGGATACGAATTTATTAATACATTCGTTGTCAGCAGTCTTAAGTTTATCGTTATAAAGCTCATTTCTCTGAAGTCTTTATGTTCCAAAGAGCGCTTTGCAATCGTTTATGTTGGTATCATGGGATCTTAACGAGAACCTAAAATGTTTGCTTATTTGCTGTTTTTCTCGTCACTTGCAGTATCACGTAAGGAGTCGCCGCCTGTAGTTTTTCCTGGATGTCTAACAATGGAAGTTCTCAAAACAGTATCTTTATGAGATTCTTGTTTTTAGTGCTTCAAAACGTCCGATTTCTAGAAAGAGTGATTAATAGCTTTAAAAAGCCGACAGCAGTGCAAAAGCGTGAAATACGTAGAGTGGGCAAACGGTTTTAATAATTCGAAGGGCAGGGCTCGTTTAAAAAATAATGTTGTCACTTTATATTGCTGTTGTTTCCGTTGCTACTCCTTTAAGGCTATCTACATTAAAAAAGTCATTTTTAAAAAGTGACTTTCAGGGATACCAAATAGTTTAGGTATCCCTGCCTTCGCTGCTTCCCCAGGCTTCCACAGGCTCGTGGTGCGGTGCTGTGTCGATACTTTGCGGCAGTTGAAGAGGTGGTTTGTGTCATGCATGTATGTGTCAAGTATAGTGCGCATTGTGGCGTGTACATGGCGGGATTTACTGTGTGCAAGTAATTTGCAAGAATGGAAATTTGTTGGCTCTGAATTGTGCCAGTTTTGTACAAACGGGACATGGTAATTTTAGTTCTGATGAATTAATGTTATAGGGTGTCGTGTTTGTAACTTTATTTTTTTTTGTCGCAAGTATTGTGAGGTGATGGTGCGGTGAATGCGCTTTAGGTTTTTTAACATTCTTCAGATGCTATGTTTGGATCTGACATGATGACGTTAGTGTGATCATTGTTATGAAAGATAATAGCTTTCAGGTTTCTGTGGATCTAAATGCATATTAAGATTGAATGATTAGAGAGCCGTGACTGTAATCGACACGGTCTCGGTTCAAAACCTACTTGCGCCATTCTGTTGTGTCCTTGGGATAGATTACTATACGGCACTTTCCCCTGTTTGATGGTCTTGGCAAGCAGTTCTAAATTTCAGTCATATCTCTATAAAATTTCAACCAGACAGCAATATCTTGGCAGGTCGGGGCAATTGCTTGGCCTATGTATTAGCGCCTCCGTCTTTCCTCCGAGTTAAAAATATATTTGGAGATAAAAAAATGATGTTAAGGATGTTTTTCTTCATCTTGCTTTATCTGAACAAAAAAAGACTCATTTCCCGCTTGCCAAGAATGAATTGTAAAGATCGTATAAAAAAAGGTTGTAAATGCTGAGAAAGCGAATTCTTAAAAAAATCGCTTTGACATGACTTATGGATATTTTTTACCTACAAGAGACTAATTTAACGTTCGAGCAAGCCCTTCCATAAAAGAATTGTTAGGAAAAATTAGGCGGCCATGTTATACACCCGAAGTGACGAACATACTTATAAGCAGCCATTACTTCGACCACGTAACTTTGATAATTATATTAATAATTAAACATTGTTACGTAACACGATAAACAATTCATATAAAACACTTAATAACCGATGAAAATAACATTAAATGTGTCGTTTTCAAAAAAATTAATGCTTTTCCCATAAATCGCAAATTTGAAAACTGAAGTTAAAACTGAACTTGCGCTAGAGTTGCAATACGGCTTTGTAGTGAGAAGTCATTAACACTAAATAACCTACTAAATATATAAAACATCACAATACGAAGTCGTTTAATGCTAATTTGGCGGACTAATGGCCTGTAAAGGCCCGTTTCCACTACGAGCGTGGAAAAGAGCATTCTTTGTTTGTTTTATTGATTTTTATTTGCGCTCGCTTCAATCGAAGATCAATAAAAGAAACAAAGAATGCTCTTTTCCACGCTCGTAGTGGAAACGGGCCTTAAACTACAAAAGAATCAAGGTAAGCTGCCAAGAAATTGAGAAAAAACAATTCAGTTTTTCACATGCGAAAGTAATAGAAATAACTTTGACGTTTCACAACAAAATAGATTCTTATACTTGCATCAAAATATACTCAATATAATTTGCAAGTGGTACAAAAGGTTTTCGTGACAAGTGACGAGTTTTACTTTCAATACCAGAACTGAAAAAATTATTGAGGTTTGAGGGAATTTGCGAGTTCATCCAGAACTTCGAGGAACCTTTTCCTGTCTGTTTCTGATTCCCGCGTCCATGCAAGAGGCAGATGTAAGGAAACTGGTTTTCGATCTGAAATGTTTGAACAACAAAATGTAAAGAGATTTATTTACTTTTTAAATATTACAAATGGAAATTGCTACACTATAAATCATTTTTGATTAAAATTGAAGTCACAAAATCGTGTTAAAGCAGCAAAATGGTGAACCACAATAAAACTTCGATTACGTGGCAAAAGATTGGGATATCAGTCTAGCTTAAAAAAATCGGCCTTCAATCAACCAAAATAATGTTCATAAACTATCGGTCGCATAGATGTTTGAAAGCAAGAAATCATGTTTGAAACGAGTGTTCAATCAGTCAATGTAGTTACAGAAGTACAAAGAAAGCTTTAAACAATGGAAAACACGTCGCAGCCTAAACTACGATTCATGAAGTTCTACTAAACATTGAAGGGGCATTTTATCACATCGGCCATACATTCAAAAACACGATGTTATATAAACTTACGGTAGAAACACATACCTTGAAAAAATAAACCATTGTTCTTCTTGTCTAAGGCTTTATCGGAAATAGCAAGCCATACTACTGTGTCAGCGCCCTCTGCCGGTGATCTAAACTTGTTCTTCATCCGCTCATAAAAGTCGGGCATCGAATTTTGAACGGCCGGGGTGTCAGCCCAACCAGGATGCATTGAGTAGAAATTAACCTGAGGATGTTGCTTAGCCCACTCTTCTGTTAGGATCACCTTTAAACATTAAATAGATTAAATTGTAAAACATTTCATTTTACTTCGAGTAAAAACAGGCCGCACACTTTATACTTAACAACATCTTACGTATATCAGCGAAATGCATGAAATGTAATTTATTTCAGCCTTAAACAGAAATTTGTGATTTAACAAGCTTTTTACGATAATTTGAAATATTGAGCCCGATTTTAAGAGAAGCTGACACACTTTTCCTACTATGTATTTTCAAAGCAGCCTTTAGCAGACACTGACTTTTTTTTTAAAAAAAAACCGCGTTCATGTTGAATTGGCTGTTCGTGCGCT
This sequence comes from Diplosoma virens, assembly GCA_963680785.1. NCBI lineage: Eukaryota > Metazoa > Chordata > Ascidiacea > Aplousobranchia > Didemnidae > Diplosoma > Diplosoma virens. The sequence continues at coordinate 6,076,434 of OY796890.1, read as the reverse complement.
AAAAAACTTGAACCTGAAGTGTGAAATAAAAATTTACGACGTTCATTGGCTTTTTATTTTTTATGAGAAGAGAGTGAATTTTAAATGGCTGTTTGCGAGCTATTAAACCTCATCGCAAAGTGTGAACCAATGCGCCGAGATGGGTGTCACAATAGAAAACTTGATTTTTTAAGATTATTTTTTTATAGATGCTTTTAGATGTCGCTGAATTATAGATAAATGCTTATTCAAAATTTTTTATAGATGCTTCCATGTCATACTCAAATTGAATCAATTTAATAATTTAGATGAATGGTTAACTTGGTTTAATGAAAAATAATGTCAAAAATTATTAAAACTCATTTTAAAACAAAGTTACTGCTAAAAAAAATACCGTAATGACTGCTGGCAAACCTACACCCAAAATTATTTAGACAACAAAAGACTAGCTTATTATTTGTTAAAGGGTATTTAAATTGTGCTTGAATGATTGTAAAGTCGCAGCGAAATGTGTTGAATTTTCATAAACACTTCTAATTTTTACCCATAATAATATTTGATTTTCGACCTTAAAATTCTTGTGAGATCTGGCATGGTGTTAGCAACTAAGTTTAACTAAGGTGCTAATTGTAACAAATAGGCTAAATTATTACGGCTGCAGTGTCGCCCAGTGACAAATACGTGTTTTTATGGTTTGGGTTTGAATTTACTACGATATCGCTATTTCAGTTTTGGCGCACACCTTAAAAAAATGCTCATCGTACACCAATGAATAGAATAGAAAAATACCTCAATACAAACATTATGACAAGGAACTTTTTCAATGACATAATCTGTTTAAGTTTAAAAAAGAGTGTTATTCAAAGTGATTGAAAATGATTATTTTTACTTGATGAACTAAAATAATTGAGCATTTTTGCTAGTGAAGAAAACTTAGTTGGATCTAATCAAGGTTTAACAACAAATAATACAGATGAAAAACTGGAGAATATAGAAAATAGAAAAGCCCTTACTAGTTGGCTGAAAACAAAAAAAAATTACCCAAGATATTTCTATGAAGAAAAACTAACTTAAAGCCAAAAACATAAAAAGAAATTTTTGAGATTCTTTAAACCAACCTGTTGTCGCTTGTTCTGCGCGTACGACATTTCTCTGTCGTAAGTTCCTTTCTTCGATTGAAGATCGTCAATATTAAGCTTTTGCAGATACATTCCGCCAGAGCTGACTGTAATCTGAAATAAAATCAATATCACTCAGCCAAAATCACTGAATAACAACTTATAGAAAAATAACTGAAAAGTGAACCAAAACCAAAACGATCTTTGATTAAAATAACTCACGAAATATAATCTAAAAAAGAAAATACCATAGCTAATCTCTTTTGAGCAAATTAACTCAAGTTAAACATTCAACCTAATGATTTAACTTATACATTACAAATTTTTTTCTCACATGTAAAAAGTGTAATCCATCATGTGATTGTGACTGGTAAAAAAGTTGAAAAACAAAAAAATTTAACAAAGTTGGCTTTTAACACAAAACTGATTAAACTATAAATCTCTCAATCTAAGTTGGCTTGAGAGATTTAGCAACTAAAAAGAAACTAAAAGTTAATGTATGCAGTGTGGTCGAATCGTTAGAGCACGGTAATTTTGATCAACATGGTCTTCGTTCAAAAACTACACGTGCCGTTCTGTTGTAACCTTGGGAAAGACACTTTACCACACTTTCCTCTGCTTGGTAGTCTTAGCAAGCAGTTCTAAATTTCATTCATATCTCTATTAAGTTTAGTTGGATAGCAATACCTTGGCATCTGCGGAAGCAGGTCGGAGTAATTGCTTATCCTATGTATTAGCGCCTCCGTTGCTTTCCGGCGATTCAGGAGGATAAACATAGAGATAAAATAAAATAATAAATAAAATATCAAATATATTTTACACATCTGCAAAATCTCAACTAACCACTCTCGGATTGCTTGACTTTTTCAGCAAAGGAAGAAGTTGAGTTGTGAGAACGTATGTTCCGAGGGTATTTGTAGCAAAATTCATGTCGATATCGTTAATCAGCTTTTTATCCCAGACCATGCAGCCAGCATTGTTTACAAGAACGTCAAGTTTACTGTGCTCATTTGAAAAAGTTTCAGCAAATCGATACACATCTGGAGTTTTAGACATGTCCAAAATGTGAACAAAAACCTTCTGCAAAAACATGAACACAAGTATTAAAAATTTTAGAAACCATCATTAAACTGGTTAATTTGAAATATAGGCATGATAGTAAATTAACTCAATATGGCTAAAATACATTTTTTGACATCGCATGGGCATACATTTTTTGACATTTTATTGAGCAAAAAACTTCTATTCTGCAGTTAGTTTTGGAAAGTTAAAACAAAAATAATACTAGTTTAATTTCGCTTCCACTGTTAATGGAATTTGCCAGCATGAGACAAATATATTGTTTACAATAGTTGACACAAAATGATCAATACCTTTTTTTATAATCATTATGTCACCAATTTATCTACCATACTTGCAAAACACCAACAAAGATATTTAAAATCAAGTAACTAATAAGTGATACCACAACTTGCTTTCAGAGATGCCAAATTATTGTTGTTTAGTTAGAAATTATTTTTTTTTGTTTTTGTGTATAAAGTATCATAAATCTATAATTGAAATATGTTTGTATAAGAGATGTAAAGTCTTTTTAAAGACAAAGAACATGACGACAGAAGAAGGTAAATAGAAAGTTTTTTTAATCATTGTTGTCATGTAAACAGTATTCTTTACCACTTGGCCATGCTGCCGAATTCAAGAAAACATTCAAACACAAATATGAGAAATACTTCTTTGTCATAATTTATAAAGCAATTAGATTGGTTGTGCACAGATTGTTGGAGAATCAGCTTTCTAAGTCATACTTCTATAGGTTTCGAACTCGCTCTCATCCCGGCCTTTGGCCTTTGTCATAATTACACGCCTTTATTTACATTCTTGTTTGATCATTGGCTTTTTGGTAAAATAAGTTATTTTTTTTTTGGTTATCGCTTTGGACTTTATGTTTGTATTATTAACTTCAGTTATTGTTTTGGTTGCCGGGAAGAGCCATCACTTTTTGAATTTGCCAAACTGAACTGTATTCAGCTGTGCCATTGTTCTTGGATTTCTGTTCACAGTTGATTTGGAATAAAGATTCTTAGTTTTGCTTTCATTGGTATTGCTTCTTGGAAGTGCAGTTGGTGAAGGCCTTGGAGTTCCCCCGGGCCACGTTGTAGTCAATTTTAGCTGATTGCAACACAGATAAACTTAAGATTTTTGGTGGCTTTACATAATGCATTTGCTGGTACAAACACAGTCACACAGCTCTCTGAATTATTACTTAATAATCTGGATAAAAACAACGTATAGGTTTTTTTTTCAAAAAAACTTGCAATTAAAATGCACATCACACTTAGTTGTAACATACCAACACGTATCATCTTATTTATTAATGTAATAAATTGTGCACTCTAAGCATATAGTTCAAAAACTGAAAATAATATCAAAATATATGAACATTAATAATTTGTTTGCTATTGTGATCAATATGAGCAAGTTATACAAAATGTAGTTTGGTTCAACTATTATCTTCATTATCTTGCAGCTTTCTTCTGCTTGGCAGTCTTAACAAACAGTTCAATATTACATCATATCACTTCATAAATAACTAATATTTTGGCTTCTCTAAAATCAATCACTGTCAAGCTTGCAACTTGGCAAAATTATTTACTTGACTTAATAAATTGATTTGTAAAATAAAAGTTTGTTTGCAGGAAAAAAAAAAAAGGAAATCTTTATCAAAAATTGTAAATTATCAATCTAATTGATGAAAAGTCGAAGATTCTTGGAAGTCTCTTAAAAATGGTTCATCAATCCCTGGTTAAAAACCACTGAACTTTTAAATTTTTAGTTGCAAAGCTTTGTACCTTAATAGACATTAAGCAATGGCTTGAAGAAGATAACTATACAAAAAGCTGCTTTTTCTATGCAATTATGCATAATAAAAAACTTATTTACTTGATTATTGGTTTCAGTTACAATCTCTTCTTTTGCAGCATTTGCTCTTTCTTCATTTCGACAAACAAGATGGACTTCTCCACCTTTTTTTGCAATTTCAAGAGCAGCAGCTTTGCCGATCCCACTGTTGGCCCCAGTTACCATAAAAACAAATTCTGATACATTTTTATCTAAATCCGCTTGAGAAAATGATTTGCTGGCATTGTTATAACCAGATCTAAAATCAAGAACATCATGTAAATATAATTTAAACAGCACAAATTTAAAAATTTACATTTAAACCAGTTCCAAAAAATAACCTTTACAATAACCATTAGTTATATGTATAATTGCATCCAAATATTAGGCTAATTTGCTGTAATTTGCTAAGCCTAAACAAAAATTGAACCATAGCTTAGTATGTGATACAAAAGTACTTTGATTTATCACATAGCACTTTATTACATAATTAAGTAATAATTAAATTAAAAAAGCTCTTTATTAAAACATTACAATCATCTAAAGCAATTAATTTATTTACAGAAATTCATTGTATTAATTTTTAAAGACATTTTTTAGCAAATTTAAACTATTAATCACCACATAAAAACAACAATCAATATTACCTGATAATAATTGTTATGTTTGCTATGTTACGAGATTTTTATTTAAGCATTGCATAGTGGGCATAGGATTACATATTATTAAGAGTTGCAATGCTCAAAGAGCAATGTATTTACTACAATTTAACAAATAATGCATTCCACAATGGCTTTATTCTGAGTTGGCAATAGGATAAAGCAGGTAAAAGTGCTATATTGATGGTGCACATTATCAAAATAATTTTGATTCACCACTCTGTTGCATCCTCAAAAAAACACTTTTGCCCCTTTCTTCCATTTGGTAGTTTTAGCAAGCAATCTTAAATAATATTCATGTCATGACAAAAAAAACACGTCTTTCAGCCAAACTGCAACATATTGTCATTTCTGAAAGCAGGATAGTCTAATCACTTAATGATCAACCCAAGTTTAATGGGGTCTCTTCAAGTAGTAATCGTAATTGTTTTTTTGATAAAACTAATTGGGAACCCCCACAGCATTAGTAGAAAATATAAAAAAATAAAAGGAGAAAGATCTTATCAAAATGCAATAATAACCACAGAGGGGTTCTATGTTATTTTCAATTTAACAAAAATTGCTCATAATGACTTCTTGAAAAGATCCATTTAATGCCTCACATTGTCCTGAAGTTAAGAGAACAAAGATGATGATAATAACTTTTCTTGATTTTGAATGGCTTAAAAATCTTAAACAATGCATTTACACAGATTTTTTGGATCTCTTCAAGAAATCACAATAAGTGATTTTTTTGGTGAAACTAACCCAAAATCCCTCCTTCAGCAACAAGATGGAATAAAAAAGATACCAAAAAGAACATGACCTCTTGAAGAAGTGTTAGTAACCACAGGGGATTCTGAGGTAGTTTCACTAACATAGAATTCCTAATGGTGACTTTTTGAAGAGACCCAATTTATCTATATATATATCATAAAACAAATTTAAAAAATAAACTACATACTTGGTAAACTCTTTCAAACCACGAATCCCAAATACTACTTTCTGATATAAACTCATGGCACAATATTAGTTCCTTTTATAAAAAACTTTATATGAAACAATATAAATCTAACAAAAAGTAACACTTTACAATAAGTAGAATATAATCATTGAAACAATGAATAAAAATTGTGACCAAATGACTTTGGCTCTAGTTTGACCGCAACTTAAAATTTGTTGTTTTTTATTCGTTACTGAGTTATTTTTTTATTGATAAATATGAAAAATAACTTTATCCAACACGAAAAGCTTTAAATAATTTTTAAATACTTGTCTACGTCTAGTTTAAAGCTATTATTGCACAAAAACAAACAGACAAACAACTGAAACAAATTTTTAATGCAACATTTTCAAATACGGTAATTTGCCGTTTTTTATGATTATTTTCCTGCAACACAAAATCGTTAAAAAAACACAGTTTTTGCAGGTATGTTTGCAACCAATATCATCGCTTTTTCAGCATAGGTTCACTTATTTCTAAAAAGTAAGTAACACAAGAATTTTTCTTGAGAATCATCATAACTTTAAAATTGTTCAAACAAACACGAAACAGGAAATATCTTGAGTAGAAAATCTTAGGCTTATTTAATGCTTCCCGGCCTAAATAGTATGCGTTAAGATTGATTGTGTTTATTTTCTTTTTTGGGTAAAACAATAAATTCTGCTCAGTTTTAATAATATCACTATCCCTAATACTTTCTCGTTACTTTAATTATTTTAAAACATCAACATTTTGGTCTTAACACTAAACTGCTGAATGTTGACAGCGTCATTCTTTAATATAACTGGACGAAAAAATTATGTAACGAATTGTGTAACTTATCACGAGCTAGTGTTTACGTAATCGTGGCTCTTTCGTATTTCTGACGTTTTTATCACTTACCATTGTAGGCTTACGTTTAGAGTGAATACAAGATAGACTCGATCTTGATGTCAGTTTATCTAATAGAGTAGCTGTTTTGAGAGTTCAGTAGACGTTGGGACATGTCTTGGTTCTCGTTCACTATTAACTGAGTTTAACTGATTATTTATTAAATTTTGGGGGAATCCCCAAAGCTTGCTTGTTAGTAAGGACAAACAGGGAACGAGACTAGTGATGTCAACCGCGCAGTGCCGCGTAGTAACCTTTTTTGGAGGATCTTGCCACGTACCGCGCCGCGTGCAAATTATGAAAAGTTTACATTTAAATTTTAAGCAAATCTTATTTTGTATAATGCTATTGCTTGGGTTGCCGATTTAGTTGCTCCCCTTCATTAATCTAATCACAGAAAGCAAAGTGTCAGGAGCATAATCCACTGAATAGCCTCTTACCATAGTACCGGTAATTTATAATGTAAATAGCGCGTAAAGCGGCCAAAAAGAAATATGAGAGAAACTAAAATAAATAAAGAGAGAGGTGAACTGCTCTCAAACTTAAAGAAAGCAATGGAATCTAATTGAACAGCAGAGAAAGGCTTGTAAAAAATATTACTAAGAAAGAATAAGCAATGTGAATTTTGAAGATAAACTTGAGTTAGAGTATGTGAAGCTTCCCTTTTTTTTTAATCAACTTGGCATTTGAATTATTTTATTCCTTTAAGTCGATTATTCAATACCAAAACAAAGTCTTAGCTTTTTTTTTTATCAGTTTTTAGGGTTTTTATTCATTTTTCGCCGTTGGTAACCTTGCAACTTTTGGGGATTTACCAAAATTTAAAAAGTAATAAACTAAACTCGGCTAATAGTGAACGAGAACCAACTATTGTTACTTAGTCTAATAAACCTTGTTTACAAAATATCCTATTGTATTACTTTGTAAAGAAGCACCCAAACTTTAAACGCCATTGTTTTTTATATAAGAAGTACTAATTTAAGCAAAACAAAAAAGCAAATTATAAAATCAGACATAGAACTGTAGAATAAGTTTTTGAAAATCCTCTCAATGTAAAATTGAAGTTACCAACCATTAATAAGTAATTACATTTCAATAATTAATTTTAGCAACTCATAGATATTTCTTAATTTAGTTTTTAAAGTTTAATTGAAAAGTACTCTGTAGCAGATATTTTTTTAAATGAGTTTTTCAAAGTCTTTCTAGTGGTGTCTCAATTTCTTTATAATTTTTAAATGGTACATCTATGCTACTATGTATCAGTATCAGTATCAGTATCTTTTATTTCAGTTCCGCCATAAAAAACAAAGTGAAATAGGAAATTTGTAAGTCTAAAAAGCAGAACAGAAAAAGGAAGAGGCAACAAAACGATAAACGTTGTGGCATGTTGTGGCATGTAATGTTGTGGCATGTTGTGGCACGTTGTGGCATGTAAATCAGTGGTTCCCAACCTTTTTTTTGTCGCGGCGCATTTTAGAAAAAACGAAAATTATTTGGCACACCTTGAATATTTTGAATACAAAATTTATTTAAATTGTCCGTTTTTTACATATCACAACAAAAAATTAAGGCAATAACCGTAATTTAGCCTGTTTCCAGGAAATTCACTGAACTTGCATCTTTGTGACAGGATCGCAACAATTCTGTCAGTGAGAAACTTGTGCTTGATGTTTCTTAGCAACCATTTCAATGTCAGGACGTATTTCAGAGAGACAAACCCTCATTTCTTCTTCAATGCAACAAAGCCGCTCTCGTTTTTCGGACTTCATATTGTGGAGAGTTGAAAATCCGAGCTCACATAAATATGATGTCGAAAACTGCATCAGAATGGTCAAAGCCTTTTTAGCTAATGAAGGGTATTCTTCTTTGACAGCAATCCAAAATGTATCTATTGGTACCCCAGCATGTTTGATTTTAAGTCCACGATCACTGGAAACACATGCCAACTCCTCTTCTTCACATAATAAAAGACCAGTGCTAGATGAATTCTATAAAAGGATTTCGAACCCAGTCATAGTCATCGGTCTTCAGTGATGGGAAATAAAAGTTAATTTTTTCTTCGAGAGTTGTTAATTGTTGAAATACAATAGGGCTCATCTTCCTTATGCAGTTTTGTCGTACTAAAGGGAACATCTCAAGGTTACCATCTTTAGCTCTGTTCTTCCAAATTGCAACTTTTTTTTTAAATGCGATCAACTTATCTGATGAAGTCAGAATGTTTTCTTCTCTGCCTTGCATGCTTGTGTTGAGGCCATTGAGATGTGCAAATATCTCTGCCAAATATTCTAGCCTTGAAAGCCAAAATTCATATTCAAGATATTCACAGAAGTGTTCATGTTCTTCTGTTTTGAAAAATGCATAAAGTTCTTTGTGCAGTTCATATACACGCCATAGCACCTTTCCTCTTGAAAGCCATCTCGCTTCAGTGTGCAGAATCAAACGTTTGTGCCGAGAATCCATATCAACACAAATTTTCTCAAAAAAACGAGACTTCTTCGGCCTCATTTTGATGAAATTCACCATTTCAACAACTTGTTTTAAAACTTGACTTAAGTCATCTGGTATTGTTTTTGAAACAAGTACTTCCCTATGGAGGAAGCAGTGGGTTTGTACAACATTAGGATTTTCTTTTTGTACGAGTGATACAAAACCTTTAATACTGCCAACCATACATGGTGCCCCATCAGTACATATTCCAATGCACGAGTTCCAAGATAAATTCCATCTTTCAAAGTAAGCAGATAATATTTCAAAGACGTCTTGGCCTCTTGTAGTGAGTGACATTTCCTTGCAGCACAAAAATTGATTTATTATTTGACTTCCATCAACGAAACGAATAAACGCAAGTAACTGTGGTTTGCCGCTGATGTCGGTTGATTCGTCAACTTGTAAAGCGAATTCAACGGTGCTCTGAAGTTTAGTCTGTACAATTTCCTCGATATTAGCAGACAAATCCACAATACGTCTTTGGATTGTATTATTTGAGAGGGGAGTCTTGCATATTTCTTGTTCGGCTTTGTCACCCAGAATTCTTTTTACTATCTTTCTGCAAGCAGGCAAGATGATCGACTCAGCCAAAGTATGTGATCTTGTTTGCTGTGCGATCATTTCGGCGACATCATACGAAGCAGCTTGTGCCTTTTCAGAAACAGTCAGCCATTTTTTAAAAACGGTTTTTTGTTTGGATTGTTGCTCTAGTAGTCTTCGAAAAAAGTTCAGATTTTTATCTTGAAGCTGCGAATGTTTGGTTACAAAATGTCTACTTAACTTGCTGGGTACCATACCTTCGTTTGACATTTTTTCGCCACAAATGACACACAGCGGGAAAGGTTGATCCTCACTACCAGTCCAGTGAAATCCATATTTCAAATAATCATCGCAGTATTGACGTTTTGGTCGAGCTTTTGGTGCTTTATCACAGGGATTTGCTGCCCTGGAACGTTTAATTTCTGATTCATTATCATCAATACTATTTTTCCTCTTGATAAATTTATCCATTTTATTGGGTAACTTAAAGCGCGACAAGATAATATCTTGACCGAGTGCAAACAATTTAGTTTAATATCTTACGGTAGTATTTAGGGCACAGTTGAATGGCTTAGATGTGCGTCAGTGTTTGTATACGTCACAATCGCTATTTATTTCATGCTTTATTTTCCACAATGCACCCACACAATGAACCTTATTCAAGCGTAAATAAACTTGAATGATACATTCACCAACCAAAAACAACTCAATTACTATCAACAATATCGTTAGTGTGCCGTACTGACTAACGTTGGCGGCGTGGAATTTTTTAAAGCCTACTTGATTGAATTTAACTTCAATATTTTTTTGCGGCGCACCTGATGCCATCTTGCGGCGCACTGGTGTGCCGCGGCGCATAGGTTGGGAAACACTGATGTAAATTATGATTTCAGTAGAGCATTAAAAAGTACTTTAATATTATTTTCAGCGTAGTTAGGACAAAGCTTAAAGGCTTAAAGCAGTCTTTATATATTACAAAAAAGTTAAAAGTGTTAAACTTAGTTCAATTGATTTAACAAAAACCAATTTAAATTTGGGATAATACAAAATGTGTTAATGGAGATAAAGAAATTCTTTTTGTAACATGTTAGAAACTATTAAAATAGTTTAAAATACATACACCACAGTGTTAATGTGTTGTATTTGGCAAAATACTTTGAAAAAAATGTAAAAGCTAAAGCACCATTAAGTAGATGTGTACAAACTGCAAAAAAGGAGTTTGTAATTCAGTTGCTAATCTTATATGACAATTTAAGACCTATTTTCGTCTAAAAAAGAAAAGAAATAAAGGCCTTTTGCAAAAAAAAAGATTTGTATAAATGCATTAAAATTATATTGTTTTCTCTTCATGTTGCAATTGCATATTAATCTATTGAGCAACATGCTTTAACAAAACATTATTGGATTTAACTTAAAAAGTCTATTTAGCTGCAATGATTAGTTTGGTATTATTTAAAATCAAATGAATTGAATAAAAATTGATCTTAACTGAACTTATTAATGGTTTAATTTACTTGTATCTAATTTTTCATGATTTCTTTCAGAATGCAATTTTTAATAGTAGTTAACTATGCCTTAAATTGAATGCACTTATTAAATATAGTTTAATAAAGGTTATTTGTGAGGATTTGATATACTGTTATAGCTGTCAAAAATAGCTTAGCATGAGAACAACTATTGCTTTGACCACAAATGCATATCAAGGGTTTTGGTAAGGTTTTACGGTTAAGAAATCTAAGTAATTTATGCAATATGTTTGAGTGATTATTTTTTCAAATTCCAAGCTAAAAACATTAAAAAAAAACAAACTTGATAGTAAGCAAGGTTTGTGTTTACAAAAAAAGAGATAATTATATTTTTTTTATATATCTTTTCAACTTGCAGGAAAACATTGAGGGGCATTATACTAAGAGCAATTATTGGCTCTCTTCAAGAAGTCACATAAGCAATTTTTTCGGTGAAACTTACCCAGAATCTCCATTCAGCACCAGAATGGAATAAAAATGAAAACTAAGAGGAAAAAGGCCTTTCAAGAAGCGATAGAAACCACTGAGGATTTGGAATTAGTTTCACAAACAAAAATTGCATATGGTGACTTCTTAAAAAGACCTAATTATCTTATCAGCTTCTAAAGATGCCAAGATATTGCTGTTGGGTTGAAATTTTTTATTTGTTTTTTTTTTAGCTATAGAGACATTACTGAATTAAGGCTGCTTGCTGGGATGCCAAGCAGAGTAATGTGCTTAAAGTGCTTCCAATGATACAGCAAGATTATGCCAATAGCTATTTTTTTTATTTTATTTTTTTATCTCTATATTTATCCTCCTGACTCGCAGGAAAGCGACGGAGGCGCTATACATAGGGTAGGCAATTACCCCGACCTACTTCTGGAGATGCTAAGATATTGTCGTCCGCTAGTAATTTAGTAGAGATATTACTGTAATTTAGAACTGCTTGTCAAGGCCACCAAGCAGGGGAAGGTGCCGTAAAGTGTCTTTCCCAAAGACACAACTATTGAATTGAATGCCAATAGCTATTATGCCAATTGCCAATAGCTATAGAATCTGAAATATAAGGGTTTACTTTGATGACTACAACAGTGAGTATTGTTTGAATAAACACCTTTTTAAAAAAAGAAAAGATGTCTAAAAATTTTCTATTTAAATATATAAATTGCGGTGCAGCGCGGTGCGGTGTAAGTTTTTGCTAACAACTTTGCGGTGCAGTGCAGTGCGGTGTCACAAATAAAAAATACTTGCGGGCTGCGGACACAAAATTTTGTATCCGCGACATCACTAAACGAGACATGATATTTTTTTCGGCGATACAGATAACTTGGCAAAATATTACCAAATATTGTTAAGGTTTGATCCTGAAGTGCTTAGGTGCTTAAAGTTAAACAGGAGCGTAGCCACAAAAAAACTTAAGGAGGGGGCCAAAAAATTGTGCAGAAATATATCAAAAATAAACGAAAATTGACTGGTAGCCATCAGAATTTGACCTTAAAAAAGCAAACTTTTTCGTCTTCTAATCAATTGCCATATAAGGATTTTTTGCTACTGCACTTTTCTTTGCTTTGACAAATGACAGCGAAATGTGTGAAACTTTAGGTCAAAAAATGCTTTATTTTTTTAAAATGGCAAAATTAACTTTTCAAGAAATTCAAAAAATTAAATACAAATTGCATCATTTAAATAAGGCCAATCTAAACCCCGTTACTAAAAAAAACTTTTAGTTTTTTGGATGTAAAAATTTAACAAACAGATAATGATATGGTTTAAACTCGCATAACTCAAATTTGTCCTGTTTTTTATTTTCATCATATTATTTTGTAGCATTTAGTATTTAATATATATATCTAGCTAATGTAAGTTTCACAAACTTTTACAGATTTTCTTTATTTTTAAAGCCAACAGTACAAGAACTTTTCTGCATGTGTTTTTTACAATGCAAGACTCTCTCTATCCAAGAAAGAAAAAATGAATAAACGAACAAAAATATACGCTAGCGTGAAAATGCGGCGATCGCTACAATTTCTTGTCTTGACTCGCAGGACAACTGTCAAGCAATTGTCTGACCTACTTCCGGAGATGCCAAGATACCGCCGTCCAGTTGTAATTTTTTATTTTGCATTTTTAGTTAAATTTAGCGCTACTTGCCAAGGCCGCCAAGTAAAGGAAAGTGTCGTAAAGTGTCTGTCCAAGGACACAACAAAATAGCACAAGTAGATTTTGAATCGCGACCGTGTCGATCATATTCGCCATCAATCACTGCGCTCTTATCCATTTGACCACGCGGGCGACATGTCTGGACATGGCTAACACATTTTTCACCAGTGTGGGCGAGTGATTGAGAGCGCCATGATTCATGGCGAAGTCGATCAACACGGTGGCGGTTCAAAATCTAGTTGCGTAATTTAGTTTGGTCTTTGGGAAAAACACTTTACCGCACAGTTTTCTACTTGGCGATCTTAACAAACAGATCCAAATTTCAATCATAGATCGATCGCTACATAAAAAATTAAAAAACTAAACAAAAAGACTTCAACCAGACAGCAATATTTTGGCATTTCCGAAAGCAGATTAGGGCAATCCATTAAAACATTGAGCCACCAACGTTTGCTTTAAATAGAAATCAATGTTTTTGCAAATATCTGTCCAAGCTTCATTTTGCAACCCCATAGAGCCCTGATGTTATCTGACTGAACTAGTTTTTCTAGCATAACTGTACAAGCTTCAAGCTTCTATTAGAAGAGGGTTTGTTAACCTAGGAAGGTTTATTGGCTTTTAAACAAAGCCATCATTGTAGGTAACCAGCGTCACACCATTCAGGAATTTGTCGTAAAATCTCTTTTCTAAGTGCACCGCAGATATCGCTCAGGCAGATTAAGCATCAAACTCAGGTCCTTCTGCTTGCAAATCAGAGTGTTTGCACACTGAGCGATCTAGCCAACTACGAGAAGTTGTTTTATTTTGATCGATCTAAAAATTCATTTTTAACAAAACAGACAATACCTAACAAGATGAAATCGATATGGCGTAACCTAAAACGTGTGGTTGAAGGTTCCCATTTTACTTTGATTGCTATAAAAAGTGTGGCAAATGTTGTACGAGCTTTTATTGAATACTTTTCTTATTAAAGTTTGAAAAAACTTTTTGGTTTTTGTTTTTTCTCGCTTCTTTAATATTACTTTACAAACAAGTAAATAAAGATAATAGATAACAAAACCGAAATAAGGCTAATGCAGGTGAGTAGTTTCCTTATTTTAAATTTTAGTTGTTTTTTTTATAAAAGGAACAATGAACAAAAAAATAAAACGATAAAACCCCATTTTTTTAAAAATTGTAATTTGAAATAAAACTGTTATATTTATTTTCAAAAAACAGCTGGTAACCATAAAAAAATAAAGAAGTAATAAAAGAAAAAGTTGATTGTGAAGCCAAATATGAGAAGAGTCGCATATTTTTTTCTCTATTACGACAATTCATCTTTGTTCCAACAGTGTGCCTCCTGGAACACTCATGAATGCTTCTAAGGGGCGCACTGTAAGAACACTTGCAATTTCACTTTATCTTAAGGTTTCAGAAATAAAACTACAATAAGGGATAACGATTTTTTACCAGGCTTTACTTAACAGCATGGAAAAGATTGTGTCTCATTTACGTAATTCTAAATGCTTTTACACATTAAAATAATAATTTTTTTTCATTAGTAAAAACTAACTTCACATCTAAAAATATAAAAAAACTTTCTAAAAAATTGCTGTTTTTTCAGTATTTCTGCTAATATGAAATGAAATTGACATAGAAGTCGGCAGCGTGGTCGAGTGGTTAAAGCGCCGGGCTCGTGACCAACACATCTCGGTTCAAAACCCACTCGCGCCATTCTGTTGTGTCCTTGGACTCCACATGGAGTACGAGGTCTGACGGTTTTGGATGACGAAACTCGATGCTGGCTTAATGACATCACTGCCAGCATCTGATCCAGGCAGTGCAAGCAGTCTGGGGTAGTAAAAGGATAAACCTTCGGCCCCAGTCCTGTTTGTGTCTGACCTGGAGTGGATGCCCTTCAAACGACGACGTTGTGTCCTTGGAAAAAACACTTTACGACACTTTCCCCTGCTTTGTGGTCATGGCAAACAGTTCTAAATTAAAGTCATATCTCTATTAAATTTCAAGCGGACAGCAATATCTTGACATCTCCAGAAGCAGATTGGGGTAATTACCTACCCAATGTATTAACGCCTCCGTCGCTTTCCTGCAAGTCAGGAGAATAAATATAGAGATAAAAATATAAAAAAATATACAGATTGTCCACAAAGTCTTTAGACAATTTTATAAATTCATTAAAAAATTTTGAGAAGTGTTATCAAAATAATTTTTTTTGCGTATTAATCAGTTATTATTAAAGTTTTTGCTAATATCACTTTTTTATTTCAGAGATGAATTGGATAAATAAAACAATTGAAATTAAATAAATAAAAGAATTTGCTCTCAACATTTTGGAAAAAATCGAAGAGGATGGTCACTTTCTTAACCGCATTTGCTTTAGTGATGAAGCAACTTTTCATGTGTCTGGAAAGCTTAACAAACATATTGCAAGAATATGGAAAACTGAAAACCCACACATTACGAGGGAAATTGAACGTGACAGCCCAAAGGTTAATGTGTGGTGCGGACTTTTGTATAACAAAGTTATTGGACCATTTTTCTTTGATGAAAAGACAATAATAGCAGACATTTACCTTGATATTCTAACCGAATATGTAGGACTCATATAGAAATTTATTAATGCTTTGAATAAAAACTTTACTATTTACTGATATTACTTAAACATTTCAGAGATTTCCAACTTCAATTGTAGTATTAATAAATTTTTAAAATTGTATAAGGACTTTGTGGACACCCTGTATACACTGTTAAAAAACATCAAAAGAAAAGTTGCAAAATTCCGCAAACATCAAAAACGCCGACTGCAATGATCAAAGAACTCTCAGCAGTTTTTTTAACAGTGTATATACGAATAAAGCGTTTAATAATGCAAGTATGATTTCACTTTTAGAAAAAATAAAAAAAGAAAACACAAAGGCGCACTGTTGGAGGCTATTCAACAGTGCGCCTACTAATACAGTCAAAAATATAACAGGATAGTTCTTAGCTGTTCAAAATTATTTTGGTTCTAGATAGAAAGTTAAAGACAATTTTAAATTATTAATTTAAACAACTTTTCGAAAACTAGTTTTTGTCTTTTGAAATTAACAGTTATGTCTGCCATATTTAAGTTATTATTACGTAACAAGTAAATCTAATTCTCTCTCCAAATTCAAAAATAGCAGGCAAAGGTATGGCAGGTAAAGGTAACAAAAACAAAAGCAATAAAGATGAATCAAGCGATAGCCCTGGTCGCAACGAGAAAAGCAACTTTACTGAAGCTGATCGACAAAAATTATATAAAATTTACGATACGGTTGCAAGCCTGACCAAGCAAGTTTCTAAACTGCAAAAAAGACTAAAGAAAAGTGACCAAAAAATTGAGGAACTAAAAACAGAAAATGAAAAACTCAAACAGATCTTAAACATAAACACTCTTGAGATTGACAATTTGCAGCAATACTCCAGAAGAGAGAACATAAGAATTCATGGCATACCTGAACCTAAAAATAAGAAGGATGACGGTGAAAAAGTGGTTGTCGAGTTGGCTGAAAAGCTGGGTATTACCCTAGACAGCTATGATATCCAGCGAGCCCACCGTTTGGGTAGAATAAGATCACCAAGGGCGAAACCGCGTCCTATAATTGCTAGGTTTGTCAAATATAAACATAGAAACGACATCTTGTTTTCAAAATCGAAACTAAAAGAATGCAATGACGAAAAATTTAAAAACGCGTTTATCACTGGAGATTTGACGCCTCTTCGCTCAAAACTTCTGAATTACGTAAAAAATGACTGCGAAGGAAAATTCGTTCTCTGCCACACATACAATGGCAGAATTCGAATGAAGAAGTCTGCTCTGGAACAAGGTGTCCTAACTGATGGAAGCAAAGATGAGGGTACTGGTAACTGGATAGTGATTTCGTCTCCAGAGGATCTATTTCGACTTGATATTAATGTGGACTTTGCCAACCTGGACTACAAACCAATGCTTTTCAATGAGGTTAGTCATTGTGATAGTGAAGGTTGAAGCAGCGAGAGCCTTGAATAGGCCTAGTTGTCTGCGGCTTGAAAAACGCAGTCTCAGTAAAATGACCACATAACTTGCAATGGCATCCAAAACTAGAATTCATAAATTAGATGATTGTGATAATTCAATTAATTCGGTCGAAAAATTGTTTCTCGAAAATGTGCAAAAATGCAAAATGTATAACCCTTTATTATTTAATCCCGTCTTAGATTCAGATCAGTCCTTATTTGTAATGCATATTAATACAAGATCCCTGCAACACAGTTTTGAAAATCTAAATGATCTCTTATTACAAATGAAGTTTCAACCGGATATTTTGTGTGTTAGCGAAACCAAAATTAAAATCAGCCTTTCAATATATATATCTCTACCTGGTTATGAATTTTTTCACGTTGACTCTCCGACAAATGCTGGTGGTGTAGCTATATATACGAGGTGCATTCAATAAGTTTCCAGACTTTTTTGGTATGGACACTTTTATTAACCGTACACACAAAAAACTCTAGTCCCCTTCAAAGTATTCTCCTCCGACATCAATGCACTTGTTGTACCGTTCCAACAACTTCTGGAAAGCCCCCTGGAAGTCTTCTTGTGTGAGCGTGTTTAGGACCCTCGTCACAGCCTCTTTCATGTCCTCAATTGTGGAATAACGATTGCCTCTGAGGTTTTCCTTGAACTTTGGGAATAGCCAAAAGTCGCAGGGAGCAAGGTCCGGGCTGTAGGGAGGATGGGGAACCGTCTTGATGCCCATCTGGGTCAAATAGTCTGTGACGAGGATGGATTTGTGGACTGGGGCATTGTCCTGATGGAAATGCCACTGACCTGATTCGAAGAGTTCTGGCCTCTTCCGACGGAATGTCTTCCTGAACTCCCTTAAAACTTCAATATAGTACTCCTTGTTGACTGTGATTCCAGTGGGAACCCAGTGAATGTAGATTATGC
Organism: Diplosoma virens; assembly: GCA_963680785.1. Taxonomy (NCBI): domain Eukaryota; kingdom Metazoa; phylum Chordata; class Ascidiacea; order Aplousobranchia; family Didemnidae; genus Diplosoma; species Diplosoma virens. Next base: position 6,058,279 of record OY796890.1, on the reverse strand, counting down.
CCATGCTGTCAAAAAAAAGGATCATCATGAGTTTCTGGGTGGACTTGCTCTGTCTGGCCTTCTTGGGTCTAGGAGATCCAGCATGCTTCCACTGGGAACTCTGTCTCTTGGTCTCTGGGTCATAACAATAGATCCAGCTTTCATCGCAGGTTACCAGGGCATCAAGAACTTGGGGATCTGAATTAATGAGCTCGACCATCTCCTTGCTGTCATTGCAACGTCTTTCTCTCTGATCTTCCCGGAGCACTCTTGGGACGAACTTCGCGCAAATCTTCCGCATCTTCAGTTCCTCACGAATGATTTTGTGTACAGCTCCCACACTGACATTAAACTGTGCGCTTAGTGTCTCTATAGAAACACGACGGTCCCTATTTATGAAATCGTTTATTTGGCCAATCATCTCTGATGTTCTGACTTCCCTACTCCTCCCACATCTCTCATCATCCCTCAAGGACTCCATGCCTTCCTTGAATCTCTTGTGCCACTGAAAAACTGATGATCGATTCATGCAAGATGGTCCATAAGCAGTCTGAAGCATACCATACGTTTCCGTGGCAGTTTTTCCAAGTTTAAAACAGAACTTGATCGCATATCGTTCTTCTAATGTGTCCTCACGTCCAGATTGCATTTTTGAAATTCACCAGCTGTGACAATCAGGATTTAGTAAGGTGTACTCTAATTCTTACTGTAGCTATAAATTTGCACCTAAACAAGAAAAAATTGGTCAATCATTTCATAAGGAGTATAGTAACAACATACTGAAATATCTCGAGTTTACGGCAATTATAAATGCCTGTACAAAAAAAGTCTGGAAACTTATTGAATGCACCTCGTATATATATCCAAGCAATTGCAATATGATTTAATTTATGATTTCAACCTTGATTTATTGTCTTGTGAAGATATTTGGATTAATGTTTTCAAAAAAAAATAGTTCAAAAAAATATTTAATCGGCATTGTATATCGTCATCCTAACACTTCAAAATCTGATTTTATTACTAGGTTTGGTGATATTTTGCAAAAAATTAACAGTACTAATTTAGAAACTTTTATTGTTGGTGACTTTAATATTGATACTCTGTGCTCTTACTTTAATCAATTATCTCCTTCCTCTAAAGATTACCTTCTCTCTATTTCTAGTAATGGATTTTCTCAATAAATTAATGTACCTACGCGTGTTTCTACTTCCTCACAAACGCTTATTGATCACATAATAACTAATGTATCTGACAAAAACTTAATTCCTGGATTAATTTGTTCTGATACATCTGACCACTATCCGACATTTGTTATTGCCTCTAATACTACAAAAGCAAATAATAATAAGCCTATTTTCCGAAGAAATATGAAAAAGTTTAATTCTGAAAACTTCAAGGAAGATGTTTTTAAAACTCTTTCACCTTTTTATAATTGTTCTAAAACTCCTAACAACTGAGAATTTTGATTCGCTTTTTGAAAATTTTATTTCAAATTTCAAAACAGTCATTGATAAACATGCTCCTATGAAAAAGTTATCTCAAAAGCAAACAAAATTACTTAGTAAGCCTTGGATAACAAAAGAAATATCAGTTTCCATTCGTAATAAACAGAAAATGTACGTAACTCATTTTAAAAATGGTGACATTAAGCAAAAAACATTTTACAAAAAATATTCAAACAAGTTAAACAAAATCAAAATAAAATCACGTAAGATGCACTACGAGAAAAATATAAAAGAAAATCAAGAAAGTAGTTATGAAATTTGGAAATGTATTCGGTCCGTTATAAATAATAAAAATAATAATGTAAATTCCCCAAAATGTATCATAGATAACGACAAAACCATTAATTCCTCCACTGAAATTGCTAATGTTTTAGTATTTTTCTAACATTGGTAAAAATCTTGCTTCTTCGTGCCATAATTCTTTGAAAACTGATTTTACTAAATTTATGAAAAACTCTATTTGTTCTTCTACAGTATATACCTTGAACCTCCTCAAATTGATAAAATTTTTAAAATTATATTGCCTTTAAATCCTAAAAAATCTTGTGGTTATGACAATATTTCGAATGTCTTCATACGCGCAGCTGCTTCTGAACTATCTCCTATCTTAACCGATTTTTTTACTTTTTCCTTCAACAAAGATCTTTTTCCTTCATCACTAAAAATTTCTAAAGTTGTACCAATTTTTAAATCCGGTGACAATAAGTTAACTAGTAATTACAGACCGATATCTTTATTATCTTCGTTCTCTAAAATACTAGAAAAAATAATTTATAATCGTTTAACCAATTTTTTAAACAAACATGAGATTTTTCATAAACATCAATATGGTTTTCGTGAACACCACTCTACAGAACTAGCTGTTTCTGACATCTTATCTACTTGTTATAAATCCATTCAAAACAATCAACACGCATGCTTACTTATGCTAGATTTAAAAAAGCTTTTGATACTGTGAATCCAGTGGTGAAAGTAAGCCGGAACGGTCCGGTACGCCGTTCCGGTAAAAGATTTGCTGCCGGAACGCCGTACCGGTAAAAGAATGGAAGTTATCAAATTCAATTTATCGCGTTACGTACTCTTATCTTGAAACTGTTTTGACACAATACATTTTAACACAATAGGTTTTATTTTATCACAATTACAAAGTTACTTAAAATTCTCAATTCATCGGCCCATCGCAATAAGTACAGTAACTTGAACCCAGCAATAAGTACAGTAACTTTTAACACAATAGGGAATGATTGAGCTCAGACTCGATTAAAATAGAAAGCAGTGTTGTGGAGACAACAGTTTAGTAGTGAGTCTTCTACTGACAGAGGTTGTTTTAGATTTTTATGGATTTCAAGTTATCGATTCCTGTTAAAAGAATATCAAATAAATGATAAAACATAGCGAGTATTATATGTTAAAAGTTTGATTTTTAGGAATATTTTCAGCCTAAATAATAAACCTTTATAAAATGCAAAGAAAAATTAATCATTATTGGAAGAGAAAAGAGACCAGTGATGAGACTTTTGAGTTCAGTAGCAACTAAAGTTCAAAGAACGGAGAGCAATGTTAGTAGGCCTACCCAAAGTGGTGCAATCAGCGATCATCTACTTGTGCATCAAGATCAAGTTGAGGAAAAATGTTCCACTGTTTATCCGTTAATATGGACTGAACAACAATATGAGGAATTTAAACAAAAAAACAGTTGGATGTACGCTAGTGATGGTAAACTAGGATGTACTCCGTGTCATGAAGTTAATAATTTGGGAGTAAGAGCATCTCGTGATGTTAATATTTCCACTCAATGGGCAGATGGCAATGTCACTTTTTATGGTAGCACAAGAACGGTTCAACTTTCATTACTTCGAAAAAAAATCTGTGAGCACAGAAACTCAAAAGCGCACCAAGATGCTATTAATATTCTAGAGACGGCAAAGAAAGATGTACTCCTTAATTTAAATGCACAGAGTGAGCAAAGTGCGTTTCAATCCACAGCGCGAGTGTTCAGGACAGCTTATTATGTGGCAAAAAATAGCAAACTTTTTACAGACTTTGAAAAATTGATTAACCTTCAGCAAGCCAATTCTATAGACATGGGACGTGTCTTACACAGTAAAACTGTAGCTGTTGACATACGAGGGCTGTTTGAAAAGTAACGGGACTGTGTAAATAATTATTTTATTTGAAATGCCAAGTAAAAATTACAACTTGTCCCCTTCAAAGTAATCTCCTTGAACTTGAATGCACTTTTCTAATCTCTGCTGCCATGCTTCTATGCACTTCTGGAAAGATTCCATTGGGATCGCTCTTAGTTCCTTCGTTACGGCTGTTGTTATGGCTTTTGAGTCTTGAAAACGGGTTCCTTTAATGACTCCCTTGAGCTTAGGAAACAAGAAAAAATCACAGGGAGCCAGATCTGGCGAGTAGGGTGGTTGCTCCAGCACGGCAATGTTATTTTCTGCAAGAAATTGTCGTATGCTTAAGGCATTGTGAGCAGGAGCATTGTCATGATGAAGCAGCCAGGACTTTGTCTCCCACAATTCTCTTCTTTTCTCCCTTACCGAACGCATCAAACGTCGCAAGATGTCTTTGTAAACATTCTGGTTAATGGTTTGGCCCTGTGGCAAGAATTCTAGATAAACAATTCCATGAACATCAAAGAAAACAATCAGCATCACCTTAATTTTGGACTTGAACAGCCTTGCTTTCTTGGGTCTTGGTGAGGATGCACTCTTCCATTCAAGGCTCTGCCGTTTGGTGAGTGGATCGTACTCGAAGATCCACGACTCATCACCGGTAACAACTCTACTCAGCAGATCTGGTGTAATTTCAAGTTGTTTCAGGATGTCTTGACACACTTGCACACGATTTTCCTTTTGCCCATCATTCAGCAACCTTGGTACCATTTTCGCACAAACCTTCCTCATCCCCAGATCTTCTGTGATGATCCTCCACACCCTCTCACTATTCATGCTCAACTCATCTGCTATCATTCTAACAGTAAGGCGGCGGTCACTGCGCACTTTTTCTCTCACACGCTCAACATTTTCGTTTGTTCTGCTTGTTGTTGGCCTTCCACTCTTAGGATCATCTTCCACATCCTCTCTTCCCTCTCTGAACCTCTTGTGCCACTCAAAAATCCGAGTTCTTGACATCGTAGCATCTCCGTAAACTTCTTGGAGCAAATTGAATGTTTCAGTTGGAGTTTTTCCAAGTCGAACGAGAAACTTCAAGTTGATTCTTTATTCAATGCTCATTATTTTTTAACAAAAGAAGAAAAAAAAAGAAAAAAATATTTACTAAATAAATTATCCCAAAACGAACCACAGTAAAGCACCTTTCAAGAAAAGCCTGTAAAAAAGCATATGGTTGTTACAGAATGCTGAAACTACATTTTTACAACCACAAGACATTGCGCCATCTTAAAAAACAAAGCTTTTATCACTGTTGCAAGTGTTGTTTGTGCAAAGCATACAGTCCCGATACTTTTCAAACACACCTCGTAATTGAACATATATCTTCCCATATGAAGAAAAAAACTTTAAACAAAATTATAGAGAGCAGAAGTAAGATAAATGTTTTAGCGGATGAATCAACTCGCGTGGGTGACAAATCAACTTTAATCGTGTTTCTAAGAGCTAGTATTGATGGCAAAGCGGAGCCTATTACCTTTCCGCTAGATTTAGTAAAATTGGAAAGTCTGTGCGCTTCTCATATTGCTGACAAAATTGTGGACTGTTTGCTCAAAAACGGCTACTCCATCGAGTTACTCGAAGTAATCATCGGATTTTGCAGTGATGGAGCTAGCGTGATGCTGGGGACAAAGTCAGGAGTCGGAAAGTTGCTTAAAGACAAATTTCCTGATATAATATTGTGGCATTGTCTTAATCACAGACTTGAGCTTGCTGTAGGAATTGCACTAGAAATTATCGGTGGTACAAATGACTTTCAGTCATTTCTTGAACATTTATATTCGCTGTACAGCCAGTCACCAAAGAACAAGCGTGAACTTGACCAATGATTTGCAAACGACCCTCAAAAGAATCGGCAAGGTGTTTACTATTCGCTGGGTCGCTTCATCCTTCAGGGCAGTATCAGCAGTCTGGCATTCTTTCCCAGCTTTGGCGCAACATTTTGATAAAGCTTCAAATGACGAAACGAGGCAAAGCACAGAAAAGGCCAGATTTCGAGGCATACTATCCAAATTTTGCACAATAAATTTTGTTAAAAATTTAGCGCTGATGGCGGATGTCTTGAACGAATTAACAAATTTATCAGAAACACTGCAAAGCCGAAATACCACGCTGCCAAAAGCCCACACTTTACTCAATGCGTATACAAAACGTATAGAAAGCCTTATTGTTTTTCCGGGGGAACATTCCATCATGGCTGAACAAGCAGAAAAAGCAATGTCATTTCAACAAGTAGAACTGAGAGAAGGAAGAAGCCCAGTAATAAATCAGGCTCAATTTATTCGGGCTGTAGCTGACAACATGAAAGAAAGGCTCTTCACGACTGCATCAAGCAGAGCACAGCCTAGCGTTCATGCAACTCGAAGAGAGAACTACAAAACCCTTGTTGGTCAAATTGATGTGTTAGATCCACAAAAGATTGATCATGAAAATCCTCGTTTTGGAGAAGATGAAGTGAAAAGTTTATGTGGCACCCTTCGTCTCAACAAGCAACAAACTCATCTTGCGTATATTGAATTTAAGGCAAGTGGAGGAAGAAGCATTCCTGACCAACTAAATAAGTTGATGGTGGCCGTTGACACCCTTTCACCAAGTAACGCCGACTGTAAGCGCGGGTTCAGCGCTATGAACAACATCATCACTGACAGCAGAAATGCAATCACTACGAACAATGCCGAGAAGCAGCTCTTTGTCAGTACTGTGGGGCCACCGTTCGAGAAATGGAATCCAGAGCCATACGTAAGAACTTGGCTTGGAAAGGGAAGAAGAGCAGCTCATGCAACAAGCGGCATGGCTCGACAACAAAACTTGAAAAAGGCTAACTACTATGAATCTTTATGGAAAGTTTTTAAATAATTGAGTGTTTGATTTGGATTATGTGGTTATGTGCTTGGTTGAAAATGTATCGTTATGTTAATGGTTGCAAACTTACAATAATGAGCCAAAAGTAACTTCGGTTTTGGGGATCTTTTGTACTTATTCCCCAAAATAGGCCATTTCAAATCGTGTCAATATAGTTCTCTGGCAAACCTTTTACTCTCCAATTTGCAGGCAACAGTACTACAGGACATTGTTTCGAGTCTCAGATTAGCGGTTCATTCTAATCCAGAAACAATTAGTTATTTGGGTTTTAGCTATTCTCGGATTATCTAATATTTTATAGTTCGTTAAAATTTAAAGTGTTAGGTATAATTAAGGCGTTTAGGATTTCGTGACTGGATAAGTGGATGTCTAAGACCCATTTGCCTCTTTTGATCAGCAACCACAAAAAAATTATTTTACTTCCACCACTGTTATGAGCTTCTGGCATGCATAGTACCGGTAAGAAAAATTTTCTACTTTCACCACTGTGTGAATCACAACATTTTGATTAAAAAATTAGAATTTTATGGAATTCGTGGTATTGCTAATAATCTTATGAAAAACTATTTAACTAATAGAAGGCAATATGTTTCCATTGATCAACAGTCTTCGTCACCACTTTCTATAACTCATGGTGTCCCACAAGGATCTGTTTTGGTCCCTTTACTGTTTCTGATCTATATTAACGACCTACCAAACTGCACCACTTCTCCCCCCGACTTTTTGCTGATGATACTTGTGTCATTATGAAGGATTCAATTCTAAAAAGCCTTGAAGTAAAGTGTAGTAAAGAGCTAACTAATATACTGTATATGAGTGGATGAATGCCAACAAATTAACTATCAACACAACAAAATCTCAAGCACTAGTAATTCCCTTCAAATCAAAACTTATAAACGTAAACATCAATATTGCCTTCAATCAAGCACAATTACAAGTTTTGCCCAACTTAAAATATTTAGGTATTTATTTAGATAAGGATTTGAATTTTAGCAAACACCTAAATTATATTGAACCAAAATTGCTCGTGCCACTGGTATTCTCTACAAGTGTAAACCTTATTTTTCCAGTAAAATTCTTCGAATATTATACTATTCCTTGTTTTATCCACATATTAAATATGGAATTGTTACATGGGGTTCCACATACAAATCTTACTTAAAAAAATTAGAAGTCATACAAAATAAAGCCATTTATGCTATCACAAAAACTAAATCATATAAACAAAAGTTGGCACCGCTGTATCACAAGCTAGAAATATTACCAATAAGACAATTATATAAAATTGAAATAGCAAAATTTAAGCACAAACTTTCCACCTCTTCCCTCCCCCAACCCCTACTCGATCAATTTTCAATGGTAAACCTTCGTCACTCATATTCAACTAGAAATCAATGTAATTACTCCTTGTCTTGTTATTCAACTAGTAAATTACAGACATCTTTTATCTTCAATGCAATCAAAATATGGAATTCCATACCCATTTCAATCCGGAACTTACCATTCAAACGTTTCAAAAAGAAATACACTAAATTTTCTCAAAAAACATAAGATTTGTGCACACTATATTGCTAACCTAGGTCACATAAATGCTTTTTTTAAACGATGTTTTTTTATCTTTATGTTTTTTATTGTAGTTCGTAGTGTTGTTCAATTTTCGTCTGATAGCATACTGTTGCTTTTGTTCGTTAGTTTAAATGTTACAAAATATCAGTTTTTTTTTTCATTGTTTGTTATTTGTTTGCTATTTTTTAGTTGGTTTAATTTTTTTTTGTTTTTGTTTGAATTTAACTTGGCAATAGCTGCAACTCGAAGACCTGCATTAGCGGTCACTTTGCAGTCATTTAGATCTTGTCATTGTTAAAAGTGTTTTTGCATTCTTTTACTGTTGATGTTTGAATTTTGGCAAGTGTCTATAAATAAAATTTTTTTCTTTTCTTTTCTATCCCCCTACAAGCAGAAAAATAAACTACTGATCAGGGCTTCAAACAAAACCTCACGGGATACATAAACTCGTATTAAGCGTTATTATTTTTTGAACCTGAATTGATTTATTTTACTTCTTTCCGCGCTTAAGCGCAAAGAGAAGCAAAAATTCAATAAAAGAAACAAGCAATACTCTCGCCAACGCTTGCACCGGAAACACGCTGTTAGGGCTCGTTTCCACGACGAGCGTAAAATGGGCATTCTTAATTTCTTTTATTGATCTCTCCGCGCTTAAAATCTAAGCGAGCGCTAAGCGAAGCAAAAAAATCAATAAAACAAACAAAAAATGCTCCATTCCACGCTCGTAGTGGAAACGAGCCCTAAGGCGCATAAAATAATAAGCTTCATTGATAATATATCGTAATTAGTCCAAAAAATTGGTATGGAACAATTGTAATGGAACAAAATGTCACCATTTTTTGACGATCGAATATATTCAAATATAATTCCTAAAACGTTGTATTCTTATTAATGATTTCTTTAATCTTACATGCTTGCAAATAAACTTGCAAAACAAATTAATCTAAGCTGCTGACGAGCTCTAACAAGAGCAAAACTCGAGTCTGGTGCTTCTCATTTTCAGCAGCTTGATTTGTAATCAAAAATTAAATCCTCGTGTTCAACTATATAATTAAGCTGCTATTGTCACACAAAAGATGCTATCTAAATTGTATTGTCAATGATACTAAAGGTGAGCCAATGTAGCACTGTTACAATTGCTTCAAAAAAGGGAGAAATTTTGGTGAAATTTGTAACGGTATGACGCGAGTAGATTTTGAACCGCAACGGTGTCAATCACGCTCGCCATCAATATGGCGCTCTTCATCTATTTAGTCACAGTGCCAACATTTTATAACAAACATGCACTTAGAGACGCATATTCTTTGTACTTACATGGCAATAAAAGATTGATGAGCATTTTACCATATAGATCAAAGACTTTTAAACTAAAAATTGCGCATCCTGCGGTGGGGGTGTTGTGATTTTATATAATTACGTCATAAAGCGCCTTGTCTGATCTGATGTTTAATTCATTCGCTTAAAAATGTGATTAGTTTAGTTTAGCTACAGTAAATTAGGTTTAAGGTAGTTTTAAAAAGCGTGTTCATTTCTTAAAGACTTTTCATCGACACTCATTGGGAAGAATCGTCAGAATGAACCGAGAGCAATTCGATCGTGGTTATATAGGAAAGGAGGAGTCTGATTGGTTAAAATGTCTGAGTCTGATTGGTTAAACAAAAAACTTTTTGTTTATTTTTTTATGATCCAGTAATAACATCAAATTTTGTAATTTACTTGGAAAATTTGCACGTTTGTTTAACCGCAAGTGCAGTGCTTTGCAGGGTAAATTTTATCATTTCTGCAAGTTTTTTAAATATTTGTTACTGGTAATATTCTGAAACTGTTTCCTAATTAGTCCGCATACTAAGTTTAGAAATAGTGGTAACAATTTTCTTTCTTTTTTTATCATCATCCACAAAACCATCACCGTTGTTTCTTGAGTGAATAAGAACATTATTAACAGAAACTTCAGAGCTTCCCGATATTACCTGTGTTTTTTTCCTGAACATATAATCCTTATCTTGAAACTTTTCTTCAATCATTTTTTCAATTCGTTAAATTTGAAAACAAAACCACATTCTTTACAGTACACCACTTTGACAAATATGGTCGTTGATTTTTGGTATTTAATTCAAACAACACTGAAAAAAAATTATTTCAGCCGGTAGGCCTGTTTAAAATACTGTATTTATCATAAATGTCAGAACAAGTTTTCTACTATAACTATTATTTAATTAATTTGATAATTTTAGCAACCTCTGTGACTGCACAAAAGTGATTGGCTTCTGCACAGAGTTTTAAACAATTTTTCCTTTACAAGTAAATTTTTACAGAGGCATAAAATTAATATGAAACTGTTCAGATCCGTGTGAAATGTTGGAAATATATGTAATGGCAGGACTAAAGTAAGTCACCTGCAACGCTCAAGAAATAGACGTCATTTTCTTTCTCTGCTAGTCTCTTGGTGTATTTAATTGTAAACTGTGTGTCTCGTGTAACGTAAAATATTAAATACAAAAGGAGTTTAATCTATTTAAATCAACGTGATCGATTCAAGTAAGAGGAAGATACAGGTCCACCTTTGCAAATCTAAACGTAACACTCCAAGACTCTCTTCTTTTAACACTTAACTTAGATCTGGCTCTAGCTCCCGGAGCTACTGATACCATTCCTCCGGCTCTAATATATTAAGGTCGGAGGCTTATTGGGCAACTTGTATTTAAAAATATCACTAAATTTCATTGTAAAACAATAAATCAAATTAAATCAATTTGCAATCTTATTCGAAATTTAAGAAAAATTTTTCCTATGAAGTAAAACTCCACTCAATTAATGAATTTAAAACGCTTATTTGTTCACAGTCTTAAGCACAGAGACGTGTTAAAAAGCGTTTTGTGCAAAGTAATGATAGTACCTCTAACCAGTTCTCTTTCATTGAAGTTTTTGAGTCAGAGCAAACGATGCGGGATGCCGAGAAAAGCTGCTTACAGCAACCTGTCGTTTTCTTCCTGACGCGAACGTCAAGAACGAAAACGACCAGCAGATCAAAACAACTTTTACATCTTTGTGTCACTCAACGATTAAAAACTATTTGTAGTAAAACAAAAAACATGCGTGTTCCGTTCTTAAAAATCGCCCCATTATGCATATTTACAATCTTTGAACAATCTCTTTAATTTCGCTTCGGTCCGGCTCAAATAGCCGAAGAAATAACGTTTCTATAAGCGTTTTAAATAATTTACATTTATTTATAAGAAAATGGCAACACTGCTTAATTTCGTAATTCTTAAGGAAACTTCCAGAGTATTCGCTTGACTGGCTAGCCATTGTGACATGTGTGACGTAATAATGGTTATTTGTGATTGGCTTGATCTTAGTAAGTTTCAGAACATTCGAGCAACTTATGATCGATTGATATAAATAAGGCTCGCTCGGAAGCGTTATTATTATTCATTTTAGTAACTCGATATTGGAAATTTTTTAGCTGTGTGAATTCATAGTTTTTGACCGCAAGTCTCTGGTTGCTTACGTTATTGTTCAAGAATTAAGCTAGTGAGCTTAACCTGCAGTTGATTTTACTATTGTCGGCTCCTAAGTGGATTGGGGCATATTTTTTAATAAAGAACTTATTGTGGTAGTCTAAGCTGTGGTTTAGCTATATAGACTATATTTTTGCTGTTACTGGTTCCTAGGGCTGGTCCAGTAAGAAGATTAGTGGGGGGCATTGTGCCATGTTCCCTCTTGGAGAAACAGAATGAAAGTGAAGAACCTTTTTTTTGAGATTACTGTGTTTCTTGGACAAAAAATTGACAAAACCGAGACAGAGTTAAAGTGAACACATATTTTTTACCACGTGAAAAAATTTTCCGCCAAGCATATTTGTTTGTGGTTGTATGCTTCCCAGCCTTTTTAAAAAATCTCGGTACGTCACTGCTGCGACCCAAATAAATTTGAGTGTGCGCATATTGAAACAACTCGGTATTGTTATGTATTTATTAACGTCTATTGCCTTCAAAAAGTGTTTCAAAACGTAGCTCAATATGCCTTGGGTTTGAGAAACCTTGAGTTAGTGATTTTGTTCATTAATATCAACTTTTAAAAACTATTATTTTATTTTTTTTTATTTTTATCTCTATATTTATCCTCCTGACTCGCAGGAAAGCGACGGAGGCGCTATACATAGGGTAAGCAATTACCCCGACCTGCTTCCGGAGATGCCAAGATATTGCTGTCCGCTAGTAATTTAGTAGAGATATTACTGTAATTCAGAACTGCTTGTCAAGACCACCAAGCAGGGGAAAGTGCCGTAAAGTGTCTTTCCCAAGAACACAACAGAATGGCGCGAGTGGGTTTTGAACCGAGACCATGTTGATTGTTACGATAGGAATCGAACCAACAGCGTTTGTTGATTATTGTACCGTGGTGCGGTAATCTGTATTTATTTTGTTCGTAGCCGTGCCTCGGGTAATTGTGCATTTCTGTAATGTTGGACAACAACAAAGTCTTTATTCATTATTCTGTTATGTGCTCGCATTAGAAACATCTTATTTTTATTTTGTCTTTTTTGTAAACTAATAAAAAGCAAGAACAAAAAAGAAACATGGTGTCAGAAGTGAAGAACTAAGATAGAATTGAAATTTTTGTTTTGAAGAAAAGATAGCAATCTGAAAAGAAAATGAGTAACTTACCGGTACCAGAGCCCATGAATGTGACGTCAGGCAACGTAACAGAGAATTGGAGCTACTTCAGAGAGCAGTGGAACGACTATGAAATTGCTACCGGTTTAAGAGAAAAAGACGAAAAAATTCGTGTTGCAACTCTGAGAGGAATTATGGGCAAAGATTGCTACAACATTTATAAAAGACTGGCACTGGAAGAAGAAGAAAAAGAAAGAGTTACAAGCATTATCGACGGTCTGGAGAAATATTTTAAGCCGGCGTTAAACGTTACGTATGAAAGATTCATTTTTAATATTTGTGATCAGCAAAGTCACGAAACAATAGATGAATACGTAAATAAACTAAGAGGCTTGAGTGAAACCTGTGAATTTGGAACTCTAAGAGACAGTTTAATAAAAGACCGCATAGTACTAGGAACGAAGAATAAGCAAGTACGAGCTACATTGCTGAATCAAAAGGAATTAACTCTTAACAAAGCTTTATCAGTATGTCGCAACAGTGAATTAACTGAACAACACCTGCTGAAAATTAATGATAATTCAACTTCGAACGTAAGCTCTCTACAGAATGTCCTACAAAAAGAAAGAAAATGGAAACGTGAACAAAGGAACTGTGAGTACTGTGGTTTTAAACATGCTAAGCGCAAATGTTCAGCATATGGGAAAATTTGTCATAAATGCAATAAAAAAAATCATTTCTCAAATGTTTGTAAAACAAAAGCTAATTTGTCAGTAAAATCTTTGGACGCTGTTTGTAATGATACCGAATATTCAGAGATTGGTAAATTATTTAGTTTAACACATGAAATTGGCGCTGTAAGTTCCAAAGGAAAGCGTTGGTTTGTCACTCTCGAAATGAAAATGCCAAATTGTGAATCACAGTTAGTTAAATGTCAGTTGGACACTGGTTCAACATGCAACACTATTTCTTATGCAGATTTTTGAAAATTTGTTTTGATGAGAGTAAATTGAAAAGCTCTAATGTTAAATTAAAATTGTATGATGGTACCATTTTGACGCCACGAGGACAGAGTGAAATTCAATGTCGATACAAAGATAAATTGCTCAATCTACTATTTCAAGTAGTAGAAGATCCTTTAGTTCCTTTACTATCAGCTGAAGCATGTGAGCAGCTTGGTTTGTTGCAAATTAATTTTGCTATGTGTAATGATGATATAATTTCGAAGTTTCCTGATGTGTTTGAAGGTTTAGGTTGTCTACCTGGATCTTATGAGATTGCAATTGATCATCTTGTATCTCCTGTTAAACATGCGCCAAGAAGGGTTCCTGTTTCCATAAAGACAAGAGTCAAAGAAGAGCTTGACAGATTAGTAAACTTGCAGGTGATTACTACTGTCAAAGAGCCGACTGAATGGATAAGTAGTATGATTTGTGTAAAGAAACCTAACAAACTACGTATTTGTCTTGATCCAAAAGATTTAAATAAAGCTATTAAACGAACAAATTACCCGATTCCTAATATTGACGATATTTTAGTAAAGTTATCTAAAGCTAAATTATTTTCGGTTGTTGATTGTAAAGATGGGTTTTGGCAAGTTAAACTGACGGAATCTAGTAGTTTTTTGACTATTTTTTGGACTCCCTTTGGAAGGTATAGATGGTTAAGGATGCCCTTTGGTATTTCGTCTGCACCGGAAGAGTTTCAGAGACGACTTCACGAAATCACAGCTGGTCTAGCTGGTGTCGAAGTTATAGCAGATGATATACTCATTTATGGGGCTGGCGATACTGACGAACAAGCAAGCGCGGACCGTGATCAAAACTTAATAAATCTGTTACAGCGTGCTAAAGAAAACAATTTAAAATTTAATTTAAAGAAGTTAAAGTTACGTCAAAAACCTGTGGCTTACATGGGACATTTACTCACTTCTCAGGGTTTAAAACCAGATCCTTCTAAAGTGGAAGCTGTCCGAAAAATGCCCAAGTTGGTAAACGTTAATGATGTGCAGCGATTTATTGGTTTTGTGAATTATTCATCACGTTTTTTGCCTCGATTATCAGATCTTTGCGAACCACTTCGTCGTTTGACTGATAATAATGCAGAGTGGAAATGGACAAAAGTCCACGATGAAGCTGTAGAAACGATCAAACATTTAATTTCCTGTGCGCCACTTTTGCGGTACTACCGACTAGAAGACGAAGTTACCATTCAATGTGATGCTAGTCAAACGGGACTTGGTACCGTGCTACTTCAAAACGGCCAACCGGTTGCATATGCTTCACGATCGTTGACTAAAACTGAGCAAAGATATGCTCAAATAGAAAAAGAGTGTTTAGCGATTGTATTTTCATGTGAACGTTTTTCTCAATATTTGTTGGGCAGAAATAAAATTACTGTCCAAAGTGATCATAAGCCACTGGAGACTATTTTTAAAAAACCTCTTTTTTCAGCGCCTAAACGACTTCAACGTATGCTGTTACGTTTACAAGGGTACTCATTAGATGTTAAGTACAAACAAGGTTGTAAAATGTATATCGCTGATTTTTTATCTCGCTCTGCTCTACCTTTAAACAGAGAGCAAAATAACCGTACTAATGATAATACCAGTTTTGTGTTTGTTACCAATGATCATGATAAAGTGTGTGATTCGTTTGAAAATGTTAATTTCTCTGAAGATTTAGCAGTTACTACGAAACGGTATAATCAAATTGAAAGCTGTACTGCTATTGATGAAACGTTACAAGTTTTAAAAGCCACCGTTTTAAATGGTTGGCCCGAGTTGAAACGTGATTGCCCTAAGCTAATTCACCAATACTGGCCATTTCGAGACGAGATCACCACTCAGGATGGTATTTTATACAAAGGCCAAACTGTTATAATTCCTACCTCTATGAGACGTAAAATGCTTGAAGCTATTCACTATAGTTATTTAGGTATTGCGTCATGTTTGCGACGTGCTCGAGATGTGTTGTTTTGGCCGGGTATGTCGGCACAAGTAAAAGATTTTATTTCGAAATGTTCTACGTGTAATAAATATTCGCATAGGCAATGTAAAGAACCTTTGTTAAACCATCCCATTCCTTCACGTCCGTGGAGCAAGTTAGCTATTGATTTATTTGTGTATGACAGTGTAAACTATGTTGTTTTGGTTGATTATTTTTCTGATTTTTGGGAAGTTGCAATGCTAAATAATACTATGTCGACGTCGATAATCGACTTCTGTAAACAACAATTTTCACGTCATGGTATTCCTGATATTTTAATTTCTGATAATGGTCCTCAATTGAGAAGTTCTGAGTTTACAGAATTTGCTAGAACTTGGCAATTTACTCATGTCACGACATCCCCGTATCACAGTCAATCAAATGGGAAAGTAGAATCCGCCGTTAAAATTGTAAAAAGTATCATAAAAAAGTCTCAACGAGACAAAAGAGATCTTTGGTTGTCTATACTTGATTGGCGTAATACTCCTACTGAATGCATGAATACTAGTCCTGTACAAAGATTGTTTTCGAGACGAACAAAAACTGTTTTGCCCACTACATCTGATTTGCTCACTCCGAAAATTGAGAAAGGAGAAAATGTAACTAAATTGCTGAATAACAAACGTAAAAAAGCGAAATATTATTATGATAGAAGTTCTCGTTCGTTGCGTGATTTACGTGTTAATGAAATTGTTCGTGTGCAACCGCTAAATTCTAAGCATGTTTGGAAGTTGGGCAAGGTACTCTTGCAATACGCTCCCCGTTCATATATTGTAGAAGTAGATGGAAAATTAATTACTCGTAATCGAAAATTCTTAAGGACTACGTCTGAATCTCATATTGTTTTGCCTGCGTTTGATAACTTTAATTTTGATGATAGTAGCAATTGCCAAGATCGTAAAGTCAATGTGTCTGATCCGCCTACGCGTAATCAAAGTAATGAATTTACCAATGTTAAACGTACTCGTACTAGAATAATAAAACCTCCTACTAGATTTCAAGATTACGTAATGAACTAATAATGTGCTTGTGCAAGTATTTTGAAGATGTATGGTAAAACTCTTAAAACAATTAAAAGAAAAAAGGATGTTACGATAGGAATCGAACCAACAGCGTTTGTTGATTATTGTACCGTGGTGCGGTAATCTGTATTTATTTTGTTCGTAGCCGTGCCTCGGGTAATTGTGCATTTCTGTAATGTTGGACAACAACAAAGTCTTTATTCATTATTCTGTTATGTGCTCGCATTGGAAACATCTTATTTTTATTTTGTCTTTTTTGTAAACTAATAAAAAGCAAGAACAAAAAAGAAACATTGATCATCAGTCCGGTGCGTTAACCACTCGACCACGCTGCCGACAAAAACCAGGGCGTTGAACCGTTTAAAATAATGTTCCGGTTCAAATTCAGACTTATCAAATTTTATTTTTGCTGGTTCAAGTTCAGCAAATTTTATTTTTAAGGATTCGTTTCTGGTTGAATAAAACAATCAGCTTTTAATAGGAGCATCTAGTGTTTTTGGTTTATGTTCTGTTTTTTTCAATATTTTTTTGTCCATTTCTGACAAGCGTCTAAACCAGGGGCGGACCGTAGTTTGTCCACCCCTGGTCTAACCTGAAAGCAGAGTATGCGGATCAGGGCCGTAAACGTACCAGACCAAATATTTTTTGGGGTTGGGAGCAGTGGTGATTATTGGGTGAGGCGAGTAAGGCAGTTGCCTCGGGGCCCCCTTTTTCGAAAATACCGCATATAGTTTCATTTTGCTGCATATTTTTTTTAAAGATCACTATGAAATTGTTACGAAAAGTGAAAAATCTTAGAACAAATTCATCTGAGGACCTTTTTTTTTACAGATCACTATGAGTTGGGACGAAAAGTGGAAAATACGAGATCGATTCGAAGTGATGACTTTTTTTTTAGAAATCATGACGATTTTGGGAGGAGAAAAATAGGGAAATACGAGATCAAACAACTTTTTTTTTTAGAGAACATCAATTATTGGGAATCCTGATTAGGATTTTTCCTCGGGCCTCTAATTTCGAATATTCATCACTGGTTGGGAGACAATTTTGCCCAACTAATGGTTTCGCACGATTCCACTAAAAAGCCTAAACATAACAAATATACAGGACCAGAATACGTTAGAGCAACGACATACATAGAGATATTCAATTGCACAAAAAACAATAGCCAAATTTTACTATTGAATCTTGTGTACGGCACATCGAAATAAACTATTTGGGCGTAAAATAGTTTCCTTTCTGCCAAGAAATATTTTTTCACAAGCATTTTATCCCTCCACTTAGTTTAGTCTAATTTATTAATCGTTTCTTAAATTAGCAAGAGTTGCTTAGAGAGCGCCGGTTGAAAACCGCTAAGTTGTACTATTTTGTAGAACAAGCCAAAAATTTTTTTATTAGCAATTAATGTTAGAATAGAAATAGTGCGATTTATTATTAAGCTGTTAAAAAAAATTTGAATACAAAAGCAAAACAAAAGCTAGAGTGCCAATGTATAAAATTGTAGGCAGCATGGCAACTCACCCAAAGTATTCAAACTGATCGGCCATTTCCTCTGTCTGTAAATTAGTCTTCACAAGCAGTTCCAAAACTCTCACACCACTAAGGAGGAAAAATCTTCCACAGCATTTGATTTAATTTTATAAAATTACGATGTTTTTTCTGTTTGAATAAAAAACCTTTAAAGTTTTTTGAAAATTATATTCAAAGTAAAAGTTGGACATTTTTGGCATTAAACGAACTTGAAGTTTGGCAAAACACAGTGAATAAATTTCAGTACCATACATTAAATGTTCTAATTTAATTTATTTAAACATTTTTACACATTTTTTAAAAATTACAACTTTCAGAGTTTAGAGTTAGCAATCAGAAAATAATATTTTACATTAAATGACATGCACAGGTTACATCAAAACATAATCATAACTTTTGATGATGCTTTTCATTATTTGCATGAAAAAAAAACATAAAAATTATTTTGCTGCATTGTTAACTTCAAATGACACTTGTATTAAATTACTCAGATTCTGCAAGTTTTTACCACATTTCACTAAATGTCAAAAAATAGATCAAAGCATAAAAATAATTTTCCATGCTCATCATGGGTATTTGATCATTGTGCAATGTGCTTGCAAAATATCGTGGTTAAAATTAAACAAGACTACGGAACTACTTGTAAGTCCATTTTAAATACAGAACATTCTCAGAAATATTCGTGCAATCACAACCTATTCCTTTCATGAAATACTGTTAATGTAGAAAGTTCCAGATTGAATTTGAAGTTAAAGGTTTTTGCAAATATTACAACATACGTAACTACAGAAGGATTGTAAAACTTTTAACTTTTTGCTAATTTTTTTTCAAATCTACAAATCAACTTGCAGGAAACCAAGCAATTAACAGGTGATTGTTCAAATTATTTACTACAAAAGTTTATCAATTGCAGCAAATATCTTGTTTCGTTTTTCACTGTCATCAACAAATCCATCCCCATTTGATTTAGAGTGAATGACGTCACCATTGAGGGTAACCTCAAATTTCCCAGAGACATGAGGTGTTTTTGTTCCAATAACATTTATCTTGGAAGAATATTTGCTCTTAAGCATTTTTTCAAACTCTTGATACCTGGCAGAGAACCCTCATCCACTGCAATAAGTTACTTCAATTGTTGGAGCCATAATGACGATTGTTTCAGTAAGCTTTATTCACAAAAGCTATTCACGGTTAATTTTAATATGGATATTTTTTTCCTGCAAAGTAGGTAACAAATATTTATTAAGTAATAACTTGATATAAAAGAATTTTTAAAAAATGCATTATTTCTACAGTTTTAAAGTAAATTCATTTAACAGTTATTGTTAAAAAAACTAAGAGTAAACAAAAAATCAAGTTGCTCAATACCTAAATTTAAGATTATCTTCAAAAAAATTCAAATTCGATATTAAATAAGAATTGCTACTCGCAGAGAATCACATGCATTTATGAAAATTTCAATTTTGGTTTAATATATTTTATGCTTTATACATAGAAGAATCAACAAAATGTCACATAATCCAACAACATATTGTGCACAAGTAGATGGTATCAAGAACTAATATAGTTTTTAAAATTTACCTGAAAGAAAATAAGCATAAGCCTACTTTGCTACATAATAAAGGGTAGAAGTAAAATGTATTATACATAGCATATAGAAGTGGAGTCATATCTCAAAGTTTTTTATCTGACACTCTTCAGAAAAAATTATCAAAAAAAGCAACCTTACATGAATAAGAAGAGATGAAGCAAAATGAGTTAGAACTAAAAAGCAAATATTTTGTTTGTGAAGATTAGCATTAAGAAATTTAATATAAGTGGCTCCTGGAGTGAAAAAGCATAAAAAAAAATATTGTAGAGCAAGATTGAACACAAGCAATGACCTTTTCATTACAGCAACAGAAATTTTTTAATTCTTGCTTAAAGGCATTCTTCTTTTATTTTTCTGTATTAGAAGATGCTTTTATTAAATCTCTTAATCAACAAAAAGATTTATGCCTTAAAGCTTCTAGTATCCTACCTTTTATTGGTCATTATTTTCAACCAATAAGATTTCTCTTCTTTGCTTCATAACTCCTATTGGATAGTTTCCCAAATTAGTTTGGCAGTAAAAGTTTAAAATGTACTTTAAACACTTTTGAAAAAACCAAAAAAGACTTCATGGTATTGGTTTAAAATCTACTCGTGCCATTCTGTTGTGTTCTTGGGAAAGACACTTTACGGCATTTTTCCTGCTTGGTGATTTTGGCAAGCAGTTCTAAATTTCAGTTATATCTCTATAAAACTAAAAAATCAAAGAAAAAATTTCAACCAGACAGCAATATCTTGGCATCTCTGAAAGCAGGTTGGTGTAATTGCTTGCCTTACATATTAGTGCCTCTGTCACTTTCCTGCAGAACAGGAGGATAAATATAGGGATAAAATTAAAAATGAAATAAAAAGGAGGTTTTGAAAAATGCATTAATGAGCACTTACAATAAAAACCAAAAAAATGTGCCTAAGAGTTTAAAAAATCTACTCTTCATGTACATAGTGAGCATATGACAATTTATGATACCTTTATCTGGTGTAAACTAGCTGCAGCCTAACCTAAATTAAACTGGCTCCCCATCCCTGATTATAACTATAGGGTATCTTTATTTTTCTACAACATGGGTTTCAAAGTGGGGTGCATCTTTGAGGGCATGAAAAAGTTGCAAATTAGGCATGAGAGATGAATGACCATTACAACAACAAAAAATTTACTTAAAACAAAATTAAGACAATGACGTAATGTATTGATAAATTTAAAATTTGATATAAAATTATAGCAATTAATTATTATATTATATATTTTACAGTTAATAGACTGTACCAATGTCAGACAACGAAGATTAGTAAAATGCACTGAGGTTATACTTAATCATAGACATACAGCTTTTAATTGGGAAATTGTAAAAAATTATTGTTATTTGGAATAGCCTGTTGTTTTGAATTGTAATCATTTTTATTTCAGAATTATTGTAATATTTTATTGTAAAATTTTTTAGTTATTGTAATATTTTTAATTAATTTTTAGTGAATTTAGTAAAATGAGCAGAAAAAAGAGGAATTATGACATTGAAGTAAGGCTTAATAAATACTACAGTGAATAGCAAAATAATAAAAAAATGCTTAACATGTTTCAAAAATCTGAGCAAACATGCTTTGAAATCAAGTCATTGCAACATTATCTTTAAATAAAACCAACTTTCGACTTTTTTTAAAGCTATGAAAAAGAACAAAAATTGTCAGTAGTAGGAGTTTGTCTTAATTTTTATAATTTAAAAGTTTTGTAACTCTACAATTTATATGTAGCAGTATATTATTGAACTCAAATTTTCAGTAGACCATTAAAAGTTTTTCAGATCACCAGTTAATAATTGCATAGCCGCAATAAAAACTATAAATTGGCACAGAATTGTTAAGAGATCATTGAAAACTACAAAGGTAATTATAAAAAATACAAGAAAAATATTTAACAAAAATATCAAAATTTTAACGACTTCGGGAGACAAATTATTTAAACAGTTTAAGTACTATAACAAATTGCGATTAATCTCAACATTTAAAACTCTATAAACTTATAGCAAAGACAAAAAACTTGAAGTATATTAAAAATAGTAAAACAATTTGATAAATTATAAAAACAAAATGCCAAAACTATCAGTAATCTTGAACTGGTAAAGTAGCCGTAATAACTAAAATATTTGTTCTGCGCATGTTAAATTTTTGGGCGCCATGAATTGCACTGGGTTCAAAGTTCCCAATTTTAATTTTTTTAATTTTTCACAGAAAATTTACTACCAGTGCAAAGAAGTTTTGAAAAAAGCCGTTTATTTAGGAATCTAAATTTTTTGAACAACAAAGAACAGTTTTTGTAACCTACCAAACAAACTATTAAGTTTGGAGTACATGAAGAATAAATTAACTAATTGCACTTAGAATAAATTCAAACAATAATTATTGCGTGAAAACCAGAGCGTCAAAGCAAACCGAATCGGATTCGTAAACCGGTTTCAACCGTTATTATTCTTCAAACCTAAACAGGAACTGAACCCCCCCAAAAAAATAAAATTTTCTAAACCCATATTCGTTGAATTTGCAGAACCTAAACCGAAACTTTATTTTACACGGTTCCGATTCTACATTTTATAATTATTTTTTTGATTTACATTAGCTAGTAATTGTACAAGATGAAGGCTATAAGAAGCTATGCTTTATTAAAAGGCAATAAGCAAATATTTGTTGTAAGCTACCGTCGTGTGCAAAAGTTTATGACCATCTCATATTTTTTTATCTAAAATACAATAATTGTTCTAAAATTGTTCTATTTATGGTAGAGTTTATTGATTTGTTGTTAACAATGAATGTCAAATAGTAAGCTTATCAACTTAAAAGTGAGCTACATCAAACAGTTTTCGTGTAAGAATCTGGTATTTGGTATGTCCACCATTATTTTTGATAACAGTTTGCAGACGACAAGGCATGCTAGGTTTGCAGTATTCAGCAGTAGGCCTAATCGTTTACATCCATATGCTTTTAGTCGGCAGCGTGGTCGAGTGGTTAAAGCACCGGACTGATGATCAACACGGTCTCGGTTCAAAACCCACTTGCGCCATTCTGTTGTGTCCTTGGGAAAGACACTTTACGGCACTTTCCCCTGCTTGGTGGTCTTGACAAGCAGTTCTAAATTACAGTCATATCTCTACTAAATTACTAGCGGACAGCAATATGATGGCATCTCCGGAAGCAGGTCGGGGTAATTGCTTATTAAACCAACAATCCTTTTTAAACCAACAATCATTCTTAAACCAACCATTATTTCAACTTTTCGACATGTGCCTTTTCGCTTTACAAAGACTCTCTCGTTTACCACTGAAAGAAAAAAAAAAAGTGATAGCAATAAAAAATACGACTAAATTCTACACGCACTGACAGAGGCAAAAAAAATCACTATATACAAGCAAACGCGCAAAAATGCAACGCGTGATTAAAACGTCGAACCAAATAAGACATCAAAAAAATAAAATAAAAACTAGTCGCGATAGCGTATAGGTTTTGTAATTAGTCTGCCTCTGCGGGAGTAAACGCGATTAGCGGGGAGTTCGTCTAGGTCTCCCGCCGAAGTGTTATCATTCTCACTCAAAGATGTGGGCGAAAATAGAGTCTCGGAAGTTTCCTCCTCGTCTGAGGAGTCAGTGGGAGATATAGGCTCAACAAGGGCCGGTTTTAAACGATCAATTGATACGGTGTCAGTGTGACCGTCTTTTTCGATGATAAAATATTTATCGTGTCGTTCAAGTACAAAATGAGGTCTCGAATAAGGTCGTTGCAACGGAGATTTTACACTGTCAATGCGAACAAATACTTGGGAACACCAAGAAAGAAGTGGG
Source organism: Diplosoma virens (assembly GCA_963680785.1). Taxonomy (NCBI): domain Eukaryota; kingdom Metazoa; phylum Chordata; class Ascidiacea; order Aplousobranchia; family Didemnidae; genus Diplosoma; species Diplosoma virens. The sequence goes on along the minus strand of OY796890.1, from coordinate 6,034,612 downwards.
TCGACATAAGTTTGTTGCTTTTTAGGATGATGTGGCATAGTGTAACGTAATGTGTTCATGAAAGAACAAAATGTTTTAGCATACTGCGAAGCTGGTTGGACTCTGCTTTCCTCGGACAACTCTACGGGAGTCGAATTTTCAAAATATTCCCCTGGGAGTCGTATAGAAGTCCCAAAAGCCATTTCAACTGCAGCACACCCCATATCCTCTTTTATGACCGATTGCAAGCCTAAGAGTACAAGACTCAAGTTTCAATACCAAAGATCGGGAGAAGATTGACATTTCAATGCAACTTTGAGACTGCGATTGAATCGCTCGTTTAATCTATTTGCAGCTGGATGGAAAGCTGTTGTGTGACATAATTTCGAACCCAAAAATTGGTATATTTCTGTCCAAAAGAGGGACGTGAATGGGGCTCCGCTATCTGTAGTGATTATTGTAGGAGATCCAAAACGGGACACCCAATGTAAAAGAAAAGAATCTGCACAAGATTGCGCAGTGATATCCTTCATGGATATGGCCTCCGGCCAACGCGTAAATCTGTCTACAACTGTCAGTAAATATTTGTAACCGGAAGAATCGGGAAGAGGACCGACGATATCGACGTGTACATGTGAAAATCTGGCATCTGGGGTTCTGAAATGCTGTAAGGGTGTAACTTGATGTCGGGTAATTTTTGTTTGTTGGCAAGAAATGTAGGTACGGCACTTTTCAGCAATATCCCGTCTCATATTCGGCCACACAAATCGCTCTCCGATGAGTTTTTGAGTAGCCTTAATGCCTGGGTGGGAAAGGTTGTGCATGTGCTCAACCTTTACGATTGCGTGGAAGCCCTTAAGTTCGAAACAGAGAACACCTCGAGAAATTCAGATTCAAGAAACTGATAATTTCCTAAGTTGTAAACCGGAAGTTCGACATTACACAAACTAGGCTTAAGTTCTGTATTAGATAAAAAAGGAACAAGGATCACGACGACACTTTTGTGCATGAGGACCAAAACGTTGATAAAACCAGCAGAATGATTTAATATTTGCAGATTGCGGTATGTGTTCGGGAAATACGAGGGTCAGTCAATAAGTAATGAGACTTTCTCAATTACTTTGGTGTTCTTGGAGTTATGCAACTGAAATTTTATGTGATGATTATGAATGGAGTTGTCATCTTATTTACAACAAAACTTGTTTATTTTCAGATTACTGTAGGTGTGACGATAAATTGAAATGACTACTAGGCTAGGAAACAGCTCATGCTTGGAACAAAGAGGAGTCATCAGATTTCTGTTGGCAGAGAGTGTAAAATCATGTGAGATTCTGTCTAGAATGCAAAGACAATATGGTCCTTCCTGTATGTCTAGAGCAAACTTCTACAAATGGGTGCAAGCATTCAAAGATGGACGCGAAAGCATTACTGATGATCTGAGAAGTGGAAGACCTGTGGATGTCTCTACCCCAGAAGCAGTACAGGCAGTTGAAGACCTGATCAAATCTGATAGAAGGGTCACTTTAGATGAAATTGCTACAAACTTGGACATCTCCCATGGCACAGTGTACGCAATTGTGCGTGAGAAGCTGCGTTTTTCAAAAGTCAGCTGTCGCTGGGTTCCAAAGATGTTAACGGATGATCACAAAATGCAGCGCCTGATGGCTTCCAGAGCATCACTACGCAGATACAGAAAGGAGGGAGATGTATTTCTATCGAGAATAGTGACAACTGATGAGACCTGGGTCTTTCATTATGAACCTGAATCGAAACGACGATCAATGGAGTGGAAGCATGTTTCTTCCCCAGTGAAGAAAAAATTCAAATCTCAGAAAAGTTTAAGGAAAGTCATGCTCACTGTGTTCTGGGACAGAAATGGGCCGATCACTATCAGTTTCTTGGAAAGGGGCAATACTGTGAACTCAGAGAACTACTGTGAGCTGCTAACTCAAGTGAAAAAAGACATTAAGAACAAACGGAGAGGACTTCAATCAAGAGGTGTGATTCTCCTTCAGGATAATGCAAGGCCCCACACAGCAGCAAGAACCCTAGCCAAAATTGAAGATTTAGGCTGGAAACTTCTAACACACCCACCCTACAGCCCAGACCTTGCACCATCTGATTTTCACCTCTTCGGCCCACTCAAAGAGAGTATGAGGGGAATTCACTTCCAGACTGATGAAGAAGTGAAGGCTGCTGTGAGCAACTGGCTAAGGACCCAGTCCACGGAATTCTATGCCAAAGGAATAGACAATCTAATATCAAGATGGAACAAGTGTGTTGCAAAGGAGGGAGACTATGTTGAAAAATAAAAAAGCATTTTTTGATTACCAGTCATTGCAAACTTGAGTTATTAAAAAAGTCTCATTACTTATTGACTGACCCTCGTATCAATCTTCCTTTTCTAGGATCAATCTTGATATCAAAATGCGATAAAAAATCTATTCCTATAAGGGGTTTTAACGTCTCAGCAATGCAAAATTCCCAGTTTAAAGGCACAGGACCTCCCAGGTCAATAGTAATATTTTTGCAACCAAACGTAGGGACAGAGCTTCCATTAACAGCAGACAAATAATCCTGCGGATGATCTCGAGAATTAGGGTTCACAGGAATTACAGAACATGAACTGCCCGTGTGAGACATTGCGTCATTTGCATGCCAAGAGCAGGGGATAAGCATTTATGAGCTCGATTGCCATAACGGTTGTGGTAAAAACATAATTCATTCTTAGAAATTGTTGATATGGGTGCGGAACCTTTATTACGCTGGTAGGAGGTAAACTTTTCAAGCTTTCGATTTAATTCGTCAACGGCGTCCGACATATTTTCCAACTGCTTATCGAAATACTTATTGATCTTGTATTGCGGTTTTGTTGACGTGATATTTACCTTTGACATGGGAGTAGTAGGCTGAGATTTTGCCAGAGAAAGGAGGTTGGCATGTGCAGCCAATTCGTCGACCGTGCTTTGTTCGTACGAATACAACGCAAGCCTGGTCGGAGTGTCCACCGACTGCACTACGCGAGATTTAAGTATGTCTTCTTGGAGAGTAGTCGGTTCACAATAACGGGATGCGAATATGGACCTAAGCCGGGCCAAGTAGTATGAAACTTTGTCATCGCCGCGGACACAATCGTTTAACGAGGTCTCTAAATCCTCACCGCCCGCATTGGAATATAACTGGAGGATAGCAACCTTCAAAGTCGAATAAGGTTTTATCGTGTTAGTTGTTTTTAATAGGTGTGCCACAGACTTAAATACACTGGCGTCTCGAGATAAGGTCGTGACAAGAGCCAAATATCTGGACCGTTCTGATGTCATATTAGCTTCTTGAAACATTAATTCGATAGTTGAAAAATAAGCGCTGGCGTCATTCTCCCACAAAGGTGGCAAATGTATATTTCCAAAACTATTTCCGGGCGAAAAAGCGTTATTAATTTTCCTATTGCCACGTATATCTGAGTTTGTTCTATCACTAGAGGGAGCTCTCGTAGGAGAGAATGTTATTGGGGTCGCGATATGTCAGGCCTCGTTATACAGGTCGCGATATGTCAGGCCTCGCTTCGTGAAACCCACGTTTGGTTTGATAGTAAAAAATCAAGAATACAAAACTACAACTTAAAATGATTAACGCGGTAACTAAAGGCCCGTTTCCACTACGAGCGTGGAAAAGAGCATTCTTTGTTTGTTTTATTGATTTCTTTTTGCGCTCGCTTCAATTTTAACCGCTTGCTTCAATCGAAGATCAATAAAAGAAACAAAGAATGCTCTTTTGCACGCTCTGGTGGAAACGGGCCTTGAAGCACATAACACCGGATAGTAGAAATACATTATGACGTCACACTATTAAATCAAGCTTAAAAACTTTGAATATTGTATAATTCGAACTATTTTTTGAATAAAATACGAAAATAAAGTAAGTCAGTTGGTAGTTTTTTGTTTTTATTGCTTGTACATTAAGTTATCAAATATTGTAACATAATCGAGTATTAGGCTATGCAAAAGTAATTAAATGATAGTTAATTAATCACCAATTTTAGTAAAATATTTATTTTATATAGTTTAAGATGAGGATTTAGTTGATCACAAATCAAGCTGCTTTGAAAACGAGAAGCAACAGAATCGAGTTTCGCTCTTGTTAGAGCTAGTCAGTGATGCTAGTCAGTGATGCTAGCCGTCAGTCAGTGATAACTTACTAGTTACTCAGTGATACTAGTCAGTAATGCAACATCACTGACGAGCTCTAACAAGAGCGAAACTCGAGTCTGGTGCTTCTCGTTCTCAAAGCAGCTTGATTTAGTGAAATAATCATTTAAACGAAAACTTCTTGCGGCGTTATTTTTCTACGATGCAAGTATTTATTTAAGGTGTAACAATCAATTTAACTTTTAATTTTTATTTTATTTTTTTCAGCTTAAATGTTGTTGTTCTTTTTAGATGTTGTGTTCCCTTCTAGCGAACTCATCACCGCAAACTGTCTTTCGTGCATGCATTTGCTTCGATTTTGCAAAGTTTTCCGCAAATGTTTTTTTCACATGTTGTATTTCTCTCGCTGCAGACTCGGCTTGCAGCGCTCTTTTGCTCGCTGCACAACGTTTATCTACTGCCATCTGATTCAGGCAGTGCAAGCAGTCTGGGGTAGTAAAAGGATAAACCCTCGGCCCCAGTCCTGTTTGTGTCTGGCCTGGAGTGGATGCCCTTCAAACGACGACGACGACGACGACGTGACCTAACGCCATGTGGTTTTTACCTGTGAAAAGAGTCAGGCGTCATAACAGAAAATCTATAAAATCACTTCGACGATATATACTCGCTGGGATCGAATCGCCAGACAGACAGACAAAGCAGAGACAGAGCAGAGACATAGAGAGAGAGACTCATATAACGACTGTGCAACTTAACTCGAGACTCATTCTTGCAACATCATCAAGCGAAGATTCAGCTTACTTTCTAATTCCAAAGTTTTAATGCTGTTTGTCTGTTTACTGGAAATTGCGCTCCTCTTAAGAAAAGGAGTTTAAAGTTTACTGTGTGCCAATACCGCTCACGCTACAATGGTGCCCCGACCTCACAGAAAACCCTAATGAACCTCACAGGCGAAACAGTCTGTTGGAATAATTTTAATAAAATGTTCTTTTGTAATTTGTGCTCAGATAATTGTGAACAATCGCTGTGACTACTAAAGTGATTGAGCATTCTTCTGAAGAACACCAACAATTTGCAGTTATATTGAGTACAGAAATATATAAATGTTTCTTAAAACAATCAAAAATCTGAAAAGCTTAAAGTTGTATTTTTTAAAAAAACTAAGGTTTTTTCAAATAGCAAAAAAGATTTAAACACAAAGTGGGCTTAAGGAGCCCTAATTAAATTGATAAACTTTATTGATTATTATTCTACAGGTTAACTGTTATTTTAAATGGCTCTGTGAGTACTTAAATGCTGGAAATTGCTGTTACTGTTCCACAGTCGAGTTATTTTGTGTTGAAGTAACTAGTATTATTTTTGTAGATCAACGAAAGACTGCATTGTATATTTAGTTTGTATCCTACTGTGCTTTGCAATGCCTAAAGTACAAGTCGATATTAACTTTTGTAGCGGATGAGGTGTTGCCTCTCGCTTTAAAATTTTAAAACAGTCCATCTTGAACGAGTTCTCTAAACAAATTCACAATATGTTGATCAACGGAAATGTTGCCACCGGTGGTGCCGGGTGCTTCGAAGTTTATGTGAATTATGCTCTTGTTCATTCCAAGAACAAAGGAGATGGTTTCGTTGACACTGAAGAGAAGCTTCGAAGAATATTTGCGGCTATTGATTATGCTCTAAAAGCTTAAGTGTTGAAAACATTTGTTGTTTCGTTTTTTCAACATAAGTTCCGAACTTTTGACGGAGCTCTTTAGTATTTAAATTCTGTGTTTATGTAATATAAAAGAATGTAGGCCTTGTTATTTATTTCATTTGTGCAGTATAATCATATCTTGTAATATGATAACTTATAGCCTAAAGGTGTTTTTTAAAGTAGCAATTAATTGGTTTCTGTTGTTTCCGTTGTAGACTACTTTTTGTCTCTCACAGTGATACTTAATTGATTGAGACAAAATGGTTTAGCAGCTCAATTGCCAAGTGAACAGAATTAATAATTGTGTCTTTTAGATAAACACTAGAAAACTGTAGCATCCTCTTGCAATTTATGACAAACGCAATTAAAAATTATTATTGTGTTTTGATGTATTATCTTGCAAGCTTGTGTTATAATGATTTAGTGCCTTTCGCCGAATAACAGCATTTAATTTTGTCGAATGCTTTTCTTTTTTTCATCTAGGCCTACTTCTAGAAATTAAAGCACAATTTAAAAAGATAATAAACAGCCAACCACGAGTGCGGACGTAATCCAACCAACATTTTTCACTTTGAATAGAGTTGGTTGATGTAAAGCGTTGATTATCGGGGATCTGATTATTTTATTTAATTTGTATCAAGTTTATTAGTTGCGGAAAAGCGCGCTTTAGACTTTTTCGGCTTAAATTGGCTTCTTTGTTTGGTAGCAGCGACTAAAGCAAGGTTTCTTAAACTTTTGGAGACGCCCCTCTCCCCATTCTTCATGCAAACAAAATTTGCGCCCCACCTTGGCGATACCTACGAAATCGAAGCCCTATAACCAGTGATAGGATTCAAAATTTTATGAACAGATTCTTTTTCGTCTCTAGAACTCACTAACAACAGTTTCCTCATTATACAGAGATATAGAGATATCGAGATTACGTTAAATTAAGATCGGATTTGCTGAAATCATGACATTTCAAGAAGGGGCTTGTGCGAACGGGTGCGAACCCCCTGAATCCCATCACTCATTATCACATTCTTCATTTTTGTTCAAAATTAAAGGTGAAGACTAAAAAAACTCTTTTACTTTGATTGCAAACGTTCTAAATGGGGTTGATTTACCGTTTTATTGTGCTCCCTTGGCTGGTATAACTATTTTTATCTTATTAAAAAATGTAACAGCGTTGAACAAATCAACAATTATTTATTCAAAATCATATTATTTTAAGATTAAATAACCATTCCGTACATTTTCTTTTTTCCATTTATTTTATGTCAATGCAATTATCCATTCAGTTTGCAGTCAGTTGCTCGCGCCCCCCGTATGACCCTTATACGCCGCCCAGTTAAAGAAATCCTGTTTTACGACATGCGTATGTAATTTTTTTTAGTTTTATATGTCAATATTTTGTTCCAATTACACAAATTGATTAACATGTAGCCTACACACAATTACTACTAATCACAAGGAGTCTTTTATCAGTTAAAAAAATTTAATTTGAAGCAGAATTTACATTTGTTAAGCATAATTTTAGTTTATAGCTGTTGCTACTATATTCCAAACAATTAAAAAAATTTTTATCGCAATATGACTACTATTAAGAATAGTTTACATTTTGTAGCTGGTGTGCAATATTGAAAAATTAAATAGATTATAATGTGTGCTACTATTGTTTTAAATTTAAGGGGGCTTCACTCTATTTAAACTATTTTTTTAAGCTGTCGTGGTACTACTATGAAAAGAAGAATCAATATTTTGCTTAGACGGCGGCACTTTTACGACATTTTTTTAGGGGGGTGCCTGGTGCTATTGCTCCGCTCGCTCTATACTAAAATATCACTGCTTATCATGTTTGGGAGAGATAACTACTCAGTCAGGCTAGAACATTCACCCAAAAAATCTTACCCTAGTTCAAAAGGCTGAGGCCGGCGTAGAAATATAATAAATAAACACTTTTACGCTTAAAAATAAGCGAGGCTTAACTCATGTTTATCTTCTCTCAGATTATCTTTTCTCAGTAAAACTTAATCATAGTGTCATAGACTGTGTCATCAACTTTAGTCATAGTGTCATAAAAAAACTTAGTCATAGACATAGTGTGCTGCACATATAGCAACACTGAATGGTCCGGATAGTTTTCAAGTCGAGTGGTGCTTAATATTTTTTAACTTCTAGTAGAGATACTGTATGGATATCAACTTTAACATCTTTGATTTGTCGACTCGGAGTCGAATTCAAGTCTACTGCTTCGGAGTCACATGCGCTATTTACTCAAATAACTGAACGGTAAAATTAAAGAAAGGTAAAAATTAAGTTCTTTTATCTTTATTAGTTTGAGATTGAAAATGCTGGAACTATTAAAACCCTGGTCAGTATGGCGTCTTAGAATTTGTGTTGTCACATCGTGGTCGGGTGTCGGCAGCGTGGTGGAGTGGTTGAAGCGTGTCACAGACTTTGTTCGGGAATCCTAAAGGACCAGTTGAGCTAGGTAACCCGAATACCTGCGCTGAAACAAAGCTGTGTCTAAATTTTATTTTATTCCGGCTCAAGAAGTAGTCCTGCTATGAGCCTGAAGCTTTCGTACAGTTGGTTTAACGAAAGCTCGGATTGGTTTCATTGAAGACTCTTCTTCACAACAAACAGAGACCACTGTCTCTTATTAGAACGAATGTATTACAAAAATCACGACCGACGAAATTCTATTCCACGCTTTGCCAAACTACAAAGCGAAATCAACACTATAACTTGATTCAATCAACACAAATAATTCTATCTCTGTAGAACACAACGCCCAACCACTGGCACAAAATGAATTCAACACTTGTCAACCGATACAAAATCTAACGAGGCACCACCTGTGCCCAAACAAAATCACTTTCACGCGAGCCGTCTCTCGAGTCGTCTCAAATTACCTAATCATAATTTTAAAAATGTCTCGCTACGCATCGGCTTTATATACAGTAGATAAAAGTCACGTGCCGACGAAAATTCTAGTATATGCGGAAATTAGCTAGGACTTTCCAGAGAGATCGCTATGCTCGAATGCGCCAGAACATTCTACAATAAGCGAGCTGTAGTAAAGCTTGAAAAACATATTATGTCATTACGAAAAGAGAAGAAGGATACACCAGCGAATCGTAGACACTATATCGCATAATACGAAAGCAGCGAGCGCTACAAGGCGACGCGATTATTATTTTATAATAAGACTACGAATTACTTTTAACGGGGATAAACTACATCGTTATGATTAAAATTATTAGTAATGAAGTGTGACAGAGCGCTGTGATTGCAATCAACATGGTCTGGATTCAAAATTACTTGCGCGATTCTGTTGTGTCCTCAAGGCCCGTTTCCACTACGAGCGTGGAAAAGAGCATTTTTTGTTTCTTTTATTGATCTTCGATTGAAGCGAGCGCAAAAAAAATCAATAAAACAAACAAAGAATGCTCTTTTCCACGCTCGTAGTGGAAACGAGCCTTTAGGAAAGACATTTTACAGCACTTTCCCTCTACGTGGTGGTTTGGTAAGAAGTTTTAAATTTCAGTAATCTCTATAAAACTAAAAACGAATAAAAAATTTCAATCTGACAGCAATGCATTGTCATCTCTGGAAGCAGGTTGGGGTAATTACTTGCTTTATAGCGCCTCCGTAACTTTTCTGCAACTCAGAAGGATAAATATACAGATGAAATAAATATATTAAATCAACTATACACTGTTAAACAAAACTTTTTTATGGTTAAACTATGATAACTTAATAACAACCACCGAGAGTTTGGTCAAACAAGAAGTCTGCGACAATAACTTTGCATCAAAGTAAAATCAAAAATTTTTTACTTATTTAAGAATTTGTTCGTGATCAGGACTTGTCTATCTGTAAAAAAAATACAACATGCAAGGTGCAATCCACCAAAGGCAAGAAGGAACTATGTTTAAGTAGCTAGCGTAGATGCATTCTTTGTAGTAGGCTACAAATACGGATATTGTAATTTCCTGTCTAAGCACCAAATAGATTTACTTTGTTGTATTGCTATGTACCTTAACGAGCATGTGCAGTTGAGTTGATAAAATTATTTAAATGTTTTAAGGAATGAAGAGGCAGAAAAATCTTGGCACAAGGTTTGGAAATGGTGTAGATAGCATGGTCGACCGCTATGTTGTAGAATTAGTAAGGTCAATGGACAAAGAACAAGTTCATGATGCACGTCCCAAAACAAGACTTTTATTTTTGATGGTACAAGAAAATTCCGCGTTTTCATAAAGTCTAATAATTGTTTACTAAAGGTCTAATTTGATTTAATGTTAATAAGAGATTCGTTGGCCCAATGGGATTTTGCGCAAAATAAACAGGATCCTAAACTTTATTGCATATTTTTCAGATAGCCTAAAAATAACTGACTATGCGACAACTTAAAACTGAATTGGTTGTATAAAAATCGATGCAATGTTCTGTGATAAAACTACCAAACACGATATTGCAAATAAGATATTATGATGATTCATTCTCGTATATAGATAGCAGCCTTCTATAATTTTAGTTAGCATATTTTCACGAATAAGCGGAATTTTAAAAGCATAAAGTTTAAGATGATATGTATAAAAAAGCATTGGAAAAAAGCTTCCGCTTTATTGATAAAAGTCTGCAGCCAATTTCATTTCAAAACTATAGATCCCGCTAAAAGTTTTCTGAAAAAAGAAAAAAACAAGAGCAACAAAATTTAAAAGTCGATACATTCCAAGCAGCTAAACACCTTAAGAAAATTTGCATTTTTTATAGGCTAGAGTTATTTTACGTGAAAATAACTCTTAATTTGGCGATGGCTCTTAATTTGGAACTTTGGCGATGGAAACACGGCAACAAATATAAAACTAATGCAAAACTAAACAGTAACGCAAAGTACACTTTGTTTACTTAACAAAATCTGGTTAGTTATTGCATGAATAGGCTTATCATATTTTATAACAAAAAGATAAAATAGGCTAACCCAGTACCCACTCTTCTAAAGATTGTCATCTTTGATACTTTGCCTTTGTGTGAACAAAATAACGCCAAAAGTTTTGACAGGACTTTAAAAACAACAAAAATGGCACTCAAAAAGCTATCTGAATTTAAACAAATTACCTAGAAACCAAATTTTTAAAAGAACAAACCAATGTAAAACCTAAAAATACATTAAAAACAGAAACACAGAAAAGGTAGAAAAATCACCGACGAAATATTAATAAAACTTTCTTTTTATTAGGCTAAATTAGTGGTTTTCAACCCAAGGGGCGCGACTTCCGTGTGGGTCGTTTGCCTTTTTTCTGGGTTCGTGAAAGCTTTTGATAAACAATACAAAAATTACAACATTTAAGAAAAAAAATATTTATAATTAATAAGCTATATTAAAGTTTACTCAAAATTATTAATCGATATTTGATTAATGAGCATAGTAACCGGATTACTTGGCAACAAGAACAACAAAAACAAGCTTAATTTGTTAAAAAACCCAATGGATCAGTTTAACCCTATTGGATAAAGATTTTAGGACGATTCACGTGAAACGCATCTCAATTAAAATTCTTCAATTAGGGAGACAAGAATCAGTCCAAAACTTGTTAAAAATTTACTTTATTTTAATTTAAAATCGATTTCGATCACAAGATCATCATCAGTTAACAATTGTATTAAGTCTGTGAAATTGTAAGAATAAAAATTAATAGAAAATTATTGATTAATGATTAAATTTAATGTCATAGAATAAAATAAAATGTAATATACTCACTTGGCAAAAAATTTTTTTTAAATATTATAGTAAAAATTCTTATCGAAAAACTTAAAAGAACTGTCAAAAATGTTAAACTTCTAAACTGCTAGTGTCAATTAAATTAAATAAACTATATCAGTGATGGCAAGACTTTTCAGTTGGTGTGTCAAAAAAAATTTTTTTAGTATTTTTTTCTCATCGCGTGTCACTTCTAAATAACAGTTCTTTAATTTTAGGCATATTTATAGTTTTTATTATTAGTGTAAACTAAAGTGGTATCATCAATTAACATGGCATAGGAGTTATTTATTATCACAACGCATCATAATGTTTTGGAAGAAAAGTTTTGCACCAGATGCCCTTCCTGCCGCAACCCTTCCCATTTATCCGGGCTTGGGACCGGCATCAGGAAACACTGGAATGTGCCCCTGATGACTGGCTATTAGAAATAAAGATGAGGGAGGGTATGCTGAGGTGGTATAGACATGTCATGAGGAAAGATCAGGAGTATGTAAGAAAAAGGATAATGGAAATGGAATTACCGGGAAAGAGAAAAGAGGGAGGCTGAAAAGAAGATTTCTAGATGCAGTGAAGGAAGATATGGTGGAGGTTGGTGCGACAGAGAAGGACATTGAAACCAGGACGCTGTGGAGAAAAATCATACGCTGTGGCTACTCCTAATTAAAGGGAAAGGCTGAAAGAAGAAGAAGGAGTTAGTTATTATGTAATTATGATTCTAAAAACGAATACAATAGGTTCAAAATTTACTTCACATAATAGGTTAAAATATTTTTTAAAATTATTATTTATTAAAAGGTTTTCCATGCTTAGCAATATCGTGTAAAAGACTGAGACTTGCTGAAATCAAATCTGAATTTTCACTGATGAATCTCAACAAACTTTTAGATTGAACAGTTTTCTTTCTTCACTCTTGCGGTATATACTGTGTACGTTTTTCTTTAGTTTTTTCTTACAATTACTTGTGATTTGTTTCGCAATGTCATTTTAAATTCCAGGTTCTGCTCACAACTTGTTCATCGCATAAGATGCAAAGAGCTTTGCAATTTCTTTTAATTACGTTAAACTGTTTAGTCCAGCATTCTTGGAAATTTCTATTATTTTGGTTTTCAGATAATTTAATTTTCTTTCTTTTCATTATGATTAAGAGGGATGCAATCATAAAACTGTTCAATCTTTAAGTAAAAAGATAATTACATTAAAATTACCAAATGATACACGATTACATATATTCCATCACAAAAACGGTAAACGACAATGGCATAACCAAGGTTTTTTTGAGTAAAAGAATGTAAACAACATGGCAAAATCTGGGATATCAGCTAAACTAAGTCATTATTTGTAACACAATGTTCGAAGTAGAAACCACCGTAAATTTTCTGTTAACTTTTCACTAGCATGTCAGACAAAATCTCTTTGCGTGTCACTAGTGACACGAGTGTCGTAGTTTTGCCATCACCGAACTATATGATAGTAAACATCAAGAAAAACAGCTGATTGCATGTTCATAAAGGCGATTGTGACGTGTGAAGAGTCAAAAGTTGAAATACAAAATTTCGTAGTAATGTAAATCAAGACAGAAATAGTATTAGTGGTAAAATGAAGAGTGTAAATGCAAGGTAGTGTAAGTGTAAGTAGGAAGTGTAAGTACAGTGTACTATTTTAAAATTTTAATAGCAATCTTCTTCTCCTTTCGGCCTTTCCCTTTAGTCAGGGGTGGCCACAGTGTATCATCATTCTCCACATCTTTCTATCTTCAACATCCGTCTCCTTCACACCAACTTCCCGCATATCTTCCTTCACTAAATCTAAAAATCTTCTCTTTGGTCTCCCTCTTCTCCTCTTTTCCGGTAATTCCATTTCCATTATTTTTCTTCCTACATACTCTTGGTCTCTCCTCATGACATGTCCATACCACCTCAGCCTGCCCTCCCTCATCTTCATTCCTAACCGTTCTACCTTAACGGTAAATTTTAATAGTTTAATAGAACAATTTAAAATTTTAATAGAAATATGAAGAAAAAATGCCTGGAGAAAATATACATGTAAAAAGGAAGAAATAGAAAGTATAATAGAAACGTACAATAAAAAGAGAAGCATTAAGAGAAGCATTCAACGTTGAATAGGAAGAACAGTAACTTGAATACTTATAGAGGCATCTAATAGATGGATCCAGCGGGATTCACAAATGTCTAAATAGGAATTTGAAGGTTGTTGTAAGAAAGTAACTGTATAGCATTTTGAAATAGGTTTATTCTTATATGGAAAATCAGTGTGGCTCTTGTGGTAATGTATCGATAATGCTGCCTTTTCAGAATCCAATCTGTTGTTATTCCAAATATTGCGGTGTATATTCCAACATACGGCAAAACGGTTTATAGTTTGACCAATATAAATTTCAGAGCATATACATGTATTACAACAAGCGGCATATATACCAAAATTAGTGCAGTTGAGGTTTTGATTAAGTTGAATAATTTTACCGTTTTTTGTTTTGATAAAATTAGTGTTTTGGACCATGTTTTTATATGTTCCATGATTACCACAAAGAGCACAATGACCACAAGAAGAAGAAGATCCATTTTTATGATTTGTAGGCTGTAAGTTTAAGTTTCTCTTAATGCTTCTCTTTTTATTGTACGTTTCTATTACATTTTTCTTTTTCTTCCTTTTTACATGTATATTTTCTCCAGACATTTTTTCTTCATATTGCTATTAAAATTTTAAAATAATACACTCTACTTACACTTCCTATTTACACTTACACTACCTTGCACTTACACTCATTATTTCACCACTAATATTATTTCTGTCTTGATTTACATTACTACGAAATTTTGTATTTCAACTTTTGACTTTGTTATTTTTATGTTATTGTTTTCTTTGTTGTTTTTATGCATTTTTTTAAGTTTTTTTTTATTATTATTATTTTTTATTTTAGGCATTTTTTTTTAATACGTATATATATATTTTTTTTAGGTGATGCAACCATGCAAGCCGTTACCTTAGCTAGTGTAGTTTATTGAGTTTTTGCGTGTTTCAACGTTGTTTGGTTTCGTTGCATGTCCTTTTTTCGTAGTGTAATTATGTTGATGTAAATATTTTGTAAACGATTGAACTGAACTGAACTGACTCTTCATACGTCACAATTGCCTTTATGAACATCCAATCAGCTGTTTTTCTTGATGTTTACTATCATATAGTTTATTCAATTTAATTGGCACTAGCAGTTTAGAAGTTCAACATTTTTGACAGTTCTTTTAAGTTTTTCGATAAGAATTTTTACTTTAATATTTAAAAAAATTTTTTTGCCAAATGAATACATTTCATTTTATTTTATTCTATGACATATATTAAATTTAATCATTAATCAATAATTTTCTATTAATTTTTATTCTTACCATTTCACAGACTTAATACAATTGTTAACTGATGATGATCTTGTGATCGAAATCGATTTTAAATTAAAATAAAGTAAATTTTTAACAAGTTTTGGACTGATTCTTGTCTCCCTAATTGAAGAATTTTAAACCAAAAAAACAATGAAGAAACTATAATGTTAACACAAACAAGTTTCTAGGCCACGAATTGCTGCAGCTAACAAAACATAAAAAGTTCTTAGCTATTAAAAGTAAATAAGATCGAACAATTTTTTAAAATTTATCATGTTCGTACATTATGAAGGCATAACTGGGATGTAGAAATGCTTGTTAATAGGTCAAGCGTTCCAGCGTTGTGTTGCAGACCAACAAACTGGTTCAAGAGAGGTTGAAAAAACTGACTTCTGGCTAGCTTAAAGATTTTTTCCTTTTGATAAAAGACAGACTTCAGTCCAGTGATGAAAAAAATTTCAATAAAAGAAGCAATAGGCTGCAGCTTAATTGTCACGTGTGACGTAGCGTATGAAAAGGAGAAGTATGTGTAAAAGTTAAAATGCATAAAGGCCCGTTTCCACTACGAGCGTGGAAAAGAGCATTCTTTGTTTGTTTTATTGATTTTTTTTGCGCTCGCTTCAATCGAAGACCAATAAAAGAAACAAAGAATGCTCTTTTCCACGCTCGTAGTGGAAACGGGCCTTAATATCTTTTTTTATTTATCTCTTTTTATATCCTCCTGACTCACAGGAAAGCAACGGAGGCGCTAATACATGGGGTAAGCAATTACTCTGATCTGGTTCCGGAGGTGCCAAGATATTGCTGTCCGCTTGAAATTTTTAATAGAGATATGACTGTAATTTAGAACTGCTTGCCAAGACCACCAAGCAGGGGAAAATGCCGCAAAGTGACTTTCCTAAGGACACAACAGAATGGTGAGAGTGGATTTTGAACAAAGACCATGTTGATCATAAGCAGGGCGCTTTTACCATTCGACCACGCTGCTGACAATAAGAGAAAGGAATGATGAAATTGACAAAAATAGCTGTATATACGTGATATACGTAATTGGCTTTTTGTTATAGCATTATTCCTCCTTATGCATGCTGGCTTTACAACAAACACATAGTTAGTAACCTCATCATTATCATCATCATCATAATCATCAACTTATTTTTTTACCCTCCTTACTTACAGAACTGGATTTAAGGCGTTAAACTTAAGCAATCACCGCAAGCTACTTTCCGAATATATAGAATTAGTAATAGTTAGTAACCTCATCATTATCATGATCATCATCATCATCAACTTATTTTTTTACCCTCCTTACTTACAAAACTGGATTTAAGGCGTTAAACTTAAGCGATCACCCCAAGCTACTTTCTGAATATACAGAATATTTTTGTTTGGTTAAATTTTTTTATTTGTTTTTTATAGAGCTGCCTGGTAACACCGCCAAGCAAAGAATACAATGGTTTTGTAAAACATAGATGTCCAACCGGCGTCCCACTTAATGTTTTTGTGCGGCCCATTGCTTGCACAAATTTTTTATTTATATTTTATAACTGCGTAGAATTCCATGTCACTGCTGTCATAATAACGTATAGGGAGACAAAGTGAATAATACTGAATGTATATCACTTAATTGCTGCGTCGAGTGAGATCCAGTGAACTGATCTAGGAAAACTTTTGTGGGCGGAGTTCATTATAAAGATGCTTGCCCCAAGCATCTTTTTCAGTATTCATATTGTTTTGCGATTAAATTATTATTGAATATGTTTTTTTTTCAAACTTTTTTATAATATCAAGTGATAGTTGTGCTAGTAAAGATAGTAACTTTGAACCAATGCTTAGTGATTTGGAATAAGATTACAGTAGTAGCAGCAATGCTGCTAGTAGTAAAAAAGTGAAACATGTTAATTTAGTAGGAGGATGGAAAAAGGATTCGACATTTTTAGAGATTTTTTGTCCAATTTAAGAATTTAACTTATGTTTAGGGTCCAGGGTTGTACAGTTAGCCAAGAAGAGTGTCGCTCCTAGTCGGCGAGCTCAACTGGATGGATGCCAGAAAGTATGGGAAGGTGTTTCGTTGGACGGGATGCGGGCATCCAGTGACGATGCTCAAGGCGTCATTCAAGACACTGTCTATGAGGAGAGTGTGAGCACTGCAACACCAGACTTGTCCCCAGTACTCAGCTGTTGAGCAGATCAGAGATAGGACAGCTGTGCGTAGTGCTTTGGCACCAGCACCCCATCTTTAGCTTACAAGTTGCCTTAACAGTGTGACTTGCAAAGATAGTTTTTTACCCAATGCCACTACAGTAGATGGTCACGGAACGTAAGCGATCTGTCAAGTTTTACCTCAAGATAAGTAGGGGTTAAACTAAAATGGTAAAAATTTTTTGTTGTTGTAGCTTTTAGCTCACGTTTGGCCTCTTCGTAATTTAAATGAAAGGTGTGTCACTGAGCTTCAGCTTCCAAGTCTAAAGATTCACTAAAAATGTAGTATGTCTTGACCAGTTTCCAGAGGAATGCATCAATGCTAGATCGTCTGCGTAGGTAAACTTTCTGGAAATCGTGGAGGGCAGATGTAGACAACAATTTATGGAGGTTGAAAAGGAGGGGAGTCAAGACCGATCCCTGAGGAACGTCGTTTTTCAGACGTTGCTGACCCGGCGAATCCTGTCTTACTTGCTGCGCTGGTAGTAAGGGTGCACCTTCGGTTTCGGACAAGCTCCATGACCATTCTAACCATCTGCTTATCTGGCAGAAGTCTCAAGAAGCTTGCATGTAAGACCATGGTGCCAGACGGAGTCATGTGCCGCCGTCAGATTGACAAACCGACAAAAAATTCTCGATGATCTCTGTCAATAAAATGACTTGATCCACGATTGACTTTCGGTGTCGAAACCCAGCCTGCTCTCTTGGGAGCGATGGATCAATAGTTGGTTCGATGCGGGCGTAGGTAAGCTTCTCAAAGATCTCGAAGGGGACGCAGAGCAGAAATATCGGTCGATAACTTTTTGGGCCCCTTACGGGCTTAATCGGCTTTGGGATCGCGACTACTAGCCTTTTTCTCTAGATCTTGGAAATTTTAATTCTGTGCAAGCAGAAAGAAAGGAACTCACGTATTTGGAATTTCAAAGCAGCTTAAGCATGGACATATTTAATACCAATTGCATAATGATTTGAATACAGTTCAATTTCACCTAGATTCCTAATTAGTTAATGAATTTTAATTTGGTATTTTAATACTCGTAATTTGATCTTGGCATCTAATACAAAAAGAGAAAATTTCATATGCATGTAATTTTGCACCTGCTGAATGTATTTAAATTTATAATTTGGCCCATTATGAAAAAAGGTTGGACATTTCTGTTGTAAAGCGTGTTTCTGAAAGACACAAAAACAATCACAAAAACAAAGACACAAAAACAAAAATTTTTCTGTTTGTAGTTGAACTCATAGACAGCGTCGATCATGTTTGTCATTAATCAGGCGTACCTGCCTACATAAATGTAACCCATGTAAGATTTTTCTTGTTTTTTGTTTTTTCTTTTTTCTTTTTATAAAACAAATTTATATTGTGGTGAAACATCCTTGCTTCTTGTAATACAACTTCTATATATATTTCATCACTATTTTTGTAAGCTTTGTTGCTACTTCCTATTTCTTATCCGCAGTCTTAATGATGTTTGTTGTTAAACAATTATAGTTGTTCTTTCATTATGTGGCGGAGCAGAAATAAAAAAAAGATAACAAAACCGAGGCCTTGTTAACCTAGAATTTAGATGTTAAACCTTAGTTTAAATTTTCTTAATCGGCTCAATAAAATTTTTATAAAGGTACACCAATAAAAAGTGGTAAACGAATGTTGAACAAGTAAAAACAGAATAATTATTCGGACTGACCAAAAACTAAGCAAGGCTAACTGCTTAAAGTGAGAAAACAAAACTTGCGAGTCGTGAACTATATAGTTGTTTTTAGTAACAGCGTCAAAGAGAAAACTTACTTGCATATCGGTCAGCCACTATTTTTTTGTTATCTAGAGTTGCAAGCGCAGCCATTTGAAATTTGATGCTTTTTAGATCAACATGGCTGTGTAAGATTGTTTTTTTGCATTGCTCTGAAGAAAGAACAAAGCCAGGAATAAATGAATTGTAGTGCAAGATTTATGGTTTGCTCTGGCAGCTAGAGCCCCCGAAATAAGATGTAACACAAGTTATATCACAGTGTAGTTTTGTGAATATCAAATGAATTGGGTTTTATTTAACAAAGTGAATTGTTTTAAAACAGTTTTTGGTTTAATGTGCCTTTACAAACGCATGAAATAACCTACATATGCTTAAATATATGTAAAAAAATTTTGAAAAAGGGGTTGTTAAATCACATTAAGGTGCAAAACGGGTCCAGGTACAAAATGGTTGTAAACCACTGGGCTAAAGTAGCAGCAGCATCATAAACTTGCAAAAGACTTCAAATTTTGAAATACCAAAAGCAACTACATCAATCGCGTCTAAATCACTTTGAAAATGAATAAAATATGTTTTGGTTGTCATTACTCAAAAACGAAATAGCTAAAGTGCGGCAATTTTTAAATTTCTATCTAAAAGAAAAAATTAAAATGTTTCAAAAAATTAACCACCAAAATATGCTTCAAACTTTTGATTGACAGTCATTGGGAAAGGCTTGGCGGAAAAGATAAGAATTCTTTGAAGCAACTTTGTTTGAAATTTTAGATCAGAAATTAAATTTTAATTAGAAGTTATAAATTTTGAAAATACCGCCATTGTTATCTAAGAACCAATCGTAAATAAGACTAATTAGGAATGAATCAATTTCAAACTATTCAAAACTGTCAAAATTTTACTTCGAAATCCGAAAGGACCAGTTGAATTAGGTAACCCAAATACCTGCGCTGAAGTAACGCTGTGTTTATTTTTATTTATGTCTGTTCTAAAAATGGTTTGACGTGAGACTGCAGTTTCTTATAACAGTTGGTTTCGGCTAAAAACGATTGGATTTGTAATAGAACTTCTCTCTTCAAATAGAAAAAAACGAGGTTCCTGGCGATAAAGAATATATTTACAAAATCAAAAGAACTTGATCAATTTACAGTGAAATTTGACTCTCAATCTTTACCAAACTTCAAAACAATTTCCAGTGCCAACAACTTTGTGCTGACTAACTATAAAAATAAATTAGCACCCCGGTGACTAATATTAAACTTAATAATTCGTCCTCCACAGGCTAAAGCAATTCTATCTCACTATAAAATTAACTTCCAAGACGTCAACACTGACCCTTGACTGCGTAACCACGGTTACACAGGCAACAGTAACACAAAACGATTCTTACCCACTTTAACCAGAATAAATTATAAAATTTACAACGCTATTATACTATTATTATACTCGTATATCAGCAAACATCACCAAATAAAAGCCAAAACTACTAGATTGGGCCACAATTCTTAAATTAATTATTATATCTAATCACAATCTGACAAAGCAATCTATGAAGTCACAAGGTAATTAGAACATACAGTGGTAAACAGGTTATATAGCTTATAATGTCGAATTAACTTTGCTGTAGTGCGGGCGTAGATGATACCAACCGTTTCTTAAACATTTTAGGCAAAAATTACGTTATCGACCGCAAAAAACGTTGCAATGCCTTCACTTCAGTCAATCAATGCGGTTGGATTAAAATGGTAAAACGAATCTTAATGATACACTTATAAGAACAACTTCCAGACAAAATAAATTAACTAGATGAGTAGAATAAAATATAAGTCGAAACGATTGTCTGGCACCCCTTCGTCGAAAATTTTGCCTTCATCTATATTTTCAAAAATCAAAATCTTGATTTTTTTTCTAGTTTAATTTTTTCAAAATCAGAATATTGTCTTGCATACCCCGAAATATATTCATTCCTCGTTGATGCTCATTTCTGATTGAATCTTTGATAACAGTACCGGTATCTTTGACAAAAATTTCCAGGGTAGCCTTTAAGCGATTACCTCGATCTGCTTTTGGAGATGCCAAAATATTCATTTTATTCATTCATTTTTATCTCATAGACAAAAAGCTCTAGATATATGAACACACACACACACAAACACTTAAACACTCATAATTGAAAAAGACAAGCTCAAAACAAAGTTAGCACAAAATAATGATAATAATACGTTATGTATCGTAAGTCAGATGACAGCAATGACATAATAAAAATATTTTAAGAGTGCATACAACGAATATAGAAAGAGAAAAGATGCTTTTTAATTAAAGCATCAAATTTTTGATTGAACTTAATGGTTACGAACATTAACACATAGAGGTACGTGATACAAAATTCTATAAGAATCATTATAAACAACACGCAATCGTCTAAAGTTATTAATTAGGTATTAATATAAAAAACCTTTTTACATGAGATGACAACTTAACAAACATCGTTGCAGCCCATCTTGTAACTTTAATTTTAAAAAATTTTTAATAATTTGTAAATAAAATAGAAGAGTTCTAGCTACAATTTCAACTGAGTCAGCAAACAAACTAACCGCATTTTACTCATTGATTTTATTGAAAAATAATTTTTTGCAAAAACCTTAACGCTTTTTAATCAAATGTAGGCCACGATACACTGCGGTCTTAAATAATAGTTTATGTAGCCACGCACATACGTCATCCACTTAACTAGCCTAATTACAGTTTAACTTAATATATTTTCTTTTATCGATGACTTTTCAGCGGCATGGTAGAATGGTCAAATGAGCCATTACGATGGCAAACACAATTGAGACTCGGCCCCGAATCAAAGCTCTTGTGTCTTCTCTTGTGTTCCTTGAAAAGACACTTTCTCTACTGGACGATTTCAACAAAAAGCTAGAAATTTTAGCCATGCGAATAAATAACAGCTAAAAAATCAAATAAAAATTTTTATCGGACAGCAATATCTTGCTATTTCTGTAAGTATCGTATGTAATCTTTCGACGGTTACCCTGACTCCTGGGTGTAAAATTTTCGCCATTGTTTGCAAGTCAGGAAGAAAAGTGGATGATATGAGGATTATTACTCGGTTAGTGTCAAATTTTTTAAATTAAAAATGTTTTGCCCCCAATCTAAGCCGTTATTTATATGAGTCACGATCAGTAAATAATGAAGAATTTACTTGACTTTAATACAGTTGATTCTAGGCTCCCTAAAAAGTGTGAAAATAAATTAAAAAAAAAAGATCATTTCTATCGAAAAATTTAATAATAGAAATAATACTCTCTTTTTTCCAGGACGAAAAACTGCTTAGTCACAGGTATTGAAACCGCTGCTACCACCTTACAGCAAGCTATTAATAACTTTGCCTTCCACAGTAACAAATGCTTTTGAATTCTTTTACAAGTTTGACTGAATGATACATAATTTTTCAGATTGTTGAAAAAGTTCTAGGTTTTTTTCATTCAAAACAAATCATCGATTAATTAAAAATGGGAAAAGTTAAAGTTGAAGTTGTATATTGTACTGAATGAAAATACCGCCACAAATATAACGACCTAAAAAGAAAGATTGAAAATGCATTTGGTGATGAAGACATTGAATTTGTTGGAACGCCAACGCCAGATATCTCCGGCTACTTAGAAGTTTTAGTCAATGGGAAACTGGTTCATTCAAAGAAGAATGGGGAGGGCTACTTCGATACTGATGAAAAATTGAAAAAAATCTTTGCGGCAGTTGAAGTTGCATTGGAGTAAAATAAGTCGAAAATTATTTTTATGAGCTCATTCGGCCGATTTACATAAATCTAATTGGTGAAAGTACGATTTTTTGAAACTAATTTTTATTTAATTTTACAATTTAGGAATAGAGTATACCTTTTTCAACCATACCACAATTATATGCAGCAGCACACATACGTTTCATACTAAAATAAAACAAAAAGAAACTATAACCATAAACGTTTTCGGCTTGCATTAGCCCTCTTCAGATGAATAAAATATTGAGAAACTTTGTCCTCTAATTTAAAGATCGTGGTCAATTACCTAATTATCTAGTTGTTTATCAAATTTTCACACGGGTTCACTCGAGGTTTTTGTAAAAAAAACTGTTGTACAATTGATTTAAAATGCAAACGCAAAATAACAACTGCAACAACAATCTAAAAGATATTTAACAAAAACGATGATCCATTTGCAAATATTTGTCGATTATAAGTCCAGGGTTATGTTTTTTGATTAATAAAGCTTCGTGAAACTAAAATTACAGAAGTTTTGTTTACTTGAATTGTTCAAATTACACAAGCAGACTTTAGTAAATTGATGAAAGGTTCATTAACAACCTTGATTGTTCCCTGACAAATATTTCCGTCTGTCTGTAAAGCTTGTAGAATTCAAGCAATACGTTTGCAATGCGTGAAATAGTTTTGTTTGCTTGGACCATGCAGCAAGTATATGAAGAATACAGTCTAAATTCTTGATTGTGTTTTGATCACTAATTTGTTGCTGGTTTTTGTGAGAATCTGTTTCAGTGCCGCCATTTTTGAAACATAAGTTTAGTAATTTTATGCCTGTAATTTTGTCTATCTTTTTCCTGCACTTATTGTAGTAAAATATAAAAGTTATTGTGCTTGTGTTAGAAGTTTATTTTTTGGTAGCCGAACGTTAAACAAAGAAATCGACTTTTTAATTGTTATGTTGCTTTTTTTATCTTTTGTGGTATTAGATCGAGTTTTTGTTTTTGGCCCACTGCTGTTATCATTATTTTACAAATTTTATATTTACATCATTTTTCAATTTTCTATTGCGTGTTTTTATCGATTTTTTAAATATATTTTACGCAATAGTACAAAGTTTTCCTTAGTCTTTCCTTGATCTGCACCAGTCGAACAATGTCAAAGAAAACTCTAATAGGAAGTGAGTGTCCTTTTTGCTTCTAGTGATGGAGGCTTATGTTCGATTGTAAAGCCCGACCAAATTAGGCACACAACTACCAATCGCTCGGTAACACAAGTCATGCAAGCCGCTTTATATCCTATATGGGCACTTTTGCGAAAATGGGGACCGCAAAAATTGTGGCACCCTTTGGCGTATGAAACGAAAAGATTTCTTATTTAATATCTGTAATAAATTTAATTAATAGGAATAGGTCTATTGACTGAATGTTATAAATTGTATAAAGGAAACAAAAAATTTGTTGGGTATTCCTGCCTAAATTGGATTTTCCACAAAAGATTATATATATAGTTTTAATAGCAGCTATCAAAAACGTTGAAGTTGAAAAAATGGGCTGGCTAGTTTGCAAAAACAAACACAAAAATAAAACTTATATTAAAATAACACCTATATTAAATAAAATAATTGTCAATTGAGTTTGGGGTTATGCTTTTTTATCAATAAAGCTTCATGAATTTTGGTTTCAAAATTGGAATTACATTTTTTAGTTATTTTAAACGAATTTACGTTGAATTTAGTATTGGAGCAAATATCACACGACATGATATGTTCCTTGACGGAGCTCTCAGTCTTCAACTGGAAACCTAAGTGTTCACCCACCCTAGTGCTCAAATGACGGGTTGACATACCGATGTACGTCAGGTTCGAATCACACGAACACGAAAATTGATAAACAATGTTTGAACATAGTGCGGGGGGAGCACGAGTCTTCAATTGAAAATAATGTGAAACTTTAAACGTTTTATAAATAGGATTTATTTTCAAAGTTATTTTAACTTTAGATTTGATAATGTTTTTTAGTTTAATTAAAAAACGTCTGGAGTCATCGCCAAAATATGGGATATTAAGGTTATAAACATAATCAGGAGACGAAGAATGGGAATGCACAATTTTTTCATTAAACTTTTTTAAACATTTTTCAAAAAACCAAATTGGGTAATCATTAGACGCAAACATATTTCTAAGCAAACCAACTTCATTAAGAAATAAAAAATTGTTAGAACATATTAATTTAGCTCTATATAATAAACAAGATATTAATCTGGATTTCCATTTTTTAGGGCAATTCGCATTGTAATTTAAAAGTAAACCAGTGTGTGTAGGTTTGCGCCGTATCCATTGTCTCAATATTGTCATTATTAACTTTAATGCAAATATCTAAAAACGAAATACACTGTACTGCAGATTCCATAGTAAATTTTATGTTATGATGTTGGGAATTAAGCAAATTTAAAAAATTTAAGGAAGAACTGTCATTTTTAAAAACTGCAAAACAATCATCAACAAATCGGGAGTAAAATTTGGGTGAACACACATAAGCTTGGTTTGCTTAGAAATATGTTTGCGTCTAATGATTACCCAATTTGGTTTTTTGAAAAATGTTTAAAAAAGTTTAATGAAAAAATTGTGCATTCCCATTCTTCGTCTCCTGATTATGTTTATAACCTTAATATCCCATATTTTGGCGATGACTCCAGACGTTTTTTAATTAAACTAAAAAACATTATCAAATCTAAAGTTAAAATAACTTTGAAAATAAATCCTATTTATAAAACGTTTAAAGTTTCACATTATTTTCAATTGAAGACTCGTGCTCCCCCCGCACTATGTTCAAACATTGTTTATCAATTTTCGTGTTCGTGTGATTCGAACCTGACGTACATCGGTATGTCAACCCGTCATTTGAGCACTAGGGTGGGTGAACACTTAGGTTTCCAGTTGAAGACTGAGAGCTCCGTCAAGGAACATATCATGTCGTGTGATATTTGCTCCAATACTAAATTCAACGTAAATTCGTTTAAAATAACTAAAAAATGTAATTCCAATTTTGAAACCAAAATTCATGAAGCTTTATTGATAAAAAAGCATAACCCCAAACTCAACCGACAATTATTTGCAAATGGATCATCATTTTTATTAAATATATTTTCGATTATTAAATAAAAAGTGCATAATTTGGCCCCGTTAGATTTCGTCTTCTGGTCAGGCAATTCAATTCGTATCCAAGGTCAAATGCGGGCTTTTTTTATTTAAATTTTATGAATACGCGTATTTTGAAGAAAAAAACATTCAGTGGATCTTGAGCAAACACTTGAATGAAAAAGTATTTGAGCAATGCTATTCCTTAGCCTCCAGAAATTTTATAATACACTGTATGTTACGCAACCAGGCCGTTTAGAATAAACTAAGGACTTCAGTTCAGTTCAGTTTTCTTTTATTTCTGCTCCGCCACATGAACAAAATAACAAATGTTGACAAGTTTCTGTGTTATTAAAGACGGGGTTAGAAAAAGGGAGAAGCAAGCTTTGAATTCAATCTGCAGGACTGGATTAAAATTCCCACGAAACAGCTGAAATTAGAGGTTGTTTTTTTACTTATTTTTGTAAAAGATAACCATTTTATAAAATTACAATTAAGTACAATATCTAAAAACAACTTATTTTTATAGAAACTGTGTCTCAAGCTTAATAAACCTTTATTGTATGTTTTTAAGCTAAAATAATATTTCAATGCTTCTTGTTCAGAATCGATAATTTAGGGTGATTGAGTTATAATCATAAACTGATGGTAGGTTTGCTACAAAAATGTTTCTTTAAAATTTTTGGGGTAAATTTAATTATTTTTTTAAATTTAAACCACAAGTTTTATTGCATTAAAGACTGCTAACGAAAACCTTTACTGAGAGTGAGACACCGAAACAAAGTACACACAAACACGGCTTGACAAAATCCACATTTCTGATTTTTGTGTTTGGATTAGAACTTCAAACAATGACCTGTTGGTCTTCGAATTCTGCAAACTTAAAGTATATTTATTGGGCTAAGATATTTCAATAAGACAATCACGTGTTGTTGGTATCACTCACGTGGTTGTCAATATGATGGCACCCTAAGATTGCGTAATTACTTAGCGCTTTTGCTGTATGTGATAGAAAGTTTATAGATTTTATAGATTTTATAGATTAGATCACCCTACGACAAGATGTATGTCATAGAAGTTTAGAGATTTTTTTGTCATCTCCATCTTGGTTTCGGTCTCAAACCTTCAGCTGGTGGTCTCGGTCTCGAGGTGATGTGGTCTTGGTCTCTTATTTTGGAATTGGACTCGAGACCAAATATCTTTTGAGAATTTTTTTAATTGATGTGATTGCGGTAATTATTGCAATTTTATTAAAAATCTCACTCAATTAATTAGCTTTGATGCAATTTGAAGTGCTAATAAGCTACCAGTCCAAATTTTGTTAATCTCTTAGTTTGCATTTTTTTTATGTCTAATCCAACAAACATTTTTATTGTTCGTAGCCATCTGTGACAACCTCTTAATCCGATTACAAAAAACTTTAATTTTATTATTTTTTTGGACAACAAAAAGGTCTGGTGTTGCTTTAACCCTTTCAATATCGATTTTGTAATGAACATATTAACATTTTCGGTGCCAAAGAACGTATATTTACGTCTAAGAAGGGTCTCATTTATCGTTAACCGTTACTAACCCACCAAGCTTTGGGGTTTTCCCTAAATTTAAAAAAGAATTAATTAAACTTGGCAAATAGTAAACAAGAGCCCAATTGCTTAACCTTTGGCACCGAAAAAGTTAAATTAATTCAAGGAAATTTATGTCATATATGTGTTTTAAATAGATTTTTGTTACTCCGCATTGTATTTCTTCTACTTTTCTTAATTGGGACACATTTGTCCCATGGGACATATATGTCCCGACGGTATTGAAAGGGTTAAGAATTGTTGCTCAGTTGTCCGATCTCCGCTCGCACATTCAAACCAAGTTAATTTAGACTTTCTGAATAGGTTCGCAGCTTTCGTAAGGGTTGCCAAGTTTTTTCAGAGAGATGGGACCGATACTTCATACAGTATTTTTAAAACACATAGATCTACAGAAAAGAGGATCGCGGATTGTATGAAAATCTTGAATAGGTTCATAAACCACAAAGCTGGGACAACACGATGAGTGTTTTTCAAACTTTTTGCCAATGCGACACATTTACAAATTTTTTTGAGTCGTGCGACAAATTTTAGAAAAATATCGTATATACTGTATCAGTTCTCGCATTCCATTGAAATACCGCTATATCATTGACATGCTCAAAATAATGAAATAAAAATGAGAGTAAAATCACGCCGAATATAATGATTTGCGTATATTTAGAATTTGCACTCATTTGGTACGAAGCGAAGAAAATTGTATTTTGGAATAGTAGCGTGATTCCCACATTATACACCAAGCATCATGCATCAAGCAAATAATTTATTAACCTCATTACATTTGAGATGAATTCGATTTTATTTCTTTTGTTCTAAATTTGAACTTTTTACAAATTTACTCGTTATTTTTAAGCATACCATATTTTCAAAGTGGTAAACCGGAATGTTCATTAAAAGAAAAAAATTCGTCTTTAAAAAGTAGTGTTCTCTAAAAAAAAGAGGTCTTCACTTTGAATCTGATTTGGATTTCTTTATTTGTCGTGGCTAAAAAGTTTTGTTCTCTAAAAAAAATAAATTAGAAAAATAAATTAAACACTATTTTTCGCGACACACCCTTTGAAAAACACTGCTCTAGGCTAATACGATGGTAAAAAAGGTAAAGTCATCCGAATACGCAAACATTTTTTACGGCTTGTTTTTTTGGTTTGAAAAAAATCCTTACAAGAGTAAGCAAAGAAATCGACAAACAGAAGCAAATCAATTATGTATTAATAGTTCTATTTTGGGTGAAGCAATATCCGGATATGGGTTTTGAATAGTAAAGATGCTGAAGTTTATATATTGTAAGTTAACTTTGAAACTTTGTAGGCCTAATAAGTTTTTAAAAGTTGTGTTAAAAAGAAATTGAAATTCTTATTTTGAACCTTGAATTGGATGTGTGATATCACAGACAACATACTTTTTTATTTAAGGCAAATTAATTGTCGAATATTTTGCAACACCATTGCCTCACAATTGGTGAAAAGTGACGTGTACATGCAGGACGAAGAACCGTATATTAGCGAAATTTGTTGGTAAAGAGGTAACTGAATTCTGGAGGATTCCCACACCTCCTAGCCAAACAATTTTTGGAGATTTTACCTCATTCCGGGAAAGCACTGCGCATGATTTCATTTTCTAGAGTTGATAATCCATGCGGGACCAGGGCTTGGAAAAAATTAGTTGATGAAAAATTAATTGCAATTTAATTGGATCAATTAATTGATTGCGAAAATTTATTTATTAAATAATTGATTGTTTCCCAGGCAATTAATTGCAATTAATTGCAATCATATAAAACATTGGCTATATATAGTGCTGTGATATAAGATTTAAGATTTTTTAAATATTTACCCATGTAATATGCTGTTACAATCTGAAAATGCGCAAATTTCTCGAAAATATTTTAACCAAGTTTTAGATTCTGAAGGTAGCTAGGTATGCAAGTGTGGTAAGAAGTTGACACAGAAAAAAGGTACCGGATAGACAAATTTAATGAATCACATAAAAAATCAGCATCCGGATTATTGTAAAACCCAAGAACAACAATCATAGTCAAATTTATTATTTAATCATTATATATATACAAATGATACTTATGTACAGCTTTCGAATTACGTGTATCTCAAACAAACAATGTAATTATTTTAGCTAACAAATTGCAATTAATTGCAAATTATTGCAATAATTGATTGGTTTACTTACCAATTAAAATTAATTGATTTATAATAATATAATTGATTGAAAATGTTCCAATCAATTTTTTCCAAGCCCTGTGCGGGACCCACCTTTTAAGGGACTGTACTAGTACATCTACGTACCAGGATTGTGATTGTAACTTAAGGACTAATCATTTTATGGGGGTTTATTAAACACATTCAATAAACACATAAAGATTTTATCTGAAACCAAAAATTTTAATTTGAATAAAAACTTTAATAAGCACTGATTAAATTAAAACAAACCTCTTTGAGATATCTCATCAATTGCCTTTGCAATAATTTTTTTAAAATTGTAACAGGGCTTTATGGACACTCAGTATATTTCCTAGAAATGAAATGTTACACGATAAATCTGATACTAACTTATTAATGTAGAAGAATAAAGCAAAAAACAACATTCTCGTAATAATGACATCACGAATGTTTCAAAAAGAAGTTGTAGTCCCCAAAACCCTTTCCTTGCCTATGGCACTGCTCTCAAATGTTTGAGGTATTAGCAGGTTTTGATAAGTTTCGCTAGCACCTTATTATGACAAGTGGCGACAAACTCTTTTGTAATACCAAGGCTACTTTGAACATATTATTACTGAAGCCAAATTCTTGCATTTTTATTTGATTTCGTTTTTGTTCTTTTTGTGTTTCACAATACGTATAACTGAACGCAAATGTTATGCACAGTCTCCGCAATGTAGTTTATGATAGGCCGAGCTCAGTGCATTACAATCTTCGTTGTTGCATTCCTTAGAAAGCCAATTTTTCTTAAATCACACCAAATTTCTGTACGCGTGTTTAAGCACCTCTACAGGTCACATCATTTCCACTTTTTAGAACAGATTTTTACACGGAATTTTTCAAAGAAATGAACTATCCTGCCGTTACCTTGCTGACTGTTTCGGTTTTGTAGCAGGTGGATCGTATCAAAAATAAAACTTGTTGAAAGAAATATATAAATTTAATTTAGTAATGAGAATGTTGAAATCATGCTGTATTTTTGATGACATTTAAATGGAGCTGGAGCTATTGTGACTTACACCAACTCTAGGTCCAGCTCAGGCTTCAAAAAAATTGGCTCCAGCTCATGCAAAATTATCCGGCTCCCAGGCTTTGCGCTCGGCTCCCCAGCCCTGGTATTAGCTATTAAGCTTACTACCTACTTAGTGATGGCCTTACAAAAAGGGGGGTCTGGTGCAAGAAACGTAAAAGAGGCCACCATTTAGTGTACTAAAAAAAGATGGCTGTATCCATTTTCTAGTGTATAAAAGGAAAGTGATTTCTAAAAAAAAGTTATTTAGTGATCCAAAGCAGGGAGAGACAGACTGATCACTAAAAAAAAGAAAGGTCTTTACTTTTCCACACATTTTCACAAGCACAAGTGACAACAACCTCAGGGGAGCATGCTGCTGATCTTCAAAAAAATTTTTTTTTTGACATATCATCGACGTCTTGGCGCTACTATTAAGAAATAGAGCAATTTTTTGTGTAGGAGGGGCCACTTTTTGATGTATTTTAGGGGGGGGCCTGGTGCTGCCTTTCCGCTCACACCCTATTAAAATCATCATTGCACCTATCAGTAACTTATTTGTGATGGTGGTGCTAGTCTACTCAGACTACTCTACTAGCCTGAGTAAGCTAAGCCCAAACAAAAAGTACTAAAGTGGCTACTGGCTATCAAGTGAGTAAAACGCTTCTGAACCTCACCCTACATCAAACTAATTACTAAATAGTACCAAAAAAGGGGAAAGTACTGGTAAACATTTAACTATAATTATGCAGTGAAATCATCGTTCTCGAAGGAGCTGCAACGTTGCATGATAGTGATGCGGAATTCCCAATTATTGACTCTGCTCACAAAGCTAAGAGTAGGCGCTAGTATCGAATACTTTTTAAAAAGTACTGACGGTACCGGTAACGATACTATAAAAATATTGCGGTTCAGTAGTTTAGTTTAGTACTCGGTATTGCCCACCTTTGGACTTCCGTACACGGAAAACCTGCTTTTGGCCAGTACAAAGATGCTCGGTCAATGAGACCTCTCTTCTCTATTTTATAAATCAGTTCTGTAGTTTTTTTCTTCAATGTAGGAATTTTTCCCGAAGTACCGGTATTTTACACAAAAAGTTTTAGAAATGACTCAGATTTTAATTGCCATTATAAAATTTTGTACAACAAACAGTCTCTTGAAAATTTTTTTGGTCTTCATTGAGTTTTTTGTTGAAAATTTTCTCTAATACAGTAGAACGCCGATTATCCGAACTAATTAAGACCAGGGGTGTTTGGTTGACTGATTTTTTTGGATAATAATCGAACAAAATACAATTTTGCAATAAAAAGAATCATATACATATATGGTCATTTATGGTACATTATGAGCAGTATAGTGATCACTCATTTTTTTGTTTTAAGTTTGTTACTCTTTTCGTCGCTGCCAAATCTCATCTTTTTTAGAAGCGAAGCTATGTTGAAAGACACTCACTCTGTCGTTCACACCATGATGTGGCGCTATACCATCATCTTAGTAGTGTTTGGATATTCAGCGTTTCGGATAAATAATCGGCGTTCTGATGTACGCTAAAATTTGCCTTTGTTGGAAGTGGTTTTTCAATCAAAAAATTTTCCTTTTTTTTCTTCCCGCCCAAACATTTTCCAACACTTCTGGTAATACCATTAAAAATTTTAAAGTTTTGTTATTTTTACTATAATCAACTAAGTTATTGTAATTTTGAATCGTCATTTATATCATACAACTGATTGTTGTAAGTTAGATCACTGGTCTTTTGCAAAATAAACGACGCTAAAAAGAGCAGCATATGGTATAGTGGTAATACGTAATGCAAAGCAGAACGGCACGTTTTGTAATCATGCTATCATGGTTGTATTTATCCAACAAAAGTAACAACGGAGGGGATCAAAGTTGTTCCGAAAAGGAAGTCGCAAGTCATTTTGATAAAATAATAATTTTAATGTAAACAAAGCAGCTATTTTGATATTAAAAAGGAAAAAGGAATAAAGCCGATGAAGGGTCGCTATCAAAATGAAAGTTTTTTTACATTATCATATAATTTCTGGGTTTTTAGATTGAATAAATCGAAAAATAAATTAGCAGTTTATTTGAGCAAATGAGAATTCATGAAGTACAAATAAAAATACTCGAAAACCACCTTCAAAATCTATTGATTTAAGAAATAATCTGCGTAGACTTTTATATTTTTACCATAGAATACAATTATCTTAAGTACAAATTTAATAAAAAAGATGCACATTCAGTGATGGCTTTAGTACGGTGCGAACGGAGCGGTTGTACCGGGCTCCCCTAAAAAATGTCAAAAAGTGGCCCCCCTTAACAAAATATTGCTCTTTTTCTTTATATCAGCATCATGAGGGTGTCCCCCTGTCTGCACTTTAATTTTAGGACAAAAGCAGAAATAATGTAGCTACTCGATTGAAAGTGATGACCTTTTTTTTAGAGATCACTGTATTTTTGGACAAAAAATCTCGCCCCATAAATAAGTGGCCTTCCCATTTTTCTTGCACCGGAAGACCATCACTCAGGCTGGCTGCAGAAGGCGTGGCTGCAAGAAACGGGTAACTCTGGCTAGCAGTGAAAACACGTCGTGCACTTCAGAACAAAAATAACGATGATAATGAGACTGTGTGACTTGCAGACACTTAAAATTTACCGTAAATTACGCTACTATGATGTTTTAGCATAGTTTTGCAATAATCATTTTTTTACTCCTTTGCTATGTGATATTGATAATCCCTTTGATTACTGAAGCGAATCGCACTTTTGAATAGGACGCGTTTGTCATATTGTTAACCCGTTGTGCGTCTTCAAATTTCAGCTTATTTGGTTGGTAGCTTCAGAGCAGTTCAGTTTTGATCGATTTTGTTTATTAAAAATTTATGAACCTGATTTTTCAAGCAATGGCCTTGACGTGCTGTTCCTGTTTGTTGAATTGGGCGTGTATCAGCAGCGGAAATGTTAAACTCTTGATAATTTTTGTAATTTGTTGAAGTGCCACAGTAAAATTTTATTTATTTTATCCTTTTCAAAAGAATTTAGCTAGTTTAAATAGCGGATGAAAAACTGTAAAACCAAAAGCTTTTTCAAAAGATGTACTTGTGAGATGTAGCCAAAACTCGGCTTTCGTTGAATTTTGCTTAGGGTTAGTGAATTAACTTTTGGTTATTAACTTTTTTGTTCAAGAGTTGACAAATTTTTCTCTGGGTCTTGACTCTTGAGCATGGCGGTTTTTCCTATTTGGCTCAAAATCTAAATAAATTGCAATTGAATAAATTAGATATAAATTATATCATATAATTCACAATAATAATCACGCATTACTTTTAGTTGCTAGTTAAGTTTTAGTTGCTAGGTTAGTTGCTAGTTAATCCACTCATTTTTTCATGAAAAAATCAGTGGATTAACTAGTAATTAAAAAAAAAAGTGTCTAACAGGATTGAGTAAAAAAAAGATTTGATTAAAAAAAAAATTTGACTAAGATTTGACTAAAAAAAAAGATTTGAGCATCAATAAAACAAACCAAGATTGCGCTGAAAGAAAAAAGTACTGTAAACGGCGTAAAGGCGCCTTTAGTCAGCAAAATTCTATGGAAGCATGTTGAATGTTGATTGGATGTCACAATGGCTGCGTTTAAAATACACAAATAGATTTTATTATGTTATTGGTTGTGTATTTTAACTGTTTTTTCAAGATCTGTTTGCTTTAATGAGCAACTCAATATACAAAACCTTTTTAATACCACCACTGAGTGTTGGAAAAAGCAACAGTAAAGCCTTAAACGTAAACCAGATAAAAGTACACATGGTGTTAGATAAAGTACACAATTTTTTAGTATTATATGGTTCTAGTTATTGAGCAACTATAACTGAATAAAATTTCAAAGTTAGCAGATGGTGTAGTTATTTCAACTTTGATAGTAAGTGATTTATGATTAAAACAACATACCTCAGGTAGAAAATTATTTAACTATTAGGCCTTTTGCCGTAAGCTGGGCCGATGTCACTTCACGGACAAAATTTGTTGAATTTCCTCAAACCAGTAGTTAACCGACTACAAAGGAAACTCTCGAAAACAGTCAGTTTTTCGACAACAGCTGCCAGCTTACCGCCCACTGAAAAATATTCAGCTGTCACTGTCAGCTGTTATAAGTTGTATCAAAATCGTAAAATAAACACAATGATCTATTTATGTAACAATTCTTTTTGCACTCTACAACAGCTGTTGTGTCAGTCAATTGGTGTTTTTGGATAATTCACTTTTGTCGGTCAAGTGACGCTTCCCCCGTAAGCTTGAACAAGCTTAACTCGTATGGCTTTATATCTAACAATTGCAGCAAATATTTAGATTTCAGTGTAATACATTTGCTGCAATTGTTTGTAACTGTTGGAACAAATGTGTGGTTTTATAACAATTGCAGCCAGTATTGAAAATAATTTCCGCTTTATTTATTTTTTATATTTACTGTATAGACACAGACATTCAATATTAATATTGGTTCCAGGAAAATTTGCCGCAAATATTTTCGCCGTAGAAAAACGCGCCGCTTATATAGTTTTATTTTTTTAATAAATTTTTATACTTCTTAAGCAGTACTTTTAATAAAAGTGTCGATGTGTCGATAAATCTTTACAGACAAATAAAATTATAGATGGGCGAATTTTCCCTACGGCGAAAATGGTTGCGGTGAATTTTCCCGACAGGAAATAATATGTTGCTTTTGTATAAATTTGCTGGCTTAAGCAAATTACCTTTTAATAAAAAATGAAGTCAGGAATTCTATTGCCTAGTTCAGGGGTCGGAAACTTTTGGCTCGCAAGCCAGATGTGGCTCTTTTGATACCTGCATCTGGCTCTTTTGTTGACAAGCATAAACTAGCGCACATAAAAAAATGATCTGCGCACACAAGATTTCAAAAGTGAAGACCTTCACGGAAATACATTTAAAAAATTTAGCTTTTATTGCTCTCTTACCCAAAAAGGTTTTCGACCCTTGGCCTAATTGCTTAATCTCATGTAATTAGCAATTGCATTTGTCAAAAATGAAACCCCAATGAATCAATAAATTGCGCTTTTCGTACGAGCGTCGATCCATTTAAATTAAAGTAGCACATACGCATTTTTTTGTTATTGAATGTCAATATCACGGTTGTAGTGAAGTAAACAAATGTAATTGTTGTGTTTCAAAAAAAAGCTAATCTTCTATTTTTTACTCAAAAAAGGTATATATTGAGTAGAAATGGGAGAATTTGCTGAGCACTCTTTAACAAATTTAAATTGGCAAGTTTTTTTTTTGGGAACAGAAAATTTATTCTTATCAAGACGCCAACGAGCAAACAAAACGCTCTTAAGGCCCGTTTCCACTACGAGCGTGGAAAAGAGCATTCTTTCTCTCTTTTATTGATCTTCGATTGAAGCGAGCGGTTAAAATTGAAGCGAGCGCAAAAAAAAATCAATAAAACAAACAAAGAATGCTTTTTTCCACGCTCGTAGTGGAAAAGGGCCTTTAAAACACCAATGAGTTTGTGAAGAAGATAATGTCACAATTGAAGAAAAGTGGTTATTTATTACAAACCTAAAGACTTTTTCTTCGCCATAGCTCAGTGTTCGGCAACTGGTTTGCCCAAGACGACCGTCAGTGTGCCACGAGATAACGTTGATCCGAATATAATTCTTTCAAAAAGAAAAAAAATTGAGCTTAACGACTGCTAGATAATTCGCTGACTCAAACTCTCGCCAGGTATTCTAACTCGGTGTGGTCCAATCCCAAATCCTTGGGTCACATGTGTTCCGTGGAAGAATTTTAAGTATTGAGAACGATGGCTCCCCTTGATATCCAATGACCTTGGAGTTCTAAAATTTGTGGCAATATGACTACTACATTGTTTTTTTCAAACTTTTTCGTCTACACATTGGGTTTTCAACCCGAATAAACAAAACTCTATGAACCCTAAACCCCACAGGATAACCCGTCAATAAAATATTTTCTATTTTAACACTGTTAGTACTAGAATTCGCTCTTCGAATTTACTTGAAAATAAAAAAAGTTCTTCACTTTGGTTTCACCGAAACAGATCGCATATGTTTTTATAAAAGGGTTCACCGAATAGTATTTTGGGCAAAAGTTGTCCAGGCATGGATAAGGTTGAGAGCCCTGGTCTACACCACCTTGTGTTATTAGTTTTGGCAATCTGCGATAAAAAAGCATATCACGTCAAGGTGTAAACAAAAAAAGTTTTAGCAGTTTTTCGTATTCGGAGATGATCTCCAACCAACGACGGCTCGCAAGTTCGACATTATTTTTAAAAGTGGCCCACAGGATCGATGAACTGGGACCCCCTTGCTCTTACTCATTAAAATAAATTCTTTAAGTCTTTTTTGTGTGCTAAAGTGATTAGGTTTTTACTAGGGCTGGTAACGATTAATTTATTTTTAATAGCTAACCTTTAGGAAATTAACAATTACCAATATTTAATTTCGATTAAATCAAAATTTCTGCAGTGCATTTATTAACTGACTAAATGAAGATGACTTTGCAAGCTGAAGTGTTGAATATTGTAGCGAGTACTTTTTTAAATAGTAAGTTCGCGACCTGTTAGATCCATGGTATGCAAACGATTTGTCATTAGGAGTGCAATAAACTTGGTCAGCATTTTTGATATTATGGTCAGCCAACAATTTAAATGGAAAATGTTCTTGTAATTTATCTGATATAGGTTTATATTTAATAAATCACTTTTTCTCTGTTGCCATTTTATTGTTATTACTATTATTTTTCTGGATGTTGATACATTTATCCAGATGGGTTAAAAATAAAATTTAAATTCGATTAATAGTTAGACAAATATTTAATCTGTAAAATAAGTTAGCGATTAATCAATTAATTAATCTTTAAATTCCGCAGCCCTAGTTTTTACAACTTTGGTCGATGTGTGCCGCAAAAGTTTTGATGTGTCCTGTAAGTGAAAAAAAGTTCGCCGAGTACTGGCATAACCACGATATTAAACTTATTTTTGGAGGGCGTGGAGAACGCATTTATAACCAGTAACCGCAAAGCTTAGTGCTGGATTCCATTGTAATTATTTAACTAGTACAAAATTAAGAAAAATTTTAGTTGACAAAATCTGCTTGCATTTTTTGTCTGCTTTTTTTTGCTGACAGAAATTGTTTTAATGTACGGACATGTGGCAGGTGCTTTTTAAAGTAATTTTTTGCTGTAGTTAAAGATTTCAGAATACAGACTTTTTTGGTGTTGAATTACCTTAAAGTTGAGAAAAAAAGTCTAGCGGGTGATATAACCTTATTTAACAAAGTTGACAGTCTTTTGTTATTCGAAAAATTCTTTTTTACAAAGGGGTGCGTTTTTCGATGTGCTTTCGTTTCAAAATTTTATTTACGTGTATTTCTTGATTTGAAATGCTTGAATCTTTAAATAAGTACATTAAAGTGCACTGTTGTTAGAAGTTAACAAATACCGCTCTGAAGTGATTCAACTCCGCTAAAGTACCACAATCACTCTAAATACTTCTAAATTAATTAGATTTATTGAGAGCATTTAAAAAAAAATTGATATTAAACTCTTAAAAAAGTACTGTTTTATTGTTAAAATAACCTGTAAGCTTACGATAATCATCAACACGAAAAATTGCTCTTTAAAATTAGGAAGCAAGTTTGGGCATGGTCACAAGAGACTAGGTTGCGTTGTCATTATTAATTAAGGTAATTAATTTAATTGGTCTTATTCACACGAAAAGATTTTTATAGGAACCGTTTATTGCCTAATACGAAAACAAGTCATTTTCACGTCCTTATTTTACCCTTTCAACTTTTGTGAGCAAGTACAAAGCAATACTCTGTAATTACCTTCGCATTTCTCCAAAAAAACAAGACCGGTGGATTTGGCACAACATTACAGTATAAAGGCCCGTTTCCACTACCAGCGTGGAAAAGAGCATTCTTTGTTTGTTTTATTGATTTTTTTCTGCGCTCGCTTCAATTTTAACCGCCCGCTTCAATCGAAGATCAATAAAAGAAACAAAGAATGCTCTTTTCCACACTCGTAGTGGAAACGGGCCTTAACTTTACAACGCCGCTAACACAACCACGAACAAAATCGATTTATAAGCATTGCAGTTTTAGCAGCAGCTTCGTCGAGCCGTCTATCATGTTATTTTGCGGAATTTTATGTTTGATTGCATTTCCGTCAAGCTTTATCGATCGATGTTATGTACAGCATTGTTATGTTATTGGAAACCAGTTCGGGTAAAATATTATAGAAAATAATTATATAATTGCCTCACTACTTTATTCTCTTTCCTAAGTTTTTTTCATTTTCATGTAAACCAAAAAAAACCGTTTCCCCTTTTGTGTTTGCGTAACATTTTGACATTAGTGTCAAAGTCTTATAGCTACAATACTCATAATGCATCTAAAAAAATTTTACACTTCTAAAGGACAGTCATTATGCCTAGATTTAGGGGTTAAATTGTGAAATAACATTCCCAAAAGTGTTGAAGCTTTATCATACAGGTGTTTTATATAAGAAATTCATAAATCTTTAAATTGAAAATATGCCCCTAACTTATACATTAGTATGATTTAATGCATTATTTGTCTTATTTTCCTCTGTCATATTAAAATATGACAATCTTTTCAACTTAATTTTATTAAAATTTTACATTGTTTATTATTAAGGAAAAATATGTTTGTTTTGAAACTTTATGTGTAGTATAAGTATACGGTATGCATGGTGTATCTTCTTTGTACTGTATTACATATATTTAGTGATTTTTACTTTGAAAGCCTAACTTTTTTGTGTGCGAGTGCAACTGTATTAGATTTCGTACAAAAACAATATAATCTACTTTGCTATTATTATAATTACTACTGTTATTTTTCATTTTTTGCTTTTTCATTTTTGTTAAATGCTTGTGAATTCAAATCTAGTTTTTATTAAATTTTATGTAAGGAGTAGTTGACTGGATGGCTATTTATATGGCTTTTTCTTCTCTTTCTCAAGCAACACTGTAATTTATCGGCCGCGTGATCGACTGGTAAAAGCGCCGTGCTATGATCAACATGGCCTCGGTTCAAAACCCACTCGTGCTATTCTGTTGTGTCCTTAAGAAAGACACTTTACGGCACTTTCCCCTGCTTGGTGATCTTGGCAAGCAGTTCTAAATTACAGTCATATCTTTATTAAATTTTCAAGCGGACAGCGATATCTTGTCATCTCCGGAAGCAGGTCGGAATAATTGCTTACCCTATTTATTAGCGCCTCCGTTGCTTTTCTGCGAGTCAGGAGGATAAATATAGAGATAAAAAAAATAAGAAACACTAGCACATTCTTTGTCTATTATTGCTTTAGTTTTTATTTTTATTTTTTTGTTCACGTAATACTACAAATACGTAATTAGTAATTTTTATATTGCAATTTGTGAATTCTATATTCAACTGCCTATTTTTGTGCTGGATAAGTTGCTTTGTATAAACGTTCTATAGTAACATGCAAATGCTCCCTAAAATTGTATTATCTTTTTTAGTAATGTGAGTCAACTGAATTAACTGGATTTTTGCTTTTTTAGATTGTAGGTCAAGTCTAGTCTAAACTAATCTTCGGGTGAAAATTTTTGTATTTTCTGAGTGTTATTAGATAACCGCAGTACACATAGCATGGGAAAAGTCAAAGTTGAAGTCGTGTATTGTGGGGGATGAGGGTACCGCCCCAAATACGAAAGAATTCGACAACAAATTCAAGATGAATTTAGTGATGAAGTTGGAAACATTGAATTTGTTGGAAAGCCAACGCCAGATATCTCCGGCTACTTAGAAGTTTCAGTCAATGGGAAACTGGTTCATTCAAAGAAGAAAGGAGATGGCTACGTTGATACGGAGACGAAATTGAACAAGATCTTCGCGGCAGTTGAAGCTGCATTGAAATAATCGGTTGCTACACAGATTACATGTCCTGACACGTCTCTACCTTCCGCCTAAGCTCGCAGAAGTTTTGATTACTTGCAATTGTTCAAATTATACAAGCAGACTAAGTAAAGTGATGAAGGGGTCAGTCAAAACCTCGATTGCTCCCTGATAAATATTTGCCATCTGCTTTGTTTGGCTTGTACTATTCAAGTGAGCATGTTTGCAATACAATGCACTGGTGTTTACCTCAAAGTGCGTGAAATAGACTTGTTTGCTTTGACCATGCAGCAAGCATATGAAGAATGCAGTCTAAATTTTGATTGTGTTTTGATCAATAATTTGTTGCTGGTTTTTTGTGAAAATCTGTTTCAGTATTGCCTAAATATATCTTTTTTGAATTACATTTTTTAAACACGTGAATGTTACATTTCGTGTTTTTTAAAGATGGGGAAAGCCGTAATTGTTCCCTCTTTCTTGACAAAAGAAAACTTCCGTTTCAAAAAAAAATCTCTTTAGGATGTAATTTATATTGACAATTGCCCACTCCAGTTAATAATCATGTGTGTTAACATTGAGCAATAAGACAATAATAAGCACTATTAGGATAAGCCTTTTCCATTGACAGTGTATTTTGTTATCTAACTAGCGCTAGTTTAAAGCAACACTTATCCACACTGCCAGTGATGGCCTTACAAAAAGGGGGCCCGGTGCAACAAACGTAAAGGGGGGCCACTATTTAGTGTACCTGAGACCATTTTCAGTATATAAAAGCATAGTGATCTCTAAAAAAAGGCCTTTAATTTAGAGGGGGCTACCATTGAGTGATCCAAAGCATGGTGAGACAAAGCGATAACTAAAAAAAACTTTCAATTTAGGGGGGCCATTATTGGTGATCCAAAGCATGGAGAGGCACTTTATACTGCTCCAAGACATTTAAAAAGGTGAGCTGTCTAGAAATCCGTTTTTTTTCCTTTTTGACATACCATCGACGTCCTGGTGCAACTATGAAGAAATAGGGCAATTTCTTGCGTAGGGTTTTTAATGTATTTTAGGGGGGTTAGTGCGGCCGCACCGTTTGCACCCTATTAAAGCCATCACTACACACGGCAGCTAACTGTTTACATTGCCATGCTATTAAGCTTTGTCTGTCGTATGTTGCAAATTCTTTTTATTTGCTTTCTACTTGTAATCAAAGTACTTTTTTGGAAAAAGCGTTTGCAAAAAATGAGAAAACTGTCATATTTTTCCTTCCACATTGACAATTCTGAAGTCAACTAAATGAAAAAAATCTTGAAAATTTGTTAAATAAAATAACAGATTATTATCAAGCACGTTGTTGAAGCTCTATGGTACTAAACTTTTTTTTTATTTATTTTCCTTTTTACTCACAATCAACTTGAAATTAATCGCAGTGCATGTAGAAATAAAGATTGTAAATAAGGAAGCAGCGACTAAACGAAGTACGTTATTACTTCATTTAGTCGATCGATCCAACTGACGTTGTGCATGGTCGCTGTACCTTTGAACAAAGCGATGTGATATTAAATAAGAAAAGAAAAGCGAAAAGAAGATAATTAATACACACATCCGAGCCATAGTCAGAGAATGTTGTGTAATCATGGGTGGGAGAAACAACAAACAAAGACTAAAAGGGTCTGGACCAAAAAGGTCAGGCAGGCAAAGAAACCCACCAAAAGAAATCCTGCCACGGGTCAAAAGGACCATTTCAAAAGCATATGGCTGGACAAAAAATTTATATACGTAGGATAAAACATACAAATAGTAAACAAGAATAGGTGCAAAAGAAGTAAATTATGTGAATTTTCATCGAACTGGATGGGCCGTAATGATCTGGGTGTTGCCTTTGAAGTCGCATCGGGCTTTTATCACCTTCAATTTCTTTGTCCAATTAGGTGCTGCAAAGCAGATGTTTTAAAATTTGTGAAAGTCTATTACCATTAAAAATTACGTTGCTATAAGGTGCTTTCGAAATTCTGTACGAAATTTACTATATGATTTTATCTGTTTAATGCTTGATGGGACTTTATTCCAAGCAAGAGGACCTCTGTATCTTAACCCTACGTTAGTACCCTGGGGGTAGGAACGTCATTAGTACCATGGGGTGTTTCAGCACCCATTATTAAAACTGTTGTCAATAACAAGCAATATACACATTGGGCTTCAATGCTTGTTTATTAAATAGATTTAAACAATAATAAAACATCAAAGCTGTTTATTGAATAAATCTAAACTGTAAAGTGATTAATGTGCGATAACTCACAACCAAAACGAGTACCCCGGTAGTCTTTTTCCAACCTTATCGCCATCAGTGTTATTTGTTACTCTGATTCTTCATCGTTAGATGCGGATTCATGGCATGTTATGCATTGCTCAAACAACTTTCTGTGGTCTTTGCAAACATGCTTACCACAAGTGGTACAAACTGTTTTGACTTTGCGGTCACGTGACCTCTCGCACAATTCACATCTCTGCACGATTTGATGTCGATGCCTGTGAATATGTTGAAGATTCTTCTGACTCTGGCAGCATTCTTCTAATTCCACTTTTGAGGTCTCTTGACAGGTGAATATTCTGCAATCTTCTTTTCAGAGCCTCTTGAACAAGCTACATACTTACACTCTTGATGAATAGACGGCGTTTTAGCTTGTTTTCAGGGTTATGACAGTAGAGTATGTATGCATTTATAGTGGAAACGTTCAACAGCGTATAAAAAACAGTCAAAGGCCAACGTCGACTATTTCTTGAAGTGTCGTACTCCCTTGCCATTTGGTCAACCATATCCACTCCGCCCTTGGTCGAATTATAAAAAGTAATAATTTCAGGCTTTTTCATGTCACTAGACTCTGGGTCAATTTTATCATCATGATGCATGCTACTGAAGAGGACAACATTTTTCTTTTGCTTGGTCTGAGGCAAATAGGATACTAGTGTCACATTACCTCCAAATCCAAACATACTGTCACACGCAGCCCTGTTCTTGACCGATAAAAATTCGTCGGGGATCTCACGTTTGTTCTTGCGAAGTGTTCCCACAGCAGATAATT
The DNA here is from genome assembly GCA_963680785.1 of Diplosoma virens. Taxonomy (NCBI): domain Eukaryota; kingdom Metazoa; phylum Chordata; class Ascidiacea; order Aplousobranchia; family Didemnidae; genus Diplosoma; species Diplosoma virens. Next base: position 5,991,016 of record OY796890.1, on the reverse strand, counting down.
TATGGTCATGAAGTAGACTTACGATAAGTGGGTAAGTGGTATACCAATTATCAAATGTAACGTTTCTGCCTGAACCTGAGATTTCAGAGATAAGTCTTGTAACTACAGCAAAAGATGAATTGTCAACTTTGAATGGGCCATCAGGCTGTTTTCCAGCATAAATTTCCATTTTGCAAGTATAGTACGTTCTAGCATCAGCCATTGCTTGTATTTTTATGCCATATTTTGCTGGTTTGTTTGGGATATATTGTCTGAATGGACACCTGTGTTTCTACGGACGAGGGGAAAGACTCGTCTAATCCTGCGCAGTCAGGTATTCGAATTTCAAATTGTTTTGGATCAAAAGGATTTAATTGGCGTTTCAAAATGCGTATGAAATAAAACAATTTAGGTTATACAAATCTTTAGCCAGGAAACTATTTGAAATCAGATTTTACAATTTAACTAGATTTAAGCAATGATCTAGACCTTATTCAAATAGAAAAAAAAAATACAAAAAATTAATGGAAAAACAAACGCAAACAGTATTACAAAACATACCTAATCCTACTCTAGCTAAATCAGCGTATAAACAAACACTAACCTAACCCTAAACTAGCTAAGCTAAAATTGACCAAGTAAAAAAATGGATGAAAAAACTCAAATAATTTACGGCGCTATAAACAGAAGGAAACAAAGCTTTTTAAGAACAAAATTCGCGCCGCGAGAGATCGAACAGAAAGAAAACAAATTGCAATAATGATGTGCCGCGTGAGATCGAACAGAAAGAAAACAAATTACAATAATGATTAACTGAGTAAAAGAATTAGCGACGCGAGTTCAAATCCAACAAAAACGGTAAAGTAAAGTTTTAACGGAAACAAAAACAAATTTAAAACATATAATAGTCCTTTTGCCAAGCTGGAGGTTTTATTGTTCGCCGTCTTGACGGGACCTCACTGCTTGGCGCATCATCCGTCGCAACAACCTGCCCCTGAAAGCCACCAGCATCTCATCAATTGTGACAAACTCTGAGGGCGAATAGTTCCTCAAACAATTTTGAACAAACGTCTCAAAAAGGTCTCGAATTGGGGCAAGCTTATCCAAAAGTTTTCTTGAAGCCCGTGTTACTTTGTCATCCAACCGTATGCAACACAGTAGAAAGCGAAAGCGATGCAGCGACATCGTCAGCCGAAAAACATCAATACCAGTGCCATCAGTCTTCCACAAATTATCAAGGTTCATTCTGTTGCTGTGATAGGTACCAGCCAATAGTAGTAGACCAAGAAAAGCCTTCATTTCTACATTATCAGTGTCTCTTGCTTTACTTTTTTGAGTATAGTTCTCTCTCTTGTCTCTGATAAACAAGTTGGTCTTTTCAACCAATAATTCCAGCATTTCGGGCGTAACAAATAGTTCCCAAAATTCATAAGGAGTTTTCGCTTGAAGAGCTGGTCCTCTAGGTCCTGGTCTTTCTCGAATAATATTTTGAGGACGAGGAACTGCTGAATTAGGCAAATCTTTCTGCCACCATGATTTCTTGTCTTTTCCCAGCCATCCATCACACTTTGGCTGTTTTTGGCAGGGCTGTTTTTCCGGTTCGTCATGTTCCGAGTCATAGCACTCAGAATCAGAAATAACTTCATCTTCTATAACGAAATCTGATTCACCTTCACTGTCATCTTCAGCATCACTCAAAACGTCACATTCTTGCAACATTCTTTGCAACCTTTCTACAATTCTACTGTAACTATCCATAATTTACTCTAAAAAAATAAGAAGAACAAGTCACAGTACTGTAAGATTTTCAGCATTTTTTCCTCTCACCTATTCAAAAGGGTATTTAAAAAACAAAGTTGCAAGTGTTGCCAACTCAAAACGGCATATAAATTTAATACCCTGGGGTGCTGAAACACCCCAGGGTACTAACGTAGGGTTAAAGATTGTTTAGTTATATTTAATCTACAAAATGAGGGATAGAATTTGGACTGGCTTCTTGTACATTTGGTGAAATTGTCGCTTACCAGGTTATTTTGAAAAAAATGATCAAAGCATGGTAATAACATGTCTTTTATATATTTATACATAAAACAAGTTATTTCTAATTCGGTTATCTGATCAATTGTCATTTAGAAAAATAAAAAATGTGGGCAAAATCAAGAATTTTAGGGCAGCGATAATGATCAATTGCTAAAAATAGTTAACAAATTTAGCTGAAGATCTTTTTTTTCGAAAACCTTATGATTTTAGAAGAAAATTTAGTCTTTGTCCGAGAATCTCGGACAATTTTTTTGTCCGATCCGTAAAATACTAGAAAATCATGATTTGGGCAAAACTTCATTGCCCCCAAATTTTTTTGGCTGGTACGCCTATGATTTTATGTCTTTGGGAAGAACACTTTATGGCACTTTCCTCTGCTTAACGGTCTCTAGTAAGCAGCTTTAAATTTCAGTCATATCTTTTAAATAAGAAGTAAAAAATACAATTAAAAATTGCAGCAATATCTTGACATCTTTAAAAGTAGGTTGGAGTAATCGCTTGACAGTTGCTCTCTTAGTATAACGCATCCGACACATTTGAGTCAGAAAATTAATATAGTGTTACGTTGCAAATACTTTGTAATAAAAGATTTAAGTGTCGCTTTGCTTTTCTTTTCGTCGTTGTCGTCGTTTGGAAGGGCATCCACTCCAGGTCAGACACAAGCAGGACTTAGCCCGAGGGTTTATCCTTTTACAACCCTTTTACCCCAGGCTGCTGTACTTTCCGGATCAGATGCTGGCAGTGTTAAGCCAGCATCGAGTTTCGTCATCCAAAACCATCAGAACTCGTGCTCCATGTGGTGTTCGATGTATGGGGCACGCTATTAGAACGTGGTCTGCGGTTTGTTCAGCAGCGCCGCACTCGCAATTTGTAGAAGGAGTGAGACCCCATTTGTGCATGGACAAATGGAATCGCCCAACACCAGTTCTCAAGCGGTTAAGCTTAACTTAAGCTACTCGAGACAAGCTCATACGAGTACAAGGCCAACCGGCCTGGTACCGGTCCTGGGCACAAAAGCACGGAGCCTGGAAAAATTTTCACAGTATTTTGCATTCCTTTTATAATTCGTGTGCTCAGAAGCGCAAATGCCAAGTCCGCAAGGTTGTCCAAAAGATTCCACGCAGCTGGCACAAATGGACGTCTAGATCTTAGTCTCTTTTGGCGAGTATCTGAGGACCCACTTAAAAGACCATACAAGATATGATCGGTGTCCAGAGATCCACGGTGAGCCAAGGAGAGTGTCGCTCCCATTCGGCGAAGCTCAGCTGGCTGGATGCCTGAAAGTATAGGTAGGTGGTCCGTTGAAGTGGGACGCAGGCATCCAATGACTATGCGCAAGGCGTCGTTCAAGACACTGTCGATGAGGCGAGTGTGAGCGTTGCGACACTGGACTGGTGCGCAGTACTTAGCTGTTGAGTAGACTAGAGATAAGGTGGCTATGCATAGTGTTTTGGTACCAACCCCCATCCAGAGCCTACAAGTCGCCTCAGCAGTATGACGCGCGAGGATAGTTTTTTGCGCAATGCCACTAGATGGTGACGAAACGTTAGTGGTCTGTCCAGTTTTACCCCAAGATAGGTAGGGGTTGGACAGAACGGTAAAAGTCTACCGTTGTTGTAGACTTTTATCTCACGTTTGGCCTCTCGGTTATTTAAGTGAAAGGCTGCCGTCACTGTCTTAGTGTGACTGAGCTTCAACCTCCAAGTCTGGAGATATGCTGAAAGTGTAGATATATTTTGGGTTAAAGTCCCTTCCACGTCTTTCCAATTTTCAGAAGAGTGCAACAATGCTAAATCATCAGCATAAGCAAACTTTCTGGAAATCATGGAAGGCAGATGTTAAATAGGAGGGGAGCCAAGACCGATCACTGAGGAACGCCGTTTTTAAGACGGCGTAATCTGCTTTGCTTGCTGTCACCGGCAGTAAGGATAAAACTTTGGTTTCGGACAAGCTCCATGATTATTTTGATCATGTGCTTATACGGCAGAAGCCTCAGCAGCTTGCAGGTAAGGCCATGGTGCCAGACAGTGTCATAAGCAGCTATCAGATTGACAAATATGGCAACGGCCTTTTTCTTAGCCTCGAAAGAATCCTCGATGTTCTGGTTTAGCGGAACAACTTGATCTACGGTTGACTTTCCGTCTCGAAATCCAGCCTGCTTGGGAGCAGTGGATTGATTAATGGCTCAATGCGGGTGTAGATAAGCCTCTCCGAGGATCTTGTAGGGGACACAGAGCAGAGATATCGGTCAATAACTTTTTGGGTCCCCCACAGGCTTCATTGGCTTTGGGACCGCGACTACAAGCGCTCTTCTCCAGATCTTGGGAATTTTGAGTCGGCCCAAACATGAAGAAAGAAAGTCACGTAACCAGGACTTCAAAGCAGCTCCAGCACGGATTATAAGCTCTAGGCAGATGAAATCAGGGCCCGGAGCTTTACTTGGTTTTAAGTGTTGTAGGGCAAAAGTAAATTTTCTCTGTGAGAAAGTGTCGAAGAGATATTTACTGGGTCTGGTGTTGTGGCCCTCCAAAAATCAGACACTTCTTCAGAGACAAGTCGAGATGACTTGTGGTCAACAGCCTCGTATCTCCCATTTCTGACCAGCTGAGATGCAATAGCATCTGTTGAAACGGGACAGTGACGAGGAGAGTGTCATGACCTATCAGTAAGGTTGTTCAAAATATTCTATGCTTTTCGACTAGAGTGTGAGAAGTCAATGCTCCGAACTGCCTCGGAATATCGATCCCTCCGCTTTCTTTCAAGCTTGGCAAGCAGAGCTGTAGCAGCCAAACTTGAATCGTCTCCCTGAGGAGACTGCAGAAAGGTTTTATAGAGGGATTCACACTCCGCATCCCAACACGGAATATAGTTGTTTCGATACCCGTGTGGGCTAGTCTTTTTGGCTGCTTTCTTGGCAATGTTACAGAAGTCCTGGTAAGCCGCGTCCACATCAAGTGAATCAGGCGGCAACAAAGTCTTTGCAAATTTATTCGTCAAAGCAATGTAGTGACTCGATTTGGCCTTGCGAAAGTTCCATCGCTTAACAGGCATGCTTGGCACTGCCATAGCAAACCTTGGTGGTGTAATAAGCGAAGGTCAATGTTGTGACCTGGGGAACTTGTCAAGGACACGTCTATCCGGTAAGCGACTGTTTGGACCTACGCTAGCGAAAGCTAGATCTGGATTGGTGCCAGTGTTCCAGCGGCCGGAGTAAAAACTGGCGGCGTCCTTGGCGTTGTACAGAAGGGCAAGGTTATTATTATTTGTCCAACAGCCAAGCACTCACCGTCTGGACTGTTATCATCGTAACCCCAATCAACATCACAATAGTTGAAATCACCAGCATAAAAACAGGGGTGAGGAAACACTGGGAGATCCAGGGATCGCAATCGTATTGGTGGAGGTTTGTAGACATTGACCATTTTATAACCATCAACGTCGACGCACAACCACTCGATCTCCGATGTCGGTGGAGATTTGTCCAAAAGCATGTACCTTAGTCGCTAGTGGACAAATGTGGCAAGACCATGCTTCCTGCTTAAAGAAGATCCAGCTAGTTGGTAACTTGCTTTTCTTTTAATCGTAACCTGCAAGTTTTAGCATTACCTATTCTTCTCTGAGCTGAGCAAAACTAAAAAATCAATAAATATCTCACCTTAAAACAAAATATTTGCGGTGCTTTTAAAAGTTTGCCCACATTTTACCGACGAAAACCAGGTAAAAGCAAAAAATTTTAAATTTCCGATCACAGCTAAAATACATAGAAAGCCGGGCGGTAAGCAAAAAATAAAGTTTTTTCTCAGCTTCGCACACTTTCAACTGTGTCCGCAGGAAAAGGCCTTATTTTGTTCTTTACTTACTTGCCTATACAAATAAATTGCATTTCATTGTTTGATGCTGCAGTTTTCTGACTTCTCGTCTTTTAATACCTTAAATAGAATAAATAGAGAATATTTAAAGTTTGTGGCGAAATTTAGCAAATACTTCAAACAATTCTAATTGATGAGTCCTGAAGTCTACCGCGGGAACCCGTGAAAACGTTTTGCGGAGCCCAGGTTAAAAAGCGTTGTTTTTACTTACGATTGACGTTACAATTATTTTCTAATATATAGGCATATTCAAAAGATAACCGCAGAAAAAACAAAAAATTAATCATGAACAAGACAGACAGTAGGCTACTATTTTGTTGTCTCCGAAAGTGCAAGTGTGGCGATGGATTATTTCTCTAACTTTTTACCAAATTTGTTCTATCAAATTATAATTTTTCGGGCAGCGATAAGAAAAATTTGGGCCAAATCAGGAACTTTAAGGCATTGACAAGGATAAAAAAATTTAATGCCAAATGCAGAAAAAGATTTACGAATTCAGATGAAGACTTTTTTTCTTTTTTTTAGAGAACTCTATGCTTTTTGGGCGAAAATCTAGAAATAGAGACAGATTCAAAGTGAAGATTTTTTTTTTTTTTAAACACTATGTTTTTGGGACAAAAATGAAGAAATCTTGGAAAAATTCTTTTTTTTTTTCAGAAATCAGAGAGAAAATGTTTTTCTTTTTTCTTGGTCTTCACCCAAGAACAGCTATGAAAGTAGAATAATTTTCTTACCATAATTGCTGATCAAAAGCAAAATCTATATAGCCTCATTATTGTTACCAAAAACATAAACAAAGCTTTTTCAACCTAGCACATAAACAACATAAATAAAACAAACACCAAATTATTTAAAGCCTTCCGTAAACGTTCATAGTAATTATCCTTTTTCAAGTTTTAACAAGCAGTGCCATTTGTTCAATATGCTGCTCTTCTTTTTCTAAGCCAAGTTCTTACGTTTAGCTCTGCATCCTATTTTTCGCCCGGAGGCCCCACAGTGGTGATAAAGAGCTGCTTTTCGGAATAGCTGATTTTGATGAGATTTCTAATATCATGTTTACAGCGCTGAACCTTCGCTCACAGTCGACGCTACTTGGCGAGAGAGTGTCAACGGCTACCAGCAATTTATTTAGTTGGTGAGGAATGCTTTTTCCCCCACTTGCCTTAAATGCCTTAAATCCTATTAAATTCAGTGAGTTGAGATCGAATACTTGGTGTTGAGACGAAGGGTATCACATAAATTTTTCACCTCATCTTCTCCAAAACGAGGATTTTCATGTTCAATTTTTTCTGGATCTAACACATCCATTTGACTGACAAGAGTCTTGTAGTTCTCTTTCGAGTTGCATGACTACCAGGCTGTGCCCTGTTTGATACCGTAGTGAAAATCCTTTGTTTTATATTGTCGGCTATTGCCCGAATAAACAGAGCCTGATTGATTACTGGAGTTTTCCTTCTCTCAATTGTACTTCCTGTGACGACATTGCTTTTTCTGCTTGTTTTGCAGAAATAAAACGCTCCCCAGGAGAAGTAATAAGGCTTCCTATTCGTTTTGTATGCGCAGTGAATAAAGTATGACAAGAATAAAGCTTTTGGTAGCGTGGTATTTCAGTTTTCCAGCGTTTCTGATAAATTTTATAATTTGTTCAAGACACCCGCCATCGACGTAAATTTAATTTAGATAAGAATCCTTGAAATTTGACCTAGGTCTCGTTTTGTCATTTGAAGCTTTGTGAAAATGTCACGGACACGGACAAAGCTAAACAAAGGACAAAGCTTGTCTCGACAAAGCTGGGAAAGAATGCTAGACTGCTGATACTGCCCTGAAAAATAAAGCGACCTAGCGAACAATAAACACCTTTTCGATTCTTTTGAGGGTCATTTGCAAATAATAAAAACATTCGCCAAGTTTCCGCTTGTTTTTGGTGACTGGCTGTAGAGTGAATGTAACTGTTGAAGAAATGATTAAAATTATTTGTATCTGATAATTTCTAGTGTATTTTCTGCGGTAAGCTTAAATCTGTGATTAAGGCAATGCCACAATATTACAGCAGAAAATTTATCTTTAAGCGATTTTGCGACTCCTGACTTTGTCCCCAGCTTCACGCTAGCTACATCAGTGCAAAATCCAATGAATACTTCTTGGAGCAACTTGCAATGGTGTAATCATTTTTTAGAAAACAGTTCACAGTTTTGTCAGCAATATAAGAAGTGCACAGACTTTCCAATTCTACTAAATCAAACAGAAAGTTAATAGGCGCCGCTTTGCTATCAACACAAACAATTTTCTGATCGGCCAAGCTCTACCACGGTAGCAATAGAACAGCAAATTACTAGGGATGTGCCAAAGGCAAAATTTTGCCGAAGTTTGGGCAAAGATTTGTTGTTGCTGTTGTCGTTTTGTGATGGTCCTTACTCCCTCTTGATAAATTTGTTTTGCAAAGTGTGCAGATGGCTTTGCTAACATCCTCATTACTTATTTTGAAGTAATCCCATGAGGGATTTTCACCTTGCTTAGGTATTATGAATAATTTTTTTTTATTTTATCTTTATATTTATCCTCCTGACTCGCAGGAAAGCGATGGAGGCGCTAATTCATAGGGTAGGCAATTACCCCGACCTGCTTCCGGAGATGACAAGATATTGCTGTCCGCTTAAAATTAAATAGAGATATGATTGAAATTTAGAACTGCTTGCCAAGACCACCAAGCAGGGAAAAATGCCATAAAGTGTCTTTCCCAATGACACAGCAGAATAGTGAGAGTGGGTTTTCAACCGAGGCCATGTTAATTGTAAGCACGGCGCTTTAACTACACGACCACGCTGCCAACTATGTAGACACGCTTTAACCACTCGACCTTCCGAATTATGATTAACTTTGTTCTCCATATCGTTAATGCTAAGATCTGAAACCTCAATGATCAACATGATGATATTTATACATTTAAAGAGATGCAATTGTTTATAACAATTATATAATACAGTATACACTTTGGCAATATAATTAATTAGCTACTGACTAATTATAAAACAATATTACAACGGTGGGAAAATTGCGGCTCGCCAACCTTTGGTTTGCGGCTCTTCTAGCTAAACAATAATAACGAAATTGAACAATGTACAATTGTTTTTTATTTTTTATTTATTTTTATCTTTATATTTATCCTCCTGACTCGCAGGAAAGCGACGGAGGCGCTAATACGTAGGGTAAGCAATTACCCCGACCTGCTTCCGGAGATACCTAGATATTGCTGTCCGCTTGTAATTTAATAAAGATATGACTATAATTTAGAACTGCTTGCCAGGACCACCAAGCAGGGGAATATGCCGTAAAGTTTGTTATTCACTGCAAACGAAGATTTTTAATTAGGTGCTAAGTCGGATTATGGCGTGGAAAAAAGCAATTCTTTGTTTGTTATTACGGATCATTTATACTACAGCAAAAATTTGAGCAAAGCGAGCGCTCTCTTTCTTTCATTTATTTCTCGCCCGCCGAGACACGCGGGTAACATTAGAATAAAAGAAACAAAGATAGTGCTCACTTCTCTATAATGAAATTTGTAAAATAAGAACATCCTGCAAGTCTAACAAATGAAGATTTGAGAGAATTAATTTACACGCTTTGACTCAGGGTTGCCAGATTGCCTTTTTTTTTAGTGTGATTGATATCCAAAACTTTGTTTGGCTTTTTGGCTTTTTTTGGCTGGAGTGCCAACTAGCAATGATGGCTTTGCAAAAAGGGGGCCCGGTGCAAGAAACGTAAGGGGGGCTACTATTTAGTATACTAAAAAAAGTTAGCTGAAGTCATTTTACTATATGAGAAAGAGAGAGAAATCTGTTTATTTGCATTTAACTTTTTCAATAAACTACCCCTTAAAACACAAAAAAAACAATGATTTTACATTTTGAAATTAAACAAACTAATAATAAGCCATATATATCAAATCAAAGAGCACTATTAAGATGTGGGGCAGGGGTAGGAAGGGACAAAAGTCATTTAATCACTACCCCCAGCTTATTTAAAAGTTTCATTACAAGCAATTTAATAAATTAATTAAGTTTTTGGTATGTAAAATTGATTATTAACTTAGAAAACGATTAGCGTAAGACATTTTACATCATAAATTAAAAATCACCTTATAAACCTGATAAAAAGAAAGCAAAAAACAACAACAAAAACAAAGGCCGCATACATGTAGATAAAATTAAACGACAGAAAATAACTCGGCATAAATTAGATTTGAAATAAAGGCAGATAGTGTAAAAAACGACAGCACAACAATGGAAAAAAACAAACAATCAAACAGGCAATAAAAGGACAAAAAAAAACAAAAAAACAAAAGCTTATAAGATTAAATTAAACAACAGAAATAGATCTTATCATAAATTAAATTGAAAATAAAGGTAGTAGCATAAAACAAACAACATAATAGATTTCAGAGTAGATACAAATAGCACAAATCCAACAGCACAATAATGAAAAGGAGCATAAAAAAGAACAGAGAAAAAGTACAAAAACAAAACAAAGGCCAATAAGATTAAATCAAACAACAGAATAGGTCTCAACATAAAATTTATTGAAATAAGGCAGTTAGCATAAAACAAAAAACAATAGATTTCAGCAGGCAATTAAGGATTAAAGAGGTGCACAAAGAGCAATGCAAAACATAATAAAGAAATTTTACCATAGTGCTTAATTATTTGCCATTGCTGATAAACTAGCATCGTAATTCGTTGGGCTTGGACTCAAAACAACTTGAACTTTGGTGGATTGAGACTCTGACTTGATTCGAACATCTTAACAAAGGCTTGGGACTCGAGTCAAGGTTCCGAAGAACTCGGACTTGAAGCTATTGAATAAGGACTGGGTTAAATCTTTCAATTGTCGGACCCGTTACAACTCTTCCCACAGTTATTTTTTCAATAATATTGACATGGCAAACGCGAGTTATGAAAAATTTTTCCCTGTTTTTGATTTCTTAATCTGTTATCCATCTATTCCAGCCGCTTTGTTCACTTTGTTTACAGTCATCGGCTCTTACGTATCTCTCGGGAAATTTCCGCGATGCAGCGTGATCGAGAGGTAAAGAGCGCCGTGATTGTAATCGACATGGTGGAGGCTCGAAACCTACTCGCTCCATTCTGTTGTGTTTTTCGAAAAGACACTCTACGGCCTTTTTCTATGCTTACCAGTCTTGGCAAGCTAAATTTTAGTCATATCTTTATAAAAAAACAAAAAGCTAAAATAAAAAGTTTCAACCGAACAGCAATATCTCGGCAACTCCAAAAGCAGGTCCGGTTAATAGCTTGCTCTCTGTGTACCCCCTCCGTCGCTTTCCTGCGAGTCAGGAGGATAAATATCGAGATAAAAAAAACATATTCAACTTGTGTGCCGCAAAAGGTTTTAAAAACATTAGTCCATTGTTCCGTAACCTTTTTTTTGGTGGACACTACTTTTTCAAGAATTTCCGAGACACTACTTTTTCAAGAATCAAAATCAAGAATTCCGAGACAGATTCGAAGTGAAGAATTTTTTTGTAAAGAATATTACTTTTTAGGGACAAAAATTAAGATGTTTGCTCTCCTCCAAGTGTACCGCAACTTTTAAAAGGTTGCAAAGAGTCCCTCGAAAGCAAAAGAATTGAGAATTACTGATGTAGAGAGAGATGAAATGAAATGATATTTGCTGAAATTTATCACTTATGGTTTCTTTTAAAATTCTGCTGTTGCTTGTGGCTTCCCCGCTTTTAAATCTGTTGGTTAGTGTCACCCGAGATTACCAGCCTGAGTGTTGATATCGTTGACTAATCTGGACGCAATTTCCTAAGTTTCACGCGCGTCCGCTTGACTTGATAAAATTCATGCTATTAAATGTTTACTGACTAACAGTTAGTGGTCCACTGAATTGAACTTTATCTTCTGTTTTGTACACGAACTTCATTACCGGCCCACTCCCATGTGTTGAGACCTTTAATCTTTACTTGTAAAACAATAATTTGAAAAAGTCAATTCAGTAACCAATTGTACAAAAAAAAATATATCAACTTGGCAAGCTTTTAAAATTGCATTTTAACGTAATAAAAATGTTTTCTTTGTCTCGTTTTTCTTTTACTCCTTTGCTATTTTGTGTTCCTTCGCCCGTAAATCACTGATGCGTAATTAAGATCCGATTTATTACAACAAGCAGCTGTCATGTCGGGTTGATTAAGTTCTACTTGACAATAGCTAAACACATGAGTGGAACAATTTACCGTATTGTCTTGACCGACCACATCGATATTGAAGCACTTTCATTACACGTTAGGTTAGGTGGGCTGGAGATGGCTTTCCCGTAGTTTTTCTATTGATTTGATTTCGCTTTTGTCCAAATGGTGCTGTCGACAAAAGCAAAAAGAATTTGATGAAAAGCAAACAAACAATAAAAGAATCTTGCTCCTGCTCAATCTCATAAGTTGTAGAATCAGTCTTTACGCTGCGTGCTGCTCGGGTCAAAATTCCATTTGATCAAGACGACTTATTTCAATAAAATAAGTTTCCCATATTCAATTAGCTTTTTATTTAAAAAAATTAAAGAGAATCTCTCATTAAAGCCAGGTGATTTACTATTGTTTGATTTCATGAGCTAATTTGGCAATAATACTTAATTAGGTTGAAGTTAAACTGTTCCATAAAAATTATTTAAAAAGAATTAAAGGATCTTCCCGCATTAAAGTGAAGAAAAACAAGAAACAAACCAAAAGTCGCAAAAATAAACTGAAATATATATGGTAAAAAGCATTAAAGAATTTAGCACACTTTTTCAAATTTAAAACATACCGTGTTTCTCCGAAAATAAGACAGAGTTTATATTAATTCTCACTCAAAAACATGACACTAGGGATTATTTTTGAGAAATGTCTTTTATTTTCATTTATCAACAGACAAAGTTACTAAGTAGAGATTTGTTGTTACTTAGGCAAACAAGACACATGTCTTGTTACCTAGCAACAAGACACGTGTCTTGTTGCTACAGCATGCTACTTAAAATTAACCCTGACTTTTATGATGTCACAATTTCCGACTAATAACTAGGGTTTATTTTAAGGGTAGGTCTTATATTAAAATCATGGTAAAAATTCACGCTAGGCCTTACTTTTAGGGTAGGTCTTATTTTTGGAGAAACACGGTAGTAAAAATATTATTAAAAACTCCCCTACAAACTGTTTCACCTGCACGGTTCATTAAGGAGATCTTATTCTAATAGAATTGAATATTTAATTTTATTTGAATCAAAAAATAATAGAATCAAAATAGAATATTCAAATTCTAATTTTATCTAATAAAATCCTCCTGATGAGCCGTGCAGGTGAAACAGTTTGTAGGGGAGTTTTTAATAATGTTTTTACTATGTTTTAAACTTGAGAAAGTGTGCTGAATTCTGTTATAAATTGCTCTGACCAACATTACTGGTCACTCTGCTGACCAGGTCAAGCAACTTTCCAAATATGGTAAAAAGCAAATAAGCAAAAGCATGACAGAGTGACGAAATTTTTTTTGAATAAAAAATTAAACTTGTTTCTCCTAATTTACAAAATGACACCAGCCTCCATTTTCTTACCAATAACAGCGTCTAAAAACTTTAATAAATAACAAAAGCGATTTAGATTGAAAATCTGGTAGAGCCCCCAGTTGCTTGACGGCAAAGGGCGAAGAACATGATCAATGCAATTTTGGGATATTAAGTTTGAAGCCAAATTCCGTGCTGTAGCACTCGTGGTCCCTGAAATATCTATTGTGAACCTCGATTTGAGCACAAATGTTCGAAATAAAAGAAAAAGTAACAAAATAAACTCTTCCTTTCAACCAACGGAACTGAATAAAAAGCACTTTAGTAAACGTGAATAACTAGTTGACATAAGTGATGGGATTCAGGGGGTTCGCACCAATTTGCACAAGCCCTTTCTTGGAATGTCATGACTTTTAGCGAACCCGATCTTAATTTAACGTAATCTCGTTATCTCTATATCTCTGTATAATGAGTTCTAGAGATGAAAGAGAGCCTGTTCATGAAATTGTAAATCCTACCATTGGTTGACATCATATAATTTGTTTAGTAGTATTTAAAACATCAATTGCTACTAAAACAAGAGAGGTTATAGCCAAAGTTTTTTATAAAAAACTTAAAATCTACAGCAAAACATTATTTGTAAATATTATTTGTAATTGCTTTAAAATAAAATGCTCACTTTATTAAAATTAAAAAGTTTTTAAGGCCTACACCAGTTATGTTTTAAACAAGTAGAAAATAGTTTTGAACAAGTAGAAAAAATATATTTGAAGAGTCGATTGGCCGTACAAAACTTTAAGATAGCTTTAAAAAGCGTGTTCATTCCTCGAAGACTTTTTATCTGACATTTATCAGAAGGAATCGTCAGAATGAACCTGCTTATATAAGAAAAAAAAGGAGTCTCATTGGTTATAAAAGGGGACCAATCAGGAATAGAAAAGAAAACGAGAGTGCGCCTGATTGGTCAAGAGACAACCAATCAGAAGCAAAATAAAAAGAGCGTTAATAAAGGAGTTTTAGACTGTAAAAAAATTCCTTGTGTCGACATAGATTAGGTTGAAAAGATAGCTAAAAGTAGCTTCAAAAGCAAAAAGGTAGAAAGAAGTACGTCCTCGGAAAAGAATAGAGAATTTGGTGTCACTGTATTGGCTGGCACAAGATGGGTTTTCCAAAAGATGCTGGCCAATAGCAAAGTTATGGGCAATGATATGAGAGATGCTGTTTGTCTTGCAGGCCTAGGAAAGAATATAATGGTCTTGGGAAGAATGATGGTTTCTGATCGACCTGAGAACTTGTTGCTTTATGCGTTCTTGCAACCTTTGGGATGTACGTCCTACATACCGACTATTGCAGTGGCACACAAATTGATAAATAACATTACTGTAGTGATGGGCAGGTAATACAACCTTCTTGGTTGCGGAAAAAAGAGGCCTGGGTGTAAAAACAACACGTGTTTTAACAGCAAAGTAGTAATGCTGAATGGCTGTAGTAATTTGCTTTTCAAATTTGGTCGAAACATTTCCCAGCTATGGAAAATGGAGATAAACCGGGCATTTCTTGGGTCCATGTTGAGACGACTGGTTGAATTGTCGGGTCTTCGTGGTAATGTGGATGTAATAGTAGGGTTTGGGTAGCAATTAGCAACCAAGATAGATCGAATTTCGTCGAGCTCAGCCTAAATCCTGCTGCAAGACCAGATAAACATAGCTGGGTGAACCAATGTAGCCGAAAAATTGATTTTTCGCTTCATAGGGATAAAATAATCCAATTTAGGTATTGGCCGGTAAAGGTGGGTTTTCTAAACACAGATGTGATAAATCTAGTTTCGTGCTTCTCAACTAAGACGTCAAGAAACGAGAAAAAAGAGTTAAGTTTTTTTCCGAACAAAAAGAGGATTACTGTTCGAAAAGAGGATAACTGAATTTGATTTTGTAAAAAATGTTTGGAAATAACACAATCAATATTAATTCAATCGCAAAACAATGCGAATTCTGAAAACGATGCTTGGGGCAAGGA
The DNA here is from genome assembly GCA_963680785.1 of Diplosoma virens. Classification (NCBI taxonomy): domain Eukaryota; kingdom Metazoa; phylum Chordata; class Ascidiacea; order Aplousobranchia; family Didemnidae; genus Diplosoma; species Diplosoma virens. Next base: position 5,975,567 of record OY796890.1, on the reverse strand, counting down.
ACTTTACAACAAGCTCCGCCGAAAAAAGTTTCCTCAATCGGTTTATTGGATGTCACTTGACTTTAACAATTAACTGATGTATTTATTTTGTTTTTCCATACGTTACTATGACAGCAATGAAATCGAATTCTAATAAAAATATAACTAAAAAATTTGAGTGAGCAGTGGGCCGCAGATTTGGTATTTGAAAAACCACCAAACGAGTTGTACCACGAAAAAAGGTTGAAAGTCACTGATTTTGATAGATCCTCGAAAGTTTTTTATTTTCTTTAAAAGATTTATTTTTTAAAACAAAAAATCAGGTCGAAAGCAACATATTGACAGGTAGATGTCAATAGAGATACTATTACTAAATTCATGACTGTGACGCAATAGTACTTTTTTGATTATTTAATTAGGTTTAACCAAATTAAGTTGGGTTTGTTTCGAATTCGTTTCTGATTTCAAAAACTTATTAATTTGATTTCAGTTACTGTTGTAACAGATAATTATTGGGTAAGTTGAGACTTTTAAGAAAATTTTAAAAATAAAGATTTAATATAGCGATGAAAATAAATAAACATACGTATATAGGCTTAATCGTATTTTCAAAGTTTTGCCAAATTAGGGTTACGCAGTGTTTTTCAGCCATGAGTCGTGACCCAAATAAAAGTTTCCAAGACCTAGAAGACAGTTTAATTTTAGCTTGTTTTTAAATTTTAAGTAGGGTTTCTATTTTAGTCGACTCGTACGAGACGAATGTGTTTAAAATCTACGATTTAACATAAAGATGCCTTGTTTTCGTCTTATTGCGATCAAGTTTATATGAGTTGCAGTCATTGCTACAAATATAACCATCTTCGTAAAAAAATCTGGGTAACAATAAGATAGAGAGCATAATATACTTGACAGAGTTGAGAAAGTCGCAGATCCCGGCTTTCCTTTGAAATTTTATTGTTTTATCGGAATTCGATTAATTTAATTTCACCCTTGTGCTAAAAGAGGTATTTCGGGTTAGTTTCATCGAAAAAAAAATCGCTCACGGTGATTTCTTGAAGAGACTCCAAAAGTCTTGGGTTTTCGTTCACTATTTGCTGATGGTGGGGCGATAACAGGAAAGTACTCCCCGACACGACTCTACTCCAGTTTAATTCTATTTTAAGACAATAAACTTTTTTGTTACTAACACAGCATTGTATTTAATTGGATATATTATATCAGTACAGAGAAATGCAACTACAAAAACAACATTCACTTCTGTACGCCTTCGTAGGCCGGCCATACGTCCCGGTTATCCGGAAAGTCCCGTTTTACAAGGTGGGTCCCGGCGCCCAGGCCGGTCAGTCAAGTGTTCCAGATTTTGATTTTGTCTCATCTTTGCATGTTTGCAGCAACGGTGTTGTGATGGCATAATAATATCATTACTATTACTAATCAGTCCGGTCAACTATTTTGTTTCGGGATTTTCGATTTAAAGTGTGGCCTTTTTTGATCTTCACTTGCTTTCCTGGCAAAAAATTCAAATTTTGTTTAATATTCAACTGATCAATATAGTTTTGACCTTTTTTTGGTCTTCACATGATTTTAAAAGCTTTTAACAAACGTCCCAGTTTTCTATCTCGAAAATATGGTCTGCCTATAAGCCCTAATGCATTGGACAATGGGTCATGCTATATGAAGCTTTAAAGGTATTTTTCAAAAAATCAGTTTTTGGGTTTTAAACCAATATTTAATACTGTGCAGCAAATATCTATTTTGGTATATTTACAGTATTTCATATACTTTATTTATTAAACACTAACTTCAAAGGGCTTTGTAATTATGGAAAAATGTATTTAATTTTAACTCTATTTCTATTATAAAATAAATGCTTTTGTTTTTGTTTTTTTTTTATTTATATTTATCCTCCTGACTCCCAGGAAAGCGACAGGGGCGCTAATACATAGGGTAGGCAATTACCCCGACCTGCTTCCGGAGATACCAAGATGTTGCTGTCCGCTTGTAATTTAATAGAGATATGACTGTAATTTAGAACTGCTTGCCAGGACCACCAAGCAGGGGAATGTGCCGTAAAGTGTCCTGCCAAAGGACACAACAGAATGGCGCGAGTGGGTTTTGAACCGAGACCGTGTTGGTCACGAGCTCGGCGCTCTAGCCACTCGACCAAGCTGCCGACTGTTTTTGTTTGTAACATTTGTTCTGTTTTTTGTAACATAAAATACAAATTTTCAAGAACTAATTTTTGCAGAAAAATTGTTTTCAAAGTTCGACAGACCGACTGAACGCTTTAAATTTATTTAAAAAAATATTTTAAATTATTGTACTTTTTCGGGAAAGTAATCTTTCAATTTGAGGACAAAAAATTCACAACTTATATCAAATGCTGATAAATGGTTTTCACCTCGAAAAAGTAAACAATACGTAATTACAAAGCTGTTTTGTCTTCTGAAGTCAGTGAAAATTATAAAAATATTTGTTTTTGAATTTCGAATACAAAACAGTTTTTAGATTGAAAAAAATTTTACTTTTTTGGAAGAAGAAAACTTGAGTTTAATGTAAAAAAAGACTTCTTAGTCTTCACTTAAAAAACATTTCGCTACTTTCCTGTTATCACCCACCATCAGCAAATAGTAAACAAAAACCCAAGACTTTTGGGGTCTCTTCAAGAAATCACCGTAAGCGATTTTTTTCGATGAAACTAACCCGAAATACCCCTTTCAGTACCAGGGTGAAGTAAAGAAGAAACCAAGAGAAATGTATTGAAAATACGACAAATTTTGTACACGCCACTGTAACAGGAAGCAATAGATGGTAAGGCGATAATAGGAAAGTACCAATATTTCTTTTAAATTTAAGCATTGCTAAAGTTCGAAACTCTTTCTCAGTCTGATTAAAAACGCCGACACGACTCTACTGTTGTAAAACTTTCTAACAAGTTTGATAGATAAAGTCCTGCAAAACAAACACAAGACAAAGTTAATCGATTCGCAATTAACGCCTTCACTCACGAAGATGAAAAATTTAGCAAAGTTGTTTTTCACCCAAAAATTTTTGATCCTTGTCTTAACATTCTGTTTAAATATTTGGAACAAATTACCAGGTCCGAAAAAGGTAGAAGCGCTGTAATGATGTAGGTATTTACCTACTGACTTTATTTTGTTATGCCTTTCGCAAAAAAAGACATTACGGCACTTTTCTTTGCTATATACTTTTGAGGACTGTCAGTTCAGAAACACTGTCCTGGATAACAAAACTTAATAAAAAGATGTAGTATATAAATTGTGGTTTTAACAGTTCAATCCATTTCCTTTTACGTTATATACAAAATAGATGGTTTTCAATTTTTAATTTTATCAACCACGTAATTTTTAATGAAATCATGTTTTTAAAATCCCCGAAGAAAAAGTTTCGGGAACAAATGGCCGAAAGGGGTAAAACACTTTGTTAACTGTTCATTATATTTTTATTTTTAGATCATTGATACAAAGTGTGATTTTCGACAAAAACTTTTTTTTTCTGTAGTAAACATGGCAAAGGTGAAAGTTGAAGTCGAATATTGCGGTGGATGAGGATACCGCCCCAAGTATGAAGCCATTAAAGCAGAGATTCAAGAAAAATTTAGTGATGCGGAGATTGACATTATAGGAAAACCTACGCCAGAGGTGACTGGCTACTTGGAAGTCCGGGTTAACGGCGAACTGATTCATTCAAAGAAGAATGGAGACGGTTATGTCGATTGTACAGAAAAAATAAACAAGATCCTATCTGCTATTGAAATGGCTCTACACTAAATTTTTGTTGCTTTTTTTTAACTTAGATTGTTCACGGTTTACTGAAATGTGCCCAAAAACGTAATCTTTTTTATTTCTCTCATTAAATTTGCAGGAGTTTTGTTTACTTGCAATTGTTCAAATTATACAAGCAGACTGAGTAAAGTGATGAAGGGGTCAGTCAAAACCTCGATTGCTCCCTGATGAATATTTGCCGTCTGCTTTGTTTAGCTTGTACTATTCAAGTGGGCATGTTTGCAATACAATGCACTGGTGTTTACTTCAAAGTGCATGAAATAGACTTGTTTGCTTTGACCATGCAGCAAGCATATGAAGAATGCAGTCTAAATTTTGATTGTGTTTTGATCAAGTAATTTGTTGCTGGTTTTTTGTAAAAATCTGTTTCAGTCTTGCACTTTTTAAGATATTATTTATATATCATAATATGTTTGACTTTTTTAAATCTGTTAAAAAACATTCATATAAAATTACATTTTTTTCAGTTTATAGCTATTATCGTTTCAGCATTATTTAAATAAATCATCGTAACAGAAAAATATGCAGTAATGATTACTGCAAACACTACTTTCATTTTGTTTTTTGAGCTGCCAACAATCAAAGCCGAAGCTAAGCTTTTAGGGTTCCAATGCAAATTTATTTTATGGACCCCATTTCCACTAAACTTTGATCTCGCCAAACACATCGCTTATCACGTGAATGTCACAACATCACTCCTTCATGTAAACTGTTACGGACATTCAATGAAAGGATCAAATATGAAAGCAGAGACTGTGTTTTTCAGATTTATTTCAGAATCTACTTTTATTAAAGCATATAAAAAACTTATCAAAACGTCCGCAACCCTTGGGTTGAGAAACACTGGCGTTGGTGAACGAAACCCATTAATTAATGGCGTACCCATAATCACGACCGAACCCATTAATTCTTTATTAACAAGTAGTTTTTTTGTCTTATTAATTGGCGAGAAACGTAAAATTAATTAATTGCTAAAAACTGGGGAATGGGTAATTTTTTATGGAAGGTTGGGGAGGGGCCGCTTGAAGCTGCATCGTCTCGCATTTCTATGGGTTCGGCCTTGCCCATAATTAATATCTTTTTCTTGTCAGCAACTCTGTGGTGAAGAATTTTTATTGCATGAAACATAAAAAAGTGCACTACAGTGTTTTTCCCAAAGACCAGGGTGTTCTAAGCTGGTCGCTCCTGGGGGTTACTTCATAAATTTATGTCGAACTCGCGGTCCCGGGCCATAGTTGGTTGGAAATTTTTTTACAGGTCTTTACCCTATTAAGGATTGTCACAAATCAAACTGATGACCTTTTATCAGTTTTCCAGTAAATTCGAGTAGCGAATTCTAGTCACCAGTGTGGTAAAATTGGAAATAATTGGGTCGTCATAATGCCAAAAATTTTGGAACGACAATGCTGTCGCGGGCCACATTTCATCCGCGGTCCTGGCTTTGGACCATCCTGCCTTAGACCAGCGGTTTTCCGAATTTTTTACTGCGACCCACAGCAAGAATCACCATTTGCTTTGCGGTCCACATAATACTTCGTCGTAATAAGACAAAATCTCTTCATTTGGTTTATTTATTCAGCATCGACAATTTATATATAGTATATGTATCTTTTTTTATGATTGGCACATTGTTTTATTTGTTTGATACAATGTTGATTATGACACTAATAAAAAAGCACTGACACTAATAAAAAAGCTATGATTTCGGTCACGTGTTTACTTGGGAATCTGTGGGCGTGTTTTGGTTTTTTAGAGAAAAGCTGAAGAAGACGAAAATGGTCATACGAGTCGTACTCGTACTCGTACATGCTGTCAAATTATTTAATTGATTATTCAGCAATTCAATTCAATTCATTTCAAATTAATAATTTACATCAATTTAATATTTTAATAATTGTATAAAAAAGACTTTTGTATGAGTTTTTTTAATCAATGCGGAGCTTGGAGAAATTGTTTACAAAGTAAGCATTGAATTTCAGATACGGCACAATGAGCAGAATGAAATTATAATAGTTTCAGATTTCTTTATAAGTAACATGAGACTTGAACAAATCGAACAAATATATTTACATTTCTCTATAGTGTCGAGATATTTGTCTTTGTTTATTTTTTGACATTCTCAGCTCAGTCTCTTTACAATCATTCAACTTCATACTGACGTCATGAAGTTTTAAGAGGACAGTGGCTCTTCTTAATTCTGTGTCCTAATTGTCTATAACACCTCAAATATTTTTTTGCCTTAAAAAAAAAGTAAAAGTTACAACAAATTATGATATTGGGTTCTTTGCTCCTACTTGATGCAAAGTGGTTTGCTCATAAAAAAAGTTGTTAAGTTTTAACCATCGCCTTTTACTTTGTTATTTAAAGAAAATAAGTTAAGTCTACTTTAAACACAGTCGGAACGTTTTTGCGTAGTCGTTGATTCTCTTAATCTGTCCAAGCCGTAGCTAGCATTGAGGTGTTATAGAGCGTGAAATGATGTAGTGGGTGAAGCCTGTTATCGTAGATATCATTTGTGGTGTTATTGAGCGTGATCCGCAATCGGTGTGCCATAACACAATGCTAGGAGTACAACAGGATAACGGTAATCCATAGATAATAATACTTTTTTTTATAAAACAAGCTTTTATTTTTTTTAAATTTAGGCTGCAAGACAATTTGCTGACTCATGCTCTAGCGAATCGCTCTAGCGACCAACTCATTGAAATAAACCAGGAATGTCCAATTTGCGACCCACTTAAGGTTTTTATGCTGCCCACTGCTTACTCAAATTTTTTAGTTATATTCTAATAACCCTATCAAATTCAATGTCACTGCTGTCATAGTAACGTACAGGGAAACAAAGTGAATACATGAGTTGATTGCTGCGTCGAGTGACGTTCAATGAACTGATCCATGAAAATTTTTGTGGGCAGAGTTTATCATAAAGTCGCTTGCCCCAGGCATCATTTTTAGCATTCACATTGTTTTGCGATTAAATTAATATTAAAACTAGCGTTGTGCATGTAATAACGTACTTCGTTTAGTATCCAAAAAAAAGCACAAATTACAATAAAGTGAGTGCAAAAGTAATTTATTGCACTACAAGGCCCTGTTTCGCTCTTATGGAGCTCGTCAGGTACAACTTAATTACAATTACAAAGTCACATTGTCACGATGAAACCAACTAAGCAATGAACTGTTTATAAAAGCTGAAACAATTTAAAATGAGATCACGACAAAGTAACAAAATTCGCACAAAAGCAAACTTCGTTTAGTCGCTGCTTCCTTATTCACAATCTTTATTTCTACATGCACTATGATTAATTTCAAGTTGATTGTGAGTAAAAATGAAATAAATAAATAAATAAATAAAATAAATAAAAAAATATGTTATTTCCAAACATTTTTTACAATATCAAGTGATAGGGGTTATGACTTATTGGTAGTAAAGATAATAACTTTAAACCAATGCAGAGTGGTTTGGAATAAGATTACTGTAGTAGCAGCAATGCTGCTTGTAGTAAAAAAGAAAATCCCGAAAATTTATTAGAAGGGTGGAAAAAGGATCAGACATTTTTAGAGATTCTAGGTTCAATCTAGGAATTTAACATAGAGTTGCACTGCTAGCCAAAGAAAGTGTCTTTCCTAGTTGGCGAAGCTCAGCTGCCTGGATGCTTGAAAGCATTTGTAGGTTGTTAATTGGACTGGGACGCAAGCATCTAGTGACGATGAGCAAATCGTCATACAGGACACCGTCTATAACGCAAGTGTTACTGCTGCGGCACTAGACTGGTGCGCAGTACTCAGCTATTAAGTAGTCCAAAGATAGTGGAGCTGTGCTCAGTGTTTAGCAGCAGCACCTCATTCTGAGCCTGCAAGTTGCTTCGGCAGTGTGACGCTTTAATACAGTTTTTGCTCAATGCGCGAGATGTGACGGAATATGAGCGATCTGTCTACAAAATAAGTGGGGTTAAACAAAATGGTAAAAGTCTAATGCTGTTATAAAAATTTAGCTCACATTTTTCCTTTTTTTTATTTAAATAAGTAAAATTCTGCTGTCACGTCTCAGTGTGGCTAAGCTCCTTAAAGATCTTCCAGTTCCCAGAATAGTGCAACAATTGCGCGCGCGTAAACTTTCAGGAAATTGTGGAGGGCAGATCTTGACGTAAATATAAAGAGGTTGGAAAAGAGGTGAGCCCAGACCGATACTTGAGGAACGCGGTTTGCAGACGGCGAATCCCTGCTTTGCTTGCGGTCACTGGTAGTAAAGGTAAAACTTCGGGTTTGGACAAGCTCCATGATCATTCTCACCATGCGCTTAATTGGCAAAAGTCTCAAGTAGCTTGGATGTAAGGCCAAGATGCCATACAGAGTCATATGTCGCCGTCAGATTAACAAATCGACAAAAAAATCCTTGATGCTTTCTGTTAATAGAATAACTTGATCCACGGTTGATTTTTCGCGTCGAAACTCAGCCTGCTCTCAAGGGAGCAATAAATCCATAATGTGGTTCGACCGGGTGTAGATAAGCCTTTGACGATCTTGTCGGAAACAAAGAGTAGAAATATCCTTTAATAACTTTTTGGATTCCTTACTGGGTTTATCTGCTTTAAGTTTGCCACTACAAGCGCTCTTCTCCAGATCTTAGGAATTTTGAGTCGGCGCAAGCAGGAAGAAAGGAAGTCACGTAACCAGGACTTCAAAGCAGCTCCAGCATGGACATTTTTAACACTAATTAAGTAATGATTTTAATAGTTTTGCATTTCACTTAGATTCTTAATTAGTTAATTAATTTTAATTTTATGTTTTAATACTCATCATTTGGTCATGGCATCTAATACTGCAAAGATGAAATTTCATAGACATTTAATTTTGCGGCCCGCTAAATGTACTCAAATTTATTATAATTAGGCTCGTTATGAAAAAAGGTTGGACGTCCCTGTAATAAACCATAAAAGCTATATTGTGCTTGAACTGAATTATATGTTAGTTAAAATTTGGTTGAAGTATTCTGCAAAATTTTGAAAGTGTGCCGTGAGCAAAAAACGTTTGCAGAGCACTGCTCTACAATTTAAAGGTTTCAATTTGTATTAGCTCGATGGTCATATTTGAGCAAAAACCATTTATATTGCTGAAAATATTTTTTTACAATTTTTTTTCTATTTTTGCAGTGAAGCTAAAATAAAAGATATTGATATGGATGCCACCAGTAACTCCTCTATTACGGAGAGAACGGAGCGGGCCTCTCCTAAGTAAAATATTCCTCTATTTCTTCATAGTAGCAACATGATGGTGGCCCCTCCTAAAATAACGACCTTTGTTTTAGAAATCACTTGATTTTGAAACATGAAAAAATGGACTCCTTAAAGTAATAATTTTTTTAAATGACTTTGTTTTAGAACACGAAAAAGTGGCCCCCTTATTTTTTTTGCACCGGGGGCCCCCTTTTTGTAAGGCCATCACTGGATGTCACACATTGAGTCAGCATCACTAATTTCAGGAATGCTTTTTTACATTTTATAAATATGTTTAGAGTTTTCAGTAAAAATTATTTAACAAGTTTAATACTGATAATTTTTTTCTAATGAATATTAGACTCAAAAAATCTTATCAATTGTTCCGGTTCAATTTCTGTTTTTAATATGTCGATGTAAACACAAGACTTACGAAAAGGCTTACGAAAAAAAGTGAAAGAATCATTGTATTAGAACTTAGCAAACAGTTAATTTAATGCATCTACATAATGGTTAAACTCATAGTCAAGCTGAGAAACAAGAAGATACAGAAAGTAAAGCCTTTTACCAACCAAACAAATCTCTTCACTAGATTTTAAAAAGTCCATAAATTTCAACACATCGTTTTAGTATTCTCTCATTATTTAAAACTTTAAAAACTTCCCATTCAACAATTAAATACAACTTTGCAATCGTGGAAGGAAAATTTAAACAGAATGTCAATTACTTCCAATTATCACCTGATCTCTAGATAAAAATCATAGATTTTTTAGGAGAAATTTCAAAAAATACACACAAGATCAAGATTTGTATTCTTATAAAAACGTTTTTTATCTTGTTTTTTACAAGAAGCATCATTCCTAGTAATCAAAAGATAAATTGCTTTAAAATATATTTGCATATGATCAGCCTCCATGCTCGAATTAGAAAAGTCAATGTCCTTCCAGCGATTTCTCGCTGTCAATACTTGTCAAAAACACAAAGTAAAGATCTTTTCTTAATTAAATTGCTTAGATAGAAGCGATATGAATGTTGCCGTGCTGAGAGTATCACTTTCATCTTACACGTTGTCAGGTACTACTTGCACTAGCTGGCTTTAAACAAGCGTGAATGGACAAAACTCGTCTTGTAGAAAAGACAAGTTTTACCTGCAATGCATAAGGACATTCTTCCCAATTTTCAACAAAGTAATGTCGTATATGAATAAATGAGGAACTGCGATAGTCGGTGCGTAGATCGAACATCCTAACGTTTGCAGGACAGAATCTGTAAGCATGTGCCGAAGTCTATTCGGAACAGTACTGGTCAAGAACAAAACAACCAAAACGCCAAAGTAAATCAGCTAATTCTATATTGCACTGTGACTTGGCGATTGGAAATCATTTGTTGCACAACCAAAAATGTGCATCTCATTACAAGAATAGCAAATTTTTTATTCTTTCTAAAGCAAGATCAGACTTCCATTTATGTATTTTAGAATCGATTTTTATCTTTCTTCGTAAGCCTAATTTATGTAGACAAAAAGAGTTTATTTAGAAACATAAATTATTAGTATAATTATTAGTAAAATTTTTTTTTAATTCCAAATTTTAACACAAAACTTGCATAATTTTGTTTCTTTTTTCCTAAAATTTTTAACGCCCACAAAACGTGGTTTTACTTTATTAAATATTCTCAATTATTATGATAACTGTTACTAATCTTAACTTTTAGCCAATCAGAATCAGTCTTAAAACTTTTCAAATTCAGTTCTTTAGTTCATTCTAGCGAAACCTCCTAAAAAGACCTAGACAAAAACATTCGAGTTTTCAAAACAACTTTTTTTTGGGCTACTTATTTAAACAAAAGAGTTTCAAATAAAGCTCTTGATTTTAATAGCTATTTTCAAGTTTTGTACCAGCAAAAAAAACTTTTTAAATTCTCTCTGACTTTAAAAAACGCGATTACATTTCTAAATAGTGTTTTTAATGTCAAAATGAATTTGAACAAGTTGAGATCTGAATATAAATTACCTGAAGAAATATATAAGAACAAATGAACTAATCAAACGCTAGTTTCTGTGTTTGATCCACCTCTTAAGCAAAGCAATAGCATTTTCCTTGGTTACTTTTATTCAATTCCGTTGATTTCATTTTTTATTTTATAAAAAAATAAATAGAACAGTTGAATTATTTTACAAATGGCAACACAACTTTCAATGGATTATGTGGGTTTGTTTGCAAACACTAATTCGAGTTGAGTTTCAAAGTAGACAAATCAATCAAAGCGCCTTGTCCAATCAACAAATGCGCACAGACCACGTGACTCACATGTGAAAACAGCCAATCATGTGCCAAAACACAAAAATTCTTTGTTTTAAAAATGAAATTTTTTAATAGATTTTTGAAATTAACATTTGACAAACAACTGTCCGTAACGTATACAGTGATCATTTTCTTCTTATCAATTACACTGATGACGCATTGATTATCATAAAAATATAAACAAAGAAAACAATTGGATCATTCATAAGATAGGTTCCACGGCACGAAGAATTTTGCAACTTTAGAAAAAAAGCAATAGGAAAACAACACATTCAAAACAATTAGACGATTGAGGAGGTAGCAGGTGACACCTTAACACGCAAACATGATGAAAGGTGGACGGAAAATAAAATTGCAGAATAAAACAACAAGCAACATCTCAAAGAAACAATATTTCAGTCTAAGCTATCTACAAGAAGTATTAGCAAATTGTAAAAATGTGAATAAACATTACAATATAATTTTTTACGGACTGTAAATGCGTCATGTTTAAGTAACAGACTGCGTCGCTTTTGACGTGCGAGTGACGCGCGTGCGCAGCTTTTTTGTTTTTCGTTTTCTGTAAAAATATTAACGTATCATTCGTCAAATTTTTTACTTGACATTTGATTGACATATTTTATAAAAAAAGAAAATTGAAAATTATTGATGATGATTTATAAAAAAATTTATAAAAAAAGAAAATTGAAAGTTATTGATGATGGTTTATCCCTTGAAAAAACAAATGCTTCAACAGTTGCAGAGTATGCAAGTAACAAGAACTATTCAATTTTTACAAAAATAAAACAATAAGAATGAATGAAAAATGGAATTTTACAAAAAAATTTAAGTTTTGGTCATACTCCTACGAATTTAATTGCATTCAATAAACAAAAAACATTTTTATTCTCCGTTGGTATCCAACAGGATTTGACATAAAACGTTATAAAAATAACAATCTTGCAAATAAAAATTCAGAGCTTACAGCGATAAAATATCTGGTGGCATGCAAAACAAAAATCTTCAGTAATTTATGGCATTAAACTGTCTCTGTAAACGTTTATTATGGGAATACTAAAACGTATTCAAGGTTGGAGGCGGAGATTCCTGAGTAAAAACTTGTCAATACAATTTTGCGGTCACACTAGTTCTTCGTTGCTACCAGTCGGCGAGTCTAAAGTTACTGGTACATCACCACCATAAGAAAGTTCGCGCAAATCATGTATTTCGTTTGGATTTTCTGTAAAATTATCTTGAATGGTCTCGTTCAAGTTTGTTCGGCTATTGTTCGACAAGCCTTCGCTTTCCAGGGAAGACGATCCTTCGGGATGGCTGGTGTCGCCTGGCGAAAAGTCATTCGAGTCTGTTTTACCGATGTCTCGGTCATATGCTGTTTGGTCTATTTCATCGTTGATTTCTATGGTTGGATAAAAACAATCGTTTTCCGAAGACGCTGAGTCTTGTAGCTTTTCTCTTAGCTGGTCGAAGGTGGGTCGGTTGTACGCGTGCCATTCCCAGCAGCTCATCATGATTTTGTACCTGGTTCACAGTAAGAAGTTAGCGCAAGCACTCTGTTCAACAACAGCTGAAAGACAACAACATTTGTTTTCTTTCTTTCTTTATCAATGGATACAATTGCTAAAAGAACCAACACATACAAATTTACAGAGTTTTTTGTTGACAATTCGGAGAGCTTATATACTAACAAAATTTCTCATCAAACATTACCAATTTTACCACAATCTAATTTGAAAAAACTCATAAAAAAAGTATAAAAAGCAACCGTCATTTGAGTATGGTACAAGAATAATACTGTTTTTTTGCAAACTGCAAATGGTTTAATTTCTTAAGTTTATTCTGGATTACTAAATGCCAGCTCTGGTTTTGATAATTAAACCTGTTTTAAAACCATGAGCAAAAAAACTTGCTCAAAAGAGGTTTTAAAATAAAACATTAAAGTTCTGAAATTGTTCCAAAATATACAGAGCAATGAATTTCGTCCTTTCTGTTTACAAGACTTTTTCTTCTGAATCACAGCTAAATGATCACAAAAAAATTGTCTACTTATGCAATCTAACTGGTGGTTTATAAAATATACTTTTAGTTGTTAACATGAGGTATTTAGATAATAATTTAACTTAAAATATACTTTTTAAGTTAAGAAAAAAAATATTGAACACTTACAGATAGTCACTGCAAGAAGGTGGCTGTGGAATTCTGTAACCATTTTGAAGTTTATAAAAGATGGTGACTGGGCTCATTGCTGGATAAGGAGCCGCACCCAGGGTGACCATTTCGTACAAAAGAATCCCGAAAGACCAACTAGAAACAAAAAAGTTTGTTAAAAAACAGTAGCCCCTGATTCTTGACTTTTAGTACAGCAACATTATGGGAGATCTCATCTTGAAATTAAATAAAGCGAATAAGATGCATGTTGATGTTAATGTGCTTAAATCTTGTTTTATAAAATCAATGTTAAAGTTTATATCTTTTGGTTAAAAAAGAAAACATTGCACTGGAATAACTGTCAAACAACTGTAAAAAGTTAGAGCATATAATGCTTATACTTACACGTCACTTTTCCATGTTACGGGAGTTTTGCCCCCCATCATTCTTTCTGGGCTGATCCATTTAAATGGGACTCTACGTTCGGTTGCCCCCTTTATCAGCCCATATCGATAGACGTCATTCGCAAGCCCAAAGTCGGAGATTTTAGCTGTTAAGTTCTAAAAAAGTATTTCAAGTTAAAACATTATTAATTGCTTCATCAATCACAAAAAAGTGAAATACTTGCTGAGTCACGATAAAGATGATTTAGCAATAAGCAAATATTTTGTTTGCAACCTTACGCATGCTGCTCAAATTTTTGTTTATTTTTATCTTAATTTTTAACGTTCATCGTTTAGTTTAGTTAGTTTTCTGTTCTGCTTTGTATTTCTTAAAATTAACGCTATATTTGTTTTTTTTCTTCTAATTTTGCAGCCGAGCTAAAATAAAAGATACGAAAATGCAGATACTCAACTAAATTTATAGTGTTGTGAGTTATAGTAAAGAAAATATACAAAAAAGATAAAAATTTTTAACAATATTTAATGAAGGAACATATTTAACTATAACCCACATGAGTAAAAGTCATCTTGTGAAAAGATTATTCTTATTTGCGCCAACAATCACACTTCGTGCAAGGTCAAAAGTAATAGAGTATTATGCATTATGTTGCAAATTGCAAAAATGCGTTAAGATAACCTTAAAGCAAAAATTAACGAAATCAGTAACTGACCACAAACAGTCTAATTGTTTCTATTCATCTTAAAAGTGAAAATTTTAGATACTATTAAACTTATAATTAATTGCTGTTCTTATTTTGAATTAAATTAAAATATTTTAAAGAAAATTTCACGAAAAAATTATTAAAAAAACTAGTATCTTAAAATGAATTAAAGTAAAGTTTTCTTAATATTTAAATAAAATAACGAAAAAAAACATGAGATCATATGCCAGCAGTTATTCACCTCCCCGATCAAGATATTCCGGGCCGCCACATCCCCATGAATGATCCGGGATTTAGAAAGAAAGTGCATACCGTTCGCCACCTGGTGGCCAACCTTACACAGGCTGATTTCAGTAAAATTATATATTGGTTCTTTTTCTCTAGTTTCGGGCTGAAAAAAAAAACAGATTATTCAAATGGACAACTAAAGAAAATTTTAACAAAACTCTTTAGACAGCAAACTAAAATTTTTAATAATATTTTAAATAAAATCAAATTAACAATGACAAATTTGTTTCGAGTCAAGTCTACAATATCGCAAAATAGATTTAAAATATTTTAAAAAGTTTGATGATAGAGTTTTTTATAGACTCAGACTCAACGTAATTTGAAAATAAATGTCGAGTCATGGTGCGTCCGGCAGTGGTCGCTATAAATGGAAACACTCGAAGTACAGCATGCGCAACAAATTTACGAATTAACAAATTAACAAACTTACGTCTCGAGAACTCCATAGAAAATGCAGCAGATCACCGTATAGCATGTACTCCATCACTAGCAGGGGTGATTCGGACCCTTCGTCATTGTCATCGAAAGTGGGGGCGGTACAAACCCCCTCGATAGAAAGAATGTTTTCGTGTTTTTCCAAATGTATAAGAAGAGATATTTCAGCAAGAAATTCATTTCGATAGTTTGCAGTGTGAGCTCCTGTGATGTCACAATGGTTAGCAAACAACAAACAACGATTAGTATTATCAAATTTTATATCCTGAGTTCACATTTCTATTAATAAATTGTCGCTTAAACAATTTTTTTGGTAAATCCTCGCTTGATAATTGCATTTTTCTTAATGTCACTTTTGCTCCAATAGCTATTCCGAGAAAACTTAGACCGTCCCGCGTTCGCAAAATTAAAATATTTGTGTTTCTCAAGAATCCCATCAGTTTTTGCAAAAAATGGACATTTAAATACTTTGTTAAGTTTGTTCCGGCATAAGCACGTGGTCATTTTCAACCAGCTTTTAAGCTTTATAGATAAAAAATCTTCATTAAAAACTTTCTTTTTCGTTAGAACTTAATGAACAATCAAGATGAGAGTAAAACATAAATTGCTTCCTATTTGATTCAAACTTAACAACATCAACGTGTTTTCGAACCAATCAATTAAGCTAGTTCATTACAGTCGTAATTACTTTTCTTTAATCTTATTGTTCGTAAATGAAAAACAATTCCCACCTGTCAACGATTTGACAGCCACCGTTTTCGAGCCTCCTTCCGTGTTCAAAGTAGCCTTGTGCACGACCCCGAAATTACCACGACCAATTATTTCTGAAAGTAAATAAAAGATTTTTATTAAACTCAAAAGGACCTAATAGCCCCGATTTTTCTATGCCGCTTGACTTTCTGCAATTAACGCTGACAGTTTCAGTCAAGATAAAGATCGCCATCTCATGCTCGATGGAGAACTTGTATGGTACGGTTGGTTATCGTTAAAAAATATCTCGTTACAAAACCTTCAACATTTCACGCCGTTCTATCAAACTTCAAACTTAGGATTAACAATTTGACCTAAGCGCTTCTTGACTTATGCCAAAGCATAAGTATTTTCAAATATTGTTTGTTTTGGGTTGCTTTAAAAAGCGCATTAGTAATTAGAAGATGTGTAAAAAAAACGTAAGTACAACAACTGTAATTGATATTTTAAAAAAGACTTCAAAAAATCCCGACATTTTTTATAATGTTTTTCAAATTTAAATCTTTAAAAACCCCAAGAAAAAAGAGCTGTTGATGTGACGTAATAAAAGAAGTCAAAATCTCAACTTTTCTTCAGTTTAAATGTCTCTAAAAGGTAAATCACTGTTATTTTTTTTTTATCAAATTCAAGATCTTTAAACTCATCAATTATAAAAGAACAGTGCAATTGGCAAAATTCAAATAGATTATCAAGAAGTAAAACTTAAGAAAAAAATTTGAGCAATAACGTAACGACAGTGTTTCCAAACATTAAGTTTGTTTTTTAATCTTTAAACTTACGGATTTCTGATAAAACAGTTTAAAAATTATTCTGCATTAAATACATTATACTAAAGTTCTTTAAAAATTTCAGCCAAATATTTTGCACCACCTCTTATGAATTTAAGTTCCGAAAATCAAGTGTTTTTTTAGAGTACTAGCAGTCCTAAATCGGCTTCAGGATATTCAAAAAGTTAAAGAAAACTTATAAAAACGTGAATGGTGTATCCTAATAACCAATCATAATTACGAGTTATCTAAATAGATCCTCAGACCTCTCATATTTAAACGGATAAATCATCTCCAGTTACATATTCTTCGATCAAAAAATGAATAGCTTTATTTCTTTCAAGTAAATCTAACTTTCAATTGAGTAGGCTACAAATCGTTAAGCACTTAAAATGACAAAGCACTTTAGCACAGGGTTTCCAGATCAAGTTTTTAAAAAAGGCCAGACAGACTGTCAAAGCAAGCCAAACGTAACAAAATAAAGCCAAATTGTTTTTTTCTACTATCGTTCCAAATTTAAGGTAAAGAGTAAAAAAAAGTCATCATTTTTTAATCAGTGTCCAAAGTCTCAATTTTCGTCTCAAATTTAAGACAAAGTTGATTGAAAAAATAGAAAACAATAAAAAGTCTCACACTTTTGCTCACAACCTTCAAATATTTTCTTAAAAACACTAATTTACAAGAACAAAATTTTGATTCATAAAATGGCAAAACATTAAATTTGAAAGCCAAAGACGTGAAAAAATGTCTCAAACTCGGCCTTAAAAAGACTAATATGGCAACCCTACTTTAACAGGGTTTTCTGTCAGCAATATTTATGGTTCTTGATGTTGAGCGAGAACCTGATAGTATATTGTATTAGCGAATAAAAGACGCTAAATCTATCTAATAAAAGTTTGCAGACTAATATAGACCAAAAAACATGACATAATTATGACGTCAATGGGTCAATAAAATTTTATTCTTAACAATTTTTTATTAAAAAGTGAGAATCATGGTCTCTAATTAAAAAATATATGAACTAGTGAGTTACAAGATAAGTAACAGTTAGATAAGTAACTCACGAGACAGTTTGCCAGTTTTTAAAAATATAGACCATAATTTTTGCTTCACTTGTGTCAGTGATTTTCACATTATAACTACATTTGTATGTTGCTATCCACCATAATTCAAAAAAGTACTGTGATTGGGTTGTTTTTTATACCAAGTAAAACAATCGTTTTCATTTTATTACCTTAATACACATAAACAAAAAGTGCTTGAGCATATTTATTACTTGCTAATTATTAAGTTAAATCTTCTTTATTTTTTCTTTAAATAAAGTTATTTGTTGCTTTTCTTAATGTCATAATCGAAGTAATCAAAAGTTTTTCAAATTTGTCTTTTCTAGTCCGAGATTTATTTTCTATGAGCTTTTCTTTAATTGTTTTTTTTCAATGTGCTTTTCGATGTTGGCTATTGCAAATTTTTTCCATGTAACTTATTCCGTTTAATTCGACGAAGTTCAAATTCGAATTTTATTGAATCTTTTCGATGCGGCTTCTAGGTTCTTTTCGATGAAATCTATTCCAGATAGTTCGCTGCCGTCCGAAATTGAATTCTTCAATTATCATTATGATTGGTGCTTTTTCCATGTTGACTGTTAATATTTAACCTCGTAATTGCAGGTTATTAATTAGAATTTCGATTTCCAAAAGAGTCACTTTATGGAATTCTCATCTTAACTTTTCGCGCTACCATTTCGCCTTAGAGGTTACGATAACTTAAGCCTGATGAGGTCCGTTAGACCAAAACAGGCCTGTCGCATAATAATCGTCCTCTTTGTTAATTTGTTTTTGGTCGCTTCTTTACTGTTGCTATTTAACCCGTTAAAATGACATTTGATCGGTTATATTGTGATCTCATTTGCAGGGGTCGGGAACCTTTTAGGGTAAGAGAGCCATGAAAGTTACTTAGTTTTAAATGTATTTCCATGAGAGCCAACAATGTTTCACTAATTTTTAGCTGTATGTGTGTGGACAGAAATTTGTTCGTGAGCAAACTCTTTATTTGCAGAGTAAAATTTATATTATTGACTATTGATTCTGATTTCTTGATTTTCGTCTCAAAAACGCAGTGATCTCTAAAAAAAATATCTTCACCTTGAATCTGACTCTGATTTCTCGATTTTCGTCTTAAAACCGTAATGATCTTCAATTTTGAAATATTGTGTGCGCAGATCTTTTTTTATGTGCGCTAATTTATGCTTGTCAACAAAAGAGCCAGATGCCATTATCAAAAGAGCCACATCTGGGTCACGAGTCATAGGTTCCTGACCCCTGCATTAGAGAATACATTGTACTTATATTTTATAATATTGATTGGTTTTTGCCTGTTTGTTAGAGCTAATTCTTTGATATTTCATTTAAACTTTGCCGACCGGAAATAATTGAAGATAAAAAGATTATTTATTTCTAAGGGAAATGGATAAATAATCAATAAACCGTGGCTATTTTTAAAAATATTATTTTTTCTTGTTGCTATAATGTTGTATTCTATAATTAATTTTTTTTTTTAATAGAAGCACTATAAATTACTGACAAGTTAACATGGGGTAGTCTTGATTTGTGGAATCAAAAAAGAATCACCAAGTTTTCAAATTTTCCCAATACTTTCTTTTCTTTGTCCCAGTTTTAATTATAAAATCTATAAAAATAAGCAAGTTTTAAACTTCTACTTCTAATTTCTAGTACAAATTATTTGAAGTTTGAATTCACGACCCACAGGTATCAAGTCGACAGAATGCTTAAGAATCATGAAGCTCGCAAGATCAATTTTGCCATAACAATCGGTTATAAAACTTCAAGAATAAATTCTAAAAGTTTTTGGTATAAAATAAACTTTGTCGGTAGAGTTACAAGCCGTTGGTAATCTTCAATTGGAAAAAATTTTTGTACAATTTCAGCTAAAACGTTTGATGAAATCTACTCATTGAGGTTGATAAGTTTTAATTTATTATTTAATTAAACTTATAAAATTGATCAATTTCGAAGAGGAATAGGCCAGATAGCTAAGTGTGATACCAATGAGAGTTTAAATTGGACTTTATGCCTATATCAAAAGTAAAAGAAGAGAGCAAATAGAATAAAGGATTAAAAGTTGTAATAGCGAGTACGCATGAAATGATTGCTAAGCTTTGATGTCACTAAATCCTCGCAAAAAGCAACCTTCAAAACGAAAACTGAAACCGGCGAGAAATGCTGTATCGATGGAAAACGTGATTGTATCCTTTCTTTCAAAACATTATGACGCCATGGTGCGTTTAAGTGCGTGACCGTAACCGCTAAATGGCACGTCTTACCGTGCTTGCTGATTGCCGACCTTTCCAGTTCGTACTTGGCCCCAAAGACAGGTTGAGACTGAATTGGCTCTTCGTTGGTCAGAGAGAAGAGGCCTGACAAAGGCCCGATGTAAGTCCCACTCTTTCCGGGAACGAATCGCGATAAGGTCGCCTCCAGTAGCCTGCAAAGCAATCAATCAAACCTTAGCAGAGCAACAAGAGACGATTGATCACGAACAATCATCGGACCGCGTCGAGAAGGTCCCTGTCGTGATCGGTCGGTCAAAAGGATCTTTGCTTACGTCTGCGCGCACTCCTTTCAAAGAAAAGAAAATGTCACAGGGTGCACCAACCTTTTGTTCTTCAAGCGACATCGCAGTCGGATTACGATTATGACAGCGCTTAGAAGAAAAACAAAGGCGATGACGGGTAAGACGATGACTAGCGCCAAGTGAGTACATCCTGTTCCGTTCAGCCAACCATCTCCTAAATATCCGAGTCTAAAAGTAAAGGTTTGATTGTTGTCGTTTTTTTCTCAGTCTCTATTAAGGTAATATGGTAATGAGTTTGATAAGTTTAACGCTTTTAGCGATTGCCTGTTTGTAAAAAATAGATTTGCAACATTTTTTTGTGAACTTGTACAAACGTATAATCTGGGCCAAACAAATTTAGATTAAAATATTGTTATCTTTTAATTAAAATATTATATCACTGCTTTTATTTTATTTAGAAACTTTCATGGTTATTGGGGATGATTGCTTATTACTTCGATGTCGATTTTTTTTCATCACGACGTTATCAAAAGCTTAATCAAATTTATTTGCAATGGTGGTGAACGAGATAAATCAAGCAATTTGCATTTAAAATAAAACAAAGCGTCTGAGGATTTTCTTGCTATTGTCGGAAAATCTGTACAACTTGCTGATCTTCGCCATGCAAGGGAGGACTTACCGGCATGTGCACGACACGACGCTCATATTTGGTGGAGGGGCGTCCACACAAAAAGCGTTCTCCGAGCAGAACCTCTCGATTCCGTCGATACAAGCGTTGAAATTTTGACAACCATTGCCGGCATTCAAAATTAAGGAATTTTTTCCATTTCCCTTGTATCCAGCTGGACAAGTGCAGTTGGCCAAGGTCCGCCTTCGTCCTTGCAAAGCCTGGCAGTCGGCCAAGACGTCACAATATCTCGTGTTGTTACGTGTTGAGTTGCATGGATGATATTCTGAAAAAATTTCTTAATTGTTTGACTAGATGGTAATCGAAATTAATTGGCAAACTTCCCTCAAAAACCATGTCTTTACAAAAAAATTATTTCAGCTCTACTGCGTTACATAATCGCTAACTTCAACGTCTTGATTTTACGACTGACTATTAATGTTTCTTTAAGACAAGAGGGGGTATTTTTGCTCGAGCCATGTTGGTCATCAGCCTGAGGTTGTTGACCGGATGTGTTCTCACGTCATAATTCGTTTTTAACATGACAGCTGTGACGTGTCTGGTTAAAAACACAGGTGCCAGCAGCATCAAGTTGGTAGATCACGATAAAAACGATCATTTGGCAAAAAGTTCAGTTGGTTGTTGAGACTTTAGCAAAGTTAAAAACATTTAGAAACGGCTTCCAAATCTTTTCTGCACTTGACAAATCATTTCAGATCGTTTTTTTAATCAGTCTTTTTTAAAAATCTTTTGAATGCAAAAAAAGTTGTGGCTGATCAAAAAGAGTAAAACAAACAACCTAACCACGGTAGGGCCGCATATAGTAAAGCTTACAGAGGGCCTGTGCCTGGCCCGGGCCTGTCGTTTCAGAAAAGGTTTTTTGCATTTTTCTGCAAAAAGACTGAAATTTATTTTGTGCAATTTTTTAATAGTTAAAATTAAAGAACCTACTTTAACAAAGTTGGCCTGTTCATTCATAAACAAATGGCTGAATCCAATCATAAACAAGGATCCAAGCATTTATGCAAAAACAAGAGCAAGCAACACACCTACCATCGACCTGCACAATTAAGTGCGCCTGTTCGCCATCCAAGGAGCAGCGACTGTTGGAGCAATTATCTGTCCTAAAAATTGTTGGTGTGACCGTGATGCGTAACTCGCGATTCCTGTTGATGCCGGGGAAAGTTAAATTCATCTTATAGAAAGGGTCTTCTCGTTCTTCGTCGGGTGTTTTTGGTTCCTATCACGTAAATATTTTTTTAAAGAGCTAATTTAAAAAATCGAAATATATAGGCTACTCAGATAAAAAAAAATGGCAGAAACCAGATCAAATCATCAGACTGTTAATATTGAAACGTACAACAGTTTAATAATTTTTTCTGAAAAGAAATCAAATTTAACTTAAAATGTAATTTTTTTAAAATGCGTTATTTTAAAAATTTTTTGTAAATTTACACTCATCGTACCCATGACGTTCATGAAGAAGTTATTTATTTAAATTTAGTATAGATCCGTTAAAAAATAGATTCATTGACGAATTTTATGAACTCGTCTACAGTTGGTCAAAATCTTTTCAAGTGAATTTTCCTCATTTCGAAACCTATCAAAGCTTTATTCTTTTTTTCAGTGCAAAAAAATGATACTTATTCAAATATAAAAAAATTATTGAGCTTTAAAGAACTGCTAAATGGTAATTTAAATGTGTTTTAATGCTCACGTAACTCAGTAGCCGAGGCCGCCATTTTAGCGAATTGTCAAAATTAACTTATAACAATTTGTTGTTGTGAAGAATTGCCATTTTTAATGTTTCAAAACCATTCTTTGAAAGTATCATTTAAGTTAAGAAAAATACTTCAATTTTTGGTGTCAACATACGTATAGATAAAATCTAAATTCAAATTTAGCCTTTGTTGGCCGAAGCATTCGTAATATTATAAGGGACGACATAAAAATATCTAATAGTCATAGGAACGCTAAAAAAAAGGATAGAGAAATATTGATTTAGATTAAGTAGTGCTGAGAAATGGGCTAACTGATCAGACTCACCCTTAATTAAAGAGTTCAATATTTATCATTACGTAACTACAATTTAACAAAAAATATTCGATTTCAAGTAAAGTTGCATACGCGATGGCGACGACAATTTTTTTTCGCATTGTACGCATCGTATTTGTTTGTTAAGACATCGTCACAGATTCTACCTCCAAAAACCAACTTATTCAAGGATGTTCTTTAAGAATAACAGCATCGATCAGTGGAACACATCAAACAACAAACCACTAAATTGTTTCCGTTATGATTCTCGTTGACCAGCACGTAGAAGGCCCTTATTGCGCCACCATTGCGAATGTCGTGCGGCATCTTCCAGCGAATCTCCACTGTCACTTCATTTTCGTCGTAATTTTCATGTATTCCAGTAACTTTCAGTCCAACGGGGGGGCCAGTTGCGGAGTGCTCTGCAGAACAAGAACCAGAAGCTTTCAGTCTATTGATAAACCTTGTATATCAAATGTTTAGCTAACATCCATCTTTTTCAAACGTTCTCTCAGATATGCATCAACACTCGACACAAACATTCGTTAAAAAACAAAATATGCGCGCAAAGTGACACAAAAAGAACCGAGCCCATGACTTTTTTGATAACTAATGATATTTTTTAATTAAAGTAAGACTCAAACTTGTACAAAAAAAGCAAACAAATTTGTTTCAATTCCGCAGTCACATCTAACGTAACCTCCTTCAAGAGATCAAGACGAAAACGTTTGAGATTTTCAAAACAGCTTATTTCAAAACTATTTCTTTTAATAAATTAGGTTTGCTATAAAGCCACGAAAAATGAAACGTTTGCATGTTTATCTTGTTTACAAACATTTAACAGAGTAGGAACATCATAACAGTCTTATATTAGGCTTTGAGCAACACGAGATAAAAACTTGGAAAAATGACGTCGTGCCTATTCAATGCCATCATTATCAGCACTTAATTGTGATTTTGTTTTTTCATTTTTCTTTTCTATTTATCTTTCTGACATGCCGTAAAGCGTTGGATGCAACATACTTAGGGCAATAGTCAAGCGATCATCCCTCCGTTTTTGGAGATGCCGATATAGTGCTGTTCCGTTAAAATTTTTAATCGGGATTTTCAGTTTTTATTTAGAAATATGCCTGAAATTCAAAGCTGATTACTGAGACAGCCAAGCAGAGGAAGCTGTCCTAAGCGTTAAGTGTCTTTCCCAAAGACACTACCAAATGACGCGAGTAGGTTTTGAATTGCAACCATATTGATCGCAATCGCCAACAATAAGGCGCTCCTCACGATGTTTTGTGAAAGGAAGTGCTAGGAGAATTTGTTTTTGCATTTCAACTAAAAGAGATATCCGAACGAACAAAAAATGAGCTCAAAAATATTCGAAAAAAAAATTGATGGTAAGACGATAATGATTATGATGACGATAAGGACGATAATGATCATGATGAACCAACGTTTAATGATTAAACTAAAAAAATTCTTGTCTGCATCGTGACCCAGTGGTATGATTTCCAATTTGATCATGACAGGGTCCATATAACAGGGATTCGATCTTGCCCCTTGTCATGATGTTGAGACCTTAGGAAAACACTTTATTGCTCTTTTATCTGCTGGGCGGTCTTAACAAGCAGCTTTAAATTATTATAATATCAATATTGAAAACTAAAAAGCCAAATAAAGGTTTCCATACAGGACGGTAATAACTTGACAATTCCAAAAACCTTTAATCCTTTAACTGTTCGCCTATGTTTAGCTGCTTCAACATTGTCCTGTAAACTAGAATAATAAATAAACGTTATGGTCATGATGATGATGACAAATAAACCGCTTCAACCGCCTAAAAATTTTTTTCTGAATACTATTTTTTGATATGCTGCATTTTAACCAAACCATGCCTCAATTTCTAAGAAGAATCACGTTGTATGTAAAAATAAAAGCGTGTCAGCAAAAATTACAGTTGGCTAATCCTGCATTATTATTTTACAAGTTTGAAATTTCACTTGTTAGCTGCTGTTTTTAAACTAAGCAGGTTTAAAGAAATCGCAATTGATATAAAATTGAACTTTTTTATTGAATGATGTCATTAAGTTTTCTGTTGCTGGACGTCGAATTTTAAAAAATGTAATAATTGTTTCACAATGTTCGTGCACTTCGTACGGCTACACCCCATATTAACTTACTTCCGAGCGGTGGCTGGCTCCGACAAAACTCGTACACCCCATCTTGTGGCAGACTAACGTTTTCAAGCAAGTGATGGATGCAATACAACGAGCGAGATGTTACGTCTATTTTATTTAAATCGTTTGTATCTTGACCAGAGTAGGGCACCAAAGAAAAAGAGTATTTCAGATTGAACTCGATAGGAAAAGTGATGTTTCGTTGATCCTGCAATACAATACAACAATCAATTAGTATCTTTCATCAAGTCGCATGTCGTTCAGTCTCGAAATGCTCTGGTTTGGTCGAAAAGCACAATTTGAAAAATAATCGTCAAATAGAACGTAATCATGACCATTCGCTTGAACTTTGGATTTATGAATATTTCAATATTTCGTTGATGTATAAGTTGGTCGTTCGACTACACCAGTGGATCTCAACCGCTAGTCCGCGGACCGGTGCCTGTCCATAGCAATCTATTCCAATTTTATACTTTAAAGAAGC
This sequence comes from Diplosoma virens, assembly GCA_963680785.1. Taxonomy (NCBI): domain Eukaryota; kingdom Metazoa; phylum Chordata; class Ascidiacea; order Aplousobranchia; family Didemnidae; genus Diplosoma; species Diplosoma virens. The sequence goes on along the minus strand of OY796890.1, from coordinate 5,949,826 downwards.
GCTATCAGTTCAGAAATAAAACAATGTCAAAAGAATATTAACAGTAATTATTGATTTTGCTTAATAACTAAATGCAAGATCAAGGCTTAAAGTAGATTAACGAAAATGTGCAGTGGTTGGTACTGACGGAGCTGCCAGCATGGTTGGTTGCAGTGGTGAATATTGGGTGAGGCGAATAAGGCAGTTGCCTCGGGCCCCCCTTTTTTAGGGGCCCACCTTGGAAATACCGCATATAGTTTCATTTTGCTGTATATGTTTTTTTAGAGATCATTATGAAGTGGGGAGGAAAAGTGGGAAATAGGAGATCGATTTGAAGTGAAGATTTTTTTTTTGGAGAGCCCTATGATTTTGGGACAAAAAAGGGAAATACGAGATCAAATCCCTTTTTTTTAGAGAACATCAAGTTTTGGAAATCTTTGCCTCGCCCCCCTAACTTTGAATAGCCTATTCACCACTGGTTGGTTGTCATTCGGGTGTAAGCGCAAAAATAAGAAAAGTTTCAAACAAAAATCTGCTTTCTTACACATTGCATAGTTCATCTTGAAATTCAGCTACCGAGATTGGCACCTGAATTATATGACGTTATGATCGGAGCAGTTAAGATTATAAAATATATTTGTAATCATGTATTGCATTTGAGGGTTTTTTAGGCACTGTGTGAGCGCATTAGTTTATAACATCACCATCTCATCTTTCATCCAGAAGTAATACGGTTTTCGAGAGGACTCGTTCTTGGGAGTTTTTTTTTGATTTAAGAGAAGCAAATAAATTTTTACGTGAGTGAAAATTCCCTGTAATGTCTTCAACTATATTTCGAACAGATACGCAAATGCATGACCTGGAAAGTTAGTTGAAGACGGAAAAATAAATTTCATCTCCTGTTTACGGCAGTTTGTTCACCCAATGAAATTTTTTGTATACATTTAAAAGAATCACTTTATTTTACAACTGTTCTTTTTTTTTTTTTTGCTGTTTTCAAATGTATTTTGAACAGGTACGCAAATGCATGACCTGGAAAGTTAGTTGCAAATTAAAAAAGAAATTACCTCTCCTGTTTGGTAGTTCGTTTACCTAATGTACTTTTGATTTTCTTTTATATATATATTCAGAAAGATTTTTATATTTTACATTTATTGTGAGTACCTTATCAACCAAAAGAGTGCCTCTTTTTAATTTTGCGCCCTAACTAACTTACTATTTCTTTTGCTGTTGTCAAATCATTGTTTTAAAAACTTTGTTAAATTTAATTCCGGTTGATTTTATATAAGTGTAGAGACAAATCGTACTCAATGTTTTTGTACCGCAAACTCAAAGGACACTATTTGCCCCCTTGGGCGTCCCCGCTTCTGGCACCCCTGACTTCGTCTTTAAAAACTTCAATACAGCCACTTTTACAACATATTACATCAAGAAGACAGAAGCAAACTCCACGTCAAATAAAGCTCTTCTGATGCTAAATACTCCCTTTTTTTTTTTATTAAAATTCTTTTTATCAAGCTATTGCGTTTATTACAATTTTGTCATTAAAAAAGATTATCGGGCCGCAAGATTGTTTTGAAATATTACCGGTCCGCAAGCTTAAAAAGGTTGAGAAAAACTGGACTAAACTGCATTTTCTTGGAGGTTGAAACCTATACCGAAGCAAGCCAAAACTTTTTAATAAAAACGAAAGATATTGATAATACTACTTTTTGCGATAATGACCCTTGCTTAAAATAAAAAAAGCTATATTATCTATATAATTGTCTGGACGTCTTGCTTTTATTAAAATCCTTATGTTCATTCACACAATCTCTTTACAATACCTCAACTCCAAAAAAATATCAAAATCACCAAAAAATATTTTATAACATACATAAATTAGAACAAATATAACCTCATTACATGCGCGCGAAACCGCCACTGCTCAAACCTTCACACAATAAACTCTGAAATTGACAACAATGCCCACTTTGATACACACACAACATTAAATACCTTTTCAACTGCAACAAAATAGTAACAAAGCGCTAGACCACTGCTCGGTGGAAGAGCTTTTTGCAAGCAGCTGAAGCCATTTAAGAGTGGCAATCTGTCTTTAGAATATTAAGACATGGGTCCTCCAAGTCCAGCTGGGGAGGATAAAAAACAACAAAAATATATGAGCTCGGGCACCAGCCAGTAGGTTGATTTTCAATTTTTTCAATTTTTAGGTATAACCTACCTTCGATCAGCAATAAACAAAAAAAAATACAAACTACTACTTTTTTAACGTTTAAAAAAATTTCAGAAGTAAAAAGGGAACAAAAAGTAAAAAAACGTGTGTTGTTTAAAAATGATTTTTTGAGTATGTCGAAAAACTACCTTATAATCCAAAAGACATCATTTTACTCACAATTAAACTAATTGCGTAATTTGTACATAGATAGTAGTTTTTAATCTAAGAAACACGTGAGCATTTAAAAAATGCAACTCCCTTGTCAATTAATAAGCCATCACTACAGTTTAAAAATAACTTAAGCGGAAAAAAATTAATTGCGTAGAATTTTTTCAGCAGCCCGAAAACTCTGAAAGAATCGCTTAAACTCTATGACCGCCTTTGTTCTATGCATATTGGCTCGGACAATTGTTTTCTCCCGAAAATAAATATGACGGTGGCACTTGCGCAAGATGTGTTTCGCGCGCACATTTTAGCCTTGCAGTTCTGGATGTGCTTTTTAAACGTCAGGGATTGATCAAGGGTTACTTCAAGGTATTTAGGATATGGGTGTTTTCAAGTTTCTTTCCATGTCAAATAATATTCAGTCGGCGATTGGCCTCGCTGTTCTTGAGGTGGAAAAAGCACACTTGATTCTTAAATGGATTGGCTCTAAAAAACTTTTCTGCATTGTAATGCGGCAGACCGTTTACAGCATTGATTAGCAATTTTTCGACTGCAGTAAATGTTAAACGCTGGCTCATACTAACACAAAAATAATCAACATACATGAAAACTTGGTTTCTAAATCCTTTGGTTGGTTGTTTATAAATATGTTGTAAAGGAGGGGAGCCAGCACGCTGCCTTGAAGAAGGCTGTTCTTTTTGCTTTGTTTGTTGTTTAGAAGTACAAAAATCTCCAAAAAACTGCTCAAGTTGTAGATCATCAGTGATTGTTAATCTTTTTGGAACAGAAGGCAATGATTCACTGTGTCGTAGGCAGCAGTGAGGTTTACAAACACAGCTCCTGTATTCGTCTTTTTCTGGTAGCCGTCTTTAATGTGCTGAGTTAGGTTGAGCAATTGGTCGATGGCGACTTACCAGGGTGGAAACCAGCTTTCTCTTCAATGAGGTGGATTTCTATGATAGGAGCAAGTCAGTTGAGAAGAAGCCGCTCTAAATGTTTGTGGAGGTGGCTGAGAAAGGATATTGGCCTGTTACTTTTCGGTTTGGTTTTTCCTCGTTTTAGAAGGGCAACTCGGGATCTTGCGTTGGAAGAAGCTGTTGTTAAAAAACTGTAATAGCAAGTTTCTTGCCTTAGGGCCAAAATGCTTGACTTCTTCCTCGGAGATGTTACCAAGTACTATTGCCTTGCCATTCTTCAAGCTCTTGATTCCAAAGTTCAGCTCTTCTTCTGAGAATGGTCTGATAGATTTTGACTCACTGGAAGGCATACAGCCATTGATTGAGGAAGGCTAGTAGATCGCGTCTGATTTTTGTTTGTAAAAATTTGTTGTTTTATAAAAAAGTTGTGACCCATCGCTACTAGTTGATAGCGTCTAATTTTTGTGTGTAAAAATTTGTTGTTTGTAGGATAGTGTAATCTTTAGACAGTTTTTATATACGTAGCTAGTACATTTGTTATACTCAAACCTTTATATAATTTACCTCAATACAACTGAGCCGTCACTTGAACAATTGCATAAAGCTGTCGTTAACGGGATAAAAACGTAATTTTTTTATGAGAAGCTGGTAAACAACATGATGACTTAAGCATTTCACTAATCAGCGTGATCAAATTAAGGGACTCGATTTTAGTGTTCTATTTAATTAAACTTTTTATGACAATTTTTGAAATTTTATTATCTGCCCCAAAAGTTTTGAGGCGGTCAATTTTGAGTTTCTAAGGAATTGAAAGTCGATCTTACTGACGGGCGAGCTAGCCACATCTAATCAAGTTGAATGTACAGTATTTTAGGGCTGGGCCATTGTATTGCTGTTATACTTATAATGTTAATTTTTTCATTTAGTATGATTGATCACTCCCAATAAAATTCACTACAGCTAGTATTACAAATAGCAAAATCAGCTTACTCTTCGCAAGGCTCGGCAATTTGTATATTCTAAATGCGAACAAACAGGAACCAAAAATGCGTAGCATCCCTCGTCCAAATATTTTCGGCATGGGTAAGAACAGTTTGTGTAAGTCCCGTTTTTGTCAGTGATCCAAAATGTCTGGTTGAAATAACCTGAGCACCTGCATATAAACTTTAGTTTAAAGATTGAATCAAGACACGGTCAATTAATTGGAGTTCAACTCAACAGATATCAAATAGGCTTTAATTACAGCATTAACATACACTTTGTAAGGATCAATATCAAATCCCGAGGAAAATGGGTCTTCCTCAAAAGGGTTTAAAAAATGTTGATCTGACTCATCTGCTGGGGGAAGTGAGCCTTCGTTTGAAAAACTCGATGGTTCTTGATTCAAAAATTCGCCTGATCTTAAATCAAGTTTTGAACTTGAGTGTCCAAAGCAATACAAAAAGCCATCGAAAGAACTACCTGAAATAAAAGTATAAAATTATTTTTAAATTTACTCAATTAAGTTTAAATAAGGGCACTAGCAAATAGCAATGCTGAGAAAGTAAGGTTGTTGCCAAGCTAAGTAAATTTTCGAATTTTTTATTTTTTAAAACTCTACGGAGCAATTAACAAAAAAGACTCGTTATCTAATTCTATAGAAACCAAAAAAAGTTATACTGATTTTGAAATCTTTTCTCTTGCTTTTTTTGTATTGGTGACACTAATCATTCTTCACACCCGAGGCTGCCAACTCAAACATGAACTTGAACTCCAAGAACTTGAAAAAATCGATCAAGTTTAGGTTTAGTAATCGAGCAATTTTGTCGATAATAACCACATTAAAATGCTAATCTTTTTTGTTTATTACAGCATTTCGCTAGAACGTCATTTAACGAAAACTGCATTCAACCTTGGTTTCACGGTCTAACTATTTTTTGCTGGAATGATTTTAATTACAAATGTTAACTTCACTGAATTGGATTAATTCGTAACGCAATTTAGCAATCGGACTGTTTTTTTACGTCTGAGTCCAAAACTATCATTGTCTACTCCAGTAGTTCTCAACCTTTTGCGCCTGCGGCACATTTGAACCACAGTCCAGATCTTGATTTTCGGCCCTAAAAAGATGTGTCCGTTAAAAAAAGAGTTTGCGAAGCTGGGGAATAATGTTTTTAAAAATTTTTGCGGCACACTGCATTTGTTTGGCTGATTGGTTGGTTGCATAGAATATTGTTCAATTCTCCCAATAGTTAATCTGGGAAAGCTGCCATTGTATCGTTTTTCACTTTTTCTAACTTCGTGTCTAATGAGTGCCTAACTTATTCTTATGGTTTACATTCGTTTTTTTTATTTATTTCTATATCTATCCCCTTGACTTGCAGGAAAGCGTCTGAAGCGCTATACATAGGACAAGTAGTTATCCCGAAATGCTTCCGGAGATTCCAAGGTATTGCTGTCGGGTAGAAATTTTTAATTTTGGTTATTTGAAGAGTTGAATGAATTGCTCCGACCGGTAAGCAGGAGAAAGTGCCGCACAGTGTCTTTCGAAGGAATCATTGGAATGGCGCGAGTAGGTTTCGAACCGACACCATGTCGATCACTATCACACCGCTCTTGACCACGTGCCACCTTTTTGTTTAACTGGTGCCCATTATAAACCTGCGCACAAATCTAAATATTTTCTTAGTTATTCTACATATTTTTCAATGTTTTTCCTAGCTGTAGCTGTTTACTTTTTTAGTTTTTCTAACAATTGAAAGCCAATAAATTTATCAATTTAGAAATAAATTACGGTATTTTGTAAAAGAGGGAATTTAGTTCGTTTTCTTTTAGCAAAATAAATATAGGTGCAATTATCCTAATCAAGCTTTTGATTTCAGTAGCATGCGTGTTGTAGAAGTTTAATACTAAACTAATAAGTTTGCAAAAAATACATTTAAACTTTGGTGTCTGGATTTTCCATACACTCTAGATCTGATTATAAAAACACAACATTTTGCTGAACGTAAACTTAGCCGAAATTCAATAGAAAGTTTTTAAACTCGAACTTAAACTCAAAAAAATTAAAACAAAGAACTCGAATTTGCAAATTTTCGGTGAACTCGAACTCAAACTCTATTAAAAATGCATCGAGCTGGCAGCCTTCTTCGCCTCCAACAGATTTTAATTTGTTTTATTTATTTTCTTGAAAAACTTGACGTCAGATTTTTTTGCCTTGAATCTGGTCTCAATGTTAACGAGTAAATTTTTGCTTTCAACAGAAAGTATGCCAAATCCTCAGCAACCCGTCCTCAACCAAAACCAAAACACAGAGTTTTCCGCGGAACACACAAGGTTTACCATTTCTTTTTGATATTTGCAGATGATTGATAGATTGCATATTACAATTTTTTTCATTCAATCATTTATGTTTAATTCAATTTCTTCCAAAAATTTACAGTAGTTAAATTAACTTTTTTTTTTGGAAACACGCCCAATCAGGGTTCCAAAGACTATTTTTAACATGAACACAATTTTGCCATTGGTAAATGTGCGAGTTAGAACGTCATTTCCTGTTGCTGACAGCGAGCAATTTCTACTCCAGTTGTAATGCGAGTGCATAGGCGAGCAAACCGATTACCCGGGAAAACGCTCTGACATTGCGATGACAAACCACCAATAAACGCCAACTATACGGTATGTATTGATCAAAAGCTCTTTGATTAAAATTAAATTTTCTTTTACCTATCTTCCAGACTTTGCTCCATAAGATAGTGTTAAAATAGAAACAAGAAAACGCATTCTACTGCTGATCCCTTGAATCACATGAAGGCAACAAAATATAGTCTAATTGAAAATTTTTAAAGCAAAGTGAACAATGAATAGGCCTATCCCTTTTTCAGGCAATTACGTGTATCAATTCTTCATAAAAATTTCTTATCAACATTAAAGTAAGCTTACTGGGCAGCTGCTTATTTTAATAATCGTATTTATTTTATTTCTTTTACTTTTTTTTATGAGGTCATAGTCAGCCTAAAATTCAAATACATGTAACTACTTTGAATTGCCTGCGATGATGCTCAATCTGAGCGTGAATGTGATTGACATAAGACATTTCATAATGGTTTTATCGCTCAAGATTATTCATAGGTAAAAAATATTCAAACCGTTAACTTTAGTAAATTAATTGCAAATTTTACTACAATTTAATAAAAAAACAAAATTTAGCGATGACTCTTTCTTTTGGTAGTTTATACCAGTGTTTTACGACCGCTGTACCGCGGCACATTCGTGGTGTCGCAAAACCATGCTAGATGTGCGGCAGAATAATGGAAATCCAAATTTTTTACTTATTCAAATAGAAAAAAACTGTTCTTTATTTTTTAAATTTAAGCTCACAACTTTTGTTCTTTTCTTCACCCTCAGTAGAAATAAACCGAATTAAGTTGAGTCGGACAATTCGCTGATTCAAGTCCGAACGAGGTTCTCTAATTGATAAAGTTTATTTTGTGTTTAACCCTTTCACTACCAATGGGACAATAGATCCCGAAATTTTTTTAAAGCTACCATTGGGATGAACACACATTTAACTAACATACATTGAACCTAATAAATTTTTGTTTGAGAGTAGCGGTAATGATGCATCCTCAGAATCATTGCTTTCACCTGATAGTGAGGACTGCAGCAAAACAAGTGAGACTGATAATACTTTTATCACAAATTCTTAAAAAAACTTTCGGTAGCGAAAGAGTTTTAAATTGATGAGATTTCATATATTTTGGTCGAGAAGTGCCACAGAATTATCTTAGATTCTTAGGTGTACTTTAAGAAAGGAAGGTTGCAGAGTCCTAGTTTTTAGGCTTACTGCCAACAGTCAGGTTTCCTTTAGATCTACTTTAGAAGACTGTGGCTTTTGTCGGGCATTAGGCTTATTGCTTTATTGTTTAATTTGTTCAATAAGTAAAGCACTCATTACCTTCTGGTACGTGGACGTCCCACATATAAGTTATCTCCAAAGTGCTGTTGGATAGAAGAGAGGAGTTAACAAACTTGAAATCGATCGATTCGTTTATGTAAGTAACGGTGACGTTTTGCACTTGAACTAAAAAATAAGTTACCACTGAAAAAACAATTACTTTAAATAAAGAACAATATCTAATATTCTTTAAAAACATCTTGATTTTAAATCCGCGCTTATTGGATTCGTTTTACTTTGAGAATCTCAATGATATTGATAAAATTAGTCTCGTATTTATTTTTTTAACTAGAACAAAATAAATCTGACCACGGCCTACTTAAGAATACAGCCGGATATGTAACATTGGAGCGAAAAAATTACCAGGCCGATGCGATTGTAATAATTTCATAACACGCGTCTGGCTTGAGCAAAAAATGTATTTTAACTGATCAGCAAAAACGAATGTATCGACAGAGCATGCGGGTGGTTTGAGGTTATCATGAAGCTTTTGTACACAGCTAACCAATATATGTTACACTAATCAACTTTTATCAGTTGTAAATCGTTTTTATCGTAAAGGCAGGCGTAAAAGTTTGTTTGGGAATTAATATTAGGCCATAGCGAATGACCAAGAAAAGAATAAAATAAAGTAAAATATCTTGATTGGTTGATAGTCAAATATTGTTGTGACTGTTTCAAAGTAAATTAATATGCATTTTAACAAGATAAAATCCAGTTATTAAAACAGTGCAGTTTAGACTAGACTAGTTGTTATAAATAAAACTAAAAATGTAGCTCATCGTAGAAGAATTTAAAGTCGATACCGAGTAAAAGTTGTGATCGTAGTCCGGCAATCAAGATGTTAGAAACTCATCTACTGTAACGTGTATAAGTATTAAGTAGCTTAAACTATTTTTGTTAGTTTCTGGTTAATTAATGCTTTCTACTTGAGGAGTCGCGACACTAACATAATAACGTTAAAATTTTACATAGTCTATGTAGGCTACCAGAATAGTTTGTCAGTCTGAAAGATTAGAGAAAGCATTTATTTAATCGTGATTCTATTCAATCTTCCTAGATCTAATAGTAAATAGTTTAAAAATTGATATGGTATATAAATCTGTAGTATCTGGGTATACTTCAGGATATAAAACAAATAAAGAAAAAGTATCAAGTTTTGAATTTCTAATTCATGAAAAAGTGGATTTTATACATAAATCGACGTAATTGGACGCCTTCAAAAAGCTCTTTCATATGCATTAAACATCTAAAAGATGATTTTATAAATTTTGGGAAGAAAAATACCTGAAAGTGGGAGCTGGAACCTTTTTCAACTATCTTCTTCTTCTTTTAACCTTTCCCTTTAATCAAAGGTTGCCACAGCGTATGTTGTTTCTCCACAGCGTCCTGTTTTCAATGTCCTTCTCCTTTGCAGCAACTTCCCCATATCCTCCTTCACTACACCCGGAAATCTTCTCTTCAGCCTCCCTCTTTTCCTCTTCTCGGTAACTTTATTTCCATCATCTTTCTTCCTACATACTGACCGTCTCTCCTCATGACATGTCCATACCACCTCAGCCTGCCCTCTCTCATCTTTATTCCTGTCTGTTCTACTTTAACTGCACCCCTGATGTACTCATTTCTAATCTTATCTTTTCTCGTCACTCCCATAGCAAATCTCAACATTTTCATCTCTGCAACTTCCATCTCTTCTACTCGTTTCTTTCTCACTGCCACCGTCTCAAGTCCATACACCATTGCTGGTCTCACCACTGAATTGTACACTTTTCCTTTTACTCTAGCTGGTAACTTCCTTTTACAGATTCATCCTGCCTGTTTGCACTTTCCGTTCCATCCTGCCTGCACTTTCCTCTTTACCTCTCTCTCACAACTACCACTTTCTTGCACCGTTGATCCCAAATACTTAAATTCCTTTACTCTTGGCACTTTTTTGTCCTCCATCTTCGCTGTTTCTTCGTAATTTCCTCCATTTAAGCACAGATATTCGGTCTTTGACCAACTTACTTTCATCCCTCTTCTTTCCAAACCATATCTCCAGCATCCAGCATTCAACTTTTTCCCACTATACATGCGCAAAAAGGCTTTAAAGCGTCCTTCAACAATATAAACTCTATCAGCTTCACAAAAAATAACAAAAGTGAGGATGCTAAAAATTGACGAAATTGAAGAGTTTGCAAAATGGGACAAAATTAGTACTTTTGAAGATTTAAATGCCAGTCATGCACCATCTGGATACAACTGCCACAAGACAAAGGATTAAATAATTTTTTACGTGGTTGAATGTGATGAAGAAAGTGGGTTTTCCAGAGTTAAAAAAAGTTTAACAGTGCATAAAAGTTATATAAAAACAACTAGCGAAAGAACCTAATCGCACGCTATTCTTTCGTTGTTTTATTTTTACACATTTCCGTACCGGTATTTATTTGATTGCATTTGTTGATATTGTTTTATGTTAAAGGTATTAAATTTTTTTCACGTATATATTTCTTGCAATGCTATGTGTTTCATGTTACTAGCTTGAATTGTTTTTATTTGAACAGATTCAAACTGAGAGTCAAGCAAAAAAATTCCTAAAATAACAACTTTACTTGCTGTTTATCCTGTGTAGTATTGTAAAAAGATCATCAAAACAAAATTTAAACAAATTTAATAGGTAAATTCATCATAATCTTCGAAAAATATTTTACCGCATCAGCTGGTAATTTTTTCGCTCCAATGTAACATATCCGGCCATATTCTTAAGTAGGCCGTGTTCTGACCATAGTATACTTCTACATTCGCCATAAATTTTCCCATTCCCGACAGCATTTATTCGCACCCTCAATTAAAACACTATGTTCTATACCAAAATCGCAGTATTCAACTATTTATCTGTAAATTTGATCAGATTCGAAAGCGTCTAGCTACAATAAGTTTTTCCTTTTATTAAAACAAATACAAACTGGTTCAACAAGAAATCAATTTCTGAATCGTTTAAAAATTTTTTATGAATTGCATCATGGCGGTCTAAGTTTCTCACTTATGCGAGCACCTTTTCAAAAATCAAAAAGCTCAGGGGTCTGAAACTGTCAAATAAATTATTAATAGCAATAAAAAAAGCTCTTTGGTCCATATGGATGGTCAAAAAATCCGTGTGGTTGTATCTTTGCGGTAAAAAAAACAAGAATCAAATGAAAACACTTCCTCTTCAGGATTGATGGTCAAACAGCGTCCTTTAACTGCACATGTCAACGTGTGAGTAGAAGAAAAGTATCACACACACATCTGTTCAAAACTGATCGATAACATTTAAACAAACCAGATTGAGAATGTTTGAAATGTGTCAGCGGATAAGTGAAGCATGGTTTTAACCACACTGAACTGAACGATATGAAAAACATTCATCTATTTTTTGTGAGAGAGACGTTCTTCAGTAACTAAGCTTTCAAAAATTTTTTTTAGACTCTGCTTCTACATCATTGTTTTTTAATCCGGGGATTCAAAAGTTTTGTTAAGGGAAAAGGAAAGATTGTGAGAATCTTTAAACCTTATATTCATAAAAACGAAAGCAGGAAGGAAGATGCTGTTTACGTAAAAATCTTCAATGAGGTCATGACCCACAAAAAAACTTAAAAAATTGAGAAGCACTGAGCAAGACTAGTCTAATGTTTTCTGTTTGGTTTCTTTTTAATCACCATTTTAACTGCAACAAAGCACATGCCCAATGTCACACTATTAATCGGGAAATGAACTCCTTGCAAGCGGCGTAAGTCATCCAAAGGTAAGAGTCCTGGTTGGCTTTACCTGGAAATTAAAAAAAGCTCTTCGAAGGCTGGTCTCTGCTCATAGAGTGAAATGTAACTAAAAACTTTGCTTTATATTTTAAACAATACAGACTTTTATAAATACTATAAAAGTTTTTTAAAATTTTGCTTCGTTTTCTTGCTGATATAATTTTTTGGAAGATTTTGTGTTAAATTTTGTGATTTCCTTAAAAAACCTTACTGGCTCAAAAGCTTTTTAAAGTGTTTGTATTCTTAAATCGCGTAAAACGTTGGTCAATTCGGTAGCAGTTGCTCTCTATTAACGTTTTCTTTTAAATGAATTAAAAGACCACAATTTCAAAGGCAGAAAGGCAAATATATAAAAAAAATGAGAAAAAAGATTCAACCTTGAAAAAAATTTGAATGATGTAAATATTGTTTTAGCCCAAAATACCATAAATTTAAGACAAAGCTTATCTCAGTATCACATAAAAAGAAACTCCCAGACTTTTTTGTGAAATATTATCATTACGTACGGTTACGCGTTGAATTCAATGACAGATCCAAAAGAGGCGGACTTAAAGATCTAAAAGCTTTTGAATATTAATGGGATTTTACGCATCTCATGCAATTCCCTTAATAGGCAAAATTTTTGGCTTGTAGTTTCGTCAGCAAAGCCTACAAACAATCAAAATGAAAAACTAAAAAACAACCTCGTGGTCGTCAGACGATATCCAGGTTAAGAAGAAAAACAAAGATCGGACAGACATGTTTCCAGCAGCTTTTGAATCACAAAGTTAATGCTTTCGAATTTACCTAAGTAACAAACAAACCACACAGTCGGAGTAATCAGGCGTCAGTTCTTTCTTGCATGCACCAGTGTACGGACAGAAAGAGCAGAAGCAAGCGTCAAACGAAAAGCCAACGCGAATGCCCTTTATGACGAACCGTTAAATGTCCACGAATGAGTTAAGGTTAAACGTTGGCAGCAGACAGAACATAAAGGCAGAAGCAGGACGAATAGACAGCATTATGACGTATCAGTCATGTTCAAGAAGCGCGTTATGCGAAGTTCATTGAAATGACAACAGGTGTCGATTGTTTGAAATCTGTTAGCTATCTAAAGGCAATGAAGACCTGCAGTAGACGAAAGAGCACAAATGACCTTTAAAAGGCAACAAACAAAATGACGTCACAATGTTCAGCTTGGAAAAGGCACGGATGGGGAACGTTAGTAAAGAAAAAAGCATTCACGACAGACACATAGAAACTGCGCCCATCAAATTACTTAGTAAATGATTTTCAGCTGTGTCGAAAAGGGAAAAGGGCAAGGCAGTCCCGCCCTGCCCACTTAATTCCCGGCTACTCTTACTTTGCGAGAAATTAAAATTTTTGATGAAAGTGATACAAGTGAAAGTTGATTAAAAAGAGGTTCCCTCTAGTCAAATGCAAAAATTAAACGCAAAATTTTATGAAGCGAACGTTTTTATTAAGAGATTTTTCTCCCGTTTTGCTTATCTCTGGACCTATTTCTGTTTTTGTTCGATGTCCTGACGAGATACTGTATTTAAAGAAGCAAGGTCGTCATGGTTTAAGATGGTCACGGCTTTTGCGCCACAAAACATCATGCTTAGATTAGCAAAACTCATTCATTTTTATAGTGAGCAGTAGAGTTGCCCATGATTGGTCACTTGGTCAAATGACCATTGCATTATTGCTAGTGACGTCACGTCGTAGGAGTCATAAATCGATCGATTTTGTGTTGAGGTATAAAACTTAAGGAGTCGGGAAAAAGATCAATTCGGTAGGAACTTTTCTGTTGCCAGTCCAGAAACTATTAAAGAACTGTTTAAATTCCTATAACACCTTTGTTTTATGTAGATTAACTTGAGCAATTGTTTCCTCCCGAAAGTAGATAAAACATTTGTTTGCAAATTTTAAGTGACAATAAATGGGATTGCAACAATAAAAATGGCGTCGAATCATTGTATCAATTTGAGTTTGACACCAGAAAAAATTAGGTAGGCGAATTTGGTATTGTTTGAAAATCATGGAATATAATGAAGAAATGTTTAAGGCAGGCTCACGTTATGACCTGGACTCTCTCCTTTGAAGCTGTTTTCTATTAAGGTGTCATTATGTTCTTTTCTGACTTAAAAAAAACAAGGTCTGATTAAATTTGCTTTGAGCGCCTCTAATCACACTTTGACGAAAGGAATCATAGGAAAAAATCAAAGACTCCGTCAAAATTCCCGAAAGCGTTCATGAAAAAAACAACTACTCTAGCAATCTTTAAAAAAATTTTTGTGTTTTAACGTCACAGCCAGCAACCAAGACTATAACATAAACCTCAAGGTTCTTCCAAGAATCGAGCGCGGGAATTCCGCCGGATGGTCAGATCACGAGCAACATTATGACGTCACAATGCAATTCACTGTTGCGCTTTGTGTTTTGATTTTCTAGTAATAACTCGTTTCGGTCCCAAGTTTCCATTTAACGATCCTTTAGAAAACTTAAAATATTTCGTTTTCAGTCAACACCCAGGTAATCAAGCGCTTGCGCAACAAAGAGTCAGGTTCGGCCCAGCCAGATTATACTTTTGCCGTTGTCAAAGTTCAAAAAAAGATTTTAAAATTACATTATTCTTGATGATTACTTGTAAGCAACCGACAGGAGTTTGATCTTTGTAATTTAAAAGTGATTATGGTGGTTTAAAAAATGTTTTTCTTAGTAAACTATAATCAGAGTAATTCGGTCAAAGCTTTTTATAAAGACGAAACCGTTTAATTAAAGATAGTTTAACTTGCAAGAGAAATTTATCAAAAAAATTGCGTAGTTTTTTTCGCAGTTTATAAAATTAATTTTCAAAGCATTATAACTATAAGCGGTTTATCAACATTTAACCAAAATTTTTCGGGCGACTCCGAAATTGCTTTTATTTCGGTGCGGCCTGGCTCATTCTGATGTTCACATGCGCCCCCGACCGCAATTTTCTGCGGCCATTAGAGCTATTTCAGACATTGTTAATTTTTATTTATTGAAGTTAATAGAAAAAAATCGTTTCGGTTTATTGGACGTATTAGGCCGTTTCGTTACACGACCTCAGTTTCAGGGAAACTGGCACGCAAGTAATTACTCTTTAAAAAAGGGCCGCAAGCTAAAAAGATGTGGACCACTGCAAACCATCGGAAAACAAATTGGGTATGCTTAAGAAAAAAATGCCTACTAACCCAAAGAAATATCAATATATACTATTGTATGTACATATATACAGTATATATATATTTTTTTAGTTTCTAAATGGGATAACTTACAAGAAAATATTTGTTTTATCCGTTAAGAACACTTTAGGTTTCTAAGTCTCAAAATTTTCTATCGCCTGCTTGCTGGATGGAAGGTTTCTAGAATCAAAATTAGTAAAGGCTTCCAATTATTTGTAAGCTTTAGGTGTTATAAATGCGATGATGTTTTTGAATGTACTTAAAAGGGTGGTAACCAATGATTGCTACCGGATATCGTTATTAATCATTATTTACAAAAGTGAGAATCAAGTCTGCAGCGCTGGCAACAGCAAGTGAATTAAAAGATCAAAAACTTAGTTGCCTAAAAACTAATAAATGTAAAAACTATTTTGTTTTTCCCATAAAGTATTTTTACAGTTTTTTGTCACTCTTCATTAAACTGAGTATTATGGGTGTGCCAAATAATATCCGGAGTCCCTATGACTACTTCAAAGTTATAGTTTGCATATTGCTTCGAACGTCGAAAATAAGCAGCTTCAATAACCTTTGTCCAAGCAATGTCCTTCACTACGATTTGAGTAAAAAAAATAGGGGCAAATAACAACCGTAAATCACTTGTCCGCCAAAAAAGTCTATATTTAGTGAGTCAACAAAGCATAGGCGATCGAGTAAAGTGGAAGTCAAAATCTAACTTCCCTCCCATTACTTTCAGTCTTGAATTTGACTATCAAAATATTTTTTATCCACTTCAACCTTTTTAAAGTTTAATTTCGATTTTTCGGGAGTATCGCTTAACTTTTTTCTCCACAGCAAAGTTCTCGCGCTTTAGCTTTTTAAGCATCAAAATTGGATTTTGTTGTTTCGATTCAACAAACAAACGTGACTGCTTTGGGTTTATTTTTATGTTCATCATGAAGTTTACTTGTTTCTACTTCTTCGAACGACGGCGGCAACTAGCACGAAGACTTACAAATGCCAAACGTTTTGTGAATAGTAAAGCATTACTTGCACACGTTTCTTTCCGACTTGACGTGTTCTTTGGTAAATCTGATGTTCGTTAAGATTGCGTCATCAATATCAAGCTCACGGTCATCATTGAAATCAAGTTAAAACCACAAAAGTCGAAGCCGAAGGTAAACATCTGATGCGGTGGTCCGACGAAAGATAGGAATTTTAAGTTTCGATAAGAAATCTACTGATTGTTTTTTGATCAAGTAAAACCCTTTAGGTGCTTCTAAAAATTATTTTTACGCGTATAATCACTCTTACTGAGGTTTTCTGTTGAAAGATTTTTAGCTCATATTTAAACAAAAAAGAAAGAAACTGATTACTAATTAGTCTGGCTACGTCGTGAAGACGTAAAGAAATGAAATCGAAAGGGTGCAAGTTTAAGGCTAGTTTACACTACGAGCTTTGGAGAAGTATCCTCTGTTTATTTTATTGATTTTTTTGTTTCTCTTAGCGCTTAAGCGCGGAAAGAAGTAAAAAGTTAATAAAACTAAAAAAGAATACTCCTCGTAGTGGAAACGAGCCCTCACGAGAAAATTTACTGCAACAAAGCGTCCAAGAAATCGCTAATGACAATGTTTTCAGAAAGGTGGAGGCCGTTAGTTGCTTCAGCAACGCGGCAGAGGTTCTTGGTTTGAATAAAAGGTTAAAGCAGTCTTTTGCTCATCGCAGTAATTAAAAACCAAGCAAACATCTTGTTCCATTGCTTAATGGGAAATGTCTGACGCAGTTGCGGGGTGGGTTGGTCATTAGTGGTAGAGACGCGTTTTCGCGATAAATATCGCTTGGCTGAAACATTCTTCAAATTATGCTGCCTGGACCGTTACTTTAAAGTCACGTCAACCATAAAACAGAAGCAATAGCTGGTCAAAGAGACCTTTTTAATAGAAAATCTTTCAAGTCATGATTTATTTTCGTCTGTGTAAAATTTATCTGGTTCAATTTTCGGAGTGACGCGGTCGAGAAGAAAAAATTGAAAAACTCTTTTTCTTTTAGAATGGTAATTTCCTACACGTCATTACGCTGATGTGACGTTCTCACGGCGTCAAACGTAATTGCTGCAGAAAAACTCAAGATTTCCGCCCAATACTTCAAAGAAGAGCATTTTAAGATTTATATTTGAGGGTATTCATAAAAAATGTTTCAAAATATTTTTGACATGACAAAAATTACTCTAGCAGTAGACATAAACAATTATACGACGAAATCTAACTCACCGGAGTAATTACACGAACTTTGCGTGAGATCGAACTGAAGAGCCGCGACCACCAAGCAGATCAAACAAATGCTTGAGATTTGAACACTCATCGCTGTTGATTACACAAGACTAAATATGTACATGTCCTAATCAACACTTGCTACGCTGAAAAGTGTATCAAAAATGAACTTTACTAAATGTAAAAAATGAACTTTTTTTAAATATCAGAAAGTATTTTTGCTTTGCTTGTACTTTTGATTTCATTTGATAAAATAAATTTAGTCTTTTGCTTTTACGTACGGTGGTTTCACTAATTTGCTTCACACTTGTATTGTATTTTGTCGACTCCTTCTCACAATCACCCACAAATAATTCAGACAAAACAGTTTCCGTTTAATAAAATAACTTTATTTTGTTATTATATAAAATCATTTATTTTAATTTGTTTTTTGCAAAAAGCTTTGACAACAAAAGGATTCGTAATTTATTTTCCGTCTGTAGTTAAATTATTTTTTAAATTTTGCACCATTCGACATCTTTGAAATTCAAGGTGCGATTTGACGAAAACATTCATTTTTCATTGAATTAAACTTCAGGGTGATTAAGTCTGACCATCCTTTTAAATAACGTTGTGTAAGGAATCTTTATATTCTGATACATACAAATCAGAAGAAGCGTGTTGCTGAACAAGGCACGCAACAATTAATGTCACATCTGCGAACCAAAGAATGATAGTCGTTTTGTTCATACACACACACACACACACACACACACACACTCTTTGCAAGTTATGACTTTTTCATTTGCCAAATGATTAAAAACATTATCAAAACTAACAGACGCCATTTAAACCTTTACTTTACCGAACCAAATCGCTTTCAGGTTCCACGTTTTATGACGAAATAATCATACTGGCTAAAAGTGCAAGCGACAAACCAATTCATTGAGCCAACCAAACGTCATCCACAGAAATAGCGAGGTTTAAAATTAAATTAACAGCTAGCATCTTTCACACTGAGAATTAGTTACTAATAATTAGTTTGCGGGAAACAGCGTCGATTGTTATTGACACCGAATAGCTCTTTACGTAACTTGCATATTTGTGAAAGAATTAACATTAAGATAAATTGTAAGCACGCTAATGGCTTCCTTCGAGTTATTTCTTTCAGGTTAAATTGATGAGTAAACTATCATTCATCTGTAACAAAACCTGAGCAAAAAGAAATAAGTAATTTACTTGCAGCCAATATACTGACATCGCCCGGCCAGCAGTTACACGATGTTGAAATTGATTTATATTATATTATTGAAATCATCTTTACTATCAGATTTACGGGAAGATCTGATAGTAGCTTTGCTTCGATTTTAATGACAAAAAGATTTTTGAATTTTTGTTGTCGATACATTTTGATTACATCTTTTATGTATAGATGCTGTAAATACCAAACCCATGTGACTTTGGGTTGTTTTCGAGGTATCGCTGATACCAAATTGTTTGTTTAAAAAGTTATTTTTTCATTGATTTGCCTCGTTCAATTTCCTATGTCAAATTAAAATTTAAAAAAAGACTGAAAATAATGAAAGAAAAAAATCTAATCAATTAACTGTATGCAAATAAAAAGCTAATTAGTTGTAATGATAGATAATTGTGTCTTATTAACTACCACAAAACTGTCAACAAAAACTACAGTTAACTTATTGCTATTGCACTCGTGTGGTAACAGATGTGTTGAACTTTATTCATGTTACTCCTCGCTTCGGTATGCTTGCAGCACTCATTAACAGACACAATTTTTATAGTTTCTGATTTTTAAAAAATGCAAAAATATGTTTTGGATATTTACTTTATTAAAAACGCAATTCTTTCAATGAAGAAACCTAAAAGACTGTTTTGAGACTATAAGCTTTAAAAAAAGTTGGCCCACATGAAAGAATACTAATTGAAATTCGGCAAAATAAGTCAATAACGAACAAAAGGTTTTCCGACTCTTCTGGTTTTTTGCCTACGATGTGCTTTGCACAATGGCAGTGGCGTGTTTGTGCAAACCTAACCTCACAATATGAAAAAAGTCGGAGCAACGTTCACATATTCTTCGCTTCAAGCTCAATAATCGCGATCGTAACTTTAACTAGTGGCTGTAGTAGCCTACCACAATATGTATAATCATATACGGTCTACGAAAAAAATCAACGGGAGTAATCTGGCTTTTTCTGTATTTCAATCATTTACTCCGCTTGTTTATCATCTAAATCTAAAATCTTTCAACAACAAGCTAACTTGCTCTCTCTTTCTTCACTTTGATCGACCTAAAAGAACTTATCGAGCCATTTAAACATCACCAAACTTGTTACATTGCTTCTGTTCTTCCCCTCTGAAAGAGCAAAACTATCTACGAGCTTGAGTCGTGACAGCAAGTCGTGACGTAATGCTGTCGAATAATCGATGTGACGCACACATGCGTCTCATCAGTGACTAGCTTTTCTTTGAAAGTAAAAAAGATGCAGGCTGCCCGCGTTTAGAAGATTTATTGAGGAGCAGTGTGAAAGTAAAAACGTTGAATGAATAAATGATAATAAATGGGAAATAGTTACGCCTACAAGTGCAAGTGCAATATGGGACTGGCGCTTGAACTTATCTTTTTCAAGGCCGCAAAAGTTTGGGGAAGCAATATCACCTTCGAATTCAAAAACGTATTAAACAATTTTTGACAATTGAA
This sequence comes from Diplosoma virens, assembly GCA_963680785.1. Taxonomy (NCBI): domain Eukaryota; kingdom Metazoa; phylum Chordata; class Ascidiacea; order Aplousobranchia; family Didemnidae; genus Diplosoma; species Diplosoma virens. The sequence continues at coordinate 5,929,700 of OY796890.1, read as the reverse complement.
ATATTCTTAACCGTTTATGACTTTATGACGCAATATGATGTTCTCAAAAGCTATTTGATAAACACAACAACCATAAGAATAAGTTCTATTTTATTGCAAACTACCAAAATGTTAATATCAATCATATTTCCGTCAGTGCAACTTCTTTTAAGATTCTCGAAAAAATATTGCGCCTTCTAGTGCAAACTTAATTTTGCTTTGATTTATTTCCTTTGCAACAATCAACAATTAGTAAAGAAAAAAATGTCATTATTTCACACTAGTAAAATGCTTGGTGTGAACGACGCTGAGCGCATAAATAAAGATTCGAATCAATTAATAACCGGAAATTTTGTAATTAGGGACTAAGAATCCTCTCGATGCATAAGTGGCTTATTTCAAATATATTTGACTGTCCTTTTAGAATGACTTAATAATCGGATTTAAAAACAGTTAGTGATAGCAATAAAGACAAGGTGGCAAACGGCTAAATTTTATTGGCAACATTCATTTCTTTTAAGCTTTCACTACTACAAGAATTTTATACTTGCAGCTTGTTTTAGTAGTTGATGTCTTTTTTTTAAAGAAAAAAATTGACGATCTCGAAAAAAAATTTCCGTGAATTAAACTCACATTGGCATTTTTCCAACCGTTTTTCATTAGCAAATGTAATTGCTCTTCGTCGCTGTCATGCGCAATGATGTTGATTTAATCTCTCGCAAAAAGTATTTTAACAGCGGAAAAAGGCGTCGTAACCTAATTATCTCGCTGGTTCTTGACAGCTTTTCTCGACGAAGCATCCGTAGATTAATTTATCGCGTCACTTTGAAATGTCCTCATCGATTGCGTCACTCTGAAATGTCCTCATCGATTTCGATAAAATGAAATTTATTCAATCCCAAGTTGGTATTTTATTTGAAACAAAATTTAAAAAATATGAAAAAACCTCCGGCGGCAAATCTGGATTGAAAAAACGTCTTTCGATTGGGGTTGAACGGGCATGACATTCAACGAACTTAATAGAAAATCACTTAATACTTTGGAAGAAAAAAAATTACTGACATTAGCCATGAAAAAACAAGACAAATGATAATAAAATAAAATTTTAAAAAGATTTTATTGAACGAATTACAAGTCGAAGTAAAAAATTAGAAATTGTGATCTTTCAGCAATTGAGTTCAAACCTGCTTCTTGATTCATTTTCAAGTTAAATGGTGTGGAAAGTTTTTGCTCACCAAAAACTTATGAAAGTTTAACTGCCGACAAATCAGAAACAAAGAAACCAACTTTCAAAGACCGCTTGGAACGCTCCTGTGGAGTGCCGAAACACATTGACGTCTTTATTCAAACAAGCAACAGCAAAAAGACCGATAGGGAAAGCTCCAAAAACCAAGATCTAATCTACTTGATGTTTTACGGAAACAATTTAATAGAATCAAACCTTGTACTTGCTAATGCTTGTTTTACATACCATTACATTCTTGTACATGCTTTTTTTACATGTTAATGCTTGTTTTACGCTGATTCATCTTTCCTTGCAATGTGTTCAGTGAAAAACAGTGATATGCAACGAAACATCATTATCAACTTCATCATCATCAACTATTGATACTTTACATATTTTTTATTGTCGCAAGGGGGTCAAGCCATTAGCCGCACTGGTTCACATTTGGCCAATCAGAAACTGAATCTTCACCTTTAACCTCAGCAGTTCTTCTCAACCCTTGGGTTACGACCCAAAATTGGGTCGCCGTTCAATTTGATTGGATCGCCAACGATTGTATTAAATCCCTTTTTTTAGGAACAAAATTTGTGAAATCCGAGACAGATTCAAAGTGAAGACCTTTTTTTAGAGATCACCACGGTTTGGTGACAAAAATAGAGATTTTTATGCTTGTAATAAAGCTTATAAATAAGATTGGGTCACCAAAGCTTTGTCGTCTATTTTCGACTAAGATTCGGGTCGCCACAAAGAAAAGGTTGAGAAGCACTGTCCTACAGTATCAACATCGGAAATGTTTATCCTACATTAACCCAAACTATAAAAATAAAGAAAATTATATAATGAACATGAGGGATGAGAAGCACCAGATTTGAAATTCACCCTTGTTAGAGCTTGCAGAGTTACCGGGATTTCAATCAACTTGATGCTGTCCCACACACAACTGACAACACCACTAGACTACACAATCGAAGGTAAGGCCGGCTATAAGTAACTTAGAAGTTTTCTGATTTTTCCGCGCGAGGAATTTACAGAATCCATTACGTTGTAAGTCTACTGTGTGTGAGACAGCATCTAATTGGTTCGGATCCCAGTGAGATATGCGTCAATGACGAGCTTAACTAGAGCGAAACCCAAATCTGGTACTAAGTTTCTTATTAATAAAGAAATTTATTTTGAACTAATTGCTCTGCGTTACATTCTTATTGCGCAGAAAATAAAACAGAAAATATGAAAAGATAGGCAACTTCTACGAAAATCACAATCGATAAATTAATGACAAAATAGTGTTCCCGAGCAGCAGTTGCTCTACGTTCAACTGGAAACACGCTCCCCGCTTTTGGTCAAATTGAACCCAAAGTTTAAATTTTGAATTGAATCCTTTCAAAAATTTTGAAAAATACAAACTCTAAGCCACTTATACTGTACGTAAAAGTTTTTCTAGATCCAATTAAGATTTGACTTTGTCATTTAGAACTTGCCAGTGTTTAAAACCAATGTTATTACGTCAAACAAGTTAATTAGAAAATTCAACCTATTTCAATCACTGTACTTTAACTTTTTCTCCTCAATTTTTTTATCTCTCCTCTCTCTTTCCCTCCTCAATTGCTTTTTCTCTCTTGCAAAAGAGCTGAGAAAAACAAACAATTAAGCTTTGTCTCAATACTTTTTGCAATGGTCTGTTGACGTCTTCTAGTGATATCTCGCCTTACCAATTTTTCTGGCATTGGTAGTGCAAATTGATTTGCCAATAAAACTTTACTAAACTTGCTATTAAAAAACTTGTCGCTGTAAATTCTAAATTTTTTTTTCTGTTCTTATTCTTTTTTTATTTTGTCATTTATTGGAAAAGTGCTTTGCTTTGCTTTTCATACCTTTTACGTTAAGTTCAATTTTTCTGCTACCTTATTACGTTAAGTTCAATTTTTCTGCTACCAATACTTTAATATTTTACTATTTCAATTTTTCGAGACCGATCGTTTTTGCAAAAAATTGCAAAGCTCATTCCCAACAGATAATGAAAAAGGCTGTTAAGATTCAATAGCTGGAGCTTGAATTATGAAAAAAAAACATCACTTCGCTGTATTTAATATACACAACATAATCTTTTTTCATAAATTCGTAATTTCGAATAAGATTACTTTTTTATTTTGGCTATGAAATAAAATGCAAAACCAAACAAAAAGATCGAATTGAAGTTTAATTTTGAGACATTTTTTCTTTTAAAATTGTCCCAATTTTTGTTTGTTGTTTTACTTGTGTTGCTTTCTGAAGGCAATAATATATATAACCCCCCCCGAAAATAATCAAAACTTAAAGCAATTTGACCAGCTTTTGTCTATGTTCTATGCTTAAAGACTTTTAATAATTGATGTCTACGACATTAAACCGTCTCACTAAAAACCTTTAAAATTAAAAATGTCATATGGAGAATTCAATTATATAGTTTGAACGACTGACTGGACGAATTTACAAATAATTTGCAAAATTAAATCTAAAATATTTTCTTGAAATCGGGATATAAAGTCATGTCTTTGCAAAAACTAAAAGTAAGTAGGCTATAACTGAAATGACGCAAGAGTTTTTGTCGAAAACTTTGTTTCAAACAGTAAAAACCTTCCCAAAAGCATGTGACTTGCGTATAGAATAAAAAAATCAAAACCCATTTGAAAGAGCAAGTCATTGCGTTTGTCAAAAATCAAATATTTTCTACTTATGAATAGACCTGTACTTTTTCTAATTGCTTTGATCACGAACTTTAGTAAAAATTTTGTTCAAAAACATAGAAATCAATTTTTTATAAATCTCAATAAAAGTCTATAAATGAAAATTTTTTTCTTTGTTTTTTGATCTTTACAATGTTTCCATGAGCTTTTTTTACTTATCTCATGAAGCTAATTTTTTTTCGTTAAATGCAATAAATATCAAATTTTCAGTAGATTAAGTGGACGTATATAATTTGAAAACGTTCAAGTAGTCGTAGATTTTGCCAATAAACCACTTTCACAAATATAGCATAAAACATGTCCATTTGCTTTAAAAAGCCACCATCATTCAAAAAATCAACAATGACTCATTAACATTACAATGATTCATTGTAATTTTTAATCATTTTCACTTGACACCAATAATCTTTCTTTTTTTCAGATCAAAATAATAATCTTAAACTGCAAAATAGTAGCAAGTTTTTCAAGTAAAATTTTGCAGAAAACAATAAGTTACTTTTGCTTGTCTTGATGGTTGATTAAAAATATAGAAACCATCAAGCTAAAGAACCTCTCACTTGTCATTTCTCCATCGAGCACAAATTTCTAACCTTGCATTTTCCCATCCTTAAAACTTTGAGCATTGTATAAAAATAATAGCTCAAGGAAAGCTGGGCACATGTCTTTACATGAAACAGGCGAATAGCTTTCCAAATACCATCTTTTCACTGACCAAAAAAGCTTCATGAAAGAAATTAAGAACAATTTGTATAATTTGTATTCAAGTTCTTTTGGTGTTAAAATTAAAATACAAAATCTTATTTCAATCTTTTTAAATAGATGAAAAATAATGAAATGTTCGTACATTTTAGAATAATTATTAACAATTCAATAATCAATTAATTGCAAATTAATTAATGATAATAGACTTAGGAGATTAAAAAGGTTTTAGGCTTGAATTTCAATAACAAAAAAACATGAATGCAGATTATAGTCATTTATCTGCTATCAAAAGCAGAGTTTAAAGTGTCAAAAAATTTTTTCTGTGTTAAAAGAAAAGCAAGAAGAATTGTAGAGACCTTTTCTTGTACTCCCAATCAAGATTACTACATTTCTTCCTCGTCTCCAGAAACGGTTTTTGTCATTACGAATACTTAAAATATTTTTCTACCATCTCTATTATAGATAAAAATCTGGTTTCTTCTACAACAAGAGTTGGTCCGTGATTTAATCTGGAGGCAAATGAACATACGATGTTCGTGAAATGAAATTGAAATTAAAAATACTTGTTACGTAATAAAAACGAGAACGTCATTATACTGATTGGAAAAGTTGAACAGCGCCGTTCAACGAAGTAAAAACTGATTTGATCTGCTTTTGGCTCAAACTAAAACAGTAGCAAACTCTTTTTACGATGGATCAAAATGAGGATTATATTCGTTCACCCTATGTTTAAAAGGTAATTTGCAACCTATACTTGCCAACGCGATAATAATTGTGATGTCTGTAGCCATTAAACCAATGACTATTCGCATTATGGATTGCATTTCATCGACCAAGAAGCGGAAGTACACGGGAAAACAAGAAAGGCCGTAAGCGTAAGCAACTCCCTCTTGTGACGTAGCGAATGGGTCACAAACAGACACCAAAGAATAATTTCCGATAGAAAGGTAGCTACTAATAGGGTTCGAAAGCGAAATCGACAGCGCTGTGCAACCACCGAAAGGAACTTTCTCAAACAAACACGAAAGCGGAAGTAAGGGGGAGGATGAGTTGGTAAATGTCTTGATTTCGTCCGCCCAAACGCTCGAAAACCACTCCTCAAAAGAGGTGGCGCCGCAACACTGCGACTGGCGCTGGAGCTCATCCCAGCGCACCATGAAATCGGAAGAACTGACACCGTATTTATCGTTAAGCGTATCCTTCATATTGGTCTGAATCGAAGATGAAAAATCCTCGTTGCTCTTTCCAGAGACCATGATGATGACGATGACATCAAACAAAACAATGTAGATCATTCTGAACAAAAAGTCGTTGTAATAAAAACGATTTCAATAAATATATTTTAATAATAAAATTTTAGATTTTTGAAGAATATTTAACAAAAGAAATTTTTAAAGTATGTAGTTTATTTGGTTTTAAATATTAAAAAAAAAGTTTTCCAATATCCTTTTGAAAACATTCACTTAGAAAATTTTAATCTACTTTCGTTAGCTATTTTTAAAACACTTTCTTTTTATCTCTTAAAACTTTAAAATATTAACAAAAAAAAGATAGCTTTAGATCTTTAGCCAACAATAGTTTCATTTACAACACCTTGCGATAGGCCAGGGAAAAAGTTCAAATAAAAATTATTGACGAATTAAAAAAAGACAGTAAATTTATACCCGATAATCAAAAGCACGAAAGGCTTTGCAGTAACACTGCTCCATGGCTTGTTATAGATTGAACGGAATGCTGCAATACTGAAGATCAACGACGATATCCCTACCAGAAGCTAAACAAGTAAAACTATTTTATCCAGTTGTTTCGGTTTGATGTCAAAATATCAACTGACCAAAATATTAATAGACCAAATTACTAACTGACCAAAATATTAACTTCCGATATTATACAGAAAATATTGAATGCGTTAAACTTGCAGATTGAAAAAAAGTCTGTGAATTAAATTGTACGAGAATTCTTCTTTAGGAGAAGTAGGCGTACTCATTGACTTCGCTTCATTGGCGCACGCCATGAATATAATCGCGTATGCGATAATATTCATGGCGTGCGCTTGACTTGATAACGTATGTTCTTCGGTGCCCCCTGCCTTCACACATATTTCAATTTCCTTTTACATTACCGTGTGTGTGTGTATTATAAAATTTATGTTTGTGCGTTTGGCAAATAAATATTATTATTATTAATATTATTATTATGCGTCACATACGGCTGTGTGGTCGGTATTAAACTTCAAATTGATCAAGTAAATTCATTATTTTTATCCTGAGAGTTACCTGAATGATCTACTCCCTTATGCAAGCCAGTTTTGTGAAAAGTGAAAAGGAAGAAGAGAAGCTGATCTTGCAGGGACATTTGTTTTTGAAGGTAAGGGAAAAGAGTGGTACAGCCTACTAGAAGTGTGCCTCCTATTTTCGGACAAAGTGTCGTGCCACTGCAACCAGAAGAATGGCTGAAGTGTTCAAGGTTAGTCTAATTACTAGTCCACCAGTTAGTTGCACTGTACTTACTCTGTGATATCTATTGTTATTATCACTTTTTTGTGCGGTTGCCAACAGTATTTTATATGTTGTTATCCGTAACTTTACCCGGAAATCCAAAAGGACCAGTAAACTAGTTAATCCAAATACCTGCGTTGAAGTAAAGTTGTGTCCAATTTTAATTATTTCGGCTCAATAAACAGTTTGCCACAAGACTGAAGTTCCTTAAACAGTAGGTTTTGGCCAAATACGAATTGATTTTTTAGAAAACTTCTCTCCATTGATAGAAAAAAACTCACTGTTCTGACTATAAAGAATATATTTACAAAATTCACAAAACTTGATCAATTCACGTAAAGCTTTGCCTCCAACTTCGCCAAACTTCAAAACAATTCCAGCGCCGAAAACTGGAAATATTCGCTCACAACTTAGTAGCCTACTAAAAAACTGTAAGAATAAATTAGCACCCGATGGCTAATATTAAACTTAATAGCTCGCCCGCTACACAAGCCAAAACAATTCCATTTCTTTATACAACAGCTATGATCACATAGGCGCAGAACGATTCTAACCACTTCTTACTGGAATTTCAACTGGAATCTCAAGTGGAATAAAACGAAAACAAAATGCGCGCTTACAATAAGATCACGTCAAATGCCGCTCGATTATGATAGAAAATACGAAAAATTGGAAGACTGCTCCAATTAAGGATTAAAATAAGTTTACCATCGGTCAAGCAGTTCACAACAGCCAATCAGAGACGCGCCAGCGAACGGATCAAGTTATTAATAGTCGTAAATTAATAGAAAAAATTCTATTCACCAATTTCTCGAGAGTTCCAGTGAGAAAAGAAAGCAGGTACTCTTAATCCAATTGACACATGCTCAGAATTAAGAAAAAATTTCGACATTTACAAGACAGCTTGCAAATAAATTAAATTAAGGGGGGGTGATATACTGATTATACAATACTATTTAATTAAGAAAATAATTCAAAACAAAACTTAGAATTACAGTAAAAAGATTAAAATTACAACTATACATTTATGCAGTTAAGATTACATTGTAAATGAAACGTGATACAGAGGTATATAAATGTTAAAACGTATTATACAAACACGTTTTTATTTCTTACGAACTGTTAAAGTTCCCATCGAGGAGCATAAGCACGCAGCCAATGCAGCTGGAGTAGCGGAAGAGAGAACGCATAAGCGTCTACAACATTTGGTGTAATCGACTAACGATGCGCCACAAGTCATTATCGCTATCACCACTGCTAATCTTAGCGAGGCAGTCATCCCTTAGCTGCCTTCTATACCGACAGTAAAGCGTTCAATGCGTCGACTCAGATCGCAGCTTGACAATGGTCAGCTTTTTCCACTCAGAGAGAAGGCATTGCGTTCCCTTTCTATTTGATTCTTCTACCAGACGAGGAAGAGTTTCTTCTTTGTGACTCTGGAGACGACGAAGAAGGGATAATTGTTTTCAAAACTCTATCAAACATCAACCTCCTGATGCAGAGTCGGCATTGGACACATATGAAACATTCAAAAGCTGTCCATCAATCTTCAGTCAGCTGTATATAAATCACGGGATGGACAATGCGGTGTCGATCATCCTGGTGTATGCCTTTCTGTCGGACAATCATAAGAAAACATAGATCCGCCTGCTGACGTTTGCTTGGGGCTATAAACCACTGTGTAGCCCCTGTACTATTACTATACTGATTTTGAAGTGATTATAACAGGTGCAATCCCAACAAACAGAACAGAGGCTGTTCTTTCCATTTTTGCTAGTGCCTATTTTTTGAAATTCAGCGGCAGGGTTTGCAACCTCGATATTCCAAAAATGAATTCTTTGCTCTCCATATGTATATAATAAGCGCTTTTGCATACGTTCCGGTCAACAGAGTCGTGGAGGCCTTCGAGGAGCTGGTCGATGTCCAATTGATTCGACCGGTAAGTAAAATCCCGTAGCACATCATTCATTTAGTTATTAGCCTACAGCATGGAACGCAAGTCCACAAATCTGTTTTTGTATAATTTACAAAACGTATGATATCTTTATCAACATTTAAAACCAGGTAAAGCTCCGGGACCTGATTCCATCTGCTCAGAGCTTATACTCCATGCTGGAGCTGCTTTGAAGTCCTGGTTACGTGATTTCCTTCCTTTCTTTCTGTTTGCGCCGACTCAAAATTTCCAAAATCTGGAGAAGAGCGCTCGTGGTTGCGATTCCAAAACCAGGAAAGCCCGTAGGGGACCCAAAGAGTTATCGACCGATATCTCTGCTCTGTGCCCCCTACAAGATCCCCGAGAAGCTTATCTACGCCCGCGTTGAACCATTAACCTATTGCTCCCTAAAGAGCAGGCTGGGCTCCGACGCGGGAAGTCAACCGTAGATCAAGTTGTTCTGCTAACCCAGAACATCGAGGATTCTTTTGAGGCTAAAAAGAAGGCCAGTGCCGCATTTGTCGATATGACAGCTGCTTATGACACTATCTGGCACCGTGGCCTTACCTGCAAGCTGCTGAGACTTCTTCCGGATAAGCACATGCTCGAATGATCATGGAGCTTGTCTGAAAACGAAATTTCACCCTTACCACCGGTGACAGCAAGCAAAGCAGGCTACGCCGTCTTAAAAACGGTGTTCCTCAGGGATCGGTCTTGGCTCCCCTCCTATTTAACATCTATACGTACGATCTGCCTTCCATGATTTCCAGAAAGTTTGTTTATGCTGATGATCTAGCATTGTTGCACTCTTCTGGAAACTGGAAGGACTTGGAGGGGACTTTAAGCCAAGACATGTCTACACTTTCAGCGTATCTCCAGACTTGGAGGTTGAAGCTCAGTCACACTAAGACGGTGACGGCAGCCTTTCACTTAAACAACCGAGAGGCCAAACGTGAGTTAAAGGTCTATAACAACGGTAGACTTTTGCCGTTCTGTCCAACCCCTACTTATCTTGGGGTAAAACTGGACAGACCGCTCACGTTTCGTCACCATTTAGTGGCATTGTGCAAAAACCTATCCTCGCGCGTCACACTGCTGAGGCGACTCGTGGGCTCGAGATGGGGCGCTGGTGCTAAAACATTACGCATACCCACCTTATCTCTAGTCCACTCAACAGCTGAGTACTGTGCACCAGTCTGGTGTCGCAGTGCTTACACTCGCCTCATCGACAGTGTCTTGAACGACGCCTTGCGCATAGTTACTGGATGCCTTCGTCTCACTCCAACGGACCACCTACTTGTATTCTCAGGCATCCAGCCAGCTGAGCTTCGCCGACTGGGAGCGACACTCTCCTTGGCTTACCGTGGATCTCTGGACCCCGATCATATCTTATATGGTCTTTTAAGTGGGTCCTCAGATACTCGCCAACTGAAACTAAGATCCAGACGCCCATTTGTGCCAGCTGCGCGGAGTCTTTTGGACAACCTTGCCAGACTTGGCATCCGCGCTTCTGAATGGACAAACCACAAATGGAAAACGGAGTATTCCGAAAATGTTTCCAGGCTCTGTGCTTTTGTACCCGGGACCGGTGTCAGGCCTGTTGGGATGGGCTTAACTCGAGCAGCTTGGGTTAAGCTTAACCGCCTGCGGACTGGTGTTGGGCAATTCCATTCATTCATGCACAAATGGGGTTTCGCTCCTTCACTGAATTGCGAGTGTGGCGCCTTTGAGCAAACCGCAGACCATGTACTAATAACGTGCCCTATACATCGGGCACCACATGGAGCACGAGGTTCGGCGATTTTGGATGATGAAACTCGATGCTGGGTTAATAACACCACTGCCAGCATCTGATTCAGGCAGTGCAGCGTTCTGGGGTAGTAAAAGGATAAACCCCCGGGCCCGGTCCTGTTTGTGTCTGACCTGGAGTGGATATTCTTCAAACGGCAACGGTATCTTTATCCATCTGTTTCCTATCAGGAGGTCCAGGGCGTGCTCGACTATGCAGAAAATACCTGGATCGGACGTATTCAGCGACATCAAGGCTGCCAGGACCCAATCTTTCCTCTCGTCATGTGGAACGTCTAGGATTCAGTCGTTGGTGATTCTTTAAGACAAACCGTCGAAGAGTGGCACAGAGGCTTTGCCTTCCACCATCCCATCACATAGAAGCTTCTGGATTCTCGCAAGTAGGATTAAGGCGTTACAATGTCCGCATCCATCAGATGCTGGCTGGCCATACATCGCCGGCAAAGAAAAAGAAATATGTGGAATTATGCAGCTGCATAAAAAACGTCTTTTCCCAGTACAACGCTGATGAGCCAGTTTTGGACTACCTTCATGCTTTGCAAATAACATTTTTTTTTAATATAATTTTGAATTATTGGCATGAAGACTTTTTTTTAAAAAGTGACCTGATGAATAAAATTGATTTTTTTCAAAGTATTCTCAAATATCATGCTATAAATGTTATGCAGGCTATTCAAATGGTCACTATTCACATTGCAGTATAGCAATGTGGCGCGATTATGGTCGAAGAAAATTTTAAAATGGGAATAAAATTTTTACATTAAATGTAAACATTAGAGATTTCGAATAATTCAATAGTCCTTTAGAATTCTCAGCCAACCAATACAATCGTTGTTAAAAATGCCTGCGAAACTTAAATTTTTACCCCTATCTATGATTGTAACAATCAACTGTGATTTCCAATAATTTTTACCATAATGATTGATCCATTTGTCACCATTATAAAGCATATAAATTCATATAAATATTTTTATTAGGTATCAGAAAAATGCATTGCTTATTTACATGCTATCATCGCAATGTCAATTTTGTTTTTTCTTGTACAGTGGGGTTCATTTACGTATGTGCATTCATTTTATTACATTCATGCATTACTTATGGTATTATTCGACTGTGTCTCTGCATTATTTTATGGTCCATTGTAAATTTCAGGCACTTTTTAGCACAGCGTGAGAAATAAAAACTTACGACTTTTTCTTCAATCCTCAAGTTTTAACTCATTTGATATTTTCTGTATAATATAGAAAGTTAATATTTTCTGTATAATAACTTTCCATATTATACAAATTTATCGTTGATATTTTGGTCAGTTGCTATAACAGATTTTGATATTCTGCTGTTGATATTTTGACCAAATGCCGGTTATTTCAAGAGCAAAAAAAGCTTTTCAAAATCCAAGACAAAATTTTTATTTTTGCCAAAATTTAATGTAAACACTTATTTAAATTCAATTCAAACACAAAATGGTTACCATCGATTTACCTCATCTAGGCTACTTAATATATTTATCCATTTACCGTATTTACTTGATTAAATTTTGCCTTTGATTAGACCGCCCTCAATTTGAAGCCGCATAAAATCTCGACAAGAAAATTATGACACCATACTGGTAGTAATTATTTACGAGGTACAATGCACAATAACATAAACATAGGCTGAATACGGATTTTATTTTATATTGGTACTTATTTCATTTAAGAACTTGCTGTTTGATTCTATCTTGTAGTCACTGTGATGTTCGTCCTACGTACCTACTGTCACAGTGGTACAAATATTCATAGATAACGGAACTTTCAGCGTGGTAAGTAAAACATCTTTGCGAGCATTATCTCTAGCTCGCAAAGATGTAAAGATGCCATCTTAAAGTTCACGTTTGTTGTTGTATTGTGGTGATTATGAATAAAAGTTAAATTATAAATCAGCTGTAAATTACATGTATACTTTAAGCAAGACTTTAAATGGCTGATAATTAGACCACCTAAATCAAATCTTACGAGTATATTTGAAAAATGTATAAAGTGTTTTCGAACAAAAAAATTCAAATTTATCTTAACACATTTTTTCAAAGCCAAAATGATACGTTATTTGGACTTAGAAGGATAACTGAATAGTGAAAAGAACTGCCTTAAAAGCAAACAGAGTTGTGCCAGTTGTTACTATACTCTGCGACTGGCAAATATGCTTTTTAACAAAGAACAAAACATGAAGGAAAACATTTTTGTAAAAGAAATGTTCTATTTTATTCTTACCAAAAACACGCCCGCCCAAAGAAGAAGTTCGTATTTAGCTAAAAAAATTGCGGCTCTTCCATGCGAAATCGCATTAGCTCCCAAAATAACTTTAATCAAGCCAAATATAAAAATAAGTGCGAAAGAGATATTGGCAGCCAGCTGGGAGTTGTTTCGATAGGTAAAGGTGCAGCACCTTATCAAACTTAATTTTAGAGAAGAGCAAAGGTCATGATCTTCTCTTTCGCTTGCCTCCCGGAAACTCCTTCTTGCGATTCTCTCATTTTCTAGTTCAGACATCACTGTACAGTTATGTTCGTCTCGTGTAGCATTCTCTGACATTCTTGTCGTTCGCATCATTCTGCTACGGAAACTTAAATTTGGCTCAACTTTTCTTTTTTCCACTTGAAGCAAGATACATAAGCATATTACAATCTAGTTTCTTAAATTAAAAATAACCGTCTAATTTTTTTAAACGTACGTTCTATAAAATAATCTCTGAAATAACACGTTCTTAACTTGTTTTTGTATGAACAAAAGCTTCGTTCTGGCTGTTACAAAGAGGACACTATTTAATATCAAGTTGCACATCGTGTTTTTAAAAGTACCATTGTTTAAAGCTTTTTATGTCTTTGTTGTCCATGTCAACACTGTGACGTATTAACCATTAATCGTAAGGTGTAACATGTTTAAAACTAACGAAGTGGCGAGACATTCAAACCTATATTTTAGCTACAATTACCTATTGATCTTAATTTTGATGAATTAGCCAAACTATATTGCTGTAGTTTACTGAAAAAATTGATTTTGTTCTATTTTTAATTTTTTTCTTAATTATTCTCCTGACTCGCAGAAAGATGTTAAAAGCGTTATACTTCGGACCAGAGTCGTTTTAAGTCATGCGCTTGTAGGTTCTAAGGCCTGACCCAGCAAGCACAAACGTTGTTGCGACGTCCTAAGAACTTAGGAGCTCTTAGGACATCGTTAGGACGTTGCAACAACGTCTGGCTCGCTGGGGAGCAATAGTTTTTAACATGGAAGTCGTTTGGCCATATTCTGGGGGACGCGGGAGCTTTAATAAACAGAGTTTTTGATTTAAAGTAAAGACTGTTCTTCGAAGATCACTAATGCAAAAAATCAGGACAGATTTCAAGCAGCGATAGTTTTAGTACGGAGCGTACGGAGCGGCCGCACCGCCCCCACCCCTAAAAACGTCAAAATGCGGCCTCCACCTTAGCAAAATATTGCTTTATTGTTTTAACACTATGACAGTGGCCCCGCTGTCTGCACCTTAACTTTAGGACGAAAGCAGGAATAATGTACAGGAACGAAAATGAAGGTTTTGGACATTGATTGAAAGTAGTAACCTTTTTTTTTAGAGATCATTACATGTTTGAGACGGAAATTAAGATTTTGGACATTGATTGAAAGTTATGATTTTTATTGAGATCCCTTTATTTTGGAACAAAAAAAACTAAAAAACTTGGTTAACTAAAAAGTGGGCCCTCTATTTTTCTTGCACCGGACCCCTTTTGTAAGGTCATCACTGATTCCAACTGAAGACCTTCTTTTCAAAGATCACTAGGTTTCCTGTGACGAAAATTAAGTTTTGTTCACCGAAAAAGGTCGTTAAGTTACCTTGCATTGGAAATCGGATCGCGGTATGAAAAAAGTTAAAAAACACTGCCCTAGAGTTATCGTAGAATTATTGGGTGGTGTTACGGGGAGGGGGTACCGCGAATTCGTGACGCACTTCGACGCATAAAATGTGTCGAATGAAAGGTTTGATTTGACGTCAGCTTTCATTTCGTGAAAAGATATCCATGAAAAAGGCTTTGAAGATAACTGTTCATGTTTCGCTCTTCGAACAAAAGCTTTTCAGTTAACGCACGTACAAATCGATCCAGGTGAGATACCAAAAAAATCAAGTTGGCCTATCGTGCTGATCAAACCTCTTCAAAAACTTGTTTGCATTTTAAAAAAGAAAAAAATCAAAGGTAATCAATATCAAAGCAGAAGAATGCGGCGGGCGCCCGACAATAGTTAGAAAATATTTAAAATGTTTGCAATTTGTTTTTTGTTTCAAATTAATTAAACTGAAAATCTTTGTTGCAACTTTAGTTCCAAGATTTTTTCGCCTTTCGTTTAAATTGAGTTTATTTGATTTTTGGAGAGGTTTACTTGAAATTTGTAAATTTTGGAAAAGTTTACATTTTTTTCAAATAGCAAAATAAGTTTTTTAAAATAACTTTTATTTTTTTTATTTTTTTAAAAAACTATCACATCCTAAGAAAATGATCTGCTGCTAATAATAAATAAATTTTTTTTTGTGGTTTTGTGGAATAGATAAACTACCCTTTGGAACAAGTGCAATAAGTTTTTTAATCGTATTTAGCTTGCAGTCACGATAAATGTGTTGCTGTTAACATAATGCTCATCTACATCTGGCGTATACAACGTTTCCTTGTTTGTTTATTTAAGTTTGGTAAGTACGCTGAGAGTAGACGATTGTCTAAATCAGGGTGGTCCAACTTCTGCACTCTTGTGGGCCACTTTTTAAAATTATTTGAGCTTGCGGGCCTCAGCCGGCTAGAAATACTTATTTTCATTCCAAAATCATAGCGTTCTCCAAAAAAAAAAGGTCTTCACTTGGAATCGGTTTCCGAAATACCTATTTTCGTCCCAAAATCATAGCGTTCTCCAAAAAAAAAAGGTATGCACTTGGAATCGGTCTCAACCCTAGACTCTGTTCCATCAGCTCGCCATGCCTTGTTATACAAGGTTGCTGCTGCTTGTGATCGACAAGACTTGAATTGTGCAAAATTGTTCCGCGGGCCGCACAAATTCCATCTGCGGGCCGCATGCGGCTCGCGGGCCTGCAGTTGGACCACGCTGGTCGAAATCAGTGATTTCCAACGTTTGGACATTTCGATTTCCAGAAATTCGATACAGCTTCAAAGCGATAATTTTTTTTATATATTAGTCTGTACCAGTGGTTCTCAACCTCTGGTCCGCGAACCGGTGGCGATCCGCATCAGCCTTTTTGCCGGTCCGCATCAATTTATTCCAATTTTATACTTTAAAGCAGAGGTGTCCAACCCGCGGCTCGCGGGCCGCATGTAGCCCTCGAACCCTTTTGATGCGGCCCGCAAAGGAATTTTTAATCAGACACTCCATTAACTTGAATTATTGCAGTGCATTTGAAACACCATAACCTGCGTTGCGCGAGAGATGACAAAGTGTGCGCAAAAGCTTTCTGAAAGCACCAATTCAGCGACAAAATAAAGTCCACAATCAGAGTGAAGACCGTTTTTTTTAGAGAACACTTAATTTTGGGGACGAAAATTGTACAAGATTTTGTAATTTAAAGTGAAGACTTTTTTTAGAAAACACCTCTTGTGGTGACGGAAATTTTCGTACAAACTCACATGACAGCATCACTTTGATTGTTTCAGCGATTGCGGGCCGTGATAAACTTAGAAAAGAAAATTTGGCCCGCGACAAGCAAAAGGTTGGACACCCTGCTTTAAAGAGGCGCTACCAGTTCAGAATTAAAACAGTGTCAAAAATATATTACCAGTAATTATTGCTTTCGCTCAATAATTAAATGCAAGATCAAGGCTTACAGTGGATTAGCGAAAATGTGTTGTGGTCTGTATTGACGGAACTGCCAGCATGGTTGGTTGTCAATCGGGTGTAAGAGCAAAAATAAGACAAATTACAAACAAAAATCTGCTGTCCCACACATTGCATAATTCACCTTGAAAATTTAGCTGCCCAAAAAATGTAACCTGAATTAAATGATGTTATGATTTGAGCAGTTAAGATTACCAAATATATTCTTAACCTTGTATTGCATTTAAGGGTTTTTGAGGCACTGTGTGAGCGCATGTGTTTACAACATGACCATCTCATCTTTTATGCACAAATGATACGGTTTTCGAGAGGACGCGTTCTTGCACCTTTTTTTGATTTAAGAGAAACAAATAACGATTTACGTGAATGAAACTTTTCCATTAAAAAACTTCGATCCCAAAAGATATGAATAGGAAAACTTGCATACTTAGCAGATACATTCAGCCGCTTGAATGATCGTACTAGTTCTCTTCAAGGCTATTGCATCAACTGTGCAACAAAACTTTTAAAGATAAAGTTGTTTTTTTTGTAGCAGATGTTTGCAAAAAAGCGACATTGATATGTTTCCAAGTTTGCAAGATTTTTAGGCAAGTACCAATGATGTAGTCGAGACCACATGATTCGAGACCGAGACCGAAACCGAGACCGAGATCGAGACCAGAATATTTTTCTTAAAAAAATTTAATTTTATTAATGACATTAATTTTTATTTTTCCAAAAATCTAAAGTTACATTTCAAACAAACTAGCATCTCCAGCATGTTACAAGAAAGCCTTGCTCTATGTGGTCACATGATCAAACTGCCGGCGCTTAAAAATTTGCTCAACTGGAGCAGACGAAGCGGGAACGCACAAGGCGCGGTTTGCGACTTTGAAAAGAGCAGGATATTCTTCAGATTTTTCTTTTTAAAAATTAAAAATATTTGAAGGCAACACAGTCATTGTTAAAACTTCTTCCAAGTATTTTCTTAGCTGTACCCTTGGTGTTGGATTTGTGTTATTGGTTGTTACGTGACTCAAAGTGAGCAGAAAAACAAACTCGACAAATTTTTTTAGGCTGAACTTCCTGAAAAACCCTTTGATGTTTCTTGTTTATGTCACAATACCCCAGCAAATGCGCAAGTCCTTTATATGCGGCTGTGCGTTGCTTTGAAGTCAGAATTTTTAATCAGCAAAAAACATCTAATTGCGAGTGTGGCGCCTCTGAGCAAACCGCAGACCACGTTCTAATAACGTGCCCTATACATCGGGCACCACATGGAGCACGAGGTCTGACGATTTTGGATGACGAAACTCAATGCTGGCTTAATAACACCACTGCCAACATCTGATTCAGGCAGTGCAGCGTTTTGGGGTAGTAAAAGGATAAACCCTCGGCCCCAGTCCTGTTTGTGTCTGACCTGAAGTGGATACCCTTCAAACGACGACGATCTAAAGCCTCGTAACGAACGGAATAGAGATAATTTGTTCAATGTAATAAATTATATTTTAGCTAATCAGGTCACAATTATGAAAAAAACTTTGTTCTATAGAGCAGGGTTTCCCAAACTGTGTGACGCGAAATTTTCGTGTTTTTGACAGAAAGCCATAGAGTCAATGATGGATAGTGGGTGAGACGAATGAGGCAGTTACCACGGACCCCCCTTGAAAATACCGCATATAGTTTCGTTTTGCTGTATATGTTTTTTTAGAGATCACTATGATTTTGGGAAAAAAATAGCGAAATATGAGATCAAATCGAAGTGAAGACCTTTTTTTGTTTTTTTTAGAGATCACAATGATTTTGGGAGAAAAATAGCGAAATATGAGATCAAATCGAAGTGAATATAATTTCTGTATGTAAACTTAAAGAGTGTATTAAGTAGGCTTTCGCTTTCATGAAGTAAGTGTGCCGCAGGTAAACTCAGAATTTATTACTGTGCCCTAGTAATAAGATGGTAAACGGAAAGGTATTTGGCCCGAAACGCTTCAAGGTCCAGCACTTTAAATTTGTCCTTGGCTGCTGAGTTAAATTTTAACTCGAGAAACTGTTCTTGTGGTTCATCAAAAATGTCGCCTATTTTGCACTGTAATATGTTCTTGCTTCTCATATACAGGAGGATTTTATTTGATTAAATTTTTTTTTTAAATCAGATAAATGAGTTTTATTTACAGTTACCGTTTGTTAGAGCAAAATTCAATATAAAAAGCTTGCTGGATTCTGTTGTTCAATTCGATTCTTGCTGAAGTCAAGTTCCCTGTCATTTTGATTATCAAAATTAATAAAGAATGTGTTGTAAAACATGTTAACAATCGCGCCCCTTTGAAAATTTACGTACGCCCCCCAGGGGAGGCGTGCCTCCCCGGTTAAGAACCACTCAACTAAACCATTTATTGACTATGTTTACTCAAAAATTTGACGAGGCAATAAAAGGCTTTCAATTTCATTTCGCAAGGGGAATTGTTTATGGTGAAGAAAGCAGTAAATCATCATAACCACATCAAATAACAAAAATATTAAAAAATGTCCGGTCTCGGGATCAATTTAAAAAATACGAGACAGAGACCAGGTCATTAGGAGACTAAGACCGAGACCTCCAGCAAAAGGCCGAGACCAAGACCGAGACCGAGACCCTGAAAATTGGTCTCGAGACCTTCATCACTGGCAAGTACCTCTGTTGACACTAAAAAGTTATTTGTTATTATGAGTCAACACTTAAAAGGGAAAGCCACTAATTTTTGGCTATATTTTTTCGAAAATAAGATCCTCAAAAAAAAAGTTTTGGATCGTTAATCCCTTTACAGAGGATATAACGTCGAGCAATCTTAACGCTGCTAAAAAAATCGCTGATTAAACCCGTTGCGATACCAAGTCAAAGATTGCCTATAAAAACTTACCACTTTCACAATTTTAGTCTTCACTTAAAACAAGTATATACAACTTTATAACAAAGCAATTAAACTGCTGCTACTTTTTTCTACGTATGTAAAAAAAGCTTTTCGGCTTTATCTCTTATCGAAACCAAGGAGAAAAATTGCATGGATATTCAAGCTGCACTTCGCCCAGAAACGCCGGAAAAATTTTTGGTGAGAAAGGTCGAGATTTAAAACAAAAGCACCTTTTTTTGGTTGAAGAGAAAAAATTGTAATTAAGGCTTCAAAACTAAATAGAATCGTCCGAAATTAAAAGTTATGTGATCGAAATGTAGTTGCTGAAGACTAAAAAAAAAAGGTCACACTGATTTGCACTCTCATTCTTTCGCTATAACTGCAATGATCACGCGATGATTAACAAAGGTTCAAAGTTAAGAATAAAAGGCACTCATTTGGTTGATAAAGTGCTAACAATAAATGTAACATATGAACATTTTTTGTATGTATACAAGAAAACTGAAAGTTTCTTAGGTGAACGAACTTCCGTGAATAGGAGATAACCTTTATTTTTTAGTCTTCAACTAAATATCCAGGTCATGCATTTGCGTACCTATTCGAAATACAGTTGATGACAAAAAAATGTTGCCACTCTGATTTTATCACCTATTCTTTTTTTTTGTTTAAATATATTTCGAACAGGTACGCAAATGCATGACATGGAGAGTTAGTTAAAGACTAAAAAAGAAATTTCATCTCCTGTTTGCTGCAGTTTGTTCACCCAATGAACTTTTGGTTTTCTTGTATATATTTAAAAAATTCACTCTGATTTCACTATCTATTCTTTTTTTTGTTGTTTTCAAACATATTTTAACAGTTGCGCAAATGCATGACCTGGAAAGTTAGTTAAAGACTGAAAAAAAAATTTCATCTCCTGTTTGTTAATTCGTTCACCCAATAAACTTTCGGTTTTCTTGTATATATTCAGAAAGATTTTTATATTTTACATTTATTGTAAATACCTTATCAACAAAAAGAATGCCTCTTTTCGATTTTGCGCCCTTGCTAACTTACTGTTGTTTTGCTGTTGTCAAATCAATGTTTAAAAACTTTCATTTGTTACATTTACTGTAATTCCGGTCGAATTTATATACGTAAGTGTAGAAACAGTGGTGGATATTGGGTAAGGCGAATGAGGCAGTTACCTCGGGCACCCTTTTTTTGGGGGCCTCCTCTCGAAAATAGCATATGCAATTTCATTTCGTTCCGGATGTTTTTTGAGAGATCATTATGAAGTCGAGACAAAAAAAGTGGGAGATATAAAATCGATTCGAGGTGAAGGTCTTTCTTTTTTTTTTTATATAGAGAACACCTTGATTTTGGGAGTAAAATAGCGAAATCAGAGGTGAAATCGTAGTGAACACCTTTTTTTTTTTAGAGATCACCATGATTTTGGGAGAAAAATAGCAAAATCAGAGACGAATTCGAAGCGAAGACCTTTTTTTTTAGAGAACACCTTGATTTCGGGAGTAAAATAGCGAAATCAGAGATGAAATCAAAGTAAAGAATTTTTTTTGCAGATCACCTTGAGTTTGGCAGAAAAAAGTGAAAGACAAGATCAAAGCTTTTTTTTTTTTTTTTTTAGAGAACATCAATTTTTGGAAATCCTTGCCTCGGGCCCCTGGATTTGAATATCCACCACTGTGTAGAGACAAATCAAACCCAATGTATTTGTACTGCAAATTTAAAGGACACTATTTGCCCCTTGTGCGCCCCCGCTTCTGGTGCCCCTGATTTCGCCTTTTAAAAGCTTCAATAGAGCCACTTTTACTACGTATTATATCAAGAAGGCAGCAGCAAAGTTCATTATTAAATGGAATTTTTCTGATGCTAAATGCTCACTTTTGTTTTATTAAAATTTTTTTATCCATTTATATCGCGTTTATGACAATTTTGTCATTAGAAAAGATTACCGGGCAGCAAGATTATTTTAAAATATTACCGGTCCGCAAGCTCAAAAGGTTGAGAAACACTGGTCTATACCACTAAACTTGGACGAAAATTGAGAAATTAGGCACTTATTGAAAGTGAAGACCTTTTCTTTAGTCTTTACCTACAACACAACGTTGCAAGATCATCATTCGGGCAAACGTCATAAAATTTGGGCAAAATTGTATTGCCCGACAAAAATTTTTTGGCTGTTACGGCTATATATCACCATATGGGAAACATCAGAATTTAGAAGTAATTGGGTGGAACTTGGCCAAAAAAATGTCAGGAAACACTGGTCTAAATTCAATGAATAAACAATGAACGCCGAGTCTGTGCCAAAATGTAGACGATGCCCAAGTATTCTTATAAGTTTTTTCGCCATAATCACTCGGTATAAAAAAACCCAGTTTTTTTAAATAAACCGACTGAACTGGCTGAAACGCTTTTATTGTTAATTGTTTTTGGCTTCTTTAGACACCGGGTTTTTTTAATAAATAGGCTTAAGCTTACTTAAAAACTGTGTAAAAAAAAATATTCTTGGAAATTTATTAAATAAAACTCTTAATTGTTTCATTTATAAACTTTGATCAATTATGAATTCATTTGTGGGCAACGTGGCCCAGTAGCTAGAAGCGCCGTATTGAGGGCCAGCCCGGTCGACTGGTTCGCTGTGTAAGAGGTATTTGGTGTTTCGAAAAAAACAAATCAATCAAACTATGATATTACTAACATTCTTTAATTTTTATATTTTACATGTATTTAGGCCTACTAGGTTAAAAAAAAACTAAAAAAGTGTGGCTCTCCGAAAGCAGGTTGGAGTAATTGGTTGACGGCCGTCGGGCAAATTTACAACTGTCAGACTCAGTGCAGGAATTCCTTGTTTATTATTATCAGTTTGTTCGAATTGTAATGCAATTAATTCGGATTATGACATGTGTGTTTCAGCCGAAGTCGTCTATACCAGTGTTTCTCAACCTTTTTACGCTTGCGGACCGGTAATATTTCAAAACAATCTTGCGGCCCAGTAATCTCTTTTAATCACAAAATTGTAATAAACGCGATAAATTGATAAAAAGAATTCTAATAAAACAAAAGTGAGCATTTAGCATCAAAAGAATTTTATTTAATGTGAGCTTCGCTTCTGCCTTCTTGATATAATACGTTGTAAAAGTGGCTCTATTAAAGTTTTTAAAACGCGAAGTCAGGGGCATCAGAAGCGGGGGCGCACAAGGGAGAAAATAGTGTCCTTTGAATTTGCAGTACGAAAGTGCTGGGTTTAATTTGTCTCTACACTTATATAAATTCGACCGGAATTAGAAGAAGAAGAAGAAAAATTTATTTTATAGACACTTGCCAAAATTCAAACACCAACAGTAAAAGAATAGAAAAACACTTTTAACAATGACAAGATCTAAATGACTGCAAAATGACCGCTAATGCAGGTCTTCGAGTTGCAGCCATTGCCAAGTTAAATTCAAACAAAAACAAAAAAAAATTAAACCAACTAACAAATAACAAACAAATTACAAACAAAGAAAAAAAAAAAAAAACGATATTTTGTAACATTTAAACTAACGAACAAAAGCAACAGTATGCTATCAGACGAAAATTGAACAACACTACGAACTACAATAAAAAACATAAAGATAAAAAAACATCGTTTAAAAAAAGCATTTATGTGACCTAGGTTAGCAATATAGTGTGCACAAATCTTATGTTTTTTGAGAAAATTTAGTGTATTCCTTTTTGAAACGTTTGAATGGTAAGTTCCGGATTGAAATGGGTATGGAATTCCATATTTTGATTGCATTGAAGATAAAAGATGTCTGTAATTTACTAGTTGAATAACAAGACAAGGAGTAATTAAATTGATTTCTAGTTGAGTATGAGTGACGAAGGTTTACCATTGAAAATTGATCGAGTAGGGGTTGGGGCAGGAAAGAGGGGGAAAGTTTGTGCATAAATTTTGCTATTTCAATTTTATATAATTTTCTTATTGGTAATATTTCTAGCTTGTGATACAGCGGTGCCAACTTTTGTTTATATGATTTAGTTTTTGTGATAGCATAAATGGCTTTATTTTGTATGACTTCTAATTTTTTTAAGTAAGATTTGTATGTGGAACCCCATGTAACAATTCCATATTTAATATGTGGATAAAACAAGGAATAGTATAATATTCGAAGAATTTTACTGGAAAAATAAGGTTTACACTTGTAGAGAATACCAGTGGCACGAGCAATTTTTGATTCAATATAATTTAGGTGTTTGCTAAAATTCAAATTCTTGTCTAAATAAATACCTAAATATTTTAAGTTGGGCAAAACTTGTAATTGTGCTTGATTGAAGGCAATATTGATGTTTACGTTTATAAGTTTTGATTTGAAGGGAATTACTAGTGCTTGAGATTTTGTTGTGTTGATAGTTAATTTGTTGGCATTCATCCACTCATATATTTTAGTTAGCTCATTACTACACTTTAGTTGTAGGCTTTTTAGATTTGAATCCTTCATAATGACACAAGTATCATCGGCAAAAAGTCGGGGGGGAGAAGTGGTGCAGTTTGGTAGGTCGTTAATATAGATCAGAAACAGTAAAGGGCCCAAAACAGATCCTTGTGGGACACCATGAGTTATAGAAAGTGGTGACGAAGACTGTTGATCAATGGAAACATATTGATCAATGCCTTCTATTAGTTAAATAGTTTTTCATAAGATTATTTGCAATACCACGAATTCCATAAAATTTTAATTTTTTAATCAAAATGTTGTGATTCACAGTATCAAAAGCTTTTTTTAAATCTAGCATAAGTAAGCATGTGTGTTGATTGTTTTGAATGGATTAATAACAAGTAGATAAGATGTCAGAAACAGCTAGTTCTGTAGAGTGGTGTTCACGAAAACCATATTGATGTTTATGAAAAATCTCATGTTTGTTTAAAAAATTGGTTAAACGATTATAAATTATTTTTTCTAGTATTTTAGAGAACGAAGATAATAAAGATATCGGTCTGTAATTACTAGTTAACTTATTGTCACCGGATTTAAGAATTGGTACAACTTTAGCAATTTTTAGTGATGAAGGAAAAAGACCTTTGTTGAAGGAGAAAGTAAAAAAATCGGTTAAAATAGGAGATAATTCAGAAGCAGCTGCGCGTATGAAGACATTCGAAATATTGTCATAACCACAAGATTTTTTAGGATTTAAAGACAATATAATTTTAAAAATTTCATCAATTTGAGGAGGTTCAAGATATATAGAAGAACAAATAGAGTTTTTCATAAATTTAGTAAAATCAGTTTTCAAAGAATTATTGCACGAAGAAGCAAGATTTTTACCGATGTTAGAAAAATACTTGTTGAAAACATTAGCAATTTCAGTGGAGGAATTAATAGTTTTGTCGTTATCTATGATACATTTTGGGGAATTTACATTATTATTTTTATTATTTATAGCGAACCGAATACATTTCCAAATTTCATAACTACTTTCTTAATTTTCTTTTATATTTTTCTCGTAGTGCATCTTACGTGATTTTATTTTGATTTTGTTTAACTTGTTTGAATATTTTTTGTAAAATGTTTTTTGCTTTATGCAGTGGTGGATATTCCAATTTAGGGACCCGAGGCAAGAATTTTCAAAAATTCATGTTGTCTGAGAAAAAAAAGAGGTCTGATCTGTGCTTGGATATTTTTCTCCCAAAATCAAAGTGTTCTCTAAAAAAAAAAAAAAGGTCTTCACTTCAATTTCACCTCTAATTTCCCTATTTTTCTCCCAAAATCAAGGTGTTCTCTAAAAAAAAAAAAAAGGTCTTCACTTCAATTTCATCTCTGATTTCCCTCTTTTTCTTCCAAAATCAAGGTGTTCTCCAAAAAAAAAAAAGGTCTTCACTCCAAATCGTCCACTGAGCGAATCCAAAACTGTATATGCTGTTTTCGAGGGGGGGCCCTTAAAATCGAGGGGGGTCCCCCCAAAAAAGGGGGGGCCTGAGGCGACTGCCTCATTCGCCTCACCCAATATCCACCACTGGCTTTATGTCACCATTTTTAAAATGAGTTACGTACATTTTCTGTTTATTACGAATGGAAACTAATATTCCTTTTGTTATCCAAGGCTTACTAAGTAATTTTGTTTGCTTTTGTGATAACTTTTTCATAGGAGCATGTTTATCAATGACTGTTTTGAAATTTGAAATAAAATTTTCAAAAAGCGAATCAAAATTCTCAGTTGTTAGGAGTTTCGAACAATTATAAAAAGATGAAAGAGTTTTAAAAACATCTTCCTTGAAGTTTTCAGAATTAAACTTTTTCATATTTCTTCGGAAAATAGGCTTATTATTATTTGCTTTTGTAGTATTAGAGGCAATAACAAATGTCGGATAGTGGTCAGACATATCAGAACAAATTAATCCAGGAATTAAGTTTTTGTCAGATACATTAGTTATTATGTGATCAATAAGCGTTTGTGAGGAAGTAGAAACACGCGTAGGTATATCAATTAATTGAGAAAATCCATTACTAGAAATAGAGAGAAGGTAATCTTTAGAGGAAGGAGATAATTGATTAAAGTTAGAGCACAGAGTATCAATATTAAAGTCACCAACAATAAAAGTTTTTAGATTAGTACTGTTAATTTTTTGCAAAATATCACCAAACCTAATAATAAAATCAGATTTTGAAGTGTTAGGATGACGATATACAATGCCGATTAAATATTTTTTTGAACTATTTTTTTTGAAAACATTAATCCAAAAGTTTTTTAAACAATGATTTGACAACAGAAAAAAAACAGTAAGTTAGCAAGGGCTCGAAATTGAAGAAAAGAGGCACTCTTTTGGTTGATAAGGTACTCACAATAAATGTAAAATATAAAAATCTTTCCGAATATACAATAAAACCGAAAGTTCATTGGGTGAACGAACTGCCGTAAACAGGAGATGAAATTTCTTTTTTAGTCTGCAACTAACTTTTCAGGACATGCATCTGCGCACCTGTTCAAAATATATTTAAAAGCAACAACAAAAAAAAATAGGTGGTAAAATCAGAGTGATTTTTCTGAATGTATACAAGAAAACCGAAAGTTCATTGGGTGAACGAACTGCCGTAAACAGGAGATGAAATTTCTTTTTTAGTCTGCAACAAAGTTTCAGGTCATGTATTTACGTATCTGTTTAAAATATATTTAAAAAAACAACAAAAAAAGAATAGGTGGTAAAATCAGAGTGATTTTTCTGAATGTATACAAGAAAACCGAAAGTTCATTGGGTGAACAAACTGCCGTAGACAGGAGATGAAATTTCTTTTTTAGTCTGCAACTACTTTTCAGGTCATGCATTTGCGCACCTGTATATTTGAAAACAAAAAAAAAAAAAGAATAGGTGGTCAAATCAGAGTGACAACATTTTTTTGTCTTCAACTGTATTTCGAACAGGTACGCAGATGCATGCCCTGGAAAGTTAGTTGAAGACTAAAAAAGAGAGTTTTTCAACTATTTATAAAAGTTGTTCACCTTATGAACTTTTGGTTTTCTTGTATACATACAAAAAGATTTTCATATTTTAGATTTATTGTAAGTACATTATCAACCAAATGAGTGCCTCTTTTTCTCAACTTTGTACCCTTGCTAGTCATCGCGTGATTATTACCGTCATAACAAAAAAAAGAGAGTACAAATCAGAGAGATGACCTTTTTTTAGTCTTCAACTATATTTCAATCAGGTAACTTTTAATTTCGAACGATTCTATTTAGTTTCGAAGCCTTAATTACAATTTTTTCCATTCAACCAGAAAAAGGTGCTTTTGATTTAAACCTTGACTTCACCCACGCCAAAAATTTTTCGGCGCCTCTGGACAAAGTACAGCTTGAATATCCACGCAATTTTTTCCTTGGTTTTGATAAGAGATAAAGCCGAAAAGCTTTTCCTGCATAGATAAGCTGTACTGTAGAAAAAATTAGCACAAGTTTAATTGCTTTGTTGTTAAGTTGTATATATATATTTTTTAAGTGAAGCCCAAAATTATGAAAGTGGTAAGTTTTCATGTTTGATCTTTAACTTGGTATCGCAAACGAGTTCAATCCGGATTCTTTATTAGCAGCATTAAGATTGCACGATTTTTTATCCTCTGTATATGGATAAACGATCCAAAAATTTCCCGTTTCTAGGATCTTATTTTCGGAAAAATATAGGCAAACATTAATGGGTAACTCTTTTTAGTGTTGACTCATAATAACAAATAACTCTTTAGTGTCAACAAAGGTACTTGCCACAAAATCTTGCAAACTTGGGAACATATCAATGTCGCTTTTTTGCAAACATTTATTACAAGAAAATCAACTTTTTTTAAAGTTTTGTTGCGCACTGTAAATATGTTGATGCAATAACCTTGAGGAGAACTACTACGATCATTTAAGCGGCTGAATATATCTGCTAAATATGCAAGTTTGCCTATTTTATATCTTACGCTTACACCAGAATTAAAACCAACCATGCTGGCAGCTCTGTCAGTACAGACCACTACGCATTTTCGCTAATCTACTTTAAGCCTTGATCTTGGATTTAGTTATTGAGCGAAATCAATAATTACTGTTAATATTCTTTTGACACTGTTTTAATTTTGAACTGGTTGCGCCTCTTTAAAGTATAAAATTGGAATAAATTGTTGCGGACCGGCAGAAAGGCTAATGTGGACCGGTAGCGGTCCGCGGACCAGCGGTTGAGAACCAGTGGTCTATACTATTATATTAAAAGTATAATACAGTAGAACCTCGCAGTACAAGTTTAAATCGTTACCAGGCTGAGCTCGTATTGCGATTTACTCGTAATACGAAGCAATTTTTCGCATTAAAATTAATATGAAAATAAATAATCCGTTCCATCCCCAAAATGTCTGTTTTTATGTTGATTTTTTAAACAGAAAAGGTGCAATCGGAAAAAATAAACAATATTTAGCACATTAAAAGTAAGCAACACATTGTCTATAAGTTATTTTAGCAACATGTCAACTACCAATACTGTTTTTTGCAGAGTAGACTACTTAGTAACCTTTAAGCTTCCAGCAGAATACGCACAGTAGTAATTTGCCTTTATTATGATGCAAACAACGCAACAATAGCTGCTTATATCGTGGTTGAAATCAGTTGTGAATAGACTTATCTAGTCTGAAAAGCTTGATATGTACTGCACAGTATATACTCGTACTTTAGGTAGGTTTTAAGCTTGTCAAGTTTTTAATAGAATTACAAACTTCAAAATCAAATTTTGAGGCCCCTGGACGTTGAGGGCCTACGATTGCTCGTACTACGAATTTTTACTCGTCGTATGAGACAAATGCTCACGAATAGCCCGCTCGCAAAGCGAATTTCTCATATAACGAGGCACTCGTACTGCGAGGTTCTACTGTACTATTAATTATACTGCTAAAAGTATTAAAAATTAACAGAGACTTAATTGATTTCAACAGAGACTTAATTGATTGCAACAGAGACTTAGCCTAATTGAATGAAAAAAAACTTAATTGATTGCAACAGGGACTTAATTGATAGAAAATTACTGTATATTACGTTAAATTAAGATCGGGGTTGCTGAACGTGCTGAAATTCCAAGAATCGGTTCGCGCAAACCCGTGCAAACCCCCTTAATCCCATCACTATTCACAATCTTCTAAAGGAAAAGAGTGTGCATGGAGAAATGGAATGCCCAACATCATCCCAGAGGCAATTGAGCTTAACCCAAGCTGTTCTGAGCAAGCCCATTCCAAAGGGTCTGCTACTTCATGGTCCTGGAATAAATTTTTGGTGTTTTTACTGCACATTTGTTACAGTACCAGAGCCCCGACGTTTGGTAAAGGAAACAACAACAATATTAAAACCGCATTTTTACGCTTGACATGTTTGTGTTAAATTCTTTTGTTCGTTTTGTTATTTTTTTCCTTTTGATAAAGAAAACGAGAGAGTCTTGCGTTGTGAAAAGCACATGTAGAAAAGTTTTTGTACTGTTGGTTTTAATCATGTAGCTAGGTATTTTTATATAAGCCTATCCGCTACAATATTGTTCTGCCTTTTAAACCAATTTTTGCTCTTTCCTATTGAGTGAAACAATGTTCCAATAGCCGATGCATTGATCCCGGTGACTCAAGTACAAATACTGTTTGCTGCACCCATTTTCCTTCCCAACGCGTAGCAAATTGCAATGATGGGTTTCCAGTTACGTTCAGATTGTGGGGAAAAGTGTGGCTTACTTTTCGAACGGGTCTTTCCGATTAAAGCCCGAACACGGACCTTTTTATCTTGCGCTATGCCCGATGCAGTATGAATATTGTAGTTTGAATTATTCATTTTGCTACATTTGTTAGATTGTTTATGTTCTGTTTCTCACCTTCGACCTTAAACCGCCACAGATAGATCTAAGAGGAGTTAAAAACTCCCTATAGCATTGCTCTTTAAGGTTATAGCAAACGCAAACCACTCCACCACGTAAAGGTAGCAATCTATTGTAGAGGTCAAAAATCAGAGAGAAATCCAAAAAAGGTCTTTTTTAAAAAATCTGCTTGAATATAAAAACTAGAGAATATAAAACTTGCCATAATTGGACCCAAAAACTCGAACCTTTTTTAAGCTTGGACTCAAAAAGACTGGGGCATGACTCGAAGATTTTAGCAATGGACTCAAACTTGAATTGTTAAACTTAGATTATATTGAGTTTTTTAAGTGTTGGAGTCGTTACATCTTTGTTTAGTTCTAGTGAAATAATAGCCTTTGTAGAAA
Source organism: Diplosoma virens (assembly GCA_963680785.1). NCBI lineage: Eukaryota > Metazoa > Chordata > Ascidiacea > Aplousobranchia > Didemnidae > Diplosoma > Diplosoma virens. Next base: position 5,899,363 of record OY796890.1, on the reverse strand, counting down.
ACCGTAATGCGGCCGGCGTAACCTTTAAACTTTGTCCTATTTAGATCTGTACAGCAACTCTTCTGGATCAATTAGGTCAAGGTTTTCCAAACTTTTAGTTCACCGGTACCCTTTGGCCACTTTCACAGGTTTGCATGTATCCCAAAATTTTGTGACGTTTATCTAAAAAATTTTTGTCCAAAATCAACTTGATCTCTAAAAAAAAGTTTTTACTTAGATTAAGTCATAAATTTTCCCGATTTTTCTCAAAAATCGACTTGATCTCTAAAAAAAAAGTAGGTCTTCATTTAGGCTCAGCCACAAATTTTCCCGATTTTTCTCAAAATTCAACTCGATCTCTCTCTAAGAAAAAAAAGAAGGTCTTCACTTTGATTAAGTCACAAATTTTCCCAATTTTTTCAAAAATCAACAAAAAAAGAAGGTCAGACACAAATTTTAAAGAGCTTCTTTGTGGTTCAGAATTTTAATATCGCTTTAAATAAAGTCGATTTCATTGGAGCTATAAGCTTTTCGTGACGCTCTCATCAGTGGCAACCGCGTCAAAATGGGACGAACCAGAGAAAATCAAAGTATTGTAATCTCAACAGTTAGGAGAAAGGTGTTGATTTTCTCTCGTCTTGAAACGAACCAGAGGACGAACCAGAGAAAATTTGTACCAGAATGCCAATTTCAATTTCTCTGACCAGAGACCCAATTTCTCTGGTTGATTTGATTGAATAATACCTTGATTTTCTCTGGTTCGTCCCATTTTGACGCGATTGACACAAATTTTCCCGATTTTTCTCAAAAATCAACTTGATCTCTTTCTCTCTAAAAAAAAGAAGGTCTTCACTTTGATTAAGTCACAAATTTTCTCGATTTTTCTCAAAAATCAACTTGATTTCTAAAAAAAAAGGTTTTCACTTAGATTCAGCCACAAATTTTCCCAATTTTTCTCAAAAATCAACTTGATCTCTACAAAAAAGAAAGTCTTCCCTTTTCATTGCCCTGTTAAACGTAATTGCTATCGGCTGGATTCAAAATTTCTGAACATTTCAGACGATTTTAAACATTTTTCCGGAGACCGGATTTAACTTAAATCAGGACATTCTCTCACATATGGTGATGTACCCCTTGAGTTATCTAAAGATACCCCGCTTTGGAAACCCCTGAATTAGGTAAATACAAACAAGAACAACAATTTTATCTTAAAAACATTATTGCAAGTTCAATAACCTACATATAACACAATTTAGTCTGTTCTTTGAGGAGACGCAAAAGACCATGCTAAAACCAAAGTCCAGCTGTGGCCGAGTCTGTTTCTTTTTGTTTACGTAAAAAAAACATACCATAAATTAAGAAAACATAAAAGAATATGTGTTACAAAGGTGCGCTACCTGTTCGTGTTATCTAACTGCGCAACAAATTATTGCACTGCGGATACCAGAATTACGCAATTAACATAATTGCCGAAGGGGCGAGCTCTCAAGTGTCCAAACACAGACCACCGTGCCACGGAACACCAGTCAACAAACATGAGCCGATTCCTTACATCCGTAATAGAGTCTGGATCTCCTCATAAAAATTTCCTAGCGTCTTAATTGTGCTAATATTTGGTAGGCGTATAGCCTACCAATGGCGTGCGGTCAGGTCATGCAGGTCATGCGATGCATGACAAAATTTTTAGGGATTGCATGACAAACTTTTGCGCGATAAGGCATATATTTGTTTTAGCTTAATGGGAAATGGTACTGATTTGGAATAAAATTAGAGAAATTTGAGGCTGATTTGAGGCGAACGCCTTTTTTTTAGGGAATGTTACAATTTCAGGATGAAAAGCATAAAAGCGGAGAGTAATTGAGAGGAAAGACTTGCTTTTTTTGAGATCACTGCATTTCTAGGACAAAAAGTGTATTCTTAGGAACGATTTCAAGTGATGATCTTTTTTTTTAGAGATCACTGCCTTTCTAGGACAAAAAGTGTATTACTTGGGAACGATTTCAAGTGATGATCTTTTTTTAGAGATCGCCTTGAATCTAGGACGAAAATTGGTCTTGAACACCGTAATCTTAGGACTAAAAATTAGAATCTCACACAAAATTTTTTTCTACCAGTAAAATATTGCATGTCTTACTCATTGACTACCCATAAAATACCCAATTGCATGACCCGATTTTGGCATGTTAATTGCATAACCAGTCTCAGCGGTCACCGCAAGCCACTGTAGCCTACATAAATTTTAAAAAAAGTAGTAGTCTATCGACTCTTTTACATTCGATGTGGTTATTTTTCTAAACACTGGCACTTAAATTCTAGATTTCTGTAGTGGTTAAAGCGTTATGTTCAAGTTCAATTGCAGTACTTTAAACTCGGAAGGTTAACCACTGACTTGATTCTATTTACAGTACATTTATTCACTTATTCAAATAGAAATAAAAAAAATTTAAGACAAACAGTTATAATAATAGAGACAATTTAATAAATTATAATCATAACAAAAGTTAACTTATCTAACCATATCTGCCGGAGAGTAACTCTATACAGGGTGTCCCAAAAGTAACTGAACCCCAATTGTAATAAAAAATAGACATCAAAAACAACAAACTTTTTAAACATAATTAGTATTTACAATTGTTCAAAATGTCGACCTTGAATTTCAATACATTCATATGTTTTGAAGCTTGCTTCCCATCTTTCTTTAACATGCTTGTAGCTAATCGTTGCATAGTAATTTTTAATAACGAAGACACACTTGTTTAAATCTAAAATTCTTTGCTGCATTTTCAAAAATGTGGGTACCAGCAGCACACACTGAACAGGAATTAAACAATGATTTTAAGCTATAATAAGAAACACCATACAAAAATATAAAAAAGAAATTACAATTGTTGGTTTTGATATCTAAATTTTATTAAAGTTTACGGTTCGGTTACTTTTGGGACGCAATTTTCAATTTTGTACCCAAGGAATCGTAATCTACATATTTTCAACCAATAAAAATCTAAAACTTTTTTCTCTGCTAATAAAAATTCTATCACTCAGCTCTTGGAGCGATCAGGAAGCACTCTATGTTAGTTGTCATGGCAAAGCTTTTTTATTAGTCACTTTTTAAGATGATAAACAAAACAATCTGTTTCTAATATTGGGTTTGCAAATGTACCGAAAAATAAATATAATTGATCTGAAAATGTACCAAAAAATAAATATGATTAAACTGTAGAGAGCTGAGTGAGAATTTTTTGAGCAAAGAAAAAAATTTGAATTTTTGATAGATTGAAAATATGTAGATTACAATTTCTTGGGTACAAAATTGAAAATTGCTTTTGGGACACCCTGTGTATTACGATTTGCGACTAAGCCATATCACTGTGCACAAGTAAGCGTATTACCACATAATCATACGACATGGAACGGCAGGATGTGAAATTCGAAAAATGTATGAAAATGGAACATGAAAAAGTTAAACTCAACGTTTTAACAAAACTTTATAACTACGATTATAACTAAAGTTCAGTGGCGTGCAATGACTTCTGAGACTAGTCATACAATGGGCATGCCAAACCCTGTCATAAAATTGGGTATATTCAAGGCCAATTTTCGTCCTAGATTCAAGGTGATCTCTAAAAAAAGGTCATCACTTGAAGTCAATCCCTGGTAATGCAGTTTTTGTCGCAGAAATGCAGTGATTTCTAAAAAAGAAAGGTCATCGCCTGGAATTGTTACTGGTGATGCAATTTTTAATCCCAGAAATGCAGTGATTTCTAAAAAAACTTGATATCTTTCCTCATGAATGTTTCCTAGGTAAAGCAGTTTTCGTCCTAAAAATCCAGTGAATTCTAAGAAAAACTCTAAAAAAACAAGAAAGATTATCGCTTAAAATCGTTCCGGGTAATGGACTTTTTGCCGTCAAAATGAAGTGATCTCTAAAAAAAAAAGTCATCGCCTGAAATCATTACTACTAGTGATGCACTTTTCGTTCCAGAAATGCAGTGATCTCTAAACAAAAACAAAAAAAAGTTATCGCCTGCAATCATTACTGGTGATGCACTTTTCGTTTTCAAAATGCGGTAATCTCTAAAAAAAGGTCATCACTTCTAACCAGTCTCCGATTTCTTACTTTTTGTCGTAAATTCACGATATTCTCTAAAATAACCCCAAAAAATAGGTCTTCCTCTCGGATCAGCCTCAGATTTCATCCGATACAAGTAATATTTCTCACTGAATTCAACAATATGTACCTCGTCGAACAAAAGTTTGTCATGAAATTCCTAAAAATTTGGTCATGCAACGCATGACTTGCACGCCCTGACCGCACGCCACTGCTAAAGTTGTATTTCGTGTGAAAATATAAAATTGTATTTGGACTACCCAATTAATTTGCTACAATTCAATTCTGTAGTCAAAAATGTGACACGTGTTGCAAATGGTATGCTACTGTTGTAGCAGCACCACCACACCTACTCGTTCGTAGCTTTGTTGCTCATATGCAAAGTTGTTGAAACCTCGGCAGCGTGGTCGAGTGGTTAAAGCACCGGACTGATGATCAACATGGTCTCGCTTCAAAACCCACTTGCGCCATTCTGTTGTGTTCTTGGGAAAGACACTTTACGGCACTTTCTCCTGCTTGGTGGTTTTGACAAGCAGTTCTAAATTTCACTAATATCTCTACTAAATTACAAGCGGACAGCAATATCTTGGTATCTCCAGAAGCAGGTTGGGGTAATTGCCTACCCTATGTATAGCGCCTCCGTCGCTTTCCTGCGAGTCAAGAGGATAAATATAGAGATAAAAATAAAAAAATAAAAATAAAAATTAAAAAGTACAGCCTACACTGTTTATGACACGCTTGAGCAAAAAAAAGTATCCTATAAGTAAAAAAATTAATTTTCCGCTTCCCAAATGAATTAAAAGGTTTAAGACAAAGATTACATCTTTAGCTCATCAGTTACACATTGAATAAATTATAAGCTTAAATTATAAGCTTCTGCAAGTACAATCGCTCCCACTCTAACATTTTTATATAACAAATGCATTTCAACATCTACTTTCCCTAATAACTTTAAAATTTCGGAAATTAAACCGCTATTTAAACAAGGAAATAAACATAACTGCACTAATTATAGACCAATTTCACTAATTTCTTCTTTTTCTAAAATTTTTGAAAAATGCTTATTCAAACAACTTTATTCTTATTTATGTAAATATAACTTATTATACAAATTTCAATATGGGTTTAGAGAAAATTATTCAACTGAACTTGCTGTTTCTCAAGTATGCAATGACATCATAGAAAACCTAGAAAATAAAAGCATAACCTGTTCAGTATTTCTTGATTTAGCTAAAGCTTTTGATACTGTAAACCATCAAATTTTACTTAAAAAATTATCTAAATATGGTATTCGTGGTGAACCCCTCAAATTATTTAAAAGCTACCTTCTAAACAGAAAACAATGTACTGTGGTTAATAATGTAAAATCAGAATGGCGTACAGTAAAATGCGGAGTTCCTCAAGGTTCAACATTAGGACCACTTCTTTTCCTCATATACATCAATGACCTGCACCAAGCAACTAAATTAAATGTAAAACTTTTTGCTGATGATGCAGTTCTATCTCTTTCTAATATAAGTCCAAATTCTTTGCAATTCGATATTAATTTAGAACTGCTCAAAGTTGAAAACTGGATGAGAATAAATAAGCTTACTATTAATTACAAAAAGACAAACTACATGATACTAACAAAAAAAAAGCTAAATAACTTTCCTTTTGTGATAAAAATTGGTGAAAATGTAATTGATCGTCAACAATGTGTTAAATATTTAGGAATAATGATTGATGAAAAAATGAGTTGGGCAAACCAAATCAACTACTTAAATAATAAAATATGCAGAGGGGCATGGGCCATATCTCAATTGAAAAAGTACACTGATACTAAAATTCTAAAAATGGTGTACTATAGTCTAATATATCCTCACTTGAAGTACTGCATCACCAGCTGGGGAAAAGCTAACTTAAAAACTCTCCAACCACTAATAACTGCACAGAAAAGAGTCCTTCAAATTATGACAAACAGCACTAACAGAACCAGGTCTGACCCATTATATATGAAACTGCAACTACTAAAACTTAATGATATTTACAAATTGCAGGTTGCAATTGCAATGTACAACATAAGTAATAAAATCTGGAACATTGATAGTAAAACACAACCAATCACCAGCATTAATACAATCCATAAACATCAAACTAGATTAGTAAAAAATAATAATTACCATTTACACTCAATAAAAACAAACTTAGGTAAAAGCATGATTACATTTGCAGGACCTAAAATATGGAGTGAAATTCCACAACATATAAAATTATTTCATAAACATCAATTTAAAAAAGAATATAAAAAATTTTTACTGAAATCATACAACTAATTTATTATTTTATTTATTTTTTTTTATTATTTTATTTTTATTTTTATTTTTTTGTTTTGTTATGTGTGTTTATGTGTTTTTTTTTTGTTTTTTTTTCTGTGTATTACTATTTCTGTTTTTTTGCTGTTATTGTTGCTACTTTGGTTTCATTATGCCTACATTTCATATTTAACATTACTTGTGACTGTGGTTACTCTCAAATTTAATTAATGCGGTGGCAGCTGACTTCGATGACCTTTTGGTCTTTTCGCTGTCTCCTCCATGAGCAAATATAGATTTCACATTTTTATATTTTATTGTTATTGTAGCTGATCTTTTCATGCTAATGGGAATAAACTGAATTGAATTGAATTGAATTGAAATTAAAAACATTTTTTTTAAATCATGTAATAATATAAACAGTTCCGAAATAATCAAAAACTAATCCTAATTTAAATTTAAAATCCCAGCTCCTAATTCCCTAATTTTTAAATTTCCAAATCGGAAAGTGTTTTCAAAATAGGTATAAAATTTCTTAGAACTAAAAATATGCAACTTCATGAACTCTTTTAGTAACTCCATTAGATGACTCGGAGAATCTCAGTTTTTGAAAAATGGTTGTCAAACTGTGGCCGGAAAAGTTCAGTTGTCGCCTTAAATAAAGTAAAACAAAAAAGTATGAACCACCACACGCGGTTACTAACCTTGCAAGCTTTATAGATTTCCCCAAAATTAGAAGTTTATGAAGTAATCTCCTTCACGGCGTGCAGTGAATGAGAACTAAACAACCTTACTAAAGTGCAAAAGACTGCATGCTTTCTTAAAGAAGCTAACATCTACAAGAAAAATATTTCGGTCTCTTCAAGAAGTCACCGTAAACGATTTTGTTTGGTGAAACTAACCCGGAATTACCATTTCAGCACCTAAACGGAATTAATAAGAAACCAAAAGAAAAAGAATCTTTCAAGAACCGATAGTAACCGCAGGGGGATCCAGGTTAGTTTCGCAAACAAAAATTGCATACGGTGACTTCTTGAAGACACCCAAATATTTATTAAATTAAATTGCTGATCTTTTTTGTTTTTATTTGACTTGTTCAACATGTTTTAGCTTTGCAGTGAATAAAACTTGACTTCAATCATCAGTGTTGGAGTGATTTTTGTTAGTGAAACTAACATGGAATTCCTTGCGGTTACTATCAATCTTGAGAGATTTGTTTTTTCTTGGTTTGTTTTTTATTGCTTTTTACTGCTGTAGAAGGTATTTCAGGTTAGTTTCACTGACAAGCAACAGTTATGGTCTCTTTTTAAAGAGACCCCAGTGTTATCCCTATTTAGATCTTGTGAATATTTAGTGACCCCTGCTTTAAAAAATATCTACAAAATATAAATTATCAAATTTAAATAAAAAGAAAAGATATATATTTTTGTTTTGTGTTATAAATCTGTGGAGAGTTTGTTGGCATAGAACTTAAAAGTTGATTTCATTTATTGCAAAAATGAGTCTTAAATTATAACTTTCAACTACATACAAGCAACAACCGTATTTTTATTGAACTTCAAGCTCTGGATTACATCTCATTCCTTATTTTCCTTGATAATGATTAGCCTTTTTTTTTATCAAAATTGCAGAATTTTTAGTTAATTGATTGGCAGTGTCTAGTCTATATGCAGGCTGCAAAATCAAGCAAAAGAAAAGCTTAAAACTCAATTTACAATCAGCCTCTGCTTGAAAAGAGTAAAACTGTAAAAGAGAGCAGCCAAAATAGAAATATAGAAATATAGAAATAGAATATAGAAAATGGAAGCCAAAATAGAAATATAGTTATTGATCCTTTGGTAACATAGCAACTCAGAATTAATGGTTGGGAAACCCAAACTCTGCAGTTACCAATGAGCGAAACATAAATGTACAATGCAGCAAGCAAAAACTTTGCACAATTTATTACACTGAATCAGAAGTGGTGAACCTGTGGCCTGCAAGAGTTGTTAATGTGGCCCACATATAGTTAGATTAAAGTAAAACCAGTAGTAGTTTTTGTAACAAAAATCAAAAAATCAGAGATAGGTTCTAAGTGATAACTCTTTTTTTTTAGATCACTTTATTTTTATAGACAAAAATTAGAAAATCAAAGATGGATTCTAAGTGAAAACTTTTTTTTAAAGATCTCTATTTTTTGGAATGAAAAGTTATATTGCTGCCCAAACTTTTATGCAACCTGCATCAATTTTTTATTTATGGATTTGGCCTGTAAAGTGCAAAAAGGCTCCCCCCTTGCACTAAATGATTTACACAGCAAACAAATAAACTTTGCACAATAATTCACTAATTCAACATATGGTAACTAAATGCTTTAATAACATTCTTGCAAAAGACAATATCTTTAAAATGTACAGGTTGGCATGGTCACTGATCAGCATGGTCAATGTGGTTGGCATGGTCAGCATGTCTGGTGTGGTCAACCTGGTTGGCATGGTTTATGTCGTCATCATCATCGTTTGAAGGGCATCCACTCAGGTCAGACACAAGCAAGACTGGGGCCGAGGGTTTATCCTTTTACTACCCCAGACTGTTGGACTGCCTGAATCAGATGCTGGCAGTTAAGTTATTAAGCCAGCATCAAGTTTTGTCATCCAAAACTGTCAGACCTCATGCTCCATGTGGTGCTCGATGTATAGGGCATGCTGTTAGTACATGGTCTGCGGTTTGCTCAGAGGTGCCACACTCGCAATTTGGTGAAGGAGTGAGACCCCATTTGTGCATGGATGAATGGAATCACCCAACACCAGTCCACAGGCGGTTGAGCTTAACCCAAGCTGCTCAGGGTAAGCCCATCCCAAAAGGCCTGGCACCAATCCGGGGCACAAAAGCATGGAGCCTGGAAGCATTTTCACAGTACTCCGCGTTCCATTTGTGATTTGTCCATTCAGAAGAGCAGATGCCAAGTATGGCAAGGTTGTCCGAATTTGGTTGATGTGGTTGGCATGGTCAATGTCAGCATGCTTGGGAAGGTTGATTTGGGATGTTTAAATTTTGTTGACCCAACTGTATATGTAGGCCTAATCTAAATTAATGTAAGCCTAGCCCAGAAGCAGAAACAATAAAATTTTTAGTTTTGAAAAAACTTACCAACTTATTAAGCTTTTCTGAACTAGTTAACCTAACTAATCTTAGCCCAGTGCTCACATAGCAAAGCAAGTCAACCTCATCAACCTTGTCCACACAAACCATGCCAAATAATTATGCTTTTTATATTTATTTACATTACAAATACAGTCAGTTTCAACAAAATTCAAATACCTTATATTGCCAAACTAGTCAACTTCTCAAAACTAAGTAATTGTTATTGCTTTACTTATTTACATTACAAATACAGCCAGTTTCAACAATATTAAATAACTAACCCAGTCAACCACACAAACCATGCCAACCATGCTGACCTGTACATTTTAAAGGAACTTTGTTGAGATTGCTACAAATTGATACACATTTACAAAAGTATGTCAAAAATATTGATTAACTGTAATATCATATACATTTAAACATACTGGTACTAAGCCAAAAAATTTTACTAAATGCTTAGAGTGAGTAAAAAGCATTAAAGAAATGAATTAAATCAAGAAAACAAACGTGTTTATTTTGGGTGTTTTCCAAGAAGCAAACATGAGCAATTTTTGTTAGTAAAACTAATCTGAAATCCCCTCTGTGGTTACTATCATTTCTTGAGAGACCCTTTCTCTTTTGTTTTTTTTTAATCCTTTATAGGTGCTGTAAGGAAAATTCTGGGTTAGTTTCACTGACAATAAACAGTTGTGATTTCTACTTGAAAGGACCTTTCTATCTGTGTAATAGTTGCTCTGTAATTTATAAATGCTTTATCTTCTTTCTAAATTAAATTATCTTATGACATTTTTTAATAGTGAACAGTTTTTTTAATTGAAAACTTGCATAGTTTTGAAATAGATTTTTTAATTAATTTTACAATTTTTTAATGTTACATTAAATAAATTATGCTTAAGCCAAATAAATTAATATGGAAATTGCTTTGTAGCCTGTAACACAATCTTAAACAAAGCTTGCTTTTGATTTTATTTCTTTTTTGGATTATTGGCCTACTTTTTGTTTTATTGATTTTAACCATTGGTATTGTAATTTTATAGTTTTGATTTCTTATCAAGATAATTGTTGGTGGGAATCTTTTATTACTTTAATTAGCTCAAAAAATAATGTTAAACATTTTAACTACAAAACTTTGTCATTTATTTTGTACATCTTTGTTGAAAACACACATTATTTGCTATAGCTGTAAGTAGTTAAGTCATCACAACTGTAATAACTTAAATTATATTATTATTTTACATTTTTTATGTTTTGACTAGTTAATGATATAACGCTTAATTTAATGTCTTCTTCTGAATCTGATGATGAAGAAATACAAAAAGTAAAAGAAGCTGTTTCCCCTGAACTCATTCAATGTATGTCTTCTAATACCAATGCAGTAGGTATGAGTTTGTAATTGTAATTCAATATTTTTCTAAAAATTTTACTTTTTCTAGTTTTAGTTGTGTCTTTTTTTGTAGAAAAGCCAAAAAGTATTAGAAAAAGCTTAAATGAGTCAAATGAAGGAAATTTTCACAAAAACATTTTAAAAACTACTCCTGAGTTTCGTAATCATTTATCTCAAAAACTTGCTTCATATTTAGATAAGTATGTATTTTTTGTTTCATATTTAGTTAAAATTTCTTTTTTATATTTGTTAATTTATATCCATTTATTAAATTAATAAAATTTTAGTTTATGAATGATATTGTTTGAGAATATGATATAAATTTGTTTAAGAATATTGTTTTAAAATTTGTTTAAGAAAATGAGAAAATGATATTGTTTAAGAATATAAATCGTTCTGTTTACAGATGACAATTTAAATCAAAGCTATTGCCAAATACTTAAGGCATTTCTTCACCAATATTCATAGCCTAACTGATTGAAGTACATTTAAAAAAAATTTAAATTAGATTTTCATTTTCTATATCAGTGATTTTCAACCTGGGGGTCATTTGAACTTTTTCTTGGGGTCACAAGAGCTTTTGATAAACAGCATAAAAGTAAAATAATTAGAAAAACTATTACAAAAATCTAAAACAAAATAACATTTATAGTTATTACTTTTGCATTTAGGCTATTTAAAGTTATCAATATTTGATTTATGTCACAATAATACAACCACCCAGCAAAAATCCTACTTAAATCAATTTTGAAAGCAGTTGTCAGCATTACAATTAAATATCAGTGGTTTATTTATGTTATTCTGCAGAAAAGAATAAGCTAAATACAATTTTCACCGAGTGGGATAGAAAAATGAATGTTAAAACAGGCAATAAAATTGCTGAGCACACACAGGTAAAACCAAAGAATAAAAAATCATAGCAGAAAGCATTTTTATGCAGGCTAGAGGCATATATGAATATGGATAAGCACATTGGTCCATACCTGCCTGATGGGCTGGTATGGGTTGATTTAAGTTTATGAAATTGACTGGAGGTTGGGTGCTGGCCAAAGCTATGTAGCTGAAAGTCAGTGTGAAGAGGATTAAAACACTGACTTATCCAACTAAAGATTGGGACTAGGCATCTGCACTTCTCAGTGAACGAATTATAGATGGAAGATGGATTACTGTAATAGTAAATCTGGGCTACATGCTTTCATACCCATGACCAGTACCAGACCTATTGCAATGGGCTTGCCTCAAACAGCTTGGGTTAAGTTCGATTGCCTGCAGACTGGTCTTGGTCGATTCCATTTGTCCATGCAAAAAGGGATCTCACCCCTTCACCAAATTGCATGTGTGTAGCCCCTGAACAAAACATAGACAATGTCTTAACAGTGTGCCCCATACATCGAGCACCTGATAGAGCACAAGGTCTGACAGTTTTGAATGACAAAGCCTGATGCTGGCTCAACACCATCACTGCCAGCATCTGATCCAACCACTGCAGCAGCCTGGGGTAATAAAGTACAGGGTGGCCCACTTAAAAGTAGCCTGATCTCTCGATAGGTTGATGTAGTTGATGGCCTCGATAGGCTGTAGGCCAGTATACCAAATATTTTATCTTTCTCTAATCAATTTTTTTCAGATTAAGGCTCCAAATACATGCCACATGTCTCACAGATCACTGACACGAGTTCATGACATGTTTACGGAAGAGAGAACAATAAGCAAAGAGTTATGGACTTGTCATCATGTGATTTTTATCTTTGGGGGACTTTAAAACAAAAAGTTTATGCAAATAATCCTCACAACCTAGACCAACTAAAGGAGAACATTACCAACGTTATCAGGAGAATCACCAGAGAAGAGCTACAGGCAGTATCTGCAAACGTTGTTAAAGGTGCCCAGAAATGCATAGATGTCAACAGGGGAAGCACTTCCAGCATCTTTTATAACATTACAGGTAAATAAAACAAATCTTTTATAACACTACAGGTAATTTAAACAATGAAAGAATGTTCCTCTTCTCTACTACATTTTCTGGGCTACTTTTATGTGGGCCACCCTGTATGAACCCTCAGCCCTAGCCCTGTTTGTATTTGACCTGGAGCAAATGCCCTTTAAAACGATGAAGACGAGTAGTAAGAAGGTTATAAAATGGCAAAATAATTATATAAAAATGTACGATATTTTGCAGTTTTTTAATTCTGAATAAATTAGTTGTTGTGCATAAATTAGTTGGTGCCAGTTTAGTATGTGATCTACCCAAGAAATATGATCTACCACTCCCAACATCTATCTAATCTCTTTTACAATGTCTAATCTAACTCTAACCTAACTCTAACCTAACTCTAACCTAACCCTAACTCTAACCTAACCCTAACTCTAACCTAACCCTAACTCTAACCTAACCCTAACTCTAACCTAACCCTAACTCTAACCTAACCCTAACTCTAACCTAACCCTAACTCTAACCTAACCCTAACTCTAACCTAACCCTAACTCTAACCTAACCCTAACTCTAACCTAACCCTAACTCTAACCTAACCCTAACTCTAACCTAACCCTAACTCTAACCTAACTCTAACCTAACCCTAACTCTAACCTAACCCTAACTCTAACCTAACCCTAACTCTAACCTAACCCTAACTCTAACCTAACCCTAACTCTAACCTAACCCTAACTCTAACCTAACCCTAACCTAACTCTAACCCTAACCCTAACCCTAACCTAACTCTAACCCTAACCTAACCCTAACTCTAACCTAACCCTAACTCTAACCCTAACTCTAACCTAACCCTAACTTTAACCTAACCCTAACTCTAACTCTAACCCTAACTCTAACCCTAACCTAACCCTAACTCTAACCTAACCCTAACTCTAATCTAACCCTAACCTAACTTTGGTCGAATTTCCCAGTAATCTGTACGGGAATTTTCAGTTAATCTCTCTAGTAATTGTTTTGTCACGTACTCTCTCATCGTGGCAATTTTTAGGTAGATCACATATTAAACTAGCACCAATTAGTTCCTCTAAAAAATTAATTTCTTTTGTTTTCATATTTATCACTTTTGATGGCATTATTCAAATATGATAAAGTTATGGATTTGGTAGGGGAGGTTTATTGGTAAAATTGCTTACAGGTACAGGTGAGTAGGAGTCACAAATGGCAGCCTGTATTGGTCTTTAAGACAGCTTGTTGTTATAGCTGATAAAACCCAGTAAGTTAGATATTACAGGCAAATAAAGTAAGATGTCTTTAGGAATTTTTTTTACGACATTATAAGGACATGATTGGATGATGTAAAAATATTTGTTAGGTCAAGCATGTCAGCAGGGTGACATAGATTAACATATTGATGTAAGAAAAATTGAAAGAACTGTGTACTGACTAGGTTAAATTCTTTCTTTTAAAAATCAGTTTAAAAATAATGACCTCAGCTAATTGCAAATAAAAGGCCACATCTTAATTGTCATATGAAGTATCATGTGAAGAAAAAAGCTTGCGTAAAAGTTATAGTGCATCATATGGAAAGTGATTGGCCGCTTAAACTAACTCTCTGGAAAGGTCTGAGGCATTAAACAATCACCCAGACCTGTTTTCGAAAATGCCAAGTTGTTGTCTGGTCACAATACTTTTATTTTTATTTTCAGTTTTTATTCAGTGATATGAGTAGAATTTCGACCTGCATGGCTGATTGAATATTTGAAAGGCTATATTAATGAAAAACTCATCACAGCTTTGTTGACATAATCAATCAAGATAATGCTACTCAAGCTTTACAAATTGATTCAACTACCAATGGGATCTTCAAAGATAAAACTTTGTCTGCATTTTGGTCAGCCATGGCTTTCCCTCTTTCTCAGAGTTCCAAGCGTCAATTTGATTTTTAATGCGTTTTCTGTCAGACCAGCTTCTCTGGATTGTTGGGAGTAGAGAACAAGGCCAAGAATAAAATAATAGTAGAGCCAGTTTTATGGTGTCTTCTGGCAATTAATGAATTAAATTAAATTAATTAATGAATTTTTATTCCATTAAGTGTTTGTTTGTAATCTTTTTTTTTTTTTTTTTTTTTTTTGTTAAGAAGCTTCACAAATGCAGTTGATAGCTTGGAAAAGTCTAAACAGAAGTTTTTTTTAAGGGAAGGGGATGTCATATTATCTTGGGATGCCCAAGTGGGTCGTGGTATGAAAAGATTGAAAACTTATTCTTTATATAGTTTTTTTTTTGAACTGAAAATTTCGTCTTGGTCTTTTTTTACTTACCTTTAACTTCAAAAAGCCTTAATCGAAACATTAAAAAAGATTATACTTGACTATTTTTTCTAGTATTATTCAAGTTGAAAAAACTGAGTATTCTATACCAAACCAAATCAAAGATAGTAATGTTGGAGTGAAATTGCTTAAAAATTCTTCATGTTTTCTAAAGAACTCGTATGAATTCGTGGAAAATACACTTTCCAAGACTGTGAAGAAAAATATAACTTCGTCAAGGTATGTTAAGTTAATTTATGAGCAAAAACTACTTTATACAATGCAATAAATATCAAGCTTTATACCAATTACTTGTGTTGTAAATTTATTTTAGTTTTATTTGGTTTTTGTATTTGCTTCTCCATTAATCAGGATACATTCAAATCACCTCAACTGGCAATAATGGACACTTCGTTGTCGTCGTTTGAAGAGGTATCCACTCCAGGTCAGACACAAACAGGACTGGGGCCGAGGGTTTATCCTTTTACTACCCCAGACTGCTGCACTGCCTGGATCAGACGCTGGCAGTGATGTCATTAAGCCAGCATCGAGTTTCATCATCCAAAAACCGTCAGACCTCGTGCTTCATGTGGTGCCCGATGTATAGGGCACGCTGTTAGTACATGGTCTGTGGTTTGCTCAGAGGCGCCACACTCGCAATTCGGTGAAGGAGCGAGACCCCATTTGTGCATGGACGAATGGAATCGCCCAACACCAGTCCGCAGGCGGTTGAGCTTAACCCAAGCTGCTCGGGGTAAGCCCATCCCAACAGGCCTGGCACCGGTCTGGGGCACAAAAGCACGGAGCCTGGAAGCACCTTCACAGTACACCGTTTTCCATTTGTGGTTTGTCCATTCAGAGGCGCGGATGCCAAGTCTGGCAAGATTGTCCAAGAGATTCCGCGCAGCTGGCACAAACGGGCGTCTGGATCTTAGTCTCACTTGGCGAGTATCTGAGGACCCACTTAACAGACCATGCAAAATATGATCGGGGTCCAGAGATCCACGGTAAGCCAAGGAGAGTGTCGCTCCAATTCGGCGAAGCTTAGCTGGCTGGATGCCTGAGAGTATAGGTAGGTGGTCCGTTGGAGTGGGACGCAGGCATCCAGTAACTATGCACAAGGCGTCATTCAAGACACTGTCAATGAGGCGAGTGTGAGCACTGCGACACCAGACTGGCGCACAGTACTCAGCTGTTGAGTAGACTAGAGACAAGGTGGCTATGCGTAGTGTTTTAGCACCAGCACCCCATCCCGAGCCCACGAGTCGCCTCAGCAGTGTGACGCACGAGGATAGTTTTTTGCGCAATGCCACTAAATGGTGACGAAACGTGAGCGATCTGTCCAGTTTTACCCCAAGGTAAGTAGGGGTTGGACAGAACGGTAAAAGTCTACTATTGTTGTAGACCTTTAGCTCACGTTTGGCCTCTCGGTTGTTTAAATGAAAGGCTGTCGTCACCGTCTTAGTGTGACTGAGCTTCAACCTCCAAGTCTGGAGATACGCTGACAGTGTAGACATGTCTTGGCTTAAGGTCCCCTCCAAGTCCTTCCAGTTTCCAGAAGAATGCAACAATGCTAGATCATCAGCATAAGCAAACTTTCTGCAAATCATGAAAGGAAGATCGTACGTATAGATGTTAAATAGGAGGGGAGCCAAGACCGATCCCTGAGGAACGCCGTTTTTAAGACGGCGTAGCTTGCTTTGCATGCTGTCACCGGTGGTAAGGGTGAAACTTCGATTTCGGACAAGCTCCATGATTATTTTGACCATGTGCTTATCCGGAAGTAGTCTCAGCAGCTTGTAGGTAAGGCCACGGTGCCAGATAGTGTCATAAGCAGCTGTCATATCGACAAATACGGCACCGGCCTTCTTTTTAGCCTCAAAAGAATCCTCGATGTTCTGGGTTAGCAGAACAACTTGATCTACAGTTGACTTCCTGCGTCGGAACCCAGCCTGCTCTTTAGGGAGCAGCCGATCGATTAATGGTTTAACGCGGGCGTAGATAAGCCTCTCGAGGATCTTGTAGGGGACACAGAGCAGAGATATCGGTCGATAACTCTTTGGGTCCCCCACGGGCTTTCCTGGTTTTGGAATCGCGACCACAAGCGCTCTTCTCCAGATCTTGGGAATTTTGAGTCGGCGCAAACAGGAAGAAATGAAGTCACGTAACCAGGACTTCAAAGCAGCTCCAGCATGGAGTATAAGCTCGGGGCAGATGGAATCAGGTCCCGGAGCTTTACCTGGTTTTAAATGTTGAAGGGCAGCAGCAAATTCTCTCTGTGAGAAATTGTCAGAGATATTTACTGCGTCTGGTATTGTGGCCCTCCAAAAATCAGACACTTCTTGAAAGACAAGTCGAGATGACTTGCGGTCAACAGCCTCGTATTTCCCATTTCTAACCAACTGAGATGCAATAGCATCGGCTGAAACGGGACAGTGACGAGGAGAGTGTCGTGACCTACCAGTAAGGTTGTTCAAAATACTCCACGCTTTTTGACTAGAGTGTGAGAAGTCAATGCTCCGAATTGCTTCGGACCATCGATCCCTCCGCTTTCTGTCAAGCTTGGCAAGCAGAGCTGTAGCAGCCAAACTTGAGTCGTCTCCCTGAGAAGACTGCAGAAAGGTTTTATAGAGGGATTCACACTCTGCATCCCAACACGGAATATAGGTATTTCGATACCCGCGTGGGATAGTCTTTTTGGCTGCTTAATGGTGTTACAGAAGTCCTGGTAAGCCGCATCCACATCAAGTGTATCAGGCGGCAACAAAGTCTTTGCGAATTTATTCGTCAAAGCAATGTAGTGACTCCATTTGGCCTTGCGGAAGTTCCATCGCTTAACAGGCATGCTTGGCACTGCCATAGCAAACCTTGGTGGTGTAATAAGGTCGATGTTGTGACCTGGGGAACTTCTCAAGGACACGTCTATCCGGTAAGCGACTGTTTGGACCTACGCTGGCGAAAGCTAGATCCGGATTGGTACCAGTGTTCCAGCGGCCGGAATAAAAACTGGCAGCGTCCTTGGCATTATATAGGAGGGCAAGACAATTAACACTTGCCCATCCAGCCAAGCACTCACCGTCCGGACTGTTGTCGTCGTAACCCCAGTCAGCATGACGACAGTTAAAATCGCCAGCGTACAGACAGGGGTGAGGAAACACTGGAAGATCCAGGGTTCGCAATCGCATTGGCGGTGGTTTGTAGACGTTGACTATTTTATAACCATCAACGTCCACACACAACCACTCTATCTCCGATGTCGGTGGAGATTGGTCCAAAAGCGTGTATCTCAGTCGCTCGTGGACAAACGTGGCAAAACCATGCTTCCTGCTTAAAGAAGACCCAGCTAGTTGGTAGTTTGGTAGTACCAACTTCTCTACATCAGTGCAGTGGGTCTCCTGCAATAGGATGATGACGAGTGCCTCAGACTGCATAGCGAGATGATGAAGAACGTTCATCTTGCTTGCAGTGAGGCCTTCGATGTTCAGCTGAAGAATAGTGGGTCTTCGGAACTTGTTGGCAATGTGCCCTGAAAAGGGCAGTTTTATCCTAGCATTGCCCCGTCCTGAAAAGGACGTTTGCCGATTAGCAGACCCACACTGAACATCGGAATGGGTGGATACCCTTCCGTTTTGGTAGGTTCGGTTTCGGTCTGTCATTTTAAAATCAATGAACAGACTTACTCACGGCCCAGGCTGCGTGAAAGCACCTACCATCTGGGCCAACGGACATTTAATTACTATATAATGTTTAATCGAGATAATGCTACTGAAGCGTCTCCGGTGCTTGTAGACCGCAGAACTTGCTAAAAGATCCGAAAAATTTTTTAAATGTTTGTTTGGTATCAGCTCATTATTGAAAACAAGTAATTTAATATTTTTATTAATATGCAATATTGATATTTTTTCGTACTGCATTATTCATTTACTTTTGTTTCTAAGTTTTAATTAATGTTATCCACATTAGTGTAATTTTTTATGTTTTTGCTTCTCTACAGTTTGCATCTTTGAAATATTAATATTTGTTTGAGAACATAAATTTTCTTGTTAGTTTTTTAGTAATTAATGTTTTGTTTTGACCAGAGTTTTGAAAACCACTAACATTGCCAGTTCAGACACTTTTAGTTTTGCGATTTTTCATGTTGTGTTACAGTGACTCTTCCGATGACGAAAAATTTAAACAAGTGGCCGTATCAGGTGTGGATATTCTAAATGGTGGAGAAGGCGCATTCAAGAAAGAAAAAATCGGTACATCTGTGCTTAACTTACGGGTTAAATCAGTGGTTTTCAAAGTGGGTCCGCGGTCCCTTAACGTTGAACAAAGCAATTTTCAGTAAGCTGCGGTACACTTTCAAACAAAACGCTTTAGTTTGAAATCAACGCCCAATATTTCATGTCATAAGTATGTTGATAGCAATGAATCGAGGTATGAAGAGCCACCACCCTCTTATTGTTCAGCTTTATTGCGATTAGCAAGCGCTAATTAAGCTAAAAGTCAAATTAGTTTTCAGCTTTTTTACGTCTATTCCTATTAAGATTTATTTGGTAATTTGCAGAGCTCTGAAACTTGAAAATAATCAGATTAGAATAAATCAAATTTTTTTATTGTTTCTTAAATCACAAAAAACTAATACTTTTAATTGCTATTAAACAGCAAAATCAATCGCATAGTCACTACTGCTCGGATTACGTTAATCCAATTGTGATCAAATAAATTAATCCAATTTCGTCAACAATTTTTTTGCTTGTTTTACTCATTTTGAAAAGTAGACATGGCCTTATTAAGGAGGCTGTGATAGACCTACAAAAGAGTTGGACGTACAGAAGAAATAGGCACTTGTTCAATATTTTTTTTAGTCTCGACTAATAAGGTAAAATTGTAATGAATTGCAAGCTAATCGAAAACATTGTAAGGGGACCGTTAGGCTAAATTTTAAAAGTTTGAAAACCATTGGGTTAGATGAAGTGCTGAGTGGTTTTTGTTTAAGTAGACATTAACTGTACCCTAAATGTGCGCCTCTGATTTGCTGTAGCGTTTTTTGGTTTGTCGGTATGATTGTGATTGGCACGACGAATTGGTTCTTTGTTGTTTTTGCCTCTCTATGATGATCTTGAGAGAAACCAACCTTAAGTCCTCTAAAAATGACAACTTAGACTCTTAACTTCTGGATCACCGTGGTTTTTGGTGTGTTGCGGTGAGTTACTAGTAGTGCCCTATCTTGGTCTACTTAAATTTGAAAACTGTTTTACTATGGAGAGTTAGTCGTCGCGAAGATGCTTAATAAATCTGGGGAGTTGTATACGATGTTTTAACATCTTACCCCGAGCCTGCCAGTCTTTTCGGCTGCGGTGCAAGTGTAAAAATTTTCTGTCAATGACAAAACGTGAGCCATCTGTCCAGTTTTCAAAGTATGTTGGAACTCGACGTAATTGCAATTGTTGCGCTTGTATATTTAAGCAGGGCTAGAGATTCGACCCAAAACATCCGAATCAGACTCTGGAAAAACTATCCGTCCGACTCCTGATTCTTAAATAAACAACTGTTCGATCTCGACTCCAAACAAAATAGTCATGTAGCTCTCGCTTTTAACACAATAGCGCAGCTGTATCATTCTCAAAAGCTGAAACGTTTTCCACTAGTTACTTTCAGATTCTATTCTACAATTTAATATATTATAATTTCTATTCTACAATACCATTCAGATTCTACAATTTAATCATAGTAAAAGATATCTTTGGCATAAAAAATAGACCTAGACTTAAATTTTAAGGTTTTCTATAAAAATTCCGGAAACAGTATCTGGGCCTAATGTTGTAATTCTCTAAAATTTTGACAAAATAATTCGTAGTTAAAATCGTACTTGTTTTTGATAAACTAATAGGCCAAAGAAAAACTTAAATTTATCAGTTTTCAAATTTCTTGAAATATAAAAAACGTGATGCATTGTTAAATTGTTTAAGTTTGTTTTAACTCAAGTTTAATATTTTTTACAGATCAAAAAGATACTTTTTTAGAAGAAATAATTGTAAAAAAGAGAAAGAAGTTAAAAAAAGAAAAATCCCACAAAAAAAAGTTTAAAGGAATGACCAACTTTGCACCAAGATAACGTTTAACAATTTGGAGAGCTAGCCGACACTGAGATCTTGGAGGTCGAACCACTGTCGGCACACATGCTCGGTTTTTATATTTCATTAATTTGACGTATTAGTAAAAATCGTAGTCAAAGTATTTATAGATGGAAAGGGACTATGCCGTAAAGTAAACCGCGGATTATAGAAAATATCACTGTACCGCTGTCGACTTGAGTAAAAGTTGACCAGCTGTTTGTTTCTTTTTTGCATAAGCTCTGTGGAAACGATTTCAACTGGCATCAACTTTATTGGACCGTATTTAGCTCTATTGAAAATGACCAAATTTGTTGGCATGAACTTTTCAGAAAAATTTCAACTACATGATCGTAACTTATCCTGCTTACATTAACATAGAAAAAAACTATTACACCATATTGCGTGTTTTTAACATTTTTTTACTGGCTTATACTCTGTCGTGAAGCTAAAATAAAGTTGTTTGATCGATTTTTGTCCAAGGAAGCTGCTGTTCTGCCCGGGACCAATTGGTGGCAATGATGGTGATGACGACCTTGTGTCCATGTGAATTTCGGTTTTTTGTAAAAACTCGTTTGTTAAGCACGATTTTGGGCATTAAAATTTTTGGTGCGATTTAAACGCCAGAATATATTTTAAAACAACATTAATCAAAAGAAGTAGCCTGTAGCCGGGTTGGTGGACTACACTTATTTCCCGACTTCTAGCAAATTTGGTCGGTGCTGTTTTGCAGATGTACGTGTACTATTAAGTACCTGCGTTCGATATTGACAATGCATTCTTGTGGTGGACACGTTGGTGTCAAAAATAGACCTAACATAATTTATTGTATTAATCAGCATAAACATCCAACCAACAAATAATAATTCATTCAGCAATTGTTCCAAAATAATTAAAATAGGTTTCGAAACTAGCCACACAGCTATTTTCAACTAACCGCCGACAGAATATAGCATCAAAACAAAGAAAGATATACAGTGCTAAAACAAAACAGTTTCCTAACGTTAAAATAAAAAATATCGTCATCAAAACATCAATTGTACATGGATGACGGATATGCCGTCCAGGTAGGGAGACTTGTCGAAAGGATTGTATAGGACTACACTTAAAGATAGTTCAGGCTTTCTTAAAATTCTCCGCTTTTAATCCCAGCTATCTGGGCTTGTTCAGCGATGAAATAGCACACAACAATAAAGAAACAAAATAATTCAATTGCTGTTAAAATTTAAAAGCTCTATAAAATGTGTAAGTATGAAAAATATAAACACATGAAATCAAATACTAAATGGATCGACGTACCATAATTACAAAAATTAAATCACGAAAGATTTTTCAATACCGTACATGGAACGCCATCGTTACTCGAGCATGAAAGTGCATTAAATCATATGCTTTTAACATCTACCATATTTTCAATCACGCTTGGACCGGCTTTGAAAGGTCAACTAAGAATTTAAGTAGCGGTACTTGGAACCTTAGCTTACAAAATTATGAGTGCTATAAATTAAAATAAACATCCTATTAATTTTTGAAACAAATAAGATTTCGCGCATTTACGAGCAAATGAATTCAAAGCTAAGTAAGTTAGCGTATAACTTTAAAGCTAAAGAATTAGAACTATTGATTTAAGCAATTCTAATATTTTTTCTGGTGACAAAACAAAAACACACACAACAAAAAATATGTATTTTTTGGAAAAATTAACATTCAAAACAAACAAATCTTGAGAACTAATTTAAAGGACTAGTTGATGTTGATTTTCGGTGCCAATTAATATTTGAACCAGAGGCAAGGCCACATTGCAGCTGACTAAAGGTATTGATGAGAACAGAACAACTTGCACAAAAAAACTTGTATCATAGTTTATGTTATATCGTTAAGTATCGATGCATAATGAATGGTTGGTCTAAAACAGTGGTTTTCCATCTTTTTCATTCCGCGACCCAATTTCCAATCCAAGGTAACTTAACGACCTTCTTCGGTGAGCAAAATTTAATTTTTGTCGCAAAATTCTGGTGATTTCAAAAAAAGGTCTTCACTTTGAATCTGTCTCTGATTTCTCGTATTAGTATTCTCCAAAAAAAGTCTAGACTTTAAATCAAAAATTTTGTTTATAAACGCTTTCGCGACCCCCAGAAATAGCCAAACAAACCCACGTTGAAAATCACTGGTCTAAAACTGTAACATGATACAAAATCGATGAAGAAAATACTCAAAAATTGATAAAAATACCATGTTTGATTCCTAAAAAGTTTGACGAAAAACGAACAAGCTGCTGAGTAACAAAAATGTTAAGAATTAAAGAGAAGAATCTTCGGAGCCCTTTAACTTTGCTTAACTACGTTTCTTTTTTCGCAAAAAACATTCAACGAAGAACTAAACACAGCACAGTGGAATTCAAACAAAGTTTAAAAGCAAGAATCTTAAAAATTCAGGCACCAAAAAGGCGCACATCTTAGCACATTATACGTTCTATCAACAACAATTATCAGAAGCATACTAATAGCTACCATTTCAAACGAATGTAAGAGTACATCTCTAAAAAGCTTCTAAAATTTAAGTGAAATATGAATAAGATAAAGCAGTGTACATACAAACCAATTGCATATTAAAAGCACACAATTTTACCAAACAAGCGGACAAATGAAATTGCGCTGCTTGACATTGTCCGGCGATATCGATTTTCGCGAACCATCTAAACGTAAAAAATTCGAACCTTCGATGTGCTCACCAGCGTCTGATCGTCATAGAAACTTGTTTCGATCACGACGTTGCCACTGAAACGTTGATGACGTAATAGATTTATTGTCTCAGGCAAAGGATTAAAGGCTGATTTATTGAAAGTACAATCCTACCGTAACTACATAGAATTTTTTTAGGTGACCTTAAACTTGAAATTTCGACATCACAAAAATGCAATCTGAGTATCACAAAAAAGCAAAAAAGCAACTATATGTCGAAAACATTAGTTAAAATTCTTCAGATAGAAGCACTCTACATAAAGCTAGTGTTCCAAATGCAAATGTTTAAAGGTGAGATTACGAAAGAAAAGTAAACTAACATTCATACATTTAGCTCCTCCCTGAACTGAAACTAAAATAAATTTTAACAGTAGATAGATATCGAAGTCACATTTTGCGCATCACCACCGTTTACACCAGACATGTAAAACTCGCGACCCGCGAAGGCTTTTTGAGGAATTATTCGGACAAGATGAAGTATCCGAACTTAGAACGATCCTGACCATGGAGCGAGTACAACTTTAAGACTTGATGTGAAGCTCTTTTATATTTTTCTGGTTTTTATCGTTAATTTGGAACGAAAATGATAAAATTTGATACAGAATAATAGTGTAGACTTTTTTTTCGTTTTCACCAAAAATCAAACGTATTATTTTAACTAATAAAGGAAACCTATGTTAAGACCAAAAAAAGCTCTTAAGCTTGTTTGGTGACGCGATTGCGGCCCGAGGTGAAACATTTTGGGTTAAAATTTTTCCGATGCGGCCCACATACAATCAAGAGTTCCACATGCCTGGGCTATAACACATTCTCGTCAACACCCAGTGATATAGGCTTGTGTTTATTTCGCAACGATTGTAAAGTTAACTTTATCTAGTTTTGGAAGCGTTTTTTAACAGTTATTTTCTTAAATGCTATCAAATTATCTGTTTCTATAAAAAAACGTTCGGTGATCCTTGATTTAAACTGTTCATATACAGGGCGTCCATAAAGTCAGTGTGCGCTTTAGAAAATTCATAACTGTATTTGTATTTGCGATAGAAATAATCTGTAAAAAATGTTATAAAGTTTAATGTACCTAGTTTTAAGTGTAGTTATTGAATAATTCTTCACCACAAAATTTGCAACAATTTTTAGGTAAGTAAAAAAATATTTTAATTTTTTCCAGAATCGTGGACCACTTTTCATTGGCCTCCACGTTCGCCATATTTTATGGGGACACGTGAAAACAACTGTGTATGCAGCCAAACCTAGTTCATTAGAAGATTTGAAAGCTAAAATAACTAACGTGATTTCAGGCATTACTGTAAATCAGTTGGCAAATGTTTTCCGTGAACTGCAAAATCGTATTACCCTTTTGTATTGCTAATGATGGAGGACATGTGGAAACTTAAATAAAATTTCAAAAAAACCTTAAAAAATATAGATTTACTTCTTTCTAATCCTTTTTGCAGATTATTTCTATCGCAAATACAAATACAGTTACAAATTTTTTTAAAGTGCACACGGACTTTACGCACACCCTGTAATGAACAGTTTAAATCAAGGATCACCGAACGTTGTTTTATAAAAACAGATAGTTGATAGCATTTAATGACCGCGAGTTGGTTTTCATAATCATTGCATTGGACTTCATAATATTGTTCTATTGTGCACTATGTCTACTTTGAATCGGTGCAACGCAACAATTTTTCATCATCATCGCTTGATTAGAAAGACAACATTAAACTTATCAAGTAAGTAATCGTCTAGCCATTGCCCAGAACTGCTTTCGGAGATGCTAAGTTGTCCGGTTGAAATTTTTTACTTGCTTTTCAATTTTTTATCTTAAAAGATAAATACAGATAATACAGGATATTAAAACTACACATTAAAGCATATAGGTAATATCAAGGAGCGATCAATTTATCTTGTTTTTAACACTCTAATGCTTCTTATGTTGCATAAGTGCATGTGATGATGATGAACGTTCATCTTCCATTTGTATTGAACCGGCATTTAGTAAAACAAATGAAGAATAAAACGATGAATAAAACCAAAGCTTATCAACGATTAAGTTATATTTACTTTACTTACCTTAAAACACTTGCAGGAAGCATCTGTCCGGCGGGCGCGGCTTCTATTATGGATTGCCAAGTGTTGGTCGAATCGGGAATTACAAAGCCAAATTCAAAAAACCATTCTAAAATTAAAGTTATTTATATTGCAAATAAAGCCCAATAAAACATTTTGTTTTGGAACAGCTTCAAAGTCATACTACAATATTCAATTGTAAAAGTATTATAAATTGCAAATTCAAACTATGAGTGACAATTTGTGAGTTATAAAAATCTATCAAATACAGAGTACATTGGCAATGCGGATAAGGCCGCAATTTCTCTCATATTAAATAATGGAATATGTACGAGTATTTTTACTCGTACCGGGCTTTGCAAAAGTCCTGTTACAGTTTATTTTTTTTAAATGCAATGTTACTGTTAGAATATTACGCACATCTTTTTACATGTAATTAATATCAAACTATTACAGATACTATTGCAATTACCAAAAAGTGTCTAAATTATAAATAGATAGTAATGGAAGCCAAAAGAATTGAAGTATCAGCTAGTGATGTACCGATACTTGAGTATCAGTATCGGTATCGGTGGTATCGGCCTATTTTTGTGGTATCGGCTAGTAGTATCGGTATCGGTAAATATAGCCGATACCTGCCGATACTTTTTAAGCACAAAATATAAAATTTTTTTTGTCGTATAAATATAAAAAATTTTTGTTCCCCCCTGGAACTGAATTGGATTTCTAACATAATTAATGATTTCTTTTACAGATTTGTAATAATATTGTAATGAATAACACAGGTCTACAAAATTTGATGGAGTATCAAAAACAAGAATAAAAACTATGCTTTCTAGCTAATTTGAGAATGCTGATTTCAAATCTGCCATCGATTTTGCCGTAGCAGGTCAAATTTTTCTGAAAATACAATTTTAAATTTTAGTGCTGCACATTGAAAAGCATTAATTAATGTGAAGCTGTGAATACAAAAGCACATACTTAGCACAAAGGAGAAAATAAATGGATTGAATACAATTTTATTGCAAAAGTTTCCTTCTTTTAGATTGACGAGAGATGTCTATCTTAGTAATTCTCAACGCGAGAATCTGAACATTCACGAAACCCCAACAATACTCTGCTCTCATACTGACATTCCATTTTCCCTGATACTTTTTTTCCATCACTTTTATATCTTGGTGAAATCTTTCACCCTATTCTTCACTGAATGCCCCTAAGTTTTTTGAAAAATACTTCAGATGACTATGCAGGAAATGTACTTTAACACTCATGTTACAGCGTAAGTTATGAAAAGCCTATAATAAGCTTTCAACAAGTTTGCTGAAATTTGGGTATTTTTTATTTTCCCTGGAAGTTTTTCACTACATTAGAGAATGCTTTCCATGCATTTAACTCTTCATGGTAGAAAGAAACGCCTGGAAACGCATCATGAAAATGCCAAACAGAGCAAAACACAGGATGATGCAGCACATAGGTAGGTAAAATGTTGCGTTCTAATAAAGAATGTTGTTGTGGACGATTTACAAAACTTATCAGCCAACAGATTTGTGCAGCAGCTTTTAAAAACTGCAGAGTTGGTGTATGCTATACAGCATTTTAAAGCTCTTTGGGGGAAAGTTAGTGTAAGATTACTTAAAAATTAAGGCTGATACAAAAACACGAACATCAGATTTGAAATCAGCGTCCCAAAGTTAGCCAAGGGCACATCTTTTCTACTTTGTTTCCAAAATTGTGTAGACTAGTGTAATGATAGATATATACCTGGAAAAAATTCAAAATGCAATAACAAGCTAGATTTAGTAAATACATTCTTTGGTGTTACTTACAAAAACTTTTACTGATGGTGCTCGATAGATAAAAAAGTATCGGTGGTATCGGCAGTATCGGTATCGGTATCGGCTCTAAATGGTGGTATCGGTAGTAGTATCGGTATCGGCTTAAAATGTGGTATCAGTACATCCCTAGTATCAGCACTCTTACGCGCGTGTCATGGAAAATCTGACATTGCTGAGATGTTAAACATCAGAAGAATGACTGTGCATTGAGTTGCAAAAGGTCTTGAAAACTCTTGAATCATTTCAGGATCGCCCTCGATCGGATAGGCCTCAGGTAATCAAGCGTGAAACCGTCAAAAAGGCCTCAGGAAATGATCCGAGCCTGAAAATGACAAAGTTTGCTCAAAGGAAGAAGATTTCGGTGTCCACCGTGTCTAGGGCGATCAAAAACGGGGGAGGAAAGAGCCTAAGACTTTTGAAAAAATCTCTCTAAAGTCGTTTGATGATTCAAAGCGTTTAGAGAGGAGCACCCGCCTTTTGAATACTCGTATGAAAAACCATGAAAGTTGCATCCTCATTTTTTCGATGAGAAGACGTTTACGGTCGATCCAGTCAGCAGAACGACTGTGTTGTAATATTTGGTAAAGACATTTCTGAAATCCGCAAGGTGTCGACAATCCTGCGTCTATGATGATGCTTGGTGTTGTAGCCTCAAATGGAGAGAAGATGCCGCCAGTGTGACAATGTCAGATTTTCCATGACACGCGTGTAAGAGTGCTAATACTTCAATTCTTTTGGCTTCCATTACTGTCCCACTCTTGGATGGCCTCGGCTGATTTCAAAGGCTTCTTACACAGATTAGTGGTGTGGTGTTAGCACTTGTCTACAGTTAAAAGGTGATGAGTGTCGTGTGTGTGTGTGTGTGTGTGTGTGTGTGTGTGTGTGTGTCAAGCATAGTGGGCATTGAGATGTGTAAGCATCAGGGTTTACTGTGTGTAGGCAACTTAGCAAAAGTGGTAATTTGTTGGCTCTAAGTTGTGCCAGTTTGGTACCCTTGTCACGTGATAAGGTTTGTTCTGATGAATGAATGTCATGGGGTATGGTGTTAGTAACTTTGTTATTTTTTCTGGAACTGACGTATTGTGAAGTGATGGTAGGGTGAATGTGTTTGAAATTTTCTTTATATTCCTCAGGTACTATGTCTGAAGTTGATATGATGATGTTAATGTGAGTATAAACGTAATAAGTATTGATAAACAATAAAATCCCAACAAAAACATATTTTATACCTTCTAAACACTTTCCCTTGAAAAGTACCCTCTGCTCCAGGCGAAACTTCTCCATTAATTCTTTAGAGGAAAAGTTAATTTCTCTTGATACAGTCTTACATTTGAGGATTTTCTTAGTAACGCGAGCTGTAAAAGTTTAAATTATTTAGATAACATATATAAAATTAGAGTTAAAATCAGTTTCTCAAAAAAGTTTTCGATGGCAATGTTGGAGCGAGATATCTTAAATTAAATTCATAAAACGCAAAAATTGTATTGTATCCGACAGACTGTTTCATCCATTATCAGGTATTGAAATACACAGCGCTAAATTAAAAGCAGATATTCAGCAGAAAAATTAAACTAAAACTGTAAATTAAAGCTGGAAGACTAAAGATTAAAAAATTAAAAATTGAACATTAAAATTAAAGTTAACCCGGCAAGAACTAAGATGTGGTAGAGATGTTCAGCGGTTGAGGTCGTGAGTTTATAGTGGTAGGTCAACGACAAAAACACGATAATTTTTGATGCATAGCGCAAGTGGTACGTGCCGTGACAGGAGCATGAAGACGTGCAAGTGCGCAAGGACGGGAGATGAAGAGCAGCGCGGGCTCTCAACTATGGCCATTTGGTTTAATAAGAGATTAAGAAATTAATCTAAAATTACAAAAAATATTTTTAAACACAAGAAAAATTTTAATTTGTTTTCATTTCTAATATTTAGCTTTTGGTTTTTAGCCTTTCAGCCTCAGTTTTCAGTTTTAGTTTAATTTATTATTTTTAAGCTATTTTTTTATACTGAATTTCTGCTTTTTAATTTAGTGCTCTGTATTTAGATATTCCGAAGATTTCTTAAACGAGTGACACAGTCTATCGAACCCAATAAAATTTTTGCTTTATTGGGGAATTTTAATTCAAGATTAGTAATATATATGCAAAAAATACTATTAGAAATTTAAAATGGTTTTTGGCATTTAATTTAAAATAGAACGCCTTCATACGAGTACTTATACGAAAAATGTGTTGCAAAATCATTTATAAATTATTGAAATAGAAACAGAAAAACGATAAACGTCAAAAAATAGAAAAAATGGCAAGGCCAAATGAAAAATCAACGACGTTTTTCACTTAATTAGTAATTGTTGCACAAAAGTAAGGTTTTTTTCTGTATTAAGAGTTAAAATTTTTATTAAGAGTAATTTAAAAGCTATTTTAAAAATTTTGTCTTTTAATGAAAATTGATGAAAAGTACAAAGGAAAAATAGTTCAATTGATTTAGAAGCATATGACAGGAAACCAAAACCAAGATAAAGTCCAGAGTGGCAGAAAAGTATGCTTCACCAGTACAGAACATAAATAAAAACAGATAACGGGAGTTGTATGACTGTTTTCATTAAAAATAGTTTTGAGGTAATGGACTCGATCAAGGAATGGATGATGATTTTCTTATTTGCCCTGCTGATGGAATAAAGACAAGGAGAATTTAGAGAAATAAAGGTGGGAAAAAATGGAGTCAATTGAAGTAAGATAGAATACTTAAATGTGAAAGAGAAGCCAACAAACAACTAGATTATAAAAAGCAAAGATTGCAAAGTTCAAAAGGTTTAAGTACTGAATACTGACTGCCTAGAAAAATGCACTGCATAGATAAGAGATAAAGAAAGACAAAAGTCGGCAGTGTGGTCGAGTGGTTAGAGCGCCAGGATAGTGATGGACATGGTCTCGGTTCAAAGCCTACTTGCGCTATTCTGTTGTGTCCTTGAGAAAGACACTTTATGGCACTTTCTCCTGTTTAGTGGTCTTGGCAAGCAGTTCTAAATTTCAATCACATGTCTATTAAATTTCAAGTGGACAGCAATATCTTGGCATCTCCAGAAGCTGGCCGGGGTAATTGCTTACCCTATGTATTAGCACCTCCGTTGCTTTCCTGCGAGTCAGAAAGATAAATATAGATACAAAATAAAAAAAAGGGTTGGAGTAAAGTTTGGAGAAAATAAACAACAAAATGGTATTAAGCAAAAGTAAAATAAAAATTTTACAATGACACAATGATGTACTGAAGAGACATCAATACATGAAGCAATTAAGCTTGAAATTTTAAAATTTTGCTTGTTGATAGACTTAACAATCATAAATATACAAGATGGAGTCAAAAAGTAATGCAACTTTTTTTTGTTACTTTAAAAATACAGAATGCCACAAAACAAATCATGCATCAAAATTAAGTTGCATGTCAGAGGTTCAAACTGCTATTTTTCAACATAGTCACCATCACATTCAATAGCTGTGTTCCACCTTTGAATGAGGTTTGCTTTAACATGACGCTGCCCGACCATACACAAGCATCGGAACAAGGGAAGCAATCATTCCTTTTGGGTGGACAATGTGCCACATCCTCCAATCTCCCGACTTAGCACTTTCAGATTACCATCTCTTTGGTGCAGTGAAAGATGCACTGATAGGCAAACATTATGGCAACGATGAAGAAGTGAAAATTGTTGTCAAGAATTGGTTTTGTAAGCAACCACCTAAGTTTTACAAAACTGGAATACATGCTTTCATTCGAAGGTGGAACACAGCTATTGAACACAATGTTGACTATATTGAGAAGTAGCAGTGTGAACCTTTGACATGCAGCTTAATTTTGATGTATGATTTGTTTTGTGATATTCTGTATTTTTAATATGACAAAAAATTGCATTATTTTTTGATTCACCCTCATATTACAAAAGGATGCTAAAGATGAAAGTGGTAGACTGAAAAAAAGATTTATGGATGAGGGAAAAAGAAATTAGCTAGTACTTCAAATTAAAATAAAAGATGAAGAGAACAGAAGTAGATAGAAGACATTGATTTCCTGTGGTAACCTCTGAATCTGAAGAAAAGCCAAAAAAATAAAATATTTGATTTTACACAATTTTTTTATTAAAATTTGTAAAAAAACGTACTGGTAAATACAAGTCACTTTCAGCTTTTTTGCAATGTATTGAGTTAACAACCAAGTTCCTTCCTTTTTTTTTAAAAATTTTTTTAAAGGTTTAGTAAAAACTACAACTATTTAATCAATGATGTGTTCTCCCTTGTTGTTTACAACTTCTTCTCACTGTTAAACAAGATCTTTAATACCTCTTCGGAAAAAATCACTAGGTTTTTAACTCAAAAAATTCATCCAACCAAGCCGTTAGTTTGCATCAATATTGAATGAAACTTTGCACATAGCATTTGAAAGAGATTGAAAGCCACACCCACCATACTTACCAAATTAATTAAAAAAGCAGTAGAAACTTAGTTGCCAATCCAATATTTAAAACAGTTTAAAAAATGTTACAATAAAACACAAGAACATGCATACCTTCATGCACTTTGTCAGGCAAAGAAAGATCTTCTTCACTTTGCCATAAAATTTTTCCTGATGAAGCATCCCTAAGGTTCATCCAATTTCTAAACAAATTAAACAAGTTGCATTTAGCAGGTGAGGTCTAATGTACTTAAACAGAATGGTACAAAACCTTATGCTAATTCTCACATTGCTGCATAATCATTTTTATACATTGGAATTTTTAATTTAAAAGTTATTTTATGTTATAGTGCAGATAGCAGATTTATAAGATAATCTGTAATAGGCTAGGAGAGGATAAGAGAGAAAAAATTAATCTTTTTTGAACAATTTTTGTTAGTTAATCTAACTTTTATTCTAAATGTAATTTTTTTCAAACAGCAGTCAAGTTAAAATGCATAATTTCTATTTTACAAGCTATCACTGTAAATTTAAATCAAATATTTAAAGAAAAAAAAACTAATTACTAACAGTTTAAAACCATTTAATATTTGTTGATTTCTTTGAGAAGTTGACATCACTAACACTAACTCAAGTAAACAATGTGTAAGTGCTCTAAAAGAAGTGGCAAGATGTTAGTAAAGCATAAACAACAAAAAAAGTTCAAATCATAAAAATGCAGCTGAAGACAAAAGCATATAAAAGCCCTGCAGAAACAAAAAAGTCAGCCAACAAAAAAATGCATAAAAAATAAGAAATGAGAGTACCACATGAAAAAAGAAAATACTTTTGACAAATTAAAAAGCACTGTATAGCGGAAATGTAAACACCTAAATTAGCATCATGATCAAAAATATGCAGTGACTGAGACACAATTATAAAAAGCAGTAAAAAGCTACAACTCAAAACATATTGCAAAAGCTCAATATAAAAGCACAAAAATTCACTTTGATAAAACCTTTAATTGAATATTTATAAAAACCAACAAAGACACAGGTTCTAAAAGAACTACACTTTGCTAAACCAACTAAAATTATTTTATATTAAAATACAAAAATAACTACACCAAGAAAAATATATAAAAATTACACTTCTTCAAAAATGGATATTAAATGAATTGACACAAAATTAAAAATATACTTATGAAAATTAATCATTTGATGTCAACAAAAAAATTCAAGTTTTTCATAAAAACCAATTAAAGTAGTTAAAACAAAATTTTTATTTAAATCAAATCTTTTGTTGCCAAATCTCTAAAGCAATGCAAACACAGCATTTGATCAAGTAGCTAAAATATAATCGATTAATCTCATAAAAAGCAACGACTTTTAAAGCAGTGCGTAAACTATGCAAATGTAAGTCAAAAAATTGACAAACAGTCAAATTACATTGAAGTAACAACAAAACTGGAATGTTGGTGTGCTTGAGCAGGCACGAACAAATGCAAGTTTGGATAGCCTGATGGTAGTGGTGAAACAGAGATATTGCTATTCAAATTTTTTGGAGTCATCAGAGCTGGTAATTGATATACAGGATTGGTTTGAGTCAACCTTGTAGGAATTTGATACTGATTTGCAAAATGAAGCCTAGGTGTGAAAGGAGAATAAGTTCTGATACTCTTTTGACATAAAGTGCTTATCTGACTTTGAAGCAAATGTGGAGGTTGCAAAACTTTTTCTTCATTAACTGGTTGAAAGTATGCCATGCCATTTGCAAACAGAGCAACTACTGGACGACCATCCACAACCATTATTGATTGAGAATTGGAAGCATTTAAAACAAATTTATTACAAGAATGCTTTTTTGGTTTAAAAAGTGCACGATTAATAGTAACTACTTTTCCCTTAACTTTAAACTCCTTTCCTTGTGAACTTAATCTAATTACTTCATCAGCTACAGCAATGTTTTGAAAGGTGACAAAACCATATCGAGCCATTGAGTTAGGAGAGTCAACAATATTAGTTTCAATGATTTTTCCATAAATACAAAAAACACTTGAAATATCTTTGTGAGTTGCTGAATCTGGGAAGTTACCCACAAATATACGATTTCTTATAATATGAGATTTTTCATTGACAGGTTGAGGAACATAATCCGTAGTTGATATAGAAGTTATAGAATCTTTAGTTTCAGACAAGCATAATTCTTCTTGGTTTCTTAGCATGCTGCAGAAATCTTAAAAAATTGAGGCCACTTAAAAACAAAGATAAATGTTGCAATGAAAAAACTAAACCAAATACAAGTTGTAAAGTAGCTAAATCATTTTGTAAAAATTAAGATTAAATATAATCAAAATATCAATCAAGTTGATTAAATCATTTTTTACAAAAATAATTCTTTTCTTTATTATCAACAGTGTCTTGAAACAAAAAAAGCATTAGATCCAAATTATTTTCATAAAACTACTAGCTTCAAAACGTCTAGTTGTTGATTACAAAAAATGAATTAATACAGCAATTTTATTGGCTTAAAAAAAACTACTAAATTGATTTTAGTTGAAGCAATAAAACATGAGTTAAAAAGTTCAAAGATAACTTTTTTTTAATATAGCACATTGCACGTACACTCATATTTTAAAAAAATCAGACTTAGAAATTAAAACTATTTCAACCCATGGGCATATGACATTTGATAGCATATGACTTAAAGCACTCCTCTAATAAACTAACTACAAAACCTAACCCAATATAAACAATTTTCAGACCAATCAAACTAAGAAGTCTTTTATGGCAGTGCCATACCCACTATAAAGAGTTAGCTTTTACTAAAATTGTTTCAAATCAAATAAATTTTGATGAATCTATTTATAATTTAAAATTAACATTAACATAAATTGAAATTAAAAACTAAACAATGGTACACAATTTATATGAGCTATAAAGAATTCTACATAGTGTCTATTTTTCTGGATACCATGCACAAAAGTTGTCTATCTTTCTATTACAAATAACTTATTGTAAAGATCTGCTAAAGTAAAATAAGTCAATTTGTTTTTCAAAGCTTGTTTAGAATACTCAACATTTTATTGTTTTGCTTTTATATTCTACATCTGGGATTCTTTATTTTTAGGCTACACCCTTTTCTCTGTATAAGTTCTGAACAAATATAAATTTTCAAGTCCCACTGAGGAACACAACATCAATTTAAAAATCTCTGATGTATATAGTTTTTTGAAAAACATTACCAATCAAACTTTTGTAAAAGTAAAGCTTTATCCTAACAATAAAAACGAATAATTGGACTGGAAATGTATCTTATTCTGTGTCATCATTATTGTTTGGAAGGGCATTCACTCTGGGTCAGTCACAAACAAGACTGGGGCCAAGGGTTTATCCTTTTACTACCCCAGGTTGCCGTATTGCCTGGATCTGATGCTGGCAGTGATGGTGTTAAGTTTTGTCATCCAAAATCATTAGAGCTCGTGCTTCATGTGGTGCCTGATGTATGGGGCATGCTATTAAAAGTGGATGATGGTTTGTTCAGAGGCGCCATACTTGCAATTTGTAAAGGTGCAAGACCTTATTTGTGCATAGATGAATGGAATCACCCAACACCAGTCTGCAAGCAATTGAGCTTAACCTAAGCTGTTCAGGGCAAGTTCAAGCCAACAAGCCTGGCACTGGTTGAGTATGAAAACATGAAGCCTGATGTATTCTCACAGTACTCTGTGTTTCATCTGTAATTTGTTCACTGAGAAGTGCAGATGCCTAATCTGGCAAATTATTTAATAGATTCTGTGCAGCTGCACAAACAGGCATCTAGATCTTAATCTTTCTTGGCAAGCATCCAAGGACCCACCTAAAAGATTATGCAGCATATGGTCAGGGTACAGGGATCCACAGTAAGCCAAGAAAATGTTGCTCCTAATCAGCAAAGCTCAGCTGGCTGAATGCCTGAAAGTATGGGTAAGTGGTCCGTTGCAGTGGGATGCAGTGACTATGTGCAAGGCGTCATTCAGGACATTGTCTTTGAGGCTAGTGTGAGCACTGTAACACCATACTGGTGCACAGTACTCAGCTGTTGACCAGTGTGCACTGCTTTGGCACCAGCACTCTGTCCTGAGCCTACAAGGTGCCTCAGCAGTGTGACACACAAAGACAGTTTTTTGCACAATACCACTAGATGGTAGCAGAATGCAAGCAATCTGTCAAGTTTTACCCAAGATAAGTAGGAGTTGGACAAAATGATAAAAGTCTATTGCTATTGTAGACTTTTGGCTCACGTTTGGCCTCTTGGTTGTTTATATGAAAGGCTGCTGTCCCTGTTTTAGTGTGACTGAGCTTCAACCTTCAAGTCTGAAGATCGCTCAAAGTGTAGTCATATCTTGACATGAAGTTCCCTTCAGGTCCTTCCAGTTTCCATAAGAGTGCACCAATGCTAGATCATCTGCACAAGCAAACTTTCTGGAAATGGTGGAGGGCAGGTCATTGGTACAGATGTTGAAAAGGAGAGGAGCTAAGACTGGTTGCTGAGAAATGCCATTTTTCAGACAGCACAAGCTATTGGGGTCTAGAGCTTTACCAGGTTCTAAGTGTTGGCAGGCAGCAGTAAATTCTTATGTTTGTTTCTTATAAAATTTATTTGTAAATTTAAATTGTTGTCCAAAAATGTAGTTATGAATACGAATATTGAAGTTTTTATACCTATTAATTGCCATGAACATGCACTCTTTGTTGTGTTCATACATTGGATTATAAATTATGAGTTGCATAATTAATATAACATCCATTATTTTTTTTACTAATAGGCATTTAATTAAATTTATCTTAGTTTTAATATTGCTAACAATTACAACTTATTAAATTGTTTTGAGCGATGTGAATAGTTTAATTGAATTAGCGCATTAGTGCAGTGCATCCAGAAAAATGGAAGAAATAGAATTTGCAACTATCTACAAAAAATGACTGCTTGGATTTTATTTTTTTGGCAAATAGATTGTATGCTAATTTTCTTATTATTGATTAGTTATAGTTTTATATATATTATTGATTATTAATTTACAAGACAAATTAGAGATTTTAATTATATTTGCTAATGCTGAAAGTGCTGAATATAACTGCTTACAGCAAAACACAATTATAACCTCTCCAAACTAAAGTATATAAATTGCTAAGTGAAAAAAATTTTAGGTCCAAATAAAAATGGTCCTAATTAGGGATGTAAACTCAAACTTGGACTTGCCAAAAACAGTTTTGAGTCATGTAACTATGACATCTAGATTTCGTGCAGCATTAACAATTAGGTTTCACAGATTATTGCTATTATTACCTATTAAGAATAAAAAACTGTTAAACCTTGAATAAAAAATGAAAGAGAAATTACAATATAATTTTCTTCATACTCTTCTTCTTGACTGTTCTGAATTTTATAATTGTTTCTTACTCTCTTATGCTCAAGATTGTTACTTTTTTGTAACAGAGAGTGTTCAATCTTGTACAGAACAAAAACATTGCCAGTTCGATTTTTTGCAACATATTTCAGTTCTTATCTGACTACTTCCATAGAAGTCAAAGGGATAATTCTTAGTTTTAGACAGGGATGTACATTCAGGCTTGAACTCAAACTTAACTCTTTTGCTCCAGGTATTTTTCAGTACCAAACAAGACAAAAATTTTCTCTTAAGTTTATTAATTAGTTCCAATTTTATTTGTTTAAAGAGCGATTTAAAGTTTATATCATCTAAAAGCTTGTTTCTTTCTGATTAAAATGATATGCAATTTTTTAAAATTGAATAAAAAATGACTTAGTAATAAATAAAAGTATTGACCCTATGTCTTTTTTTCTTCTTGTGCCACAGTGTGGCAAAATATTTCAACTTTTTCAGTCACTAACAGTAGCTAAAGATCTAAACTTTACATTGGAAAAAAAAGTTTTTCAAAAGGAAAAGAAATGAACGGCTTATTCAAAAAAAAAGCAATTGACATATATATTCTCGCTCATGCAAGTGATCTCAAAGAGATTGTGTGTGTTTGCATGTGGCTTTAAAAGTCATGTGATCCAATTGAAGCAGAAAAGCCAAACAAATAATCGCACAACAAAATAAGATTTTCTGCATCAAAATGCTGACAATTGTCCATGCAGCAAATTGTTTGCTGTTGCTAATCCTGTGTGCTGAAGCATAGCACCACACTAAGTTGCATGCTATGCATGCAATGCAAAACAGGAAGCCAACTGAGTAAGATAACCTGGACTGAAAGAGTTAAGACTTAGATTTGCTTAAATTTTGACAAGTCAACATCCCTGGTCCAAATTATTGTAAATAATATTTTATTTTCGCGATTCAACTGTTAGAAAGCCTGAAAATATTTTTCTCTTTTTGCACACCATTGATTCACCATAGATAAATCATTGACAATTAATAAAACCATTGACTAAAGGAGTGCAACCCTCAAACATGTGCCAATTTTTAAGAAAAAGCTGCCTTCCATAATGCTAAGTGTATTGTAAAGTTACGGTTGATGTCAAAAAAAGCTTTTCAAGTGTGAATTTCAATGTTGTCTTTAAGGTTATTCTTCCTTTTTGTTTAATTTTACTTCATGTGATTGTTAAAAATAAACAAAAGCACACTTAGAGAAAATGTTTAACTTGTTAAAATTTGATGACCAAAGCATGCATTCATTTCAATGCAACTGGTAAGAATTTAATCATCCAATGTTAAGTTTTATCAACTTTACTTATAGTTTAAAAGCATAGTTTTCAAAAAATAAATAGATTCAATTTTTAAAAATTATAGTCATGTGCAATTTGGAAACTTTATATAATTTTAAATAAAAAATTGATAACTTTATGCATTTAACAAATAAAAAAATTAAAATATAAATTATAATTTATAGATCTGTTATTCGGATTTTGCATGGTGTATCAGCTTTACAGTTATTATTTTGCATTTGCATTTTTAATCAATTATTCAACAATTCTTTTATGAAAACCTCAAGTGACAAAACCAGGTCATTGACCTTGATCTTTAAACTAAAAGGCAAAAATTTCTCAACATTTTATTCATCTGAAGGGGGCTAATTTAAGCCGAAAACATTTACGTTTTTTTTTTTTTTTTTTTTTTTTGGTATGAATGTATTGGTGTTGCTATATATAATTGTGGTGTGGTATACTCTATCCCTAAATCGTATAACTTATAGATAAATAATTATGTATCCACAGTGTTTATTCTTAAAGGATGATAACAAAATTTCTCCTAGTTATTGTACTGCACATCATGTTTAGATTCTTCTAATAGAAAAAGTGCTTATGTTCCATCTGAAAATTAATGTTTATGTTATCTACTTTGTTACAATTTAGCAGGGCTTAAATAATAAAGGAGGTAGACTCTTACACCATAAAGATAAAATAACACCTTTTTTATATTTTCAGTTATAAAATTGGGGTTTAGCTTAGGTTTCTTGTTTTAGGGTTAACTTGACTAAGATTAAATTTTGATTAGAAAATCAAATTTAAGTTAAGTCAGAGATACAAGCTGCCCTTGTTATTTGTAAAGCAGGATCATGCAACTCACATAAAAATAGTAAGCAGAAAATTTGTCATAGCCATATAACAATAGCAAAAGCCATATACATATTTTACAATGCTAACTAACTGTCAAAGCAAAACAAAATCAATATTATGTCAATGTATCAGCAGCAACAGAAAAATCCACAGGAAACTAAATTTAGTTATTTTTACAGTTTTACTCAACCATATTGTTCATGATTCTTCAAGTTCCAATATATAAGAAGTATCACATTTTTTTATTTTGATCTTTGTTTCACTCTATTGCGATAATTTTGTTTCTTAGTATTATAATGAAAATAAAAATATAATATTAATGCCACTAAATATCAATACCCTGCTAATAAAGCAAAAAGATATAGGTTTTGTTCATTGTTCTCTATTACTAACCTTGCAGGCTTTGGAAATTTCCCCAAAATTAAAAGCTTATCAAGCCAAAACAGCAAATAGTAAATGAGATCCAAATATAGGGGTTTATCAAAAAATGGAAACACTTAACATTTTATATTAAAAATAACTGTTTCTTTACAGATATTTAAAAATAAGTTTACTATATGTTATAAAAAGGCCAGACCTTTTAGACTTTCAGAGAGGCCAAATTGTTGGTGCTCGTATGGCAAGCACTAGTGAAACAGAAACTGCCTGAATACTAGGCATGTCAAGAGGTACTGTCTCAAAAGTAATGATTGCCTTTGAAAGCAAAGAAAAAATGTTTTCAGCAAAGCACAGGCCTTGCCAAAAGTCTAAGTTGTCTAAGACTGTCGACTCTAAATTAAATTGTTAGAAAGGATAAAAAAAATTTGGCCCCTAAATTCACAGCAGAGCTCAATAAACATCTGCAAAACCCAGTTTCCATGATAACTGTTCATTAGGAGCTGCACAGATCTGGATTTCAAGGAATTAGAAAACCTCTGCTCTCAAAGACAAATGTTTCAAAGCACTTAGAGTGGTGCAAAAACCTCCAGAGTTGGTCCCTAAAGCAGTGGAAAAACGTGATTTTCTCTGACGAATCATTGCTTACCTTATTTCTGACCTCAGGCTGTGTGTACGTTTGGAGCACCCTAAAGAGGCATTTAATCTAGACTGCCTTCTCCCAACTGTAATGGTGGGGGTTCTGTGATGATTTGGGGTGCCATTTCTTGAAAGTCTGCCAGACCAATGATAGCCCTTCATAAAAGAATTAACAACCAAGACTATTTAAGAATTTTGGGCAACCAAATTTTTCTTATGGCTCAAGGACTGTTTGCAGAGGGCAACGCCATCTTTCAAGATGATAATGCCCTAATCCTTACAGCTAGAATTGTCAAAGAATGGCATGAAAAACATTCTAATGAAGTTGGGCATCTCATCTGGCCACCACAATCCTCATATCTCAACATTAAAGAACATTTATGGTCGATTTTAAAGACTTAAATAAGAAATCGATTCCCGCACCATCATCTCTAAAAGAACTGGAGGGTGTTTTAACTGAAGAATGGTATACAATTCCTTTGGAAACAATTTACAATTTGTATGAATCAATACCTTGGAGAATTGAGGCTGTAATTGCTGCAAAAAGTGGCTCTACACCATATTAAAATAAATTTTGTTGATTTTTCAAGGTGTTTCCAATATTTTGACAAACCCCTGTATATACTTTAATCAAGACAGACATTTTATTTGTTTGGCAAAAAATGCACAAATGTAAAAACTGTGACAGATAATTTAACTAGTACCAGTTTAAAATAAGCAATTGAGCTTTTAATAGTTAAAGTACAAAAATAGTTGAGTATCTTTAAAATTTATTTTTACAAATTAAAAAATTTAACAGTCAGCAATATGGTGCAATAATCAAACAATTGTCTAAATGGTGGTTAAAATAACAATAAATGTATAGCAGTGGCATGCAGTCAAGGCATGCAAGTCATGCAATACATGACCAACGAACTTTTCTAAATACAAAAAAATTATATCTATCATATAATCTAAATATTATATATAAATATATATTCATAGCCGCACCTGGCAGAGGGCAAAGGGGGAAGTGACAAAAAAATATTGGAGCAAAACCAGAATTTTTCAGGCAGCGATATGAAAAATTTGGGCCAAATCAGGAATTTTAAAGCAACGACAATGATCAGTTGCAAAAAATAGTTACTAAATTTAGGTGAAGACTTTTTTTTAGAGAACACCATGATTTTGGAACGGAAATTGGTTTTCATCCTAGAATCTCAGATAAATATTTTTGTGTTATCCGTAAAGCACTAGAAAATAATGATTTGGACAAAACTTTGTTGCCTTCCAAAATTTTTTTGGCTGGTACGCCTATGGATTCAGTGAATAGGCACACCAATTGCATGACCAGCCTCAGAGATCACTGCACACCACTGATGTATAGTCTACACAAACAGGTAACATATGTCATACATGTAACAGTGTTGTAAGATATTCTTAATTTTATATTAGTTAGGTAGAATATTGGCAAAGCTGTATTTGTAATAATAAAATGAATAAATGTTCCAACTTAACTTTTCTCATTCATTAAAATATGGAGAAAAAACTAAAAAATAATAAAAAAAAGATTTTGCACAAATGTAACAGGTAAGCTCAGTTGTATTAAACATGGCATTCTAGCTGGGGTAACCTCCCAAAGAGCTAGAAGAGAACATTTAAAATTGCAAAACAAGTTTCAATACAAATTCAAATTTATTTATTTGTAGAAAAGCAATAAAATACCAATAAAATACTTATTGAAAGAGTATGTTCAGCTGTGCTTACTAGAGACAGCAAAAAACCATATAATTATTGAGTCAACTGCCACCTTAATTCAAAGATTAAACAAACAATAAAAAGTGAAAATGAACAAAGTGCACAACAATAAAAAAAAGATCTATATTAATTTTGATATGTATCAAGCAAATAATTTTTGTATCTTTTATTAAACAAAAAGGGGTGAAAGATTTTTTAGTTCATGTGGTAGTTGAAGCCATATGGTTGGTTTTTTATTTTCATTTCATTTTTGAAACTCAGTATGAGATCTATTTATAAAATAATTGTTTTAAACTGATTGATGTGTTTCATAATTGTGAAATTTGTAAATAATTGCTGAGTAAAGTCGAATTTCTATTACAATTCTGGGCTTGTATTTGCTTATCTCTAGTTTGTATTTATTATTTATATTAAACTTAATTTTTGAAAAAGTAGTTGTGTGTGAGCATTGTATTTACTGAAAGTCATTAAATAATACATTTTTGGAAGTTTCATTATTGGATCTACAGTTATTTTTGTTGCCCTATCCCAACTTGTGATACAATATTGAAGATGCAAATATATTAAGCTGTAATAAATGATTCATAGAGTTTTAATATCAACAAAAAATTTACAAACAAACAAACAAACAAAAACAGATTTATAAACAACTAAAACATATTAGTCACAAAAAGTGACCAATATGCTGCCAAAGCAATAAAGAAATGTTCACCAAAAATAATATATATGATATACACAATATACAAGCACATAAAAGTAAGCATTTAATATTTGCGATGGCCCAGGATCTTTTTGATATTTTGGAGCACATATTTTGAACAAGATTTTGGGTCTTTTCAAGAAGTCACCATAAGCAATTTTTGTTTGTAAAACTAACCCAGATGCCCCTGTGGTTACAATCGCTTCCTGAGAAATCCATTTTCTTTTGGTTTCTTTTTTATTCCATGCTGATGCTGAAAGGGGGATTCCTGGTTAGTTTCACTGAAAAAAATCGCATACAGTGACTTCTTAAAGAGACCCCTTGATTTTTCCAATTTCATTTATTATCAATAATTATTCCTAAATACTTTGAAAAAATTTTTTCTTTTTGCAGTA
Organism: Diplosoma virens; assembly: GCA_963680785.1. Taxonomy (NCBI): domain Eukaryota; kingdom Metazoa; phylum Chordata; class Ascidiacea; order Aplousobranchia; family Didemnidae; genus Diplosoma; species Diplosoma virens. The sequence goes on along the minus strand of OY796890.1, from coordinate 5,855,658 downwards.
ATTTTATTTATCTTAATATCAAATTTAACAATTTTTTCTCAGTAATTAGTATAAAGTTAGTTTTCTTATGATTAATTGTGTATTTATTAGCTTGTATCCAGTTATCAATTTTAGATAATTCTGCAGTCATTCCTTTTTCAAAAACTTTATAGTTTTTATTAGCAAGCGTCAAATTAGTGCCATCTGCAAAAGGAGCCTATTTTGATGCTTCCTCTTTTTCTATTCCACTTCCATTTCATTTATTATTACTAATAATTCTATAACATGATAACTCTACCTATTGCTGTAGTGGTGGTGCTTAAAATAAAGTCGATAATAATAATAATAATAACAATAATAGTTACAGTCAAATCGCGTTCATCCAAACTTCGATAATTGGATTCCCTGCTTATCTATTTCCCACTGAAGTGCTGAAATGGATTTCCTCAATTGCATTTTAATCCGGGAACCCCGCATCGGGTTAGACACCTTAAATTAAAAACAAAAACTTTTTTATTATCAGTGTTCCCTCTAAGAAAACTGTACACTGCGCAATTTTTTTTTTCAGGGAGCATGAAAATTAAAAATTGCGCCAGCATACCTTTATCAACTGCAAGATAATTTACTTCATAAGCAAAACCAAAGACCTTTCTTTTGGTCTTCCATTGAATTTAACTTGGGGAATGTGAAGACCATTTCTTTTTTGTCTTGACTTCAATTACAACCTGATTTTTTCGAATTAGGCTCCATAAGAACTTAATTCTGTAACTCGAATTTAATTAAAGACCAAAATAAAGTCTTTATTTTGATTGCGACGTGATGTTTTTCATTTAAGCTCCAAAACCTCCAAGTCCCACTTGTCAAATTTAATGGAAAACCAAAAAATTGCTTTTATTTATCCCTTTCACTACAAATTTTTTTTTAAAAAGGAATTTTTATATTTTTTTTCCAAATGAAAAAATATTTCATTTAAATCTACTTTAAGAAAAAAATTAAAAAAAAAAAACAAAATTACAAGTTAATGATGAGACATATTTGTCCTATTAGTCATTTTATTTCTTTTTATTTTATCTCTATTTTTATCTTCCTTACTCGCAGGAAAGTGACGGAGGCGCTAATACATAGGGTAAACGATTAACTCAACCTGCTTCCGGAGATGCAAGATATTGCTGTCCGCTTGTAATTTAATAGGGATATGACTTTAATTCAGAACTGCTTGCCAAGACCACCAAGCAGGGGAAAGTGCCATAAAGTGTCTTTCCCAAGCACACAACAGAATGGCCGAGTGGGTTTTGAACCGAGACCATGTCGATCACAATCCCGACGCTCTAACCACTCGACCACACTCAATCACGCCATTTTGAGTGGGACGTATAGGTCCCAATAGTCCCTTAACTGTAGGGTTAAAAAAATTTTAATTTTGCTGGACACATATGTCCCAATAGAAGTGAAAGAGTTATGAATAGACTTGTAGCTCTCCACGCTACGTCACAATTAAGTCTTTGTTTAAAATGCGCGGGAAAAATATGCAGCTCTCAATACTTACGTCATAATCCAATGCATGTGATAGCATAGCATACTCTCAATGCTTTTGTCTAAAATGCATTTGATGAATAAGAAGCGTTCTCTTTTTGGGACAGTATCGTTTTGACTGGTGTCGAGGGAAGTCGCAAAATCATGAAAGTGAAAGGTTGTTCCTGATTCTATTTGAATAAACTTTCGACTTTGCTGATCATTCTATTTGAATAAGATTCTGTATAAATAAGAATAAGCTGTTAAATAACTTGTATCGTGATAATTGAATGGAAGTAAACTTTCTGAATTTCTCGAATAGACGGAAAAGAATCAATTCCTGGACTCTCGATCTACTATACATCTAAGTGGCTGTAGAAGTATATGCTAACATATATAGATGTGTATATATATATATATATATATATATATGTATATAACCGAATTGTCTCAAAATGCGGTATAGTGCTTGATAACCAGGATAGAGCAATTTATTTAAATTAAAAGTTAAAAACACTACATTCTATTTGAATAAGTAACCACCTGACGATTCTACAAGATGAAACAGGCTGTCGTGGTTTCAACCTTTTTATTGTAGTGTTTTTAATTTTTAATTTAAATATATATGTATATATGTATACTGTATATATTTTTACCTAAGACCGCTACACAATGCTACCACAGCAAAAAGTTTAAAAAATCAATTTCTTTTCTTAATACGTAGGTAAATTCGATTGAGCAAAAAAAAAGTTATCACATGTAACGATGTCTACATTAAAATTGACAATTTTTTTTGGGTGACCTTCATTTTGAATGCCACAAAAAAATTTACTCCTTGAAAACTTTTATTCCGACAATGAATTTAAATATAAAGACAAAAAAGAGTCAACAGGGTGGTAAATTCAGAAATTTTTGTTACATTCATAGCGAAGGCTATCTTAAAGGGGGTTTTTAACACCAACATGAAAGATTTTTCTTAAAATGTCGACTAAATATTAATAAAAACAACACAAAATTTTGATAAAAAAACGCAAGATTCAACCAAAAATTGAAAAGAACGCATAAGAACAAAATCGAAAGTACAAGAACTTGCACTAAAACACAAAGCATTGCATAATGACACCTAGTGTTGATATATGATCATGCCGCATTTTCCATAAAACAACTTCTTCTTCTTCTTCTCCTTTCGGCCTTTCCCTTTAGTCAGGGGTGGCCACAGCGTATCATCATTCTCCACATCTGTCTGTCTTCAACATCCGTCTCCTTCACACCAACTTCCCGCATATCTTCCTTTACTGCATCTAAAAATCTTCTCTTTGGTCTCCCTCTTTTCCTCTTTCCCGGTAACTCCATTTCCATCATTTTTCTTCCTACATACTCTTGGTCTCTCCTCATGACATGTCCATGCCACCTCAGCCTGCCCTCCCTCATCTTCATTCCTAACTGTTCAACCTTAACGGTACTCCTGATGTGCTCGTTTCTAATCTTATCTTTTCTCGTTACTCCCATAGCAAACCTCACATTTTCATCTCTGCGACTTCCATCTCTTCTACTTGTTTTTTTGTGACTGCCACTGTCTCAAGTCAATACACCATTGCTGGTCTTACCATTGAACTATACACTTTTCCTTTTACTCTAGCTTGTAACCTCCTGTCGCAGATTACTCCCGATACTCTTCTCCATCCGTTCCATCCTGCCTGTACTCTCTTCTTTACCTCTCTCTCACAACCACCACTTTCTTGCACCGTTGATCCCAAATACTTAAATTCCTTTACTCTTGGCACTTTTGCATCCTCCATCTTTACTGTTTCGTCGTCATTTCCTCCATTTATGCAAAGATATTCGGTCTTTGACCTACTTACTTTCATCCCTCTTCTTTCCAATGCATACTTCCAGGATTCTAATCGTCGCTCCACTTCTTCCCTGGTCTCTTCACAAATCACAATATCATCAGCAAACAGCATCGTCCATGGTGGTTCTCTCCTTACTTCTTTCGTTAGCCTGTCCATTATCACTGCAAACAGGAATGGATTAATGCTGATCCCTGGTGCAGTCCAACCTTAACCTTTGAAACTTTCTGTAGTTCCGTGGAACCCTGTCGTAAGCCTTCTCTAGGTCCACGAATACACAATGTAGCTCTCTTTGACCTTCCCTGTACTTTTCCATCAACATTCTTAGAGCAAACATGACATCGGTGGTTCCCTTTCCTGGCATAAATTCATATTGCTGTTTGCTGATCTCCACTCTATCTCTTAACCTGGCTTCAATAATTCTTTCCCATACCTTCATTGTGTGGCTCATTAGCTTTATTCCTCTGTAGTTTCCACAGCACTGTGCGTCCCCTTTGTTTTTATAGAATGGGATAAGCACACTCCTTCTCCATTCTTCTGGCATCCGTTCACCCATTAATAGTCTGTTGAACAGTCTGGTCAAAAACTTTATCCCCATCTCTCCCATGCACTTTCAAACTTCTACTGGCAACTCATCTGGCCCAACTGCTACCTTCTTTCATCCTTCTTAGTGCATTTTTAACTTCTTCTCTACTGACACAATTTACCTCTTCGTTAACCACTTCTGTTTCCTCTGTCCTAGGGTCTCTTTTATTTTCCTCGTTCATCAGTTTCTCAAAGTACTCCTTCCATCTCTTTAACACTGCTTCCGAATTTACCATAACATTACCATTTTCATCCTTTATAACCCTCACGTGCTGTACATCTTTCCCTGCTCTGTCTCTCTGCCTAGCCAATTTGTACAACTCCTTTTCACCTTCTTTTGTTTTCAATCTAGCATACAAATTGTCATATGCACGTCCCTTTGCCATTGCAACTGCCTTCTTTGCCTTACTCTTCTTTTCTTTGTATATCTTTTTAGTATTTTCATTTCTTATTTTGTCCCATGCTTTCTTTGCCTCTTTCTTTTCTTTTATGCTCTTTTGAACTTCCTCATTCCACCATCAAGTCTCCCTGTCTCCTTTTCGTTTTCCGAATGTCACTCCCAGTACAGTTTCAGCTGTTTTTCTTAGCATTTCTGCCGTTTTGTCCCACTCATCAGGTAACCCATCCTCGCCTCCCAAAATCCTGGTCACCTCTTGTCTAAACGCTTCTTGACAGCTTGTCTCTTTTAGTTTCCACCATCGTATCTTTGGCTTTACTTTCTCTGCTTTTTTCTTTTTCACCATAAGAGCCATTTTGCATACCACCATACGGTGCTACTTTGCGACACACTCATTCAATATTACCTTACAATCACACATTTCCTTCAAGTTTCTCCTTCTGCACATCACATAATCTACTTGGGTACTTTTTCCTCCACTCTTATATGTCACTCTGTGTTCATCTTTCTTCTTGAAATAAGTATTGACAATCGCCAAATCCATCCTTTTTCCAAAATCCACAACCATTGATCCTTCCTTATTTCTTGTTCCAGCACCGTACCTCCCCATTATTTCCTCATCCCCTATGTTTCCTTCGCCCACATGTCCATTAAGATCTGCACCAAGAACTATCCTCTCTTCTTTTGATATAGGCCTACTTTCAATCAATCCATCCAGGTCTTCCCAAAAATCATTTTTCTCCTCCATGTTGTTGTTAACCTGTGGAGCATATGCACTTACTATATTTAGGATGGACCCATTTACCTCCAGCTTCATGGCCATCAGTCTGTCTGACACCCTCTTAACTTCCAAAACACTTTCAGCCAGCTCCTCCCTCAGCACTATCCCTATCCCATTTTTTCTTCCATCAGCTCCGTTGTAGAATATTTTGCATCCACCTCCAATGTTCCTTGCTTTACTCCCTTTCCACCTTGTTTCCTGTAGACACAATATGTCTACATTTCATCGCTCCATCATATCTGCCAGCTCTCTTCCCCTTCCAGTCATCGTTCCAATATTTAAAGTACCCACTCTTATGAGTGAGCATCTTCCTTTCCATGCTTCTCGCTGCTTCTTCACTCGCTTTCCTCCTCTTTTTTTGCTCTTATTTTTACAATGTTTAGCAGTAGCATAATTTCCACAGGTGCCCTGCTGTGCGACACCTGAGGCGGTCGTTGGTAACCCGGGCCTCGACCGATCCGGTATGGATTGATAATGATTACGCATTTGTCTGTTTTGGCAAAAAATTTTTTACGCCGGATGCCCTTCCTGCCGCAACCCTCCCCATTTATCCGGGCTTGGGACCGGCATCAAGAGACACAGAAAAGTGCCTCCGATGGCTGGGTTATTTTCCATAAAACAACAATCTCACAATTTCTGTTGCTATGCCAACAAGTTGCCAAAGAAAGATGAAAAACTGACTACGTTTTAACTTAGGTATTTAGACTACATAATATCTAGAGCAAAAATCTGATTAATATTATTAATTGGTAACAACCTTTATAATTTTTTTATCTACTTAAAGTTCAATATTTTTTTAGTTACAAAATGGCCAACATTATGATGCAGTGTTATTGATGTCTGGCCCTTTTACATTTTAACTTTCAAGTAAGAAAATTTCTCAATTTAATGTTTAAAAAAGATAAGCTTATAAATGTTTTATAAATCAACTTTTTTATTCTGGAGCTTGTAATTAGATCACATTTGAAATCCTTTTGTTTTGAGAGTTTTACAACTAAATAAAAATATATTTGGAGTTTTAATCAGAAGCTACTTTTAAAATAGTTGTTGCTAACAAAAAACTGCACTAGTTGACAATTTTTTAAAAAGTTATGATAATATTTTTTGTTGTAATTGTTGCCTTTAATTTATTATAATTAATATTATATTTTTTATTACATTTTTAACACAAATGTTTTTTAGTTGTGTATACAAAAAACATTTTCATAACAAATTTATTTTTTTAATCAAAAAAAAAGCAACAACAAAGGTTTTATGTTTTGTGTAGTTGTAGAATAAACTTTTAAAAAAATTGTAGAATAAACGTTAAAAAAAATTCACCGAAAAAAAAAAAAAACTTTAATTATACCATGTTTTGTGTAGTTGTCCAACAGTTATTTAGATTTTTATTAGAAAAACCTAAAAATTTTGTTAGTTTTTGCAAGGTGATATGATCTTATAGTGTTTTTTGCTAATAACATCATAAGTATAGACATTGAATCAATTATATTTCAGTTACTAATTTAGTTATTTACCCCTCAGTACTTGTACAGCATTATTTTGGGTATTTTTTGTGAAAGAATTTTATTACATGACATGCCAAAGCTAAAATTTTTTGATATTGGAAAAATAGCTTTAAACAATTTAAAACATCTAGTACACATAAAACGGGGTAACTTTGATCAATTTTAAAGGTTTGTAGCTTATAATAACCTGACAGTGTCAATAAGAAAACTCTTTTCCTGTTGTTTATAACACTCTGCCTCTGATCTGTCAAATAAAATATTTTGATAACATCATAACAGCTTCATGGCTGAATGCTTTCAAACAAACTATTGAATAAACTTACCCCATATTTTGAGGTAACTTTGATCACACATTAAAAATCAATGTAAGAATAGAGTAAACATTGTTTGGGGTAACTTTTATAATTGCTTTTATTTTTAAAATATTGTAAGAGTTCAAAAAAATGATTTTTAGTTTTTTAAAAAGATATATAATTTTCTGGTAGGTCATTTTACTGAAACTCACTGAAACTCACCAAAACTCACGAAAAATTACCAAAACTCATTGGAACCAACATTAATTTCAGGCAGGGGGTCATAGGAAACTTGAGGTTTTTTTTCAGCTCAATTTTCTTGTCTCAGAATCAAATATTATTATCATTACCCCAACTGATCAAAGTTACCTGTTTTACGGTACTTTATTTCAAAAGTGATATAGAACCAATAAAGCTTTATATTTTTCAACTTTTGTACAGCACTTGTTACAGTAAAAAAATAATTATTTTTCAAAGAAAATTGTTATATTTTAAGATTACACCATGCCTCATCTGAAGCCACAAAAGCAAACTCTCCCTCCATGGCATGAAGCTGACTACAAAGCTCAGAAAAAAGGATTGCATCACACTGTATACTCAGTAAATGGAGATGAATACATTGGTGACTGGCTTGATAATAAGAAACATGGTAAGCTCTTAAACATATTTTGTTTATATAACAGGGATGGCCAACACATTGATCGTGATTGACCAGTTAATCCCGGTGTCTCAGCTGGCTGATTGCATCTGAATTTGATTGAACTAGATTGTTTTACTTTAGGACTTAAATAAGAACACTATTTAGGGACAAAAATCAAGTAAACCGAGACAGATTCAAACTGAAGACCAAAGCTCCAGGTCTCAGGTTTTTTTCATGCAGACTTTTTTTAAAGATCATTATGTTTTTGAGACAAAAATTGAGAAATCAAAGCGATATTCAAAGTGAAAACTGTTTTACTACTTTTTAAGATCACATTTCTGCAGTGTTCGATCTTAAGTTTTTAAATGAATTTAAAGTCAATCAAACAGCCAGACAAGTTGACCAACCAAATATTATATAATAGGGGTGGCTAAACTGCAATTCTTTGCCTGGTTTCATGCACCTCTTCTGCAGCTTTTACTCTTTACTCCTCTACTGCATTACTGGTTTGTCATACCATTTGGAATTTTTAGAACATTGTAATTGAAAAACCAAGACTGATTTCAAGTGAAGACTTTTTTTTTTTAGAGAACTCCATGATTTTATCAGAAAATAGGAAAAACTTGAAACTTATTACAATTTGAAATTTTTTTTTTTTAGAGTACAACATGAATACCTTATGTGTCCATGTGAATAATGTGGCTCTTTTCGGTAACAAAATAAGAAATGTGGCTCTTGGTCTTTGACTGGTTGACCACCCCTGTTATATAACATTTACTTAATACTTTTTTTAATGAAAATGTTAAAAATACATTTACTAATGATACAGTTAAAAATATAACATTTACTAATGAAAATGACATTAATTACTAATGAAAATACATTAATTACATACTAATGAAAATTACTATGAAAATGTTAAAGTAGTGTTTTTTTGTTTTATAGGTAAAGGAACTTATAAATGGAAAAGTAATGGTGCTGTGTATGATGGTGATTGGAAGTTTGACAAACGAAATGGTTTTGGTACATTAAGTTTTCCTGATCAACAAACAAAAAAGTATAAAAAGCAATATTCTGGTGGATGGAAAAATAATAAAAAACATGTTAGTCTTCTATAATTGTAAAGTTAAGAAAATTGAAAAAGTTAGTCTACTTCCCTTGAAAAGTGCTTAAAAGAATATGCAGTAACCTACCTAAACAATTAATAAATTTATATAGTCAAACCACTCTAGTTGTTGCTGTTGTTGCCTTTCTTCTAAGGCTATTTTGAAAGAGTTATGTCATAACCCTTTGAAGAAGTCAATGTAGATACTCAGTTTTGGATGACATCTGCTGCTTCCAAAAGCTTTTTCCACAGGCTGGTGATGTGGTGTTGTGTTAGTGCTTTACTACAGTTAAAGTGATAATTAGTGCTGTGTGTGTGTGTTAAGCACAGTGGGCATTGTGGTATGTAAGTATATCAGAGTTTATTCCATGTAGGTAATTTTGCAAGAGTGGTGATTTGTTGGCCCCGAGGTGTGCAAGTTTTGTACATAGATCTATGTGGATTTGTTTTAATAAATAAATTTCATAGGTTGTAGTGTTAGTAATTTTTTTTTTTTAGAAGTATTGTGAGATAATGGTAGAGTGAATGTGTTTGAAATTTTCCTTACTTTCTTCAAGTGTCATAATAGAAAATATGGTATACCTAGTTAATGAGGTATTTTTTTGGTGTTGGAGGAATGATGGTACCTGAGTCCTGAAAGAAAGCAATGCAGCAAAAACTTTGAGAACCACTGATTTAGCTGCTTTAATAAGGACTTATAAAAGTCAAAAAGGTTCGGCCTTTTTTAATAAAAAATTTTGCAATTGTAAACAATAAAATGTTGGATATTGCTTGCTATTTTTTACAAGTGTATTTCATTTGTTGCTTATCCACATAACAAAAAAATTAAAGGCATCCTGACCCACTGGAAGAACATAAATAATATGTATAACAAATGTTCTCTAACTGTGTTTATTGTATGCTATACTGCTTACCAAATTATTGCACTGCTGATACAAGATTTGCAAAATCAATACAATTGCAGGAGGTGCTGTTTCAAGTGAACTAACCACAGATTACTGTACCACAGAACAGCTTTCAATTAACATAAGCAGTTTGATTCTCTATACCATAACAAGTGTTATATTTGGATCAGAAAAAATGTTGTTAGTGTGACCATTTTTTGATTGATTGTGCTTTTCATGTTTCAGAGTAAGTCTGAATGTACATTAAGAAGATAAAAAGGATGTGTTTGTGTTTGATTCAGTTGTTTAAGTTGAGTAGCATGAAGTTTGAGATGGATATCTGTTAGAACGACCCGAGTTTTGTCAAGTAGATTTTGAGTGTTTGTGTCTTGTGTGTGGCCAGTGGCAATGTACAAAGCTATGCTCTGAATGATTTGCAGTTGATAATGGTGTTTGTTATGAAAGGACTTCATATGGTGTTTACACAATAAAATGTAGAGGAGATTATTTTCCTTTGTTTATCTCATTTGGTGGAATTGTGTGCATTGAGAATCTTAAGCATTTGTTTTACTTTAGTGATAATGACATTTATGGGTTGTAAAAATGTTAGTTTTTGAGTCTAGAATCTCAAGAATTTTAAGGTGTTTTCTTGTTGGTAATGTTTTATTTTTTTAAAACCACTATATAGGCCTACTCTTACATCATTTTCATGCTATTGTATTAATCATATCAGGATTTTAATTTAAAAAATTAATATCAATGTAAATTATCAACAGGAAATTTTTTGCTCAAACAGTATACGTAAATGGCGTATATGCTTGTTGTATTTGAAACACTTGTTTATAAACACAAATTTTTTTAAATTATTTAAAAATTGCTATACCCAATAGTCATAATTATGCATCAAATTAATCTTGTGTTGTTCAGGGTTATGGAACGTTTTTTTACAGTGATATGGAGTACTATGAAGGAGAATGGTTTGCCAATCAGCGTTCTGGCTGGGGGCGTATGTATTATGCAGATGGCTCGGTTTATGAAGGTGAATGGGACAATGACAGATGTTGGGGAACAGGAATGCTACGGTTCAGTAAGTTTGTTAATATAAATAGAAATGTGTGTCTTCTAGTAGGTTCATTTTAATCAAACAACGTTAAATGATCTTTTTATAGCAAACGATGACCGTTATGAAGGAGAATGGAAAGAAGGAAAAAAGCATGGTCACGGCCGTTACTTTTATCTTGGATCTGGTCAAGTAAACAAAAAACTTTGTAATTTGTCATTAATTTTTTCCACTTAATGTGGCACCGCAACACATACGGGCTATAAAAAGCATCAAATGTTTTCGAGAGAAAACACAAAGATTTTTGTTGAAAATTCTGTTTTCATCTTTTCTTTGTTTTGTATAAAGGCTATCTTTAAATCATACTTTTTAGGATTAACCCTATAGTTATTTTGTCTAGATGTAAATAAGATAGCAAATGCTAACTTTTGCCTCATGTTCCCTCGAAACTTCATCTAAAACCACAGTGGATACTAGAACAAAAATTCAATCTTAATTCAACCCCTAAAAGCTCACAACGGACACAACTGCTGTACTATGTTTAAGATTGCTTTTACAGTACTTCGAATAAAACTCCGAAAAAAAAAAACGAAATCCTTCAAAATACAACTTTAAGTTGTTGGACTCAAATATCAACTTGTGAATGATCACTTGCAAAGTCTCGGTTAATATGTTTGTTTTGCATTTAATTTCTGGTTTTAAAGTATTCTTCAAACAGTCTCCGTGACGTTGAAGGCACGCTTTCATTCCTTGGGAAAAATTGTCAATGACTTCAGCATAATTCTCTGGAGATTTCACAGATTTTGTTATTGTTGTAAAAATTAGAAACAAATCTAATACGATAAAATTTAAAAAATTAACATAATAAGAAAAAAAACTTTTTCAGATTTATGAAGGGGTTTGGTTTGAAGATATTCCCAAGTGCGGCAGCATGATCGACTGTGGAAGAGACGAAGCTCCTCATCCGACAGTGTATCCGATTCCCGAAGTAAGCTGTGTCTTATCAGTATTCTCATATTATTTTCCTCTGCAACGTAACTTAAAGCAAATGCAAACACCTTACAATCAGAAGGAGACTGGTACACTTCATTAGCTGAATTTAACATTTTAAACTAAGAAGAAAAAAGAAGTTAACTGAATATACAGTATACGTATATAGCTTAGCAATTAGCATATATATACATATTTGGCATTAAGCATGCGACTCTATGTCGTTTATTGATGCTCTTGATGCTGTTCACGTTCGAGATCGGGTTGCTTGTGTGACTGGTACGTATTTACTTACAAATTCATTTAAATATTGACAGCTGCGCTTAAAGCATCCAGAAGAGGTCATCAAAAATGGACAAGAAAAGTACTTGACCGAAGACTAAACGGGGAAAAAATTCCATGAGAACATCCTTTGTTGATTATTTGCTTTTGAGTAAATAGTTTTCTTTAGTGTTGCTTTTTGTGACAAATTCAACTTTATCTAATTGGCTTTGTTTCCTGTCAAGGATTGTGTATTTTTTTTTTCTTTGATAGTAATTTGTTTTCGCATTGCATTACCATACATTGTTTTAAAAAAAAATTTTTGTTAACTTAATCAAACTTTTTAAGGTCTCAATATTGGACCTTGCTTGCATAAAAGTATTTTAACTTTATTGCTTTTTTATCGAAAATCCAAGTCATGGCATATTTTTTTCCGGAAAAAATATTTAAATCACAATTTACCGGTTTTTGTTTCACATTAAAGAAAAATAAGCTTAATTTAGGATTTAAACGTTGGCAACAGCTAATAGTGTTCTAATTTTTTCTTTTAGAGCGATTTTTTTTTATTATCAAATTTATAAATACATTTGAAAAACTGACTAACGCACCAAGTATTTAATAAAGAAAGTGATCCAAAAATCAAATCAAACTAAAAACTAAAGATATAATGAAAACACAGACAACTGTGGAGTGACAAGATTAGGATAGGCCTTGACACAAATAACACAAGAAAGTAGATAATTTTTTTCATGGGAACAGTTTTATAAATGACAGATGCAGGGGACTAGCCAGAAAAAGCTTGTAGGCTACGAAAATATATATACAATAAATAAAAATTGACAAGTAGCAATTGTAATTTGGCCTTAAAAAATAAATTTTGTCGATAATCAGTAGGATTCATTAATAATTAAAGTAATTAAAATAAAAACAGAAAAATAAAATAACGTAACTACGCGGGACACAATATCAGTTCTATGAATTTGTTTCTGGCAGAATAAGATTTTCAAGAACAGCATAATTATGAAAGTTTCTAAACAAATCATAAATTAAAATAACATAAGCCAGTGTTTTTCAACCGCTGTGCCGCGGCACACTAGTGTGCCACGCGACCGTGCCAGGTATTCCGCAGAAAATTGTCAAGTTTCATCTACAATAGATTTTGTCTAATTCGTCATTGTTTACTTCGTCGATTCACTCAAGTCATCACTTTTTTGTCAGTCCTGGCAGAATTCCTATCTTTTTCGTACATTTTAGTTCGTCTAATTCGCCATGGTCTAAATTGTCAATTCGCTCACTTTGTTACCTCTTTTTCTCCCTGAGAAGCATTTTGTTGAACTATTATTGTTAGTTAAAAAGGTGTGGGAATTCAAAAAACAAAGAATCTTTATCTGAGAAATATTGCATTTAGTAATTTTATTATCGAATTTATACCCAACTCCCCATCAAAAAAAATCCCCCTTTTGAGGACAGTCTTAAAATTTCTTAAAGATTTAAAAGGTATTCTATTAAATTGTCGAGTCAAGATAAAGTAAGATATTAAAGAAGAATTAATTTTAACGAAAAAAATTTTTGTTATTTTGGCTAAAATTTTAGGCAGAATTGTGTTGAGACAAGTAGTACAGTAGTAAAAGTAATGGATAAATTTTTGAATAAAAGTCGAGAAGCTGAACTTGAACCTGCCAAAATAATGCTTCCCCGGAAGAAATTTCTAGTACGAGCAGTGATCAAAAAAAAGCAAAAACGGTGATGTGAAGAAAATACAACAAAAGTTATCTTTTGTTTGGATTTATTTTCACTGTGGGTGCCACAAAACCTACTCCGTTGCGTGTAGTATGTGGCGAAAAGCTATCCAACAGCGCTATGGTCCCAAGCAAACTTAAACGCCATCTGCAATTGAAACACACGTCGCTCGAAAACAAGCCGGCAGACTATTTTCTTTGCTAAATCAAACACACAGAGAAACAGACCACCTTTATGAATAAAGCCGTAAAAAACAAAGCTAGCTTTCAAGTAGCTGAACTTGTAGTCAAATGAAGAAACCGCACACTATAGCAGAGTCATTAATATTACATGCCTGCAAAGCCAGAAATGCTCGGCCCTGATGCTGTTCGAGGAGTAATTAAAGTCCCTCTCTCAGACAACACAATTAGCAGACGTATTGATGACATGTCTGTAGATATCGAAACTATTGTTTTGGAAAAGATTTGCATTGACAAACATTTTTCTCTGCAATTGGACGAGTATACAGATATAAGTAAAAATGTTCTACTATTGGCCAACGTGCGTTTTGTGGATGGAGATACTATCAGGGAAAACTTCTTATTTTGCAAAACACTAGAGAAGAAATTTTTTGTATTACAACGGAATATCTTGAAAATGGAAATCTTCAGTGCGAAAAATTTATAAGTGTCTGTATTTATGGGGCTGCAGCTATGGTCGGACGAAATTAAGATTTTGTCAGTAGAGTGAAAGAAAGAAATCAAAATGTTATCTTTACACACTGCTTTTTGCACCGCGAGGCAATTGTTTCCAAAATTTTACCAGCAGATATAGTTCCTGTCTTAAATGATATGGTGAGTATGGTAAACTTTGTAAAGATGAAACCTGTAAAAAGTCGCTTGTTTGCTCTGTTGTGTGAGGAAATGGGAACGGAGCATGCAACATCACTGCTCTATACAGAGGTGAGCTGGTTGTCGCGGGGCAAAGTGCTGGCCCGTGTGTATGAGTTGCGATAAGAACTTAAGAGTTTTTAACAAACGAAAGGTCAGATTACGCACAGTTGCTCGCAAGTGATGAATGGTGTGCAAAGTTGGCATATCTGGCAGATATATTTTACCATCTGAATGAATTAAATGCACGAATGCAAGGCCGAAATGAAAATCTACTTACAAGTACCGATAAAATTAACGGGTTTCGGTCAAAGTTGTACCTCTGGCAACATCGCGTGGAAATTGGCAACTTGAAATATTTTCACTCACCCCAAAACAGCAAAATGCCAATAATGCTGCCCTTTGTGAGACAATAAACAAACACTTGAAAACTCTCGAGGACAAACTGTCGTTTTATTTTTCGTCAGCTTGCACGGAACGTTTTGACTGGGTGAGGGACCCATACAATTCATGCGCAGTTGCTGGACTTGACATGACATTGCAAGAGTAAGAGGAATTAACTGAAATGAGGCAAGATCGTGGTTTGAAGCTATGTTTCGCAAAAGTACCATTGGACAGTTTCTGAATAACTGCTGCGAAAGAATTTCCCGTTTGTCAAACATTTCAATGTTGCTCCCGTTTTCAAGAACATATTTTTGTGAGCTTAGCTTCCTCAAAACCTGACTGCTATAAAAACAAAGTACAGAGAAAGATTGACAGCTGTCGAACAAGAGCTCCGCGTGTGCCTTTCCTCTAATCCCTTCACAATTCCCAATTTGTGTTTATCCAAGCAAGCCCAATGTTCACACTAATTGAATTATGTTGAAACATAAATTCAAAATTAACTTTTTATTTTGTAAGTTGTTATTTTTTTACTTTATGTTAGTAGTGTGCCGTGACATTTTTCTAAGTGAAAAATGTAGCGCAGCCGAAAAAAGGTCGGAAAACACTGACATAAGGGATCCCGTAAAGAACTTTGGAAAAGTGTTGCCAGCTATAAATACAATAATTTCATCTTGAACTATCTCAAGTGATTTGATCTAATCTATTTTCTTTCTAATGATTAGGCTACGTTGTCCAATTGACGAGAACGCTCAATCGAAGTTCGGTTTGAAATATATTGAAGCGCTACGTATTTCGTAATTCTAAACAAAAGACACAAAACGTAAAAAACACGACAATGATGAATTTAAAATTACCAACTTACGAAAATTGTTTTCAACGCAGCCCATATTTAGATTAGAACAAATTAAATAATAACTAACAATTCTGAAATAGCAAAAAAATTATCACTAGATTCAACAACCACTATGACTTCAAAAAGCTGCTTTTTAATCTGCACCGCGTATCTCAGCGAGTCTATAAGAGTAATCAATTTATCTTCAAGTCGTCGATGTTAGAAAATTACACGTTTTAATTGAGCTTGTAGAGAAAAGAACAACTTGAGGAGACGCGATCTAGATAGAAACAAGCAAACCAGGCGCGCGTTCGAATCTTTGCCAATTCGTTAAATTTGAACCAAATCACCAAGCCTAGTTCGGTTGGCGTCAGAAAGATCATCCAGCAATAAAATCACTGAAAGTTAAAAGAAATGCAGCTATTAAATGTTCAAAAGATCATTTATTGTTGCTTGCCATTGGACCTTGGGGTGTCAAGGGAAAATAGAGTTACCAGAAAGAAGGCTAGTGTGTTGGGATGTAGGGCTAGAATAATGATAACTTTTAAGAAAATCTTTCAGACAGTCTACCCAAAATACACGGACAAAGTTTAGACTGGCAATTATCAATGTAGGTGCGTTGGTAAGTGAACAATATAAGAGGAATGGAGTCTACCCTAATAAGAATGCTTCGAACAATAGGCCTATGTGGCAAGAAAGAAAAAGTAAAAAGTGACTTTATGCTAAATATGACTGGTGTTGAACCACTAAAAGAATTTTTGAAAAGTCAAAAGACTGAGATGGTTCGAGCACGTTAAAAGGATGAGCAAAAGAAAAAGCTCCACCAATTGCTGTAAAAATTATCATGAAAGGTAAAAAAAGGAAGATCTAAGAAACGATAGATGAAGGTTTTGAGGAAGACAAGAGAAGAAGAAAGTTTGACGAGAACTGGCAAGATAATAAGAAGTGGAAGCTTGGCTGCAAGAAACGGCTGATCCCTGCCAGCAAGAAAAACATGTCATGCACCTTACTTTAGGCCGAAATAGATGAATAAAGAGATGCTATAATTGCAACATAAAAACGCTGCAAAAAAATTAAAATTTTAATCTACAAATCGTAACAACAAATTTTTTTGCGAACAGCATTTTGTTTAGACAACGAAAATGTTGTCCTTTAGCAGTGAAGCTTTTTTTTTTAAATCCGATGCTATTACTGCTTGTCCGAATGAACGAAAAGTACTTTTAGCATAGAAAGTTTATCGTTATTATTGTTTAATTAGTTTGGAGGCAAAATTGTGGCGACATCATTTTTTTATTCATTTCATTTATTTCGAGTTTAATCTCCTGATTTGCAGGAAAGCGACGGAAGCGCCGCTATACGTAGGGCAAGATTTCGGAGATGCCACAATTTTGCTGTCCGGTTGTTGTTGTTTTTCTCTTCCTCCAAGTCTATCTTAGAGTAGCCACCTTAAATCCTGAAAGAAACCAAAATTACCTTCGCTGCTTCTAAGAGCTTTTTGCACTGTCTAGCGGTGTTGTGTTGTGTTGGTATTTGGCCATAGTTAAAGAGGTGATTAGTGTTTGGTGCTTATATATAGTTGGTCACGTGAAGGTTCCTCGTCAAGTTGCTTATAAAAAATTTGACGGATCCGTCAATTGACGATCGATCGGTTTGAAATCGACGCCCAAATAATATTACTTGAGATTGATATATAAACTCTAGACTGCATTAAAATCTTTCATTTGTGGTTTTATTAGCAACGTAGTTGCTATATGTGTGTGTCAAGCATAGTGGGCGTTATAGCATGTAAGTTTCAGGGTTTACTGTAAGTCGGTAACTTTGCAAGAATGGTGAATTGTTGGCTCTGATTTGTGTCAGTTTTGTACGCACATGACGTGATAATGTTTTTTCTGATAAATGAATGTTACAGGCTGTGGTGCTCATAGGTGGGCACGGTACTTCTTAAAAGTATCGCGGTACCGGTACTCGGTACTTTGTTAAAATTGTACCGCGGTACCGGTTGGTACTAAAAAAGTAACGCGGTACCGGTACTCGGTACTTTTGAATAATAAGAATTAATGGTAATAACTAAAACTCTGTCATATATTGAATTTCATTTAACATTTAAAAATTGTATTTACAGTAACAAAGCGAAAACAATATCGTACGTATCCAACTGCTCACTTTCAAAAATCAATTATGCTTTGGATGTAAAAACATGCGTGAATATGTTTTTAACTTGATTTTTCGCATAAAATATGCCTCGGATATATGAAAACCCTAATGAATACGTTGTCTTCTGCTTTGTTTTTTATATTAAAAAAAGTTTTTCAAAAATCGTACTAATTTCCATATAATCTATTACAGTGGTTTAGTCAAAGTTATTCTCAAACTTTTTGGGTCACGAACCTCTATTTGCAAATCTTTTTTTATCATGGACCCCAATCTTATGTCACATCAATTTTCTGCCCAACCAACGAGGAAAGATAAAACAAATCCAAAAATAAATAACACAAAATCCGTTAAAAAAAAATCCTTATAAACAGGCATACCATATTTCCGTAGGGGCAAACCGGGACGCTCGTTTATAGACAAAAATTCGTCCCTAAAAAAAGTGTTCTCTAAAAAAAAGGTCTTCACTTTAAATCTGTCTCGGATTTCATGGTATGGATTACTTTACCAGGTATATATGTTGACAAATTTTGTCATATCGTCGCCGACCCCTTGTGCGCTCATCACAGACCTCATTTTGGCAAACACTGGTTTTGGTAATTTAGTAAAATTACTCAACCTTCGCTGGCCGTTAAATGTTATGATAATTTTTTGTATTTTTGCTTGCAAAGCAACAAAATTAAAATTTCATCAAGTTCCTTTTACATTGGTATGAATATGAAATCTGGTGTTTAGTGAATTTTTGATTTTATGCAAAATATTTTCATTTTTATAATTAGACAACTAGAATGTTTCTTGCAAATGCAATACCTTCAGAAAATGTTTACTACACTAAGATTGAGTCCTATAATTTCTGATATACCATATTTAGCGCCGAAAGCGCTAAAGATTTAACATAATTGCACGCAAAAATGCTACTTTTTCCAAAGCTACAATGTCTTTTTTGCACATATGCACATTAAACACGATAATCACTTTTTTTTTTGCACAACTGGTGCGGTGATCATGCACAATTTTTTTGTTCATGTTATAACATACTCGTATATAGTTTAATGAAAACAATGCACTACCAGCGTAACTACGATAAGTATGGCTAAGCCGCAAGGGCATAATGGTGGTGGTTTTGATATGCTGACCACATCGAGTCAGCTAACACGAATCGGGTAAAGTCAAGCTAAACCCTGCAGTTCCATTGTTAACATTAAGTAAGAATGGTCAAGTCAATCAACAAGCAATTGCCGACAGACCTGTTTCGTCCTTGTTAGGACTCATCAGGACACTACAGCTTGTTGTTGACTCCAGCTAAAATCAGCTGGGGTCAACAAAAGTGTTATTTAAGGTTGCATAGAAAAAAATTTTATACTTTTTGGATAGAGATACTGGTACTTAAATGTTGTAATAAAATATTATTTCGGATTGAAAAAGTAAGTTTTCGAAAGGTAGTCAACTTTCGTAAATTGGCCGAAAAGCAAAGATTGGTTTCAGAAAGTTAACGACTTCGGGAGTTTAATTGATCGTATGATTAAAAGAAAAATTCTTTCACAGTTGGAATCCCCTTAGGGAGGTTACTGCAGTTCACAGATGAAGAAACTCTATTTCAGCAAAATCTGATTTCATTATTAAAATGCTTCGATCTTAGCAACAACGAATGTTTTCAAAATTCACTGGACTTTTTAAATAATTTTGGAAATGAACTTTTCATATAATAAAAAGAAATACAATTCATTCTAAGAAAAAAAATGAAATTTTAAGTGTTACATCGTATTTTTTATAATTATTTCAAAATGTCATAATAAGCCTAATTCAAAAAATTTAGTTAGGATTGATTACTTTGGTGAAATAAATTTTTTTTGATTTTTGCAAGCTTTTTTCTTTTTTAGTAGGTTAGTCTAGTTTATATAGTAGGATATTTTATAGTCAAACTTGACTAATGCTCTGGCGTATATTTTTTGATTTTAAATTTAACCTACATTGAATTATTTATTAATACATTTTGTCAGAGCAGGGCTGCCCAACCCGAGACCCGCAAAGTCTATTGTTGAAGCCTACCAAAGAATTTGTAATTATATAATCAATTAAATTATTGTAATGCTTTGAATCAATCCAATGACTTGCAGAAAAATCGGAATAAATAGGCTAATTTTCGTCCCACTAGAGATTTTTCGCTTTATATAAGAATAAAACACGTAGATATATACAACTGGTGACCTTTTTTATTTGGTCTTTAACTAAATTTGTAGTCCGAATTCCTGTTATCAAGGAGGTTCATTAAAAAATAAAACATTAAAAATAAGTGAAAACAAAAAAGAAGATACATTGATTTCTGCACCGATTGTGACTCGCAATAAATTTTTCGACAAAAGTTGGACCATAATGGTTAAAAGATTGAGCATCCCTGCGTCAGAGTATAAAACAACGTAACATTTTCTAAAACAGTCATTATCATCAAAATGAATTTCTACCGAGAGTAATTTGGGATTTTAATATTGATTTGATCACAACTTACGACACCGACATTGTTTTTTTCAAAATTATTTAATTTGTAGTACGAATTTTGACATTAGAATATCGGTATCATAACATCGGTACAACCAATCATAGCCGTATCTGCCGGGGGGGGGCAGGTAGGGCAAATGCTCACCCAAGTTTCTAAGATTTGGGAAAAATTGAAATTTTTCGGGCAGTGACAAGAAAATATTTGGGCAAAGTCAAAATTTTAGGACAGTTACAATGATCAAACTGCAAAAAATAGTTACCAAATTTAGGTGAAGACTTTTTTTTTGTAGAGAACACTTTGTTTTTGGGTCGAAAATTGAAAAATATGAGACTGAATTCAAGTGAAGACTTTTCTTTTTTTTTTAGAGATCACAATGATTTTAGGACAAAATTTGTTCTTGGTTTGCGAATCTCAGACAATTTTTTGTTCTATCCGTAATGTGCTAGAATATTATGATTTGGGCAAACGTCACAAAATTTGGGAAAACCTTTATTACCCCCATATTTTTTGGCTGGTACGCCTATGCAACCAATTAATGATATTGCACTCAAGCGTAACACAATATGTATGCTATTCGAATGACTTTTGACTTTGTTTACGTAAATGTTCAATACAGTTCCCAGCATAATTCAAAAGTAGGACGGAAGTCCTTTGATAATCTTCGATCACCTCAAGCAAACTGCGACAAATATTTCTTAAAACTTCACTTTTTAAATGAATCTATATAGTTCGATCTTTCGGTCGTTTTCATCAAACGCTCAGTGCAACAATGAATCTATTTAAAGTTATTTCAAACATAAACTTACAAGAAGGAAAAACGAACGCACACCTATCTAGATATTGTACTGTACAGAAAGTAACATATAAAAATAAAATAGCTATTTACGCCAAGTCATTTATGCTAAATTTTAATACCGGTGCGTAGTGTTGTAAAATATTTTCCACTGCCTGTTCTTGTTGGAAACAAAATATAAGAAAAAAACTGGAGCAGGGATCTTTTAACTGTGCTACATTTGATGTGTCATCTGCTTGAATAAAAACAAGTCAAATAACCTTTGTTGGTGCGTTTTTCGTTAAGTTCAATATTAACACTGAAAAATGATTGTGCCATTCTTTTGTGGTAATTAGAATTTTATTGGTTGATTTCATTTCAGAAACCTCTTTTTATTCTGTTAAAATTGGTCAAAAAAATGGAGTTTGAATGAAGTTTCAAGAAAAACACAGAGTCGAATGACATAGAGTGACGCTGGCGTATAAAAAAATGATACAATTAATTATATAATGTAAAACTTCAAGCGCATAAGCAATTAATGATCTTTCTTCATTTTAGTCACAACAAAACCTGATATTTAAACGAATAAGTTAAAACAATATTTTTTCAACCAATTTTAAAATTGTTTCTTTTTCTATGCACATTAATAACATGATTAAGATTGATGGAAAAATATAAGACAAAATAAGCTTCATACACAAACCCATCATTCTTTTTCAAGATTTAAAATTTTTATTTATTCTTATCGTATTTCAACTCCATTTATTCTTCAGACTCGTACAAAAACGTTGAAGGCGCTATACTAAAAGCAACTTTTAAGCAATACCGTACCTGCTTACTTAATGCTACAAGTTATATATAAGTCCGTAAGCAACCAGAAGATCTAGCAGATAATTGCTTTCAGATATGCCAAAATATTGTAGTGGATTGGAATTTTTAATTTACTTTTTTAGTTTTTATTTGAGACATAACTAAAATGCTAGTCTACCCAGACTACCCTACTAGCCTGAGTAAGCTTAGCCTAAATAAAAAGTTGCAAAAGGACTACTGGTTATGAAGTGCGTAAAACGTTCCTAAACCTGACCTTACTTAAAATTAACTAGTAACTACTATCGGAAGGATGGGGAAAGTACTGGTAAACCCTTCAGTTTGACAAATGTCAATTTGTGATAATACTATTGTAAATCAAGAAACTACTTTGAAGCTGCAATCGATACGAAAAACAAAAACATGTCGCAATGCTTGCAAAGAAAGCTTTCAATGAACCTAAAATTAGACGGAGTACCGCGGTACTTTATAAAAAAGTACCGACGGTACCGGTACCGGTACTAAAAAAGTATCGCGGTACAGTACCGTGGTACTTTTGTACACGGTACTGCCCACTTATGATGGTGCTTGTATCTTTGTTGTTTTTTCTAGAACTGAGATATTGTGAGGTGATGGTAGTGTGAATAAGTTTGAGGTTTTTTCTACATTTCTCAGGTGTTATGACTGATTCTGAGATAATGATGTTAATGTGCTCATTTTTATGAAAGATTGTGGCTTTCATATTTCTGGGTGGATCTGAGTATGCATTAAGATTTAAGGGTGTATTTGTGATTTTGAGTCAGTTGTTTAAGTTGAGTAGCATAAAGTTCGAGAAGGGTGTCCATTGGAAGAACTTTGGTTTCGTCGTGTAGCTGTTGAGTGTTTATATCTCATGTGTAGCCAGTAGCAATTCGCAAAACTGTATTTTGAATGATTTGCAGTTTCTTGATGTTGGTGTTTGATATGATAGGGCTCTATATTTCATATGATTTTTGCATATTCCAAAATGGGGCGAGTGATAGCTTTCAATGTAGAGACAATTACTTACGTTTATTTACACCAGGGCTTCTTAAACTTTTTTGTTCTGCGATCCCGTTTTAAAAAATAAAATTTTGTGTGACCCCAATCAGTGGTGGATATTTAAAATTAGAGACCCGAGGCAAGAATTCTTAAAAATTGGTATTTTCTAAAAACAAAAGAAGGTTTTGAACTCGCACTTTGCAATTTTTCTCCGAAAATCATAATGATCTCTAAAAAAAAGATCTTCATTTTGAATCGATCTCCTTTTTTCGTATTTTTCTCCCAAAATCATAACGTTCTCTAAAAAAAAAAAAAGTCTTCACTTGGAATCGATCTCCTTTTTCCGTATTTTCCTCCCAAAATCATGGTGATCTCTAAAAAAAAGTCTTCACTAAGAATCGAACTGCGATTTATTTATTTTCGTCGCCAACTTCAGGTGTTCTCTAAAAAAAGGTCCGCACTCAGAATCAAGCTCCAATTTCTGTCAATTTTTGTCCCCAAATTCTCTGATTTGCCGATTACATGTGCAATAACCATACTTTTTTCCAAAAGTTCCGCGGCACTACTGAGATTTTCAAAGTTTTGCGGCATAAAGCACAAAATGCCAATTTGTTTCGCGACCCCAAAATTATTTTAGGCGACCCCATTTGGGGTCGCGATCTATAGTTTAAGAAGCCCTGATTTACACCATTGGTAAAAATGAGTGCTTTCAGAATGTTAAGCGTTTGTTTTACTTTACTAATGGTGAGGTTTATATGTTGTGAGATTTGCGTCGAGAGTGATTTCTAAAATATTAGGGTATTTTGTTGCTAATAGTGTTTGATTGTTTAATTTAGTGATAGAGTTGTGTTATATTGTTATAAAGTTGTGTTGTGCTGGGTCTGGTGCAAAAAGTGTGGCGATAGTTTTGTCTTTATATGAAAATTATTAGTGGTGCCTATTCATAGATTTTTGTGGAGATATGGTTGAATGAGTTGTTGGGCCTTATGGTTTTTTTGGTGTAAGATGCAATAATTGTTATGTCATCAGCATATATATATTGTGATTTGTACGTCTTTTGGGGGAGTGGAATGTCAGAGGTGTAAATGTTGAAATATGTTTGAAAGCGAGAGATAGCGAGTCCTGACAATTCCTAGCCTCTCTATCTGCTTCAATAAGATCCGAGTTATATTTTATTGAAAAAAATATTCTCACCAAAGCCAAATACAGCTTAACAAAAGGTTACAAATTTATTACTAATGGCTGCAGTTGCCACAGCCAGACCCAGCCAACCAGATACGAAATAATAAATGCGTTTTCTAAAAAATGAAACAAAACGTTACAATGGTCCCGGATTTGATCAATCAAAATAACAACCAATTTTGACTGCCTTTAACTCATTTCACAAAACGTAGATTAAAGAGATTATAAAAAGCAAAATTCCACAGTAATGTGCAAGGTGCAATCACACCAGGCTAAAGGTGCTTAACACAATCATTAGCCGGCTGCTATGAATCACGCGGCGGGTGCTTGAGTGAAATGATAAAAATTGATTCGAAACCTACGCCGAGCGCTAACAATGTTGAAGACAGAACTCCACCTTGTGGTACTCAGGTGTTGATTCATTTGAGTTTTGAGAGCATGCCATTGTATTGAGTGCATGTTTGTTGTCCTTTAATGTAATTTGCTATGAATTTGCTAAGATGGATGTGACACATTTCCAAAGACGAGGCATTGTGTTAGTGTTGAGGGCAATGTTGTACATGTTTATAAGGTATCTATGGCAAGTGGCCCTAAGGTGTTTGAGATGTATGATGATGTTGTATCGGGCGACTCCCCACGGACGGGACCAGAGGTCCAGAATGGAGAGGGAATGGCCGAATATGGTCTGACGCCAATGGTTCAGTACAGGGCAGTCTAGCACGAGATGGGAAAGGTCCTGTGATTCAGAACCACAGTTGCTACATGAGGGAGTCTCGGCTCGACCAACCCTGTGGAGATAAGTGCCAAGGAGAGTGTTGTGCCCGTTGCAGCGTAAACGAGAGAGAGAGAGCACAGCAAGCGGAGCGAGGGAGAGTAAGCTCCTCAGGAGATTCTGGAGGGATTTGATGTTGAAAGAGTCCAAATTGGCACTGCGTCTCCAACTGGTGTAGAGGGATAGTCTTTGTGAAGAAATAAGGGATGAGAGGGACACTGGTATTGTGGAGGGGTTAAGAGAAGCTTCAACTTTAGCAAGAGAATCAGCTAAGTTGTTACCAGGGAGGGAAGAGTGACCAGGTATCCATTGCAGGTGAAGTACCTTAGATTTAGATAAAACATTGAGGAGAGATTGTGTATCGGAGAGGGATTCGGGGATTAAATATGGCAAGGGAGCAGAAAGGGTTGATAGGACAGATAGAAAGTCAGAAAATAAGGTGATAGATTTAAAGATAATGTCTTAGAGTGAGAGATACACCACTCAAGGGCATGAAGAATGGCGCAAGTCTCGGCACTGTAGCTGGTAGCTCAGAGTCCAGTTGAGAAGGAGAGGGAGGTAGCAGTGACACACTTTGTACACTTAATGTGAATCCCTGCACCACCCTGCCCTAGCCCGCCAGGTACCGAACCGTCAGTCCAAGCAGTCCAGACAGTGATGTCGCTGTGAAATAGGGAGGACAAATGGGAGGTAGCTGTGGTATTTCAAAGAAAGGGAGGATCATTACGAGAGCATGGAGAGGAGAGGTGAAGTGAAATGGTGTAAGTAGAAGGGGCAGACTAGGGAGGTTTAGGAGGGCAGAGGATTAAAAGTTCACGAGCAAGATAGGTTAGGGGTAAGGTTATGTGATCGGGAGAAGGATTTTCATGAACCTTTCTTGAGACGTTTGCGGGGATTAGAATTTGCGGGAGAAGCTAGGGGAAAGGTAGGAGGTAGTCGGAGGGCTCGTTCGAAGGAGAGGAATTGGTCGGTGAGGGTGACGCGTAGTGGAGGAAAAAGCGCTTCTACATGAAGTAGAGGGAAAAGAGTGGACGATAAACAGCCTGTGATTACTTTACAGGAAGATCTATGCATCCTCTCCACAGAGGTGATAGGGGTAGGAGGTATGAAGGGAAACCAGCCTGGGGAGGCATAGATAAGAATGGAGAGATGAAGGCTTTATATAGGGTATATAAAGATTCTTTTGATGGGTCCCAGGAGGCAGAGGCGATAGAACAGAAAGCACGGAATCGGCTGTGAAACTTTTTGCGTAAGGATAGGACATAATGTTTGAAAAGAGTGCGGTCAAAGGTTACACCGAGAAAGATTGAGTGAGGGTTAAAGTTAAGTGGGGTGTTACGAATGTACAGAGAGGGTTGTACGTGATTGGTAGGGGTCTAGCCTGAAGAAGAATGATTCATGTTTGAGGGGGTTGAGAGGAAAGCGCCACTTTGAGGACCATTCCACCAGTCTGTTAAAGGCAGCTTGTACTGTGGAAGTTGCACACTCAACACTTGGGGAGGAGGTTCAAATGGCAAGGTCATCTGCATAGAGTGAAATCTTATTAGATGTAGGAACAAAGGTAAGAAGATTATTGATAAATAGAGAAAGAAGAGGACAGGTCCAAGAACAGAACCTTGGGGAACACCTCTTTGGAGACAGAAAGGTCGACTGTAGGAATTACAGATGACTTTCGAACGGCGATCTGAGAGATAGGATTGTATTCATTTGAAAAAAACAAAGCGGAAGACCTAAAGAGAAGAATTTAGAGAGGAGGACAGAATGCCAAACTGAGTCAAAAGCTTTCGAAAAATCTACTGGCGAGGACTGTACGTACGCCTGGTTTAAATTGGTGAAAAGAATCTGCGATTGACTCTGAGAGGAGGAAAACCTGATCCACAGTCGATTTACCAGGTTTAAAACCAGCTTGCACGGGTGAGAGGATGCCTTGTTGTTCTAGAAAATAGGTTAGTCGTCCTAAAATTATTCTTTCGAAGAGTTTGGAACAGGAGGTGAGAGAGATGGGGCGATATGAGGAAGGTGAGTCAGAGGGTTTTTCGGGTTTGAGAATGGGGATGATTGTCGATTGTTTCCAGGAAGATGAAAAGGTGTAAGTTGACCAAGAAAGGTTAAAGATATATAAAAGAAAATGTAGTGCGAGTTGTGGAAGGTGGGCTAGAAGAGGGTAAGTAATTCGATTAGGGCCTGATGAGGTTGAGAGTTGAGGGATAGCTATGGAGAGTTCAGGAGAGGAGAAAGGTGAGCAGAAAGTGGAGTGCAAGGTGTTGCAGTGTGCATTTCTGATAGTATTTATGTGAATTTTCTCGGTGGTTTGAAAAGGTTTTGGGGTTTGAGTAGAGAAATGGGACTGTAGATGTGAAGAGAGTTGGTTAGCACAGTCTGCAGGGATATGACAATTTGGGAAGTTAGGGAA
Organism: Diplosoma virens; assembly: GCA_963680785.1. Lineage (NCBI taxonomy): Eukaryota > Metazoa > Chordata > Ascidiacea > Aplousobranchia > Didemnidae > Diplosoma > Diplosoma virens. The sequence goes on along the minus strand of OY796890.1, from coordinate 5,828,377 downwards.
GGGGAGCCTGAGATGAAACGAAGTAGTAAAAAGACTTTACTGGGGCGGGTTTTAGGAGAAAGGCAAGACCAGCTTTAGCCTTCACAGTGGAGGTATATCTGGAAGTGGCGAGATAGTTCTGGCAGCCCTCGTGTGCCTTTGCAAATGCCTTTCGGCGTTTCGTGACGGCATCTGCAAGAAGACCGCCAGGCTTTAGCAGGGCGGTTAATGCTGCCGAATGAAATGGCAGAAGTATCAGCATTATCGAGGAGTTTGGTAAAAGTGTGGATGGCTTTAGAAACAAAAAGTTTTGCAAAGTTAGAGGGAGGAGGGCAGTGGGTATCAATATAAGTAAGGTAAACGTCCCAGCGGGCTTTATTGTCATTAAATGAAGGGGGCGGGAGATGGAGTTAACTAAAGGGGAAATAGATGATCTGAGCCAAGGTCCGGAAGGGTCTGCCATGTGCATTTATAGGCTATGTGGGCAGGAACCAGAGATCAAGGAAGGAGCGGTTTCCAGTGGCGCGGTGTAGTAGGGTGTGATCATCGAGGTTGTTAAGAGGTAAAAGATCAGGAGCCAGTCAAACAAATCTTTGCCTGATTGGTCTTTCGGGGATGCCGTTAAAATCGCCGAAGATGTAAGTAGTAGAGGATGATGGTAAGAGGAAGTGTGAGAAAGATTTAGGGCGAAAGTCAGAGGAAAAGCGGATAGGAAGGTCATAAACATTGAAAAAGTGTATAGGTGAGGCTCCTTTTATTTTAATTGTGATAGCTAAGTAGTCGGAGCTGGGATTGAGCGAGAGGATTTGTGGAGAGAGGGGGGTGTAGGTTAGACCATTTTTGAAAAGTATGAGTATACCACCTCCCTAGATTTCCCGTAGAGACGGTGGTTCCTCTTCTCGTCATAAAACGGTTCTTTTGGAGAGTTTTATAGCCAGGTATGTGAAAAGTGGAGTCAGAAGAGAGGTGCGACTCTTATACGAAGATGAGATCGTACTGATCTAGAGAAAGAAATTGTGTAAGTTCAGTACGACAGGGGCGAATCCCACTAGCATTCCACTGTAGGATTCGAAGGTTGTTTCGAGAGGGAGAGGAAGGACGAAAAGAAGATTGTGTGAGAGGAGAGATGGTATGTTGGGTTTGAGGAGGAGGTCGAGATGACGCTGAGGGAGGGTAAGTAAAAATTAGTTGGGGGTGATTAGGATGGTCGGTGGGGTTATTAATGATGGAGAGTTGTTTTGGGGGCGATTTTATTTTTGAAGATGTGGGTTTGTGGGTATTTGTAGACGAAGATGGGGATTTGGGAGTGTTTATGGATGAAGATATGGAGTTAGGATGTGAGAGGGAGGGGGTTTGGGAAGAGGATGGGCACATTGGACAAGTCCAAGAGCATTCCGGGAGATTTTACGAAAGTCTGTGGGGGAAAGACCGGAACAGGAGAGGTGTACCCAGAGAAAACAATTGGTACATTGTACCGATCTGTTTCCCCAGGTGACTCTACGGGAGCAGGGGTCTATAGGGCTTGGGTTGGGATGAATGTCACCGCTGATGAGAAGCATACGGATAAGTAGCGGTGAGTAGAATAAGTAGAGGAGGTTTGGGGTGGAAGAGACTAAAGGGAATTGTTGGACAGATAGAAGAAATGGGGGGCGGTCATTTGGGTTTAAGAATGCTGTCCATATGTGACCGCGCATTGGACAGCAGGGACAAAAAACGAGAAGAGTTGTCCGCGAGAGAACCGCCCGAAAATGAGACCCTTGGGCAATTGACAAGCCATTTTGACCCTCCCCAGTGCAGGGAAGGGGAATGCACCACCACGTTGAGGTGACTTGTCCTTGGTGCAGGACCCTGGACCTATTCGCAAAGCAAGTTAAAACAATATTGAAGATTTTTTTCTAAACAACTGAAGTATCAAAAAACTTATCACACAAGTTATTTATTGCACTCTAATAATAAATCGCACAGCGTTAAGTGGAAACAGTATTTTTACACCGGGAAGCAAACGTAGGATAGCCACTTAAATTAATACTAAAATCTATTAAATATTTTAACAAATATCTAATTTAAATGTTTACATGCTTATGTTTTTCTCAACGCACAGCCCATCAACCAATGACGTTTTTAATGTAAATTTTTTACTTGGAGAAAAAACACTCGTTCAGTTTTAATTGATAGCATCCGAGTAAAAATTGTCGCGAAAAGTCAAATAAACCTAACTATTGTTTTAACTACTATTTTTGCCCATTTTGCTAACATTTTTGGTATTCGACTAAATGAAATCTGCTTTTATCGTTCCATGCCTCAAAACGTTGAGAATCCCTGCTTTCCGGGAAACTTATTTTCCAAGATGAATACATTTTCTAATTACATATGCACATGAGTAGAAACTAATTCTTAGACGAGTTGCTTTGTTTGACGAATAGTTGAAACATCAAAAATTAATTTTTTATCAAGGGTTTCAAATTAATCGTACAAAACAAGACTTTTAAGGGGGATTGGATGAGCTTACAATTAAGATAAAGATTTTCGCATTAAGCTTTAGCCAACTTAAGGCGTCGCGAAAGCCGCATGATTTTGGCGCAAATAAATACTCTTTTATCACAAGCAAAAACAAGCAAGGTGCCAGTTTGCGCATTATGAACGAACAAAAGTAACTCGGAATATATACGAATGTGTCGCACAAAGTGATCATTGAAAAACACTGCATAAAATTGCACGCAACCGACTGCCGCTCGGCACATCGCTGCAGGGAGAATCGCTTGGAAAGATCAGGCTGCAGCGATGGCAAACTAGCAGCTCACCCGCTTCGATAACCGCGGTCGGCTGGATAATTCGACGCTGCTCTGCGGGCAGCGATCACATATTTCTATCGAATTACTTTAAAAAGACAAATCATCGCGAGAACAGCTTGAACATCGGCGGTGTGACGCAGGCAATTAAGTTATGACGCAGTGCTGACGCGTGGCAAGCGTGAAAATAAATTACGTTTAAGCTTAGAATTCCGGACGCTTGAAGTGAGTTGAAACCAACTAACTAATTATCAACTCGTCTAACAAACAAGCAGCAGCAGCACAGGTCTCTGCCACACTCCTTCAGACGGGGTCGACGGAAAAACGACCGCTCAATGTCGATGTTCTGCTCCTGTCGACGGTATCTTGGGATCTCCCCATTATGAAAGACTGTTGGTCGCTTTGACTGGGGATGGTCAGGCCCGACGGCTGCCGGCTCACCACCTGGTGGCCGCCACCAGGATGAAGGTAGGTCCGATCTGCGAAGAAACCAAGAAGATTTTAAGGAACTTTACAATTAAAGTCGGACGCAATTGCAATCCAATGGATAAGAGCAAATTAGTAAATTAACCAGATCATTTTGTGGGAACATACAAATAAATGACAGGAAGCAGCAAAAGTCCATAAAACAAAAAACTATTTACCTGAAACAGAAACTAAAGATCGGTTCAAATTAAAAGCGGAAGCAAAAAAAAGCATGAGGCGGAAAGAGCAAAAAAACAAAAAAACAAAGGCAGTTCAGACTAAAAGGGAAAAAAATGACCCCAAGCGCAACACTTTTCGTGCTTAGCAGAAAAAGATTAAAGCTGAAATTTCAATTATTTTTTAGCTTGGTTCAGAATAATCGTGGAAAACAGCGACCCCAAAGAATCTAGATTGGCTTCTTTGAGGGGTTAAGAGAAGGCTACTCCAAGATACAGAACCCTCCCGCTATCCGCAGGGGTTACGTTCCTCCCCTCCCGCGAATCCCGCTATCCGCAGGGGGTTACGTTCCTCACCCTCATGCGAATCCCGAAAATTCACAAATTATTGACGCAGCTTGAAAATATCAATGCATGATATTACATACGCTAAAATATGCTTCCTAAATACATTCTAAAGACAGTCGTACTCGGACAATTTCTATGGTAGCGTTATGGGGCGTAAATAATACAGGGGTACAGTATAATTACATATCAACACACCAAAAAATTTTTCTGCTAAAAAAAAGGCCTAAGAAATTCACGAAATTATAAAAAAAAACAACTGTGCGAGCAAAATCCGCGAGTATGCGGGGTCGCAAACGGTGAACTGCAAATGGGTGAGGGTGTACTGTATCTTGGAGGAGGGCAACAACACCAACAGCGCAATTTTTGAAAGCGTAGTTTTTCATGTCCGCTTTCAACTTGAACCAAACTTAATTTCTTGTAAAAAGAATCCTGCAGTATTTATCACACTGTACCCTGAGTAGTCATTTTCAAGCAGAAGTGATGAAATCAAAACATTTGATCAACCTAGGTTGGAATCAAGCTCACCAATCTTTTCGAGGCTGATCAAAAACTAGAAGAGTTACAAAACTGAACAAAACCGGAAACTTACCGTCCTTAACCATTTGGTCAAGTTCCGTGACTGCACCCTCGAACATCGTGTACCGATGATGGGCCAGAGTTTTGTAAAAGTGGACCGCGAACGCGACGAAAAGGATGACGACCGGGACGAGAAGCGCTGTGGCGACAATCGCGGGAGCCATCGCTTGGACTGAAACGAATGCTCAATTCACTCAGCACATTTCCATACGAAGCCAATCACTAGATAGATCGGCGCCGCAACCATCAACATATTACCGGTTTAATTCTCGTTTTTGTTGTGTGTTGGGCTGCTTATAAAGCACTTTCGTATCAATTTTTGCGGTTCGGTGATTTTAACACGCAACTCTCTGCCTACTAGCAGTTTCAATTTATTTTGGTCTCAAAAAAAAATCTCACAAGTGCTGTGCTAACATATCGATAAAAAAAAAAAATTAATCAACGACAGAGAGACTGTGAAGAAACCGCAGATAAAGAAACCCAAACCCAAGAAATCCCAAATTTTATTTAAAGCGAATTTCGTCAACAGCGCGACACTCAACTTATAGTCAAACCTATACAACAACAACGTGTAAAAAACTGCTTGTTCCAAGCCCGAACAAAGCAAATTCTCACCTTCCGATTTGGGCGAGGTAGAATTTGTCGTTGACTGCCTGCCCGAAGGAGCGGATGACGGAAATAAGGATTGAAACTTAAGCCAAATCAGCAAGGCTATTTCAATAAGGAACAACACTAATCCAATACCTGAAGTTGCAGCATAGAAATCAATTGCGATAAAAATTCTTTCAATAATATTTTGACAAAAGCGAAATGTTTAAATAGCAGAAAAAGTACGAGGGGCGTTCAGAAAATAATGCAACCAGGTTTCTTTTCATGACATTGAGTTTTAAAGGTACACCAATCGTGCATCACAAGAAAGCATATAGCATGAGCATTTCATAGTTACTTCTCGATGTAATCTCCCGCTTTCCAAACCGCTTTTTCCCATTTTTTAACGAGTGCACATATTCCTTCATTGTAAAATTCTACAGGCTGCGTTTTTAACCACTTCTTAAAAGCAGTTTTGATCTCTTCATCACTGGAGAAATGTCGCCTCCTCAAACTTTCTTTGAGGGGCCCAATTTAATGGAAGTCAGACGGTGCCAGGTCTGGCGAATATGGAGGATGTGAAATTGTTGTCCAGCCAAAGGAGCTGATGACCTCATGGGTTTTGAGGCTGGTGTGAGGCCTAGCGTTGTCATGTTGCAATAAAACCTTAGACATTTCCAAAGCAGGTCGAACTCTTCGTATTCTTGCTTTCAACTTTTTTAATGTATTGATGTAAACATCTGAATGGATTGTTACTCCTTTGAACATAAACTCTACCAGTATCACACCAACACTATCCCAGAACACAGTCACCATCACTTTTCCTGCAGACTGCTGAGATTTGAACTTCTTCGAGCGTGGTGAGGTGGGACGGCGCCACCCCATTGATGCTCTTTTTGACTTCGGTTCGAAGTGGTGAACCCAATTCGCATCTCCGGTCACTATTCGCTGCAAAGGTTTTGTCACTATGGCAATACTATAGAAGTTCAGAACAAGCTTCTGGGCAGGATTGTTTATGAGCCTCTGTGAGTTGCCTAGGGACCCACCTTGCACACATTTTTGAATACCCCAGGGTATCCATGATCTTTCAGCACTCCCTGCACTTACTCCTAATTACTCAGCAAGCTCACTAATAGTAATGCGCCTGTTTTCCTTAATCAATGCATCTGCCTGACCAATGTTAGCAGAAGATGGCCTACCACTTCTTGGCCTATTGCAAAGATCGCTTTCAACAGGTTCTTCCTGTCCATCATTGATTCGCTTTACCCACCTCATCACTGTGCTGTAGTCTATAGCACCGCCACCATACACTTGCTTTAAGGCGCGTTTACAGCCGTTTACAGTACTTTTTTCTTTCAGCGTGATTTTTGTTTGTTTATTGACGCTCAAATCCACTCATGTTTTCGAGAAAAACATCGGTTGTGGAAAACGGCAAATTTTTACTTCTAATATAGTTTTTAATATATACTAATAATATTTTTTAATTAAAATTCAAATCTTTTAAGAATCTATCTGTCAAAAAACAAACTTAATTTTTTGGTCGGATCGTCCGTATTATAAAAAATATTCATGGGTTATAAATGACCCAGTGTCCCTCAAAGAATTACACTTGTTCAATGTCCAAAAATGTTCTTAAGTGGAGCTATTTGAATTGAAGCAAGCATTTAGCTGTTTGAATTTTAGCAAATTGAAGCATGAAAACAAGCAAACTATAGCGTTAGATTGATATTATTCAAAGATTCAAAGAAAATATAATCGTGTTTTTTGGTGTTAGTCAGTTCGATTCAAAAATTCAGTGAATTTACTGTAGTTCCAAAGGGAGTGCGTTTACATTTTGCAATGTAAGTTTATCTAGATTCTAGAAAGTAAACAAATAGAAAATTACCGCTGCGCTTCGGTTGCTCACATGCACCGCCGCGAGCTTGCTCATAACCTACAATTATCTTGATGACTGTGCGTTATCAAAATCAGTGTTTTTCAACCGCGGCACACCAGTGTGCCACAAGACCGTGCCAGGTGTTCCGCAGAAAATTGTCAAGTTTCATCTACAGTAGATTTTGTCTAATTCGTCATCGTTTAATTCGTCAATTCGTTCAAGTCGTCACTTTTTTGTCAGTCCTGGCAGAATTCCTATCTTTTTCGTACATTTTAGTTCGTCTAATTCGCTATGGTCTAAATTGTCAATTCGCTCACTTCGTCACCTCTTTTTCTCCCTGAGAAGTATTTTGTTGGACTATTACGTCATTTGCAGCTTCGCTTTCAATGCTTAAGCAGTTAGTTAAAAAGGTGTGGTAATTCAAAAAACAAATAGCGCCTCCGTCGCTTTCCTGCGAGGCAGGAGAATAAATATAGAAATAAAAAAATTAAAAAAAAAAAAATTTTGTAAGTTGTTGTTGTTTTACCTTTATGTTAGTAGTGTGCCGTGACATTTTTCTAAAGTAAAAAATGTATCGCAGCCGAAAAAAGGTTGAAAAACACTGATCTAAATAACTAATTTTTACTTCTAATATAGTGTAACATGCGAGTTACTCCTGGATGACATAGCTTTTCGCGTATATCTTGTAAAGCGCTTGATGACATATAAGTCGTAGTTACCGCTGAACAGTGTGTCCGAGTAAAAGTAACGGGTGCAAAGTTTCTTTGACCAGGGCGGTACTGTACAACGTATGAAAAAGGGGCAAGTTCCATGCGCCAAAGTTGTACTTTGTCATTTTTTATTTTTGTTCGCCGTCGGCTATCCAGCATAAAGGCAACAGAACGCTGGTCTGTAATCAAAGTAAAGGTTTGTCATGATAATATATGTGACCATTTCTTGACAGCTTCAATAACGGCTGTTGCCTCCTTTTCAAAAGCGGAATAGTATTTTTCGCTGCCCTGCAGGGTTTGAGACATAAAGGCAACTGGGCGGCGGCCCTAATGGCTACATCCGAAGCATCACATTCCACCACAAACGGTAATGATTCGTCGATGGATTGCAAGCTACTTTTACGTAATTCATGTTTTAGCAATGCAAAAGCCTATAGAGCACTACCAGAAAAAGGCTTTTGGCATCCGCTAGGTGTCGTACTTTAGTTGCAAAAACATTAATCCATTTAGCATAGTAAGCGAACAGGCCCAAAACACGACCCAAAGCATTTTTACTATTAGGTATGGATCTTGTATAACCCGCATACACTCGGGATCTGGCTTAATTATGTTGTTACCAACTACGTAACCCAGGATATTTCTAGACTCTACTGATCGTATAGTTTTACTCCTGTTTAAAGTTTTTACGGCGAACGGCGTCTAAAAATGAAGCCACGTTACTGTCATGATCGACTTTATTGTGCCCAGCGATCGTGATGTTGTCCAGATACGGATATGCATCCTTTAAATTTTCTTCCTTAATAAATTCGCACATTTTGCGTTGAAAAGCAGCAACACCATTTTTAATTCCAAACGGAATACGGGTGAATTCAAATAGTTTGCCGTTTGCTTCAAACGCTATGTACTTGCGATCAGACTTTAAGATTAATTTGGTGATACGCACTTCTTAGATCAAATGTCAAAAACAATTTATACTTTGAAATTTCATTGACCATATCATCAATTCACGGTAAGGGATACGCGTCTAACTTGATGTAAATGCTAATAGTTTGAGAATAATTTACACATAGTCGTTTTTATGGCAATTAAGTTCATTTTAACCACCACTACCTGCGTTCTCCAAGGGGAAGAGCTTGCTTGAGTTCTTTCTTCTTTCAGCCGCTCATCAACCGTCTTCTGAATGAAGGCTCAATCTGTCTCGTTGAAGCGATGCAACTTTGTTGCAATGGGCTTTACTCCGGGAGTTAAATTAGAAAACAAAGATGCTTTCTTTGTGTCAGCTACAGCCAAAGCACAGTTTGAGTCATTTGATACTATTAATTCAGGCGGGTCACCATTAAACTCAAAAACCAGCTTCTTGTGTTGACTCTGAAAATGTAAGCCTAGAATAATATTGCTGCACAGATAGTCCAAAACATTTAACCTTGTTGCTTCATACGTGGTATCGTTGATTATTACATCAGTTACGCAAAACCCGGGGATTCGTCTTCATCACAGCAGATGCTAACTGCACATTATGCTTAGATGGAATGGCATCTTAGCCCAATTTTTTACTAAGTGTCAGAGTTGATGTAGCTTTCCGGACTTCCGGAATCGACTGGCTGTTAATTTTATGCCATTAACGTAAGTTTGCAGGGGAGCTTTAATTAAGCTGCCAGGACATGCGGCCGTGTAAGTTGTAGACACGGGAGTTGGACCTTCGGCGGTAAGAGAATTGAATTGCCCATTAAAGCCTTTCTTCTTGGATCTTGAAATCTTTGATTTACAGACACGAGAAAAATGTCCAATTTTTCCACAAGAATAGCAGGCTACCTCTCTGGCGGAGCAAATTGATCGTCGATGGTAGGTGCGTCCACAAAAAATCACTTTTTACCATTAAAAGTTGTTATAACCACTACGTTATTGGTTGATGTAGCACCAAATCTGGGGCCTCACTTTCGAGTCCAGTATGAGCGACGGAGACCGTCACTAGATCATTTCCTGATGTATGAATGGCTGAATATTCCTGAGCTCTGGCTCTATTAAACGCTTCGTTTACAGTTAATTCTTTGTTTTCTAGTAGCCGCTGGCATATATGGTGTGAAGCTAAACCATTGATGAAAGCATCTCTCGCAAGATCCTCCAGATATTTTTCAGCTGAGATACCTCTAAAATTGCAGTCCTTATTCAGGGCATGTAGCGCTTAAGGATTCCAAGACTTTCTGCCTTCTTGTTGCAAGGAGATAGCGAGAAAATATAACATAAAGCTTTCCTTAAACTTCGCTATCGCAATATCGTACTCGCATCCTTCTATCAGTTCGTGCACATCAGAGCTAACGTAAAAGCACAAAATCTCCAACTTGTTGGGCTCAGCTACTCCTTCAGGTCATGGAACCGCTAATATCCTCGAAGCAAAATCGGTAAGATTTTAAGGCAAATTTTTGGATGCTTTTGGAGAATTAGGATCGATATCAAGCCTTGCTGGCTTTAGCCATTCGTGCAACAAGTTAGCCATAACCAATATTTTAGTTGATTTAATTGGAACGAAAAACACAGTTGTTTTAAATCTGACATATAAGCTTGTATTTCTGAGCTTAAATCAACTAAAAAAGTCAACATATCTAAAAGAAAATAACTTTACAAATTAATAAAAAATAATATGAACGCACAAAACTCACTAAATAAAACGAAGTAACTACTTCTACTGTTTGCACCAAACAGTTGGCAAGTTTCCAAATAATGCAGATGTCAACTCTAGCAAACAACGCGATTACGCAACAAGCAACTGGAGCAGTAGACCGCTTACTTCAACATTGAATTTTGTTATAAACATTGTGTTCGCTTGAGCATAAAATCGAAACGCATAATGGCGCTCTATAGCACCGCTAACCAGCAATGACTGTGATCGGCGTTTGCATTTTAGGGATAGTTTGAAGAAATTTCTTTCTTGCAGCATACAATAATGATCCCGTAAAACCAGTAATATTATATTCACATAAACATAATTCACATAAGAACAAAAAACCAGTAATATATTCACATAAACGGATCGCTTTTATTACGCATATTGCTGATGATCTAAATCAGTAGTTTTCAACCGCTGACAAATTTCTCACCAGTGCGTTAAAATTCTTAGCAATGAGAAATTACTGGTCTGGTGCAACAAGAGTACTCTAACTCAGGGGCAGGCAAACCACGGCACGCAACGTTGCGGGATTTTTTGTGCGCTCTCTAAAGCCTCAAATAAATAATAAAAATTATTATTATTTTCTTTTTTGTTGGCAATCACTGATTTTTAGGTATGAAAATCAAGAAATCCGAGACAGATTCAGAGTGAAGAATTTTTTTCTAGAGATCAATAACGTGTGGCCCTCAAACAAAATCAACTGGTGAATGTGGCCCTCGAGCTAAAAAGTTTGATCACTACTGCTCTACCTGCGTATTTAGTGGCAAAAATATTTTTTTAAACAAACACCTACTTGCCGACTAGAGCATTGTTTTGCGGTTATTACGTGAACGATATTAAAAAAGTCACAATCGAAAAAAAACCGCTATTGATTTTACTATTAATATTGTTTCATCTATATATACAGGGTGATTCACCGAAGTGTTGACAAATACTTTATTCCATTATTAACTTCGCATTACCTCTTCAGATTGTTATTATATATTCTAGAGTAAGTTTTCAATATCAATAAGAATATTTAATCTAGAAAAGTAAGATGGCAAAGACAGTAAATGACATCGTTGGAGGGTATTGCAAGAAAGGACTTCCACCTGCGAAAATTTTCCGGTTGATGAAGCGATTTGTGAGTCGTGGAGGTGTTTAAAAGGCTGTGAAGAGGTTCAGGGAGACTGGAAGTTGTGCTCCAAGAATCAGAAGTACTCCTGAAAAACCCATCAGGACAAAGGAACTGATTAAGAAGGTCAGGGAGAGGTTGAGGCGGAACCCTTCAAGGAGCGCAAGAAAACTGGCTAAGGACACCTCTGTAAGCGTGAGCACCATGCAAAGGCTTCTCAAGGATGATCTCCACGTCTACCTGTACAAATTTACCAAGAGGCAGCTCCTGTCAAACGCCACTAAGAAGAAAAGGCTTGATAGAGCTAAGGTTTTGATCAAGAGACTTGTTGTTGGCACGCGGCCTCAAGTGCTTTGGACAGATGAGAAGCTTTTCACTGTCCAAGCTATCCACAACCACCAAAATGACAGGATTTGGATTCCAAACAAGGACATGGTGCCAGTTGAACGTTGCAGTTCATTTAGGAGGCAGAAACCTTCTTCCGTGATGGTTTGGGCAGGAGTCACTTCAACAGGCCTGAAAACACCTCTAATCTTTATCAACAAAGGCGTGAAAATTAACCAAACTATCTATCATTGGATGTTGAAAGAAAAAGTCATTCCCTGGGTTCAAGAAACAGTGGGAGAGGAAGGAATTACGCTTCAACAAGATGGGGCAACCTCCCACACAGCCAAACCAGTCCAGCATTGGTGCAAGACCAATTTTAAAGGGTTTTGGGAGAAGGAAGTATGGCCCCCTTCTTCACCCGATTTGAACCCAATGGACTTTGGGATTTGGTCCATTCTGGAGCAAAAAGCCTGCTCAACATCCCATCCAAATATCGAAACCCTTAAACGAAAACTGAAGGCGTCATGGGAAGAAATTGACCCAGAAGTGGTGCGTGCCACGTGCGCCCAAGTACTTCCACGTCTTAGGCGCCTTGTGAAAAACAAAGGGGGCTACATTGAATAATTTGAATTTTATGTGAAAGCCCATTAAATTTCCATTCTATCTATTAAAAACTTGTTTCTTTTGCCCTTATAGTAAGTTGGATAATTCAGTTTTAATTTGTCAACACTTCGGTGAATCACCCTGTATATCTATTTTTTTCAAAGTTAATATTTCCTAACTCACAGGAAAGCGTCGGAGGCGCTATAATACTAGTTTTATTCTGAAATACCTATACTAAAACTTAGAACTGCTTGCTAAGACCGCCAAGTAGAAGAAAACGCCGTAAAATGTCTTTCTCAAGAAAGCAAGAGAATGGCGCGAGTAAGTTTTAAACTGCGACCATGTCGATCGCGTCTGCCATGTATACGACGCTTTCGGTCAAGCTGCCGACAAACGCAAAAAGTACCAATGGTCGCTAGCAATAGGCAGTTAGGTTAATCGTTAAAAAAAGGATTTGTAAAAAAGATGGCACAGTAAATTATGGTTAAATTGAAATTAAGATTTTAGTACAGATTTGGTTATGTTATATTGGAACAGGTTAGGTTAACAAGGAGCTTAGAAAAATGGCTTGGAACATAAAATTTTTAGTAAAATAATATGCCAGCCAACTTTTTAACGAACCATAATTTTTCGAAGATGTCTAATTGTACTTCAATGTGTAAAGATAAAGTTTATAATTTTCTGGACTATTTATTATTCCGGGATTACAATGTACCATGAAGATGGCAAAATGTCACACATTTTGGTCAGAAAAATTTACTGATGACTAAAAAAAAAGGTCTTCACTTACAATTAGTTTCCAATTTCTCCATTTTTGTCCCAAATGGCAGGTGATAACAGAAAAAAAAAGCTTTTACTTACATATACGATCGACGGACACATTACTTTTAACTCAAAAGCATTAAACCAAGATATCCCGGGGAATTAAAAACATAAAAATCATCCGGGATTTTGGGATCCCGAGACATAAATCCTAGTGGAGATTCAGGGTGCTACCACTAATTGCTATAATCGAGATGTTAACGAAAAGAAAGCACTTGCAAAAATCACGTTAAAATGAGCACTTTATCTACGATATGATGTAAATAAGCGAAATCCTTTTAATTGTATTATCTAGTACGTAAAAGCCTAAATTTATAGAGCTAATAGCCACAACTGGTTAAATAGTATCCCATAAAATTTAGTTACTAAAAATGATAGGGAGGGAATTCGAACTTGGCGATTGGCTTTAGTGGGAAACTAGGCTGAAAACGTAAAGAATCCCTGATCTTAATAGAAAAGCGTCAAAACAGCGATGCTAAAAAGCGTTCGGGGCGTAAGCGGGTCTTTTGCGGTGTTTACGCTTTTATAGGTTAGAATATCGTACGATAAAGCTTATTTGTTTGCTACTAAAAATCCGAGGCCAATTAAAAATCTAAGATAATTTTGCACCGGCGTTATAACAAAAATATTTTAAGATGCAAGTAACTGACATAATCACAAATCGAGAAAAAATAAAAAGATTGAAATTTAAAAAATATATAGATATTAAATATATTGATGACTTTGTTTTTCTCACAAGGTTTATGGATGAAAAGAGAAAACAACTAAAAACTATATAAAAAGAAGCTAAAATAAAAAATTCTCACAAGAAAATTAAACTGAACTGAACTAAACCATAAAAAACAAATATTAACATTGATCTAAACCAGTGGTTCTTAACCTGAGGGTAATTACCCCCATAGGGGTAATTTAGCATTTTAAAAGGGGTAATGTTCAAAAGTTGAATTTTACTTCACTATTACCATACTTATTGTGATGTCATAATTAAATACTAAGTCAGAACTAGATTCTCTTATAAATTCTCTTGTTTGATTAACAATTGATAGTTTTGTCTAGTGACAGTTCGGCAAGTGATTTTTTTGTAACTAGTCAGTTAGTAATAGGCGTAAAGTGAGTTTTTGTTTCTTGCATGCAGTAGTAAGGCTAATTTAGTGAAAAAAATATCAAGATGCCTCCAAAGAAAGAAAGTTACAAAAAAGCTTTTCTGAACTTTGGTTTTACAAGTGTTATTGAAAATTCTATTGAAAAGCCACAGTGTGTGATTTGTTTTAAAGTTTTAACTCAGGAAAGTATGAAACCAAGCAAATTGAAGCAGCATTTTAAGTCTTGCCATGGCGAATTAGTAGAAAAATCAGTTGACTACTTTAGGCGAAAAGCTGAGCATTTGAAAAATCGCCATTTGGATTCTGGGGAAATGTGATCAAGACAAAACAAAGCACTGTTGGAGGTGTCATATCGCATTGCTTTCCACATTGCTCAGTCAAAAAAGCCTCACACAATTGGTGAGGAACTCATAAAGCTCTGTCTTATTGAAGCAACTACTCTGGTACTGGGAAAACAAAAAGCTAATAAATTAGATGAAATCTCGCTCTCCAACGATACAGTTAAAAAACGCATTTCTGAAATGAGTTAAGACATTTTGTTGCAAGTGGTGGAAGAGATAAGGTCCTGTTCAATATTTTCCTTGCAATTGGACGAATCCACTGATGTTTCATCATGTGTGCATTTGCTGGTTTACGCTCACTACATTTTTGAAAACAACATAAAAGAACGATATTTGTTTTCGGAACCACTGTCGACAACATGTAAAGGAGAAGATGTCTTTAAAGTTGTGAAAGTTTTTTTTGAATCTCACGCACTTGATTGGAAACAACTTGTTGGGATCTGTACAGATAGTGTGCCTTCTGTGATTAGCGACAAATCTGGTTTCAAAGGATTAGTCACCAATGTTGCTCCTCATGTATCATTTACTCATTGTTTGATTCATCGCTTTGCTTTTGCCATGAAAACTCTTCCATCTGGACTTCAAGAAGTATTACAAGATGTAGTAAAAATCATAAACCATATTTCTGCAAATGCCACAAGATCAAAGTTATCACAGCTTTTTGTGAAGAAGTTGGTTTTGATTACAAAGTTATTTTGTTACATACGGAGGTAAGATGGTTATCTCGTGGTAAAGTCTTGAATCGTTTGCTCCAGCTGTGAGAAGAAGCAGCTATTTTTCTTGAAAAAGAACGAAATTCAAAAGGAGTTGATATGGACAACCAATTGAAAAGCAATGACTTTTTGCTGAAGGTGGCTTGCTTGGGTGATTTTTCCTCAGAAGTGAATTTCCTCAATTTAACTCTGCAAGGAGGTCGTCAATGGTTGCATATGACGCACGACAAAGTTGCAGCCTTTAAATGTAAAGTGGGACTGTTTAAAAGACTGATAGAAAAGACTGACAAAAAAGACTGACAGAAAAGACTGACAAAAAGACTGACAGAAAAAGGCACAACAAGTATGTTTCCCAATTTGACAATGCTCTTACAATCTGACCCAAACATAAAATGCAACTTCACTCAAGAAATAGTTAGCCACTTAAATGCAATAAATATTGCAATTGATCCATATTTTCCTGGAATTGGAGAGAGACATAATTTTTTGTGGATTAGCCAGCCATTTTCAGTTGAAGAAAACTCTATCCGTGATGATGATATGGCAGCAAAAATTGAGTTTCTTCAACTGCGCGAAGATTCAAGTCTTAAAACTGGCTTCACAGAGGATATAGGAAGCTTTTAGACTGGCATTCATAAAGAATATCCCATCCTTTCAAAAAGAGCATTAAATTTTTTGATTCAATTTCCTTCAACTTATTGCTGTGAAGTGGGATTTTCTGCAAAGGTGTCTATAAAGATAAAATATTGAAACAGGCTTGAGATCAATGATGAAATGCGATGTTGTGTTTCTTACACTCAGCCAGGATTTGAACGCTTAATAGCAAAAAAGCAGTACCAGCCTTCCCATTAAATGTATTTGTAATAAAAAATAACTTTATTTTTCTGTGTGCATATTTTGGATTGCTAGCTATTATAGTTGCTGTTTTTTAAAAGGGGTAATTGATATATATCAAAATATTTTAGGGGTAACAATATAAAAAAGGTTAAGAACCACTGATCTAAACATAAAAAAAATTATTACAAAAGCAATCAGCAATTTTTAAATTATTTGAAAAAGAACTATAATAACAACGCTTCTTATAGCGTGACATTATTAATGTTTAATTTAATATTTTAAACACTAACAATAAGAATTAGGGCTTGTTTCCACTACAAGCATGGCATATTTTTGGTTTTGTTCCTTGTTTTATTTGTTGTTTTTGCTTTGCTTAACACTCGCTTAGATTTTAAGCGTGGAAAGATCAATAAAAGAAACAAAGAATGCTCCATTTTTTCCTGGTAGTGGAAACGAGCCTTTGAGATTCAAGTAAGAAACGCACCGGTAGAAAGAACCCATGCACCTTCAATGTAAAGTCGCATCTTATCATGGGGTGATTGCTCAATCTAAAATCAGATATTATCATAAATGACGTGAAACAACTTGAAGAATTACTTTCAAACTGCTAAATCAAAAGGGAATAAAGTCAAAACTCGTAATGGGACAATGCCAATATTTTTTTTAATCCGATGCCGATTCCAACAAAAATTTTCAATTCTGATGGCGATTTTGATTCCGATTCTTGTTATTTAAAATTAACTTTGTTTTCATGATATATTAACAAATTGTTTTTTTTGAGAATCTAGTTTAATCAATTGGATAATTGATGTACAGTGCCTCTACCCATAATTGCAGAGCGGTCAATCAACAGATCAGAGCAATATTTGAATACAAAATTTATTTCATCACAGTTTAAAAAACCTCAAAAAACATCTGTTGCATCTTTATTTAAATAAAATCTCAATCTGTATTCAAGTAGAAAAATTCTATTTGAAAAAGGATATTTGAAAGAATATATATAATCATTAGTAATGAAAACATAGTACGTTAAATTAATCACATTTTGATAAATAAGATGTAGTTCTGTGAAACATAGTTTATTAGAGGACATTTAAAAATTTTAAATCATTCCTAAAACTAGAAATATTATTTTAGCTTTTTAATCTTTAAATCTAGAAATATGTAGTTTATTAAATTAGTCAAGCAAATAATGCAATTCCTGTGATGTCATATAAGAAAAAAATAACCCAAAATATAGTAAATATGAGTACAGAAGAAATCCATTTATATTAAGTTGACCTGACTCCTCTTCTCTTACTTAATGTAAAAAGAACAGACTGTTTTTGAAGGAAACAGACTGTTATGGCTTTTTTAAATAGTGATTAAATAAATTTTGAATTTAATTGCTCTAATCTTTTTATTGAGCACTCTGCAATTAAGATCGATTCACTCTTACAATATTATATGAAACTCTTGCAATACATATAAATTAGGAAAAAATTAATCAACGTGTTTTCGTAGAGTGCTCAATGAAATTCAGAACATATGCAATGATTTTTTATTTAATAAGAAAAAAAAAACAGCCCTACAGTCTGTTATCAGATAAAACAGGCTGTAGGGATGTTTTTTCTCTTAATAAATGAAAAAAATACTTGTGTTATATATTTGACATAAAATCTATTATATCAATGTTTAAAAACCACAGCAGTCTGTTTCACACTATAAAATCATCCAGTACTTACTTTTTCAAATAAAGTAACCAACTGATGATTTCAGAGGATGAAACAGGCTGCTGTGGTTTTTGTCGGCAGCATGGTCGAGTGGTTAGAACACTGGGATCGTGATTGACATGGTCTTGGTTCAAAACGTACTCACGCCATTCTGTTGTGTCCTTGGGAAAGACACTTTACAGCATTTTTCCTGCTTGGTGGTCAGGAATATCTTGGCACCTCCGGAAGCAGGTCGCGGTAATTGTTCACCCTATGTATTAGCACCTCCGTTGCTTTCTTGCAAGTCAGGAGGATAAAAAAATAAAAATAAAACGGTGCTGGTATAGTATGTGATCTACTTACATGTTTCTAGTATAGCTTGTGATCTACCTAAAAAATGCCACAATGAGAGAGTACGTGATAAAATAATGATTAGAGAGAATAACTGAAAATTCCCTTACAGATTACTGGGAAATTCGACCAGGGTTAGGTTAGAGTTAGGGTTAGGTTAGAGTTAGGGTTAGGTTAGAGTTAGGGTTAGGTTAGAGTTAGGGTTAGGTTAGAGTTAGGTTTAGGTTAAAGTTAGGTTTAGGTTAGAGTTAGGTTTAGGTTAGAGTTAGGTTTAGGTTAGAGTTAGGTTTAGGTTAGAGTTAGGTTTAGGTTAGAGTTAGGTTTAGGTTAGAGTTAGGTTTAGGTTAGAGTTAGGTTTAGGTTAGAGTTAGGGTTAGGTTAGAGTTAGGGTTAGGTTAGAGTTACGGTACTTTTTGTGAACACAAATTGCAAAAGAGATTAGACAGATGTTGGTAGTGGTAGATCCAGGGGCGCACCCAGCCCCCCAAAAAGGGGGCTGACAGAATTTCAACATTTTTTTAAACGTGGGGGGGAAAAGCCCCCCCACACCTTCCCAGGCTTTTCTCTAATTACCGCCTATTTTAGTAAACTCTACGAGCGCACCCGATGCTTTGCGCCGTCACAAAGTCTTCATCGGGTCTTGCGAAATTGCTCATGGCGGCGTTTTTTTCTGCAGATTTCAGCTCGCTATCTAAAAGCCAAGTAGTGCTACCGATCATTCTAGTGTTGTTTTAAGAAAGTAACTAAAACTTATAAATTAAGGCCCGTTTCCACTACGAGCGTGGAAAAGAGCATTCTTTGTCTCTTTTATTGATCTTTGATTGAAGCGAGCGCAAAAAAAATCAAGAAAACAAACAAAGAATGCTTTTTTCCACGCTCGTAGTGGGAACGGGCCTTTACTGACAATCAAGAAACGTTGCTATAACTTAACACTTAAAAATGCGAATAAAAACATTTAAAAAGGATCCAGGCCGAAGCGGATGCAACGTGTGAAAAATCAATTCTCAACAATTACAATGTATTTTCTAAAGAGATCACAATGTAACCAATCAAATGGAATTTCAACAAGTTGAATAGAAACAGTAAAAAAGCGACAAAAACAAATTAACAAAGAGGACGATTATTATGCGACAAGCCTGTTTTGGTCTTTGGACCTTATCAGGCATAAGTTATCGTAACCGCTAAGGTGAAATGGTAGCGCGAAAAGTTAAGGTGAGAATTCCATGAAATGACTCTTTTGGAAGATTTGGAAATGGAAATTAAATTAAGAGTTACTTCATTAATTTCCATTTTCATATATTGTAGTTGTTGAAAACCTATAAGTCTTGTTTTTTCATTTGCCTTATTTGTTATTTTGCAAAACGAGTTCTGGTCAGAACCACGTTAAAGAACTATAGGCTACTTAAAATTTTACAGAATAGAGGAATTTCAAGTTGCTCAAAAATTTTGTTTTCATATAAGCAATAAATTTTAGCAGATATTTTGGAGATTTAATGGTTTTTGTAATAAAATTAAAACTCAATATCAAAAAACACCGAAATATTATTATTTTTTTCTACTGTAATTGATTGAATTTTAAAATCTCAATTTTATATGTATGGCCATCAGAATTTGCTAGAATGTACTAACCAAATTATTACGTCATAGAAATCGTTTCAATAAAAAAACTACAGTACTATTTAAAGGTTGTAAGGTAAACTGTTACATCACAATTAATCTGCGATCGCAAAATTCAACTTGTATAAGCGCTTTCCTACTTTAGCAAATGATTCACTTCAGCTAAGCAAAACTACAATATCCTGCATTGTGCAGCATAATCTTTTGAAAGCAAACTGTGTTACAAAAGATCAGTGTGATGTCATAATAAAAGCTATGATAAACTGGATAAACTCTTTGTTAAAAACTTGAAATAAAATGGCTGTTGCCCAGGTTTAAACAATGGCCATCGGGTGCCACATACAGCGCGCAAGCAGCAAATTTGACTAAAGATCCAAGTTTCGAGTTGAATGCCGTAAAATGTAAATAACGGCTTTCGCAAACGTTTTGGCAATTAAAACTCATCCACCGTATAGGGGCGTCTGTTAGGAAGTGAACGATGTTTAGGGTATACTTAAGGCATCACGTAAAAATTTTTGTTGAACGTTGTAGATACTAAAAATAGCAAACGCATTTATACATCAAAATTTTGCTAAAAATTGGGACACTGTACCAAAAAAACATTGAAGCGAAAACGTGCGAAAACGCGCTCGTCTCTATCCTTTGAGTAAAAAAAACAAAAAACCAATTGTTAAAGTTAGGTTGGCACGAAATATCACTTTACTTATCAGCGCAAAAGTTCTATCTTTTTGCGTATCAGCGCGCAAAGGGGACTGACACCAGGCAAAAAGGAGGCTGACAAAAATGTTTAAAAGGGGGCTGACATGACCTCCAAATCAGCCCCCTGGGTGCGCCTCTGGGTAGATCATATTTCTTGGGTAGATCACATACTATACCGGCACCAATAAAACATTGTTAATTTGCTCTAATCTTTTCATAAGCACTCTGCAAGAAAGATTGATTTACTCTTGCAATTATCTATACATATTGGATGAGACCATTTGCTGCCTCCGATTTGCCACCAACAGTTAGCCACAATCAATTCGAGTTAGGGATAGTGACAATAGTGTTGTCAAGGTTAGTGATAGTTGGTGACGATTTGTTGTGGCTGATTTGCCACCAACCTATGATTATAATATAATATAAAGATACATATTATTTTAAAAAGAAAATGTTTTTTTCATATATATGCGCATGCTCAATGATGGTAAGGCATATAAAAAGGGCAAATACATGAATAAAATATGAATCATTTTCAAGAATCAAAATTTTCGTCAAAAATCTTTCAATTCTAATGCTGATACCAATACCTAAAAATTCATTGATTCTTTTGATTCTGATTAATTGTTCCATTACTAATCAAAACTCAAAACACAACAAGCCAAGTTTCAATTTGAATTTGAAAATATGATCGTACTTACAGCCTTTGCATTGTGAATATTAGAAACAGCTTCTATGTTGGGAAGCATACAAGTAGCAATCATCAGAGCAAATAAATGCACAGCAACCAAACAAGTGGTTGTAACGGAAAAGAGAAGTAATAAAGTAGGGTCATAATGTACTTGTCGATCTAATTGCACTTCAACCATCGCGACCTGAAACATAGTATTTAAAATTTAAATAAAAGTATATTTGCCTTAGTGATATCTAAAAATACGTTTTCCATTCTAAAATAAAAATGTGTTGGTTGTTTTGTATTCTGCATGTTGTTAATCAACAATAAACATCGACCCAGATGGTAGGTGCTTTCTTGCAGCCTGGGCCATGAGTAAGTCTGTTTCTGGTGTTAAACACGACAGACTGAAACCAAACTTGCCAAAACGGAAGGGTATCCACCCATTCCGATGTTCAGCGAGGGTCTGCTAATCAGCAAATATCCTTTTCAGGATGGGGCAATGCTTGGAAAAAACTGCCCTTTTCAGGGCACATTGCCAACAAGTTCCAAAGATCCACTTTTCTTCAGCTGAACATTGAAGACCTCACTGCAGGCAAGATAAATGTTCTTCATTACCTTGCTTTGCAATCTGAGGCACTTGTCATCCTTCTACAAGAGATTCACTGCATTGATGCAGAAAATTTGGTACTTCCAAGCTACCAACTAGCTGGGTCTTCTTTAAGCAGGAAGCATGGCCTTGCCACATTTGTCAACTGTAAACATTGGCAATCAATTTTGTCAAGAACAGATTTATCTCTGATAAACATTCAATGAACTCACAAAATGTATTACTATGAAAAAAATGTAACAAGTAGAAATATGGATTAAACTGAGAAACTAATTATTTGTTAGACAAGCTATTAAACAAAAAGACAAATCACTCATTTTTTGCATGTGATAAACGTACTGTACCCATAATATGGCAGCATCAAATGGACTGCAAAGTTTTTTAGTTGATAGAGTGCTGTTGTATTTTTTTTTAAATGCTGAACATCAAACAAATATGCATATAGAAATTTTCAAGGTTTTAGCTTAATCCAATTAGGAATCAAACTGAAATCTATCCTTCAGAGTCCTACAGTTTACTTACAAACAACCAAGTGATTGATATTAACTAATAACTAAAAGTTACTTGAAAAACCACGTCATTAGTGAAAAAACTAATTAAATAAACTTTAGAAATTTTAAAATACTTTGTATTGAAAGTAATTATTTTGTTTGATTAATTAATTATTAAATTCTATGTTCTTTCAGTTTCAATCAATACAATGCAATGACTCACATTTTTATAGCAAAATTATTGCTTTATAACAATATACAAACCAAAAAACAAAACTTAATTTTGATACAAGGATGCAGATAATCAATTTAAAAAAATATACCAAAAAGCATGTGCTTTTACCATTGCAAAACCAGCAATAAGTGCAGAGGTTCGACTAACAGCTTTTAGCTTTGCTCTACTGAGATATAATTGTCGCCACTGTGTTGTCATTTTTCTATGAGCTTTTCGCTTGCCCAAAGCACTAGTTGAGCTTCCTTAAAAATAAAATAAATAATTAAGCTTATAATGCATACACAAATAATTTTAAAATTCTTAAAGCATTTACAGCAATGATACAATACAGTCCCAATTTATGAAAAGTCAATAAAAAAGTAAAAGAATAACAAATCTTAGTTTACAATTAACCCATATTAGCAAAAAATCGACTTTTAGTTATTTTTTGAATTGTTGTGCTAATAATTGTTAAGAGACAGATAAATCACGGGACTAAATTTACAGCAGTAATTTAATACAACCAAACATAAATAAAGATTGGAAAATACAATAAAATAAATTATTCTGTTAGGACTAAAAAAAGTAATTTATTCAACCACTAACAACTATTTCTAATTCTACAAATCACTAACAACTATGTAATTAACATTCCATGCACATTAGCTACTTTCTCCTATTTCTGACTTTCATGTTGTCACATCATTTTGAATAGATAAAAAATGCAAGTAGACTCACAAAGTTATAAAAATGTTGATATAACAAAATAAACTAACTAAAGTAAAAAAGAAGTGACATTTCAGAAACTACATAGAATTATTTGTGCTCTTACTTTATTAAAAATAATTAACAACAAAAAAAATTATAATCACTTATTTTGGGGCTGACATGCAATATAATAGAGCTTGAAATTAGCAATAAAATTATTTGCATTGATTCAACAAGCAAACTTTATTTACCAAATTTTATGAAAATCCCAGCAAATGTAGAAGAACAATCATCAGGCAAAAGTAAGCTATTAAATTATTCAAATTAAACTTAAAATGTCTTATAATACTATAAAAACTACAACAATTATTAAAATTTGTAGCCAAGATGTAATCACAGTACAAAAAAAAATCAAAATACACATTAAAAATATATTCTTACTTAAGTTGACGCAATGAATAAAAAGTTAACATAATCCTACATTTATCTCTTGAAGCAGTCTGAACAAATTCAATGATAAATAAAAAAATTTGGTACAAAGAAAATAACTTACCAAACAACAAAAACATGCACAAGATGGCAAAATAACAATAATTTTTATAGAAGTACTACAGATAAAAGATAAATCAATAAATAAAAGATTGTACCTCTTGATGAATAACTGAAGTTTGGCTGATCATCAACAGTAATGTTCATTATAAACTACACAGCAAATTAAAATAATCTAAAAATATGCATTCCATGATTGGATGTAACTTTAAGCCACATTAAGACAAAAAACCCATCTTGGCACAAAAGTGTATTTATTAAGTGAACTATAACCTACTTTAAACAACTAAAAAGAATAATCAAAACATAGCACAATCCTCTAAAAACCAAAATAAATTGTTTAATTTGTAATAAAATAAAAACTTTGCTTTAGCAGTCTTTTTACAGTTTGTGACCAAAGTTTAGGGACACTTTCCACAAAATGCAATATATAACTTTAAATGCTCTTATTTTGATGAGTAATCCATATTACTGTGCCATAATGCATAATTGTGTTACATATAATCTCTGTATAACACTATTTTTTTATTTTCTGCTCAATAAATTGTTTGCAAGATCAGGTTTTAGTCAAAATTAATTAAATTTATTGGTTGAAAAAATGGGCAAAAAGCAGTCTCTTAGTACAGAAGAACAGGCTCAAATTATAACTTTAAGCAATTTAAACTTTTCTATACATCAAATTGCAAAGAAGATGAAGGTTAGCAAAACAGTTTTGTACAATGTCTCTATGTCTATGTCCCAACTAGCATGTCTCTTGGCAAAGTTCTTCTTCATTGCCTGAGTTAAGCATGATTTTCAAGCTAACTTGATGATTTGAGACCAAATTCTAAAGACAACGTTCATTGAATTGTTTTTGTACTGACTGCTGTGCTAGTTTCCATCAACTTAGCCTGGATTTTTTGGAGGTACATACTGGAGAGTGAGTAACTGCCTTAGGCATAAGGCAGTCTTTTCTGGTGGTGGTAATCCTTGGTCAGCCATACCTTTTTTCTGTCTATGAAAACACCCTAATTTTGGTATTCCATAATTGCATTGTGCAAAGCTGTTTTGTTAATCTTCATCTTCCTCAACAAATTACTAAAATTTGATTGATTAAAACATCTGTAAAATTTTTTTTATAACAGTGTTGCTAACAAACTAAAACAAAAAACCCATTATCTAATTAATTGATATCTGTTCAGGTTATTTACAAAAGAGATAAGCAGATTTTACTTTTTCAGAAACTAGTTCTACCCTGATAAGATAATAATCTAATTTACAGTTAATTTTACAACCACAGTAAAACTTAAAATCACTAAAAACATTTTTTAAGACAACATGTTCTGAAGTTAGCCAATTAACCAAAGCCAATTTTTAGTACATTAGACAAGCCATAGTTGAGTAAAAGCATCTTTCAAAAAAAATAGATTTAGTTTACCTAATTTTAAATAAGTCACAAATACAGAATTAACATCAATAACCAATCAATTAACATCACATTTTTCCACCAAAAGAATATTATGAGCAATGATAACACTCTTTCTTATGAGCAAAAGGATGCAACTTTGATGCAGTTTTTCAAGTGTGATTTTGTATTTTTTTTTAAATATCTTTATGACAAATTCTTCAGTGGGGACACTTTACTTACTAACAATGTTGACTCCACTGGCAAGAACTTGGCAAATAGTGCCATACAAAAAATAACATAATCTAATCAACTAGTTAACAGATTAATTAAACCAATTAAACAATTGGTATCTAGTTAATTCTTGTTACCTTAAAGTTTGGATAATCTTTGTTGTAGTATGAAACAGCATAGAAATTCATTCTATTTGAATAAGAATCACCTCCTGATGAGCCGAAAAGGCGAAACAGACTGTTGAGGTTTTAATAAAATCTCTTTTGTGGCTTTTGTAATCTAATTTAATGCTCTGAGTTTTCATTGAGCTCTTTACTGACAGTCTTGCCACTTTTATTATTATAAAATTATTTTAATATAGATAAGTTTATGACGTAAGATTGAGGCAAATAAAAAGTTTAAATTATCTAATTTTCACTACTGTACTTCAGGTGTTATAGCAGTGGTTCTTAACCTTTTTTTGTGGCGACCCAAATGTTTAGCGGAAATCGAGAGTAAAGTTTTGGCGACCCAATATTTTTTATAGACATTATTGCAAGCATAATAAGGGAACTAAACTTATGACCTCTGAGGCTGGTCATGCAATTGACATGCAATACTTTGTGGGTAGGACAAAAAATTGGGTGGGGTTCTAAAACGTAGACCAATTTTTGTCCCCAAATCAAGGTGTTTTCTAAAAAAAAGGTCTTTCTTTGTATTCAGTCTCGGATTTCTGATTTTTCGTCCCAAAATCATAGTGTTCTCCAAAAAAAAAGTCGTCACTTGAATAGTCTCGGATTTCTCATTCTTTGTCCCAAATTTTCGTTTTTTATAAAGTAAAACTTTTGGGTCAACCCTAGGTTGCGACCCAAAAGTAGGTCCAAATGACACAAAAGAACGAAAATGGTTTAATTGTTACACAACTAGCCTACACTTGTCGGAGACCCAATCAAACTAAACGGCGACCCAGGGGTTGAGAAGCACTGTGTTATAGGGAGAGATTTTTTTTTTAAGAGAATATTTTTGTTTTGAGATGAAAATCAAGTAATCCAAGACTAATTAAAAGTTCTTCGGATGAAAACCAAGAAATCGGAAACTGATACGAAGTGAAGACTTTTTTCTTTTAGAGAACACTAGTTTTTAGGAACGAATTTTTTTCTATTAACTAGTGTTCTGGTTTGCTGCTCCCAGAATAAAAAAATTGGGGGCGAAACAATCTTTGCTGGAATTTTATGCGACGAGTGCCCAAAAACCAAAATTATAGGCTTCCACTTTTTTAAAAACTAAATCGGTTTTTTCACAATAAAATAAAAGTAATTCTACTCGAAAAATACGTACAAAAAAACTTCTTTCATCCCAAATAACGCATGCTCAATGCTGGAAAAATTGTGAAATCGCCAATGATGCGTCTCGGTGTGCCAATTGCCGCCCTTGCCCACCAGCTTGGTATGGCTATGATTATATGTTATGTTTATGTTAATTATTTATAGGCTATGCTTACATAATCATTTACGTCTATTATAGGCTATGTCAAAACATTTCAACATTCTGTGGATGTAAGAATAAACTACATCCGGTTGTGAGCTTATCTTCGATATGTTGGGAGGAATGAGTATACCCTATCACAACTTCTTCCAGGTCACCCTTAAGAAAGGTGTAGCACCTATGAGCCTCCCTAAACATGGGTTATTAAAATTTAATTTCCCTCGTAATAGACTTTAACTGATAGAATTTCAGGGTGAAAAGTATAAAATTTGTGAGTAATTGAAAGTGAAGACTTTTTTTTTTAGGGAACGCTGCAATTTTGGGACAAAAATCGGTTTAGAACACCATGATATTAGGACTAAAAATTAGAATCTCACACAGAATTTTTTCGTACCCGTAAAATATTGCATGTCTTGCTTACTCCCATAAAATACCCGATTGCATGATTAGCCATAAAATACCCGATTGCATGATTAGATCTTGACATGGCAATTGCATGACCAGTCTCAGAGGTCATCGCACGCCAATGTCAACCACATATGTAAGTTTTAATATAAATATCTGCTTTGTAGTGGACGAAAAAAATAAAATCTTGCCTGATTGATTAAAAATAAAATTTTGCTTGATTGATTGATTCATAGGCAACGTTGGCTAAATAAATTAGAGAGATTTAAATTTTTTTAAATAAATCTAAATGGAATCTAATCGATGGGCTATTTGCATCAATCTGAATAACTTGAAAGAATTCGATGATTTGTTTGAAAACAAGAAAGAAATAGTGTCACAAACTGGAACCGATTATAATAATTTTTTTCCCAAGTATGAAAATATTTCTTCCGATAACATAAAAATTTGGTGGTGACAAGTTGGTGGCTCACTACAAAATTTAAATAAAACTGCTTTAGATTATTACACAAAAACTTTTAGCAATTAACTTTAAATAAATAAATTTAACAAACTTTAAATAAATTAAACCAAAAAAAATACAGTAATTTAAAAAAAAGCAAGTTATTTATTTAGTATAATGAGAATGCAGAACAGCTATTTAGACTTAAAGTTTTTATCAAAGTTATTTTTAAAAAATGTATCAAATTATTTTAAATGTAAAAAGATTACAAATGAATTCAATTGAATAAATATATTCAATTAGCTTATTAACTCTTTATTTTCTTTAAATTTTTTTGTTAATATTTTAGTTTATTAATAAATTCCTCACGTTTTATATTTTTTTATTTTTTATTTCATTAATTTATTGAATTATTAATTCAAAAATGTATAAAGCTGTTTGGCTAAACTGGATCAGACTAAATTTAGGTTCGTGCATTCAAGCGTTCAACGGGCGATACAAAATCAGGTCACGTGATGTGAGTTTCCAATCATGAAGTGTATGTCATTGGTGCAACAAAGAATCTATTTAAAGTTATTTCAAACATAAACTTACAGGGAGGAAAAACGAACGCATACCTATCTAGATATTGTACTGTACAGAAAGTAACATGTAAAAATAAAATAGCTATTCACGTCAAGTCATTTATGCTAAATTTTAATACTGGTGCGTAGTGTTGTAAAATATTTTCCACTGCCTGTTCTTGTTGGAAACAAAAATATAAGAAAAAAACTGGAGCAGGGATCTTTTAACTGTGCTACATTTGATGTGTCATGTGCTTGAATAAAAACAAGTCAAATAAACCTTTGTTGGTGCGTTTTTCGTTAAGTTCAATATTAACACTGAAAAATGATTGTGCCATTTTTTTGTGGTAATTAGAATTTTATTGGTTGATTTCATTTCAGTAACCTCTTTTTATTCTGTTAAAATTGGTCAAAAAAATGGAGTTTGAATAAAGTTTCAAGAAAAACACAGAGTCGAATGACATAGAGTGACGCTGGCGTATAAAAAAATAATTCAATTAATTATATAATGTAAGACTTCAAACGCATAAGCAATTAATGATCTTTCTTCAATTTAGTCACAACAAAATCTGACATTTAAACGGATAAGTTAAAACAATATTTTTTCAACCAATTTTAAAATTGTTTCTTTTTCTATGCACATTAATAACATGATTAAGATTGATGGAAAAATGTAAGACAAAATAAGCTTCATACACAAACCCATCATTCTTTTTTAAGATTTAAAACTTTTATTTATTCTTATCGTATTTCAACTCCATTTATTCTTCAGACTCGTACAAAAACGTTGAAGGCGTTATACTAAAAGCAACTTTTAAGCAATACGGTACCTGCTTATTTAATGCTATATATACAGGTCCGTAAGCAACCAGAAGATCTAGCAGATAATTGCTTTCAGATATGCCAAAATATTGTAGTGGATTGGAATTTTTAATTTACTTTTTTAGTTTTTATTTGAGACATAACTAAAATGCTAGTCTACCCAGACTACCCTACTAGCCTGAGTAAGCTTAGCCTAAATAAAAAGTTGCAAAAGGACTACTGGTTATGAAGTGCGTAAAACGTTCCTAAACCTGACCTTACTTAAAATTAACTAGTAACTACTATCGGAAGGATGGGGAAAGTACTGGTAAACACTTAAGTTTGACAAATGTCAATTTGTGATAATACTATTGTAAATCAAGAAACTACTTTGAAGCTGCAATCGATACAAAAAACAAAAACATATTTTTATATATATATTTTTTTTTTAAAAATATTTTTATCTCTATATTTATCTTCCTGACTCGCAGGAAAGTGACGGAGGCGCTATACATAGGGTAAGCAATTACCCCGACCTTCTTCCGGAGATGCCAAGATATTGCTGTCCGCTAGTAATTTAGTAGAGATATTACTGTAATTTAGAACTGCTTGCCAAGACCACCAAGCAGGGGAAAGTGCCGTTAAGTGTCTTTTTCAAGGACACAACAGAATGGCGCAAGTGGGTTTTGAACCGAGACCATGTCACCAGAACACAAGAAACATGTCGCAATGCTTGCAAAAAAAACTTTCAATGACCCTAAAATTAGACGGAGTACCGCGGTACTTTTTTATAAAGCTCCTTTTTATAAAGATACCGGTACTCGGTACCAAGTACCGACAGTACCGGTACTAAAAAAGTGCCGCGGTACTTTTGTACACGGTACTGCCCACCTCTGCTAATAGTCTGCATATAATAAACTGTTTTTAAATAAATGAAATAAGCATTTTTTTTAAATAATGAATTGCTTGATGCAGACATTTTAAAAAATCAAGAAATATAAGAAGAATACTTTTCTTTTTAATCAATAAATTGAAAAAATATAAACAGTCTTTTATTTTGTCACTTCAAAAAATTTTCAAATTGCCACCTGGTTTGCATCAAAGTCTTTAGGTTGTTTTTTTTACCCTGTTGTCATCAGCACTGTGATTTTTTCTGAGCCATATTTTCACTGAAATAGTTGGATTCCATAAATGTAATGGAAGACCGATGAGATTTATTATCATTGAATTTGATACTTTTTTCATTAAGAGGCTACCTCTTTTGTCTGTGTAAATAAGATTCATTAATGAAAACCCTCATTCTGCTTCTACCGAGCTGATTGCAATTTTGTTGATAACGTTTTTGGCTCTCTGTACACTCTATGGAATTAAAACATGTAAACTGCTATTAAGGACAATTTCTACAAAATCTCTGAAATCATTAATACTCACTTCATGATGTAGAAATTCATTAAGTTTGACAAATTTATTTTCTGCTGCAACCCACGGTACAATGGCTTCTTCCAAATTCCAGGTGTTTTGATCCAACAAGTTAAATAACTCAAGCACGTTTTCTTGCTCCGTGCTTATAGCTTTAACATGATCATCGGCAACCAGTCTTTTTTTCATATTTTTTATCATTGCATCTAGTAACATTTGACGAGGTAGGCAAACAAATCTGTGATTTTCAATAAATTGGATCTCTTTGAATGCCTCTGAAGCAACCCTTTCATCAATTTCTTTTTCATATCTTCCCATGTTGTCTTTAAGTAATTCAAATGCTTTAATATATCTCTTTATAAGGTTTTCTGCTCTGAACAAACCTGTGCGTGCCTCTTGGTTGGAGGGCATCACTGAGCAATAAAATTTCGTGTAAAATATCAATCATTAAAGCTAGGTCCCCCAGAAAATTTTTGTTGCGAAGACGGGCAGCTATCCCTGGAAATTTTGTGTTAGATGTGAAATATCTGTATAGGGCCAGATATGTACGCCACACAGCTAGAGCCGACCTGAAGCTGCATGATGCCCATCTCGGGCCCAATACTCTTCCAATTTTTAACATTTGTTGCTCGAGTTCCTGAGAAATATTGAAGAGTTCCGCTTGATTCTTATTTGACTTGTGAAAAATTGTATGCATTTTTGTCCATAAACATTTTACAATGGTTCACCTGCTTGATGTCATTCACAAAATCATCTAACATCAGCTTTAATCGATGATTAAGGCAATGCCAGATAACTATTTTAGAGAAATTTTCTTGAAGCCTTGCGCCTACTCCGGAATTCCTGCCAAGGATGACACTTTCTCCATCTGAACAGAAACAAACTAAATTTTGTTTTAGATATTCATTACTAAATTTAGCAGAATTTAAGCTATCCAACATGGTATTATTATTATTCAGCTCCCTGACTTTCTAACTCCACCAAGTCCAAAAAAATTGTTGGTAAAAAATCTTCATTTTCAATCTTTACAAAAATTATAAGTACAGACTTGCTAGAGATGGTTGATGCTTTATCTATAATAATACATATTGTGACGGAGTCGCAAAATTGCCTCGTCCTTCCAACTCCGCACAACGCGCTTCACGACCAGCACCAGACTTTATGACTTATTTTATTAGAAACAAAACAATATTGCGGTGCTAGTCGGAAACGGTTTTCTAAACAAATGAACACAAATTTGTTTCAATACGTAGACACTTGCAAACTTACAAACTTACCAACGATGTTGGGCGGACGAGCAAAGGAAATCAAATGCCAAATTCTCTATCAAAAGTAGACAACGTCCAAAGGGACAAATATAGCAGCCAAATAATCTAAAAGATTCTCTGCAAATGTCAAGTCACAGCCAGCTCAAGTCGAAAGGCTTACCAATACAACGTGGCATCACTTTATGCCCAACAGGCGCGCGAGAATGCATTAAAAGGTAGCGCTGATTATTCAGCGCCGATACAAAAGGCGCGGGCTCGAAACCCGTACCCAAAACCTACTTCGCAAATATTTTACGCAAACGACGTAACACTCCCTCCACGAGGATGTCAATTCGAGACATTAGAGAAACAAAAATATAAAAGAAACACATCACAATACATAATAGTTACGAATCAAATAAATCGATACAGAACGTTAATTGCAGGCATTAAGAAAACAAAATATTAAAGCAAACACAGAATAACAAATCACAATTATCAATTTTACTCATTCGAGTTTGTTACCCGTTTCCTTATCAAATTCCAGAATCAAACAAAGTTTAGTTATAGGCCGCGTAATCAAGGAGCTAGGGGTTTTAACACTAGCCGTTCGAACTACACCCGATTTATCAGGAAACGCTTCAACTACTCTACTCAAGACCCACTTCGACCTTTGTTGCATATCTTTAACAATCAAAACAATGTCATTTAATTTCGAATTTCTGGTTTTTTGAAACCATTTTCGCCTCCGAGAAAGGTTAGATAGAAATTCCTTTGTCCAACGACACCAGAAGATTGAGGCAAAAGATTCTAGATTCAACTTTCTTTGCCTTTGTTTTTTGTTTAACAGCCACTTTTTCAGATGAAAACCACGTCTTCCAAGTAGTACACATAATGACCTTTGAGCGGAAATCGCTTCTTCTACTGATGAAACCGAGAATAGACAATCGTCCATATAAAAGTTGTTGAGTACAATCTCTAATATAGTTGGATCATAAAGGTGTGCAAAGTCTAATGTAGTTTGTCGCAGGCAGAAGTTGGCGCAGCTAGGTGAAGATTTTGCTCCAAAAATGTGTACTAACATTTGATAGGAAGCTGGAGTTTCCTCTAAACATCCGTTTGGCACCAAAAAAACGTAAAGCATTAGCATGCTCAGATTTCACAAATACTTGATGAAACATTGCCTCTATATCGCCTACAAGTGCTATGCGGTTCTTTCGAAATCGCGTCAGGACGCCAATTAGACTGTTCATTAAGTCGGGACCTCGCATTAAGTTATCGTTCAAAGATACGTTACTGCATCTAGCTGCACAGTCAAATACAACTCTCACTTTGTTAGGTTTATAAGGGTTGACCACTGGGTGATGAGGCAAGTACCACTTAGTAGCCACGTTAACACTTAATTCTTGACATGTTAATTTTCTTACGTACCCTTTTTCTACATAGCCATTTATACGTCAATATAGTACTTGGCTTTTAGATGTGGATCGCTTAGGAACCTACGCTTTAAAGTTGTCAGTCTGTGCTTTGCTATCGCATAGTTGTTGGCAAGACTAACTTGAGAGTGTCTCCAAAGTAACGGGAGCTGATAATGTCCTTTGTGTATGGTAACCGTATCTTGCATTCAGTGAAAAGCCGCACGATCTTCCTTGGAGTTTGGAGTATCTAAAACAGTTGTGCCCTTTAAAAATTCTGAATTCCATAAACTCTCAATAAGTTGATAAGCTGCTTCATCTGTCTTACGTGAAAAGTGAACTTTGCAATTCGTAGAATAAGATGGTGATAGAGAAGGCCCGAGCAAAGACCAGCCCAGGGGTGTACAAATAGCTGACGGAGTACCACGCGGTCCTTTGTGAAATTCGCTAGTACAGAACAGCTCTGGTACGTCTACATCAATTAATAAACCGACCTCGACGTTAGATAAAGTGTCGAGCTTTATTCCTTTTAGATGAGGAAGATCCAAAATTTTCCTTTGCGTCGGAACAAGATTAGGTCGAACTGGTATCTCATTGATCGAGAAAACATTAGGTATGGTGTAGTACACCTCTCTATCCAAACCAGAGACTTCAAATTCACAAGATATGCCGTCGTATCCTTTAACCCAGGGGTCGGCAACCTTTTGCACTTAAAGAGTCATTTTAACCAATATTCAAAAAAATAAAAAGGACTGTGAGCCGCAAAACTATTTTCACAATCAAAGGAAAACAACACTGTGCATTACTTATACTGTATTTTTGATTTTAATAAAAAAATGTCATGTGTTGCATTTACAAAAGCAGTTCATGCAATCAGACTTAATGTGATTTTTGTTCTTGCATCTCAGCGCAAAGCATCTGCACATTAGGGCTGTAGGATGACACCTTCACCTTCACACAGGATTGTAAGCTGTCATCTGTGAGACGTGTGCGATATCTGTTTTTAATGTAGTTCATGTTCGAGAAAAGTTGCTCACATACGTATGTGGATCCAAAGATCGACAGGATTCCAAGTGCATACTTTTTCATGTTATCGTACGTATCGGGGAGAGCATTCCATGTTTTGAAAATCAATTGGTCCGGTTTTGGGAGTTTTTCAATTTTACTCCAATTGTGACCCTGAGCAAGATCGGCCTTCTGGTGGGCTACATCTTCAAGGTCAGCTGCCAGGCGTCTAAACTTGGATATCCATATGTCTTTGTCCGCTATGTCGGCCAATTCTATTTCAAAATCAGGTTGACTCACACTTGCCAATGCAATCATATTTAGTTCCGATGGATCGATGCTGAAGGGAGAAACTGGAAAAGATAAAGTTTTATTTTCTTTTCTAAACTCACAGAAGCGTCTCCCAGATGAGCTTTGCATTGCTATGATTGAGGATTGCAAGTATTCCAAATTTATTGTAATGTCACTGTGAGTTTGTTTGAACTTTCTCAAACAAGGGAAGTGAGATAATGTACCTCTCTGTAAATCTCTGGCATAAACCATGAACTTTCGTTCGAATGCCAAAACATCTTCCAGCATATGCAGGGCTGTGCGTCCTCTCCCTTGAAGAGCTGTATTGAGCGTGTTCAGGTGCGCCGTCATGTCTACTATAAAGTGTAGCTTTTCCAGCCATTCCGCCTGTTCCAGTTGAGGATAATTAAGCCCTTGGCTGTCCAAAAAGGTTTTCACTTCTTTCAAACATACCACAAAGCGTTTCAACACTTCCCCTCTGGATAGCCACTGTACTTTATTGTACAACAAGAGATCAGAGTACATGCTATCCACCTCGTCCAATAACATACGGAACTGACGATGATTTAAAGCTTTTGCCATTATTTTATTAATAATTTGAATGACTACATTCATTACTTGCGTGCATTCTGGGGGAAACGTTTGAGCACACAGGTGCAATGTAAGATGTAATGTAAGATGCAATGAAAAGTCAGCAGCTGTCTGTCCAACGACTTTTGTAGTAAAACTACAAAGCCCTTGTGCGCACCCGTCATGCTTGGTGCCCCATCAGTAGCTACCGACACCAGGTGGTTTGTATTTATGCCTTTTGTTCTTAAACATTCCAAGACAGCCTCACAGATGTCTTCCCCACGCGTTTGGCCTTTCAAAGGTATTAACTCAATTAATTCTTCTTGTGGCCCAGCAGAGTTTGCATATCGGCAAAATAGTGCTATTTGTTCAATATCACTTTTGTCTTTAGACTCATCACAGGCAATAGAGTACGCTACTGCGGAATTTATATCTTTAATTTGCTGTTTGGTGATGTCTTGTGCCATTTTGGAGGTTCTGTCTTGAACAGTTTTTGCAGAGAGTTGCATGTCATGGATTTTTTGCACGATTTCACTCTTGTTTTTAAAGTCCGTGAATAAATGTTCAGATATCTTAATGAATGAATTTTTTATATATTCTCCATCAGTAAATGGCTTACTATGCTTGACTATTTCCTGAGCGGCCACAAAACTGGCATACATGGTTGAATTTGCAGACTTGATCCACTTATTGAATTGATGTTTGCTTCGATCAGCGTTTCGCATTAGTCTTAAAACAGCTTTTTTCTCACATCCCCTTCTGAATATTTTTGAGCAAAAGATAAATGCTTATTTTGAAAATGTCTTTCAACATTTGACTTTTTGTTGTTTGCTAATTTCTCCTTACATATTAAGCACACTGGTAAACCGGTCTTATCAGCAATGAAAGCAAATGAATTTGTCCACGAATCATTGAACGTTCTGTTTTCTTCAGACACTTTTCTTTTCTTAGATTCACTCATAGTTGTTGGATGTTACAAAGTTATCTTTCTAAAACTAGCAAAACCAGCATCCTAAAAAATAATTTTAAATTGACTAATTTGGTGGGCAAAAAGTATAATAATTGCTTTTTTTGTTACATTTATTTACAGCGCAGTTTTACTGCCTGCGTCCTTTCTCACCGCTGCTAGTAGACTTCTAGAAACTATGTTAGTGGACTATGTCATTCATTAATTATCACGTCACAACCAAAAAATATCCGGGCATTATAATGGCTTTTTGAGTTTTCAGCAGTGAGCTGATTTTTCTTCGAGCGGCATCTGTAACATTGGTTGACCTCAAATTCCTTTCGTTGTACCATGTTGTCTGATAGTGATTGATCCCCATGTCAATTATGCCATGAACTAAACCGCGCACATGTGGTTACGCTTTCATTCATTACATGTGCTCAGTGAGATAAGACGTGAGTGTTTGTTCCTCTGTTTCGCTTTATATATGGTCGAAACTTTATAGTATCACTATCACATATTATTAGCTAAGAACAAGAACTGAAACAACATAATGGATGAATTACAAACTTAATTAAGCTCTTGCTACAGCAACAATAAAATTTTTATAGATATGCACATACGGGTAAATTATCCTTCATTTTTTGATAGCCTCAGAGAGCCGCAACAGAAGGATCAAAGAGCCGCAGGTTGCCGACCCCTGCTTTAACCGAACCTGCAAACAATTTTTTTCGGATCGACCAGTTATTCCCAATGACTGAATGAGGGTCTTGTCACAAAATGTGTGAGTAGATCCTTGGTCCAAGAACGCATACGTTAAAACTTCCTTTTCTTTATATTTAACCCTAACTGGAACTACACAAAGGTTTACATTTGCATCTTAATCGGTGGCCTTTGAAACTGTAGAAAGCGCAATAGTGTTTTCTGGTGGGTTATCAGTATTAAGATTGCTGACTTCAGGCGCTGTCCTTTTGGAAACTGGGGATCTTTTTCTTGTAAAATGTAGTAGCGTGTGATGGAGTGGGTTAATGCAGCCTTCTACTGTACAAGAATTAACCTTTTTGCATTGGGGGGTGCGATGTCTCAAGCTGAAGCATTTATGGCATAGTCTGGAACGTTTAATAAATTCAAGTCGGTCCTCAATAGAAACTTTTGTAAATTCTTTACAGTTAATTAACCTATGTGTGCTAGATTTGCAATACCAACATTCTCCCCAACAATTTTTGGGCTTCAATCCTCGATCGCTATTGTTAAAAGTTGTAGTGTAAGCAGCCTTTGCCTTAGACGTTGGTGGCTTTACGTTTAAACACCTTAAGCCAAATAGAGAATTTGCCTCTTCAGACTCCTGTTGTACAAATTCACTGAAGTGTGAAAAATTGGCCAATTTTCCTGACCTATTTTCCACTTGAACGGCTGGTTCTTAGGTTGTACGGTAACTTTTTTACTAATAGAGTCAACGTGTCTAAAGAGTCAAGATTGCTATAGCATCTGATGTCCTTAACTATGACACTACACTTTTCGAGAAGCTCTGCAAATCTTTTCAGTTCCTTTGCATCACCTGGAATAATCGAAGGGAATTTTTTGAGTCTTTGTTCGCAGACATCTGACAAGATCCACGGCGAGCCATATTCCTTAAAAAGGCGATCCTTAGCTAATCGGTAACAATTTTGACCTGTTTCAGAAAATTGTTGTATCTTTTCTTTAACCGGATCCGTACAATGCTGAACGAGTAGACAAAGAAGTGCTCTCTGGTCTTGCAATCTGGACTCGACATGCGTTTCAAAGTTACTGATGAATAGCTTAAACTCCAAAGGGTCTCCTGAAAATTTAGATAACTCTGGGCGTGGTAGAAACAAATCATCATATTTCACTGCATAAGGATATAATAAAGAGACAGGAGCCATTTTTGGGGCATGGCTCGGCCCTGGTTCGTCGACCGTTTCATCCGGAAAATAGTGTTGCCCAACGCCTGCGGATCTATAGTCGTATAGATTTGAAGTCATTTCAGGAGCGAAATTTACTCGGCCACTTTGTAGTAAAGGGACACTCCGACTCCCTGGCGCTTTATACGCGTATAGAGAGCCTCGTTTTACTTCAGATTGTGCTTCTGAGATCATAGTCATATTATCCCTAGGGGCAGTAGAGGGAAACTGTGCTGAACTTACAGTCGTCCGAGCCTCAGATTTCAACGACTGACACTCTCCTAACTCATCCTTATCCCTTTGCTGCCTCCGAGTTGTTGAATTGTACACTAATAAAGTGCTAATTGAGACTTTACATAACGCTCTAATAATATCGTCCTTACATTCTGCACCACTCTTAATTAATTGCGATGATGAACTTGGAAAGGCGTGACTAATGGCCGGGGAAAAGGGTTTAGCTTGAAGAAAAAGCTCTTTTTTTGAATGCAAACTGCCCAAAGGGTGGCGTGATTTTACTTCAAGGTCGCGTTCTGCCTTGACATCCGAGTCCATCCAGATTTCGTATTGAGCATTCGCTAACTCTAATTTTCTGCGAGCCTCTTTTTGCCGTATCCTTTTTTTCAGCTCATTTTGTTCCTGCCACATCCTTTGTTTGGCTTCTTCCTCCTCAATAACTTCCTTTAGCTGAGCGGCCTCCAGTTGTGCTAGTTTAAGTTTTTCGCGAGTGCGGAGACGTTTCATACTAATTCTCGATGACATGCTTGATTTGCTCTAATCTATTTTTCTGACTAATAGCTCGGTTACGTTGTCCAATTGACGAAACGCTCAATCGAAGTTCAGTTAGGAGTGTATTGAACGTTATTTTCGCAATTCTAAAACAAAGATACAAAAACTAAAAAACACAACAATGATGATTTAAAAAATAGTTAACTTACGGAAATTTTCCAACGCACCCAAAGTTTGATTAGAACAAATAAATAAATAATAACTACTAACGATTCTGAAACATCAAATAGAAAAATTATTACTATCAATTTAACAACCATTATCTGACTTCAAAATTATACTTTTAACTTGCAGCGCGTATCCCAGCGAGTAATCAATAAACAGTAAATCAATTTGTCTTTGATGTAACAAAATTATACGCTTTTTTTTTTTTCTGATTGAGCTTGTAGAAAAGAACAACTTGATAAGATGCGAATTTGATAGAAACAAGCAAACCAAGCGTACGTTTAAATCATTGCCAGTTTGTTAAATCTGAACCAAATCAATGCTAGAAACGTTAGAAGACTTCGAGCTCGAGTTTGAGGCTCTAGAGCAGGGGCGTCCAACCCGTGGCCCGCGAGCCACATTTGGCCCGCGTAAAGATTTTGAGTGGCCCGCGCATTGTCTTTTGAAGCCTTTGTCCTGTCAATTTTGGCAGAAGTCGAAGACAAATTTGATGTGAAGGCCTTTTTTCTTCGATTTTTATCAAGTTTGGCCCGCGTAAAGATTTTGAGTGGCCCGCACAGTATTTTTTGGAGCCCTCTGTCACTATGATTTTGTTTTGGTGCAAAAAGTAGCAAACCGGAGACTGATTTCAGGTGAAGACCTTTTTTCTTTTTTTTTTTAGAGATCACTATAATTTTGATGCAAAAAGTGGGGTGTTTTCATTATATGGTCCGCCAATATTTTTTGTGCGTTAAAATGGCCCTCGGCTCAAAAAGGTTGGACACCCCTGCTCTAGAGCATTCGCTGGGGGCCTTTAAACTTAATAAATCGGGACCAGGTTTACTTGATGAGGGCAGGTTGGCATCATCACAAAACGAACCCCTAATTTTTAGAAACCATTCCTCCCTACGGGTATCAAACTCGAACTTGTTATGAGTAACAGCGGCAATAAGCGTGGAATCAACACAATTATCAATCATAGAATCAATTAAGGTCTTGTGCTCTTGGTCAATTTTATCAAAAACAGTATTAAGTTTGTCTAAGTCAGGATTTCGTAACGACATTAACTTTTCACCGCATCTATAACTTTCATTTAGTGGCAATTTTAAGGTTTCGATCGCCAAGTTAGTATTAGTTTTATTTTCCTCAGATGTCATTATGCCAAACAGTATAAACAATAAACCAAACAATAATAACGATAAGTTCAAAGTATAAGTTCTCACGTCTTGTCATACATATCGCGTCACGCAATCTACTTTAGGTTTTTCAGGTATAAATACGTTATTATTATTACAAATCGTTCCAACAATTTTATGAGGTTTCACGTGTAATAATTAAAATTTAGTACAGTTTACGCCGTTGATGTTGATGGATGTTTGCCGTCGTAGACTTTGACGCTCTTCGGAAATTTTGGATAAGCAGTTACACGATGAAAACGTCGATAGAGCTTCTTCGTTAGGGTCTTCAAAGTTGACCTTTTTTCGACTTCCAAAATGAAGACGACGTCAAAAACCTTTTTTGACCGATGAGAATGAACCACGTTGAAATCTTTTTTGTCTTCAAAGACGAAGAGATCTTCAAAAACTTTTTCTTTCGACTTCGCAAGAGGAAACTTGATTCTAAAGATTTTTTTTGCAAACCCAAGTCCGAGCAAACTTTGTTGCCTTTTAATTTTAGGCCTGAATCCGAAATAAAAAATTTAATAATATTTAGCTTAAAATAGAAATAATTGTTTTAAAGTTTGTATTGATGATTCTTTTGAATTTCTTTGACATTTTCACAAAAAAGTTAATAAGTATTATATAGGGATAGTAACTACCCTAGTATTATAATTGAAGTAAGATATTAATTTACAGTTATTAAAAACTTTCCAATTTTAATTTATTGAGAAATTAATTTATAAGCTTTAAATTGAGAAAAAGTTAATTACCATATAGAATGTTGGTGGGAAATAGAGAGATAGACAGTTTTAATAGAAATGAAGATGCAAAAAGAAATAATCCATTTAACAAATAAAACTCAAACAACCTTTCATATGTCAATAATATTATCACTCATTAGGCCTATTAAATATTAGATCTTCTAGATCTCAGACAAGCGTATAGAGATGAGGAAACTAAAAAAAATAAATAAACACTTACTTTCAACAAGCAATTTAGTAAATTTAAGTTAGAGCTGTTAGGCCTATTTAACATTAAAGCTATGGGTTATAACTCAAAGTCTTGATTAACTGCTTAGCCATCCTGTTTACAAACAAGAAATTTGAGAAAATTAAACTGTTTAAATGCATACGTTATGCGACAATAGAATTTATACACGTGTGAAGATCATAATTAACAAAAGTTGATTTAGAACTTAAATATTAATTATATTATAGCCTATGCCGGGCCCCTATGTGGCACCTGGCCCCATGCGGTTCCAAATTAATTTAAATTTATGGTTTCTATGCGTTTTTGCGGTAATAAACTAATTAGATCAATACAAAATATAAAAAGAAAACAAAAAACACACTTAAAAATTGAAAAACCTGTAAAACATGAACTTTTACAGAATCAATAAATTGTTTGTTTACAATTTTTTACCCCTATTTTACCAAAATTTTGAATGAACAAATAACACTTATAGAACATAATATCATTAAATAAGTATCAACTAAAATTTTAAATGAAAAAACAAACATTTCTATTTGTTTTTTCAATATTTAACATATTATTTTCGCTACTTTTTAAGATATTGAACCTCATGGGGTCAAGGACTCCATGGGGTTCCGAGGTTATACATTAAAAATTATAATTAAAATAGATTTAAATGGGGTTTATTTTGAACCTCATGGGGTCAAGGACTCCATGGGGTTGAGGTTATACATTAAAAATTATAATTAAAATAGATTTGAATGGGGGTTTATATAATTTTAAAACCGGTTCGGCGAACTCATAATATTTTAAGCAACGGTTCGTCCGAATCGTTGTGAACCGGCCGAATCCCACCACTGGCTCCATGCATCTTTAAACAATTTTTTAAAGGTCTCCATGCGGCTACATGCATCTCTGGACTACATTTTAAAAATCTCCATGCGGTTCCTGCAGCATTTGAAGTCTACACTGTGGCTCCATGCGGCTCCATGCGGCTCCATGCATCTTTAAACAATATTTTAAAGATTTTCATGCAACTCCTGTACTATTTGAAGTTTACACAGTGGCTCCATGCGGCTTCATGCAGCTCTATCCATCTCCAGACTATAATTAAACGGTCTCTATGCGGCTCCAGCAGTATTTAAAGTCTACACTGTGGCTCCATGCGGCTCCATGCATCTCTAGACTTCATTGAAAAGCTCTCTATGCGGCTTCTGCAGTATTTGAAGTTCACACAGTGGCTCCATGCGGCTCTTGTAGTATTTGAAGGTACCGCAGTCTTTCTCTGCTGTACAATTTTTACATTGCTTGCTTTAGGTTTAACAGCAATTTACCTTTCTTTTTATTGATTTCAGTTTCTCTCATATTTCTTTTTTCTTTTTGGCTGCTTTACGCGCCCCACCCAACAATGCTATGCAGGGCCCACGCGGGTCCTGCAAGGGCTTTATGTACGGGACCCGTACCGATTTGGCCGCGGGTGCTGCAGTGGCCCCGCATAGGCTTACCGCACGAGTTTCATAATTTCCAAACTGTTTATGCAAATTGTTCCTTTTTAACATGATTAAAAAGGTTAGCTTATTTGCATGTTTTAATTTTTGATTACGGCTTAAAATTGAAAACCAAATTAAATCCGTGCGGTTAGCCCATGCGGGACCACTGCAGCGCCCGCGGCCAAATCGGTACGGGTCCCGTACGGGAAGCCCTTGCAGGACCCGCGTGGGCCCTGCATAGCATTGTTGGCTGGGATTTACATTATTTAATTATCAATACCACGGAAAGAGGC
Organism: Diplosoma virens; assembly: GCA_963680785.1. NCBI lineage: Eukaryota > Metazoa > Chordata > Ascidiacea > Aplousobranchia > Didemnidae > Diplosoma > Diplosoma virens. The sequence goes on along the minus strand of OY796890.1, from coordinate 5,785,789 downwards.
TATTCAGTTCAGGCTACCTGACATATCCCTAACCGGACACTTTGCTCTCTGTGATTGGATTAATGAAGGGAAGCAACTAAATTGACAACCCAAGCAATAGCATAATGCAAAATAAGATTTGCTTTAAATTTAATTGTAAACTTTTCATAATTTGCACGCAGCAAGGTCCTCCAAAAAAGGTTACTACGCTGCACTGCGCCGCGTACGCTGCGCGGCATCACTATACGCGCCAAAAATCTTTTAAGGATTTGAAAAATATATTTAGATTAATGATATCAACTGCGCAGCTTATGCAGGCAGCCTTGTAGTGTAGTTGTTTGCAGGGCCGTGTTAAGCGCCCCCCAAACCCCCCGGCCGGGGGGGGCCCAGCGTCGTATAGGGGTCCACTCATTTTCCTGAAAATAATTATGGTTTGCAGACTTTGCAATATAAGTATTATAATGGTCTAAATGTTTGGTCCGATTAATGTTTTAACTACTTTTTTACTATGTCTTTACAACCGAAACGTTATCTGCTATGACGTCATACAATAAAGTTTTCTCCTCGTGATTCAGTTATTGCGAAATTACTTAGTCAGCAAAAATATTGCGTTTAAACAGCTAGCAATAACAATGTACTGTGCAAGTTTTTATCACATTTTTCAATCCAATAAGAAGCTGGATAAACCTCAACCTTTAATCGTTTTAGCCTAATTTGACTTAGTTATTTCTTGTTTATTAAGTTTTGACTTATTTGGACTAGTTAGTTCAGGCTAAGTGATTTGCTGTTGCTCAGTAAACAGCGCATCACAGTACAAGTATTTTCGTGACTGTAGCTAACTACAGTGTCAGAAACAATGTTTATATTTCAACTTCACACTGTATTGTCTTTGTTTTTTCACATAATAACTGCTGATTTGCTCAATATATTTTTTGCAATTTTTTTAGTTTTGTCCAGATCTACTTAATTATTTCCAATTGTATTTTTTCTGAACTTTCTGTGGCAGCACAGCAATCCAATTTTTAGCCATAAAGAAGTATAAAAGTGGAGCGCAGAAGCGTAAAGAAGCAGCTTTAGCTAAAGAGTCTGCCCAAAAACTAACCAAAGTAACCCACTATTTTTCGGCTGTATCAACATGTGTGAGAGATGATATTAATCAGAGTGAAACGTCAAGCATTAATAATGCTGAAACAGAACCACTTGAAAATTGCACCAAAAATTTGCCCGAAACGTTAATATCACTTCCACAACCTTCTTTCATCCCCCTCTCTAACGATCCAGTAATCTGGCCTGCTACTATCTCAGACGCGCAACAATGCGATATCATTAAAAGAGGTCCTGAGCAAATTAATATAGCTTTTCCATACAATTCAGCAAAGCGGCGATTTTCATCTGTTCATTAAGAGCGTACTATGATTAATGGTGAAACTATTCATCGGTTATGGCTTCTATACTCACAGTAATCGGATCAAATTTTCTGTTTTTTGCTGCAAGCTTTTTGGTAACACGGCTAGTCCATTTTGTTCTGGTATGAATACTTGGGAGGGAATTTCCAAAAAACTAAAAAATCATGAATATACAGTAGCACTTTTCACAAAAAATGCTTTAGTCAATGGATGTTACTGAAAGAGGGAATTCGAGAGCAATCTACTATTGACATGCAAGAAATGCAGTTATTCCTTAAAAGATCATTTTGGAGAAATGTACTAGAGAGACTTATTGACATTGTCATCTTCTTGTCCGAAAGAAATTTGGCTTTTAGAGGTTCAAACGAAATATTGGGATCACCACAAAATGGAAATTTTTTAGGACTATTTGAATTGTTGGCAAAGAGGGATTCTGTTTTAAGTGAATTAAAAAACAGAGTAATCAGGCACACAACCAAGCAGCACTATTTAAGCAGCACCATTCAGAATGAACTAATTCATGTCGTAGCAAGAGAAGTTGAAAAAAATCTTCTAAAGCAACTGAAAAAGGCCAAGTATTTTTCAATGATTATCGATTGTACTCCAGATGTGTCTCATGAGGAACAACTAACAGTTATCTTGCGTTTCGTTCAATGTGACGAAGAACAAGGAGCTATTGTAAAAGAAGCATTTTTTGGCTATTTGAGAGTAAAAGACAGTTCTGGAAAAGAGTTGTTGGAGACATTTTTGAAACGATCTGCAGAACTACAGCTAAATCTATCTGACTGCCGAGGACAATGCTATGATAACGGTGCGAACATGAAAGGAAAAGAAGCTGGCCTTCAGGCTAGAATTCTAAAAATTAATCCCAAAGCATTATTTGTGCTATGCGCAAATCATTCATTGAATTTAGTTGTTGTAGATAGTGCCAAATCTTCCACCGAAGCTATGTTATTTTTTGGTGTGTTAACGCAGCTATACTCATTATTTTCTTCTTCTACTCAGCGTTGGACTGTACTGAAAAAGCACGTCCAGTTGTCATTAAAGTATCCATCTGCTACCCGTTGGGAGAGCAGAATAAATTGCATCATACTATTACGATATCATTACTCACATGTAGTGGCAGCATTGAAAGAACTAGTCAACCATTCTTTGGAAAAGAAAGATGGGAAAACTGCCACAGAAGCTCAGTCTTTGATAGTTCACATTACATCATGGAAATTTATTTTGTCGGTCGTCATTTGGTACGATTTACTCTTTCATATTAACAAAACCAACAAATCATGCAAACCTGCGGCATTTCGTTAGAGATTATAGAGCTAGAAATCAAAGCTACTACAGCATTCTTGGAAAAATATTGCAATGATGGGTACAGTACTGCAATAATAGAGGGTCGTGAAATTGCGAAAAATTTGAATATTGATAGCACCTTTGCTGAAAAGAGGCACAAAAAAAAACAACTGTTTGGTTATGAGAACGAAGATGAGAGTGATCATGATTCCGAGGAGATGAAATTCAAGACGAATTTTTTCTGCAATTGGTAGATCGCGCTATTGAATCTTTAAAACATCGATTTACGAAAATGCATGATGTGGTTGAAATCTTTAATTTCCTTTTAAATCAACAAAATCTTTTAAAGGAAACTGAATGTAACTCGTTTAATGCTTTCCAAAAGTTTGAAGAAAAGCTTGGAGATATCGATCCTCTTGAAATGAAAGATGAGTTAGTGCGTTTTGCGCTTCTTATAAAAGAAAACAAAAAAACTTTAAAAACAGCCAAAGATTTTTTGAACTATATTTGCATGAAGCATTTGATGGAAGTATACCCTAACTTGTTTATTGCTCTAAGGGTACTGTTGACGTGCCCGCTTTCCATAGCCGGCGAAGAAAGAAGTTTTAGTAAACTTAAGTTGATTAAAACATTCAATCGATCAACAATGATGGATGATAGGCTATCATCATTAGCAATTTTTCAATTGAAAGTGATTGTGCACGGTCCTTAGATTACAACCACGTAATTGATGTATTGGCGGCAGAGAAAGCTCGTAATAAATCGTTTTAGTATTTTCATGCCAAATTGATAATCTGTTGTAAAAACCTTTAGCCTACTTATTGTGTCTATATTAAGCGATTTCTTAAGTTTGTGTATATTTGCTACATTGCCAAGTTTAAAAATGGACAATACATTGTTATTTACTTTTCGTGTAATGATTTTTACAGAGAATAGAGCCAAGAGTCCTTTCTGCTTACCGGTGATCGCAACTTACATAACTCGTATGGATTAAACAAACAAATTACATAACTCACATGGTGGGTTTGTTTGCCTGTCTGACCCTTTTTGGTCAAAGGTTTGTTCTTCCCACCATATTTTTGCCGCCAACGCAACAATGCCTCAAATACATGGTACGTCTTGCTTTGTCGCGCTTTTCTTTTTTATCTCCTAGTATGTTTTTCTCTGTCTTATAATTCTATTTGTTCTATGTATCTTCTTTTCTATGTATTTATCTGCTTTTCTATAAAAGGTGTTGCAACCATGCATCATTCTATAATTACTGTATCAAATATTACTGTCTGCATGCTATAACGTTTAACATTTTGTTGCTTCTTCCTTTTTCTTCTTCTGCTATAGTCCTATAAGTTTGTTTATTTCTTTCTGTTTTTGTTGTGGCGGAGCAGAAATAAAAGATACTGATCGTATTAAAGTGTCTAGTTACTACCACATGCAACTGCTATCAAATAAAAGTTGTCAAACAAAATAGGGGCCCACCGGTGAGATTTTGGGGGGGCCCCAAGATTAAGCTTACACGGCACTGGTTGTTTGTTTGAAAGAATCTTGCTGACCTTGGCGGAAAGATAAACTTTTTGAAATAATTTATAATTTGATCCGCTGTATAATTGTTGTAATAATAATTGATTTGACGGCTTTATATTAATTTACACTCTTGTTTTTACTTTTCTCTCTTATAACGCTCTCCTTTCTAATTTTCTCTCATATCGCGTTGTTTCTCGTTCTGATCGCGTATCGCATTTTATTTTCTTTTTCGTGTATACGACATTTATGATTAGACATATGCCAAGTGATAGCTTTAATACGGAACATACGGAGTGGCCGCACCAAGCTTCCCCCCTAAAAAACGACAAAAAGAGGCCCTCTCCAAGCAAACTATTGCTGTATTTCTTCAAAGTAGCACCATAACGGTGGCCCCCAAAAGTGATAACTTTTTTTTACAGCTCATTTAATTTTGGGACCTTACAAAAAAGTGGTTTCTCCTATTTTTCTTGCACCCCTTTTTGTAATGCCATCTTTGAGAGTAAGTGTTTGGTTGGACAGCGATGGCTTTACAAAAAAATGAGCCTGGTAAAAGAAAAATAAGGGTCCCTTTTTTAGTGTTTCAAAACAAAATGATCTCTAAATAAAAAGGTTATTGTTTTTGGGGGGCCCACTTTTAGTGTTCTGTAACAAAGTGATCTCTAAGAAAAGAAAAAAGGTCATCACTAAATTTATAGGTGCCGCCGTCATGATGCTACTATGAAAAAACAGAGCAATGTCTTGCTTAGGAGCAGTAATGACTTCAATATGGTGCGAATGGAGCAGCCGCATTAGGTATCCCCCTGAAATACATCAAAAAGTGGCCCTCCCTATACAAGAAATTGCTCTATTTTTTCATAGTAGGCCCAGGACGTCGATGATATGTCAAAAAGAAAGAGAAAAAACTTTTGAAAAAAAAACGGCTTCTGCTGCTCTTTAGGTGTTGACACTTGTGCTCGTAGAAATGTGAAAGTACAGACTTTATTTTTTTAGTGATCACTTTGTCTCGCCATGCCTTGGATCACTTAGTGGTCCCCCCTAAATTAGAGACCTTTTTTTTAGAGACCACTTTGCTTTTATATACTAAAAATGGCTTCAGCTACCTTTTTTTAGTACGCTAATTAGTGGCCCCGCCTTAGGTTTTTGCACCAGGCCTGCCTCCCTTTTTGTAAGGACATCACTGCTTAAGAAAACCAGTTTTTGACGTTTTTTAGCGGATATTGGTGCGGCCGCTTCGCTCGCACACAATAAGCTATCACTGAGGTTAGAAGTTAAGGTTGGCTCAAAATTGAAAGCGAGCAAAACTAACCAGGGAGCGCGTCGTGTCTCGCGGTAGAATATTTATGGTCGCGATTAGAAACGAGAGCGCAATACGAGAGAAAATTGAAAACGAGAAAAAAGCAAACACAAGAGTGTCAATTAATCTATAAAACCGGTTAGATTTCATATTCCGCTTAACATTGACAGCAATTATGCGAACCATCACGGTTAACAACTGTTTTCTCAAAACAGATTGAAATATAAGCAGCAGTTTAAACATTTAAGGAAGAAATTGAGTAACAAGTAGTTAATAATAATAAAAAATATCTCACAATTAATTTTATTTCTATTTATTTATTTATTTTTATTTTTACTCACAATCAACTTGAAGTTACTCATAGTGCAAGTAGAAATAAAGATTGTGAATACGGAAGCAGCGACTAAACGAAATACGTTGTCATGGTCGCTGTATTAAACAAAGCATTGTGGTGCTGATAAGAAATAGAAACCGAAAAGAAGTTAAGAAAAAAAAATTGATACACACATCCAAGCCATAGTCAGAGAATGTTGTATAATATTTTTTCTCTTGACTTGCTGGAAGGCGACGGAGGTGCTAATACATAGGGTAAGCAATTATCTCGATCTTCTTCCGGATATGCCAAAATGTTGCTGTTCAGTTGATTTTTTTTGATTTTTTAGTTATTTGTAGAGATATAACTAAAGTTTAGAATTGCTTGCCAAGACTTCTAAGCAGGAAAATGTACCATAAAGCGTCTTTCCCAAGGACACAACAGAATGGCGCAAGTAGGTTTTGAACCCAAGCCATGTTGATCACAATCATGGCTTTCTAACCACTTCATAGTGTGGATGGCTGGGTATACAGAACAAAGTCAAATTGGTTTTAAAGAAATAAAATTCAAAAAGTAAAGGCTTCAACAGACTGATTCATTATTTGCTGAATAAGCTTTTTTGAAATAATGTGTTTTGAGATTTTTTTTAAAGACAAAAGAAGCACAGATATTCCATTAGTGTCTGAATTTGATACTACACTATTTGCAGCTGACAAAGATTTAACTTCTCTGAAAAATAAAGTAAACAATCAACTTAAATGTTTGTATAATTGGTTTTTAAGGTATAAATTATCTATAAATTTTGGAAAGGCAAACTTTTTACTGATTAGTAAAACACCATATAGACCTATTGCTTACAATTTTAAAATAATGATTGATGACACCTTTTTTAAACAAGTTGAAAATGTGAAATACCTTGGAGGATATATAAATGAACTACTGAACTGGCCAACTCACACTTTTATATCTTTTCAGCTTGCAAAATATTCTGGTATGTTTTACAGATTGCAGAATTATGTTACTAGGGAGTCTTTAATAATGCTCTATCATAGTCTTATTCACAGTCGCATCCAATATGGTCTCATTTCTTGGGGTACTGCAGCAAAAACTTACTTAATGTTAAATTAAAAAGAGAAATTAAAGTAAGAATAAATAGTATTATTCAGATAATCACTCAATCTTCCAAATGTCATTCTTTAAATTTTTTATACAAACAGTTTAAACTTTTACAACTTGAAAAAGTCTATAAGTATGATTTTGCTAAATTCATGCACATAATCTGTATCGTGGAAATCTTATTGTTGTATTCAAAAAATATTTTACACATTTAACTTCCATACATAAATACAATACCAGGCATGCCAATAACTTTAACTATTTTTTTCTGTGTGTTACAAAAAATGTTCACAAGTTTTACTGTCTTACAAAGGAACAAAATCATAAAATAACATTAATTTAAGCATGAAAAAACTAAATTTGGTTTCTTTTAAAAAAGTATGTAGACAACATATAATTGAGTCTTATTAATTTCCATGTAAAATTAAGAATTTAAATAATTTTTTTCATATACCTATGTTAAAGCTGACTATGAAATGTAAACTTCAATTCATGACAATCCTTTAAGTTTATTGTCCTTTCTCATAACTCTTAAACCCTTATATGGTTTGCATGTATGATTGTAATAATAGTAAATGATTTCTACTTGCATTGGTTTGTTTGATGTCTGTTTTTGTTCATTATATTTCAATTTTTTATTGCTTGATTTAATAGTTCTTTTTTTGTTTTGTTTTTCTTCAAATAAGGTGACAGCTGACTGAATGACCATTTGGTCTTATTGCTGTCTCATTACCAAGCATATAAAATTTTTATATTGTCTTTTAAGTTGTTTAATCACTTGTTAAATAAATAAATAAAGACTAAAGAGATAAAAATAATTGTATATGGCAAAGATTTTCAAACTTGGATTAATTTACTGATATCACTACTGAATTGATTATGAATATAGTTTTATGGACTAACATTAACTTATCTCCTCCATCATCAACTCTGATGTTTTGTGATTGCAGGTTGATTTAAGTGAAAAGAACTTAAAAGATATATAGGGACCAAATTAACAAATGAGGGTCTCATTCACTATATACTTTGGTGACATTTTAGACAATAAAATCCCCTAAGTGGATTTCCCTGTTTTTTCTCGTGACTGTTTTTTATCCTTTGTTTCTTTTCTTTGAAAATTTTTGCTCCCGCAATGGCCTTATAAAGAATATATGATACTTAACAGCCTAATGGGTGAGAAAATAAAATTTTATTAAATAAAGTGTTGCATGATAATTTCATTTTAAAATGTACAAAGTTATGACTTTTCTGTAATGGTTTAAAAAAGTCAAGTATGCATGTTCCATCTGTATAATTTGTATCATATGAAAAGTTGTTTTTGTATTGTTGAGTCATGCTTACACAAAAATTAAATATTGTTTCAGCTGAATTATTGTAATGCTATTCTTACCAATGCAATTTATTTTTTTAAATTGGCAAGAGTAGTATTACAATAATCTGATTAAGATAATATCAAATGGTTCATAAACATGACTCGACAATATGAGGGGCATTCAGAAAGTACTGCAACCAGGTTTTTTTCATGACATTGACTTTTAAGGGTACACAAATCGTGTATCACAAAAAAATATATAGCATGAACATTTCATTGTTACTTCTTGATGTAATTTTCTGCTTTCTAAACTGTCTTTTCCCACCTTTTAACAAGTGCACATATTCTTTAATTGTAAAATTCTACAGGCTGCATTTTTAACCACTTCTTTGAGGGGCCCAAACAAATGGAAGTCAGATGGTGCCAGGTCTGGTGAATATGGAGGATGTGAAATTATTATCCAGCCAAAGGAGCTGATGACCTCACGAGTTTTGAGGCTGGTGTGAGGCCTAGCGTTGTCATGTTGCAATAAAACCTTAGACATTTCCAAAGCAGGTCAAACTCTTTGTATTCTTGCTTTCAACTTTTTTAATGTATTGATGTAAACATCTGAATTAATTGTTCTTTGGACATGAACTCTATCAGTATCACACCAACACTATCCCAGAACACAGTCACCATCACTTTTCCTGCAGACTGCTGAGATTTGAACTTTTTTGAGTGTAGTGAGGTGGGATGGCGCCACTTCATTGATGGTCTCTTTGACTCTGGTTCAAAGTGGTGAACCCAAGTTGCATCTCCAGTCAGTATTCACTGCAAAAAGGTTTTGTCACTATGGCAATACTCCAGAAGTTCAGAACAAGTTTCTAGGCAGGATTGTTTATAAGCCTCTGTGAGCTGCTTTGGGATCCGCCTTGGGATCTGCCTTGCACACATTTTTGAATACCCCAGAGTATCCATGATCTTTACAGCATTCCATGCACTTACTCTTAATGACTCAGCAAGCTCATTAATAGTGATGCATCTGTTTTCCTTAATCAATGCAGCTGCCTGATCAATGTTAGCAGAACTGTGAGCAGAAGATGGCCTACCACTTCTTGGCCTATCACAAAGATCGCTTTCAGCAGGTTCTTCCTGTCCATCAATAATTTGCTTCACCCACCTCATCACTGTGCTGTAGTCTATCGCACTGTCACCATGCATTTGCTTTAGCCTTCTGCTTATGTTCTAAGCTGTTTCTCCCTCTGACAGTAGAAATTCAATAACAACTCTTTGCTTCTGCTGAGATTGCTTTGGGTAAATTATGCCGGTTTACTTTCTAACAAAGAAGATGTAGAGGGATTGCTTAAAATTTGAATTGCAGATTGCAGTAATTCAAACCCTTATTTTACAAAATTTGTAAATCTTAGTTACCAATCTATAATTTGTAAAAGAATCAGATTTTAGTTAAATGAATGCTGCAAGAAATTAAATCAGTTGCATTACTTTCTGAATACCCCTCATGTATAATGTAAGATATTCAGATAAAATTATGCAAATTACACAGATGAAACATGCATAATTAACTTTTTTTGCCATAAAAAAGGAAAGTGACAGATTAGATGTTTAAAAAATATTTAAAGATTTTTCATTAACTTCTATTGAAATAATTTTATTATTTTAATACAAATACTATTGTCACTATCATTTCCATTTATCTCTTTAACTTGTAGGAGAATATCGGAGGCATTTGGAGTAACTGTCAAGTAACTATTTTGATCTGCTTTCAAAAATGCCAAGTTATTGCTATTTGAAAAGTTTTCTACCTTGTTCTTAGTTTTTTATTTAGAGATATGGTTTCTTGTTCTTTATTTGCCAAGCTTACTTAATAAACTTTTAAAATTTCTTGAATCTGCAAAGGCTACACAGTTAGTAATGGTAAACAGTGAATGAGACCAGGAATATGGCTGAGATATAGAGCTGTGGTTGCTATAAAAACTGCCAAACAAAACAAAGTTTGCAAAGTATCTTTCTCAACCCAACAGAAAGATGAGTGTAGGATTAACTGTTATTGTGTTGATTCTATTTTTCAGCAATTTGATGTTTTTATCTACTTAGCCACTTGCCAGTATTGTAGGTCTTTGGGAAGTAAATTATTTTGCAGAGTTAACCTAGACCAGTGGTTCTCAACTGCCGGTCCACATTAGCTTTTCTGCCGGTCCGCAACAAATTATTCCCATTTTATACTTTAAAGAGGCCCAACAAGTTCAGAAGTAGAACAGTTTCAGAAGAATATTAACAGTAATTATTGATTTTCCTTAATAACTAAATGCTGGATCAAGCATCAGATTGGGGAAAATGTGTATGGTTGTGTACTGACCAAGCTGCCAGCATGGCTGGTTGTCATTCGGGTGCAACCTCAAAAATAAAAAAATTGTGAACAAAAATCTGCTGTCTACACATCGCATAATTCGCTGCGAACATTTAGCTTTCCAAAAACTGTCATCTGAATTAAATGACATTATGATCTGACCAGTTAAGATTATCAATTACACGTGACTGAGTATTGCATTTAAGGCTTCTTGAGGGACTGTGTGTGAGTATGGCTGTGCAAAATCGCCATCTCATCTTTCATGCAGAAGTGATATGACTTTTGAAAAGACACATTCTTGCACGTCTTTTTGAGTTGAGGGAAGAAGCAATTCAATTTTTACATCAATGAACATTCCTTATTAAAAGAATTTTTATCTGATAAAATGTGGTTAAGCAAACTTGCATAGTTGGCGGATATATTCAACCGCTTGAATGACCTTGATAGCTCTCTTCAAGGTTATTGCATCAATATATTTTCAGTGTTGCAACAAAACTAATGGTTTCAAAAGAAGTGGTGAAGGAAAAGTATGAAAATGAATTAAGAAATCAGTCTCTAGTTATTACAAGGAATGGTGCCAGACTATGCTTCAACTGAGTTAAGACAGTCATCCGAAAAGACTAAGCAGGAAAAGATAAAAATTCCACAATGTAACTTTTTTTGAAATTTGGAATTGTAATTAAAAATCTACAATTTCAAACTTAAATAGGAGTAGTAAAGATGGAAAATACCAGCATTGTCATAAAAGAAACAATTGAAAATCAATACTAATCAAGAAAGAAAATTTCGAAGCTTGGTTTTGAAGAAATTATATCGAAAAGAAGCTTGTACCTTGTAAATTTTCAGCCCGAGTGTATTCCTCTGGCACCCTTGACTTCGCCATTCAAAAACTTCAATAGAGCCATGTTTACTACATATTATATCAAGAAGATAGCAGCAAATTTCACATTAAATAAAGCTCTGCTGGTGCTAAATGCTTCTTTTATTTTAATAAAGAACTTTTTTATTGATTTATTGTGTTTATTACAATTGTTTAATGCTTTTGGTGCTAAATGCTTCTTTTATTTTAATAAAGAACTTTTTTATTGATTTATTGTGTTTATTACAATTGTTTAAGACATAAAAAGGATTACCGGGCCGCCAAAATTTTTTTGAAATGGTACCGGTCCCCAGGCTTAAAAAGGTTTAGAACCACTGACCTAGACAACTCAAACCAATTTTAATTTAAATTAATAACTTGTGATATACCTTCAGGTAACCTAAACACTTTTTAAAGCGTTTTGAAATTATAATATGTTAAAAATAGTTCAAAATTGCTGAATAGTTTATAGGTTTGATGTTGCGATTGATTAAAATGGACAAGTATTGGCATTGCTCATGAAGAAGTTAAAAAAGGGGTCTTTTTAAGATAGATTTGCTTTATTTGCTTGATCAATTTAACAAACTGTAGATTTCTGAGCATAAAGATTGAAAAGGATAAATATGAAAAAGCTTAACGATTGAAAGCATAAATAACATGAAAAGGATTGCTTTAAGAAGATGCAGCAGATTGATGTAGATTGAGAGAAGGTATAAGAACGGTTGCAGAAGTAGTACAATGCATCCATCTATCTTTAGTCATGGAAGATTAAACTAAATTAAAATTGGATTGATGATGATTGATGAAATAATATTTCTGGTTTTAGAAATGATTAAAAATTTTTAAATATCCTCTAATAAACTATGTTTTGCAGAACTTCATATTATTTATCAACAAGTGATTCATTTACAGTAGTATGTGAATTAATTGGAACAAAGTCTGGAAAAGCACAAAATTGACAAAATACATTTATATTAGGGTAAAGTAATTGAAATTAAGACAATGAAACACTTTTAATAGTTAATATGTCTTTCCTTGGCTTTAATCAACTGAGAAATTCTTGTAGGCATGGAATCATTGAGGTTTGAGCAGATGTTTTGGAGCTTTTCATCATGGTGCCAAATTTGTAGAATTGCTTCTGTAAGTATGATTTTGGTCAAGCACTCGCATTTTTGAAGCCTTTTCTTTTCGATAGCCCACAAATTTTCAATGGGTCTTAGGTCAAGGGAATTGCCAGGCCAATCTAGAATGGGTAATTTGGAGTTTTCAAAGAATAATTGCATAATCTTTGAAGTGTGACAGGGTGCGGGATCATATTGAAAAATTCCGCAACTATCTGGGAATATTGCTCTCATTGTTGGAAGCAAGTGCTCTGTCAGGTTTCCTTGTATTTAGAATTCATCATTTCCTCAACGGGCATAATGTTGCAATGCCTTTGAAGGTAAAACAACTCCAAAACATCTTTTTATCAAAAAATCAAAATATGTAAAAAATTGCTTTGTCCCACTTAATTTGCACACTGCAGTAACATACTATGTTTTCATTACAAATGGATGTATTCTTTATTTTTCCAGTAACCCTCTGATGATTCTGTTAGTTGAAACGGATTGTTAAGATTTTTTAAAAAGCACTTAAAAAAATTTCGTTTATATATTCAAATATCTTTTTTTAAATAAAATTTTTCTATTTGAATAAGAGTCAAGATTTTATTTAAGTAAAGATACAACAGATGTTGTGGTTTTTTAAACCATCATTAAATAAATTTTGTAAAATATTGCTCTGATCCTTCATAGAGCAGTCTCCAAGGAAAATCAAATTCAATTTTTTATTATATATATATATAATTTTTAATTTGCAGTGGCCAATGGCAGACAATGTAAGACAATTGGGGTAGAGGCACTATACATCAATTATCCAACTGATTAAACAAGATGCTTTAAAAAAACATTTTGTTAGTATATTATAATAACAAAGTGAATTTTGAATAATAAGAATTGGAATCAAAATTGGCATTGGAATTGAAAATTTTTGTTGGAATTGGCATCGGAGTAAAAAGAAATTTGGCATCAACCCATCACTAATTAATATTGCTGCCACCACGATGGGCAAAATGGAAGAGGGTGCAAGAATTATTGAAAACAGAAATCCTTTTAGCACATTCAATGCATTAATCCAGATCCCTAGATAAAGCACTTTCCATTTAGTGAAATTTTGAAAATATAATTCAATTCAGTCATTTTTTTAACAAAATGTTTTATTTCAACACAGTCAATAATATTAACATCACAGAAAAACACACTTGCAACAAAACAAACACAGCATTAACACATTCAAACACAATAAATAGCAATAGCTATAATAAAAGATTTGCATGGTTGCATCACCAAGAAAAAGCTACAGATACTGCCACAAAAATAGAGTATTGCAGCTGGAATTAAATATGTTTGATTTTATTTGAAAGCTTTTAACCAAAGCACAGCAAGGCTAACAGATGCTGCACCTTGCTCAAGGATTTCTTTATTTTGTCTGTATGTTTATTCTCCTGACTCACAGGAAAGCAACAGAGGTGCTAATACATAGGGTAAGCAGTTACCTTGACCTGCTTCCCTAGATGCCAAGATATTGCTGTCTGCATGTAATTTAATAGAGATATGAGTGAAATTTAGAACTGCTTGCCAAGACCACCAAGCAGGGAAAAGTGTCATAAAGTGTTTTTCCCAAGGACACAACAGAATGGTGTGAGTGGGTTTTAAACCAAGACCGTGTCAATTATTGGCACAGCACTTTAACCACTTGACCATGCTGTCAATGGAGTTGAAACCTGGTTTTCTCATTCATCTTAACTTGTTGATATCTTTTGATAAGATTACAACGGCATGCAGGTTGCACCTTTGCCAAGAGAATATAGCCATAAGATTAATAATGCCCATTAATCAGTTTGATGAATTGTCATATGCCTGATGAGTTTTGTACATCTTGTTTTTTAAACTTGAGCAAAATTACAGCATAAATTGTTGTAATTATATTACTTTAAAACATGAAAAAAATTACTAGCTGTTATAAAAAAAAAAAAGATCTTGATTCAGACTAGTATTGAACTAAAATGTAAAACAAATTTTGAAAAGTAAATTAGTGCTAACAACACAAATATCTTAGAAAATAATAAGAATTAATTATTAATTGCTGATTTTTGTCAATCAAAATTTCAATCTAGTTTCAATTTGTAAATTTTAAAATTAAAATAGCTTAATTAAAGTTTAGTTTCTTTAAAACAGCATTCTTGTAACTTTTTGTCATATGAATTGAACAAAAATAGCTAATATTAAAGAATTTAGTTTGGAATCATTTTTATTTTTGTGTATTTCAAGCTAGTTGAAAAAATTTATGACAATATGCTGGAAATTATTTTTTAATATGATAAAATATTTGGGTCTTGTTTACTTTTCGTTGTTACTAACCTTGCTGGCGTTGGAGATTTCCCAAAATTTAAAAAAGGTTATTAAGTTAGAACAGCAAAGCAGTGAATGAGATCCCAATTATTCTTACTGACTGCTTTTGATGTAAGCTTATGTAATATTTTGCTAGTTACAAAAGGTCAAAACCATAAAACATAAAAAACTGTTTTTACAATATTTTCAACATTAGGCATAATAATGTAATAAATAATATATTTCAAACTTTTTAACACAATTTCCATGTTAAAATTCAATATGTGTTTATCTATTCTAAGATGGCACTGTTAACGACAACTTTAGAACTTGATTTCCAGGCTATGTATGAGCAGACTTATCTCAGTAGCAATGCCACTATTTCATCCAGGCAGTTCAGCAACTTGGGGTAGTGAAAAGATTAAATCTCTTCTAAATTCACTGTAAGCAAATTTTGTTTGAAAACTAACCTGGAATTTTCCCTATGGTTACTACCTCTTGTTGAAAAAGTTCTTTGCCTTTTGGTTTTTTTTATTCCCTCCTGGTGCTGTAGGGGTATTTGCAGTTAGTTTTGCCAACAAAAATCCTTTATGATAGCTTTTTAAAGAGATCCAAAAGAATAACTTTTGGGCTCTGCTGTAGTCTGACTCACAGTCAATCCTCTACCAAAGAAGAAGGGATTATGTTTTTTTATATGTTAAGGGTTAATTGTGCATAATTGCTATAAAATAACAATGCATAATTTTTAAAACATAACCACTTTTTTTTGTTAGTATATTGTAAATTATTGAAGTTAAAAAAATGAGTGTAAAGTTTCTTACACATAGTTTAATGTGTTTGTTGATTCAAGCATTAAGTTCAGCTGAGTTTATTGCTACTTGTGACAAAAAGTGTCATGAAATGAATATTACCAAAATTTTAACTGTTATTAAACCAAATGAAAACAGTCTATGCTGTGATGCTGGTGAGTAAAATAATGTCTTTAGAGCAGTGGTTCCCAAACTTTTTTTTTCACGGCGCCCTTTGAAAACTTAACAATACTCGCAGCGCCATAATGAAAAAAAGGTATTCAGTTCAATTACTTCTTTAAACAAACTTTTTTTCTCCAAAACGCTAGTGTCCTCTAAAAAAAAAAAAAAGGTTTTCACTTCGATTTCATCTCTGATTTCCCTATTTTTCTCCAAAAATCAGGATATTCTCTAAAAAAAAAAGTCCTCAATAGAAATCGTTCTCTGAAGGGAACGTTGCTGCTAACAACTTTCACACTGCAATTATTGTGAGAAAAGCAGTACATACAAAAACTTTCGCATGCTTTTGTGGCGCCCCTGACAAAGTCTTGCGGCACACAGTTTGGGAACCGCTGCTTTAGAGTAATTATGCTGTGCTGATTGATTACAGTTAAATCTGTCTAGTTAACTAATTATAGATATCAGTGTTTCCATGGTTTTAGTGGTTCTTAATCAGAGTGCATGACATTTGTCTGTTGTTTTCAATGGCAAAGCAGGTTGGCTCATTTCATGTCAAATGCAACCAAAAAAAAAGTTAAATTTCAACCCAAAATCTCAGATTTTATTTAAATTAAATTAAGGATTAAAGAGAGTTAAATTCTGATCAACGTTCCCTCTAAGTGGCATGGCCACACAGCTAGCCTAAAACCTCTGCACAGTACTTTTGTTTTGCTGTGCACTGGATAAGTATTGGTAAGACAAGATAAATATGTGCTTTCAATCAGAAGCAAGCTCCACACAGTGGTGGATATTTAAATTCAAGGGCCCGAAGCAAGGATTTTCAAAAATTGATGTTCAGTTAAAAGGAAAAAGAGTTTTGATCTCGTCTTTCATTTTTTCTCCCAAAATCAAGGTGTTCTCTAAAAAAAAGGTCTTCACTTTGATTTCATCTCTGATTTTTCTATTTTGCTCCCTAAATCAAGGCATTTTCTAAAAAAAAAAAAGTCTTCACCTCGAAAACAGCACATACAGTTTGAATTTGCTACTGAAATACTGAAATCGAGAAGTTGACAAAGTCAGGACAAAAAGTGGGAAATACAGAGATCGATTTTAGGTAAAGACTTTTTTTTTTTTTTAGAGAACACCTTGATTTAAGGAGCAAATTAGGGAATTTAAAAATGAAATCGAAGTGAAGAGCTTTTTTTTTTTAGAGAACACCTTGATTTTGGGAGAAAAAAGTGAAAGACGAGATCAAAACTCTGTTTCTTTTTTATTTGTTGTTGTCATTTGAAGGGTATCCACTCCAGGTCAGACACAAACAGGACTGGGACCAAGGGTTTATCCTTTTACTACCCCAGGCTGCTACACTGCCTGAATCAAATGCTGGCAGTGGTGTTATTATGCCAGCATCGAGTTTTGTCATCCAAAACCGTCAGACCTCATGCTCCATGTGGTGCTCGATGTATAGGGCAGCTATTAGAACATGTCTGTGGTTTGCTCAGAGGCACCACACTTGCAATTCAGTGAAGGAGTGAGGCCCCATTTGTGGACTGGTATTGGACGAATAAAATTGCCCAACACCACTCTGCAGGCAGTTGAGCTTAACCCAAGCTGCTCAGGGTAAGCCCATCCCAAAAGGCCTGGCACTGGTTCCAGGCACAAAAGCACAGAGCCTGGAAGCACCTTCACAGTACTCCGTTTTCCATTTGTGGTTTGTCCATTCAAAAGCATGGATGCCAAGTCTGGCAAGGTTGTCCAAAAGACTCTGCACAGCTGGCACAAATGGGCATCTGGATCTTAGTCTCACTTGACAAGTATTTGAGGACCCACTTAAAAGACCATACAAGATATGATCGGGGTCCAGAGATCTATGATAAGCCAAGGAGAGTGTCGATCCCACTTGGTGAAGCTCAGCTGGTTGGATGCCTGAGAGTACAGGTAGGTGGTCCATTGGAGTGGGACGCAGGCATCCAGTAACTATGCACAAGGCGTCATTCAAAATACTGTCGATGAAGTGAGTGTGAGCACTGCGACACCAGACTGGTGCACAGTACTCAGCTGTTGAATAGACTAGAGATAAGGTGGCTATGTGAAGTGTTTCAGAACCAGCACCTCATCCCAAGCTTGAGCCCATGAGTCGCCTCAGCAGTGTGACACGCAAGAATAGTTTTTTGTGCAATGCCACTAAATGGTGACAAAATGTGAGTGATCTGTCCAGTTTTACACCAAGATAAGTAGGGGTTGGACAGAACGATAAAAGTCTGCCATTATTGTAGACCTTTAAGCTCATGTTTGGTGTCTCGGTTATTTATGTGAAAGGCTGCCATCACCGTCTTAGTGTGACTGAGCTTCAACCTCCAAGTCTGGAGATACACTGAAAGTGTAGACATGTCTTGACTTAAAGTCCCCTCTAAGTCCTTCCAGTTTCCAGAAGAGTGCAACAATGCTAAGTTGACAGCATAAGCAAATTTTTTGGAAATCATGGAAGGAAGGTTGTACGTATCTTCAAGCTGCTGAGACTTCTTCCAGATAAGCACATAGTCAGAATGATTATGGAGTGTGTCCGAAATTGAAGTTTCACCCTTACTACTGGTATTATGGCCACGGTGCCAGACAGTGTCATAAGCAGCTGTCAGATTGACAAATACAGCACTGGCCTTTAGCCTCAAAAGAATCCTCAATGTTCTGGGTTAGCAGAACAACTTTATCTACAGTTGACTTCCCATGTCGGAACCCAGCCTGGTCTTTAGGGAGCAGTGGATTGATTAATGGCTTAACACAGGCATAGATAAGCCTCTCGAGGATCTTGTAAGGGACACAAAACAAAGATATCGCTTAATAACTTTTTGAGGTCCCCCACAGGCTTTGCTGGTTTGGGAATCGCGACCACAAGCGCTCTTCTCCAGATTTTGGGAATTTTGAGTCGGCGCAAACAGGAAAAAAGGAAGTCACATAACCAGGACTTCAAAGCAGCTCCAGCATGGATTATAAGCTCTGGGCAGATGGAATCAGGTCCTGGAGCTTTACCTGGTTTCAAATGTTGGAGGGCAGCAGCAAATTTTCTTTGTGAAAAATTGTCAGAGATATTTACTGGGTCTGGTGTTGTGGCCCTTCAAAGGTCAGAAACTTCTTGAGAGACAAGTTGAGATGACTTGCAGTCAACAGCCTCGTATTTCCCATTTCTAACCAGCTGAGATGCAATAGCATCAGCTGAAACAGGACAGTGACAAGGAGAGTGTTGTGACCTACCAGTAAGGTTGTTCAAAATACTCCACACTTTTGATTAAAGTGTGAGAAGTCAATGCTCCAAACTGCCTCGAACCATCGATCCCTCCACTTTCTGTCAAGCTTGGCAAGCAGAGCTGTAGCAGCCAAACTTGAGTCATCTCCCTGAGGAGACTGCAGAAAGGTTTTATAGAGGGATTTACACTCTGCATCCCAACACGGAATATAGTTATTTCAATACCTGCATGGGATAGTCTTTTTGGCTGCTTTCTTAATGGTGTTACAGAAGTCCTGGTAAGCCACATCCACATCAAGTGAATCAGGTGGCAACAAAGTCTTTGTAAATTTATTCGTCAAAGCAATGTAATGACTCCATTTGGGTTTGTGGAAGTTCCATCGCTTAACAGGCATGTTTGGCACTGGCAGAGCAAACCTTGGTGGTGTAATAAGCAAAGGTTGATGTTGTGACCTGGAAAACTTTTCAAGAACACATTTATTTCGTAAGCGACTGTTAGGACCTACACTAGCGAAAGCTAGATCTGGATTGGTGCCAGTGTTCCAGCAGCAAGAATAAACAGTGGCAACATCCTTGGCATTACAGAGGAAGGCAAGACAATTAATACTTGCCCAGTCAGCCAAGCACTCATTGTCTGGACTGTTGTCATCGTAACCCCAGTCAGCATGATGACAGTTAAATCACCAGCGTAAAGACAGGAGTGAGGAAACATTGGGAGATCCAGGGTTTGCAATCGCATTGGGGGTGATTTGTAGACGTTGACTATTTTATAGCCATCAATGTCCAAACACAGCTGCTCGATCTCCAATGTCGGTGGAGATTGGTCCAAAAGCGTGTATCTCAGTCGCTTGTGGACAAACATGGCAAGGCCATGCTTCCTGCTTAAAGAAGACCCAGCTAGTTGGTAGTGTGGAAGTACCAAGTTCTCTGCATCAGTGCAGTGGGTCTCCTGCAGTAGGATGATGAGTGCCTCAGACTGCATAGAGAGGTGATGAAGAACATTCATTTTGCTTGCAGTGAGGCCTTCAATGTTCAGCTGAAGAATAGTGGGTCTTCGGAACTTGTTGGCAATGTGCCCTGAAAAGGGAAATTTTATGCTGGCATTGCCCCATCCTAAAAAGGATGTTTGCCGACTAGCAGACCCACACTAAACATCAGAATGGGTGGATACCCTTTTGTTTTGGTAGGTTCAGTTTTGGTCTGTCATTTTTAACACTAATGAACAGACTTACAGCCCAGGCTGCGAGAAAGCACCTACCATCTGGGCCACTTTTTTGTTAAACATCAAGTTTTGAAAATCCTTGTCTTGGTTCCTTAAATTTGAATATCCACCACTGCTCACACAGCCTTTCATTTCATGCACACTTGGCAAGCTCTTAGAGGGAACGTTAATCCTGATTGAAAAAATTTTTAATTTTTCAAATTTAAACTTATTCTATAAATTTTTAATATAAATTTTTAATAAAGATGATGTTGTAGGAAAACCAATAAAAATTAGTTCTTGTAATAAACCACCTCCATCACCTATTCACTTACGTGCTGCTTATTTTATTTTGGAGAATAGAGTGTTTGGAATAAATATAACATGGGTAGACATAGGTAAGTTTTCAAGTTGATACTACAAATAATTTTTTTCAAAACTTTATAAGTGACTTTTTAATACAAAGAAAATTAAAAGTTTAAATATTTAGTCATAACATTAAGAATTTTAAATATTATAAAGATATTTATTTGTGTTTTATTAAATGTGCTAAATGTCACATTTTTTATGTAGCAAAATTTTTGCAATTGAAGGTTTTTAAGTTTGACTGCTTATCTTGAATAGTTTTTAAGATATATATATATCTAAGAAATTATTGTTGCCAATAACCTCATAGTTTATTATTAAATGCAGTGGTACCATACTGCATAAGTTAAGCCTAAAAAACTATTTTTACTCAATCATACTGTATATATAATTAATACTTCAATAATCATGTTAAAATAAGTATTTTTTTAAAATAAGCATGTATTTATTACAATTTATTGTTTTTAGCAAAAAATGCTTTGTTTGAAGTAAATGGTTATTTTATTTCCATTATTCGTGATCGAAGTCTGAAATCCAGTGAAATTTTTATCAAGTTGGCACAAACATCTAGAAATTTTTCATTTCAACCTAATGAGAAGGTATGACTTAAGAAAATAATTTAATATGAGTTGCAATTTAATTTTTTTACTTTCAACTTTAATTTAAATAGATTTCTACAATAAATCTATGATTGCTGACTGTTATAATATTGAGTGAATACCCAATAACAGTACAGTAGTTCAATCTTTTTACAAATTTTATTGAACTACATACTTTTTTTTGCCTTAAGTTAAATAATTATAGTCACTACAATAAAAGATTAAATTCATATCTGGTTTATAACAAATGCAATACAGCATAACAAAGCACAAAAGTATTAAAAAAGAAAATAATGAAATTGCATGTGCTTAGATGTGATAGTCTTTTTAAACAATTTGATGAAAAAGCAGTTATAGGATTTTTCAAAATTTTTAATTAAAAGCAATGCCATTGTAGCATATTAAAAAGCAACAATGTTAATACATTGAAGTATGTGGGTTAATTTTTTTAAAAAGATCAATACAAAGCTATTTTGAAAAGAATCAGATTTCAGTCACAAAGATATTATGAAAAGATTTAAAGTAAGTCAAAAACACTAATTTAGAGAAAAATTTTCAGAACAGGAATACAAAAGTGTGTGAATTACTTTCTGTCCATAGAAAAAAATGTATGTAGCATATATACTACATTTTGTAAGGAAACAAAAGCTATAAACTGAGTGAGGGCAAATTAACATTTTACGTATTAAAAATAAGCAACCCATATCTAATTTGTAAAGATAATGTGTAGGTAGAAAGCAAAGATAGATAACACAAAAAGTGCAAAGTATAGAAGCATCCAAAAAGTTTGTCTGTCAAAAAGTTTAGCAATTAAATTTTTAAGCCACACAAATTTTTATAAAAACCTTTACTGTCTGTTTTGCCTTTTACGGTTCATCAAGAAGGAGAAAAATATACAAAATCTATTTTTATTGGCAAGTGCATATGCCAGAATTCTTTTTGCCTTAAAGATGCAAAATTAATCATATTGGTACTTGGTACACAAAGCATTCATGATCTCCTTGAAAAGCAAATCGAAAAAGGAATTGTACAAAATTTGATCTATTAATCACTAATGCCTACCTGAAACATATAATTAATTCTTTTTTTTTTTTAAAGATTAAGTAATGAAATGCCCAAGCAGTTTACAAAGCAAAAAATGTCCAGTCTAATTTCCATATTTCATACATAGGATTGTTTCAACAAAATTTTAAAAATGAATCACTACCTTAGTCAAACACTGCTACTTTATCATTGAACTGTGTGTTGTTTTTATGATCCAACAGCTCTTGCCAGCAACTAAAAAGGACATGCTACTTTCCCATCAATGCAGTGATGCTATCAATTTGTGTGCCACTGTGTAGTTAGTGCGTTCGTCACATGTCCCAATGCTTGCAAGAGGTATTAAGCAGCAAATCTTCATGTGTGTCAGTTGTCTTTTTGCCTCTTAAAGCTGTGACATTCTTTTTGCCCTTGCAAAGCTAATACAGTCAACTTTGTGCAATCAGACACTGTGGTCCATCCAAAGTAAGCTGTCCAAATTAAATATTTATAGTAAAAAGCTAATTATATAGTAAAAGAGTTGTAGAGCCAATAAAAATGTTTAGAAAAACAACTCTTAGGCCCAACCAAAAATTAGTTATGTGTAATACACTATACAAATATAAAACTGTATTGTTTTTGCAAAAGCTTTCTGTGCCATTACTGACTAAAACAAAAAAAAGCATAGCCTAATATACAGAAGGGATGCTGAAAGTTAATTGTCTTTTTCCTGTAATACTATAGCATTATCATTTTGTTTTTACATTGCAATCACTCAAAACTGTGACTGTATTTTGTGTTTTAGCTGTCAGCAGCATTTATTGTCCAAATTAAGTGAAAGATTGTCTAAATAAATAAGAGAATTATTGTATTTGGTTTTAACTTTTGTTTGTTCTTTAAACTTTTGTTTCAAGTTAAGCAGTCATCTGGATTATCCAGTGTCTAAATAAAATAGAGTTGACTGTAGTACCTCCCAACATTATTTTTAAAGAATCTGGAATTGGTCAGCATCTTTTGGACAACATGCAATGTGCTCTTTGTTACAGTTATATTTATTATTATTTGTTACATTATATTTGCATTAAAACTCTATTAGGCTGTAACAATGGTGAGCATTGAATTAAGAATGACCTAATTTTTGTTTATAACTTTTCTAATAATCAATTTTATAAAATATTATTTTCACCATTCAAAAGAGCCAAAAAAAATAACCATAATAATCATTATTTCATCAACTTAAATTAATTATTGAGAATTTAATGATTACTTCATTACTTTTGGCTAGTTTTTATGCAAGCATTGAATTAAGACGTGTCAAACGTCCTGAAATTCAGAAATGTTCCAGCTTAACCCTGTCAAAATTTGTGAAAATGTTGTATATCATAATTGACTATGAAACTGAAAATTTTAGCTCAATATCTAATGTACTTTATGAAATAAGACCTATTGAAATTTGGTACCCTATTGCAGTGATTAACGTTTGCTCATTTTTGGCCATTTTTTAAACAAGCATTTCTCCAATTCTAAAAATTGTGAAAAGCTGATTTTTGGTATGTTGACCAACTTTCTGGTATACGAGGTGTGTTTGAAAAGTATTGGGACTGTATGCTTTGCACAAACAACACTTGCAACAGTGATAAAAGCTTTGTTTTTTAAGATGGCGCAATGTCTTGTGGTTGTAAAAATGTAGTTTCAGCATTCTGTGACAACCATATGCTTTTTTACAGGCTTTTCTTGAAAGGTGCTTTACTGTAGTTCGTTTTGGGATAATTTATTTAGTAAATATTTTTTTCTTTTTTTTTCTTTTGTTAACAAATAATGAGCATTGAACAAAGAATCAACTTGAAGTTTCTCGTTTGACTTGGAAAAACTCCAACTGAAACATTCAATTTGCTCCAAGAAGTTTACGGAGATGCTACGATGTCAAGAACTCGGATTTTTTAGTGGCACAAGAGGTTCAGAGAGGGAAGAGAGGATGTGGAAGATGATCCTAAGAGTGGAAGGCCAACAACAAGCAGAACAAACGAAAATGTTGAGCATGTGAGAGAAAAAGTGCGCAGTGACCGCCACCTTACTGTTAGAATGATAGCAGATGAGTTGAGCATGAATAGTGAGAGGGTGTGGAGGATCATTACAGAAGATATGGGGATGAGGAAGGTTTGTGGAAAAATGGTACCAAGGTTGCTGAATGATGGGCAAAAGGAAAATCGTGTGCAAGTGTGTCAAGACATCCTGAAACAACTTGAAATTACACCAGATCTGCTGAGTAGAGTTGTTAGCGGTGATGAGTCGTGGATCTTCGAGTACGATCCACTCACCAAACGGCAGAGCCTTGAATGGAAGAGTGCATCCTCACCAAGACCCAAGAAAGCAAGGCTGTTCAAGTCCAAAATTAAGGTGGTGCTGATTGTTTTCTTTGATGTTCATGGAATTGTTCATCTAGAATTCTTGCCACAGGGCCAAACCATTAACCAGAATGTTTACAAAGACATCTTGCAACGTTTAATGGGTTTGGTAAGGGAGAAAAGAAGAGAATTGTGGGAGACAAAGTCATGGCTGCTTCATCATGACAATGCTCCTGCTCACAATGCCTTAAGCATACGACAATTTCTTGCAGAAAATAACATTGCCGTGCTGGAGCAACCACCCTACTTGCCAGATCTGGCTCCCTGTGATTTTTTCTTGTTTCCTAAGCTCAAGGGAGTCATTAAAGGAACCTGTTTTCAAGACTCAAAAGCCATAACAACAGCTGTAACAAAGGAACTACGAGCGATCCCAATGGAATCTTTCCAGAAGTGCATAGAAGCATGGCGGCAGAGATTAGAAAAGTGCATTCGAGCTCAAGGAGATTACTTTGAAGGGGACAAGTTGTAATTTTTACGTGGCATTTCAAATAAAATAATTATTTACACAGTCCCGTTACTTTTCAAACAGCCCTCATATTACATGGATCAAGTGTCAAAATAATATTAGCTTATAACATAATGAAAAGATTAAGTCTCAAAATGTCCACATTTTGACCCAAAAACAAATTTTTGGCCGTATTTAAAAAGCTATAGCTGCCATACAAAATGTAGCACTGCTCTAATTTTTAACATGGGTATTCCCTACCAACTAGACTATAACTTTTCCAAATATAGTCAAACTGGGCAATGCGCAGCTACCCATTTTTTACCGCCTAATGCGCAGAAGCTTTTTAATAAACAAACAAAAAAAAGAAAAAAAAAAAAAATTATTCCAGGATTTATCTTATATCTTTAAAAAGTGTCAGTATCAAAATCAAGCGAATCCAAGTGTTTTTTGACATTAAACTACACGTTCTTCAAACCGCTTCATTTTTTTTAACTTTTAACTTTGCCCTTCAACCTGCTAACTTTGCTTACATCATGAAATATACTGAACGCTTAATGTAATCTATAGTTTCTAGCCAGTCTACTAATGGTCAAGAACATATCTGAACAAAAAACAGCGAAAAAAAATGTTTTCTCTTTCTCTTATAAAAAAATGTTCTTTACCCATATTTTTTTCATTATATTTTATCCAATGCACATAATGGTCAAGTGTAATTTAAAGAAAAACCAATTGGAGTGAGAGCAAAAAAGAAACAAAACTAGTTGCTCTAAGAGATAAAAAAAGAAAAAACCTGCGCAAATTCAATTTGTGAGCCCAAAATTTAAAAAAAATTTTTTTAATTTGTTAAGAAGCTTGAGAAGAGCTTTGTTTTTTTTCAATCAACTAGTTTCTCTCTGTTTCTATCTTTCACTTTCACTTCAATCGTTTTTTTTTTTTTTTTCGAATTAAACCCGACCGTGCATAATAGCATCAACGTGCTTCCAACTCGCATCTTTTGTCAGAAACAGTAAACTTAGTTCTATGATTTGATGTTTATGATCAAGGGCAAGGGAAGAGCAGAGATTTCTTTAGGGTTTGATGATTTTTTTTCTGAAATTATATTTAAAGTATTTCTATTTGGAGAATTAGATGTTTTTAGATACGAAAACAAAATTTCAATGAGATGTTTTGCTTGTTTAATTAGTAACAAAAAAATTGAGAAAAAAGTTAAGTAGCCTATCCTTACGTATGACAAATATTTTTTAAGAATTACAAAAATTTATATAACCTGGTTGAGTGGTTAAGAGCGCCATTTTGATGGCGCTGCATCAAAATGGTTGCGGTTTAAAAGTTACTTGGGTCAAATTGTTGCATCCTTGGAAAAGAAATTTTACGACACTTTTCTCTGCTTGAAATTCTTATTTAGCATATTTACATATTACAGTATTTATATCGAAATGAATGAATAAACAAAAATCCAAATAATAAAATTTAACCGGACAGCTATATCTTGGCATCACCGGAAGCATATCGGGAAAATCAACAGTGGACAAGAAAAAAAATTTTGAGCAATAGGCCTATACAACAACTGGCATGAAAATTCTTCAGAAATGAACCAAAAAAAAATCTACTGAAGTTGATCAAAATTTATTTAATTGCATTAGCTTTCGTAAACTACTGCTTACTTAATGACGCGCAACGAGACAACATAAAACACACTAAATGCTGAAATAAATTGATATCTGTAAAAAGCAGACCACTACGAATAACAAGAGGCTGAATCAACGTAATCTGTAATAATCTAAGTGTGCTCTAATCTTCATTGTCGATTTGAATTTGTTCTTCAAAACTAATATAGCGTTATTCTTCTCTGATCAAACACTTCTCTAAAACAACAAAACCTTATTAGAATTCCAATAACTTTTTTTTTCTTTTTTTTTTATAATCACAAAAAAATCTTTTATTCATTATGTGGTTCCATGCGTAGCCTAACTATTTCTATGCCTGCCTTAACCGTATTTGAATCTAATTATACCAGGAAAAAGCAGGTTAGGCTCTTTGCTCGTATAAATAATCGAATAGATTTAAAAATAATGAACTATGCAATAGGTTATTTAGAGATGTAGTTTCATTACCAGGAACGGAGAATTCTGTCCCGTGATCAGTGCACTTAATTATTCCCTTCCAGTTGTATATAATGCGTTGATGAAACAGAAACAACATGTGAAAGGAGAGGTCAGCAAGAAAAATTGAGACAAATTTTTGAATTGCAAAAAAAAATTTTAAAGCTATTTTTATTTTGTTTAACTGGTGGATTTTGGCCCTTTAACCCCCCCTCAGGTAGTCCTTTCCATGTTTAAATTTTTTTAAATCATTCCACCCAAGTTATGATTGTCTAACATTTAAAGTACAAAAAATGCGCAATAACCGCGATCGCCTGCGCATTACCACAATCGCTGGTTCATTACCCGTATCTCGTAAAAAGCCGTGCCGGCTCCGGAAACGGAAGTTAAATTTAAAAAAAATATTTTTTTTAAAAACGTCAATAAATTCTTAAATAAAATAACTTAAATTCACGGCTTCATTGCATTCAAAAAGCAAGCTATTTAATCAAAAGTTAAAATTTTTCGCGTTTTTGCTGCGCATTGGCCAGTTTGACTATATAAAAAAAAAGTTACACCACTTTAAAGAATGAATCAGCCATAAAATTGCCAAAAATGCCTTATTTTGTGGTTAAAAAATGGCCCCGTAAAACACTGTTTTTAAAAACAGTTTTTTTTACATGTGAAAGAGCTTTTTTTAAGGAACTCACACACCAAATTTCAACTTTGTTTCGAAACTGTTAGGGGGTGAGATATAGTCATCTTGTACATGAGAAATTTAGTTTTTATCATATCCAAAAAAGTGCAATATTTCACCTTCTATCTATAATTTTGATAAAAATTTTTATATTAATCAAAAAGTTAGAGCTAAATTGATAAAAGAAAATTCCAGCTCTTCATTGGTTATTGTTTGGCTGTGACTTTCATTTTAAAAAT
This sequence comes from Diplosoma virens, assembly GCA_963680785.1. Classification (NCBI taxonomy): domain Eukaryota; kingdom Metazoa; phylum Chordata; class Ascidiacea; order Aplousobranchia; family Didemnidae; genus Diplosoma; species Diplosoma virens. The sequence continues at coordinate 5,757,677 of OY796890.1, read as the reverse complement.
GCCACTAGGTTGTATATTGTAGGTTGGAGAAGAATTTGACAAATGATGCACAAAAATGACAGTGGTGCATTCTCCAACCTACAATATACCACCTAGTGACATTTTTTAAATGAAAGTCACAGCCAAACAATAACCAATTTTTCCAACAAAAGGAAAAAAATCATAAATATATCCTTGACAATCAGCTAAAACAAAAAGTTTGAAGCCCCATTTATAGTGTTTTGTCGGGATATATTGATTTAAACTAGATATTTCTTTAAATAGAACCATTTGTTCATCAATAGACAGCTCTTCAATCATCTGGGTATTTTTGAATTTATTTTTCAAATGTTCTACTAAAGGTTTAATTTTAAAAAGTTTATCTTTTGGATCCTTTTTTGAAGTATCCACCAAATGAAAGTTAGATTTTATTTGTTGAAACCCATCTCTTGTCATTAAAGAAGTTATCTTATCTTATGACATACAAGTTGACCAATGTAATTTTGTGCTTGAGATTTTAAATTTTGAAAAATAAAAATATAATCCCAGCCATTATTCCAGCTCATTTTGATTTAGATTTAGAGATTTGTTTGAATCCTTTTGACCACTATATAAATTAGACTGATTTACAATAAGATTTATTATCTGATTATCAAAAAACCTCCTGAAATATTCTATTGGCAGTCGGTGTTGCAAGTCTTTCCTGTCTTGAGAGTTAGAGGACTCAAATGTAAATGGGCCAGTATGGACAACTTCACCATCAGCCACTTTTTCCCAATACAACCGATCTCACTTCCTTCTTTGTGTTTTTTTAGTCATGCAAGAGTTCAGCAGCTATTTGATTCTAGTATGTCAATTTCATCTTCATTGTTTTTTGGATTTTCTAAAAGATACAATAAGGAGGGTGTAATTTACAAAGATAATAGAAAAATTTAAGATCATTTTTAAAAAGAAATAGAAGTATCTATATCAAAAAAAGTATTGTGCAATTGCTTACCAAGGGCTTCAGATAAAATTTCCTGTAATGGTTCAATTTGGGAAGCTTCATTTGTGATTATTTCATTTTCTAATTCATCATTTTGACCACAATCTTCTTCACTTTCATTTAGCAAATTACATCCACCTGGTTCACACAGATCATTGCCCCTACATATTTTTTTGTAGAAAATTCCAGTTGGAATGTTCATGTTAGCTATCTGCAATACATCAATATTTCCACTTTACTATACAGTCAAAATCTTAAAATAAAAAATAAAAGTATATTTGAGATTAAATGCTATTATAAACAATATAAGGTATTTTTAATTACAATTTAAAAAATATAATTTTATTAATATATCAATTAAAATAGCACACATATTATTTTTATAACTTTTTTTGCATGTAAAAACTAAAGTTTGCCTTAAAAAAAAAGCTAAATCATTTTTTCATGCCATGGGCTCAGCTGGATGAATTCGTCCACTTAGGTTTATTAATTATTACTATATTTGTAATAAAAAATTAACAAAATAATTGCTTTTCTGTCAAGAAAACACAATAATCTACTTATAAAAAAAAATAAAAAGCTTAACTTTTGAAGAAGTCCAGTAAATTTTAGCTCAAATATGACCTTGTCCTCAGTTTCGTGAAAGCACAAATTAAATGATTTGGTAAACAAAAAAAGCAACCAAGCTGAAATTTTTTTATAAACTTTGAAAGGGACAGAATCATCCTATTTGGTTTAGAAATAAAAATTTTGATATTAGATATATAAAACCATTTTTTTTCTAACTGGACATATTCATCTCCTCAGGTCTTGAAGGCTTAATTTCCAGAAAATAGGCCTTTGTTAATTACCTGATATGACAGGATTTTTCTGGAGACCAGTAGGCATTGAAAAGGACTTAAACTTAATAAAACAAGATACAGTAAACTTTGGTTAATCTGGATTCAATTTGACACACAAATTAATCCATATTATGTGAAGATCTGGATTATTCCAAGGCTATTGTTTCAAGCCAGACGTTATCCAGAGTAGTAAGATGTAGATAAAAATTGCCTTATTTGAATATATAAAAGACTGAATGGTACAATTCCTTGAAATAAACAAATTTATTTATACATTTTAAACACTTGTAGAGAACTAACAAAGTTAGTGTACTTTAGTAGCTTAGCTATGCAACACAATTATAGCACACTTATATATGACACAACTATAGCAAACCAATGAATGTACTCCCTAAGTTGAACTGATATAAATTTCAAGTAACAAGCAACATAGCCACTGCTTGTAAACCATAATGTGGAATAATGTTTATGACATTGACAAAAGACATCCTGCTAGCAGGAAAATCTGGATTATGAATATAAAAAGAACAATTTCTATCTGGAATAGGCAAAGACCTGGGTTAAATAATCTGGATTATCCAAAGCTTTCTATTAAGAAAAACATTAGAAATTGTTTGTACATTCAGTTTTATCTGGGTTAACTGAGGTTTACTGTATTCAGTATATATATATATAATCCTGTACATATAATCCTGTAATGTTTCACCTTGCTGGTACAGTGCTCAATGACACATAGTTAGAGCAAGTATATTATATTTATTAAACACTACACTTTATTTGTTAAAACCACAACAGTCTGTTTCATCTTCTCGAATCATCAGGTGGTTACTTATTCAAATAGAATTCTATTTGTTCTATTCAAATTCTATTGAAATAGATTCAATAAGATGAACAGACTGTTGTGGTTTTAACTAATAAAGTGTATTGTTTAATAAATACATTAGTACATATATGTAGATTTGGAGATCAAAGCTTAGTCTCAATAAAGAAGAGACAACAGTCTTTTATGTAAACAATTAAATGGTCAAATGTAAGCTTAAAGTTTGCAACAGCGGTAAACTATTTGAATTTTGTCTAGTTCCGACCTAACTTTAAGTAAAACTCCACAAATTGCTAACACTCTGTTATCACTTTGTAAAATTCTGCAAAAAACTATCTTCATTTCTTAATGCTTCAGCATCTTGCAAACTCAGATGGTTTGCTGGTGCCAAAACACTACCTGGTCTATTTTGCAGCTCAATACTATGCACATTGCACTTAATCTTTGTTGCAACGCACATGCTTGCCTTGTATACAGTGACCCATAGGATAGCCTGTGCATGGTATTTTTTTCTGAATTTATTTACCCAGTGGTTCTCAACTTGTTTAAGCCTGTGGACCGGCAATATATCAAAAATAATTTGGCAGACTGGTAATCTTTTTAATGTCTGAAAAATTTGTAATAAACACAATAAATTGATAAAAAATTTTTTTATTAAAACAAAAGTAAGCATTTAGCATCAGAAGAACTCTATTTAATATAAAATTTGATGCTGTCTTCTTAATATAATATGTAGTAAACATGGCTCTATTGAAATTGTTGAATGGTAAAGTCAGGGGATCCAAAAGCTGGGGGGACACAGTAGGATAGAAAATTTGCAAGAAAATACTAGGTACTTTTTCATATAATTTCTTCAAAATGAAGCTTTTGAAATTTTCGTTCTTGATTACTACTGATTTCTGATTGTTTCTTTTATGACAATGCCAGTACTTTCCATCTTTACTACTCCTATTTAAGTTTAAAATTGTAGATTTTTGGTTACAATTCCAAATTTCCAAAAAAATTACTTCGTGGAATTCTTATATTTTCTTTTCAAATTATTAGTCTTTTCAAATGACTGTTTTAACTCAGTTGAAGGATAGTCTGGCACCATTCCTCTCAATAACTAGAGACTGATTTTTTAATTCATTTTCATAGTTTTTCTTCACCACTTTTGAAACCATTAGTTTTGTTGCACGCTGTAGATATATTGATGCAACAATCTTAAAGAGAGTTATTAAGGTCATTCAAGCAGCTGAATACATTGCTAAATATGCAAGTTTACTTATGCATATTTTATCGGATAAAAATTCTTTTAACCAGTTAAGTGCCATATGACGGATGTATACGTCACGAAGCATTATGCACAGAGTGCCGTATGACGGACGTATACGTCATAAGGCACTCACTCATCTTTTCAGTGCCAAGAACGGTATTTCCGTCATGTTCGCCTGGACATTCGTTTTGCTTCGTTGCGCAGGAATGTGTGCGTGTGTTAGCATGTATGTGTGCACATAGCCGTACCTGCTGGGGGGGAAGGGGGCAATTGCCCCCCAAGTTTCGAAGATTTGGGCAAAATTAAGATTTTTCGGGCAGTGAGAAGAAAATATTTGGGCAAAACCATAATTTTTTGGGCAGCGATACAAAAAATTTGGGCAAAGTCAAGAAATTTAGAGAGGTGACGATGAGGAACTGCAAAAAATAATAACCCAAATTTGGGTGAAGACCTTTTTTTTTTTTTTTAGAGATCACCATGATTTTAGGACAAAATTGGTTTTTCGTCTGAGAATCTCAGACAATTTTTTTGTCATATCCGAAATGTACTATAAAATCATGATTTGGGCAAACGTCACAAAATTTGGGCAAAGCTTCATTGCCCCCCAAAATTTTTTGGGCTGGTACGGCTATGTGTGTGCACGTTTCTCATTCATAAAAAAGATTCCTACTGGGAATTTTCATACTCTTTCGAGCCGCTGAACTGACCACCATGATTTTGGGAAAAAAATAGGGAAATTGGAGATTGATTCAAAGTGAAGACCTTTTTTTTGGTCTTTGTCCTAAATTCAGAAACAAATTTATTTTGTCCGCCCCTTTAAAAATTTTTTTGTTGGTGTGCCTATGTCTGTCCAGAATTCCGCCTATTTAGATATGGCAACCTTAGGTTGTACCTATGTTAAATAATCTTTTGTTTAATTCACTTTTTATGCTTGCAATAACGTCAATAAAAAAGGTTGGGTCACCAAAACTTTACTCTCTATTTCTGCTTAGCATTTGGGTCGCCACAAAAAAAGGTTGAGAAGCACTGCTGTACTCCTTCGAGATAGCAATTAAGCACGAGATGATGTAATGGGAAAAAGTGCTTGGCACCAGCATGCATGCGTGCGTGATACGCGTCTGGTACTTAACGTGTTAATGGGAAATGTTTATTCACATAAAAATTGATTTGCTTCTTCCCTGAACTAGAGAAGACATGTAAGAATGCATCGTCTCGAAAGCCATATCACTTCTGCATGAAAAATGAGATGGTGATTTTGCGCAGCCATACTCAACACATACTGCCTCAAAAAGCCTTAAATGTAATACATTTTCATGAGTAATTGATAATCTTAACTGGTGGGATCATAATGTCATTTAATTCAGGTGACAGTTTTTGGAAAGCTAAATGTTCACAGCAAATTATGCAATGTGTAGACAGTAGATTTTTGTTTCCAACTTTTTTAATTTTTGCAGTTGCACCCGAATGATAACCTGCATGCTGGCAGCTTGGTCAGTACACAACTATACACATTTTCCCCAATCTAAGCTTTGATCTTACATTTAGTTATTAAAAAAAATCAGTAATCACTGTTAATATTCTTCTGACATTGTTCTACTTTTGCACTCATACAGTCTCCTTAAAGAGTAAAATTGAAACAAATTGTTGCGGACTGGCAGAAAAGCTAATGTGGACCAGTGGTTGAGAACCACTGTATTTACCCATGTCAACAAACTACTTTTCATTTTTCTCTAGTATGTGTGCAGTTGTTTTTTCTGACTGGACGTGACACTTTTTTGGTTAGCTGTGGTTTGAAACACAATCATGCACTGCTTGATATATCACACTGGTCTTTACATGTCTGCCTGCAGAGATGGACCTGGATATTCCTTTGTACCAGCTGTGCAGAAATTATTAAAAACCTTCCAACTAGGCATTTGTGCTGCCCAGCAGAAAATTAACTATATGGTATGAAAGTACATCTCAACTCTGTGCTTTTTGCATGGCTGGTATTAGGCTCATTGCAATGGAATAGGTCCAATTTAATTGTTTAAGTGTTGAGCACTTACATTCATTCATACCTGCTCATTCAAAAAAGTGTGAGTGGAATCATTAGTGTTATCTATACATTAGTCACTAAATTAAATGCAGAAACTCAACAATAAAAACTTAAAAAAAAAAAATTAAATTAAAAAACAAACTAAAAATTAAGGTTTATCTGGTAAGATCTAGCACATTGCAAGCTGTCACAAGCAGTCAGTCAAGATCTAACAAGTGAGTACCAATAGGCCTGTTTTATCTTCATTTGGTCTCATCAGGATGCTGCAGCTTGATGTTGAACTTTGAATCTTTTTTGACAATAATCTAGTAATAGACATTGTGACATCACACAAAAAAGCTTTCTTTTAATCTTATTTCTTTGTGCAATGAACAAAACAAAAATAAAAAATTTTGGCTGCTGGTGGCAGAAAATCACTGCAAAAAAGCAGTGACAAAATAATAAACTGCAAATATTTGACCATGTGTTCCTTCTGCTGCTTACAAAATATTTTATTTCAAGATTTACTTTCATTACACTTTTTTACCTATTGATGATGTTGCTATTGATCCATGTTATCTTTATTTTATTTCAATGCAAGCTTTACCATTATGTTTTAATCAAGATTCACAACCTGAAGATATAAGCTTTACTATTTCAGGTAATTTTTTAAAAATTGTGCTTGTCTATTATTATTATTATTATATGAATTGTTTTATCATGTTTTTTTGCTCTGAGCTTGCTGTATCTTGTATTTTAAATTGTATTACATACTATAACCAAGTTGAAAACAATCAATTTAATTATGATAAAAATATTTATGTATCATAAGGTTTAATAAACTCTAGTCAATAGAACAAAATTTTTCCAATTTGTATGACTTTGTTTGATTCTTACATTATTCCTGTTTATTCATACCTAACAAAAACAAATATTTAAATGACCTAGACAGGCTTTGTTAATGTCAACCTAAAAAGTTCAGGAGGTTTAGCAATGTATATTAAGATAATTTTAAATTTATGCACTATCAGAAATTTGGTCAAATTGATGTTTACTCATTACATGATGAATTACACCAAAAGAAATTGTTGACACTGATTGCAAAACAAGCTTGATCTATTTATATGATTTATGAAGATTGAAATCAGCCAACTAATTGATCAATTGCATAATTGCATGTATTGCAAGTCAGTGATTTTCAATGCATAAACAAACTTTTTTTGATGACAAAGAATTATTTAGAGTATTGCTGAAAACAACTTCTAAAGTTGTCAAATGGAATGATGATCTTCCAATTGCTGAAATAGAAAACATGCTGATATTATAATTTTCAGCAGATTTTTGTTTTGTAGGAGATGCAAGCCAACTGCAGAATCTGATTCTGATATGTTACATGGTTGACCACCAAGAATTTTTCAAAGTTTAGTTGCTTTTAAATGAATCTAGGGATATGCTACTTGATTCTTCTAATCTTTAATAAGTTTTTCCCATGTATTATTTCAGAGGCACATGTACTGATATACAAAATTACTTTATTGGAAGATAGGTAAGATATCTTTATGAATAGAAGGAATCCATTTTTCAGCTGAGAATATAAGTCAGCAGTAAAATGGAGCCAAAACAGTTGTCAACTGAAGTTTTTATTTTTTAATTTAAGAGAGATGTTGTTTATCCAGAAAAACCTTTAAAAATGCTGTAAGATTTTTGAGGTTCTTTTGTAGTAGATGCTTTAAAAATGGAATTTTTTTTGAGATGGCATGATTGATAATATGTTCTAGATAACCATTGTTTTGTAAGATGTCACACATTTTGTTCAGTTGCATTGTGAATTATGAAGAACAAGTTATGCCCTGTAGGCAAAAGTGCCAATCAGATTAGTCTTTCTTTTTATTGGATTGAAAGAATTCCAGTGGTGGTATTGACCAGTAAAAGTCTATTTTCTGTAAATCGAAGAAATTTATTGTTAGTTTTTTCAACCAATATCTAGAAAGGGAAGTTGATTATCTATTCTTTTTCATAGGTGAAATTAAACAAAGGATGTAAAGAATTGAGCTTATGAAAAGATTGGTTGCATTCTTTGTTTGAAGCAAAACAATTTGTTGGCAAGGTGAGCCAATTTGGCAGAAAAATAAACAAAAATGATTTACCTTCACTAGCGTTGAAGCAAAAGCAAAAAAGTTTTGTTATGTCACAAAGGCAATTGAAAAGGCAATTGCAATTATTCAGCTGATAAGAGTGAAAATTTTAATTTAAAGTTGTTAAATGTGTTAAATTTAGGGATGTTACTAGTTGAATATTTATCTATTTAAATTTACAATAGCTTAATTTTGAATATTTGAATTAAAAAAGTACTTCAATAGTTAAATTTTTGAGTCATGGTCATTTAACATACATCTTTTGTAAAAAAGTACAATAATCTAGGTTACTACAAAGACAACAGGTTTGAAGTTTTACAGGCATATGAAGTTATGATGTCATAATAAGCATTTTCCTATATCTAAACAAATCTATTCTGGTTGGCATGCAGAAACAGTTTTATTTTTAACTATTTTTTTTTAGTTCTAACAATTTGTTTTGTCTATAGGGCTCGTCAGAAAGCAATCAAAAATTTGAAAAACTAATACAAAAAGTAAAGCTTAACAAAGCGATCTAAAAAGTCAGCTAAAGAACTTAAAACAAAAAGAAAATTATGGCAATTACGGCAGTGATTTAAAAAGTTAAACTGGTTACAATTTATTTAAATTAAATTTTAATGTGTAAAGTTTTTTTTCCGTTGCTTATGCTAATGTTTCCAAATTTGCATTTATCACGGCTAATATCATAATTAATGATTCTAGCATTGTGAGTAAAGATAAACGGCAAAATTCAGTGGGATAAATGTGTATTTAATCTTTTCTTAATATAACTAAACAAAATTATTGTAGTGCCAATTTGAAGTCACCATGCTTATTTGTTAGCTACGTGCTGACCATAAATGCCATCTTTTGTGATGTCACAAAATTCTCACGCTTACAAAAAACTTAGAATAATTCCATTGCATTAATGGCAGCTGTGCAATTAACGACTTCTGAAAAACACTGATTACCAGTATGAGAGTTGTTTAACAATACAACAGGAACAAGTCTAAACAAAACATACAAAAATTCAATCAGGTTTGTACCAATGGCTATGATGCAACTATTGTCAAGACTCATGACAAAAGATTAGATCAAGCCAAATAGAAAAACTTGCAGAAGAGTATATAAGGCGATTACAAAATTGTACAAATTATTCTATTGTATTGTACAAATTATCAATTTGTTGATGTTTAATATTGTTCAAGTAAATTCTTGATTTGTCGCTTATGTACATTAATTTGATAAAGATATTTTTTGAAGAGTTGGCAGGGTTGAGTTGACTATCATACAATCTATCTGCCCAAAATTGAATAGTTTTAGCCAAAGAAATATTTCTAAATAAACTATTAATATTGGAATATTGTTGAAATATTTACCTCCATTTGGTAAATAGTTTGGACAAAAGAAAATGGGTCTTAGATTTAGATAAATATAGTTTCAGCACTAATTGAAGAACAAAAAAAAATTTAGCCAAGTAATGTTGTGAGGAATGTCTATAACAGTTCAAAGAACCGTTCTATAACAGTTGGTTTTTAGCCTTGATTGATTAGATTTTAACCTTATCAAACCTGTTAAACCCCTAGATTATTCAACAAGCTGTGTCAAACCATAAATTATTTGTCTAATTATAAAAGAAAGTCAAAATAGGTTAACAAAATGAAATTAAAAATAAATCAATATGTTGTGTCATTGGGTCTTCAGTTATTGCTTTTTGGCTTTGTTTGGAGATTTGTGAATTTATTTCAGAAAGACCTACCCTTATGTTATGTTTGCATACAAGCCTGTTTCATTTTTTCGTTTTAAGGTTGACCAGTATGGAAAAAGCAGGCTTGCAAAGATAGGTGGTTCTGAAAGGTGTAAGAATTTTGAAAGTAATTTCAGCAATACATGGATACCCTTCCATTTGGTGGCACCAAAACATTTGAAGACTTGCGGTCTTAAAAGTGTGTTTTTGAATGTTGCTTTCTTGAAGCTCAATAATGTCATTGATGTACAGACTGTTTATATCTGTAGTTGAAATGTCAAAAGTGAAAGGCTGCTGTATCCATGCTGAATACTGTTGTTAATTTTGTTTCTTCTATGATGTAAGTCTCTAGAGGTTTCTCTTCTCAACTTTGATTTGGTTTAAAACCAAAAATTTTTAACTTTAGAAAATAAAACTTTTTGTAGTGCAACCAGGTAAAATGAAAGTTTTAACATTGTATTTATTTTCTGTATGAATAAAAATCAGTGTAATGATTGGTAATCATAATTGTTGGATAATTTGTGTTGACTGGTAAAGATTTACTTTGTGGAAGCACTCTGCTATGCAAGTTATAGTCCATTTAGTAATAGTGAAATGTTTTGGTAAAAGAAAATTTTTGGTAAGTAATTTAATGAATTTGATTGACAATTTTCAATTTTACTGATTTCATAACTTTACTGCTATAAAATTAACTGCTTTTTTTTGTTGAACCACATTTGTGTTTCTGCATGAGAAATTTTGAACATATAATTTGTTTTTTGTTTATTATGCAGAAACAGCTAGAAGTGTTGTGAGCTGAAAGTGCATGTAATAAATATTTCCTTTGCAAGCATCTGATCAAAACACATATGCAAAGGTCATAGTCATTGTTTTGGAAAGTAGCTCTCAAATGATCATTCCAACACTTGCAAGTGCTTGATAATTACTGGGTTTAGTCTCTGCAATTTGTTACCACTTCCTTGATCATTAATTACTGTGTTGGAGTTGCATAGAAGCTCATCCAAAAGTAAAAAATCAGCAAAGTTTTCATTTCCCAATCACTGCCACCACAGTTGCAATTTCTTTCATACGCACTCATTTTTTTCTTCAGTTTCTATTATATTGATCCTGCCTCGTTGCATTTGACAATTCAGATGATTAAGGTGCAAAAAATGTGGGCCAAATAAGCCAAGGGAAGAAGAAAACTTAAACTGTTTTGAATGCAAGTAATTTTGCTTTTCCAAAAATGTGGATAGTTCTTCATACAATTTAAAAATACATTTAACTTCCTTTCTTTAAGATAGTCAATGAACTTCAGAATGGTCCAAAAAGGACTTTGAATTGTGAGTCCACTTGTTGACACAGCTTCATAAAAATACAATGATGAAAAGTGCGTCCTTGCACATAATTAACAGTATCAACAACAACTTTGGGAGCTTCTGCAAGTTTTGGTGAGTGCGTCTATACAACATGCAGTGGGTAAATGTGATGTGTAGAACATTGTTCTTAATCAAGGCTCTAAATCCAGACCTGCACTCTATCATGGCATGAGGCATTGGTACATACTGAAGAAAGCATGCTCTATAAAAGGTCACTATTTGCAAAACCTTTTTCACGTTGGTCACCATTGCAAATGTTATGGGGATTTGCAGAACAGAAACTTTTTTCTTGATCTTGCATCTTTCATACAAATGTGAGGGGCTGGTTCAAATTAACTCTGTTGGATGTTTTATTAAGTTGTAGACTAAACTTTGTGGGACTAGTCTTCAAATTTGCTAACAACTTACTGAAAACATCTTCACTCATGTCATCTATTCTGCATCATACAATGTCATTTGAGAGCAGCACTAAACAAAGCTTGTCTTTTGCTGCCTTTCATAGGATAGTATCAGCTATTTATGTTGCAGCTTGCTAGTGTCTCACCAATAATATGCAGCTTTGCCTGTTTTGCAATTAAATATGCCATTTCATATAATGCAGTAAAAATCAGTTTGTCAACTGGAACAAAACCATAAGATGTAATAATAACATTTGCATTAAAGGGCACTCTTTTTTGCTTGAATTCATCATATGTGGTGTCTTTATATTTCCCTGAACAGTGAACTTTTGTAAAATGCTCTTTTAATTTAGCTGGCACTAGATTGGAGTTGCTCAACTTAACACTGCAAACACTAAATTTCAGTCATGATTTTCAGCTGAAAAAAAAACTATTTTTTTGTTTTTATGAAAAGGGTGTGGTCACCAATACATGAAACAATTACTTTTTTGGATGTGATGTCATTCATATGCAAATTAATTGATGTGTACAATTGTACACAAATTTGGACAAACCCATATATTTGATGCAATTTTTTGCTTTTTTAACAACATTTTTATTGGTTGATGCACCATGTGTACAAATGATGACGCTTAAACTTAACAAATGATTGCCATTTGTAAAACACTTTTTTATCCACCAGGGAGCTTCCAAATGAAAATATTGCTCCTTTTGGACATATTTTTGACAGGCTATCTGACTTTTTCAACTTTTTATAGGGTGTATTAGAGATATAAAATGCACCCCTATTTTAGAACAAAATATAACCCCAAATAGATTGTTGAAAATCAAACTTTTAAAGAACAAATTAACAAATTTTTAATTTAGTAAGAGTGCTAGTAACCTTAACAACATGAAAAAATGTTTACATGTTCTACTAAGCCAATAATTGCTTTGCCGAGTTAGATAAAACCCAACTAGGTTGCATGTGTACAATTGTACACAGTGTGTATGAAGGGGATATAGAGGTAAAATAAAATAAATTGAGTTTCATCACGTTCTGTTGCACAGGTGAAATCATACTGCATATACTTTTCTTACCAATTTTTTGGTTTACATAATGAATAATGATTTAACAAATAACAAAACTCCAGAATCTTTGTTTACTAACTGTAAAACAAAAAAGTATAGCACAAAGTTTATGATACACCAAAGATGATATATCAGAAATGACTTAAATTTGACAATATTGTCTCTTGTTAACAGTATGTAGTCTGGTTGACTGTGTACTCACTTTTCCTTGCATTAAAATGACAAGAGGGAATAGTCTAATTAAACTAGTTAGACAGTGTACTTTACTTCTCTGTGCTGTGCTTAGCTGACAAGTGCACATCGTTGTGTTTTTAACTCAGTAAATTGAGACTAAGCTTTAACCTTGCAGTGACATGTGTTTGTCACTAATAAAAATTAATATATCAATCTTTCTCCACAATCTCTATTCAATAGCAAAACAATCGTTGTTGTCGTTTGAAGGGTATCCACTCCAGGCCAGATACAAACAGGACTGGGGCAAGGGTTTATCCTTTTACTATCCCAGACTGCCTCACTGCCTGGATCAGATGCTGGCAGTGATGTCATTAAGCCAGCATCGAGTTTCATCATCCAAAAACCGTCAGACCTCGTGCTCCATGTGGTGCCCGATGTATAAGGCACGCTGTTAGTACATGGTCTGCGGTTTGCTCTGAGGCGCCGCACTTGCAATTCGGTGAAGGAGCGAGACCCCATTTGTGCATGGACGAATGGAATTGCCCAACATCAGTCTGCAGGCGGTTGAGCCCAACCCAAGCTGCTTGGGGTAAGCCTATCCCAACAGACCTGGCACTGGTCTCAGGCACAAAAGCATGGAGCCTGGAAGCATTTTCACAGTACTCCGTTTTCCATTTGTGATTTGTCCATTCAGAGGTGCGGATGCCAAGTCTGGCAAGGTTGTCCAAGAGATTCCACACACCTGGCACAAACGGGCATCTGGATCTTAGTCTCACTTGGCCAGTATCTGAAGACCCACTTAAAAGACCATACAAGATATGATCAGGGTCCAGAGATCCACAGTAAGCCAAGGAGAGTGTCGCTCCCATTCGGCGAAGCTCAGCTGGCTGGATGCCTGAGAGTACAGGTAGGTGGTTTGTTGGAGTGGGACACAGGCATCCAGTAACTATGCGCAAGGTGTCATTCAAGACACTGTCAATGAGGCGAGTGTGAGTACTGTGACACCAGACTGGCGCACAGTACTCAGCTGTTGAATAGACTAGAGATAAGGTGGCTATGTGTAGTGTTTTAGCACCAGCACCCCATCCCGAGCCCACGAGTCGCCTCAGCAGTGTGACGCGCAAGAATAGTTTTTTGCGCAATGCCACTAAATGGTGACGAAATGTGAGCAATCTGTCCAGTTTTACTCCAAGATAAGTAGGGGTTGGACAGAACAGTAAAAGTCTACCGTTGTTGTAGACCTTTAGCTCATGTTTGGCCTCTTGGTTATTTAAGTGAAAGGCTGCCGTCATCGTCTTAGTGTGACTGAGCTTCAACCTCCAAGTCTGAAGATACGCTGAAAGTGTAGACATGTCTTGGCTTAATGTCCCCTCCAAGTCCTTCCAGTTTTCAGAAGAGTGCAACAATGCTAAATCATCTGCATAAACAAACTTTCTGGAAATCATGGAAGGAAGATCGTATGTATAGATGTTAAATAGGAGGGGAGCCAAGATCGATCCCTGAGGAACGCCGTTTTTAAGACAGTGTAGCCTACTTTGCTTGCTGTCACCGTAGTAAGGGCGAAACTTTGATTTCGGACAAGCTCCATGATCATTCTGACCATGTGCTTATCTGGAAGTAGTCTCAGCAGCTTGCAGGTAAGGCCACGGTGCCAGACAGTATCATAAGCAGCTGTCATATCGATAAATACGGCACTGGCCTTCTTTTTAGCCTCAAAAGAATCCTCGATGTTCTGGGTTAGCAGAACAACTTGATCTACGGTTAAGTTTCCTCGTCAGAACCCAGCCTGCTCTTTAGGTAGCCGTGGATCGATTAGTGGTTTAATGCGGGTGTTGATAAGCCTCTCAAGGATCTTGTAGGGGACACAGAGTAGAAATATCGGTCAATAACTCTTTGGGTCCTCCACGGGCTTTCCTGGTTTTGGGATCACGACCACAAGCGCTCTTCTCCAGATCTTGGGAATTTTGAGTCGGCACAAACAGGAAGAAAGGAAGTCACGTAACCAGGACTTCAAAACAGCTCTGGCATGGAGTATAAGCTTGGGGCAGATGGAATCAGGTCCCAGAGCTTTACCTGGTTTTAAGTGTTGAAGGGCAGCAGCAAATTCTCTCTGTGAGAAATTGTCAGAGATATTTACTGTGTCTAATGTTGTGGCCCTCCAAAGGTCAGACACTTCTTGAAAGACAAGTCGAGATGACTTGCGATTAACAGCTTCGTATTTCCCATTTCTAACCAGCTGAGATGCAACAGCATCGGCTGAAACGGGACAGTGACGAGGAGAGTTTCGTGACCTACCAGTAAGGTTCTTCAAAATACTCCATGCTTTTTGACTAGAGTGTGAGAAGTCAATGCTCCAAACTGCTTCAGACCATCGATCCCTCCGCTTTCTGTCAAGCTTGGCAAGCAGAGCTGTAGCAGCCAAACTTTTGAGTCGTCTCCCTGAGGAGACTGCAGAAAGGTTTTATAGAGGGATTCACACTCTGCATCCCAACACGGAATATAGTTATTTCGATACCCGCGTGGGATAGTCTTTTTGGCTGCTTTCTTAATGGTGTTACAGAAGTCCTGATAAGCTGCATCCACATCAAGTGAATCAGGTGGCAACAAAGTCTTTGTAAATTTATTCAAAGCAATGTAGTGACTCCAATTGGCCTTGCGGAAGTTCCATCACTTAACAGGCATGCTTGGCACTGTCATAGCAAACCTTGGTGGTGTAATAAGCAAAGGTTGATGTTGTGACCTGGGGAACTTCTCAAGGACACGTCTATCCAGTAAGCAACTGTTAGGACCTATGCTAGCGAAAGCTAGATCTGGATTGGTGCCAGTGTTCCAGCGGCTGGAATAAAAACTGGCAGCGTCCTTGGCATTATATAGCAGGGCAAGACAATTAATACTTGCTCAGCCAGCCAAGCACTCACCATCCGGACTGTTGTCGTCATAACCCCAGTCAGCATGACGACAGTTAAAATCACCAGCGTAAAGACAGGAGTGAGGAAACACTGGCAGATCCAGGGATCGCAATCGTGTTGGCGGTGGTTTGTAGACGTTGACTATTTTATAGCCATCAATGTCCACACACAGCCACTCGATCTCTGATGTCAGTGGAGATTGGTCCAAAAGCATGTATCTCAGTCACTTGTGGACAAACGTGGCAAGGCCATGCTTCCTGCTTAAAGAAGACCCAGCTAGTTGGTAGTTTGGTAGCACCAACTTCTCTGCATCAGTGCAATAGGTCTCCTGCAGTAGGATGACAAGTGCCTCAAACTGCATAGAGAGGTGATGAAGAACATTCATTTTGCTTGCAGTGTGGCCTTCGATGTTCAGCTGAAGAATAGTGGGTCTTCGGAACTTGTTGGCAATGTTCCCTGAAAAGGGCAGTTTTATCCTGGCATTGCCCCATCCTGAAAAGGACGTTTGCTGATTAGCTGACTCACACTGAACATCGGAATGGGTGGATACCCTTCCGTTTTGGTAGGTTCAGTTTTGGTCTGTTATTTTAAAGTCAATGAACAGACTTACTCTCGGCCCAGGCTGTGTGAAAGCACCTACCATCTGGGCCAGCAAAACAATCTTACTATTACTATGATGAAACAATCTTTATTATGATGATCATCATAGCAAAATAATCTTTACTATGATGTCACAATTGAAACAGTCTATTAAAACTTTGGGATTGAAAATTTGGTCAATAATTTCTTAATAAAAGCATTAATCAAAGCAAATTTATTCATGACACACCTGCGGTGGAAATGCTTCCAATAAGACTACAAAAAGATTGTTACATCACAGAACTAAAATGAATCACTGGAATGCCGTGTATAAATGTGTAAATGTGACACAACCATTTTTTTAATCATTTTTTAGATGAGTTTTGTCAAATCCCTGAAATAGCTCAGTTAAACCCAGGTTAAGAACAACTGGTATAAAGCACAGGACAAATTGTTCTTTTGAATTTTAGGTTAGCCATAGATCCTGGCTTTTAGAGCCAATAGGACAAATATGTTTTTAAATGGACTGCAGTAATTAATTTTTCTTTGTTAGATCACAAATTTGTCTTTGAAGTTAAGCTTAATTTTTTGCCATGCCATATTCTTTGTCATTTACAAAATTATCAACCAAACATTTAAATTTTTTCATATCCTTTATGATGTTGTTCACTTTCTCAATGTAGTTGAAATGATTCAAAATGACAGCACCTGAACTTTTGTCTGGTTTGCTGATAGATTACATTTTGGTTGGTTCACAGTAATTTGATGCCTTGAAAAAATTCACGATGCAGGTTGGAATCAGAATTGGAGCAAAAGATCTGTGGAAAGAATGTGCTAAGTCACTAAGTTTGGCTCATAGCACTTTGGATGGATGTAAATGATGTGTCATTTGACTAATTAATACTTCAAAACCTCATGCTAGCTCAAAAAATATTGTAATTTTTAAAGCATCTGCTATGCAAGGACCTAAAAATTTGTTAGTGTCTTGAAAGTTTTCCTGGATCTAGACAACATCTCTTAAATTTGAAAAGCAAATGAAATCTTCAGTTGACAACTGTTTTGGCTCTGTTTTACTCTCCACTTATATTCTCAGCCAGAAAATTGATGCTTTTTATTAATGTTCTATCTACATTTTAAGAAATTAACATGTTAAGTGACAGATGGATTTCATGCATGCAAACATGCTGGTGCCAAGCACTTTTTTCTGTCACACCTATCTTATGCATTTATAAGCATTGTTATAGGTTTTATTTTCATTTTAGTTTCTATATACATTAACTACTAAATAAGAAGTGCACATGTAAGTCAACTCAAAATATACCAGAGTCAGATTTGGAAGTTGACTTGCATCTACAAAACAAAAACATGTGTTAAAAATTATAATATCAGCATGTTTTTTATTTTAGCAATTGGCAGATCATCATTCCATTTGACAACTTTGGAAGTTGTTTGAAGTAACAACATTTAACAAGACTTTAATAAAAGTTTAAACCAAAAATTACATACGCTTAAACTCTAAAACAAAAAACCAATATAGGAATTAATTTAAAAGAACAACCTGAAAAACAACCTTCAACTATTTGACAAAACAACAACTGACAAAATCAAAGTGGAAACAGAATGTAAAATAACAGAAACAACAGAAATTAGTGCGTTGAAGAAAAGACACAATGCGTGGCAAACATCATACAGAACTTTGTTGATTACATAGTTCTTTCACCCCTCCTAAAAAAATAAACATTATTCTCAGTCTACGCCATAACAGAGTGGGGGGAACACCTTTATTTATTTTTGATGAATGCCAGGTATGAAGTTAGGGGAGGCACGGCTTTTGTCATCTGCATTGCTCTGCAGAGTGACCTCGTCCTGCTCACTAGGTAAATCATTCTTGTGGTTGGATGCTACTTTGTCGTTGACTGGGGTTAAAGGGAAGTCAGGCTCCTCATCTGCAGTGTCTTCTTGTGCACATGGAGCCAAGTTTCATAACAATACTGTCATTTCTCGACTGTTTGGACAACAGACCTGCACGTAATTTGGGTTGACATGAATTATTTTCACCTCATCCACAAGTGGGTCAGACTTGGAGTGATGCACAAAGCGCTTTATGAAGGCATTGGATCCAATCGTCATCCAGGATGAAAGTGACATACAGGTTGTAAAATGATGCTAAAAAATAAAAAAACGTTCATGCGGGGTGGCATTTGTTGTCATGCACAATAAAGATCGAATTGAATGCAGCACTTCTGCTAATACCAACTCTCATCGTGAAAGAGGCAGATTGTAGGATTTTAAGGTGAGCTGAATTGTTTTCCATACAGTCTGCACAGTCTTTTCAGCTTGTCCATTTCCTGCTGGATTGTACTGTATATGCTAGATTTACTGGAAGATATTCCTCGACTCATTAAATAAGTTTTAAATTCATGAGAACAGAAACTAGGAGTATTATCAGAGTGCGCAAACAACGGTGTACCACATAAGGTGAAAATTTGATCAAGGCATTGTGTTACTGTCCAAAGAGTCATGTCCTTACAAGGGAAAGCAAAAGGAAAATGAGAGTATTCATTGACAATTATTAATAAGTATTTGTTTAAAGAAGATGGCAAGGGACCTTTGAAGTCAATACTTATTCTTTCCAATGGTTGAGTAGATTTAATTAAGATTCCAGATTCTTGACGGAAAAAGACAGGTTTTATTTCTGCACATATTTTGCATGAAGCTACAACTTGCTTCACATCAGTAGTTGAAAACGGCAAATTTTTTGTTCTTACAAAATGAAGCATTCGAGTAATTCCTGGGTGGCAAAGCTTTTCATGCAAATCTTGAAGACTGCTAAGACTATCTGAATTCGTAGCACATACAGCTCTTGCAAACGTGTCAGGTCCCATGTTTTGCTGTCTTGGATGATATTGTATGACATAGGAAAACAAAGCCAGTTCCATACGCCATTGTTGAACCTTGTCATTCTTAATTTCCTCAACTATCGAACATAAAAGATACTGATCATTGATCAGTTACCAGAGTAAACGTGTTGCATTACAACAAATGTGACCACTTTCTGACAGCTTCAATTATTGCCGTGGCTTCTTTTTCAAAGGTGGGGTAGTGCTGCTCACTTCCTTGAAGGGTTTGAGACATGAACACTACGGGGTGCCCTCCTTGGTTTAAAGTTGCAGAAACTGCTAAGTCTGATGCATTGCATTCAACAGTGAATGGTAAGGACTCATCAACTGATCGCAGAGCGGCCTTAGCTAATTCCATTTTCAACAATTCAAAAGATTGTAAAGCACTATCTATCACAGGAAAACTTTAACATTTGGCAAGAGGTCGTACTTTATCAGCAAAAGAACTTATCGATTTTGCATAATATGCAAACATGCCCAGCACTCGACGGAGGGCTTTAAAGTTATTGGGCAGCAGTAAGTTTAACAACGGTTTCATACGTTCAGGATTGGGCTTAATGCATTTGTTTCCAACAACGTACCCAAGAATTTTAATATCAGAGACAGAGCTAATAGTTTTGTTTTCATTTAACGTAAAGTTTTGGCAACAAATTGCATCAATAAATGCTTTCACATTACGGTTATGCTCAAGTTGAGTGGAACCAGCTACAGTAACAGTATCTAGGTACGCATACGCATTGCTTAAGTTTTCTTTAATAAATTGAGAAATTGCTCATTGAAACGCAGCTACTCTATTTTTCACGCCAAAAGGTATTTGGGTGAATTCATATAATTTACCATTAGCTTCAAAACCGGTGTATTTATGCTCAGATGAAACAAGTTCAATTTGGTGGTAAGCACTACGCAGATCAAAAGTCGAGAATACAGAGTATTGAGACAGTTTATTAATCATATCGTCAATTCGGGGAAGAGGATAAGCATCAAGTTGTGTATAAATATTTATAGTTTGCAAGTAATCTATGCATAAACGCTTTTGTTGCTGATTGAAAGATTCTTTAACAACAACTAACTATGCATGCCAAGGTGGGGAGCTTGACTGAATAATTCCTGCTTCTAGTTATTTGTCAATTGTTCTTTGAATAAATTCTCAGTCCTCTTGGTTAAATTGGCGGGATTTCGTGACAATAGGTTTTGCTTCTGCTGCCAAATTTGAGAAAAGAGATACATCATCAGTTGAAGGAGTGGTAACTGCACAAGTTGACTTCCCTGAAATTATCAAATCATTGGATTCTCCATCGACTTCAAACACCATGTGTTGGTGATGGCCTTGAAAATCTAGCCCTAGGATTACGTCACAGCAGAGATTCTCAAAAACATTGAGTCTGGTCAATTCGTATTTGTTACCTTTTAATTCTAGGTCAACAAGACAAAATCCATTTGATTTCATTTTCATCGCTGAGGATGCCATTTGTGTTTCACTTCTAGACAGATACACTTTAAGTTTCAGGTCTTTGGATACTTTTGAATTAATATAACTTTCTGAACTCCCAGAGTCAATCAGAGCAGTAAGATTTTTACAGTACCATTTAAATTCACTAATATTGCAGATCTTAGCAGATTTTCGGGGCACGCCATAGATGTAAGTGATGCCAAACACAAGGCTGCACTTTGATTTGTAGATTTTAACCTTTTCCCAGAGCCCTTATTTGACCTACAAGCACTGGAGAAGTGTCCAATCTTTCTGCAAGAAAAACAGGTAGAATTTATTGCAGGACAATATTTGCATTCATGGTAAGCTCGGCCACAAAAAAACCACTGTCTTCTCGTCATTGTCATTAAGGCTTGCTTTGTTGCGGTTGGTTCATCTTCAGAGGACACAGTAGCTGTTAATCTGGTTTCCAAATAGTAAACAGCAGAATGTTCCTGGGCCATATGGAGAGATATAGTCGTTGTATAGGCACGATCCATGGTAAGTTTAGTATTTTCCAAAAGCCACTGCCAAATGTGATGCAAAGCCAGCCCATTAACAAATGCATCGCAAACAAGTTCTTGTTTATATTCTTCTGCGGAAACATTTCGAAATTGACAAGTTTTACTCAGAATCTGTAAAGCTTGTAAAAACTCCTGCAAAGATTCATCTGGTTTTTGTTTCCTTGTAGCTTACAAGTGTCTCAAGAAAACAACATTAGGTTGCTTGACGTAGTGACGTTGCATTTTAAGCATGGCTGCATCATAGTCTGTACAATCTTCAATCAGCTCGTAAATGCTAGTGCCGACATAAGCGCAAAGCACTTTAAATCTGTTTGGTTCTTCAATCTCTTGTGCTCTAGCATAAGTTGCAGCTGATTCTAAAAAGTTCTCTAATGTTTTAAGCCAATACTTAAAAAGTTTAGTAGCTCCTGGAGCGTTTGGATCGGCATCAAATCGTTTAGGTTTCAAAATCTTGCTAAACCCTGTAGTGGCCATCGTTCAAGCTCTCATTCCAACTTTTAAAATTTTTGGTTTAATTGAAGTAACAACATTTAACAAGACTTTAATAAAAGTTTAAACTGAAAATTAAATACACTTAAACTCTAAAACAAAAAACCAATATAGGAACTATTCGACAAAACAACAACTGACAAAACCAAAGTGTAAATGGAATGCAAAATAACAGAAACGACAGAAATTAGCGCGTTGAAGAAAAGGCACAATGTGTGGCAAACATCATACAGAACTTTGTTGATTACATAGTTCACTGTTTTCATCAAAACTCAAAAAATGATCTTTTTGTCATCAAAAAAGTTTTATGCATTGAAAATTTGCCACTAGTAATGCATCTGGTCATGCATTTGATCAATCAGTTGAATGATTTTAATCCATACTAATCAAATACATGTAAGTAGAAGAATGGGCTCATTTTGCAATTAGTATGTGAATCTGTCTGTAGCCAAGCTTTCCTTAATGTTGATTATGCTACACAACTAATTTAAAACTAACTATAAAACTAATTTGAATAGTATGTGCCTTGATGATTAAAAACAACAACAACAAGCAATAGTACAAGCATATGATATTTTAATTGAATCATGAATCTGTAGCAATAACATTATTGGAACAGTAGAGAAATTTTAGATAGGGCTAACATTCAAGAGTTTGCTGTAAAGTAAGTTTATTAATTTTATCTTGGAAAATTTTAAGTATCTTATTTTAAGAATAATTTTTTCATTTAAATAAAAACCTTTTAAAATGGTGAATTTCATAACACATGACTTTTAAATCTTTACAGCTATGTGATGGCCAAGAGGAATAGAGCTAAAAAGTTAGTTGCTAAAAATTGGAAACCTTTTAAAGAGATGAAGAGGATGATATTACCTGATGTACATAAAAAATGTTTTCTTTATAATTTGGAAAACTTTAAGATTTATTGTGTTGCTTTTAAATTGAACAATTTATTAATCCCTTTGAGAAACTCTGGCTTTGACATTGAAAAAAATTACAATTTTTATTAAATTATTTACTTTAAAAAAAATTGGCTTGTTACTGCTGGCCTCTGCTGTTAATAAATGTATCAGGTCATCCCATAAGTTCTGCTCAAATTTAACTTCATTACAATTGAATAAAATTTAATGGTATGAAATATAAAAAGGTTCTTCTCTCTATCTGGGGGGATTGCAAGGGAGCAATTTACTTGGAATTGGTACCACTTAATGCAACAATCAATGCTGACATCTACAGTCAGCAGTTAGAGCATTTGAACAAAGCTTTGTAGAAAAAAAGACTCGTTTTAGAGAATCAAAAAGGACTGATGTTCCATAAGAACAATGCATGACCTTACACTGCAAAAATCACATTGCAGAAGATTGAAGTGCTTGGTTGGGAGAAAATTTTTCATTTACTTTTTCTCCCGACCTTACTCCTTTCAAAATATTGCTTCTTTTGTAGTTTATTATCAAAATCCATGAGAGAATCGAAACTGACATTGAAGTTTTTTGCATTAAGAATGGAGAGTTTTAGCAAAAACGTTTTATTGTAATGGAATTACGAGGGTCAGTCAATAAGTAATGAGACTTTCTCAATTACTTTGGTGTTCTTGGAGTTATGCAACTGAAATTTTATGTGATGATTATGAATGGAGTTGTCATCTTATTTACAACAAAACTTATTTATTTTCAGATTACTGTAGGTGTGACGATAAATTGAAATGACTACTAGGCTAGGAAACAGCTCATGCTTGGAACAAAGAGGAGTCATCAGATTTCTGTTGGCAGAGAGTGTAAAATCATGTGAGATTCTGTCTAGAATGCAAAGACAATATGGTCCTTCCTGTATGTCTAGAGCAAACTTCTACAAATGGGTGCAAGCATTCAAAGATGGACGCGAAAGCATTACTGATGATCTGAGAAGTGGAAGACCTGTGGATGTCTCTACCCCAGAAGCAGTACAGGCAGTTGAAGACCTGATCAAATCTGATAGAAGGGTCACTTTAGATGAAATTGCTACAAACTTGGACATCTCCCGTGGCACAGTGTACGCAATTGTGCGTGAGAAGCTGCGTTTTTCAAAAGTCAGCTGTCGCTGGGTTCCAAAGATGTTAACGGATGATCACAAAATGCAGCGCCTGATGGCTTCCAGAGCATCACTACGCAGATACAGAAAGGAGGGAGATGTATTTCTATCGAGAATAGTGACAACTGATGAGACCTGGGTCTTTCATTATGAACCTGAATCGAAACGACGATCAATGGAGTGGAAGCATGTTTCTTCCCCAGTGAAGAAAAAATTCAAATCTCAGAAAAGTTTAAGGAAAGTCATGCTCACTGTGTTCTGGGACAGAAATGGGCCGATCACTATCAGTTTCTTGGAAAGGGGCAATACTGTGAACTCAGAGAACTACTGTGAGCTGCTAACTCAAGTGAAAAAAGACATTAAGAACAAACGGAGAGGACTTCAATCAAGAGGTGTGATTCTCCTTCAGGATAATGCAAGGCCCCACACAGCAGCAAGAACCCTAGCCAAAATTGAAGATTTAGGCTGGAAACTTCTAACACACCCACCCTACAGCCCAGACCTTGCACCATCTGATTTTCACCTCTTCGGCCCACTCAAAGAGAGTATGAGGGGAATTCACTTCCAGACTGATGAAGAAGTGAAGGCTGCTGTGAGCAACTGGCTAAGGACCCAGTCCACGGAATTCTATGCCAAAGGAATAGACAATCTAATATCAAGATGGAACAAGTGTGTTGCAAAGGAGGGAGACTATGTTGAAAAATAAAAAAGCATTTTTTGATTACCAGTCATTGCAAACTTGAGTTATTAAAAAAGTCTCATTACTTATTGACTGACCCTCATAATTAGCTTATAAATAGATAGAAGAAAGTCATAGATATAACCAGAGAATGTACATTCTGATTAAATTTTAATTAAATAGATTTTGGTTACTTGTTTTTTTATTCAAAATTCGGACAGAACTTATGGGATGACCTGATAATTTACAACAAAGAGATTGTTTAATCATAGAAACATGTATTAGTAAAGCAATTGTTTTTTCAAACAACAATCGTTTTTCAAACAACAATTGATCAATCAACTGTTGTAGTACCACTGCCAACATCTGTGGACACTCACACCTCAGCCCCAGTTAAGACTAGATAAAATTTTTGTTCTTGGTTTTAAGCTCTTTATTGGCTTTAGCAGCTGTCATAAATTTTTTTAGTATGGATGTATTTTCTTCTCTAGGTGTATCTATTTAATCAAAATGTAGTCATAGCTTGTGTAAAAATATTTTCCAAAGCTTTTACAGTAGTCCCAAGCTATATGTTATAGCTGCTTTGTGTTGTATTTCAGATAACATTAATTGTGAACCCCCAGCCAGTCCAACCGTTGATGGTAACTGATTAATTTTATATATTTTGTACTGCTATTGAAATTTTCAATTTGGTGTACAGTAAAATAAATGTGATAGCATGTTATGTTGATAAAGAGCATTTTTGTTTTTATGGAGTCATTCATTAATTTTTTTGTTTATCGCTTTTTTGTTTATCAGTTTTTTTGTATTTTAAATAGTTTTGCTTCATTAGTAATAATTTAATAATAATACTTTGTTTTTTTAATTTGTTTTTCATGATTGTTCAGTGAAAATATCTTTAACCACTCATGTGCCAATTGTTCATCCTGGTTCATCCTACTTAACATTGGTTTTATTGTTGGTTTTAGCAGCAATTTTACTTGTTTGTTTGTTATTGATGTTCTTCTATTTGGTCAGTAGAAAGAAAAAACTATGTAAGTTTATATAATTGTTTTAACTTTTTAGGTCATTTTTCAATTAGATGACATGCACAACTTTTTAATTACTTGTATTTATTGTATTGTATATTTTTCATTGGAATCTATAAGTTCAAAATGAAGCACACATGACAAATAAAAGCTCAAGATTTGGAATAAGAAACTGCTGATGACCTTTATATACCAAAATTTATTTTTCATTATGAGTTAGTTGATTTTAGTTTTTAATTATTTAATAAATATTGGGTTCATTGAACTTAGACTGATTTTTTAAATTAATTCATGTATCACAAAATTTGAAACTAAGCTAAAAATGCTTAAACATGTAAAAAACACCTTTTTTAACACAATACAGCAAAAAATTTAGTTCAAAACTTTCATATGCAAGAAAATGTAGTTAACTAGTATTTTTACTGAATAATGTTGCAATACTATACATACAGGGTGGTGCAAAAGTAGGTGGACAGTATGTGGAATAAGTTTATGTATCACATGGAAAACAGTTTGAGCACCTGCATGGTTGAAATTTAAGGGTTTTCATATTATTGTTTACAGTAAAATTTAATTGTCAGTGTAATAGTTGTGTTAGTAAATATAATTGCATGTACAGATAAATCTGGATATTTTCATTCTGGACAATTGCATAATTTGCTTTATTGCATAAGGATCAGAAATGCCAAACTAAAGCTAATCATTTGCTAAGAAAACACTTCGGTTAATCACATATCAGTTTATTGCATAATCCAGTTAATTAAATAGAAATTTAAAGCTATTTATTTGATTAATCAAACATTCTTGCAGATCAATGAAAGTAACCGCCAATTGAAAATGCATTGTGAGCACAAACCCTTAATGTTTTTGCAGCACATTCATGAGTTAACAGCAGTCGAGACAAAACAATACAAGATCAAAGTTGCACAAGCACTACTGTGCATTTTTAAAACATCTTTGATCATCTGATTGCTTTTTTTCTTTGTTTTATGTCACTCACTTGCATCGTGAGAATAGAAGAAACGAATCATAATAACTTTGTGTGGGGAAACACAAACCTTAAGGGTTTTTTTTCCATTATGAGCATGAAATGGAGCTTTTTTTGTTGATCTTTCCACACTTAAAATCTTAATTAGTGTTAAGTGAAGCAAAAAAATCAATAAATGTAGTGGAATCTTTGTTTCTTCTATTGATCTTTCCACACTTATGAAATGTTTTTTGTTTCTTTTATTGATCTTTCTGTGATTAAAATCTAAGCAAGCATTAAGCAAAGTAAAAAAAAATTAATAAAACAAACAAAGAATACTCTATTCCATGTTTGTAGTGGAAACGAGATCTTATGTAAGTAACAAACCAAGCATAATGCCAATGAGATTTATAGATATTATGGAATGTAAAAGTTTTTTTAATTCCCTGGTAATGCTATAATGATTTCATTCTGAAATGCTGTCATGATTGGTACATATACTGACATAATTCAGCAACAATTATGATTAAAAAAGAGGTGTTTTCACTATTTCCAGATAACATAATCCTTTAACTGCATAAAAAATCTTGAAAAATTGGCTATGCAATTAATCAAATTCGTCTGTATGTGTAATTTCAAAATAAATACTATCATTTACTGTAACAGTAAATGCGCTGAAGTTGCCGATTGCCGCAAAGTGAATAGTTGATTAATGCGCTTCCGGCTTTGATGAAATGAAAAGTCAACAATAACCATGGAAATTATTTTAATGAAAATAAATAATAAACTGAAGTGTTGAAAAGCAGTAATCAGTAAATAAATAAATAAAATGAACTAAAAATCAAACACAAAAAAAAAACACATAGTTGTCTTACTGAGCAGTTCACGTTGGTGCTGATTCAAGGGAAATAACGGAAGATACAACGGGGATTATCAAAAAACTACTCTAAGTCTACTCAAGACTTTAACGCTAAGTCTACTCAGACTTCAGCCAGCTGCCGCCAATTGCTGCTGGTTGCCTCGCAGTTTGAGAAGAGTGCCAAAGAACGCAACAAAGCCAGCTCTAAATGAATGTGCTGCATACACGAACTATGCTCCGAGATGAGATTAACTGTAAATTAAAGCGTAAAACAAAAAAGGTGTTGGCAGTGAGTGCACATGCAAATTATAATCAGAAACGCAAAGGAAATAAAGCAAACACGTGCCTTGGTAATTTTCTACATTTACTGTTCACCTACTTTTGCACCATCCTCTATATTGCTCTAGAATTAGAATTGCACAATAAAAGCAAACAATTTAATAGAATTGACAACTGTTTCACTTATTAAAGAGATCATTAGTGTATCTTATTTTACAAAACCAGACATGAAAAATATATTAAGATACCATAATAATCTTATTTCATGATGAGTTTCAGACAAAAAGCTTAGAGATGAGTTTTTGCAGGTTTTATTTAAGTTCTGTACCACAAATCACTTGTTCAAAATATTTTCCTCTTGATGCTGCATTGAGAACTTTTTGAGAAACTGATTTCAACTTAATTTTTATACATGTATCTACATAAGCCTAACTTTGGATTTAAAAATGTGTTAATTCACAACTAACATGTTCTATTGTACATATTCTATGTTCTGTAGATTTTTTGATCAAAAAACTTATTAAATTTTACTAATTTTTAAAATAAAGATTGAGAATTTGTATAGGTTTTTCAATCTGCTTTTATTTTTATCTGTACAATTATTACTCAGTATTTATGTTTTTTACACTCTTCAAATAATGTTAACACAGACAGTACTCTATCAACTTTTAGAATTTTTTATATTTTCAACTGTAATAATACATAATGAGCAATGACTCAGTGTTAAACGTTTGTTGTGGTGGCTTCTACTAGATATTTGATTATCTGCAATCCAGTTATTCTATGTTATGTTTTTTTCTTTTATTGGTGTAGGAAATATCTTCTTTTTACCTTGTAGCAAATGTTATACTTGTGGTAGCAATACAGAAGTCTGGTAATTTCAAAGTGATAAATTCTTTACAAAGAATAGGGTTAAAGAGATTTATTAAAAGTAGCTTTTAGACAGGAAAATTAAAAGAATGACTACCTTGAGCAGGAATACATAATCTGTCATCATTGTAATGAAGAGCACATTGCTTGTTGTTCAAATCATGCTGGCCAATGGGCATACTTGTAAAAAAGGCAACGTTGGAGCCAAAGGGCATACCATTAGCTCTGCAGGAGCAAGAAAGATTGTGTGACTTGCAAGTATAGGAAGGTGTAACCAATGCATAAACTACTTCAGTGGCACACATATTTATCCTAAATTTAACCCTATTCTTTTTAAACAAGATTATTTTTTCTATGTCCTAAAACTTTATTAGCTTTCTTTCATTGGTTAGCCACCCTCAAACAAGAGCTTTTTTGAACTTTATTCAACTCAGTTCATCTTTCTTCTTCAATCATACCTTGCTGCATAAAACACTTCTTTCCCCTATGTTAGAGATTGATTGTTTCTTCACTGCTATTTACTCTTAACCTGACAAGTTTTAAATTTTGTCTTTGCAAGTTTATTTTTAAAGAAAACAAATTATGCTTGTGAACATAATAAAGAAGTTTTTGTTGTTTTTTTTTTTTGCACCAGTATTCCTGTTAATTTTGTCCAAAATGTTGCAAAACTGGCTTAACATGCACACTAGAAGGACTAGGAATTACTATTATGTAATAGCTATAAACTATTGTACCAGTTTACATCTTCAGCTAAGCTTGATGACACAAATACAATAAATTCCTTGTTTGGAATCACAAATTAAACACAGAGAAATTCCCAAGGAATTTTAGGACGGTTTTCTGTTTGGCTGTCAACAAGCAGCTTTAAATTAAAAATTTTTCAATCACTTGCAATTTTTTTTACAGATGATGCCCAACTCAATAACCTGTTTGTTGTGACTAGCAGTTGGGATGCTCACTTTCAAACTTGCACTTCCAATTTGGCAAACCATATGTGTTGCTTTTTTAAAAAAAAAGGCTTGAATGTGACTTTTTCAATGTGGCATACAACTTTGTTAAGTCAGAGCAATGCAATGCAATGGGTTACTGAACAAATAGAAAAAGCAGATAAAGTTATTGTCATCATATCTCCAAAAGCAGTTCAGCTACAAAGTCAAAACCAGTATGTACAAATTAGTTTTATTCTAGTTGGAATCCTATCCGTTACTTGATTAGCTTTAATTACTTTGTGTTATTTTTCTTTTTTAATGCAATATATTTTTGAAATTCTTTGCTAAAAGACAAACATTAATTGACCAATTACAAAATTTTGAAATAGTACTTTCTGCTTAATTAATAATCTGTTTATTCTAAAAAAAAGTTTTTAGCAGTATAACCAGTAAAACACTTGTGCTGCAAACAGGGCTGGGGAGCCGGAGTGCGGAGCCAGCCAATTTTGGAGGAGCCAGAGCTGGAGCCACAAAAATTTTATTATCTCTGGCTCCCGTAATGGTAATGTTGTTGAAATCGGCATTGGAGTCAAAAAAAAAATTGGCATTATCCCATCACTAATTTAAACACTCAATGATTATGAGTAAATAAATATCAAAATTTAGTATGACTAAAGCATAATGCAGCCATTGAGAATTGGATAACTTAAATTTTTTATTTGATTCAATTTTTGCATGATTGTCATGTCATAAATTTATCTCTTAAAATTGTAGAGTGAAAATCTGAGTGAAGACTCAATCTTTTTTATTGCCTTAATGTTTTGTCAGAAATGTTCTCGCTTATTACCTTGTGTGTTAAATCTCTAGGGAGTTTTTTGTTTCATGCACATGTGCTTCCAAAGTTTTCCTGTTTGTCAGTGCAGAGTTTGCAATTCATAATAGTTACCATTTAACCTTTTCATAGTTTAGATAACGCCACAATCGATTTTCATTTAGTTATATTTTTACGTACTCACTTTCAGATTTGATTAATATAATTGTAAAGATCAGAAGTCGTGATTCTTGTTCAAATAAAAGAATTCGAATAGAATTAGGTTATTTCAGTAAAATCAAAGTCAGTCAAACACATAATGAGCTTCTATATTTAGGCTGTTTATCTTCATGGGTTGTTTTAAAAAAAGCCATCTTACTTCATTAAATCTAATTGTGACATATTTTTGAACCTTGAGTTACCTTGAGTTTCCAAATAAATTTTTCTTAGGCATTTTATGCTTGTGATGTATTAATGTAAATCATTATGACAGCATGCATATAGGCTAGCATTATATAGTTAAACTGGCAGTATGGTTAGAAAACATTTATAAGTTGTTGTGTTCCTGTCAATTAAGTACAGAAAGAAAGTACATTTAACTTGTATGTCAGAAATGCTAATTATTTTTGCTCGTCTCATATTTATTTTTTCAGTCTCAGTAAGTTACATTTAAAATGGCTAAAGTAAAGTGATCAGCAGTCTTCAAACACTTTTCTTAAAGGTGATACTACAAAATATTTAATTTGTCAAGTAAAAGTAGGTGAAGGCATTTACAATGCCCAAATCGCTCAAAAAACTTCAAAAGACGATCTAGAACAAAATCATCCAGAAATTTACAAGGAAGTGGATGGCCAGGACAGAGAAAATAACACTTTAAGGTCTAAAAATCAATCTTTGCAAAATAGCAGTAACCCAGTAGAAACAATTGCCAAATTTTTTCAAAATAAAAAAGTTACTGTATCAATGACCAAGAATATCATTGAAATGATAGTAGAAAATGGGATTCCATTGACTTTATTTTCCTCAAAAGGATTTTTAGGATTGAATGGAGAATTGGCAGGAAAACTGGGGCTGTCCCTGGAAAGGCATGAAATTAGAAAGATGTTATAACAGCGGCAATAGATTAAAAACATGCATTAAAAGAAGAGCTAAGTGACAAATTTGTTTTTCTCAAAATGGATGGCTGCACAAGACACAGGGTTAGCTATCTTGCCATAAATGTGCAGTTCATCAACTCCAAAAACATGGTAGACATTAAAACACTAGCAGTGCATGATACCCAAACACAACACAGCAATGAATTACTGCAGGACACACTTGAAACTGTTCTCAAAGAATTTGATCTAAAAAACAGCAGGTTTTGGCCATTGTTACTGACAATGCTTCAAACATGGCAAGATCAGTGGAAAAATTCAACAAAGTTGATGTTTTCCAAGGAGTTGAAGCTGATGAGGACAGCAGTGCTTTGGATGAAGTGTGTGATAGTGCTTTGTCAAGAATGGTGGATTTTTTATCCACGACTCATATGTGATGTATAGTGCATACACTGCAGTTAGCTATTTGTGATGGTCTCAAGGAAAAATATGTAAATAGACTTGTCAGTAAAGTTTGCCACATTGCTATAACAGCCAAGACACCTAAGATTGATGCCATTCTGAAGCAAAAAATAAAAAAAGGTGCAATCATCGACCAAGCAACAAGATGGGGTAGTACCTACCGTTAATCCAGCAGTTATTAGAATTAAAGAAATGTTTACTGGATTTGGCACACCCTGACTGACAGATTGTCAATGGAACATAGTCAAGCAACTAGAAGAATTGCTGCAGCACCCTTTCCTTGCAACAAAAAAAATGCAATCTGCACAATTAACACCAGGATCTTTCTAAAAGGAGTGGAAGACACTAATTTTCAAGCTTTTGCATGTTGGTGGCAATGTAACTGATGCAATCAGAGCATCTATGCAACACAGGGAGACAAAACTTATGAATAATGATGTGCTTTTGTCAGCTATATATGTTGATCCTAGGCACAGAATCACCTTAAACAAAGATCAACTAAAAAAAGGCAAACATGCATTGGTTAATATAGCTATTAACATGCATAATTTTTCTATAAAAAATGAAACATGTGAAAATATCACATCTCTACCATCTGTGAGTGAAACATCTTCAACAACTTCTCTATCTGATGATGAATTGGATTTTGAAAAGCAGCTGGATATGCAGGTTAAGAGGCAGCGGTTTGAAAAAGAAATTTCAGATGAACCAAATTTGGCTGCTGCTTTTAGAGAATGCTTTGAAAAAGCACTAGTTGAAATGGAAAAGATCGACCGACCATCCAAACTGACTGTTCTCCAAGCCATTGAGCGTTATCCACAAATTGTTCAGAAGGTTGCTTACACTGTTACTGTTCTGCCACCTATGCAAGTTAGTGTGGAACGATTGTTTTCTGCTTTGCATCTTATTAGATCCAATCTCCATGCTTCAATGAAGGAGGACTTGATTGAAGCAATTTTGTTTTTGAGATCAAATTATTTGCATTGAACTTCTTTTAATTTTCTGATTTTACTATAACAACACTTAAATTTTATATGATTTTTCTTATTCAAATTGTTTCTTTACATTTTCGTTGTGATAATTGGTGATTATTTGTTATTGCTCTCTGTCAGACTATAAAAGGGTAACAAAAAGTCAGCAAGGGTATGGCTCCAAGTGTTTTTCATTCAGCAAATATTTATTTATTTTATCTCTATATTTATCCTCCTGACTTGCAGGAAAGCGACGGAGGCACTAATACATTGGGTAGGCAATTACCCCGACCTGCTTCTGGAGATACCAAGATATTGCTGTCCGCTTGTCATTTAATAGAGATATGACTGTAATTTAGAACTGCTTGCCAAGACCACCAAGCAGGGGAATGTGCTGTAAAGTGTCTTTCTCAAGGACACAACAGAATGGCGCAAATGAGTTTTGAACCTAGACTGTGTTGGTTACGAGCTCGGCGCTTAGACCACTTGACCATGCTGCCAACTAGGAAGCTTTTGAAGAGTGAAATTAATAGTTTATGGCAAAAAAGATTTAAACACTAAATGATAAACTACTTGTTTATTAAAGAGCTGGAGAGCTGAAGCTGGAGCTAATGGATAAGCACTTGATAGCTCCAGAGCTGGAGCCAGAGCTAGTGAATGAGTACTTGATAGCTCCGGAGCTGGAGCCAGAGCTAGTGCTCTTCTACAGTGGCTCCCCAGCCCTGGTTGCAAATAATATGACTTTATATATTTGGATTAAGCCAGATGTTGTTATAAAATTTAGAAAAATTATCATCAAGCAGACATTAAAAGACTAAATTCAACAGTCATTTCAACAGAATTTATGTATCAAAACATGCAAAAAAATTATCCTGTAAAACTAAAAATAACAAAAGTCAACTTATTTGAAATTAAGTATAACCAGGAAAAATTGATAAAAATATTTTTTTAATTTCAATGAATTACAAATAAAATTTTAGTAAAATTTTTGAAACAATTGGTAATAAAAAGGTGTCAGACTAACCTTTGACTGAATTAAGACAATCATTGAAAAAGGTTAACAGGAAAAGATAGTAATTCTATGAAGTAACTTGTTTGGAAATTTGAAATTCTAAACAAAAATCTACAATTCTTAATATAAATAGTGGTAGCAAACATTAAAAGTACTAATCAAAAAAATAAAGTACTAATCAAGGAAAGAAACTCATCGAAAGTACTAATCCAAAAAATAAATCATTGTTATAAAAGAACCAATAATAATCAGTGCTAATCAAAAAATAAAAATTTAAAAATCTACTCTTGAATAAATAACATTGAAATACATTGAATAAATTAGCAAGTTACTCACAAGATTTCAATTTTTAAAACAATTTCTAATTTTATTATTATAATTGTGTTTTAATCTGTATTTGAAGCTAAAAACTATATATGTAGTATGTTAATTAATAATATAACTAACTTGCTGGTGATCTTTAATGGAGTGCTCAATAACTTCAGTTTCAAAGAATTTTTTCATAATTTAACGATCAAATTTATTCAAACACAATTCATAAAACATTGTATCGTATTAATTATTTCTTTAATTTTACATGCTTGCAAATAAACTTAAAAAATCAATTAACCTAAACTACTATTGTCACACTAAAGCTACTAACAAAACTATGTAGTCAATAGTTTGTACTAAGGTAAACTAAAGTAGCAAGATTATAATTGCTTTGAAAAAGGGAAAAATTTAAGTTAAATTTGTAATGGAATGACAGGAGTAGTATTTTGCAAATTTCTGTTTTTCAAAAATATGGCATTTTTTCTGGGTTGTATTTATGTTTATTACAAAGGTTATGGGTAAAAACACAACCTAGAAAGTTATTGCTAACACCTGCAATACACATACTATAAATTAAACCTACAAGACATTGAACAGTAAACAACCAAATAATCAAAAGTGGACCCATAAATAGCAACTCCTTTTTTGCATTTCTTTGTCATCTTCAATCAAAGTCCATACATGATCTCCCATCATGGCCTCTTCCCATCTTTTTTGATACCTCTTCTCTATTATGTGGATGTCCTGGTAAAAATGTTCACCATGCTCTTTGGCTACATCTATGAAATTTGGCGTGAAAAATTCCAAATGAGAATGCAAGTAGCGTATTTTTAGTGACATTCTGTTTCCAAGCTTGCAGTAAAGTTTTTACAAAATTTTTATAATCTGCTTTGTTTCTTCCTAGAAAGCCATTTACAGCATTGCAAAATGATTGCCGACTTTTTAAAGCAGTTAGTTTGTTTTCTGATTTCTTGGAGCCAAGCATTTGCCAAATCTGTAATTAAACCACCTTTCATCTGTACTTCTGGAAGTTTTGGAAACATTGCTTGCACATTACGGAGAGCTGTACTGTTGATTTCAAAGCCTTTATAATCTGTTTTGCAAGCCCAAGCTTCATGTTGTGTGTTGGTAGCAAATTTTTTTCCTTCAGAACTAGGAGTTGGTGAATTACATTGTGTGTACCTGAGTTAATTCTCAGGGTGGCCACTGTTTTTTTAGTAGTGTTGATCATCAGCTCTGCTATTCCACTCACAGAAAAATCATGAATACATTGTATACAAGATAGAGTCAAAAAGTAATTCAATTTTTTCGTTATATTAAAGATACAGAATACTATAAAACAAATCATACATCAAAATTAAGCTGCATGTTAGAGGTTCACACTGCTATTTCACACCAAAGTCACCACCACATTCAATAGCTGTGCTCCACCTTTGAACGAGGGCATGTATTTTAGTTTTGTAAAACTCAGGTGGTTGCTTATGAAGCCAATTCTTGACAGCAATTTTCACTTCATCGTTGCCATAATGTGTGCCTTCCAGTGCATCTTTCATTGCACCAAAGAGATGGTAATTTGAAAGTGCTAAGTAAACAGTTTGCAATCTCTTGTGATTGTTAACAGGAGTTTCTCCTTCAGCATGAAAGAATTCAATTACTGCCCTTTGCTTCAGACTGACTTCTAACAGGGTTGCCATTTTTCAGTAAGTATAGCTAAATAACGTACATATATGTACACGCTTACTTATATCCAAAAACATTTGAATCTCACGAGTATAAAATACTTTAATATCTATACCAAATTTCATAAGAAGTTATCAAAAAACCTGTTTCCTGTAACAAAAATTGCATAACTTTTTGACTCCACCTCATA
This sequence comes from Diplosoma virens, assembly GCA_963680785.1. Taxonomy (NCBI): domain Eukaryota; kingdom Metazoa; phylum Chordata; class Ascidiacea; order Aplousobranchia; family Didemnidae; genus Diplosoma; species Diplosoma virens. The sequence goes on along the minus strand of OY796890.1, from coordinate 5,721,838 downwards.
TCTTTCCTGCTGACCGAGTAAGAATGTTGACATCTTAAAATCACCAGGCAGCGCTCAATTATAACTAGTATAGTTGATCACGTCTAACAAGCTTTAACATTTTTATGTTTTTCATGAGTACAAAGTACCCAAAGGAATTGATGGAAGTTTATTACCATTGTAAAGCAATACAGCTTTTATATTTATAACTAAACTGTCAATAAACAAGAGCCAATATGAGGGTGTGCAGTCCAAACATGTCTGAGAAAAAGCACAAAGAACAAGGTTGTGAAACGTAAAAATATGCAAACCATAAATGGCATTTTTTTACTTGGTTACATTGCAGGTAGGATCTAGCAAATGCCACTCTTTCAGTCGGGAAATCAAAAGTTCTGCATTTTTCTCGGTTAGCCACAAATCTCGGATAAAGTCGTCTACTTCTTGCTGATTTAGAGGGTTCCTGTCAAGTCTAGGAATTGCAAACAGTGTACACTTTGTTTTGCCTCCCAGCAATCCTTTCAAACATTGACCAACAACTTTTACAGCAAACATGAGTCCATGTTTTGTCTTGATCCTCAATAGGCATGCCAAAGTAAGCACTGTATGCACTGAGTTTCTTTTCCAGAAACATCCTATGTTTTTGTTGCTTGGAGCCTATGTAGTATCCACATATACAGTACAACAAAACAACTTGTGACAGACTGAGTATTTATAATGTTGACATTTTAAAGAGACAAAGTAGTTCAAATAATACACCTAATATTTTTAAGGTTGGGCCAAATAGATAAATGTTTTCTGGCAGGCAGGATAATTCATAATTTCAATTTTCAACGCATCAGTTCTTAGCTGTGCATTTACTGCAATTAGCTATCTTGTGATCTTGCAAGTAATTCTGTAATATTAGTCCTCACTGAGCAATATATTTTCACATTTTAAATCAGATTACTGTTTGCATGCAACCCTCACTGACATGACTCTGAGCATGCTTAACCAAAAAGTTTATGACATTTAATATTGTTGCTTTCTAAACTCAAGTCAGTAGAAAGACTTAAGAATTGATTTTGATGTAACGAATCAATGCTAAATTTTATACTAACGATGGAACAAAGTCGGTGTGACGCCACAAAAAAATTTTACGCGTATAGTACTTTGGTAATATGGACTGCAAAACCATAATATTACGAATATCTCAAAAACTACTGATAGCGGGATAAAACAAACGGCAAATTTGGATTCAGCACCCCAAAGTTACCCATGAAACGTTCCAACATCGACATAAAAAATTTGGCGTGTATCTACTTATTGACAGTTTTTACTTTTCTCTCGTATCGCGACGTTTCTCTTTCTGATCGCGTCTCGCAAACGTGCTTAAGCGTAGAAAACCGAGACTCTGCTACTTTGTTGCCGATCTTGCAACAGTATGTTCTCCCTGGGACAACCGTGATTTCCGATTCATGGGGACTTATAATACAGTCAGTAATATGAGATTTCAACATTTAACAGTTAACCACCAACTTCATTTCATAGACCCGTTTACTTACGCAACCACGAATCATGTTGAGTCGATTTGGTCCAGGACCAAACAAAGAAACAAATGTGAATGCGGAACTCATCGCACGCTTTTGTCGACCTATTTGAATTTATGTGGAGGCAGAAGTTTGGAGATGATTTATTCTCTTAAAGCATATACGCAAAGTTTATTCTCTGCAATAAAATTATTTGCCGTGAGTTTGTTTTCGCTTGCTTTAATAAAATAAAAGAACAGAAAACGATCGGAGTACAGTCATCACCTTTGCTTTAATTTAAACATATAACACGAACTAAAACTGTCTTATAATAAACAAATCAAAGTAATCGAACACGATCAAAAAGAGAAACGTCACGACACGAAAGAAAATCAGAAACGAGAGCGCGTTACGTGAGAATATTGGAAATGCGAGCGCGGTACGAGAGAAAATTAGAAACGAGAGTGTCCATAAGTACATAAGCGCCAAAACGTTTTGTTGCGTGGTGTTGTTGGAAGTTTTTTATTTAATATTTAAAAAGGTTTAGCTTCCAGTTAACGTTAAAAGCATTTTTTTATCACACTTAATCTGCTTTAAAACTCACATCAGTTGTCGGCAGCTTGGTCGAGTGGTAAGAGCGCCGGGATTGTGATCAAAATGGCCTCTTTTCAAAACCTACTCGTACCATTTTGTTGTGTCCTTGGGAAAGACACTTTACGGCACATTCCCCTACTTGGTGGTCTTGGCATCCTCGGAAGCAGGTTGGGTTAATTGTTTACACTTTAGCGCCTCTGTCGCTTTCCTGCGAGTCAGGAAGGATAAAATATAGAGATAAAATATAAATAAAATTTATTACTTATGACATTGTACATCCAAATCAAGGTCCGAAATAATCATTTTAATTTCTATTTTAAGCAACTTTTGGCCGGCCTTCTAAATTTTAGGGTGGATGTGGATTAACTGTAATAGACATATTTAAAAATTCATGTTCGCTCTCTCGGGGTACTGTTGCATTTAGGTTAAATTAAAGCTACATAATCTATCATGCTTCTATAAATCTAACTCTTCTGTATTATTTCCTTCGTTTTTCTGTTAAAGCTTGTTTTCCAACTGGAAAAAACTAGCTTTAAAAAATATTTATGTAATGGAGTTAGCCTACTTTATTTCTCTAAAATCAGATTAATTTAATCTAAATGTAAGAGCAAAGGGCGGAGTATAAACTTTCAAAATATTACCAGGCTTGCTTATTGCCAAAAATATAAATAAATAAAATAAAGTTTTATTTATTTATAAATCATAAAAAAATAAAATAATGTTTTCGGATTGGCTTGTCACAGATGTCACAAAAAATTTTTATTGGAATAAACCTCAGAAAGTTGTAAAGCTAAATATTAATAAAGTTTGACTTAAGTTTTTACCACTTCAAATTGCAACAAAAGTAGTCAAAAAGTGTCGTTTTTAAGCAAATTGTAAAATTCATCACCGTAACATTTCTTGTTATTTTATCTCGATATTTATCCTTCTGACTCGCAGGAAAGAGACGGAGTCGCTAATACATAGGGTAAGCAGTTACCCCGACCTGCTTCCGGAGATGCCAAGATATTGCTGTCCGCTTGTAATTCAATAGAGATATGACTAATTTAGAACAGCTTGCCAAGACCACCAAGCAGGGGAAAGTGCCGTAAAGTGTTTTTCCCAAAGACACAACAGAATGGCGCGAGTAGCTTTTGAGCCGAGATCGTGTTGATCATAAGTATGGCGCCTTAATTACTTGACTACGGTGCCAACATGGATCGATCCATCGAACAATGTAAAGACTCCATTGATATATCCATGTCGGTTGATCGGTTAAATATTTATTTGATCAACATCAATGGAACGACGTTAAGATGATGTGACGGATTGATTCAGAGCGCCGTTTTAATGGCTACTGCTAATGACTTAGTCTCAATTTAACTCATCAAGTCATCTTATTTGTATTTGTGGCCCTTAGAAAGACACTTTATTTCACTTTCCTCTGCTTAATGGTCTTAACCAGCAACTCCAATTAATCGTCTCTAACTGGACAGCAGTATTTTGGCATTTTCGGAAGCAGATCGAAGTAATCGAACTTCTGCGAGTCGGAAGGATTAATATGAGTATGATAATAATGTTGACAATTCTTGTAGCAAAGCTTCGCTCTACAAGAGTGACCAAAAGCAATTTTCATTTAGTGTAATTCTTAAATGCACCAATAATGTTTCTTAATTTAGACCGGAGGAAGAACCGTTTTTAAATTTTGCACATGATCCATACACAATCGTGAAGAGAATGATTGAAACTGCTGATGTTAGCAACAAATATTTATTTGTTGCTTTTGACCATGACGTTGCCATACCCGCTACACTTTCTCATGTGCATGATCGTTATTATTTGCCCAAAGATTCAAGCAGAATTTGCAACAAACTTTTTTCTGAAAACAGCGCTTTTATTGGAAAGGAACTAAAGAAATATATCAAGGAAATTAACGGTTCTTGCTCCTAAGAGTTGACAGTTATTTTGTTTTCTATGCAAGGTATTTGCTGTACTTCGAAGCATTCTTCATCTTTCTACAACTTTGAAATCGTGTTTTTATGTTGAAATTGTTGTAATAATGCTAATGCACTCTTTTTTACTTGCCTTTTTATATGGTGTGTCGTTTCATTTATTAAACTGCTTTAATATCCACTGCTTTTTTATTTGTGTTTATTCATTTTTTCTTTACTTTTGTGTTGTCTTTCCTCCATTGATAACTGAACCTTGCAATTCCACGACCATTGCTGTAAAATATTGATTGATATAAACATATTTGCTAATTTTTTCGTGCAGTGCATTTTACCCATTTTACCTGTGTGCTGTATAATGCGGTGCTGTACATATTTAATGATGTTAATATATGTGGGTAAAAACTTTTAATCAGCAGAAAAAAACGATGACTAATTTTCCAGATGCTATATTTTTGCTACTTCAAAGCAAGACAGTGCAAATAAAGTGCAGTCACGAGCGTCATGTGAACGAAAAAGCGGCAAAATCGTTTTTGGAACATAATTAGGTCGAACAGTTTTTGAAATTATTGCTCCAAACGTGCTTAGATCGCAGTAAGGGGAAATATTGATGTTTTCTCAACAAGTCATTTAATGGGGAAAGATTTCACTGCCAAATTTAAAACTGTTTAGTTACAAAGAGCCATAACAGCTTTAGATCATCGCCGGAAAAATTAAACAAAAATTTTACTAATCACTTATCGCGATAAAGCACGGTGGGTCAAAAAGGCTTCCCTATCTTTTGCAGAATTCCGGGTGTCAAAGAAAAACCTAAGCTATGAGAAGTAAGAAGCTTTTTCAATTTCGTTTCTATATTTATCCTGACTCGCAAGAGGCATCAGGGAAGCGCTTTATAAAGGGCGAGCAATCACCTGGAGATGCCGAGATATTGCTGTCAGGTTAAAATTATTTATCTGTTTTTTTTTGTTTTTTAGAGTTAGGACTAAAATTTAAAACTGCTTGCAAAGATCGCCAAGCAAGGTGAAAATGCGGTAAATTGTTTTTCCCAAGGGCACAAAAGAAGGAGGCAAGTAGGTTTTGGACTGAGATCACAATCACAGCGCTCGCCATGGATTTTAACGTTTAAATCCGCATCATTCTACTCGCGACTAGCTGCGTGCAGTCTAGCTAATTAGCTAGACAAAGGCTTTTCAATTTTCTGGTTTAAAAAAATCCGAGAAAACGGAAAGAATTTAAGCCAATCTCCGAAAAAAACAAAGAATTTTGAACAAAACGTGTAAAATTAACAAACAGTAATGCAGAAGTTTGAAGCCGGAATCGTTTTTTTAGATGTGCTGGAGTAGCCATTGTTTTTTGCGCTTGCGATTCCGCTTGAGGCTGAATAAAACTTATATGATCGCTATAGCTAGGCTTACCATGAGTCCCGATTTTTACTGTTTTGTCCCGCCCGGTTTGCCCAAAATCCAAGACAGATTCGAAGCGAAGACCACAAGAACGCGCGTCGTCGTTTGAAAGGCATCCACTCCAGGTCAGACACAAACAGGACTGGGGCCGAGGGTTTATCCTTTTACTACCCCAGGCCGCTGCACTGCCCAAATCAGATGCTGGTAGTGATGTTATTAAGCCAGACCTCGTGCTCCATGTGGTGCCCTATGTATAGGGCACGCTGTTAATACATGGTCTGTGGTTTGCTCAGAGTCGCCACATTCGCAATTCGGTGAAGGAGCGAGACCCCATTTGTGCATGGACGAATAGAATCGCCCAACACCAATCCGCAGGCGGTTGAGCTTAACCCAAGCTGCTCGGGGTAAGCCCATCCCAAAAGGCCTGGCACCGGTCCCGGGCACAAAAGCATGGAGCCTGGAAGAACCTTTACAGTACTCCGTTTTCCATTTGTGATTTGTCCATTCAAAAGCGCGAATGCCAAGTCTGGCAAGGTTGTCCAAAAGACTCCGCGCAGCTGGCACAAACGGGCGTCTGGATCTTAGTCTCACTTGGCGAGTACCTGAGGACCCACTTAAAAGACCATTCAAAATATGATCAGGGTCCAGATATCCACGGTGAGCCAAGGAGAGTGTCGCTCCCAGTCGGCGAAGCTCAGCTGGTTGGATGCCTGAAAATATAGGTAGGTGGTCCATTGGAGTGGGACGCAAGCATCCAGTGACCATGCGCAAGGCGTCGTTCAAAACACTGTCGATGAGGCAAGTGTGAGCACTGCGACACCAGACTGGCGCACAGTACTCAGATGTTGAATAGACTAGAGATAAGGTAGCTATGCGTAGTGTTTTAGTACCCGCACCTCATCCCGAGCCCACGAGTCGCCTCAGCAGTGTGACGCGCGAGAATAGTTTTTTGCGCAATGCCACTAAATGGTAACGAAGCCTGAGCGATCTGTCCAGTTTTACCCCGAGATAAGTAGGAGTTGGACAGAACGATAAAAGTCTACTGTTATTGTAGACCTTTAGCTCACGTTTGGCCTCTCGGTTATTTAAGTGAAAGGCTGCCGTCACTGTCTTAGTGTGACTGAGCTTCAACCTCCAAGTCTGGAGATACGCTGACAGTGTGGACATGTCTTGGCTTAAAGTCCCCTCCAAGTCTTTCCAGTTTCCAAAAGAGTGCAACAATGCTAAATCATCAGAATAAGCAAACTTTCTGGAAATCATGGAAGAAAGATCGTACGTATAGATGTTAAATAGGAGGGGAGCCAAGACTGATCCCTGAGGAACGCCGTTTTTAAGACGGCATAGCCTGCTTTGCATGCTGTCACCGATAGTAAGGGTGAAACTCTGATTTCGGACAAGCTCTATGATCATTTTGACCATGTGCTTATCCGGAAGAAGTCTCAGCAGCTTGCAGGTAAGGCGATGGTGCCAGACAGTGTCATAAGCAGCTGTCAGATTGACAAATACGGCACCGGCCTTCTTTTTAGCCTTGAAAGAATTCTCGATGTTCTGGGTTAGCAGAACAACTTGATCTTCTCGCGTCGAAATCCAGCCTGCTCTTTAGGTAGCAGTGGATCGATTAATGGCTCAACGCGGGCATAAATAAGCTTCCCGAGGATTTTGTAGGGGACACAAAGCAGAGATATCGGTCGATAACTCTTTGGGTCCCCCACGGCCTTCGCTGGTTTTAGCATCGCGACTAACCAGGGGCTTCCAAATTTTTTGTTATAAAAGGTTATAACTTTAGGGTTTCCACTGTCATGGTGCTACTATGAAGAAATACCTGTAGAATAAAATGTCTGGCGTAGGGGGCCACTTTTTGACGTATTTTTAGGAGGGGAGCGGTGCGGCTGCACCACTCGTATCGTACTAAAGCTGTCACTGCTGATGTCTTCTGAAGAGTAACTCTATATATTACGATCTGTGACAAAGCCTCATTACTATATGAAAGCGGGCATAAAGTACATAATTATACAATATGGAAAAACAGGATATGAAATTTGAAGGTGTATAGAAATTGAGCTAAAGAAAGTTAAATGTGACATTTGAAACAAAATTTTATTACTCCTACAATAACTGCAGTTCGATTTCGTGTGAAAATATAATATAATATTTTTGAATATCAAATTAATTGCTAATTAGAAAAATTTAGTTTAATACAAAAAACATGATTATTATTAATTTAATTTTAAATAAACGAAATAATAAAAAGCACACCAAATCATTCAGAGCTACGTAATACAAGTTTAAATTAGCCAGCAATACTAGCTATAAGGATAAGCCTGCCTTTCAGCTCGAGTTCATGAATGCGAGGTGAAAATTAGCAACAACGCAATGAAGATCATGTGTTTGGTGTTTTGAGTTAATTTCAATTTGATTTTACCAGCATTAAAAATGTCGATTCACATTGCTGTGATGATGGAAGTAGCAACAATGCTTGAATAGCAGGTGCAGCAATCTAGTATTGTATGAGTTATACATCATAAACCAAAAATTCACATAAATTTATCTTCGAATACACATCGCGTGCAAAACTATCATGTTGAAGTTCAACCAGTTTCTCTTGCGTAACTGTCCCAGCCTGGAGCATCTGAGCGTTTGCAGTGAAAGAATTTCTAATATATGCAAAATCATCTTTATCTAGACTTGGAAAATATTGATCAATTACCTTTATCAACGTCATAAGATGTTCAGTGACCAGTTTTGTGAAGCTTTTTATCTCAAAATGTGAATTTTGACTCAGAAATTTTTCCGTAGAAGGACCTCTTGATGGAACATTAAGAAACTGTTTTAGTCCATTTCAATTTTTTAAATTATTAAAAACACGCAAGGATATAAAAAAAATATACTAAATCAGGACAGAAAAGTTAAGAGCATTCTCTCATATAAAATGTACCCCTTAAAAAGTCAAAATGTACCCTGGGGGTACATGCAACCCAGTTTGGAAACCGCTGATTTAAACAGTAATTTTCGTGGAAAGAAGTAAATATATTAACATTAGAATTTTCATTGACCTTTCCCGAAATATTTCGTCTCACCAACGCGTATTGTCTAGTTGTGCGTGTAGCGTTTTTGAGGCCGCTACTGCATTGCGTGTTCTATTTCTTCTGTTGCTCAAACAAATTAGTCAATCTTAAATTTCAACATAGCCGTACATGCCGGGGGGCAGGGGGCAATTGCCACCCCAAGTTTCAAAGATTTGGGCAAAATTGAAATTTTTCGGACAGTGGTAGGAAAATATTTAGGCAAAACTATAATTTTTCGGGCAGCAATATGAAAAATTTGGGCAAAGTCAGAAATTTTACCAATTTAAAATAATATAAAGTTACCAAATTTAGGTGAAGACCTTTTTTTTTTTAGAGAACACCTTGTTTTTGGGACGAAAATTGAAAAATATTAGATTGAATTTAAGCGAAGACTTTTTTTTTTGAGATCACCATGATTTTAAGACAAAATTTGTTTTTGGTTCGAGAATCTCAGACAATTTTTTTGTCCTATCCGTAATGTGCTAGGAAATCATGATTTGGGCAAAACTTCATTGCCCCCCCAATTTTTTGGCTGGTACGCCTATGAACTTCAAGCTTGTATTTTCATCGGTTTCAAGTCTGTCTGTCTGTCCGATTAACATTTTACACAAACATAAAAGCTGCAACAAAAGACTTTAGTTTGTAGTAAAAACAGTATATCTTTTTGCTTTGCATACAACCTTATGAAGAGCCATCACCAGTGATGGCTTTAGTTGGGTGCCAACGGACCGGCCGCATCAGGTTCCCCCCTAAAAAGCATCAAACAGCGGCCTCCCTACGCAAGATATTGCTCTATTCTATTTCTTCAAAGTAGCACCAGGATGGTGTCACTTTAAAATGAATACTTTTTTTTAGAGATCACTTTGTTTTGAGACACTAAAATTGGCCACTCCTAAAACGATAAACGTTTTTTAGAGATCACATTTTTGGACACTAAATAGTGCCCCCCTAAAACAATGAATTTCTTCTAGAGATCGCTTTGTCGCTTTGTTTCGGAACACTAAAAGTGGCCCTCTATTATTTTTCTTGCACCGAGCTTTCCTTTTTGTAAAGGCCATACTGGCCACCACCTTACTAAATGCATGCAGTTGTGTCACGATAGAAATTCGTATTATAGGCTACTGCCCAAGAATTTTTTCGTGCAATTTTACGTGCAATCAGTCGTGTTTAATCTTTTTAACATTACCATGTCTGTATAAAAAATGTTTCTATTTGATTTTTTTAGTTGCCACAATGCGGAAGTATTAATATTAACTGGCTACTTGTCATTTAAAGCAAAAAGAATAACTATTTTTAATTTTACTTGGGGCAAAACGGACTCTATGACCGTTATGCCCCAAGCCCGGGGCAAAATGGGCATGCAAGTAAAATATATATTTTTTTAAAATAAAAATTTATGCTGTTGTCACGGGTTTTTAATTATATTAATGAGATAGTATATTGTCAGAGCAATTATAAAATCTTTTTTTGTTTATTTAAGTCCAGCACCAGAGCCGTTACGCCAATTTAAAATAACTATGACCGTTTTGCCCGACCTTCCTCTAAATCTTTTTTGGTTCAAAGTGAAGGCCGGTAAAATAGAAAAGGTCTTCATTTGCAACATGGATATTTCATTTTTTCGAATATGCTAAATCAAAAATATTTGCGGGCCAAGTAAATAAAACACAGCAGCCGAAAAGTAAGATCTTTGTATTTATTTATTTTTTTAGTACCGGTAGTCTGTTAAACAATTTTTTGGTATGTCTGACAACAATAACAACATGAACTGGAGCTGCAAACTTGAGCTAAAAAAATGAAAATTTCTAAACTACAACTAAAAAAATTCAATCCTATTAATTATTTAACTAATTTTAAGAAAATTAAACTTACTAAAAAGTTTGGACCTCTTACCAGGGGCGCCGGAAGTGGGGGGGGGGCAATTGCCCCCCCTGCCTTTTAATATTCTTAAAATGCGGGAAAAGAGGGGGAAGATTGTGCTCTTTAAAATTAGTATCACAGATAATTTTTTTAGTTATGCTCTACAATTAACATATATAATCTTGATCACCATTAAATCCAACAATATTTGTAAAATTACAAAGACAACCGTGACCCATAGCACAGCAATAAAAGCAAGATAAAAGTTTTAACGTATGCAATATAGAGTTATTGATATCGTAAGCGACCTACACTTCTGGTGAATATCTTATTCTACTTGAATCAGTAAACTGAATTATATCTTCGCCGAACATCAATTTTTGATTCATTAACTGATGGCAAATAGCCATATACAACATACATGTACCTAAACTACCGGGACGGTAGTTTAGATTTTCCTAACAACAATTATACCAAGCGTTTTAAAAAAAAGAATAAAGCATCAGAAAATTTCTAAGTGCTCACAAAGAGTAAAAGTTTTTAGTAATTATAACAAAAAATTTTGATTTAGAAGCAAAAAATTGTGGCGTTAATCTAATTTTAACAAGCAACACAAGCTGTCTGCTTGGTTGCTCAATACTCACTTATGGCCGACATTAAAATCTAAAAATATAAACACCAAGACTAAACGCGTGACATTCTTAGCCCTTTTGAAGGACCGTGGTACATATGTATGCCATGATTGTGATTATAACGTAAAATTTTAAGAGTCTTGTTCGTTTGGATGTGTTTACTGAAGAACTCGCAGACCTACATGCTCATATTAAGTTATTTAACAAAGAAAGTACCACGCCTCTGAAAAAAGTAACAAAGATATCAACAGTTTGCAAAGTGTCACAAACTTTGTTTGGGAATCCCAAAGGACCAGTTGAGCTAGGTAACCCGAATACCTGCGCTGAAACAAAGCTGTGTCTAAATTTTATTTTATTCCGGCTCAAGAAGTAGTTTTGCTATGAGCCTGACGGTTTATACAGTTGGTTAACGAAAGCTCGGATTGATTTCGTTGAAGATTCTTTCTCACAACAAACAGAGACCACTGTCTCTAATAACAACAAATGTATTACAAAATCACGACCGACGAAATTCTATTCCACGCTTTGCCAAACTGCAAAGCGAAATCAACACTATAACTCGACTCAATCAACACAAATAATTCTACCTCTGTAGAACAAAACTGCCAACCACTGGCACAAAATAAATTGAACAATTGTCCACCGACCAAAATCTAACGGTCCACCTCCTGTGGCCAAACAAAATCACCTTCGCTCGAGCCGCCACTCGAGTCGCTTCAAATTATCTCACAACGATAATAATCATCATAATAATAATATTTCTCGCTACGCATCGGCTTTATATAGAAAACAAAATCACGTGACGTAAACTTTCTCGTAAATTCAAGATTCAGCCAGAAACCCCTGGAGAGTTCGTTACGCGAATCAAGTGGAATATACGCGAATTTTCCAGTACAATGATGTTAGTCAAAAACATATTACGTCAATACAAAGAGAAAAAAAAGAGAAAAAGATACATGTATCGAGCCATATAACAAATTGGACGTATATCGCAGACAGCGCTCAAAGAGCCGCATTTATTCTCTTATGATAAAACTACGAACTGCTTTTAACGGGGATACACTACATAGTTATGATTAAAATTATAAATGAAGTGTGACACAAAGTTTTAAGCAAAAAGCCGACAAGCAAGAAATGCTTTTTGGAAATACATAAATTGCTTTAAATTTACTGCGACGTAGCTCTCGTTTCGGCTTTTGCAGAAAGGTGTTTCAGTGTCATGAGAAAAATTAAAACATGGCCGGAGATAACAGTCTCAATAATTGAATGTTTGCAAATATTCATTGAACTTGTTGGACAATATCAATTTACAAGCCGTTGCAGATGACTTTGCCAGCAAGCAAAACACTAATACAGTAAATTATTTTGGGTTACAGTTACATTAATTGTGCAGCGTATAATAATTGACATCAAATTTCAATCTAAAGGGCCATTCATGCTCATGTAATTACGTTTTTTCTTTTACCCAATTTTTAATAGCTGTTTAAGTTTTTTATTGTTCTATCTATTTTAACCTTTGGTATTCTTGATAGCGTAAATGTTTTAGCCAGCGTTTTGTTGTGGGTAACGAAAGGCTATTTACTGATTAGCATGTGAAGAACATTTTGTGATATTCCCAAGCAAAATGCATTTGATCTGTATCTATTTGTTTTTGGCTGCTGTGCATGGACGTCGCAAGTGTTGAATGCTGTTTTCAAAACTAGCTTGTGTACTTTTGACAAAATTTTAGTTGTGGGAAGTCTATGTTGGATAGCTTTTGGTTTAATAACCGGTTAATAGAGTTGTATTTTTTAATGTCTAGCCTAACTGAGAAAACCTTGTGTAAAAATTGTAAAATTTGAAAGAGAAGTTGAATAATGTAAATCTATTGAATTTCCAGCACTGACATAAATATTAAAGTGCTTTAATTAGCCTACTAAACCATGCTTCTTAAAAAATTCAATTGTTTTCCAGGTTAAAAAAGTTTCAGCGAGCGGTAGACTCACTTCGCAAATGGCAAAGGCGCGCTTCAGTGATTAAAAAAACTTGGCTCAGACAAAATTTTTGGGCCCATCAACTTCAAAAATGAGGAAAAAACTTAATCGCACCCCCGAATCAAGCAAACGTTATTAATCACTTTACGTGAATACTTGTTTTTTATCTTCACTTACACGTAGCTATGTTTTTTACATTAAATGTGAGAGAAAGCAAGTAAAAGACTAAAAAAAGTTTTCTTTGAAAGCTATGCATTTTTGAAAAGTTTGACATTGTCACTTTATTGCTCGGGTAAACCTTAACTTTTACTTACGTATTGACCCTGCAACAACTTTCTTGGGAATCCGAAATGACCAATTGAACTAGGTGATCCAAATAACTGCGCTGAAGTGAAGCTGTGTTTGTTTTTATTTCTGCCGGCTCTAGAAATAGTTTGCCGCAACATTAAAGTTCTTTTTGCAGTCTTTTGTATCAGTATCAGTATTAGTAACTTTTATTTCAGTTCCGCCATAAAAAACATAGTGAAATAGGAAATTTGTAAGTAGTTGAAAGCAGAACAGAAAAAGGAAGAGGCAACAAAACGATGAACGTTGTGGCATGCAATCAAGATAAGAAGAGATTTTTAAGAACAAGTGTGCATGCTTGCAGCACCTTTAATGCTATGGATTTGCTTGAAATTTCTCTCCACAAAAAGAAAAAACCACGGTTTCTGGCTATAAAGAATATATTCACAAAAACCAAAGAATACGATCGATTCTCGTAAAACTTCACTCCCAAGCTTTACCAAACTTCAAAAAAATTCACACCGCTAAAAACTGAAAATAATCACTCAACAACTTTGTAGGGTCTCAAAAACTGTAAGAACAAATTAGCACCCCGATAGCGAATATTAAATTTAACAATTGGTTTTCAACCCCATTCTATCTATCTCCCAAAAGAATTAGTTTTCAAGGCGTCAAAACTGACCCTGTAACAACTTAACCACGGGTCCACATAGGCAACAGTTTCCAGACATTTATTTCAATCGAATCAATGAATAGAAAATGCGACGCTATTTAAATAAATCAGGCAACGTTACGAGATAACAAGCGAAGTTACTAAATCTGACCAGATTTCTTAGATTAATTATTGTATTACGTTACAATCGGGCAAAGCAATCAACGAGATAACAATGCAATTATGAGATGTCGAATCTGTGATAGAAGATTCCAGTCAATCGTTTCTTGAGCGTTCGAGAGAAAAAAGAAACAGGAGAAAGAAAAAAGGAAAAAATGCGTCGGGTTGTAGCAAACGTCATAATGCTTTATAACAGAGATATCTAACCTTTTTTTTATAATGGGTCAAATTATAAATTTAGTAATAGTCGGCGGGTTACAAAAAATCTTCCCTTTGAATCTGACTTTGATTTCTCCATTTTCGTCTCAAAAACACAGTAATTTCTAAAAAAAATTTTCATTTTGAATCTGACTCTAATTTCTCAATTTTGATCTGCTCTAATTCTGACTCTAAATTCTCGATTGATGAAAAACGTAATGATTACTAAATGCATAAAAAAAAGTAAGCTCGCGGAACACAGTTTGAGAAACGCTGCGATAGGCTACAATTATGAAAATATAACTAAAAAAGTTGAGTACGCCTGCCGTGGGTCGCATAAAAATATTAAGTGGGCCACAGCTTGGACGTCCTTGCTTCATAACTAAAATCAAGTCAATAAATAATTCGGTAAAACAATAAAACTTTACAAACTTGCAGACAAAATAAATCAAGTGGGGGAGGTAGGCTACCAATTATGCAATCACTACGGAACAATGAGAAAAATTATGTGATGATCAAAAGCTTCAAAATTACTGTAAAAGACTGAAAATCAACTCAGATTTCAAAGGTTAAGATTAAAATTATGAATAAAGTGTGACAGACTCCTTGGATGCTCCAATTAACAACTTGGAGAACCATTGGTCTAAATAATAAACTTGTTCATCTATATAGCGCATGTGACTACCGAGAGTTTCGAACCTTCGCGTTATCTTCTTTTGTTCTTCGGAATTATTCATCAATTTTCTTTCGCCGTGCCATTTATTCTGTTACACCTTCCTTTTTCGCCCTAAAGTCTTTTGTTGCAGCTTTTATGTTTATGTAAAATGGTAATCGGACAGACAGACAGACTTGAAACCGATGAAAATACAAGCTTGAAGTTCATAGGCGTACCAGCCAAAAAATTGGGGGGGCAATGAAGTTTTGCCCAAATCATGATTTCCTAGCACATTACGGATAGGACAAAAAAATTGTCTGAGATTCTCGAACCAAAAACAAATTTTGTCTTAAAATCATGGTGATCTCAAAAAAAAAAAGTCTTCGCTTAAATTCAATCTAATATTTTTCAATTTTCGTCCCAAAAACAAGGTGTTCTCTAAAAAAAAAGGTCTTCACCTAAATTTGGTAACTTTATATTATTTTAAATTGTTAAAATTTCTGACTTTGCCCAAATTTTTCATATTGCTGCCCGAAAAATTATAGTTTTGCCTAAATATTTTCCTACCACTGTCCGAAAAATTTCAATTTTGCCCAAATCTTTGAAACTTGGGGTGGCAATTGCCCCCTGCCCCCCGGCATGTACGGCTATGTTGAAATTTAAGATTGACTAATTTGTTTGAGCAACAGAAGAAATAGAACACGCAATGCAGTAGCGTCCTCAAAAACGCTACACGCACAACTAGACAATACGCGTTGGTGAGACGAAATATTTCGGGAAAGGTCAATGAAAATTCTAATGTTAATATATTTACTTCTTTCCACGAAAATTACTGTTTAAATCAGCGGTTTCCAAACTGGGTTGCATGTACCCCCAGGGTACATTTTGACTTTTTAAGGGGTACATTTTATATGAGAGAATGCTCTTAACTTTTCTGTCCTGATTTAGTATATTTTTTTTATATCCTTGCGTGTTTTTAATAATTTAAAAAATTGAAATGGACTAAAACAGTTTCTTAATGTTCCATCAAGAGGTCCTTCTACGGAAAAATTTCTGAGTCAAAATTCACATTTTGAGATAAAAAGCTTCACAAAACTGGTCACTGAACATCTTATGACGTTGATAAAGGTAATTGATCAATATTTTCCAAGTCTAGATAAAGATGATTTTGCATATATTAGAAATTCTTTCACTGCAAACGCTCAGATGCTCCAGGCTGGGACAGTTACGCAAGAGAAACTGGTTGAACTTCAACATGATAGTTTTGCACGCGATGTGTATTCGAAGATAAATTTATGTGAATTTTTGGTTTATGATGTATAACTCATACAATACTAGATTGCTGCACCTGCTATTCAAGCATTGTTGCTACTTCCATCATCACAGCAATGTGAATCGACATTTTTAATGCTGGTAAAATCAAATTGAAATTAACTCAAAACACCAAACTCATGATCTTCATTGCGTTGTTGCTAATTTTCACCTCGCATTCATGAACTCGAGCTGAAAGGCAGGCTTATCCTTATAGCTAGTATTGCTGGCTAATTTAAACTTGTATTACGTAGCTCTGAATGATTTGGTGTGCTTTTTATTATTTCGTTTATTTAAAATTAAATTAATAATAATCATGTTTTTCGTATTAAACTAAATTTTTCTAATTAGCAATTAATTTGATATTCAAAAATATTATATTATATTTTCACACGAAATCGAACGCACGAAATCGAACGAACGGAAGGCATAATACATTATCAAAGAAAAACGTATTATATTACGCCTTCTGTTATTTGTTAAAGTTTAACTTGCTGATTTTTCCAGAAGAACGAATGAATTTTAAACTAAATAATATCCCTAGTAACAGTGTTTACATTGAAATTGATAAGATGAACGATGACATCTTGGCTCAAATAGTTTTAAACTTGATTTCGGACACGGCAAAATTCAGTCTCCAATTCGACGAGACCACGAACGTTTCCAATCTAAGCCAGCTTGCTGTATTCATGCGCTATGGGAATAAAGAAGACGTAAAAAAAGAATTTTTTTATTTTGTCAGCCCCTTATAACAACTAAGGCTGCCGAGGTTAAGAAATTTTTAGATAATTTCTTTAGAGACAATGATCTTTTGTGGCATATTGTTTATGCAATTTGTTTGGACGGAACTCGAGTCATGTTAGAACGAAATTCTGGTTTTGGTACACTACTGAAAACCAATGCACCACACAGAATTGTAACGCATTGTCTTTTGCACAGGCATGCATTGGCAACAAAAACCTTCACTCCAAAACTGGAAGAAGTATTAAAAATTGTGGTGGAATATGTGAACTATGTGCAAAATAATGCTATAAAACAGCGCATATTCAAAGAGCTGTGTAATGAAATAAGCTCTGTATTCGAGGTACTTCTGTACTATTCTAATGTTTGGTAATTATCCCGGGAAAGATGCTAAACCGTGTTTTTACCTTGCGTGTGGAATTAGCCATGTTATTGTGAGAGCACCAACATCGTCATGCAGATTGTTTTAAAAATTCTGAGTTTATTCTCGTTTTGGCATGCATGGTAGATATCTTTGATGCTGTCAATAATCTCAATCAACAGATGCAGGGTGATGGAGTCAACATTATCGAAGTGGAAGAACATCTGAAGACTTTTAAAAAAAAATGACTTAACGGAAACGACGAATGGGGAATAATAACTTGACTAACTTTCCTCTGTTTGACGACTGCACAAGTAAGATCAAAGATGTGTCTGGAAATGGGAAGATTTCCGTGCCGAGAGAACTGAAGCTAGCAAGTTCTAAGCACTTAGATAAGCTTGCAAAGTCTCTCGATGGATACTTCCGACCAGAGAGTCATATCCAGCATGGGTAAGACAGTCACTCACGTTTAGTGCTGATAAAGAAGATGTCAATGATGAATACCTCAATGAAATCATTGAACTTCAGCAGCGCCAGTTTTAACAGCAACTCTTCAGAACAACAACGCTCTCAACGTTTTGGTGTCACCCTCTTCTTGCTAAGAAAGCCCTTGAGATACTCATACAATTTGTTACAGCGTATCTTTGCAAGCACTCCTTTTCGAAGATGGTAGACATAAAAACTAAAAAAGAGAACAGACTTTGTTGCCATGAACCTTGCCAAAATAAAGTTGCGCATTTTTAGAATTGTTTCCAAAATGCAACAGCATAAGACACATTGATTTGTTGTAAATATTTATTGAGTTGTATTTTTGTGTGTAGTTGATGTTTTGTTGATCTTGTTTCTTTGAATAATATGATTTTATGTGCAACAGATGCACAGTTTACTTTGGGCTCAAGTCGTTAATAAATATTTTTTGAATTTTAAGGAAGGGTTCAATGAGTGCCTGTATGAAACTTACTGGGTTCGGTACCTCCAACAAGTTTAAGAACCACTGCTCTATATAAATTACGTATCGATTTTTAAGTTTTTTTGAAAGATTGCAATGGATTGCTTAGCTATAAAAAGTAATTTATACATCAAAGAAAGTTGCGCTTAACGCTAAAAATGTGACAAAATTTTGTGGTACATGCGAACCTATAAAGTGTCCAAAGGGTACCGATGAACAAAAAGTTTGGAAGCCCCTGGTTTAAATGTTTAAAGTAGTCATGCCATTTGTAGCACACATAGGTTTAAAAATTTATTCTATTCCGTTACTTGGGATATTATAGGCATGTACAATGAGAGAAAAATAGCATTTTTGCTCTTGCAGAAATACCAATGACAACAAGCAAACGTAATCAAATAAGTATATGGATGTGCTAATGGAAATGGAAATAAGGAAATCTCCAAAAATCTCCCTGCAATATATGATTGTGCATGTAAGATTAGAGGGTAGCAGTTACGATTGGCAAATAAAAACAATATTTATTATGAAATGGGAACTTGGCAATCTATTGTTAAAACTACAGCAATTTTGAAAACGCTATGGACTGTATCGCTTTCTCGGCTTCTTTCTGGTTGCGGGCCAGCATATAACCTTATCTATCGGTTTTAAAGATATTTGCATTTTATTGAACAGGTGTGCCTAATGATGCAAATTTGTTGATATTTACACAATAAATATTTTCGCCACTTTGTCGATATTTTCAAATAAATTATTTTAGCATGTTTTTTGTTATTTTTTCTAAATAAAAAATATTTTGAAAATCCATTGAGATCCCACTTTGATTTTTGGCATGCTGATAGTACTTTATGTGAGGAACAAAAATATTGAAAAAATTTTTTGTCTAGAGTGGGGATTTTGGGGTCATGCGAGGTCAAGGTCACAAAGTCACGACAAAAAATAACTTTCTTATTTATAGACATACACTTGAGATATGAATATTATTGGAAAGCTGCTGAAAAGAGCTTTCCAATGATATTAACATCTTTGAAATCGAACGAAAAATAAAGCCAGGAGGGCCACTTTTGTTCGATCAGGGGCGTTTAGGCGGCGATTTTTTGTCTAATTTTCAACCTTCATATATCAAAAACTACTTCAGTTAGAAACTTGAACTTTGTTGTGAAACATTTTCTCATCCAAACCTGCAAACACGCCAAATTTCAGCAAAGTCGGAGATAGTCGGAGATGGTCGGCAAAAGAGGGGTGTGAGTTGACATGGAATGTCCCTTGAGTCTTTCCCAAGCAGACCCAGTCCAAGAAGCCTGGAATCAACTCTTGGATGAAATCATAACGTTTAAGTCTGTCCACTGACCTATACGGATATCTAGTTCAATAGCATTATCTAATAGTTTCATTGCGGCAGGTTAGAAGGCAAGAGCATTTACGTCGCCCGGGCGTCAATTGACAATTTAAACCATGAGCAGTCGAAACTGATCTTGCCAAAATGGCAAACGCCCCCAAGACGCGGCAACGCCTGTCTAACACACAAAGTGCCCATTTCTGCAAAGGCCCACTATATTAAGCAGCAGCGTGGTCGAGTGGTTAAAGCGCCGGGCTCGTAACCAACACGGTCTCGGTTCAAAACCTACTCGCGCCATTCTGTTGTGTCCTTGGGAAAGACACTTTACGGCACTTTCCCCTGCTTGGTAGTCCTGGCAAGCAGTTCTAAATTACAATCATATCTTTATTAAATTACAAGCGGACAGCAATATCTTGGTATCTCCGGAAGCAGGTCGGGGTAATTGCCTTACCCTATGTATTAGCGCCTCCGTCACTTTCCTGCGAGTCAGGAGGATAAATATAGAGATAAAATAAATAAAAATTAAAGCTTAACGTTGAAAGCCTCACTGCGAGCAAGATAAATGTTTTGTATCATCTTGCACTGCAGTTTGAGGTTCAACTCATCCTACTGTAAGAAACCCATTGTATTAGTGCAGTTTTATTGTAAAGTATACGAACAGACCAGAATCAAAAAACATTGCAATCGAATAAGCATGCAAACTAAACCTCGAGCAATTTTTAAATTGTGCGCTATGAAAATCACCGCGACCATGAGGCAGAAGTTAGAAGCCCAAAACAACTATGGAATTTATTCGAGTCGTCTGTAGTATTTTCAATGAAAGCAACAATTGTACAACTCATCACTAAATCTGATAACAGTGAAAGTTTTTTGTGCCAAAGTATCAGTATTTGATTCGCACCAGTAGCAGCCATGTAAATGCACCTTAAACAACAGTCAATTAAAATACGAAAATAAACAAACAGTGCGTCCCACCAAGCTGAGCTACTTTGCAGAGTTCGAGATGGTTTAAGATGACAGAAAGAAAATATTATTTACAAAAATCTGGACAATACCCAGAGAAAAAGAATTAATACTATGTACAAGTTTCTCGAATGAAGCAGCAAATAAAGGCATTAACAAATATGGTCACGATTTGATACCAGCTTTGTTGCAATGCTGCGCCTCTCGTCGGAATAGAAGGATATGCGGTTCTGAAATAGAACTTCAACTTAATAATAGAAATATAAACAATAAGCAAAGTAGAATTGAAACACCGAACAAATAATACGAATGGCTAACCGAATAGATCAAAATGGTTGCTTTTTTATTTTAAAAACCATCAAGGAATTTATTGTATTGCCTTTCCTAAGAGCACTACGGAAATCACTCGGATAGACTGAGCACCCAACTGGCAAGTCACACTGAACTATCCCACTGATTGCTGGATCTAAAAATTCTAAAGTCTTAACTCACTTAAACTGCACACTTAAGGCGCGTTTACAGTCGTTTACAGTACTTTTTTCTTTCAGCGCGATTTTGGTTTGTTTTATTGACGCTCAAATCCACTCATGTTTTCGAGAAAAAATGAGTGAATTTGAGCGTCAATAAAACAAACCAAGATCGCACTGAAAGAAAAAAGTACTGTAAACGGCTGTAAACGAGCCTTTACTCGAAAAAATTTCCTCAACACTGGAGGGTGGGACTCGGTGTGACTTTTGGTTTAAGCAAAGTTTTTTGGAAACTTTAAGACCTCCAAAAAGATTACTGTACAAAAAAACATTTACCGTGACGTACCATGCCAGCAATACGCAGTTTCATACCGTATTTTTTTTTATCTCTATGTTTATGCTCCTGACTCGCAGGAAAGCGACAGAGATGCTTATACATCGCAAGCAATTACCCTGACTTGCTTCCAGAGATGCCGATATTGCTGTCCGCTTGAAATTTAACACAAAGATATGATTTAAGTTTAGAAC
The DNA here is from genome assembly GCA_963680785.1 of Diplosoma virens. NCBI lineage: Eukaryota > Metazoa > Chordata > Ascidiacea > Aplousobranchia > Didemnidae > Diplosoma > Diplosoma virens. Next base: position 5,700,276 of record OY796890.1, on the reverse strand, counting down.
TGCTTGTCAAGACCATCAAGCAGGGAAAACTGCCTAAAGTATCTTTCCGAAGGACGCAACAGAATAGCACGAGATCACGTCGCTCTAAGCACTCGACCACGCTGCCGAAACTACGACCGTACTTTTGTTCAAAATTTACTCGCATTATACCGCAATTTTATACCATACCCGATTCCCTGGCAAGAATAGTGCAGTCTCTAGTCGTATTGATATTACTGTCTAAAACTTCATCACTGCTATCAGAGCACACTAAAGATGATCAATCCTCTGTAAGATCAATCTTGCCCTTATCAACATCAGAAGCTGTCATCGTCGCCAGGGGTTTTATTTTAAAGATTCTTTAATTTTTTAAACTGGCAGTTTTCCGGATGGCATGATGTCTAACTTTACTGCAAACGATTCGGCAACAAAGCGGTCGGTATTGGTCCTAACAAAACTATAGGAGCATTGACAACAAAACTTTTTCTTACATTGGGAAAAGTTAAAAAGTTATGTTATAGACATGGCACTGAAAAAGATGAAAAGGATGTTATGAATAGATATTATGAATAGTTCTCAACCTTTTTGCTACCACGTACAATTTAAGTGATTTTAAGTTACACCAGAACACTACAAAATTCATTGAAAACTTAATTATTTAAATTTACTTAACTAAAAATGATATTATTTAGTGTGATGATTGTAAGCTTCTGCTCTTCCAGCACAAAGTGCTTTATGTGCCGAATCATAGCCCTATTTTAATTAACATTATACAGCCCTACTCACACTCCCATGTGCTTAGAAATGCTAGAAATCGAAGAGCTTTTTGAATCAGAGTTGGGTAAGCAGAGGCATCATTAGCCAAAAATTGCTAGACAAGCTGTCTAATCAAATATTAAGTCAATAATTTTCTTTTGTTCTGCTGTTCCTGCAAGTAGATTGGATGCATTAAAAAATGTAGAGATAACTATTAGGTCAACAAGCAATGTAAAGATTTTGCTGCAAAAGACTTGGTACTTGATCTCTATTTGTGTACGCATTTCTTTGATGATCCTACAGCCCAAGTTAATCCGATAATGACCCTTTTGTTGGTCAAAATCTCACGTGAGTCAAATATCAATCACTCTGCTTACTTTTATCAATCTATATATACAATATATACCTATTTATTTATACTACATATTTAAAATTGTTCTATTGTCTGCAGCGTGGTCGAGTGGTTAAAGCGCTGGGTTTGTGATCAACACGGTCTAGGTTCAAAACCCACTCGCGCCATTCTGTTGTGTCCTTGGGAAAGACACTTTACGGCACTTTCCCCTGCTTGGTGGTCCTGGCAAGCAGTTCTAAATTACAATCATATCTCTATTAAATTACTAGCGGAGAGCAATATCTTGGCATCTCCGAAAGCAGGTCGGCGTAATTGGTTACCCTATGTATAGCGCCTCTGTCGCTTTCCTGCGAGTCAAGAGGATAAATATAGAGATGAAAATAAAAAAAAATAGAATACCAAAGTAGTTCTTGTGTTTTAAACTTTTAATAAAACATTAAATTTGGTGAGATCAAACACTTCTTTTTTAATTAAATTTTTTAATCATATAGTATGTGTTATGGAAGGAGTTGGTGGTCATGTATTGGGTACTTTTTAGTAACTAATGTTACAATTTTCACTTGAACAGTACTTGAAATAGGTATAAGGTCATTCTAACAATCCATTTGTAAATGTTGATGGGTCATTTCATATCAATTCTCACAAAGGGTGAAAGTTACCCTCTCTGATTTTCTTAAAATTTTGTACAAATTTTCACTATCCTACATGATGAACAATCTGCAAAATTTTAGTTAAATTGATTCAAAAACTACAAACCTATTAAGCATTTTATTTAGGGGGGCAATTTACAGGGGTGCAAGTTGTTAATTTTTGACCATGAAAGTTTTATTACTTTTAAATTCATCAACTAACAATTTTATTTTATTTCTATATTTATCCTCCTGACTTGCAGGAAAGGGTAGGCAATTACCCCGACCTGCTTCCGGAGATACCAAGATATTGCTGTCCGCCTGTAATTTAATTTTAATAGAGATGTGACTGTAATTTAGAACTGCTTGCCAGGACCAGCAAGCAGAGGAATATACCATAAAGTGTCTTTCCCAAGGACACAACAGAATGGAGCAAGTAGGTTTTGAACTGAGACCGTGTTGGTCATGAGCCTGGCACTTTAACCACTCAACCTCGCTGCCTGACAATCTAATTTTTTTTATAGGTAATAGTAACTCAGTCAAATTTTTAAAAAATGGCATCATCTGCAATTTTACTACAAAAGGTTGAAGGTAATGGGCTTTCAAAGATGGTTATTTCTGACTTTTGCAACAAATTTATGAAAATTTTGAAAGCTTGCCTAAGTTTTTTTCTTTCAATATTTTTGGCTTTAATTTGAAGGAAATATTGTTAATAGGATTTTGTCTGATCTTAAAAATTTCAAACAAAAATAAGAAAAGATTTGAGAGATGTTTAAAGCTAAACAAAAAAAAATTGGATTACTTTATATGCCTTGGTTACCCATAACCAGGGCTGGGGAGCTGGAGCCGGAGCGCAGAGCCATGGAGCCAGCCAATTTTGGAGGAGCCAGAGCTGGAGCCGGAGCCTTTTTAAATATTTCTGTGGAGCCAGAGCTGGAGCCACAAAAATTTTATTAGCTCCGGCTCCAGTAATGGTTCATAGGATCAACTTCATAGAATGAAATTGACTGTTATGGATTTTTAAACATTGATATAAAAATAAATTTTGTGTTATACAGATATCTTTCTTTTTATTTATTAAGCAAAAACATCTCTACAGCCTGTTTTATCTGATTAAGAAATTAAGAAATAGATGAAACAGGCTGTAGGGTTGTTTTTTAATAAATAAAAAATCATTGTATTTGTTCCGACTTTCATTTAAGTGGTCTACAAAAACACGTCGATTAATTTTTTCCTAATTTATATATATTGCTTAAGTTTCATATAATATTACAATATATATATATGTATACATGTATATACAGTATGTAGAGAGAGAGAGAGAGAGAGAGCAAGAGCAAGAGTGAATCGATCTTCATTGCAAAGTGCTCAAAGAAAAGATCAGAGGAATTTCATACAAAATTTATTTAAAGTCTATTTTAAAAAATCTCAACAGTCTATTTCATCCAATAAAATCAGTTTTTTTATTCATATTAAGGTAAGAGAAGGGGAGTCAGGTCATCTTAATATGAATGTATAACCTGAGTCATTTTTTCCTATATGACATGACAGGAATTGCATTATTTGCTTGATTAGTTTGACAAATTATTCTTAACAAAAAATCTCAGCTAAATAGTAGTCAGCTCTATAAACTTTCATTTGTTCAACTTCTTCAAATAAATATAAATAAAAAAGAAACAGATGATGATTGAACGTAAAAAATTTTTGGTATTAAAAGAGATTAAGCAGAATAAAAAGAATAAAACCTGTCCTTTATCAGCTGTTTAATTAGCTGTTTTTATTTATAATTATCTGAAAAAATTGAATAAAAAAAGCTCATAGAGCTGAGTTGTATTTAGCTGAGATTTTTGTTTAGAATAATTTTTTAAAATAATTTTCTAAGTCTATGTATCCTACAATAAATATACAACTCTTTGCAAATTTGGACCTGTTTTACTTTTCGACAGTTTTGAATTATTTTTGTAGTTTAACAAACTAAATATTTTGAAGTCCTCATGCGTTAAATCTCTTGGGAGTTTTTTTGTTTTGCGCACATGTGCTTCTAAAGTTTTCCACTAAAAAGATAAAGTTTAGCTATTTGTCAGTGCGGAGTTTGCAATTCATAATAGTTATGATTTAACTTTTTCAAAGTTTAGATAACCCTACAATTGATTTTCATTTAGTTATATTTCTTGGTACTCGCTTTCAGATTTCATTAATGTAATTGTAAAGATCAAAAGTCGTGATTCTTGTTCGAATAGAATAGTTTATCGCAAAAAAGATTTAAACACTAAATGATAAACTACTTGTTTATTAAAAAGTTGGAGAGCCGGAGCCGGAGCTAGTGGATAAGTGCTTGATAGCTCCGGAGCTGGAGCCGGAGCTAGTGAATGAGTACTTGATAGCTCCGGAGCTGGAGCCGGAGCTAGTGCTCTTCTACAGTGGCTCCCCAGCCCTGCCCATAACCAGTGAAAATTTATCATAAAATTTTGTCCACATATTTACTCTTGTATGACATAATTGCCCTCTAAAAATCATACCTCAGTAGTGCCCTGCAAACATCATATTTTATCTAAAATCAACTTTTTTTCAAATTTTTATTATTTTTAAGTCATAACATCTGTTAAATTTTGTTTAAAAAGTTTGATATCTATGAAAGAATGCTCTTAAAAATTGACAAAAGAGGTGCATTTGAGAACACAAATTTGGTAGCTATGCAGTACTAAACATAATAAATTTGCTAATAATAAGCTGTAGTATCAATAACATTCAATTTGTGTTTGATGTTTGTCAACACTTTGTCAAAGTTTTTAATGTTGCTCAGAAAAACCATGCATATGTGACACAGAAATTGAACAAATCTTGTCATGAAACGGAAGCCACATGTTTGTTGATGTGCAGGCCAGCTAAAACATTTGGTGCATTTATTTAATATCATAAATTGAATTTTCATATCTTTCTCTTTATAGTTTTTTTCACAAATGATACCAATATACCTATCAAAATTATATCTGCAAGCCACATTGACCAACATTTACACTAGTTTCATATTTTGATTGTTCCACTGCTACATAAACAAGAATAAACGAATCATTTTAGGAGTTGACACATTTCCAAAGAATGACCTGATCTTGGAATAAAGGTATGATGTAAATGAGTGCCTGGTATTGTTTTGCACAATGCACAGTGCTTTTCCAATTTGAATTTTATGTTATGATCTTGAATTTTAAATGAAGAAGGATAAAAGTATTGTATTTTAAATGCATGATTCTGAGCCTATTAGAAAAGATGTTATGGTGTCAAAATTTGATTATTGGTTATTGACTGAAGACTTGCATGTGCAATTAAACTTTTAGTGGTGCCATCTATTTCATCACATTGGCTTTTGCTTTGTGAACTAGCAAAAAAATGTCTTCTGCTTAATACCTTTTTATGGTTAGGCAGCTATACAATCACTAAACTATAAAATCAGTTGAATGATGACTGAGATTAACAAAATTTTTTCAATTTTTCTAATGTAAAGCAGCAGCATTGCTAAAATAATTTTATTTATAGAACCAAGTGATTTGACTGTGGGGATCAGTTGCACAACTATAAAAGAACATAGGTGCCTGTTGTCTGGCAACTACTTAATCAATAACTCCAGTTTTTTCTCCCATCATGATTGCAATCTGTGTGATGTCATAATCATTGCGTTTTACATAAAATGACTAGAAAAATGAGCATCTTGTTAAGTGGAGATGTGCTTAACTCTTATTTTGAATTAAATGGTGCAAATGTTTGTTAATGCAATATAACTCTTAGCAAGAGTTGTATAAGTTATTTATTACTACAACTACTACCTGGAGTTGCCTGTCAGTAGTCAGTTGCTTAATAATTTATTATAGAAGAATCAGTGAAAAATAAAAGCGGTGGGTAAGTAAAACAGAGGAAGAGTTATATAACAAGTGGTTAACTTTCATGGAAAACACAATCAATTGCCAAAGTAATATCAAAAGCAACAGAATACTGACAGGCAAGCCTAGGTAGTAGTTTAGTAATAAATAGCTTCTACACTATACAGGAAAATTGGCAACTTGGTTTGAATATCTCTGCTAGCTTAAAGGAGGCGATCCACGTGAGTTATTCCGGGAAGCGAAACGTTTACACTGCTTGTTTTTATTCTTGACGCAGCGTCTACGCTACGTCAAGAATAAAAACAAAGAATGCGCGTGCGGTCTATAGCGCATCAAACGACCGGTCAAGTGCTATGCTCCAATAAACATTACTCACAAGACGGGAGCGGTATAATCAACGCTTACTACAGTAGTTAAAAAACTTGTAAATGCAATGAGTTCTAATGAAGTCTTTTTAAAAATAACAGTTAAAAGTGGCTGTTAAACAAAGATACTTTAAAACGTGGTTTTAAAACCGTGGTTCATGGCCCAGTGCGCCATGGACCTATTTTCAGTCGGCCACAGAGCATAAATCAGAAATTAAAGACTTATATAATGATGTCATTATGATTGAGAATTTGGAAATGGACCACTGGGCCATGGACCTGTTTTCAGTGGGCCACTGGGCCATGGATCTGTTTTCAGTGGGCCACAGAGCATAAATCAAAAATTAAAAACTTATATAATGATGTCATTATGATTGAGAATTTGGAAACAAATTTCAAGTGAAGACTTTTTTTTTCCGAGATCACTATGTGTGTTTGGGGACGAAAACTGAGAAATTGCAGACAAATTCCATTTTTTTAAAAAATCACCAATTTTTTGCAACAGAAATTAAATTCTATTCACAGAAGTGGGTCATTAAGTTATCTTGGGTTGGAAAGTGGGCCACAGTATAAAAAAAGTTGAAAACCACTGGTGTAATCATAAAAATAGGTTGCTTAACTGATATTTTACAGCACATTAAAAACAATTTACATCTTGTATTATTATGAGAGTTTTGCAGAGATGAATTAATTTATAGACATAAGTTTTATTTTCAGTCATGATATTTCCTCCAGAAAAAATTATATTATTTTCAAAACTCAAACTTAACAAGGCTCTACAACAAAAAAAGCTTTTGTGATACTGATCTTACAGAAGATCTTCCTAGTGCATCTCAACAATTATTATTGAGCAGTTCTCCAAGCACTTCTCATTTGCAAATCTCAGATATTTTGTTTGCTACAGCAAATAGAAGAACTACTGGTTTGCCAGCAAACCAGCTTCCATCTGAATTTAACAGACTTGATTTTGGTAATTATATTGAAACTAGACTTAATACACCAGATAGTTTAAAATCAGAATTGCTCCAAAAACAGTAGATACCCCTACAAAAATATGAGTTTCTTTAGTCAAAAAAATCAATATTCATCTTATCAACAACATTGGTTAAGCAAATTTAAGTGGTTGGTGTACAGCGCAGTGAAGAATAAAAGCTTTTTTAAGTATTGTGTACTGTTTGCACCAAAATCTGTTGGTGAGTCATTTCTTGGTCTGCATGAAGAAAAAGCATTTTTTGGAGCACAGTGCTATGCAAATGGAAGGCGCTATCTTTGCAAACAGGCAAAAAAATATTAACATTTGACTCCAGTAATTAAAAGGAGAACAGTTTTTGTAAAGTCTAAGCACTGGTACAATCATCAACCATGTAAATAATGCCAGTGAACAACTTTTCAAGTGAAAAAAAAGAATATTTAGAAGGATTTGCCATGGTTGTGCAATTGTTGGAAAGCAAAATATTGCTTTTTGCAGCACCATGATGGTGGACTGCTTTCACCAGCCTTCACATCAAAAAAAATGAGGTTAATTTCAAAGCCATTTGTAATCTACTGATAGTATGAAGAGATTCCAAGATTTCCACATAGAGATTTCCAGTTTAACTTTCGTGCAAGACAGGTAGTTAACAAAGAAACACCACTGCACCGAAGACTGTTACCCAAGACATGCTGCAGCATGTTTAGGAGGAGCCAGAGTACCGACTTCACATGAGCCATGTCACAGGCAGTGCACATATTGAACATTTGTAAAACCTTTTATGAAATTCAGGTGCCTTTGAATTTCTTATACAAATTTACAGGAATAAATCTTGTTCAGCTCAACATTAACCCTGTTGAATTTCATTTGATTTGACTATGTAGTTTCTGTAATATTTGCATGTCAAATGATGTGAAATTTTTTTAAACACCCTGTACTATCTCTTTTTTAATATACTACAAAAAAGTGAATGGTTGCTTGAGTGATATCTCAATGAAAGACCTGCACTGCATCTTAGACTATAAATGAATAGTTCTCAGCAAAATCAAGCAGGATTATAACTTTGAAAAAACTGTGAAGAGAAAGATATAAAAATTCAATAATATTGAAACAGATGCACCAAATGTTTAAGCTGGCCTGCACATCAACAGCATGTCAGCTTCTTCATGATATAACATTCGTTCAATTTCTGTATCATATATGCATGGTTTTTCTGGGTGATATTCATTTAAAACTTAGCAATGAAGATTACAACAAAATTTGTCAAAATGTTGACAAACATCAAACACAAATTGAAGGTTATTGATACTACTGCCTATCATTAGCAAAGTTTATTATGTTTAGTAATTGTATAGCTACCAATTTGTGTTCTCGATTGCACCTTTTTTGTCTATTTCTAGGATTTGGCAATGTGTCAAGTGATCAGAACACCATAATTGTGATCAACATGGTCTCAGTTCAAAACCTACTGGTGCCATTCTGTTGTATCCTTGTGAAAGACACTATATGGCACTTTCCCATTTTAGGTGGTCTTAGCAAGCAGTTCTAAATTTTAGTCGTATCTCTATTAAATTTCAAGTGGACAGCAATATCTTGGCATCTTTGGAAGCAGGTCAAGGTAATTGCTTGTCCTATGTATTAGCACCTTTGCCACTTTCCTGCAAGTCAGGAGGATAAATATAAAGATAAAATAAAAAATAAATAAAAATTTATGTAACATTACATAAAGCATTTTTTCATATACAGTCAGACCTTGTTCATCCAGACCCTGAAGATCTGGAAACCTTGATATCCAACACAAAACTGCTGGAAACGAATTTCTTTGTATGCATTTTACCCCTTTAGTCCAGAAACCTAACTGTTTGAAACAAAAGTTTTGGAACAAATGTGCTAAATTAATTGCTTTGAAATCCAATAAACCAGATTACTACAGAGAAGCGAAAATTATTCACAAATTAATTTGACTGTGCAAAGGCTATAAAAAGGGACATAGAACCTTTAAGTGAAGAGTCACTGGTGCACGATAACAGACTTTTTTAAAGTAAAAATTGTCTGTTTTAATTTTACATCAAGTTTTTGTTCTCATCATCTTGCGATGTTAATGCATTTTATAAATCAAGATAAAATAAGATTGCCAAGATAACCTAGTGATTAGAGCATTCATCTTTAATACGGTAGTTTCAGGGGTTTGACACTAGGTTGAATTATACAAAAATATAATTTTGTTTTAGTTGTTGTCCAACCAGAAATTTGGCAATTTGAATTGGAGTAAGGTGGGTGCATAGTGCATTTTTCACTTTTTGATAATCAAGATACCCTGCTAAACCAACATTTTATGACAAAACAAAGTGGTGCAGATTAACAAGGTCTGACTGTACATCAAACTTGTTAAACAAAATTTAACAGATGTTATGACTAGTGATGTCTGCGGTCCTCCAAAATTTCTGCGGTCTGTCTACGGTCTGTTTCCTGTCCTTTCTGCAGTCCACATTGGAGAAATAACGATTACTGTTATTGATAACCGTAATTTTTCATGTTCCTTAAAATTGGTCTCTCTCATAAATTGCACAAGATGTGAAATGCTAAGAGCAATATCTGTCTGTATGCAATTGTGTATTTATCTAAGTTTATGTATTGATTATGTATCATATGCACGGTAAATATAATAAAATGTTATATGATAATTAATATAATAAAATAAAATGAGGTCAAAAATAACTGTCGTTTGATGTGGACTGCAGAAGAGACCGCAGGATCTAAGGACCTATGGTCTGTCTATAGTCCTCTGCCAGGACCGGACAGACCGCAGATCTGCAGTCTGACAGAGGACCGCAGACATCACTAGTTATGACTTAAAAATAAAAACTTGAAAAAGTTGATCTTAGATACAGGATTTTTCGATCTATTACATCTCTGTTGCAAAATTTATGTCCAATCAATAACTTCTCTGTTGCGATCAATTAAGTCACTGTTGCAATCAATTAAGTCACTGTTGCAATCAATTAAGTCACTGTTGCAATCAATTAAGTCTTTTTTTAAAATATATATGTAGTTTTAGGTTAAATATTTTTGCACATACCTAACAAACTTGTTTTGATAACTTATATTTATAATGATGAAACATGAATATGTAGAACAGTTTTTATCATTTTTCAAGGTAGACTTTTGTTAATTTGATCCTTGGTCTTTTCATTAATGATGCAATATATGAAAGATTTTTTCCTTCTAAAAACAAATCAATAACATTTTTCCTGATAACATCTTCAACCGCAGGTCTTTTTATAGAGTTTTTCAATCTAACTTGTTGTTTTTGCAATCAATTTCATTTTGCTAAACTTTTATTTATATATCTTTGTATAGAGTCGCCTGATAGGGTCTATGTACATACAGTAGCAAGCAAATTAGTTCAGACACTTGATTAAATAATCTTTATTGGGTATTATAAAAATATGAATCGGTTTCAAACAATGACACTATATAATCATGTAGAGTTTTCCATGCTCATTCTTTTGATATGTGTCAATAAAGGTGACAAAGGAGACAAAGAATGATGCACTGTGTAGACTACTCATATGCAATAATTGACTGGGGCATAATAGTTCAGACATCTTGTCATTTTTCATTTCAAAACATTTTAATTTAATCTTTCTAATTTTTTTTGCAATATACTTCCAAAAAGGTTAACATTTGCTTATTTTTATTAGTTTTTAATTAAATTAGATGCCTCGAGGATGCAGTTTGAGCCCAAATACTCGTCTTAAATTATCAAATTTTGCCAACAAAATTGGTCAATTAGAAAGATTGCACAAGAATTAAATGTGGCCAAATCTACTGTTTGTGACACTTGGAAATTGTTCAAACAAACAGGAGACGTCAGAAAAAGAAACAGGCCAGGCAGAAAGCACAAAACTGATGAAAGATTGAATAGATACTTAACGTGCCAATCTTTATCAGATCAAAGAACTGCTGTGGATATATGCAGAGACATAAACCAGTGGATTACTGCTGCCCTTCAACATTTAAAACCAGGTAAAGCTCTGATATCTGATTCCATCTGCCCAGAGCTTATATTCCATGCTGGAGCTGCTTTGAAGTCCTGGTTACAGGACTTCCTTTTTTCCTGTTTGCGCCCACTCAAAATTCCCAAGATCTTGAGAAGAGCACTTGTGGTCGCAATCCCAAAACCAGGAAAGCCCGTGGGGAACCCAAAGAGTTATCAACCGATATCTCTGCTGTGTCCCCTACAAGATCCTCGAGAGGCTTATCTATGCCCGTGTTGAACCGTTAATCGATCCACTGCTCCCTAAAGAGCAGGCTGGGTTCCGACACGGGAACTCAACCATAGATCAAGTTGTTCTGCTAACCCAAAACATCAAGGATTCTTTTAAGGATAAAAAGAAGGCCAGTGCCATATTTATTGATCCAACAGCTGCTTATGACACTGTCTGGCACCGTCGCCTTACCTGCAAGCTGCTGAGATTACTTCCAGATAAGCACATGGTCAAAATGATCATGGAGCTTGTCCAAAATCGAAGTTTTACCCTTACTACCGGTGACAGCATGCAAAGCAGGCTATGCCGTCTTAAAAATGGTGTTCCTCAGGGATCAGTCTTGGCTCTTATTTAACATTTATACGTACAATCTTCCTTCCATGATTTCCAGAAAGTTTTCTTATGCTGATGATCTAGCATTGTTGCACTCTTCTGGAAACTGGAAGGACTTGGAGGGGACCTTAAGCCAAGACATGTCCACACTGTCAGCGTATCTCCAGACTTGGAGGTTGAAGCTCAATCACACTAAGACGGTGACGGCAGCCTTTCACTTAAATAACCAAGAGGCCAAACGTGAGCTAAAGGTCTACAACAATGGTAGACTTTTATCGTTCTGTCCAACCCCTACTTATCTTGAGGTAAAACTGGACAGATCGCTCACGTTTCGTCACCATTTAGTGGCATTGTGCAAACTATCCTTGCACATCACACTGCTGAGGCGACTTGTGGGCTCGGGATGAGGTGCGGGTACTAAAACACTATGCATAGCTACCTTATCTCTAGTCTACTCAGCAGCTGAGTACTGTGCGCCAGTCTGGTGTTGCAGTGCTTACACTCGCCTCATTGACAGTGTCTTGAACGACACCTTGTGCATGGTTACTGGATGCCTGCGTCCCACTCCAACAGACCACCTACCTGTACTCTCAGGCATCCAGCCAGCTGAGCTTTGCTGAATGGGAACGACACTCTCCTTGGCTTACCATGGATCTCTGGACCCCGATCATATCTTGTATGGTCTTTTAAGTGGGTCCTCAGCTGAAGAATAGTGGGTCTTCGAAACTTGTTGGCAATGTGCCCTGAAAAGGGCAGTTTTATCCTGACATTGCCCTGTCCTGAAAAGGACGTTTGCCGATTAGCAGACCCACACTGAACATCGGAATGGGTGGATACCCTTCCATTTTGGTAGGTTTGGTTTCGGTCTGTCATTCGTCCATGCACAAATGGGGTCTCGCTCCTTCACCGAATTGCGAGTGTGGTGCTTCAGAGCAAACCACAGACCATGTACTAACAGCGTGCCCTATACATCAGGCACCACATGGAGCACGCAGTTTGACGGTTTTGGATGACGAAACTCGATGCTGGCTTAATAACATCACTGCCAGGATCTGATCCAGGCAATGCAGCAGTCTGGGGTAGTAAAAGGATAAACCCTCGGCCCCAGTTCTGTTTGTGTCTGGCCTGGAGTGGATGCCCTTCAAACGACGACGAGTGGGTCCTCAGATACTCGCCAACTGAGACTAAGATCCAGACACCCGTTTGTGCCAGCTGTGCGGAATCTTTTGGACAACCTTGCCAGACTTGGCATCTGCGCCTCTAAATGGACAAATCACAAATGAAAAACGGAGTACTGTAAAAATGCTTCCAGGCTCCCTGCTTTTGTGCCCGAGACCGATGCCAGGCCTGTTGGAATGGGCTTACCCCGAGCAGCTTGGGTTAAACTCAACCACATGCAAACCGGTATTGAGTGATTCCATTCGTCCATGCACAAATGGGGTCTCGCTCCTTCACCGAATTGCGAGTGGGGCGCCTCTGAGCAAACTGCAGACCATGTACTAACAGCATGCCCTATACATCGGGCACCACATGGAGTACAAGGTCTGACGGTTTTGGATGACGAAACTCGATGCTGGCTTAATGACATCACTGCCAGGATCTGATCCAGGCAGTGCAGCAGTCTGGAGTAGTAAAAGGATAAACCCTCGGCCCCAGTCCTGTTTGTGTCTGACCTGTAGTGGATACCCTTCAAACAACAATGACGATGCCATTTTTTAAAAATTTGACTGAGTTACTATTACCTATAAAAAAAATTAGATTGTTAGTTGATGAATTTGAAAGTAATAAGACTTTAATGGTCAAAAATTAACAATTTGCATCCCTAAATAAAATGCTTAATAGGTGTGTAGTTTTTGAATCAATTTAACTAAAATTTTGCAGATGTTCATCATGTAGGATAGTGAAGATTTGTACAAAATTGCAAGAAAATCAGATAGGGTAACTTTCACCCTTTGTGAGCATTGATACAGAATGGGGCTGGTGTAACTGCAAGTTTTTACGTCATAAGTGTAAGTCCAAGTTCACTAAAATTAAAAATTATGAGTTCAAGTTTGAGTTCTCAAAAAGTCTGAGTCAACTTAACTCTGGCAGTAAGTTCAATTGTTTTTACAGGGTGACACAAAAAAAACGGTCATTACCAAAAATCGAATAATTTCCAAAATTTTATTTAGATTGACACATAACTTCAGCTACATTAGGTCAAGCTTGTGTAGTAGACATCTCCAAAGTTTCAAGTCTGTAATACAAAAACTCTTTGTTTCATTGGGGCTCAAAAAATGTGCTCCAAATGAGCTCCCCGGCGCTGCAGGCACATTTGGATCCGGCGGGCAAAGTTCTCGATGACCCTCCCTCATTCCTCCCTTGGGATCGCTCTTATTGCTGCTGTGATTGCTGCCTTCAGGTCAGGGATAATCTGGGGGTTGTTTCCATACACCCTGTCCTCAAGGTATCCCCACAGATAAAAGCCCGCTGGATCCAAATGTGCCTGCAGCGCCGGGGAGCTCATTTGGAGCACATTTTTTGAGCCCCAATGAAACAAAGAGTTTTTGTATTACAGACTTGAAACTTTGGAGATGTCTACTACACAAGCTTGACCTAATGTAGCTGAAGTTTTGTGTCAATCTAAATAAAATTTTGGAAATTATTCGATTTTTGGTAATGACCGTTTTTTTTGTGTCACCCTGTACCTACATTTTAGTATAAGTTAATCAAAATCTCTAACAAGTGTTAAATATGCAGAATTAGCTAAATCAAACAAAAAATTAGATGATCACAAAAATATTCAGTGCTAAAAAGCTAAGTGTCCTAAGCAGGGTTGAAGAGTCAGAGTCATTTTCTAGATGTGCTGGAGTCAGAGTTGTCATTCTTTTTTGTGACTCTACTTTACTCTAAATTAGGCCTACATGTGGACGAAGGTTGTGGAGTCAGAGTCACACATTTTAAAGTAGAGTTAGATTTAGTGTCAAATTCATTTTTTTAGACATGATGGAGTCATAGTTGGGAATTAGAGTGTTTTTCAGATGTTTTGGGAGTCAAAGAGTCTGAATCATTTTATATAGGTAGAGTGAGAAACACAAATAATTCCACTGACTCCACAAACCTGGTCCTGATACAGGTGATTAAGTAGCATGCAATCACATACTAATTTCTCAGAGCCTGCATTTTTTAATACTCTGACAAATATAAAGGTTTATTATCAATGTTACTTTGCTGTCAGATCTCAGAAAATAAAGCAATTTGTAAACAACAAGTAAATAAGTAAATAAATAAAAATCAAGCACCAAACTCTCTACATCATCAAATCAGTGTTCACAAAAATCTTGTAAACCCCAACTATCTAGGCTTGAAAAGAAATGCATCAAGGCAGTTTTAGATGGCAGCCAATTTCTTGAAAGAACTTTTAGATGGGTTGTTTTATAATGAGAAAAGATGTGTCAACTGTGAGAATTCAATACTTTTTGGTTTTTTGTTCATTGCCTACAAATCAGCTTTCTTGCAGAAGCTAGTAATTTAGAAAAAAATCTACAGCAAAATCATTTGGACCATGGAAAAAACAAATTTATAAGGTTAGGAGCATCAAAATTATTTGATAAATTGCTAGTTTTGAGAGAAACTCTACATAAACCAAACCATGATTTCTTTGTCTTTAAAATTTGAGAAACTCATTCCTTAATTCAAAAACATTTATTTATTTTATCTGTATGTTTATCCTCCTGATTTGCAGGAAAATGATAGAGTCGTTAATACATAGGGCAAGCAATTTTCCTGACCTGCTTCAGGAGATGCCAAAATATTGCTGTTGCCTGAAATTCAATAGAGATTTGACTTAAATTTAGAACTGCTTGCCAAGACTGCCAAGCAAGGGAAGTGCCCTAAAGTGTCTTTTTCAAGGGCAGAACAGAATGGTGCAAGTAGGTTTTGGACCAAGATCATGTCCATCACAACCTTGATGCTCAACCCACTTGACCACACTGCCAACATTTTTTACCTTATTTCGTTTTAGCATAATTTTGTTTAAAAAAGCCATTTGTTCTTTAAAACAATGCAAAAAATAGAAACACAGCAATTTTAAGACAAGCAAATTTTTTAAAGACAGTTCGTAAGATTACGAGCCACATTAGACTTGCACTTTAAAAATGGCCAAATAATTGTGGTGCAAGTGTTTTCAAAACTTATTAAAAATTTTGCTCTGCAAGTACCTCTCTGACTACTGCATAAAAGTGATAATTTGTTAAGAGAAAAAACATTAGCTCCAATGTTTTTAGTACAATAACACCAATGAATATCTAGAAAATATTATTTTTATCTGGGTGGCAATTTCTGTAGAATTAAAACAACTGTTCATATATCGCATTTTTATGTGATAAACTATTGAGACAGAAGATTATTACAGCTGGTACTAGATTAATCAGACAAGTTTCAGCAGCAAATTTTCAAACAATATAAGAAAAACAGATGTATTGCAAGAGGCACCAAAATCAACACAACAGTAAACCTATTCACAAAATCTTTATTTAATGCAAAAAAATGTAGGTTGAAAATAAGACCAGCCTTATGAATTGTAAACATGGGAGAACAAAATTTCAAAAAGCAATGTCTTTTATTAAAACTATTCTAGTGTTTAAAAATTAAACAGTCTAGTTTATAAGCAGCTTTTTCTTCATTAACATTAAAAAAAAAAAGGGACCCAAAAATATTTTATCAATCAACACATTGATAAACACTTCTCTAGAATCAATTTAAAATCTACTTTAAAACAGGGTTGATTAGCAAAATCGGTTTTACCTTTTTTCATGGACACAACTACATAATGGAAGTTGAATCTAGATTACATCATTACAAGTTGCCATTAAAACAAATATCTTTCTCACTAGATTCTGCCGGTTACTCTAAATTACCAGTGTTGGCAATGTATAGGTATTGTATAGGCAGTGCAGGAAGTGCAGGAAGTGTAGACAGTGTAGGCAGTGCAGGCAGTGTATAGGCAGTGTATAGGCAGTGTATAGGCAGTGTATAGGCAGTGTATAGGCAGTGTATAGGCAGTGTATAGGCAGTGTAAGGCAGTGTAGGTGGTATAGTAGAGAAAGATAGGTGGCAGTGAAGGCTATCACTTTAAGTGTCTAAAAGCTTATCCCTTTAACTGACTAATTCGGTTATATCATTCTTTAGTAAGACATAGTTTTAACTATTGTTTTTCAAAATAAACTTTTCCTTTGTAATTATTCATAATATAAAAAGTTAGGACTGGCTATAAAACCAGCCAACAAAAGCACCAGCCGATTGGTAAAGTTTCCAAACTCCCGGTGGGCTCATCCACCCCTGCCTCACATTGCCTATGCACTTCCTATGCACTGCCTATACACTACCCATACTGCCTATATACACTGCCTACACTGCTTATACACTGGTAATTTAGAGGTACCCAGATTCTGCTCCTGGCAGACATGATTAAAACATGTTTTTTTTTGTTTATTTTTTTTGTGTGTTAATATAATTGCACTTCAAATTTTATTTGCTAGCAAACAATACTAAAATAAGCAAACCCTGTAAATAATTTTTATCTTAATCAACTTTTACCTGGCTCATGCTTCATGTAATGTATCCAACCTTGACTTTGCTGAACACCAAGACTTCTCCATTCAGCCTCTGACATTAAATGAGATTTTGGGACAAGCTTGCAAAGTTCTTTGGGCAGCATGACATGCCTAGTAACACATTTGTTAACTTTTACCAATTAAAACAAAACTATTTTTAATACAATACTTTTTAAAATTAAACCATTTTATGATTATCAAAAAATAAGCTAGATTTATGTTTATATATTTTTTAGCACTTTTTTACTTCTTTTTAAAGTTCTTATTTCTAATATCACTTTAAACAAAGTCAATTTCATAAGAACCATAAGCTTTTCGTGACACTCTCATCAGTGGCAATTGCATCAAAATGGGACACACAGAAAATCAAGGTATTTATAATCTCAACAGTTAGGAGAAAGGTGCTGTTGTCTCAAAAAGGAGAAAGGCACAACTGCACAAAATCAAAAATGAGAAGTGTGGTGCAATACAGTGTAGTCTCAAAAAGGAGAAACGCACAATGTGCAATTACCAGGGAGAAACACTGTTACTCACAATTTAGGTTATTTGAAAAGTTTTAATGTGTAAACAAATTCCTTTTGCTTACATAAAACCAGATGTCTGGTTTTAATAAAAGTCGCCTTGAGTAGACAAAGATGGAATGAGTTGCGTGCCACAGCAAGAATTTTAAAACGTTTGTCATTATAGTTCATCCTATTTTCTGGTTTGTCCCATTTTGACGCAATTGCCACTGATGAGAGCATCACAAAAAGCCTATGGCTCTGATAAAATCGACTTTGTTTAAAGCAATATTAAAATTCTGTACCACAAAGAAGCTCTTCGTGTTCTTATTTCTCTTATTTTTACTTCCCTCTTGTTTCCAATTTTCTTTCATATCAATAAATGGTTACATATTGTTCACTTTCAATTTATTATTTAGACAAACCAAAAAATAACTGAAAATGATCAGAGAATCATTATTAGCTTTGTTCAGAAGTTACTGCAAACAATTTTTTCAGTGAAACTAACCTAGTATCCCCCTTACAGCATTAGGATGGAATAAAAAGAAACCAAGAAAAAAAGATCTTTTCAAAAAGTGATAGTAACCGCAGAAGATATAGGTTAGTTTCACAATGCAAGATACAATCAGAAAGAGAAGTGTCACATTGCAATTAAATACAAAAGAAAATTGGAAACAAAAGAGAAGTAAAAACGAGAGAAATAGAAACATTAAAAATAAAAAAACTTTAATTTTTTTACCAAAAATTTTACCTTTTTAAAAAATTAAATTAATTTCAAGGTCTTTACTTGACAAAATTGGAGTATTATCTGACTGAATGAAAATTAACTCAAACCTTAAAAAAATTTTCATATTAAACCCAAGGTTGATAAATACTTAACCTTTGATAGATATTTTCAATTACAAATCAATTTAAAATGAAATGCTATAATATTGAATAGAAAAACCAATTGCAGAAAAATTAGTTCAAAATAAATTAAATGGTTAATTTTAGATTAAATTTTGTGCAATAACTATAGCTAGATGACTGTAAAATTTTTTTGTCAGCTTTGCTATGTGTAAGGCTTTAGAGCCAAAGCCAAAGAAATTAGCAAACATGGAACCAGAGCTGGAGCCAAGGCATTAAAAATATGGCTCCAATGCCTGGCTTGAGACAATAATACCTATTGGCTATTGTTGCATATTGGGTGCAAAAATTAGAAATAGTAGTAGAAATATAATTTTTTTTTTACTTTTATGTTTTGTTAAATTGAAACAGTTTTAGTTTTATAAATGCAGAAAATTTTTTTGAATTTTGAATAATTTATATTTTTCTTTACTAAAATGCATTAATAATTTAGCTGCTAATTTATAACTAAATTGTTTTTGTTTATTAGATAATTCATAATACACTTTTGAATAAAACTACAACTTTTAGCAAATTGCATAGCCTGTTAAAATTTAAAAATCTGAATTTTTACAATACACAACTTTTTTCAAACCAATAAACATTTAAAGCAATAAAGTTTCTTTTAATTTCTTTTCTTTTGTCCAACACAAAATTATTGAAAATTAAAAAGTTTACGTATCAAATACAAGGTTATAAAGCAATTAAATAGTTATACTGTTATATATGATAAATCCAAATTTTCTAGATACATATCTTATAGTTGGTAGAACTACAATATATTTTTTATGATTTAAAAGCTGAAAGAATCAGAGTCAGAGCCAAAACAATAATTTTGCTCCAGAGCCAAAAGATTTTTTTCTGACTTTAAAGCCTTGGTTATGTGAGTCATGCAATTGGATTTTAACAATAAGAGCTTTAGCTTATTAAAACTTAAGGTGATTAAAGTTTTACATTATCCTATTTTGATGCAACATGACAATATCTGTACCAGTGGCAATGCAAGTATTAAATCATGAAATAAAATTTCTTTTTTTATTCTCTGCTCAAATTCAATTTTTAGTTTTGAGTTTTCAGTTAAGTTTAATTAGAAAAGTTAGGTGAGAGAAACAAATTTTTTAAAATTTTTAGTTAGATAAAAATATTTCCTCTCTTTTTAAAAAGTCACCGTAAGCGATTTTTTTCAGAAAGCAAACCCAGAATCCTACTTACAGCACCAAGATGGAATAAAAAGAAAGAAAAGAATATGTTTAAAAAGTGATAGTAGCCACAAGGGGAATCCAGGTTAGTTTTACAAACAAAAATTGCTTATAGTGACTTCTTGAAAAGACCCAAGATTTTTTATTTTAGTTATTAAACTTAGATTTATCTCTAGTTTTAAAGTTTATTTAGAATAAAGTAAGGTTTGCAATAAAGAGTTCAGTCAATAAAAATTTTTTTAATTTACTTTTAGATTATACTTTTTCATTAGGTTTAATTTAGTTAAAGACAACAGTGTCTACTCTAAAAAGAATATTTGTGTGAGTCACATTACAATAATCTTTTACTGTTATATGTCAACAAAGTATGGGTAACTAAATGAACAAAAACCTAAATATAAATGTTGTCACAAACAAAACCTTACCTATATTCATATTTGTCATCATAATATTTGTCAGAATAATATATTTCATTGGACATACTGATTTTAAAAGATTTTAATTAAAAATACTAACTTTTCCTTAATACAATGCTAATCAATAAAAATGTTTGTCAAAATCTGTAGAATTACTAAATCACAATATAATATTTTAGTTTTATAAAATAAACTGCAAAAGTTCTTTAAAAAAATGTTTTAGTTACACCTGAGAAAGTGACCAGCAAGTTACAAAAAGGTAATGTTATTTATAGCAAAAAACCATAAGTCAAATTTAATGAATTGTTAAATATCTTTTTATATTCTGAAACTAACAAAAAATTAAGTAATAATTTTAAAGCCTAATTAGAATAAATATATACAGGCTAGGGATGTACCAAAGCTTCAACTTCAGCACATCCCCAGTACAGGGTGGTCCATAAGTAGGTGGACAGTAAAAAATAACATTTATTTTGAAATTACATATACATAAAATTATATAAACTAACACATTTATTATATTGACAATTAAATTTTATTGTGGACAATAATACAAACGCCTTAAATTTTATCAGCACAGGGGCTCAAACTGTTTTCCATCTGATACATAAACCTATTCCACATACTCTCCAACTACTTTAGGATCACCCTGTACACATATTTTATTATTTAATAAAAAATGCCAATAAAATATTTTAACTTAAATTTGTTTTAAACAGTACAGTAAACATTGCAACAAAAGCTAAAATATGACATTTACTAGAATTGTTAGATATTTTCAGTAAATATTAATTTAATTCTAACAAATTTAAAATAAATATCAAATGACAAATAGGTATTTGTAGAACCAAAAGCAAAAAGGGAAGTAATCTTGCAACTTCATTTCTCAAAGGTAGTTTAGAATTGTCCAGTTTCGTTGAATGTACTGTCCTACATAGCGAGTTAAAAACAGCGCTTTGAGTTTTTCTAAAATATTTATCACCTATTGGCTAAAATTTGTCACGTGATAAAACATTTTGGTCTTTTTTATTTACATTTTTTAAAAAGGGTTGTAAACTATATAGGCAAATACTTTTAAAAACACAACCGCAAATTATTTGCAATAATTGCATAAATATTTTCTTCAACTCTATTGAGTAGGTCATTGATAATATTTTGAAAAATTGGTATAAGATTTTCTTGAACTAAAAAATTTAAAATTTTTAAAATGATTTTTTTATTTATTTATTTTTATTTTTTATCTCTATATTTATCCTCCTGACTCGCAGGAAAGCGACGGAGGCGCTATACATAGGGTAACCAATTACCCCGACATGCTTCCGGAGATGCTAAGATATTGCTCTCCGCTAGTAATTTAATAGAGATATTACTGTAATTTAGAACTGCTTGTCAAGACCACCAAGCAGGGGAAAGTGCCGTAAAGTGTCTTTCTGAAAAACACAACAGAATGGCGCGAGTGGGTTTTAAACCGAGACCATGTTGATCATCAGTCCGGTGCTTTAACCACTCGACCATGCTGACGTTTGCTAAGTTTGAAAAATCTATGGCAAATATATTTAGAGGAATAGAAGTTTGCATGAAGTAAAAGATTTTTCTTCCCAAAGCTTTTCATCCGACACTCTTTAGGGGAAATCGTCAGAATAAAGCAGATTTGAAACCGAACTGAGTTATAAAAGGGAAAGCAGAGTTCTTATTGGCTGAAAGAAGTTTGTTTACTCTATTGAAGAATTTGTCTACTCTTTGAAAATTTCTTTTCTCTCATTGGCTAACTTTTTTCAGCCAATGAAAACTCTGCTTTCCCCTTTATAACTCAATTCGGTTTCAGTTCCATTTTATTCTGACGATTTCCCCTGAAAAGTGTCAGATGAAAAGCTTTGGGAAGAAAAATCTTTTACTTCACGCAATCTTCAAATTCTGTACCACCAAACGTCTATTAGAATGGAAGTTTTAGCACCAATTTTATTTTCAACAGAATGCAGTAGCAATAGGTATTAGATGAGAATTTTTTAAAATAAAATAATTTAAAAAATTGAAATTCTAACCAGGAACCTCAAAGTCCAACATTAGAAGCATTAAGGTGCAGAGAACATGCTTGACATAATCATATTTGTTATGCCTTTAACAATGTAATATTTATATGATATAACGTTTACGCTTTTCACTGGTTCATTTTTATCATTCCGTAGTTTTTTTGTGCTTTTTTTAAGCTGTTGCGGCTGATAACACAAAACACATCAAAATAATAGTATTATTGTATGTATTATGTTTATACGTACGTATGTAGGCCCCATGCTTGTTTATTGCGCAGTCTCAACGACTCAAATCAAAGCGCAAAACAAAAAAGCTGATAAAAAGAGTAACAATAGAAACGATATACGTTACGACATGCAAATAATACACTAAAGAAAACAAATATGATTACGTAATGTGTATGTTAGGGATCCGCAAACTTTTTAAATCGACGGCCACATTCGGAAATTGAATTTGTTTGCGGGCGACACTAATCACGTAATCTCTAAAAAAATAGGTCTACACTTTGGATCTGTCTCAGAATTCTCAATTTTTGTGTCCAAAATGAACTGCTTTCCAAAAAAAGGCTTTCACATTGAATCATCGGATTTTTTGTTTTTCAGTGCTAAGTAGTGTTCTACAAAAAAAAAATATATCTTCACTTTGAATCTGTCTCAGATTTTTTGATTTTCGTATCTAAAAATCATGATTGCTTAAAGTAATGACCAAGAATTTGGTTGAAAATAAAGAAGAAATTAAAAGGGCCCGTAGGGTGCCCACCCCTGGTGTAGCCTATGTCATGGAAAAGTACCAATCAAGAATAAAATAAGAAAATAATTTTAAAACCATTGATATCAAAAATAACTGGGACCAGGGATTCCTAAACTACCGGGATGCAAAACTTCGCTTTTTCCATGCGACTTCCCGCACACTGTAGGGCTAGTGAAAATTGCATGCATTTGTTGCCTTACACTAATTACAGTTATAACAATATAAATTTAAATTTATTTTTTAGTTTTTATTTAAATATTTTAAAGTAGTTTTTTAATTTTTTAATTGATCATGGTTTTTTGATATAAATAGTTTTTATTTAGTAATTTATTATATGCTATGTATTATAGATTTTCACCAATTTTTTATAAAAATCTACTTAATATTAAGATTTTTTAATTTAGATATTTTAAATTATCTTGACTTTTTACTTTAAAAATAATTTTTTAAAAAGTTGTTTAACATTATTTTAACAATTTAAATTTTTATTTAAAATAACAATGATTTGTTTTTAACTTATTGACCCACTTTTTTAATTCATATGTGCAGTGTTTCAAGTGGTACTTAAAACAATCTTGCAGCTTTTTTAATAAATGTTTTTGAGCATCAATAAAACATGTTTTTATAGTTTTCTAATTTTTAGGTTATAGCTTAGATGTTTCTGTTTTAAAAACAGCTTAAAAATGAAAAAAAATTATTGATACACTTACAATGTAAAAAAATTATAATTTGTGTTTGTATAGCCTTATGTTTAATGATCAAAATTGCTTTTTTGTGAATTCTAAAACTCAAAAGCATACTTGTTACTTTATGCAATATATTTGTTGTTATACTATGTTGTATATGTAATCTATTGATTGTTCAGTCACGTGTCATTTCTAAACAAAGTGCTTCATTACAACCAATGAAAAAACTTTGGTTTTAGTTTTATAGATATCTTAAATCTCAGTTATCTTAATGTAAATTTTTTGTTGCTATTTACTTAATACTTTTTTATTTTAATGATGAATTTAAATCTAAAATAAATTACTCAGATATAATTACTGATTAGTATTAGTAAATTTTTGTAATCATTATTTGTTTAGCTTTTAATATGGGATATATTTGCTGTTGCTGTGTGCCCAAATGCAAAACTAGTTATTGTACCAGCAAAAAAAAGAAGAATCTGAATTATCAATTCCTTTGTTTAGATTGTCTTCAGACTAAATTTCATGTCAAAAATGGATTAAAGCTATTCCACAAAAAAACTTAAAAATGAGTGATTCATGCAGAACTTGTACCATGCATTTTATTGTCATGTATTTAAACTATCCCTTCTAATTCTCTAAAAATAAAAAAAAGTGGAAATGAACTTGTTAAGTTAAAAATAGTTTGATTTAAGGTATTTGCAACTCCTTTAATTTTTTCAAGTCTTCCTAAATATTTGTCAAATAAACCATTGTTCAAATGTTTTGATCCAAACACTGCTTTACACTGATGCAAAAAAAGAACTTTTTGCTGCAGGAACAAAAAAACAGTGTGTTGAACAAAATTTATTTCAAGACCTAGAAATTAAAAAAATTGAAATTGATAATGCAGTACTTCCTTCCGATTATTTCAAATTGTTCAAAAACAATGTTGTAAATTTCATTGCTTTTCAAAAAAATTGTATTGATGTCAATTCTCTTGCAAAACTTATTGCATCAATTATTAACATGAAAAATTGATACCGAATGCTTTTGCAGATTCTGTGCATCTTCCAAAGAAAATGTTAAAGATTTATTACGCTCTTCTTCAGCAAATAGTCAGACAGAAGTTTGCAACATTTTTGCCTTTTGCAAGAATGTATTTAATGAATGCTTGGAAGATTGTGTCAACAAAACTATGCAAATAGAAATTGTTGTTAATGTTTTTGAAAAATACTTTAATTTTATTATTGAATTGAAGATGAGAATAATTTTTTTGGTTTAGTTCAGTATTTTTTGTGGAACAGCCAATATTAATACGTATTAATAAAGGTGCTCATAGGTATTCATCTGACTTGTTGACTGTTGCAATTTTGTAGAAATTAACCAGTACATTTTTTTATAAAAAACTTAGCAATCTTTTTGTGCTTTCTTCAATTAAAAGATTGCAACAACTTTCATGTGCTGACAATATTGAAAGTTGCTCCATACAAATGCAATATCTCAAACAAAGAACACTTAACTTCTCTAAAGTGAAAAAGCTGTAACTTTACTCATAAATTAAGTGTATACAGCCAATTATATAGAATACCAAAATGGAACTTGACAGAAGATAGTGCATTTACAAAAACAGTTTTGGCCTTTATGGTGCAGTCAATTTGCAGAAGTAGGTTTTCTGTCTGGTGCCAGTAGAAAAACTAGATACTAGCTTGTTAAATATATTGATTTGACAAAGTGTTAAAATACCTCAATGAAATTTTTCTTGCATTAGCTTTTTCTGTGAATAACTACATTTGCAACAGGTGAAAAATGTTCTTGTTAATCTTATGCTTCTTAATTTTTTGGAAACAATGAAAAAAGCTCAAAGTTGATTTAATATATGTATTTAGCGATCCTAATATCAAAATACGTTTTACTGAAAGTGTTTTGTTTATTTGATAGAAACCCAAGTCAATGTAAATTGTGTTTTTGCTTGTATTAGGTGGCTCTACACTATGCTTTTGTCTTGGTCTGGCGTAAGCCAAAGCAAAATTACAGTGTATAGTCTAGACTAGAGGTGGGCAAAATTTTCAATGGAAGACCCACATGTGAAAATTCAAAACTACCGGAGAGCCACAAATTCTGTTTGATGTGTTAATGCAAATACAGTAAACAGAGCAAGTTTTAATCAAAAGAAATTTATAAAAAAAATACAACGTCACACGATTTACAGTTTTTCCGAGATTTTACCAGCACCAGATCTACTGTGAGTTTCCACTTTATTAGTTAGCTTTTGAAAATCTGGGCGATATGAAGTCAAAGCGGTGTGAATTAGTTCTCTCAAATGTTCATTTGTTAAGGCGCGTTTACAGCCGTTTACAGTACTTTTTTCTTTCAGCGCGATTTTGGTTTGTTTTATTGACGCTCAAATCCACTCATGTTTTCGAGAAAAAATGAGTGGATTTGAGCGTCAATAAAAGAAACCAAGATCGCGCTGAAAGAAAAAAGTACTGTAAACGGCTGTAAACGCGCCTCTAGATTTGCACGATATTTTGATTTTACAAAATTTATTACAGAGAATAAAGATTCACAGCAATATATTGTGCTAAAAATGGAAAGAAATTGTACAGTGTTTTTTTTAACTTCTGGCATGGACTCCTAAATAATAGAACCTGGACTGGAAACGGAATTGAAAATCGCAGAGCGCGTGTACAAAGGTAGGCCAGTTGTAAAAAGCTAAAAAATTAGTTCGATTTTTTAGAAACTATTCACTGTTAAGTTATTAAACTTAGAAGTATGGCTTGCAAAATATAATGAACAATAGATTTATGATAAATGTGAAAAGAATGCTGGAAAAAAATCAGTGTAGGTTTATTAGAAAAAGATTAATGACTAAGGAAAATATGTAAGAATCACAAATATTGCACACATTAATTTACAAATACTAGCAAAATTTATATTCTACTTCTGGTATTCAGGTAAAATTTTTTATCAGTTAATAATGTAGGCAACTTACAAATGAACAGCTATTTTCTATTTGTTGTGTATTTTTTCACAGAATCAAGCTTGATCATTGCATAGTTTAACAATGGCATTATAATTTATTCACTATTATTTTTGTGACATTAGTAAAAACAATAAAAGAAGTAATACATTTTTTTATTTTTTAATTTATATGCAACAACATTTATGTCTTATCTATCTGCTACTTCAATTGAATGTTACTACTGAATAAATTATTGAATTTAATACAATTAGTACATTTATTATTGAAGCACATAATTGCATTTTAAAGTTTAGTGTTTTTCTACTTTATTTTTTGATTATCTTATTTTAAAAGTGTATTTAAAGGTTATTATTTTTTGGTTATCTTATTTAAATTTAAGGAAAAGGCATTTTTTTAACCTTTTAATTACCTTTTTTTGCATAGAAAAATATTTATTTAAAAAATGGTTTATAAATGTGCTGCCATTGATTGCAAATCTGGATACTCTTCAGAAGAAAAAAAGTTAAATGTTACATATCATTCATTCCCTTTAAAAAATGAAGAACTTTTATGTAATTGGTTAAAAAACATAGCTAGGAAAAATTTTAAACCCTCAAAATACTCAAAGTTGTGCTCACTCCATTTTAAAGCAGATGATTTTATTAAAGTTTCTCATGATTCAAACCAAAGACGCAAAAGAAAAAGAGATAGTGAGCACTTATGTTATAGAAGACTAAAACCTGGTGCTGTTCCTTCAATTTTCAAAAATATTCCTTTGTATTATACAAATAAAGATATACCTTTAAGAAGCGGTAATGCTCTTTCAAAAACTAGGCATGATAATGAATCAGCAATACTGCAAAAACAGTGTGAAAATTTTTTGCAGTCTGACAATTTAAAAAATTTTGATGATTTGTTAGAAAAACTTTCATGCACAGTTTTGTCTCCACAGTTTGTTTTATATAAATCAGAAGCAGGAATTTCTTTAATATATTTGTCTATTGAACAACCATTCTCAATTTTGTTTTCCATAAACATTGATAAAGATCTGCATGTGCAAATCTATCATGAAAAAAAACTTATTCCTCCTTCTTGTTACCATCACATTTTGTCTTCTGAGAAAGTAACACTATTTTCTGAAGTAGAAAATTTAATAGCCTTTGCAAAAAATTTAGACCAAAACATCACAACATTAATGGAAACAATTAAAGCAAAATTATTAAATCTAATAGAAAAATACATTGATTTGTGCCAGGATGACTATAAAAAAAAACCATTGAATTTTATATTGGAGCAATTGAAATTACTTTTTATTACTAAAAAACAACGTCGCTATTCAGTAGAAATGTTGGTCATGTCTTACATAATGCATGCAATTAGTTCTAAGGCATATGAAAGGCTATGTCAAGAGCAAATTATTATATTACCTTCAGTGAAAACGTTGAGAAAAATAACAATGAATCTAGACCAAAGAACTGGACTTGATGATTCTGATTATCTTAATATAAGATTTTCAAAGTTAAACTTTTTTGACAGAAATGTTCTCTTGATGATTGATGAAATATATCTTTCAAAACGTGTCGAATCAAGTGGAGGACAGGTTTTTGGCTTGACTGAAAGTTGTGCTGTAGCTGCCACAGCTTTGTGTTTCATGATTAAGTCTTTATCTAGTGGCTATCAAGATATGGTAGGAATTTACCCAATTAAAAATTTAAAAGCTGAAACACAAAAAGCTTGTTTTGATAAAGTTATGCTACTTGTTCATGAAATTGGATTTAATGTTATTGGAATCTGTGTTGACAATGCTTCTGCAAATAGAAAGTTTTTCAAAGATTTTCTTTGTAATGGTGCATGGAAAGCATCCATTCCAAACAAGTATACAGATGGAAAAATCTTTTTAATATTTGACCCTACTCACATAATTAAGAATATATATAATAACTTAGTGAACAGAAGAGTGTTTGAAATGCCTTGTATGACTCCCATACTTGATACTCCACTTACAGCCAGTTTTGCAGATATAGAAAAAGTTTACAATCTTGAATGCCAAAAACCTTTAAGGATTGCCCATCGTCTAACAGAAACAGTTTTAAAACCCAATAGTATAGAAAAAGTTAATGTTAAACTTGCTCTGGCTGTGTTTCATGAGTCAACTGTGATTGGATTAAAGGAATATGGATTTCATGAAACTGCTTCTGCTATTGATTTGTTTTTGAAGCTGTGGAATATTTTAAATGTTTCAACATCAGAAATTGGAAAGCATAAACGGGATATTTCTCGTGACCCAGTTCGATCCATTGCTGATTGGAAGTTGAAATTTTTGACGGACTTTGGCCATTATGTTAGTTTTTGGAAAAATTCAAATGTAAGTATGTTTTGCAAACTTTTTTTGTTTAAAAATATAAAACAGATTTCATACCTATATCTGATATGTTAATTTTCAAGAGTAGTGTCATAACGTAAGTTTTTAATTGAAACAAAATTATTAGATCAGCTGCTTGCAATTTATTGTATTCACATCCGACTGGCTGTTTGCAAAATCTTTGTATTACTTAATGATCTTTCTGTGATTTTCTTTGTTACAATGTTTTCATTGTTATGTTTATATGGGTATTTTCTTAATATCTTTTTTTTTTTCTATTCAGCAACCTGGATTAACTGAACACACTTCCCGTGCTTTGCATCAAACATGTGAAGCAATAACGCAGATGTCAAAATACTTGTTGGAAAACTGTGGCTTCAATTATGTGCTGTTGGGAAAAATTCAATCAGATATGATTGAACGAAGATTCAGCCGAATTCGTCAACTCAGTGGAGCAAATTATTATATTTCTATGAGACAACTTCAAGAAAGTGACAGGAAAATCCGCTCAATCTCGTTGTTGAAATATTCGCAAATATCTATCGCTGAGATTGATATCATAGTCAAAACAAAATGCACTAGTAACAATAAATTAATGGCCACAGCAGAAGCCTTGCAAGCTGAGCTACTATTTAATATATTGCCGACAGAAAATGATGCAGCTGTTATATTTTATGTTACCAGATACTGTTGCAAATCACTGGTTAAATCAACAAGATGCGTTGAATGCAAAACAGCTACTGTTGCAACCATAGTTGAATATGTTCCTCCTTTAACAACAACTATGCATGAGTATGCAAACAAATTTTTTGATGGCATAAATCGTGGGGGTCTTTGGAAACCAACAACCGAGTTATATGAAATTGGTTGTCTTTGTTGGAAGGTTTTTGCTGAACTTTGCAATAGTGACTTGAAAAAGTCATTTTTAAGTGCCGAAAAACAGCAGGAAATTTTTAAAGAAATTGTAAACATATCTTATTTTAATGATGATGTTGCTTTTCGGTCGCTTCCAGTATTGTGTAGCAACGGGCACAATATTGTAGAAGGAGTGTCAATACGTTTCTACAATTGCATGTGCAAAAATTTAATTCGCCAATTAACGGAAAAGGGGCGTAGAGGTACTAGTGCCAAAATTAGAAAACTTAATAGTAATTAAACTGTAAATACTCCCAGTTAAAATTATTGATTTTTGCAAATATTATTACTATTTTTTTTTAGATAACGTCTAGCTATGCGTAAAAATAATAATTCGTTTGTTGTTGTCCGGATTTAAACATTTAGTAATGTTACTGTTTTTTATAAACCATTTAAACTCGTCAAGCTTCTAAAATTTGCCGAAATTCATTAATGTTTTGCTTTTTTTAAGTTTAGGTTTGTGTTACTTTGTATCACATCCTGAAGTATATTTTTGTTAAAGCTACTGTTACATAAACCACCTTAAAACGTTGCAAATGAACTGTAAATTGCAGTCCAGTTACTTATAAAATATTGTTATGTAGTTTTTTCATTCTTCTGTTTTGGTCTTTCATTTTCTAGTACTTGTGTACATATCAAACGTACTTTATGATTGATCTTAGTTACCTACAAGCTTTCTACAAGCTTCTCCCAAAACCAAGCTTGTCACAACGTTTATGCGTTCGATAATAGTTTTTACTTTACTCATGTATGCATTTTATTTTTTCATATATATTTTTATCTAATTGTTTATTACATATTTTTGTTATTCTATTTTAGAAGTTGATGTTATTCTACTGTTTGTTTTTCAATATAGCCTTTTAGTTTGATTGTAGCTTTTTAAATCATGCTTATACCAAATCAGAGAAATAGTCGCTAGACTAAGATGATGTTTATCATAGAATCTCATTCGTACTAAATTCAAGTCGACTAAAAAAGAACATTTTTGGATCAACTAGGCTGTGGGCCGACCCAAACATTTCCGCTGCAAATATCAATCAAGTAAAGCTTTAATTTAACCAATTTATGCTTTTAAAAAAAGCATCAATATTTTTTTTCTAAAAAGACAATTTTACTGCAATGGCCTACTTTTGTACACTCGTAATTTCTCGTTTCCAGTCCAGGTTCTATTATTTAGGAGTCCATGCTTCTGGATATTTACTTTCTGTAACCTGTTGTCAAAACTCAACTGTAGAGTGGCATTTATGAAAGTTTTTTAGAGCCAGGTCTTCCTGCAATTCGATCAGTTCCAATTCTGCTGTAGGCATGTTTGTTGCAAAAGGTTGATGAACTGGACAACCATCATTGATTACATCGATGTCGAATGGATTTACAAGGAACGTAAAGCATGACTTAAGCTCCTGCAAATCGCCAAATCTGGATTGGAACTCCTCCCACAGTCCTTGCAATTTATCTTTGTATTCCTTAATTTTGTGTTCTGTCATTACTTCTGGAATTTCGTTTACTGTTGTTTTGAGGTTGGGAAAATGACAGAATGTTTTTAAATATATGTCTCTTTGAAAAATTTTAATTTTGGTTTGGAAGCTGAAAACTGTTTCGGCAAGGTCTGATATAATCGTTTCAGTACCCTGCAGTGCAAAATTAAGAGTTTGCAGATGTTTCATTATATCGGTGAGAAACATCAGGTCTTGTATCCACGCATTATTTTTTAGCTGAGGATAACATTTTTTCTTTTCTTCAAGAAAAAAATTGATAGGCTGTAACAATTAGTGATGGGACGATACCAAAATTTTTAACGATTCCGATTCTACCCAATTATCCCAATTTCCGATACGATTCTCGATACGATTCCGATTCCTGGCTATTATTACATATAGATATTACTATTAATGTGTCCAGGTATTAACATATCTAATTCAGATATACATGTAAGTTGAAAATTGATGAGGAAAGTTTATCATCTTGCTATCCTTTACAATATGTTAGGTAACAATGTATTGGGAAGGTTTTACAGAAATACATCTAACAATAATTCCATTTTAACAACACAAAGATGCAATATTGAGTTCCCAGTATCAATGTAAAAAATATAAATAATTCCATTTTAATGAAAATACACTTTATTTAGTTGATAATAAAAATAGCCTATGCATTTAATCATAGTCGAATTCAAGCACTCGCAAATTATAGTGCAAAAATACAAGCATCTCTCGAGTTGTTGGTTCTAAACTGAAAAACAAATACAAAAAAGAAAAGATTAACTAAGGGATAAAAATAGGCAAAAGAACTTAAAAACAACAAGAAAAATACGCAATGATTAAATAGTTAAACGGGTTACAAATCTTTTTGTTGTGATATTGTGCAATAGATGACGTAGTGTTTTCTTAAACGCTTAATCTTAATCAGCGCCTTCTGCTCGAACAATTATTGGACACGCGCATCTCCAAGCATAATTGTTACAAGTTAAATATGCGCCTTT
The DNA here is from genome assembly GCA_963680785.1 of Diplosoma virens. NCBI lineage: Eukaryota > Metazoa > Chordata > Ascidiacea > Aplousobranchia > Didemnidae > Diplosoma > Diplosoma virens. Next base: position 5,667,985 of record OY796890.1, on the reverse strand, counting down.
ATTTTGGTTCATCAGTCAGTTCAAAGTTATCAAGCTACTACAGCAAACGAACTAAAAGCATTCTATTTCGATACGGTTGTTTTTTGGCTAAGTGATTTTTGTGAATTTTAACTATTGTTTTTTAATAAACCTGTGTATTCGTGCAAAGATACAACAGGCAAAAGTGGCGACGAGGATTCAAGGAACTCAACTGCGTCAAGAAAGAAAAAAAGAAAATTTGTTGAATTTGCATTAACAGCTTGAATTGTCAAAATGAGTGAAATTTCTGAACTAATTTTGTTGTTAAATAAGCAACACCAAGAGCAAATGACAATGCTTCAAGAGCAGCTGAAAACGTTACAAAGCAGCTTGAACAACCCGCGAGAAAATGTTCCAACACCGATGGCAAGTTTTCAACCATTCGATTCCACATCTGAGTTATGGACTGATTATTTGGCAAGGTTCCGAACATTCGTCACTGCTAACTCTATTCCCGACAACAAGCAAGCACAAATTTTTCTTACCAACCAATCTAACTCCGTTTACAAAATGCTTAGCAACTTAGCGGCTCAGCAACAACCTGTCAAAAGCATACATGAGCTAACCATGAATGATATTCAGACGTTTATGGCAGAGCAGTTCGACCCAAAACGATTTGTTGTCAGAGAACGTTTCAAGTTCTGGTCTGACATGAAACGCAAGAAAAGAAAACCGCCTGCTTCAGGTGTGGAAATTCTGGACATTTTAGCAAAGCTTGTCCCCACATTAAAGCTATTTGCAGCTTCTGCAAGAAAACAGGTCATCTGCAATCTGTATGCATGTCTCGACTAAGAGATAATAAGCTTGTGAAAAAACAGGTAAAATTGGTGCACAAAGTCCGATGTTCTGTTTCACCCATCTATCAAACTATTAGACTTAATGACCGCAGAATTAAGTTTGAAATTGATAGCGGAGCCAGTGACACATTTTGCTGTGAAGCGACGTGGCAAACGCTGGGTAAACTCACTCTACAACCTGTAACAATTCAATATCAAGTTGCTGAAGGTAGCCCGCTACCCGTCGTGGGACAATTCCAATCAACTGCAAGTATTGATGGAAAATCACCTGACGTGACCTTTCCTGTAATTGTCACTAAGGTGCCCAATCTAAATTTACTAGGTCGTCTGGCGATGATGAAGTTGAAACTCACCAACTTAACTGATCACTTCAGAGAAAACCTAAGTTGTGCTGAATCTACTGCAACGATAGAGCACGTCACTACAAGTGGTCCAGAAAACTCATTAGATGCGGCATGTATTCAATTATGTGGAGAGTTTCCTACTTTATTTGAATCTACATTGGGTTGTCTAAAAGATTTTTCACTGGACATACGGTTTAAACATGAAGCTAAACCTATTTTCAAGAAGCCAAGACCTGTTCCGTTCTCAATCCTACAAGATTTAAACGAAGCATACGAAGCAGGAATTAAGAGAGGTGTATGGGAGCTTACAGATTTTAACTCGTACGGCACCCCCGTGGTTCCTATTCGAAAGTCTCCTTTGCCAGGTCAAGCAAAAGCAAGCATCCGAGTTTGTGGAGATTATTCGGTGACTGTAAACTCGCAACTGGAAGACCATCGTCAACCAATCCCTCTCCCAGAAGATCTAATGCGCAAGCTAGGACGTGGTTACTGCTTTAGTAAGATTGATCTAGCTAATGCATATAATCAAATCTGTCTTTCTCCTGACAGCCGGAAGAAGCTGGCTCTCAGCACTCACAAAGGAGTTTTACTTCAGAAAAGACTTCCTTTCGGAATTAAATCCGCACCAGGGTATTTCCAAGAAATCATGGAACAGTTAACGCAAAATTTCCGAGGAGTTGCCGTGTATTTCGATAATATTTTGGTAAGTGGTGACAACGCAAAAGATCATTTGATGAACCTGCGAGCTTTGTTCAAAAGACTAGAAGAAAAAGGTCTTCGCTGCAACCGTGAAAAATGTGTTTTCGCCCAAGTATCAATTGATTACCTGGGTCACACTTTATCAAGTCGAGGAATTGCAAAAGGGTCCAAAGTTGATGCCATACTAGAAATGCCTACACCCAAGAACATTTCTACGTTAAAATCTTTTTTAGCATCTGTGCAGTTTTATTCTAAATTTTTACCTCCATATTTTTCGGAAATCACCGGTTGTACAAGCTTACACGCAAAGGACAACAGTGGAAGTGGGGTGAAGTAGAAGCGACATCTTTCAAAAAGATCAAACGATTACTATGCACAGAGACTGTACTTGCGCACTATGACCCATCTCTTCCGTTGGGTTTATCTTGTGACGCCTCAGAATGCGGAATTGGAGCGGTATTATTTCATCGCTTTGCAGACGGAAGCGAGCGTCCGATTCCCAATATTTCTAAAATCTTATCGGCGACACAAAGACGCTACAGCCAAATACAGAAAGAAGCACTATCCTTAGTGTACGCTTTGAAGAAATTTCATCAGTTTCTCTACGGTCGTAAGTTCATTGTGGTTACCGATCACAAACCTTTAGTGACCTTGTTTGCCCCTGATAAAGGTACTCCTGCAATGGCCGCGAATCGACTTGCACGATGGGCATTACTAGTCCATCAATATGACTACACGGTGGAATACCGTAGAAGCAAGGACCATAGCAATGCCGATGCTCTTAGTCGCTTGCCATTTTTAAATGACACAAGTTTTGATGGGGAGGAGATGGAAGATGATGTCGATAGCGTTTGTTTAGTTCGAACAATCAGTCGTCAAATCAAGCCTGACAATCCATTGCTTGTGGTCAGAGAGACTGCCAAGGATCCAATTCTTTCCCAAGTAATGCGATTTGTGAAGGAAGGATGGCCGCATGCATTTTCGGAAGAGCTTAAAGACTTCAAAAAGTTGGAAAATTCGTTGTCAACAGAGAATGGTTGCGTTTTTTACGGCTTACGGGTAATAATTCCTTCAACCCTACGTAATCATATTCTTAAATTATTACACCTTGGACATTTCGGCATGCAACGGATGAAACAACTTGCCAGGTCAACTGTCTATTGGCCTAGAATTGACTTTGACATTGAGGATTTATGTCGCAAATGCACTTCCTGTGGCCAATTTCAAAATAAGCGGGATAAACCTTCAATCCATCCGTGGATGATGCCAGAAAAACCATGGTCAAGACTCCACTTGGACCATGCGATCAACTTTCTGGGAAGAAACTGGTTAGTCCTTGTAGACGCTTATTCAAAATATCCTTGCATTCATCCAACAACCTCAACGTCTTCGAAAAGTACTACTGCTATACTTGAACAAGAATTTGCTCATTTCGGATATCCCCACACGTTGGTGACCGATAATGCCACAACATTCATGTCTCAAAAGTTCCAAGCTTGGTGCAAACAACGAGGCATTGTACATCTCACCGGAGCACCTTATCATCCAGCAACAAACGGTGCTGCCGAGCGTTTGATACAATCGTTCAAACAGGCATTGAGAAAATCCTCGTTACCTCCAAAGGAAGCTTTGCAAGAATTTCTAATGCAATATAGAAGAATTCCTTTTGCATCGGAACTGTCACCAAGCGAATTGTTGAATGGAAGAAGAATACGCACCAAAATTGACACTTTGGTTCCATCCATTCCGCATCTCCTGCAGGGAAGACAGTCAAAACAAGCGAGCAAGCATTCAAATGCTGAAGACTGGGAAGTGGTTTCGAAAGTCGAACTTCATTACTCACTAGGAGACCCTTGTTACGCACTGTACTTCGGCCCTAGAAGAGATCGTGACCCACGATGGGTGCCTGCGATAGTTACGAAAGTCCATGGTACACGAAGCGTCAATGTACGAGTCATTCCTCGAGGACCAACTTGGAGAAGACATCTTGATCAACTTCGACCTCGATACGGTTCGGATCAAGATGATGATCCCTGTGAAATCCCAACGAGCGTTTTGTCTACAGAAACACTTCCAGCCGGGACTGACCACGCATCTAGTTCTTCTTCGATGAACCAACGCAACAATCCGAGATTACCAACCGGAGACGAGTACGGGCGATACAATCCACGACGATCAGCGAGAACAAAGAGACCTCCAAAAAAATATTGTTGCTAATATGTATATATATTTTTTTGTCGTAGTTTATTTGGGGAGGTGTTGTGATATTGTGCAATAGATGACGTAGTGTTTTCTTAAACGCTTAATCTTAATCAGCGCCTTCTGCTCGAACAATTATTGGACACGCGCATCTCCAAGCATAATTGTTACAAGTTAAATATGCGCCTTTATTTTGGTTCATCAGTCAGTTCAAAGTTATCAAGCTACTACAGCAAACGAACTAAAAGCATTCTATTTCGATACGGTTGTTTTTTGGCTAAGTGATTTTTGTGAATTTTAATTATTGTTTTTTAATAAACCTGTGTATTCGTGCAAAGATACAACACTTTTTGTTTGAATTTCAAGTTTTTTTCCATTGCTTACACTAATGTTACCAAATAAGGAATAGATTTATTAGACAAACAGAGAACCATAAAAATTTATTAACATAATTAAAGAGTTTTTTATGCGTTCTTTTAATCCAATAAATTATTTCGTATTTGGTAACGACTAAATTTACTAACAAAATGTTACCAAATAACAAATAAATTTATTGGATTAATAGAACGCATAAAAAAAATCTCTTAATTACTTAATAGCATTTTTAAGGTGCTCTGCTTGTCTAATAAATTTATTCGTTATCGGTAACATCAGCGCAAGCAACAGAAAAAAACTTGCGGTATTTTTCTTGTTGTTTTTCAGTTCTTTTGCCAACTTTTTATTACTTTGTTAATCTTTCCTTTTCGTATTTGTTTTTCAGATTTTTGATTGACTTCTGAAGAGCCTAATAGACGAAACAAACTGTTGAAATAATATTCATGGTTTCTAGTTTAAAAGTTTATCATAATAACCACTATGACTTAACCTTCATTGAGTAGTTTTCTCATGCACCATGCGTGCCGACCAAAATGAATTTGTAGAAAAATGTTTATATACTCTATAATACTTATTATGACGTTATAAGTTTCGTACGTTTGCAAAACTTGAAACCTGTCGTTTATGGGTACGCGACAATTTGGCGGCGAGCCAATTTGGCGGGAAAATAAATAAAAATGATTTACCTTTACTAGCGTTGAAGCGACAGCAAAAAAAGTTTTGTTATGTCACAAAGGCAATTGAAAAAACATATTATAGATATTATAAAACTTAAATAATGCGCGGCTTCTGGACCGCTCTGTATAATTAGTTATTTGGAGACTTTTGGCATCAACGCGGAAGCTGTACGGATGCATTCATTTGTAGTTTAAAACTTGTACTTTATATTTTTTTCTCGTAATAGAAATTTATTTTTACTGAACGAATTAGTTCACCTATGCCATATAGGGTATTCCGATTTTTCACTAATTCAGTCTGCATTTAATTGTTTCGCTAAAATGCTCTTAAAGTTGAAAACCTTGGACCAATGGTTCGAAAAATTCGAAAACGTAGCCTACTAGTAAATATGCAAAAATCTAAAATTCATGAAAAATTTCATTGTTTTATGTATTTCAACATTCACAAAAAAACTATATATTACTTGTGATTGTTGTCAATTGTTTCATAGTTGGTCTTTTTTTGCTAACGTTTCTTGTATAAATGCAGAACTTGTAGTTTATTTAACTTTTTTATTTTCGTGTTGAGTAACTTTGCAGTTAATTTGCTTTTAATACGGTTTGTATTGCTTTTTCAAAAAATTGCCAAGAATAAACTATACGGTACGCTCTAAATGTGGTATCACAAGTTACAATATGATTTATCTATATACTTAGTTGAAAAAATATTGTTTACGTTGTAGAACTCGAAATTGCAGCTTTAAAAGCAAAAAATCAAAATAGCCTTAGCCTACTGCGTGCACGCATTTTTTTAAGTTTCGCATCCCGGTTGTTTAGGTATCCTGACTTGGACGAAGATTGAAAATTACTTTTTGTCCAAGACACAAATAAAGCTAGATGCGTACAGGGCGCGGTTGTGCGATTTGCGACAGTCGCGACGCGACAACTGCTATACCTGCGGCTCGTATAACTGCAGACAGAAAGCGGCGTAGTCGCTCGCGGTCAACGCATGGTAAGAATTTTTTCTGTGGTTACTAGGGCAAAACTTTCTACCGCAAGTAGGCTATTTTCAAGTGTTGACTTTTCTTTAGATTAATAAGTGTAGCTGCCAGCTGGCTAATTCGTCGCACTTATATAATAGAACAAAATTACTTTTTCTTACTGGTAAGTAGCCTTATTATGAACAAAGTGCAAAATCAAATGATAAAAAGAGAACTTGAATGCAATTACCTAGAAAACACTTAATTTAGTAATTTAATAAAATAATAAAAAGTTGGCCTAATGAAAATTTACAATAAATTTAAAGTCATAAATCTAATATTTGCTTAAAATATCAGTAATCGATATACTCTATATACTCTATTTTTAACCAACTGCGAGGTAATCAAGTTGGCGGTAATGGCCCTTCCCACCTTGAATAATTTTAATTTTTTGGATTCATGAAATTTATTCATTTAAATGTAAAATGTTCAAGGTTATTTATATTTTCTTACCAAGAGAGAGAGAGAGGTGATATTGTTTTTAACTGAAAAAGTTTGTCGTTTATCATTGAATAATAAAACATCTAAAAAATACTGTTTTACTTTTACTGTTTTACTTACCAAGAAGAAGGCGCTGATTAAGATTAAGCGTTTAAGAAAACACTACGTCATCGATTGCACAATGTCACAACAGCTGATTAGGTTACTTTTTAGCAGCAGCTACTCGCGAACGCGTCCTTCCACTAGCTTCGAAAAGAACGAATGCAAGCTGCTGACTTCTTCCATATAAACACATAATTAAAATGAACACTTTTGTTGTCTCTGGTAATGGCCGACAGAGGCCTAACCAAGATCCTTAAAAAACTGAAATCGAGACCATTAATAATGTTACTGAATTAGCGAACCGTAAATGAGCGGGCATTTTAATTGGATTTTTTTGTTGGTGATGGGCCAGCCTGTCTCTTGCCTCAATCATGTTTGCCTACAATGCTGTCGACAAAAAATATTTTTACATTATTTTTTAAATAGATCTCATTGAACTAACTTTAAAATTACCGGTTAGTAAATTTTTGAATCAAGCAATTCCAAATTATGGAAAACGAATTTTGCAATGTTCTTTCAAACGAAAGAATAACTTCTCTTGTAAGAGCCTGGTTACATGAAGATACACCCAATTTCGATTATGGTGGATACGTAGTTGGGCAAAAACCAAGTGTAGCCCAACTTTTAATAAAGTCCGTTGGAGTTGTCGCTGGAAAGCCGTTTTTCGATGCTGTTTTCAAAGAAGTCAATTGTGAAGTGGAATGGTTTATTGAAGAAGGCAAATTAGTATCTGATGGATTTCCACATAGAATAGCATTAGTGCGTGGAAGATGCAAAGACATTCTTTTAGGAGAACGAGTTGCATTGAATTGTCTTTGTCGAATGAGTGGTATTGCAACAATTGCACGGAATTATCTCGAAAAAGCCAAAAATGCTGGTAAGTGATACAATATTAAAGTGTAGTGGTTGATTATTTTATTATATTAGCAACTATCTAAATAGCTTAAATTATAAATTTTAAGATTTTACTGCATTTTTACCCTTCAATTGTAACTTTTTTTAAATGCAAAAACCCCACCAATCTTTTTACAGTACTTTTGTTCTTGCTGCTGTTTGATTTACAAACTTTGTTATAAGCAGTAAGCCTATGTGACAAATTAAATATATATAAATAAAAACAAGTATGGTTGCTCTTTATATTTAAATTTGCCTGAAGCATTTGTACTGTTGATCACTTTGGCTTGCAAAAATGTGCAATCATTTAATATACATTCATTTGCAGAAGTATAGGACCACCTCAGTTGTAATGACATTTTGTGGCAAAGCTTGAACTAATCCATCACTAAATTGTCCAAATTACAGTATTTCATCAAAGAAACATAATATTGCCTCATAGTCAATTATTGAATCATTATAATCATCTTTCCCAAATTTCAAATATATAATTGCAACCTGTTGCAATGCAGATTAATGTATGTTTGAAAGGTATTCTTAATGTTTTTAAAAGCAGAGAAAAATGGACATTTTGTGGCAAAACTTGAACTAATCCATCCTTACATCGTCTAAATTACATTATTTCATTAAAGAAACACATTATTGCCTCATAGTCAATTATTGAATCTTTCAAAAATTTTAAATATATAGTTGCAACCTGTTGCAGTGCAGATTAATGTATAGTTGAAGGGTATTCTTAATCTTTTCAAAAGCAAGGAAAAAAAACCTTTATTATTGGCAGATGAATGTGCTCAGATAGTGGCTTTGCATATGGAAAGACTCTCAAGGAGGCAGGTAGCAAAGACTACAATGTAGCAAAAGTTCAGTCCACTGTGCCATAGAAAAGTTTAAGAAGCATGAAATTTATGATGACATGAAAAAAACTGGTAGACCCATAAAACATTATGAAGAGATGATTATGCCATCCGACAAGCTGTCGTGTGATCCACCACTAGTTCTTGTCATAAAATATGTACTAATTTGCTAGAAAATGGTATAGACATTAGTATTAACATGGTTTAATGTTGTTTGAGCAAGGAGTTTGGTTTAAAATCCAATAAGCCAGCTGCAAAACCTGGTCTCACTTCTGCTATGAAAAAAGAAGAGATTATCTTTTGCCAATAAACATCTTCATTGGACTGTGAAAAAATGGGAACTGTTTTATGTTCTAATGAATCTACAGTTCAGCAGTTTGAAGTGTAAAAGAGACATGTTTGGAGATCAAAATGGCAAAAATTCAATGTGAAATACATTGTCAGAACAGTAAAACAAACCCCAAGCCTGATGGTTTGGGCGGCCATGAGCAAATATGGGACTGCTGGATTATATTTTTGCCCCAGGCACCACAATGAATGGCCTAAAATATATTTAGCTGCTTCAGGAAAAGCTGAATAATCACGTGGTGGTGCATAACATCTCTATATTCATTCATGATGCAAGGCCATATCATAGATCAAAAGTGGTTTCTGAATATCTTTGGAAAAACAAGGTGAAAGTTCTTGACTGGCTTGAAAACAGTCCAAACTTGAACTTCATCGAAAACTTGTAGAGTTACATAAAAAATAAGGTGGCAGAAAAACAACCATTCAGTGCTAAAGAACTTGCAACTGCAATAGAAGTTTGGGTGAAAGAAATCAGCACCGATTACTGTGCATTTGTAGTAAAAAGTATGCCAAGTCATTTTGCTGCAGTAGTGCAAGACAAAGGTGAACACACAAAATATTAAAAACAGCCTTCTTTTTAGATAAAAAGTAATATTAAAGTGCTGCTTTAAATATTTGTCATTTGATCTAATTGTGTTTGATTGCCAATAAAGCTTTCTTTTTTGATGTAGAAGTGATTTACCTTATTGTAGCTTAAAAAACTTGGAAAATTTTAGAGTGGTTCTATATTTTTCCAAATGACTGCATTTAGTGGCTCAAAAGTCTGGATCCATAAGCAAACCACTAATTATTTTTCTTATTTTTCAGATTTTTTAACCAATATAAGAAAAGCTAACAATCGCAGAAAAAATAGAACTTATACTTTTGTATGTAAAAGAGGGTTATAGCCTGCATTCAATTGCAGATACTTTTTAAAAAATCTTATAACAGACCAAGAATATTACTAGCATTAAAAGATAACATCACACAAGAAATTAAAATTATGAGAAGAAATTCTTGAAAACGTCCAAAAATCTTGTGTTTTTGTAAACAGTAAGGTTATGGTTAAGTTTTTGGGTCTTTTCAAGAAGTTACTGTAAGCAATTTTTAGGTAAAACTAACCCAGAATTTCCCCTACAGCACTAGTATGGAATAAAAAAGAAAACAAGGAGAAAAGGATTTCAAAAAGTGATAGCAATAGCAGGAGATCCAGATTAGTTTCATAAATAAAAGTCGCCTATGATGACTTCATGAAGAGACCCAAATTTTTATAAATAAATCAATTTCCAATTTTTTATAATAAATTGCCTATGGGTCCAGACTTTTAGGACTTTCTGAATGTACTGGTATATGGTGTAACCTAACTTTTAGATAAACAATTGCATTAGTATTGCTTTCCAAAGTTCTTATTAGAACCAAATTTATTCTTAATGTTTTAATCACAATCTTTTTATTTCTTAAAGTTTTTAATACACTTTATTTGAATATGATACTTCTCTTATGCTGACTGGTTGAAACTATTCTGCATTTAAACATTTAATTAAGTTTAAATTATCTTTATCAAATTTTTAATTATAAAATAATTAAATATTATATTCACTTCAAAATTTGGTAACCTTAATGTTAAAAATTGAAAAGTCAGATAAAAATAACCAATTACATGTTAACTTTTGAAGATACTTGTGTTAGACTTCATAACATTTATGTTTATTAAACCAGAAAAGAGAAAATATCACTATTTTCCATACTCTGTTAAAATTTTAAGCCTTTTAAAAATGGTTGTGTTTTAATCAAAATAAAAGCATTTTTGTAGTTTATTGTTGATGGCTTATTTTGAAAAAATCTGCTAAAGTTATTTAGCTCATGGTAATCCAAGTGGGAGTTTGCAGTGTATTTTTTTGGTGTCTTTTAAGAAGTGACTGTAAGCAATTCTGTTTGTAAAACTAACCTAAAATCCCCTTGTGCTAGTGTCTTTTCTTGAAAAAATCTTTTTTTCTTGGTTTCTTTCTTATACCCTTTTGGTGCTTTAAGGGATTTCTGGTTTGTTTCACCAACAAAAAACAGCTACACTCCCTTCCTGAAGAGACCTTTTTTTCTGTATCCTGCTAAATAATTTTAAAGTAGTGATGGAATGTTTAATTGGAATCAAGAATCAAAAGAATAGATGAATTTTTTGGAATCAGAATTGAAAGGTCTTTGACTAAAATTTCAATTCTTCAAATTAATTTCTAATTTATTCATGTACAGTATTTGTCTTTTATTGCCTATCCTGCATATTGCCTATTCCCTAATTTATTCATGAAAAAAGGGTGGACAAACTATGGCCTTCTGTACTTGCATTTACTAATTTGGAGTTATTTTTTATTTATTTATAACAAGACATCTCAAGAATTGCATTATTTGCTTAATTATAAGAAACTGCATATTTCTGAGCATCAAGATTTAAAAATTTAAATAATATCTTTAGTTTTAGAGATGATTTGAAATTTTGAAACATTCTCCAATAAACTATGTTTTGCAGAACTATGCATGATTAACTTAGCATATTATGTTTTCATGAATAATAATATTTTTTACTTTTCCAGTAACCATCTGACAATTTTATAGGATGAAACAGACTGTTGAGGTTTTTTAAAAGTGCTTAAAAAAATTTAGTATTATGTATTCATATATCCTTTTTCAAATATAATTTTTCTCCTTAAATAAGGATCAAGATTTTATTTAAATAAAGATGCAACACGTGTTTGTATTTTTTAAACAGTGATTGAATAAATTTTGTATTAAAATATTGCTCTGAACTTTTTATTGAGCACTTTGCAAGGAAGATCAAATCACTTTTTTAATACCTATATAATCTTAAATTTACAATGGCTAATGGTGAACAATTTAAGACAATTAGAGTAAAGGTACTGTACATCAATTATCTAACTGATAAAACAAGATGCTTTAAAAAAAACATTTTGCAAATATTATAAAAACAAAGTAAATTTTAAATAATAAGAATCAGAATTGAAATTGGCATCGGAATTGAAAATTTTGTTGGAATCGGAATCATAAAAACGTCCCATCACTAATTTTAACCCTAATCAAAGGTCCTTACTTGCCTCTCACAACCTTTTTTTGTCATTATTAGATGTTTAATGTCAAAAACACCACATTAAACTTTTTTAAAGATAGTTTCAAGCCAACTGTGATGCTAGCTCTAGCTATTTTGAAAAGTGATCTGTAGAAAGTCAAGAACTTGGATGACTTTAAATTAGTCAACTAATTATTAATTTTATATTTTGTTTGATAGCTAATTTTTTAATCTTTTTATCATGTTTATATGTCTTATTACTGCAAAATTTAATGCAACTGGTAGTTTACAATAGTCCACAAATAGCACAACCTAAAAAGTTAACTCTAAAGTTCTTGTGACATAAACATGTTATTTTTCTTTGACAGTGGAGGGAAAACTAAAATTACGATCTGTAATTTTCAAAGACAAAAACACCTTTTCAACAACAATTTAAAATGACAACCTTTTTTTCAGAATAATTATGGTAATTTTGATGTTCTTTTATGAGCCACTTTGTTCAGTCCTACAACCTAACTTTGTGTTGTTTTTGTTGCCTCTCCTTCAAAGATATCTTCGAGGAGTCATTTCCCAAAGAAAACAATTTATTGATAGATTCCAAGTTTTGGATACCCCTGCTGCTTTCTAAGGTTTTTTACAGACTAGTGGCATGGTGTTTTCTTGTACTTCACCTCAATTAAAGAGGTGATTAGTGTCACTTGTGTTTGTTAAGCATAGTGTGCAGTATAGCATGTAAGTTTACTGTATTTTGGTAACTTTTTAAAAATGGTCATTTATTAGCTTTGAGCTGTGCCAGTTCTCAACTTTAGATTTTGCTCACGATTTGCAGACCCTCATCTATTACACAAAATCTTTAAAAAAAGAAGTGATTGTTTCAAGATTTCAGAGTCTGAATCATATGGAGTCCAACTTTTAACAGTATTGGAGCTGACGTTGAAATTGGTTAACTGCTTCTTGAATCTTAGTTTTCTTGGAAGTCATGTTATCTTAACCATGTTTTTGGTATTTTGTTATGAAAAATAAATATGATAATGAAATTGAAAGATATATAAATCTGAATGAGTATTCAAGGATTCTTGAGTTGGCTTTCTAAGAATCTTAAATGTTAAAGTCAGCAAACCAAGAAAAGCTTGAAATTGAACTGGTATCTTTGTACTTGTTTGTAAAATAGGCTAAATAATTTTCTATCATAAAAAATAAGATACATGCTTGATTACAATGTGCTTTTTGTTTAGAATGCATACAAATTATAACAAAGAAGCTATAGTTGCCTTTTATTTCAATAAATACGTTTTTAAAAAATGCTTAAAAATATTTCATTAGTTCAGTATTTCAGTCAAAACAATTTTTCAGTGTTTATGACAAAATTAATATTATAACCACAAAAACAGTTTTCAAACTACAAATAAATTGTCATGAGCTACAGGTTGCGCTTGTAAAATCAAAAATGTTATTCATCATATTTACCCTTACAATGAGCATTTATTGTTCATTTTGTGTAATTTTTTGCTCATTACTATTATATTTTTAACAACTCTTTAAAGTGAAATTATATTTTTAACAACTCTTTAAAGTGAATAGTTGAATAATAATTTGTGTTATGAATTGTTAATACAGAAATAATTACAGTGCAATACATGTTTCCCAATACTTTACCATTTCTAAAAGAGGGTAAATTTTATAGAAACCAGCTCACACTTACTCTTTTTGACTACGTATATTAATTTAATCCTTAGCGTTATTTTATACTGCTGACAAAGTGTTTGGCTGCAATAACCTTCAGTTTTCTATTCGAATAAGAAACTGAAGATGTGATATAATAGTGAAACGTTTTATGGCTTTTTCCAAATACAATAGCTCTCTTGTATACAAGTGTTAAAATTGTTTAAAAATCCCTATCATTTACTTTTTTAGGTTCGCTAATGCGTTCTGGCCAAAATACTATTAGATCTTTGAAATAATTTTGTTTTTGTTTTCTTGCTCATTATTTTAGAAATAAAATTTATTTATCCTTAAAAAAAGTTGTAACCGTTTTAACAAAATCACCAAGATATTCGTTTTAGGATGGAATGGAAAAGTGAGTGGCACAAGAAAAACCACACCTGGATTTCGGTTGGCTGAGAAATACGCACTTCTTATTGGTGGTGCTGATACACATCGTTACAACTTGTCATCAATGGTCATGCTGAAAGATAATCACATTTGGTCTTGTCAGAGCATCTCCAACGTAACAACGAATGGTTGTAAAAAACATAGTTGATATATTACAATTTATAGATGTTGATTTTAGGCTGTTAAAAAAGTGAAAAGGGTGTCAGGCTTCAGTATGAAGGTCGAAGTGGAATGCCAAGCGCTTGCTGAAGGGTTGGAGGCGGCTGCCGCTGGAGCAGATGTTGTTATGTTTGACAACTTTCAACCTGAGGTAAAATAAGACTTTTGAATTAGAACAGTAATTATATGCGAATCCAATGCGATTGCGGTTCAGTTTGATTTTCCAAGAACTATTAAAAAATATTAATAAATTCAACGTGCCTGCAGTGTGCCCGAGCGGCTGAGTCTCGTATTGATGGCGAACGTGATCAACACAGTCGCGGTTCAAAACATATTCTGTTGTTTCTTTGGAAAAAACACACGAGGGCGCTCCCTCTGCTCGGCAAGCAGCTCTGAATTTTAGTTATATCTCTAAATAATAGCTAAGGAACAGTAAAAGTTTCGACTGCCTAGCAACATATTGGCATCTCCAAAAGCAGGTCCTGGTAAACGCTTGACGGTTGCCCCTAAATGTGAGGCATCCGAATTGTGTGCGAGTCAGGAGAATAAATAAAAATTCATTTTAAGAACCACGTTTTAGTATTAGATTTAAAAACAAACGTTTTTTGTCTAGTATAACTAACTAATATCAGCAAATTATTTTGTTTTATTTACAATTGATTTAATGTTTTTATATATGAGACTGAGATTGTTTAGAAATAGACACAAATAAGAACTTTATATATATATTAATATATTAAACAAGTCTATTGCAATAAAAAAGGAGACGTCATGCTGCATTTGGAACCTGAAGTGGTAAGAATTGCTCACGATGTGTATTCCCGTCATGTGGGAATTAACACTTTGACGCTCGACGACGGCTATAGACGTCTTTGCTATTTGTACCAAACTGAAAAACTGAGGCGAGCGTCAAAGTGTTAAGCGCTAAGCGAAGCAAAAAAATCAACAGAAGAAACAAAGAATACTGCATTCTGTAGTGGAAATGTGCGTGTGTTAAGTGAACGGTACGATCGGGTGTGTAAGCTGTCATCATTATTATTATTCTCCTCACTGGAGGGCGACATTAAAAACTTTGAGCAAATGCCGAGCGATTACCTTGATTTAATTTTAAAGATGCCAAGAAAGGATATTTGTTGCAGTAATTAAAAATATAAACGTACCTAGTCTGGGCACTTAGCTTACGTCACTCAGTTTTTGTGTACTCAGGTTGCGACGGCCCTTATTGCAAAATCCCAACCCACTTTAACGGCTTGTTTGAATAGAAATATACGGTACGTTACGTGGCATGATGTCAATTGTGCTTGGTTGCTGCATCTTATAAACAGACTGTAGTTGTTTTGGCGAGTGCTATAAACCAGATAGGGTCTCCTATTTATCTGCCTGTTCTTACTTCACACGTGGTCAGATATAATAAAAGAATCTCTATTAAAGTTTTAAACTTTCCACATCAGCGCCTTTGATAACAACGACGATACGAAAAATGAAAGAAAACAACAAAGGACTGACAACGTGGCTGCGACAACAAGAAAAAAGGCGATTCACGTGACCTACCAACGCGAACGCAGAGTCATGTGACCACCGAAAGCGCAGCACATATCGGAATCCGTAACACAGACTAAGATTTTTTTCAAAACCAATTATTTTCTGCTCCAAAGATATAAAAAAAACTTGTTTAAGTTATAGATGTGAGAAAATAACCCATTTGTTTTAAAGTAAATATAGAAATGCTTTTTTTTTTTGCATAAAAATTGTGGCAAATTCGTTAAAAAATTGCCATTTTTTATTAATCGTATTTTACAATTTTTGAGAAAGAGAGAAAAACATTTTATTTTTTACCTTGCACACGATTGAAAAACAATTTTATACAAATACGGAAAATTAAGCTATTAACCGTGCAAAGGTCAGAAAGCATAGAAGAGTCTTAGAGGTTATTAAATCAGGATGCTTTCTGAGTGAGTTTTTTAATGCTATGATCTTCTACCATAAAAATTCATTGTCCTAAATATGTCAAAAAAATACACTGGCAATAAATATTGCTCTGATCTGATCAGTGTTCAATTATTTTCAATTTTGCAGTTTTAATGTAAGTATCACATTACTAAGAATTCGTTTAGGATATGTTTTAATTAATTATATACTGTAGTTTTTATAGTTCTATGCTTTAAAGTGCATTACGCTTTTTTGGCATAAAAATACTCAATTTTATTTAAATTTTTTTATATACTGAACGCATTTTATCCGGATTTTTACGGTTCAGGTAGAAAGACAAAACTGGTAATTTAAAAAAAAAACGAAATGCGATATTTTAGCTTATAAAACTTTTAACTGTCGACCATACAAAAGGACCTGATTGTCATACATATTTCCAAAAAAATTGTTTAAATTTAGATCGTTTCTGTTCAGATTTTATAAGTTTTGCAATATTTTTACAGAAGTTGCTGGAAGCTTCTGCTTCATTAAAAAAAGCTTATCCCCATGTGCTGGTGGAAGCTAGTGGAGGAATAGATGAGAAAAATTTTCCTTTGTTTTGTGGTCACAACGTTGATATCATTTCAACATCAAAGCTAACCCAGGGTTATCCAGTTGTTGACTTTTCTTTAAAAATAATAAAAGAAGGATTAAATTAATGGAATATTAATGACATTTCAATCACTGGGAGATTTTCATGACGCTACGTTAAAAGCTGTTAAGATTTTAAAAAATCATGTAAATGTTGTTTCTTATTCGAGAAAAAGTATTATTTTTGATTTTTACTGTGCGTCTTAATTACAATGTGCAATATAATGGAAATCTTACAAGCAGTTTAATGGCAGAAAAAAACAAAAACGTTTTAACAGCTCTGCGGAAGAGACTACAAACGCCACAACTTAATCAATCGACACAACTAAATACAATATTCTTTATATTTGTCAGGTTAACATACTGAAATTTTTCATTAAAAATACCAACTTTTGCTTTTGTAAAATTGTTTATATAAGCATACTGCAAGATTGTAATTATCAAAAGGCTCAAAAAAACCTTGGCTTTTAACTTGACACTAAAACAAGCACGGTGCCCACAGATTATAATGTAAAGTTACAAAAAGAAAGTTTCAAATTAAAAGTGCATAAAAGTCTACCGAACTGCAAAAGTTGATCATGGCAGTTAAATAGATCTTCGCCATCGAACACAAATCAACAAAACTTAAAAAAACTAATTATTTTCTTCCTTTGCAAGATCTCTGGTGAACGATAAGACGATCAGGTAAGAATGTTCGACCACAGCGATCACAAGGCACCAGTTGCTGCTGTGATGACTCCCAGGCTGCTTCGTTCATGGCTTCGAAATCGTAAGTTCCGGTCCCTGGGTTCAATTACGATAAACGTTAATTTAAAAATATCGGTTACTTTATGTTGACGCGATAGTTTAGTGCGCTAACACGGTTTCCAGCAGAAAGACACGAGGTTTAGTGCTTAGCCCTCGATTGTTACAACTTTATGGAAAGTTGTTTAGCGATAAATTCTCAAATGAGATATTGCTAATTTGCCTTATCTCGAATGGCAGCCCCGCTCAAACAAAAAGCGACAACTGCATCAACATCTACTGGTCATGCGAAGAAAGCTGCTTCATTTTGCGGCAAAGAAAAAAATTGATAAATCATTATTCTATTTCATGATTATCTTATGTAATTGACGAACAATAAAGCAAATTCTAAAATTTAAAACAGGATTTCTCAAACCTGCCAATGACAGCTATTAGTCGCAAAATACAATCCAAAGTGCACGATACGATGTTTAGCCCGAATATCTAATTTAAGATTCTATTGTAGTTGATTTTGATTATGTTTAACTACGTACGTTATGTGCCGCAAGCATTTTTTTGAAAGGGGTTTTATTTGGCAATGCCCTTTTTTGGTAAAATTGCAATTTTCGAAAAAACAAACCAACTTACTGGGCCAGCCGACTAATGTAAAGCGGGCAATTAGAGTAGATTAGCATAACTGTGGTGCTAGTATTGTCAGTGCTAAACTATCGATTCTGTTGTTACGAGTTTGGTAAAGTGACATCAAATGACCACAGCCGTTTTCGTCACAGGAGGAACGTGGGGCCAATGGATCAAAAACAACAATTTGGACGCTAGGGCACAAGTTTGCGACCTGAAAGCCACTTTTTTCGAAACAAATATACAATCATATTTACTGTAAGGCATTTAGTATTTGGCAATCATTCGGATAAAAATAATTAACAAAAAAAACAATTACAAATAACAATGCATTGGCCATAAAAGAGATCAATAGATCATATAGGTGGGACCTACGGATCATAGTTAATGAGGCAAAATGACACACGAATAAGTTAATTATATATTTTAAAAGACATTTAATAACATTAATAAATTTTCAAAAAATTTTAGTGCATTTCAAAGTCGTGCAGCACGTGTAACTGGTGATAGATTTTTCTAACCTCCGACCACTGCATCAAAAAAATTAATACAAGATTTTTTTAACACTAATTTAGTAAAATAAAACTTCTGAGTCTCGTTTATTGTTTGCTACTACTACTTTTCTGGATTTGGAAATTTTCCAAAATTTAAAAATTATAAAAGTCGGAAAGGCGAACAGCAAAATGAGATGCAAACTTTTTTGACAGCAAAATTTACGTAATCGTCAAAATATTTTTAATTTTTATTTATTTTTTTAAAAGTTGGCATTTTGCTACAAAAACATAAACATAATTGAAAAGCGGAATCTTTGGATCACAATCCATTGGTCCCTTACACATATGATTCGAGGGGCGTTTAGAAAGTAATGTAACCAGGTTTCTTTTCATGACATTGAGTTTTAAAGGTACACAAATCGTGCATCACAAGAAAATATATGGCATGAGCATTTCATAGTTACTTCTCGATGTAATCTCCCGCTTTCCGAACCGCCTTTTCCCACCTTCAAACGACAGGCTGCGTTTTTAACCACTTTCCAACAGCAGTTTTGACCTCTTCATCACTGGAAAAATGTCACCCCCTCAAACTTTCTTTGAGGAGCCCAAACAAATGGAAGTCAGACGCGGCCAGGTCTGGCGAATATGGAGGATGTGAAATTGTTGTCCAGCCAAAGGAGCTGATAACCTCACGGGTTTTGAGGCTAGTGTGAGGCCTAGCGTTGTCATGTTGCAATAAAACCTTAGACATTTACAAAGCAAGTCGAACTCTTCGCATTCTTGTTTTCAACTTTTTTAATGTATTGATGTAAACATCTGAATTGATTGTTGCTCCTTTGGACATAAAGTCTACCAGTATCACACCAACACTATCCCAGAACACAGTCACCATCACTTTTCCTGCAGACTGCTGAGATTTGAACTTCTTCAAGCGTGGTGAGGTGGGATGGCGCCACTCCATTGATGCTCTTTTTGACTCTGGTTCCAAATGGTGAACCCAAGTCTCATCTCCGGTCACTATTCGCTGCAAAAAGGTTTTGTTACTATGGCAATACTCCAGAAGTTCAGAACAAACTTCTAGGCGGGATTATTTACGAGCCTCTGTGAGCTGCCTTGGGATGCACCTTGCACACATTTTTGAATACCCCAGGGTATCCATGATCTTTATGGCACTCCCTGCACTTACTCCGCATTACTCAGCAAGTTCATTAATAGTAATGCGTCTGTTTTCCTTAATCAATGCATCTGCTTGATCAATGTTAGCAGAACTGTGAGCAGAAGATAGCCTACCACTTCTTGGCCTGTCGCAAAGATCGCTTTCAGCAGGTTCTTCCTGTCTATCATTGATTCGCTTCACCCACCTCGTCACTGTGCTGTAGTCTATCGCACCGTCGCCATACATTTGCTTTAGCCTTTTGCTTATGTTCTGAGCTGTTTCTCCCTCCTATAGTAGAAATTCAATAACAACTCTTTGCTTTTGCCGAGATTGCCTTGGGGCAATTATGCCAGTTTAAGACATAGAGGGATTGCTTAAAATTTGAATTGCAGATTGCAGTGATTCAAACCCTTATTTTTTTACAAAATTTGTAAATCTTAGTTACCAATCTATAATCTGTAAAAAAACGATGTTAGTTAAATGAATGCTGCAAGAAACTAAATCAGTTGCATTACTTTCTGAACGGCCCTCGTGCATTAATTTTCTAAGACCACTTCACAAACTTTTTTTTATAAATTGACCTTAATGTGTACTGTATAGAATGAATTTACTTGAATAAAGCATAGAATGTTTTATATTATCATGCAAAAATGGCAGCTGCTTTCTCGCAGCCTGTGCCGTGAGTAAGTCGGTTCTTGCTGTTAAAAGGGTATTTACTCATCCCGAGGTTTAGAGTGTTATCGACCGGTATCTCTGCTCTGTGTCCCCTACAAGATCATCGAGATGCTTATCTACGCTAGCGTCGAACCAATTATTGATCCACTGTTCTCCAAAGAGCAGGCTGGGTTTCGACGCGGGAAGTTAACCGTGGATCAATAAGTTGTTCTGCTGAGACAGAACATCGAGAATTCTTTTGAAGCGAAGACGGTTTACCCATACTTTGAAATATCCATCCAGTTAAGCTTTTCCCACCAGGAATGACACTCTCCTTGGTTTACCATGGATCCCTGGACACTAATCATACGTTCTTTTAATTATAGAAGTGCACAAATTATACAGTACTGTAGATAGAACACGGAGTATTGTAAGAATACTTCCAGGCTCCGCGCTTTCATATCCAGGATCAGTGCCAGGTCTGTTTGAACGGGCTTGCCCCGAACAGCTTGGGTTAAGCTCAATCGGACTGGTGTTGGGCAATTCCATTCGTTCATGCACAAATAGGATCTCGCTCCTATACTGAATTGCGAGTGCGGCGCCGTTGCACAAACAGCAGACCATGTTCTAATAACGTGCCCCATATATTTCGCACCACATGGAGCACAAGGTCTGATGGTTTTGGATGAAGAAACTCGATGCTGACTTAACACCATCACTGCCAGCATCTGATCCGGGCAGTACAGCCTGGGGTAGTAAAAGAATGAACCCTCGGCCCCAGTCTTGTTTGTGTCTGACCCGGAGTGGATGTTATTCCAAACGACGATGATGCAAAAATGATCGTGGAACAATATTTCTTGGTAAAAATTTCTTCGTGTTAAGCTAAGAAAAATTCACTTCAACCTCAGCAAAACAACTTTCTTCGTTTTCTCCAACACGCTTGCTTTATTTTTGCTAGCAATTTTGAAGGCAATTAAAAAATTAGATTTTGACTTAATATAAAAGAACTTTTAGAAGTTATTTCTAAAAAAATTAGAATAACGATAGTAGTAAGAAATGCGTCATTTGGTTGGTGTCCGTTAGAGAGCGCTAGAGAGCAGGAGGAGATGAGGAAGGTTTTTGTCCACTGGAGGCGCTAGAGAGGAGGAGGGAGGGTTTTTCTCCACTGGGGGTGCCAGAGAGGAGGAAGAGGGTTTTTCTCCACTGGAGGCGCTAGAGAGGAGGAGGTGGGTTGGGAAACGTAGTAGTCCTGAGTTCGATTCCCAACCAAGATAATAGAAAGTTTAATCCTTAGAAAAACAGTGGTCCTGAGTTTGCTTCCCAACCAAGATAATAGAAAGTTTAATCCTTAGAAAATCAATGGTCCTGAGTTCGACCCCCAACCAAGATAATAAAAAGTTTAATCTTAAGAAAATCAATGGTCCTGAGTTCGATCCCCAACCAAGATAATAAAAAGTTTAATCCTTAGAAAAACAGTGGTCCTGAGTTTGATCCCCCACCAAGATAATAGAAAGTTTAATCCTTAGAAAAACAGTGGTCCTGAGTTTGATTCCCCACCAAGATAATAGAAAGTTTAATCTTAAGAAAATCAACGGTCCTGAGTTTGATCCCCAACCAAGATAACAAAAAGTTTAATCTTAAGAAAATCAATGGTTCTAAGTTTGTTTGCCAACCGGGCGAGTTTGGGCAAGTCAGTTTTACTGCACGATAAGCACTTGTTTCGTGGGGAATTCCCTAGGTTTTTACCAGGTTTGTTTGTATAAGTTTCTTTGTCTGTTGCAGAAGTTTGTATTGGTTTTAGTTATATTTATGTTCAATTTCTTAATTTTTCCCTAAAAAGTTTGGTTTTCAGATATTTTTATTCAATTTTAAAACTTTTTTTTCTCTAAAAAACCGTGATTGTTACTATAACTTTGTTGAATTTTTATCTAGTCAAACTTGATTTTTGTTGTACTTATTTTCATTTTTTCAAAAATTGTTCTTGGTCAACCTTGTTTTCTAGATAAATTCTATTTTTGTTACAACTTTGTTCAAATTTAAAACTTTTTCTCCGAACAACCTTGATTATCGTTTTAAGGTTTTTTTTTCAATTTTTTTCAATCAACCTTGATTTTGATATACCTTTGCTTAATTTTTTTCTTGACAACCTTGAATTTTAGTTACTCATCTTTAATTTTTTTTTTTGTTATACCTAAGTTGGATGTTTTTCGTGACAATCTTGGTTTTTTATTCGTACTCGATTTTAAATTAATTGTCAAAAGTTTTCTTAAAGCGCGCAATAAGCGAGCTCGTCAAAGGTTAAGAAAGTTACAATATGGTAAGATATTATGCAGCTGCTTTCTGGATTTATATAAATTGATGAGACAGAAACCCGTCAAAGTTTTTCCTGTTTGTCATCATACAATAACTAAATCGTGAAGAAAGTTACAATATGGTAAGATATTATGCAGCTGCTTTCTGGATTTATATAAATTGATGAGACAGAAACCCGTCAAAGCTTTTCATGTTTGTCATCATACAATAACTAAATCGTGAAGAAAGTTACAATATGGTAAGATATTATGCAGCTGATTTTTGTTTTACCTATATTTAACTTTTTTCTAGACAAGTAAAGAGCTTCTTAGTGGTACAATAAATTTCTAGACAAGCTTGATTTTTTGTTACAACCTTGTTAAATTTAAAAAAAATTTCTTGTTTTTATTCATAGTCAATTTTAAAGTAATTGTTAAAAGTCTTAAACAAAATTTCTGTTGGTAGGTTATTCGTGTTCAATAAACAGATGTTTCATAATAAAAAAGTCGTCTTTTTCCCATTTTTATTATTTAGTAAACCGAATTCAAACATAGTTATTATTTTTATGTTGTATGAATTTAATTTCTAGTGTTAACATTTGAATTGTTTCAAAAATGAATTCAGTTCTAACTACGTTTCGTCTTTTGGTCCTTTTTATAAACTTTTAATAACAAGAAGACTACTGTAACCTTGACAACGTGTGTCAAGGTCTCCTCTTACACAGAAGCTTGCTGTTCATACCGTATCACGTTTCCTGTTAAAACTATGACGTATTCATGATTGGAGTTTGAAAATCTAGTTACCTTAATTTCCAGTGTAAAAATAAAATAAGCAAAGAATTTTATAGTTTTTAACAACTGTCTGTAAAAAGAAATTTTATTACAAGCTTGACCCAAAAGATTTGATTTTAAAACACCGACTTAAACTTAGTTCGATCCCCAATCAAATACAACCTTTTGTACTAAAAAGTTTTACATTTTTTCACGTTTACTAACAAAATTCATCGTAAAGTTGATTATTTTATACATTTTACCAACTGAATTTTTTAAAATTAATATGAAATTTAAAGTCAAAGAAGACCAACGTAAGGAAGACCAATTCCAAGAACAGTCGTTTTTTGAAAATATAATAAAATTTATTCTATCAAGTCCTATCGTAGTTAGTTCTTATGTCTAAATGAAAACAAACCAATCTGAAATTATTTAATTAACTTATTGACTAACTCGAAAGTTAAAAATAAACTTTTGAAAAAACAGAATAGCTAAAAATTTTGCTTTCAGAACACGGTTTTGTTTGGGGTAACAAACACAAATAAAGTAAGAAACCAACAAATTTAGCGTTTTATCTTGAACGTTGCTAATCTCTGAGAAAAAAGTTTGGACAATGATCTTGTAAAAGAAACCACCTAAGGATATTAAAAATTAGACTTTTTAGTTTCATTTTCCGTTTTCTACACCAAGGTTTTAAAGTAATATAGAAAAACTTTTTAACAATTTTCTTAAAAATCGAAAATGTAAAATATCCAATAAAGCGTAAGACTTCTTTCAGACTTAACGATTCAAGTTAAACCAAATTTTTTATTTTTACCAGCTTAATAAATCTTTGAAACATCAATTTTTAGAAAAAGACCGCTTGACATTAGTTAAACCAAAATACTTTAGTTTTTCTTTCTCCAAATAAACGTTTTAACCAAAAGCTTCATTAATTGATATTAACAATATGATCCATGAATATAATTTTATACAGTTTTCACACGGGGGTTTTGTGGTTAGGTGTTAAAAAAATTGTAAAACTTTAAGCCTAATTGTTACTATTTAAAAATTCTAGAGCCTTACATTGTAAAGGTTTTAGTATGGAAACACTAGATTCCTTTTACGTAAAAAATTGAACTTTTTGAAAGGCCGACCTTTCTTCCAAGTGTTGCAGAAGTTTGTTAATTTTTAGAACAAAATCCTAGAAAATTCTGTTTTATTTTACATTTTGCTATTTTTTCAATGCATAGCAACGCTTTAACTTCAAAATGGTTGTGACCATTGTTTTCTTAATTGTAATTTTGTCGATCAAGGGGTGAACAAACTGAGTTACCAAAATTGTTAGATAACGGTAAATATTCGACTTTCACACAATTTTTGACTAAATATTTTTCAAAAAGAATGTTTTTATAGGTTTAAAATACCGTAGTTTACCGAAATATTGCTTCAAGTGTTTACACGCTAATACTTAACACCACCTGCCCGTTAACAACGATTTAGTTTGAAAAACGTCTTTAGCTAGCGAAAAAAAAAAAAGATTAGAATTTTTTAAGTACATTTCACATAAAACAACCGTTTGCAACAAAAAATTTTTCAACGAAGACTGTCGTTGGACTTAGACACACCTTGTTGAAGTGTTTTTGGACAAAGCGTAAAAGATTTTTACCGATTTTATTGTTTTTATTTTTACCAATTTTTGTTAAAGTATAAACATAAAAATCAAAACTCTATATTTAAGTCTCATTATCCTTCACTGAAATAACCAACAAAATTTATCAAAACTATTTATTATGCAAACACAACACACAAAAAATCTAAAACAACACCCCTGCAAATGCAACAACGGCGCTCTAGTCGGTCGTGACACCGACGGCAAGTCGCCAAGTGCAAACAAGGGAACACAACTACCTCCCTCAGCGCCTCCAAACAAACACAACAAATTGCGAGGTTTGGAGTTTGAAACTGAGGAGGTGATGGAGAAGAGAGGTTTGGAGTTTGAAACTGAAGGTGAGTAATTGGTGGAGTGTTGGGGGGTGAGAAATAGATATTCGACAAAGTATTGCCTGCTTCAACTCTCCAACAACCGTCTTCGAAAATCAATTGATCGGGTGACTGAAAATCAACCCGATCCCACGCCGCCTCGCTCACCCCCAATTGCTCCACGAGCACACACGTTGGTCGTAAACTGAAATGTTTAAAAAGTGTTTTTATTCATTTAATAATATACAAGTTTTGTGTATTTCCGTGCACTCGACACCTTTGACGACGTGACAAAACATACAAACTCTAAATATTTCTATTTTAAAACCACATCAACGAGATTAAACAAAAATGTACTCTTTTTAATATGTTTATTTTACAATAATTAAATATACTGTATTAAGTATACTTTTTCACAAACATTTTAACTGCATTATCAAAAACACATGCGCGACATTCGATTTTACAAATAATTAAAGATTGTTTTGTCATCACTGAAAAAAAAAATTTAGATTGTTTTAACAGAACACACTGTTGTGCAAATATTGAAGAAAATTGGATATTATTAGAAAACCTCAATGACGTGTAATACTTCAGTTTCCTTTACTCTATTGCCAGCGTGAACGTTAAGAAGTTATTTTCAAATTCACTTGTATCAACTTACAACCAATTAAAATAGAATGAGCTTTATCTCGAATTGCTCCACAAGAAACTTTTCAAGATTCACAAATTGTTGTATACATTTCTTAATGAATAACAAACTTACTGCGCATGTGCTGCTGCAAAATCCATCTCCTCATCAAGATTGACCAATTTCAACAAGCAGACGTCGCAAATAACTACATCGGGGAAACCGGTCCCCGAACAGTGTGAAAAACCAGCCCTTGCGAGTCTTCTTTTTAAAGTTTCACTGAAACGATCTCCGAAGGAGTTCAATCTTTCTTCAAAATAACTCATTTTAGTGAAATAGAGCAATCACCTCAGAGCAAAACTTATAAATGGTGAACCGTATGGATTTTTTTTTTCTATTTTTGTTTTAAAGTTTGTTGTAAGAGATGTTATTTCCTATTTTCAACACTTTCACCGATTGGGGATAGACTCTAGTTCTTGATAATCGTCGGGTGACAGGCGGAGGATGTTGTTCATTTGTTTTAGACGTAGAAACTTAGTGATAAACTAAACAACTTGTCATTGAGGGAAGCTGTTGGTGTTATTCAAGTGCTCCCACCAAAAGCTGCACACTGTTTCTTTGTAAAAAGAAGACACTTTATGCAATGCGCGCGAAAAAATAACAAACTATGGAGTGTCAAACTTTCTTGGTTTGCGGTCCTAAAAATGCTTAGATTCGACAGTTTTGTTTGACAAACTTCAAAAACGAACAAAAAAAATAAAGGTTTTAATCTGTAAAGTGTGGTACAAATGGTGTTGGTTGTAAAAATTCAAGTTTCTCTTACAAATTACTCGTTAAAATGTTTATTTATTACTTTTATTTTCATTTATTTTATTATTATTTTTGTTTTTTGTTATATACTCCACCAAGTTTTTTTTTTTGTATCGTGACAACAATAAAGCTATTTCTCAAGTCCACTGTTGAACTTTGCGTCATAATAACAGTTCTTCTTTATTCTCGTTTTCAACACTATCTTTTTCATTTTTAAGGTGATAATAATTTATTTTCTTGTGTTTTTTGCTTAATGTCATCATCAACAACCCCTACAATCTAGTTAATTTTATAACTATTTTGCTTATTTTTAACATTCACATGTCTGTTTTAGCTTTTGTTTAAGAAATTGTTTTTAATTTTAAACGGGTTTTTGTCCAAATTTTTTCGAAACTGTGGTAAATATTGGGGGACGAACTAAAAAGCCTTCTATTTCAATACTAAGTATTTTTTGCGAATTTTAATTATTGTTATTTAATAAACTTGTGTATTCGAAGTAAATGTACAAATGTTATGGCTTAGTTCGTACTATTGCGTCACAATATCGTTTTTCTGTACAGTTGTGTTCTGACTTAGTAAGCGCTAGTTCAGTAAGCTTAAGCTCTAGTTTAGTAGCGTGTTTAGTTTTGAGTCGTGTTGTTATTTATTCTTTTATTTTGCAGACAAACGATTTCGTCATTTTCGTTTTGTATATTAAATTGTATCAATGTCAGGCGCCATGGAAAAAAACTAGACAAAGTTTTGAAAGCTCTTGAAAACCTCACCGAGAGAATTAACATACTAGATAAAATTAGAAGCTTTTGACCATTCTTTATCGAAATTGGAGAGTCTATATCAGGGGTCGGCAACCTCCGGCACGCGAGATGATTTTATAAGGCACGCGGCGTCGTGAATATTTTTCAAAAACACGTTCACGGACCTTTTTTTTTAGAGATCACCCTGATTTTGGGAGAAAAATAGGGAAATTAGAGATGAAATCAAAGTGAAGACCTTTTTTTTTTTTTTAGAGAACATCCTGACTTTGAGAGAAAAATAGGGAAATCGGAGATGAAATCGAAGTGAAGACATCGGCACGCAAACGTATATTTTGACATTGAATTTCACAACTTGGCACACTGTAAAGAAAACGTTGCTTGGCACACTGTAAAGAAAACTGTAAAGATTTTTTATTTTTCGTCAAAACATCATAGTGTTTTCTAAAAAAAAAGTCTTCGCCTGATATATGTCTCAGATTTCTTTTATTTTGTCCCAAAATTTTGATATTCTTTATTAAGTTCATCGCACAAAAGTTTGTTGGTCATGCAAAGCATGGCTTGTATGCCCTGACCGCACGCCACTGCTAACAAGATATGTATGCTTTTTAGTTAATTTATAAACCGAACACCGACAAAATTTGACCAGTATAAAAGTGTAGCTTGGTAAATAAAAATATACCAAGCTACACCTCAGACTAATGTTAAGCTTATTATTTTTTGTGTCCAAACCCGACTACTATCATAATAGAACACACAAAACGTCCGTTTAATTTGTTATTAACAAATTATAAGCGTTTTTACACTATTTAACAAACTGCATTTCGACAAAAAAAGCTTATAATTTGACACAAATAAAAGCGTAGCTAGATAAATAAAAATATACCAAGCTACACTTCAGTGTAATGCGAAACTTATCATTTTTGTGTTGAAAAGAAACTACTGTTTCAGGAAACCCATTAGAGTTTAAGTTATTGATTAGTAACTTTGAAACATATGTCGAGTCTAGATTGCAAACCAGAGAGCACTTCTTTGTCTACTTGTTCAGCATTGTACGGATTCAGTCAAAGAAAAAATGCAACACTTTTCCGAGGCAGATTAAAATTTTTATCGATAAAACGTCTTTTTAAAGAATACGGCTCGCCGTGGATCGTGTCGAATGTTTGCGAACAAAGACTCAAAAATTTCCTTTGATTCTTTTAGGTGATGCAAGGAAACTGAAAAAATTTGCTGAACTTTTCGAAAAGTGTAGTGTCATAGTTAAAGACATTAGATGTTTTAGCAATGTTAACTTTTTAGACACGCTGACGCTTTTAGTGAAGAAGTTACCGTACCACTTGAGAACTAAGTAGGTAGAAAGGGCTGTTTAAGTGGAAAATATAGGTCAGGAAAATTGGCCAATTTTTCACACTTTAGTGAATTTATATATATAACAAGAGTCTGAAGAGGCGAATTCGCTTTTTGGCTTCAAGTCTTTGAACGTAAAGCCATCAACGTCTAAGGTAAGGTTGCTTCTTACACTATAACTTCTTTAAATAGTAGCGATCAAATGTTAAAGCCCCAAAATTGTTCGGGAGAATGCTGTACTGCAAATCTAGAACACATATATTGATTAACTCTTAAGAATTTGCAAAGATTTTTGTCAAGAACCGCTTTGAATTTATAAAACGTTTCAGATTATCTCATAAATGCTTTAGCGCTAGACACCGAATCCCCTATGTAAAAAGGTTAATTCTTATGCAGCAGAAGGCTGTACTAACTCATTTCATCACACGTCACTACATTTTACAAAAAGTAGATCCTCGGTGTTTAGAAAGAAAGCGCCTGAGGTCAGCAACCCTAATACTAATGATTTACTAGAAAACACTATTGCCCTTTTTTGCAGCTTCAGAAGCGTCCGATTCTGATGCAAATGTGTAGCTTTGTATTGTTCCAGTTAGGGTAAGAAAGTTTTAACGCATGCGTTCTTAGACCAAGGATCTAATACATTTTGCGACATTGTTCAATCTATCAATAAAAAGATTTGCTTGCAGACCTTTGCGAGTTTGATTAAAGGTTACGACGGCATACCTTGTGAACTTGAAGTTTCTGGTTTAGATAGTGAGTTGTTTTACATGATATCTAATCTTTTCTCAATCAATGAGATACTAGTTCGGCCAAATCTTTTCTAGTGCAAAGGAAAGTTTTGCAACTTCCTTATCTACGAGGAATAAAGCTCGACACCTTGTCTAAAGCCGAAATCGGTTTATTGATTGGAGTAAATGTGCCAGAACTGTTTTGTATTAGCGAATTCCGCAAAGCCGATAACGCAGCGTATCAGCTCAATGAGTGCTTATGGAAGTCAGACTTTTTGAAGGGCACAACTGTTTTAGAAACCCCAAACTTCAAGGAAGATCGTGCGGTGTTTCTACGGACGAGGGGAATGACTCGTCTAAGCCTGCGCAGTCAGGTAATCGAAGATTCAAATTGTTTTGGATCAACAAAGGTCAACAAAAGTTTAATGGCGTTTGAACGTGAGTTACAAAACAATTTAGGTTATACAATTTTAACGAAACTATTTGAAGTCAGTAACAATTTAATCCAGAATTAACAAAATCTAGACCCTTATTCAAATAGAATGAAAAATAAATACAAAAGAATTAATAAAAACATCACTTACGCAAATAAATACTATACAGAACATACCTAATCCTATTCTAGCTAAATTAGCATATAAACAAACACTAACCTAACCCTAAGCTAGCTAAGCTAAAATTGAACCACGTTAAATGAATGAAAAACTCAGATTACAACGCATTATTACGTCACTAAACTGTTTAAAGTCAAACAAAGGAAAATTCTAAATTAAGAAATGCTATGGAAAGGTAACTTAAACAAAGCTTTTTAAGAACAAAATTCGCGCCGCTAGAAAACGAACAGAAAGAAAACAAAATTACAATACTAATTAACTAAGTAGAAGAATTAGTGACGAGTTCAAATCCAACAAAAAACAGTAAAGTAAAGTTTTAACGGAAACAAACAAAAAAAAACAATTTATAACATATAATAGTCTTTTTGCCAAGCTGGAGGTTTTATTGTTTGCCGTCTTGACGGGACCTCACAGCTTGGCGCATCATCCGTCGCAGCATGCGGTTTTGCGCTTAATGCGAGATTCGATTACTATACAGAAAGAACATTATCAACTCCCTTTATTTTGGAGACACACTGAAGTTAGTCTTTCCAACAACTACGTGATAGCAAAGCACAGGCTCGCAACTGTAAAGCGTAGATTTCTAAATGATCCACACCTGAGGGCCAAGTATATTGACGTAATAAACGGCTATCTAGAAAAAGGGTATGCAAGAAAATTAACTAATCAAGAATTAAGTGTTGACGTGACTAATAGACTTGCAATCATTGAGCAATGCAGTGACCCGGATAATTGGCATTATTCACCGTCAAAGCGAAATCTAGCTAATCTAATCGAGGCGTATCGGCTGCATCTACGGAGCAATTAAAAGCTTGGTTGCGAAGACCAGGGCATCTTCAAGAACCTGTTCTGACTTCAGTACATTTGAACTGCCTATAAAAAAAATTACTTGAAGAATTTTGCCTTACAGATAGACAATCAGTATTTGCAAGCTTGATGGTTGACACCACTGATGTGATAAATCGCTTAATCAAAAGTTCTTCGTCTTTATGCAAACTAAAGAGACTAACGTCATGGCTTTTACGGTTTAAAAAATTTCTCGTAAGCAAATTCAGGCATTCTCGCTTTAAGTATGACTCTGCGCTTACTGTAGATGAATTGAACGCTGCAGAGAAAGCACTAATTAGATATGTGCAGCGAGAATATTTTCTCTTTCTTACCGACTTTAAGAATAAAAATAAAACAAAGCCTTTTCCGCGTTATATGCAAAAACTACAACTCATTGAAGTTGACGGCATCGTTCGAGTAGGAGGCCGCTTGGAAAAGGTTTTAGTTGAATTTGATGTGAAAGACTCAATCATTCTGCCAAAAAATTGTTACTTTTCACAATTAGTGATTAGACAACACCGTGTTGAAATGAGTCATTCAGGGACAAGCCACACTTAGCCTTCAGTACGGGAAAAATTTTGGATTGTGAAAGGTGGTCCTGCAGTCCGGCATGTAATAGGACAATGCATTACCTGCAGGAAAAGAAATGCCAAAGTAAGAGAACAATCATGAATGATCTTCCATCATGTAGACTACAGTCATTTGAAAGACCATTTTATAATACTAGCATAGATTACTTTGGCCTGTTTATGATTAAGCAAGGGCGTAGTCTTGTAAACACTATGGATGCGTATTTACATGTCTAACTATGAGAGTTGTTCACATATAAATTGCGAATTCTTTGACAGCACATACGTTCATTTACCGTTTGGGGTGATTTACTGGCCGCAGAGGCAAACCCAATTGTATATTTTCCGACAACGGCACAAATTTTGTCGGGTAGGCATTGCTAAGTAGTTGGGTTTGGACACAAAAATAGTAAGTTTGGCATTAAACTGAAGTGTATCTTGGTATATTTTTATTTATCAAGCTATGCTTTTATACAGATCAAATTTCAAGCTTTTTTTGTCGATGTTCGGTTTGTAATTTACTAAAAAGCACACATAGCTTGTTAGTAACAAATTAAATTGACGTTTTGTGTGTTCTGCTATGATAGTAGTTGGATTCAGACACAAAAATAATAAGTTTGTCAATAAACTGAGGTGTAGCTTGGTATGTTTTTATCTACCAACAGCGCTTTTATTTGGGACCATTTTTAAGTTTTTTTTGTCGAAACGCATTTTGTTAAATAGTATAAAAACGTTTATAATTTGTTTGTAACAAATTAAATCGACGTTTTGTATGTTCTACTATGATAGTAGTTGGGTTTGAACACAAAATAATAAGTTTGTCAATAAACTGAAGTGTAGCCTGGTATATTTTTATTTATCGAGCTACGCTTTTATAGGCCTACAGGTCAAATTTCAAGCTTTTTTGTCAAAGTTTTGTTTGTAAATTAACGAAAAAGCACACGTAGTTTGTTAGTAACTGTCGTGTAATCGAACCCGCATTATGCGCGCGTGTACTGTACTATTCACATGTCATCTCCCAGTATAATTCGTGGTGTGCTTATGGCTGTTACGCGCATGGTAAAATTCCTATTGTTGTTGATTTTTGCTTTCAATAATCGTTATCGATATTCGCTACAAGCAAACGCTGCTTCGGATTCTTAGGTTGTAGATTTTGTTAAAAGTGATAGCCGCCGTAGTTCCATAGTTAATTAGACTGAGGTTCTCTGCAGGGGTTATGACGTCTTCGCATTAAAACTCGTCTTGCCGAAACCGAAGTCAAACCAGAGAGAAAATGCGTTGATGTATTTGAAAGGTACTTTGAAAGTTGTTTTCAGTGGAATTGGAAGTTAATATTTCGTGATATTTACGGTGGTCGATAAATTGATAACTTGAAGAAAGTGGCCTTGAAAAAATATTTCGGTATGTAGAATGTTTTTATAGACATTTTTAATTGGCAGTAAATAATTAGTGTTTTAATTGGTTGATTGATTTGGTTTGTTGTTATTTACAAAATTTGAATGACTGTCGTGTCCATTTTAATAAGCATATTTTATTTGGGTTCTATTTGTACATGAATGCACGTAATTTGTTGCAGATAGACCGTATTAACACCAGAATTACAGCGGTTCTAATGAAAAGAAAGGCATAAAGTGTATAAATCGCGCGTTGTCGAAAGGAAATTTAACAATTTATCAACCACAACCTATCTCACTTACGTTCCTTACTTGGGTGTTCAAGGCCATCCAGTTGAAGTAACTAATACCTATGTTTTTGTTGTTGTTATCACAGTTGATAGACGCAGCGTCTTTCAGTTCAATAAAGCTAATGTTTATTTGCTTGCATTCGTCTACAACAAATTAATTTGACAATTGATGTGTTCTACTATGATAGTAGTTGGGTTTGGAAACAAAAATAATAAATTTCGCATTAAATTGACATGTAGCTTGGTATGTTTTAATCTTAAGCGTTTTTGCCGAAATTCGGTTTATAAATTAACTAGAAAGCTCGATTATACCACAAAAGAACTAGTTATAAAACAGACAGACACAAAAATTTATTTTGCCCAAAACCATATAAAACAATAACAAAGAAATATAATGCAAAAAAAAAGTGGGCAAGAAAGCACCGAACAACCCTAAGGTTTACTAGTCAAGATGCTTCCCGAGTAAATTACAATTACCAATAACAATTGTGTTAGTGCGATTAATAGAAAAAAAATAACAGCAAAAATAAAAAGAAGAAATTTTTGACGAAACAAAAGTTTATAAAACAACAGCGAAAAAAAAAAAAAATTTCAATCTCACTTGATTATGCATATTAACATCAAGTTACGCCAAAGCATTTTTTATTTTTATTTATGTAAAAGTACAAAATTGGGGTTACATTGTAGGTATAGCAAAAGACTATTTATATTTAATACTCGTATGATTTACAAAACAAAGTAATCTATTCAATTACAAAACATATGCTAAAATGTTGGGAGATAATATAAATTTGAAAACTTATTATTGATCAATAAAACTGTTAGTGCCAAAATGGCCCTGCCTAGTTGCGAGCTCAATTTAATTTAAAACACGGACTAATTTCTTTTCTCGTATTACGTCATTTTAAAATTGGCGCTTTTTTGTTAGTTTCTGCGAGACAGGTCTTTTTCTTTCTTTGCTTTCGCTGCTTTTGAATTAATGTAACGTTCTTGTTTGGAAAACTCAGAAGTGGATTTAGTTAGTTAATCATTTTTTGTGTAATTGTTTTATTCGTTGTATTAATTAATTTTATGTTTAATAGAAAACCGTATCCATACAAGGAACGCGTGATTAACTTATACTATATTACGCTAAGAATCTGGCCGTAATAAAAACTTTTTTTTAATTGTTTTTTAAGTGCATTCCAATGTAAGTTTTTCAACTCTGGTTTTAGTTTTGACCAAATCTTTGTACCTTTGTACGAAATTGAGTTTTGAGTACATGTTTTTGACATTCTCGGTAAAAAAAACGTAGAGTGAGTACTTGTCTTGTATTGTAAGAGTGAATTTCTGTAATTTTTTTAAAAAAAACTGTTGAAAAATTTTTTGGTGTTTTTTTATTATAATATAGATACATGAATTTTCCCAGTTCTACTTTATATAGATCTTCTACGTAATTTTAGTAAGTTTAGTTTTTTATAAAGACTTTGCCATGGGAGTGTACAAGTTACTTGAGCTTAAAGCTCTAATTACACGATTAATTCTTACATTCATTTCAGATAAATATGTTTTAAATGTTGCACCCCAAACTATTATTCCATATTGTAATTTACTATTTATTAGGCTATGATACAATAATTTCATAGTGTCCATATTGGTATATTATTTTAACTTATAAAATAGTCCTGTGTAACGAGCTAGGTGGAAAGATAAACTTTTAACGTGTGGTATCCAGTTTAAATTTTGATCGATCAAAAGTCCCAGATATTTGACTATTGGGGATCTTGTTAGCATAATATCATTAATTTTAATTTCAAAAGTACTTTTGATTGTTCTGGAAGGTTGTTTGTGTATTAATAGAAAAGTTGATTTTGAAAAGTTTAAAGATAGTTTGTTTTTTCTCAACCAAAAATCTATATTTTTTAACACTATTGAAGTTTTGACCCATAGCATCATTTTATTTGCGTATATCTGTAAGGTTTATTTGAATAAAGACGTAAAATTTCTTGACTTTTCCTAAATTTAGGAGTTGTACATGCTAATGGCAGTTTCGAAAAAAAAAATGTTTTGAATTAACTTGTAGGTGGTGATATACCTAGAAGTACCAGCAAGGGTCATTCTAGTGTTTTGATATTAATTCGATTTTGCAACGACGTTAAATTCAAGTCGGACATCATTAAATATGTATCATCAGCGTACAAGGTTGTATTCATTTGAGAAGCAAGTGGTAAATCGTTTATATATAAAAGAAATAATAATGGACCTAGACAGGATCCTTGTGGTACTCCACAATTAATTTCTAGTTCATCGGAGAAATTGTTTGAAATTTTTGTATATTGCCGTCTATTAGTCAAATAACTTTTAATTAGATTATAAGAGATTTTTCTCGTATACCAAAATAATTTTTTAGTTTGCAAAGCAAAATGTGGTAATCAACTGTGTCGAAAGCTTAGATAAATCTAAAAAAATACAACAGCTATAAAGACCTTTATCAACATTTTTGATTAAATTATCATATATATAAGTTACACTGTTACAGCATGAATGGTACAAGAATTTTGTCGAAAACCAAATTGATGATCACTCAGTAAATTATATTTTTCAATATAATTCTATTGTAAATAATTTTTTCAAAAATTTTGTCAAACTGTGAAAGCAGAGAAATTGGTCGGTAGTTTGATACATTTGTTGCACTTCCCTTTTTAAATATAGGGATTAACTCGGCAATCTTTAAACATTTGGGAAATTCACCTTCAAGTAAACATTGTTTAAACAATTTGCTGAGGATGGGTGCTATTATAACACCGCTTATTTTGATAAAATAGGTCTCAATATCTTTACTTCGTATTGCTTTTTTATTAATTAATAAAGTTATTACATTTGCTATTTCTTCTGGGGTTGTAGGAGACATAAAAAGAAAGTTTTTAGAATAGGTAAAAGGTGGTGGTTTATATGTTGAGTGAATTGGTGGAATAGCTTTAGCCATGTTTTTTCCAATGTCTACAAAATATTTTGTTTAGTAATTGTGCAACATTTTTTGGTTCTTCAACAAAATCACCATTTTCTTTCATTAATCTGTTTATGGTTATGTTCCTTTTAGGTTTCAAATCAGCCAGCTCATGAATTGCATCCCAAATTTTTGCTGGATTATTTTTATTACATGAAAAGTATTTATTATAGTACATTTGTTTAGCGCCTTGAATTGTTCTATTCAATGCGTTGCGGTAAGCTTTATATTTGTGAAAAGATTGTTGATTAAAATTTTTATGCAAGTCTTTAAACATATTGTTTTTCTTAATTGATTTAAGTAGAGTTTCGTTTAGCCAAGGTTTAACCTTTAATTTCTTTTCTTTTCTAGTACATTTTCTTAGGGGTGCATGAGTATTAACAATGTCAGCAAATATATTAAGAAAATTTTCAAAGCTCTCATCTACACTAAAATCTTCAAAACTAGTTTTGTTCAGTTTTAAATTAAGATCATCGAGAAACAAATCCAGTTGAAAACATTTCATATCTCGTTTAAAAAAATTTGGGGATGTTTTAGGAATTTTGTCTTTCGTTTTCGATATTAAGGCAAATGTGGGCAAATGGTCCGCTAGCTCCAGCCTAGCAATTCCACCATTGACATTGATTTGTTCACTGTTAACGTACGAGTATATATGATCAAGAAGGGTTTCTGCATGGGCTGTTATTCGAGTCGGCTGGTTTATAATACATTTAGTAGAACAACTAAGCAAGCAGTTGGCATATTTTCTTACAGAATTGTTAAAAGTGTATTGCATTAGATTAATGTTAAAATCACCCACTACGCAGAAGTTCAACTTTTTTGAATTAAAAGCTTGGAAAAGATTATGTATGTTTACTGAAAACTTTTCAATGTTTATAGCTTTGTTATCAGGATGTCTATATATCACACCAATTAAATATGGTTTTTTATTTATAGTTAATTCTATTCAAAGGTCTTCAACATTATCAAGGTTTAAAGAAGTCTTATTACTCTGAACATATTTTAATGATTCTTCTATGTAAAAAGCCACGCCACCGGCGCACGTTTTGCTGTCATGGTGTATGAAATTATATCCGTAGATATTTATGTTGGTTGACATTCTGTTTTGATTAAGTTTTGTTTCGGTTATGGCAATTACACTTGGTTTCGTTTTTAAATCACATATACTGTACATTCATTTAATTTATCAATATTTTTTGCCAAGCTTCTTACATTATAATGCATTACTATCAGATTTTTTTGCTAGGGTCATCAAAGAAATTATTTAAAGAACCTTGATCATAGTATTTACAATTTTTAAACAATTCAGTATACTTCTCCATTTTTTTGTTTATGATTACTTTCTTCGTTAGTCAAACTACAGTTTTTATCAAAATTTTCGTTTTTGGATCGGCATTTTCTATGTATTGAATTGTTTAAAGCTTCATTAGTACAATCAATATAATGAATATCGGTGTTATTACTTAAAGAGGCCATTTTTAAGCAATAAATTAATTATATACATATTAATAATAAACTACTTACAATTTATTAATATCAGATTCATTATTTATAATAATCGATTCGTATTCCTGACCTTTGCGAATGTAAATTTTACCATTGTTGGTCCAGATGTAATGATAGCCCAATTCTCTTGCTCTTTGCTTCGTTTGCCAAAATACGAGTTCTTTTTTTGCATTTGTTAAACTTTCATTGATGAAGAAGCGGGTCATTTGTTGCACAGGAAAATTGTTAATGGATTTGGCTGCACTTCGGCTTTGATAAATTTTGTTACGTATTCTTTGATTCGTAAAGCGAACAATTACATTTGGTGGCTTTTCAGGCTTTGCATTTTGAGAAGCTTTTAGTCGATGCGCAATAGAAATATCTTCATCTTTGATTGGGACTCCAATTTTTTCAGCCAGATTAGAAACAATTTGATTTAAGTTTTCATTTTTTTCATAAGGAATGCCAACAAA
This sequence comes from Diplosoma virens, assembly GCA_963680785.1. NCBI lineage: Eukaryota > Metazoa > Chordata > Ascidiacea > Aplousobranchia > Didemnidae > Diplosoma > Diplosoma virens. Next base: position 5,629,736 of record OY796890.1, on the reverse strand, counting down.
TTCAAGATTTTGTCTTCCATATTGTTTCAAGTTATCAAATTTTTCTCTTTCCATAAAAGGACTAGACATAAAAGAACTTGTACCAAAAAAGAGTTAATGCCATAAAATAGCTAGCTAAAAAGCTGTTAAATCAGCATCCTGCAGAACTTCCTCCTTTTGTAAGCACTAAAAAACCTCCAGATAGACGGGTGAGGTCATATTTTTGGTGTTTTATTTTTTTATATTATTACAGTGTAGGGTAGACTAGTTAATATTTTTGATACTAGCTCTTTTATGTCTAATCCTTTTATGGCTAGCTCTTTTGCGGCACTAGCTCTTTTGTGGCACTAGCTCTTTTTTTGGCTAGCTGTTTTGTAACTAGCTCATTTAAATGGACACCAAAAAGCACACATAGCTTGTTAGTAACAAATCAACTTGACGTTTGATGTGTTCTACTATGATAGTAGTTGGGTTTGGACACAAAAATAATAAGTTTGGCATTAAACTGAGCTATAGCTTGGTGTTTAATAATTGTGTTTAGGTGTAGCTTGGTTGTAGCTTGGTGTAGCTTGTATGTAGCTTGGTGTAGGGCGGTGTTGCTCGGTGTAAAACGGTATAGCTTGGATTTTAGTATACCCTTAATAGGCGTTGGTCAATGCTTTAACTTGGGAAAATTTTTGTATGATTATATTGAAGCTTTTTAATGTGGAAAGGAGTTCATATATTTTTTGTACTTATTGGTTAAACCACGATTGTAGAATCGGAGAAATTGTTTTTTCAGTTCAAAGTTCAAATTTTCTAATTCTGACTCCACGAGATCTAATAATACGACTCCAACTTCGGCACATGAAAAAAAGCAATCCAAATCCACCCTAAAATATGTGGCTTCCGCAACTATAATATATAAGCAGGGTTGTGGAGTCGGAGCCCCTGGAATTGCATATTTTATAAAGGAATCGATTTGGTTTCCTTAGATTTGCTGAAGTCGTGATTTAAAGTCGGTTTTTCAGATTTGGTAGTATTGGAAATCGGAGTCTTTCTTCCATTTGGAGACTTCGATTTACGCTAAATTATTTTACAGTTGTACATTTTATGTCTTATTTATCCTTTTGAACCGCCGACTCGGAGGAAAGTGCCGCAGGTGCTAATACATAGGGCAAGCAATTACTCCGACCTGCTTCCGGAGATGCCAAGATAGAGAGAATTTTTTATTTAAGTTTTTTATTTTGTTTTTAGTTTATAGAGATATGACTGAAATTTAGAATTGCTTGCCAAGGCCATCAAGCAGGGGAAAGTGCCATAAAAAGTAGGCTATTTTTCCTAGCAAAACAGAATGGCTTGAGTAGGTTTTGAACGAAGACCATAGCGATCCCAGAGTCGCTTGTTTTAGCGTAAAGTTGGAGTCGTTTTTTCAGATGTTTTGGAGTCGAAGTTCGAATCGTAAAATTTTAAAGAGCTCTAGTCGGTGTCAAAAAAAATTTATCCGACTCCACAACCCTGATTAAAAGTCATACTTAGGAACCAGGGAGGATCCAGCAGCGTTCTCCATCGACCATCCACTATCCACCATTAAATTTTCAAAAAATAAAACATTAAAAGTAGCTTTTAGCAATCGTAATTGCTAGCGCAGAGTTACCATTTCATCAGTGGCGGCTCGCGCATTGAAGTAGCAGAACTGCAGTATTTGAAATACTATCAGCAACGCTTAAAAAATTATAATTATGTCATCTAGACTGTACGACACCTTAAAACGAGCACACAAGTATTCATGTAAGCTAGCACAGGAGTAGTTGGAGCGCTAGTCAAAGCGGGGCCAAGCTGCAGGAGAGACAAAAATAAACGCGATTCCATCACTACTTTAAAATTATTTAGCAGGATACAGAAAAAAAGGTCTCTTCAGGAAGGGAGTGTAGCTGTTTTTTGTTGGTGAAACAAACCAGAAATCGCTTACAGCACCGAAAGGGTATAGAAAAGAAACCAGGAAAAAAAGATTTTTTCAAGAAAAGACACTAGCACAGGGGGATTTTAGGTTAGTTTTACAAACAGAATTGCTTACAGTCACTTCTTAAAAGACACCAAAAGAAATACACTGCAAACTGCCATTTGGATTATTATGAGCTAAATAACTTGAGCAGATTTTTTCAAAATAAGCCATCAACAATAAACTACAAAAATGCTTTTATTTTGATTAAAACACAACCATTTTTAAAAGAAAGGCTTAAAATTTTAACAGAGTATGGAAAATAGTGATATTTTCTCTTTTCTGGTTTAATAAACATAAATGTTATGAAGTCTAACACAAGTATCTTCAAAAGTTAACATGTAATTGGTTATTTTTATCTGACTTCAATTTTTAACATTAAGGTTACCGAATTTTGAAGTGAATATAATATTTAATTATTTAAAAAAATTTGATAAAGATAATTTAAACTTAATTAAATGTTTAAATGCAGAATAGTTTCAACCAGTCAGCATAAGAGAAGTATCATATTCAAATAAAGTGTATTAAAAACTTTAAGAAATAAAAAGATTGTGATTAAAACATAAGAATAAATTTGGTTCTAATAAGAACTTTGGAAAGCAATACTAATGCAATCGTTTATCCAAAAGTTAGGTTACACCATATACCAATACATTCAGAAAGTCCTAAAGTCTGGACCCATAGGCAATTTATTATAAGAAATTGGAAATTGATTTATTTATGATAAAAATTTGGGTCTCTTCATGAAGTCATCGTAAGCGACTTTTATTTATGAAACTAATCTGGATCTCCTGCTATTACTATCACTTTTTGAAATCCTTTTCTCCTTGTTTTCTTTTTTATTCCATACTAGTGCTGTAGGGGGGATTCTGGGTTAGTTTTACCTAAAAATTGCTTACAGTAACTTCTTGAAAAGACCCAAAAACTTAACCATAACCTTACTGTTTACAAAAACACAAGACTTTTGGACGTTTTCAAGAATTTCTCATAATTTTAATTTCTTGTGTGATGTTATCTTTTAATGCTAGTAATATTCTTGGTCTGTTATAAGATTTTTTATTAAAAAGTATCTGCAATTGAATGCAGGCTATAACCCTCTTTTACATACAAAAGTACAAGTTCTACTTTTTCTGCGATTGTTAGCTTTTCTTATATTGGTTAAAAAATCTGAAAAATAAAAAAAATAATTAGTAGTTTGCTTATGGATGTAGACTTTTGAGCCTAAAATTTTCCAAGTTTTTCAAGCTATGATAAGGTAAATCATTTCTACATCAAAAAAGAAAGCTTTATTGGCAATCAAACACAATTAGATCAAATGAAAAATATTTAAAGCAGCACTTTAATATTACTTTTTATCTAAAAAGAAGGCTGTTTTTAATATTTTGTGTGTTCACCTTTCTCTCGCACTGCTGCAGCAAAATGACTTGGCATACTTTTTACTACGAATGCACAGTAATCAGTGCTGATTTCTTTCACTCAAACTTCTTCTATTGCAGTTGCAAGTTCTTTAGCACTGAATGGTTGTTTTTCTGCCACTTTATTTTTTATGTAACTCCACAAGTTTTCGATGAAGTTTAAGTCTGAACTGTTTTCAAGCCAGTCAAGAACTTTCACCTTGCTTTTCCAAAGATATTCAGAAACCACTTTTGATCTATGACATGGCCTTGCATCATGAATGAATATAGAGATGTTATGCACTACCACGTGATTATTCAGCTTTTCCTGAAGCAGCTAAATATATTTTAGGCCATTCATTGTGGTGCCTGGGGCAAAAATATAATCCGGCAGTCCCATATTTGCTCATGGCCGCCCAAACCATCAGGCTTGGGGTTTGTTTTACTGTTCTGACAATGTACTTCACATTGAATTTTTGCCATTTTGGTCTCCAAACATGTCTCTTTTACACTTCAAACTGCTGAACTGTAGATTCATTAGAACATAAAACTGTTCCCATTTTTTCACAGTCCAATGAAGATGTTTATTGGCAAAAAAACTCCTTGCTCAAACAACATGAAACCATGTTAATACTAATGTCTATACCATTTTCTAGCAAATTAGTACTATTTTATGACAAGAACTAGTGGTGGATCACATGACAGCTTGTCGGATGGCATAATCATCTCTTCATAATGTTTTATGGGTCTACCAGTTTTTTTCATGTCATCATAAATTTCATGCTTAAACTTTTCTATGGCACAGTGGACTGAACTTTTGCTACATTGTAGTCTTTGCTATCTGCCTCCTTGAGAGTCTTTCCATATGCAAAGCCACTATCTGAGCACATTTATCCACCAATAATAAAGGTTTTTTTTCCTTGCTTTTGAAAAGATTAAGAATACCCTTCAACCATACATTAATCTGCACTGCAACAGGTTGCAACTATATATTTAAAATTTTTGAAAGATTCAATAATTGACTATGAGGCAATAATGTGTTTCTTTAATGAAATAATGTAATTTAGACGATGTAAGAATGGATTAGTTCAAGTTTTGCCACAAAAATGCCATTTTTCTCTGCTTTTAAAAACATTTAAGAATACCTTTCAAACATACATTAATCTGCATTGCAACAGGTTGCAATTATATATTTGAAATTTGGGAAAGATGATTATAATGATTCAATAATTGACTATGAGGCAATAATATGTTTCTTTGAAATACTGTAATTTGGACAATTTAGTGATGGATTAGTTCAAGCTTTGCCACAAAATGTCATTACAATTGAGGTAGTCCTATACTTCTGCAAATGAATGTATATTAAATGATTGCACATTTTTGTAAGCCAAAGTGATCAACAGTACAAATGCTTCAGGCAACTTTAAATATAAAGAGCAACCATACTTGTTTTTATTTATATATATTTAATTTGTCACATAGGCTTACTGCTTATAACAAAGTTTGTGAATCAAACAGCAGCAAGAACAAAAGTACTGTAAAAAGATTGGTGGGGTTTTTGCATTTAAAAAAAGTTACAATTGAAGGGTAAAAATGCAGTAAAATCTTAAAATTTATAATTTTAAGCTATTTAGACAGTTGCCAATATTGTAAAATAATCAACCACTACACTTTAATATTGTATCACTTACCGCCATTTTTGGCTTTTTCGAGATAATTCCATGCAATTGTTGCAATACCACTTATTCGATAAAGACAATTCAATGCAACTCGTTCTCCTAAAAGAATGTCTTTGCATCTTCCACGCACTAATGCTATTCTATGTGGAAATCCATCAGATACTAATTTGCCTTCTTCAATAAACCACTCCACTTCACAATTGACTTCTTTGAAAACAGCATCGAAAAACGGCACTCCAGCGACAACTCCAACGGACTTTATTAAAAGTTGGGCTACACTTGGTTTTTGCCCAACTACGTATCCACCATAATCGAAATTGGGTGTATCTTCATGTAACCAGGCTCTTACAAGAGAAGTTATTCTTTCGTTCAAAAGAACATCGCAAAATTCGTTTTCCATAATTTGGAATTGCTTGATTCAAAAATTTACTAACCGGTAATTTTAAAGTTAGTTCAATGAGACCTATTTAAAAAATAATGTAAAAATATTTTTAAATAAACATTTGGTGGTACAGAATTTGAAGATTGCTTGAAGTAAAAGATTTTTCTTCCCAAAGCTTTTCATCTGACACTCTTCAGGGGAAATCGTCAGAATGAAGCAGAATTGAAACCGAACTAATTTATAAAGGAAGAAAGTAGAGTTCTCATTGGCTGAAAGAGTCAACCAATGAGAGAAAAGATAAAGAGATTTTCAAAGAGTATACGAATTCTTTTTGCTTACACAGAAGGGGATTGAGAGATTTAATGAAAGTCGCTTCAAGAGCAGAAAGGTGAAAGGAAGGTGTAAGCAAAAAGAATTCGTATACTCTTTGAAAATTTCTTAATCTTTTCTCTCATTGGTTGACTCTTTCAGCCAATGAGAACTCTACTTTCTTTCTTTATAAATTAGTTCGGTTTCAATTCTGCTTCATTCTGACGATTTCCCCTGAAGAGTGTCAGATGAAAAGCTTTGGGAAGAAAAATCTTTTACTTCAAGCAATCTTCAAAAATATTTTTTGTCGACAGCATTGTAGGCAAACATGATTGAGGCAAGAGACAGGCTGGCCCATCACCAACAAAAAAAAAACAATTAAAATGCCCGCTCATTTACGGTTCGCTACCTCAGTGGCATTATTAATGGTCTCGATTTCAGTTTTTTAAGGGTCTTGGTTAGGCCTCTGTCGGCCATTACCAGAGACAACAACAGTGTTCATTTTAATTATGTGTTTATATGGAAGAAGTCAGCAGCTTGCATTCCTTCTGTTAAGGTGAGAAATACTCTCGCCGCGTAGATGATGCCACGTGTGCTTGTGTTCGTTGCCTTTTTTCTTTCTTTGTGCTGCTTTGGTTCTGTCTGGTCGCTTTTCTTTGTTCGGTTGTCACGTGGAGTTATTCAGGACAGTTTTACCGTTGGTCGTGCATTCTAAATTCTCGTGGTTAGTAGTTGGTTAATTTATATTATCTGAAATTTCGTAATGTGCTGTTAATTCTGTTTGAATAAGTAATATTCTATTTTACCGGCAGGTCTAAAGCAGTTTTCAATTTTTCTTTATTCGCATAAATTCTTAAAACGTTCGTTAGTTTGTCTGTGGTTATTTAAATACACTCTCCTCGGCTAGCGTTCGTGTTGAGAACGCGTGTGAGGATTGGAAGACTAGGCCTTCCAGCCAAAAATTCTTAGAATCATCCTAATCGAAGTGTTCACCGTAACATAAGCTTGAAAACTGCTTAAAGAAGCTTAAAGACTGCTTAGAGAATAAGCTAAATAAGCTTGAAAACTGCTTAAAGAAATTTAGCTAAAGTTGTTTAATTGGGGTTTGTGTGGTGGCTGAAGCATGGTTGATAAGTCGAATTCAAGTAGAAGCGTACCATTGGTGTCCGCCAGAGACTTTTCAGTGCCAGCCAAGTCTAAAGCTCGTGCCGAGCAACAGTCGGAAGATGGGACTCAAAGGGTTAGAACAGCCGTGACTTCGGCGTCACTCTCGTGTAAGGCAAAGCGACGCCTGGAGGTTAAGTTGGCAGAGGCTCGCCTTCAACGTGTACGTCAGGAAGAGGAATTGCGTCTGAAACAGTTACAGGCCGAAGAGGAGTTGCGTCTGAAACAGTTACAGGCCGAAGAAGAATTGTGTCTGAAACAGCTACAGGCCGAAGAGGAATCGCGACTGAAACAGTTACAGCTCGAGTCGGAACGGGCTCTTCTTCAAGCCGAAGCTGATGTTACCGAAGCTAACCTCATTGCGGATGCTTCCTCAACATGCAATGACTTGTCAGTTCCAGAAAGTGTTGCCCCCCGTCTATCTGCTCATGACAAGGTGATGGAGTACTTGCATAATATTCCAACGAACGAGCGTCAAGGTCAATCAAGAAAGGAGAACGATCTACAGCGTGAATCTCCGGCTGTAACCTATGCGCTGAGGGAAGATAAAGCGGAAATTCGTGGTCGGCGATTTTCGGAGCTGTCCCTGGGACCAATGCCACATCAGTTGTATCCTCCACCGGTTGTTCGAAATTCCGGCCGTTTTCAGGGGCCGGCTGTTCGCGTTGTTGGTCCTGCGAAGACATCTGAAGTTGCTGCAGACAACCCTTCTGGCAACGGAGCTTCCAGATCATCGGGTGAGTTGAATTGTAACGTAAATGACTTGGCTAAAATGTTGGTTCGCTGTAGGGGATCAGAGACTACTTTAGACTCTGATAGGTTTGATGGTAACCCATTAGATTACTATCAGTTTATACGGCAAGTTGAGGATCGCATTTTAAATGTGTATGGGCAAAGCGATCCACACTTGCTCTTGGATGCCACCAAGGGGCGAGCTCATAAATTAATTTCTAGCTGCGTCATGCTGTCTCCGGATATAGCTCTAAATGAAGCCCTTCGACTTTTACATAAAGCATTTGGTTCACCCCAAGTCGCTGTTCGAGCGTTTATTGATTCGGTCTGTGAGGGTGGTGTGATAAGCCACACAGAAGTCGGGCTTGAAGATTTTTATTTCGGTTTAATAAACTGTAAGATTGTGCTAGAAGCTGCAGGGGCCGGCAATTTGTTAAATGCTGCTTCCACAGCTGAACGAATTTTTATGCGTCTTCCACATAATCTGCAGAAAGGTTTTGCTAAGTTAGCTCTTGACCGCGGTTTTGATATGGACGTTGTGCCCTTTGAACTCTTCATTGAGTATATTGATCAGGAACATAGATTATTGTGTTCTCGTTTTGGTAGATTATTGAAATCATCCAGGTCTAAGATTACTACCAAGGGATGCAAAGCGAGAGCAAACGTGGTCCAAACCTCTAAAGGTAATGACCGTGGGATTGTAACTAAGAGGCCGAGTAATGTAGAAACCTTGCCCAGGTGTAACTATTGTAATACATTATGTCATCAGGTGGGAAGATGCGAAGTCTTCCAGAAGCTGTCTTTTGCGAATCGCAAAGAGTTTGTGCAACATAAACGTCTATGTTTTAATTGTTTGGGTAAGGGTCATGGCGTAAAATATTGCTCGAGTAAGATCAGGTGCCGTCAATGCGACGGGAAACACCACACGTTGATGCATCGCTATGATGAAGAAGGTACGTCTGAATCCTCCGATTCTGCGGCATCCGTGAGGGATACCTCATTACCTCCTGTAGATGCAACAGCTTCGTCGGCACAGGACATCTCACAAGCAAAGAGGATGAGAACTCGGTTGCAGGTAATACCCGTTTGTGTCATTAATCAAATTACAGGGGCCTGTAAAGATACACTGGCGCTACTGGATAGCGGAGCAGACTGCCACCTAATGGCCAAAGATCTATATACTAGCCTCGGGCTGTCTGGTACATCAACGGTTTCAGAGATTCAATTGGCTAATGGGGTCGTCGAGAAATATGACAGCTCTTTAGTGGAATGCGCTATACGTGGAATATCCGAGGAGGAGACATTTCGTCTGGAAGAGGTACGTGTTGTGCCACAGATGCCAGATTTGAGTGGAAGCATTCCTTCACAACAGGATATTATGAGTAACCCGCACCTCACCGGTCTTGAGATTCCCAGTGTAGCCAATAATAAGACTGTACAATTGATTATAGGAATTAACTCTCCCGCTCTGCATGCATTTTCAGAAATCCGACAAGATGGCGATTCTAGTCTATGGGCAGGCAAGACTCCGCTGGGTTGGGTCTTGCATGGTCGAAATTCGGCCGGGCATAACAAATCTTGTTGCAGAGTGAATCTTTTAGTGGACGCCGGGGCTGAATCTGCATTGAATTCTTTCTGTCTTTGTCACTTCGACTATGGTGATCAATGCGGAGATCCGGATGAGCTGCTTCCATCACTGGATGATGAGGAAGCTGAAAAGCAAATGAAGGACTCTTGCGAGTTGGTGGAGGGCCGCTTTCAAGTACGAATCCCATGGAAGAGAGGGTGCCCCTGCCTTCCTAACAACTACCAGATGGCTCTTTCCCGTTTGAGATCATTAGGACGGAGATTGGTAAGAGATAAAGAGTTGTTCATTAAATACAGAGATAAAATTCATGAATTGATTGCTCTCGGCCACGCTATTGAACTCCCTGAATGGGCCGATTGCGACCGTAATGCGTGGTTCATTCCACATCATTGCACTAAGGGAAAATTTCGTATTGTGTTTGATTGTGCTGCACGATTTAAAGGCACATCTCTAAATGAACAAATTTTGCAAGGACCTGATAATGCTAATAACTTAGTGGGAGTTTTGACACGTTTCCGTAGATACCCAATCGCTTTGGTCGGCGATATTCGGGCAATGTTTCATTCGGTTAAAGTTGATCCCCGAGACCAATCTGCATTGTGTTTCCTATGGTGGGAAGATGACGACATTTCAAAACCACCCAAAGTTTATCAGCTTACTGTACACTGTTTTGGTTTAACTAGTTCGCCTTCGGTGGCTGGGTTTGCACTTCGTCGCACTGCCGATGAGAATCTTGCCGGTTCGACCCCAGACGCGGTCCAAGCGGTGAAGCGTAACATTTATGTTGACGACTTGTTGAAGTCGGTTCCTAATAGCCAGTCCGCCGTTGCTCTTGCTCACGATGTTATATCCCTTTTAGAGGGAGGGGGGTTTGAGCTTACCAAGTTTTCTAGTAATTGCTCTGCTGTACTTAAGTCCACTTGAAAGAATTTGATTTTTTTAATGATACGTTGCCATTCCACAAGACCCTTGGGCTCGTCTGGCATCCCCAAACTGATACATTTGCGGTCAAAGTTAAGGAGTTTTCTGGTCCACTTACGCGTAGAGGGCTGTTGTCTCTTGTCATGAGCGTATTTGACCCATTAGGTATGGTAGCGCCGTTCATGCTTCCCTTAAAATCACTTATTCAAAGGCTCACAAAAGTAGGCCTGACTTGGGATGCCGAGATCACGGGGCAAGAAAGAATCTTGAACTGTAAAAATGAGTGAAATTTCCAAACTAATTTTGTTGTTAAATAAGCAACACCAAGAGCAAATGGCAGTTTTACGCGGCAAGCATCAAGAGCAAATGACAATACTTCAAGAGCAGCTGAAAATTTTACAAAGCAGCTTGAACAACCCGCGGGAAAATTCAACCCATTCGTCACTGCTAACTCTATTCCCTACAACAAGCAAGCACAAATTTTTCTTACCAACTAATCTAACTCCGTTTACAAAATGCCTAGCAACTTAGCGGCTCAGCAACAACCTGTCAAAAGCATACATGAGCTAACGATGAATGATATTCAGACATTTATGGCAGAGCAGTTTGATCCAAAACGGTTTGTTGTCAAAGAACGTTTCAAGTTCTGGTCTTCTGACATGAAGAAACCAAACCTGGCGAAACTATTTCTGAACTGGCGTTAAGTCGACAACGAAGCAGTCATCAGAGTGGCTTAAGAAGTGGAAGAAGCGGCCAAGGTAGCAAAGGAAACCGTACACGGTCAACCTTCAAAACCGCCTGCTTCAAGTGTGGAAATTCTGCACATTTCAGCAAAGCTTGTCCCCACATTAAAGCTATCAAAGTCCGATATTCTGTTTTTACCCATCTATCAAATTATTAGACTTAATGACCGCAGAATTAAGTTTGAACAGTTCAATATCAAGTTGCTGAAGGTAGCCCGCTACCCGTCGTGGGACAATTCCAATCAACTGCAAGTATTGATGGAAAATCACCTGACCTTCCCTGTAATTGTCACTAAGGTGACTTAACTGATCGCTTCAAACAAAACCTAAGTTGTGCTGAATCTACTACAACCAACGACATACATACCATGATGAGGAACTCGAGAGAACGCCGACAGGAGCGTCCAAAGTAAAAATTTTGGGTCAACCCTAGGTCGCGACCCAAAAGTAGGTCCAAATTGACACACTAGTGTCCTGGTTTGGCGCTCCCAATCTTTGCTGGAATTTTATGCGACGAGTGTCCAAAAACCAAAATTATAGGCTTCCACTTTTTTAAAAACTAAATCGGTTTTTTCACAATAAAAGTAATTCTACTCAAACAAAATACGTTCAAAAAAGACTTCTTCCATCCCAAATAATGCATGCTCAATGCTGGAAAAATTGTCAAATTGCCAATGATGCGTCTTGGTGTGCCAATTGCCGCCCTTGCCCTTTAGCTTGGTATGGCTATGATTATATGTTATGTTTATGTTAATTACTTATAGGCTATGCTTACATAACCATTTACGTCTATTATATGTCAAAACATTTCAACATTCCGTGGATGTGAGAATAAACTACATCCGTTTATGAGCTTATCTTCGAAATGTTGGGAGGAATGAGTATACCCTATCACAACTTCTTCCAGGTCACCCTTGAGAAAGGTACATCTCACCGGAGCACCTTATCATCCAGCAACAAACGGTGCTCCCGAGCGTTGCGTTTGATACAATCGTTCAAACAGGCATTGAGAAAATCCTCGTTACCTCCAAAGAAAGCTTTGCAAGAGTTTCTAATACAATATAGAAAGATTCCTTTTGCATCGGGACTGTCACCAAGCGAATTGTTGAATGGAAGAAGAATTTGCACCAAATAACACTTTGGTTCCATCTATTCCGCATCTCCTGCAGGGAAGACAGTTAAGACAAGCGAGCAAGTAAGTGGTTTCGAAAGTCGAACATCATTACACACTAGGAGACCCTTGTTACGCACTGTACTTCGGCCCTAAAAGAGATCGTGACCCACGATGGGTGCCTCGATAGTTACAAAGGTCCATGGTACACGAAGCGTCAACGTACGAGTCATTCCTCGAGGACCAACTTGGAGAAGACATCTTGATCAACTTTTATTTATTTATTTTTTTATTTTAATCTCTATATTTATCCTCCTGACTCGCAGGAAAGCGACGGAGGCGCTATACATAGGGTAGGCAATTACCCCGACCTGCTTCCGGAGATGCCAAGATATTGCTGTCCGCTAGTAATTTAGTAGAGATATTACAGTAATTTAGAACTGCTTGTCAAGACCACCAAGCAGGGGAAAGTGCTGTAAAGTGTTTTTCCCAAGAACACAACAGAATGGCGCAAGTGGGTTTTGAACCGAGACCATGTTGATCATCAGTCCGGTGCGTTAACCACTCGACCACGCTGCCGACAAACGTCGACTTCGACCTCGATACGGTTCGGATCAAGATGATGATCTCTTTGAGGAGATCCCAGCGAGCTTTTTGTCTACAGAAACACTTTCAGTCAGGACTGACCACGCATCTACAGTAGTTCTTCTTTGAACCAACGCAACAATCCGAGATTACCAACCAGAGACGAGTACGGGCGACACAATCCACGACGATCAGCGAGGACCAAAAGACTTCCAAAAAAATATTGTTGCTAATACGTATATATATGTATTTTTTGTCATAGGGGAGGTTTTGTGACATTGTGCAATCGATGACGTAATGTTTTCTTAAACGCTTAATCTTAATCAGCGCCTTTTTAAACAATTTTGAACACGCGTATCTCCAAGCATAATTGTAACCAGTTAAATTTGCGCATCTAAAGTCATCAAGGTATTACAGCAGTGTTCGTCAAACTGTGGGTCGCGACCCCAAATGGGTTCGCCTGAATATTTTGTGGGGTCGTTTTATTACTGGAATTCTGCACTTGAAATTCCTAAGCTAAAATATGTACAGTTGTTCAAACGTAATTAATTGGTGATATTTGTCTAGCGATTGTTTAGAGAACAACCTGATTCTTAACTCGGGCCCCTAAATTGGAATATCCACCACTGGCTATTAACATTTCAAATTTTTAGTTGAATCATTTTGTATTTCCTTTGGGGTCGCGTGTACAACTTGGGTCGCTTTTTGTAAATATTGGGGGACGAACTAAAAAGCCTTCTATTTCAATACTAAGAATTTTTTGTGAATTTTAATTATTGTTATCTAATAAACCTGTGTATTCGAAGTAAATGTACAAATGCTATGGCTTAGTTCGTACTATTGCGTCACAATATCGTTTGTCTGTACAGTTGTGTTCTGACTTAGTAAGCGCTAGTTCAGTAAGCTTAAGCTCTAGTTTAGTTTTGAGCAAAGTTTTGAAGCTCTTGAAAACCTCATCGAGAAAAATGACATATGAGAGTCTATATGATGATAAAATTATTAAACTCGAACAGGCTCTCGAAAACAAAATTTGTTAGTGATTTAGATAACTTTCATACTAAATTAAATAGAATTGCAACAGTCTGGGAAAGGCCTCCTAATGGCAGCGTGGTCGAGTGGTTAAAGCACCGGACTGATGATCAACATAATCTAAGTTCAAAACCCACTTGCGCCATTCTGTTGTGTCCTTGGAAAGACACTTTACGGCGTTTTCCCCTGCTTGGTGGTCTTGACAAGCAGTTCTAAATTACAGTAATATCTCTACTAAATTACTAGCGGACACAATATCTTGGCATCTCCGGAAGCAGGTCGGGGTAATTGCTTACCCTATGTATAGCGCCTCCGTCGCTTTCCTGCGAGTCAGGAGGATAAATATAGAGATAAAATTTAAAAAAATTAAAAAAAAAATGATCAGTGATCCTACATCTACAGAATTAATCGATTACCGCAGCGCCCAACTTTTAGAAACAGCATGAAATTAAACCTATCTGTCATTATACATGTTTTTTGATAAAGTTGGCTAATTAAAGCGATATGATCACTCCACTTGACACTGCGAAAATTTCATCGTTACACCTCACTTTAATGCCAAACTTATTATTTTTGTGTTTAAATTCAACTACTATCATAGTAAGACACATCAATTGTCAATTTAACATTAGAATTACCGGTGCGGTCATTTTGACCGCTTTTGATTTTTAATTGCTCGCATCGTGGCTTAGATAAGTGTAAGAATATTGAAACTTTCTGACTTTTGCTAAGTCTTTGTCAACTTTTAGCATATTAATTTTTATTACACTACAATAGGCACAGCGGATGTTGGGGAGCAATTTACCTTAAATTACCGCCAACGGTCATTTTGACCGCAAAGCACTTGTAATTTCTCCACGATTTAAATTCCCTTTTTACAATAAAGCTTTTTGTTGTGTTATTGTTTGAAACAATCGTGCAACAATTACAGCAGTATCTGGCAGCAGCTAGTTACTAGCTACACTGTTAAAAAACATCAAAAGAAAAGTTGCAAAATTCCGCAAACGTCAAAAACGCCGACTGCAATGATCAAAGAACTCGCAGCAGTTTTTTTAACAGTGTAGTTCATAATGCTGAGTCATTTGCAGAATGACAAGACGAGAACAAGTTAGTAGTATACAAGCTCTAGCTTGGCTGAACGCGATTGCACAAGATGATTCGAGAGATGAAAGTGAAGGAGAAAATGGAGCCATACTCAGGTAAAGACGTCACGACTGACAATTTTTTTACTTCGACTCATCTTGCCGCAGAGCTCCGGAAAAAAAAGACGTCACTTGTCGGGACCCTAAACAAAATCCGAAAGGAAGTTCCGCCACTAGTAAAAGTTTTACAGCAGAGCAGATATTCCAGCAAACTCTTGCAAACAAAAAGCGACAACAACTAAGCCACAACCTTGACAGTTTTCCAGTGCAAACAAAAGAAATTATATCATTTGCACACTCCACACATCTGTTATGATCGACACAGTAACAAAAAAGAAACCGGAAACAGTTACACTCTACAATAAAACTAAATGTGGTGTTGATATTGTTGACCAGATGACACAACAATACACGGTGAAGGCAGATACACGGCGGTGACCGGTGGCTGTCTTTTACAATATTTTGGACCTTGCTTGTATCAACGCTTGTGTGTTGTACAAGAAGAAAACTGGAGATGCTAACTTGAAAAGAAATTTTATATTTCAGGTCGCCACTGAACTGAGAGAAGCTCATGTTCAAAGAAAAACAGCTCCACTAGCCACAGTTTTGCCTCCCTTGTTCAACAGCCCTTATAAAAATTTGATGGTTGGCAAAAGCAGAAAGTGCCATGCCAAGTTAATGTGAACTGTGAACAAAACAAAACTGCAAAGTAATGTTGTGAATGCCGTAGATCAGTTTGCGGAAAGTGTACAGATTGTGTAAAAATTGAATGTATAGATTGCATAATTCTGCTAATTTCTTTGTTTTTGTATGTTTTTGAATAGCCTATTGTGGTCTATGTAAACAGCAGCAAGATGAAAAATAACCATTTGATATTTTGAGCTCATTTTAAAGTAAAGTGTTTTTCATTTAATTTTAGTGTTCATGTTTGTTGTAAATACAATAAAAGGTTTGAAAAAATTTTAACTTTGCAGCTAAAAAGTAGGTTAAAGTCCTACAATGTAATTCGGAGATCAAGTCCTATACAGTATATACCAGGACATGATAATAAAAGGGAGCTTACAAAGCACCGAACTCACACCTAGAAAAATTCAAGTCATTATTAGGTATATTACAAAAGTTAAAAAAACTTACAAGGTAAAATAAAGCTAAATTATTGCCTATTTTTTTCTTTAATGAACAAACGGTCATTTTGACCGCTCGCGGTAATTCTAGTTAGGTCAAAAACGCGGTGATTCTAGTGTTAATTTGTTACTAACAAGTTATGTGTGCTTTTTAGTTAATTTAGAAACCGAACGTCGACAAAAAAAGTTTAAAATTTGACCCAAATAAAAGCGTAGCTTGGTAAATAAAAATATACCTTCAAGCTACATCTCAGTTTATTGACAAACTTAATTATTATTTTTGTGTTCAAACCCAACTATCATAGTGAAACACACAAAACGTCAATTTAATTTGTTACTAACAAACTATGTGTGCTTTTTAGTTACATAATTTAGAAACCGAACGTCGACAAAAAAGCTTAAAATTTGATCCATGTAAAAGCGTAGCTAGATAAATAAAAACACATCAAGCTACAGATCTGTTTAATGCCAAATTTATTATTTTTGTGTTTAAATACAACTACTATCATAGTAAGACACATCAATCGTCAATTTAATTTGTTACTAACAAGCAGTGGCGTGCGGTGACCTCTGAGGCTGGTCGTGCAGTTGTGCCAACGCTGATCATGCAATACTTTATGGGTAGGACAAAAAAATTGCTTGGGATTCTAGGACAAAGACCAATTTTCTTCCCAAAATCATTTTGTTCTCTAAAAAAAAGATCTTCACCTGGAATCGGTCCCGGATTTTTTATTTTTCGTCAAAATATCATAGTGTTTTCCAGTGCTTTTTTTGTAAAAAAAAAAGGTGCGGGAACTCACGGAGGGTTTTATTTTGTGGCCAGAGAAGCTATCTGAGTAGTAGTCTAGGCCTATTCAGAGTGGTTTTTAAAGAATCGAAATTGACAAATGAGTTTGACGATCAATTAGTGTGATGTAAATTTAAGCAAAATTTAAATAACTTGGACTGGGTCTTGAAGCCTTAATTTAACACGTTTATACTTAACACAAACACTGATGATAAACACGTAGCAATTGAACGAATAATTTAAACAGAAAATGTTGAAAACGTAATAGCATACATTTTTATAATGAATTATGAGACAAAAACAATTTTTTTCTGACATTTCTGGGGGATCAATTGCCCCGTTTGGCCATGCCTGGTTGCGGGCCTGCTTCTTGTTAATCTGTTATTTAAACAATTATATATTCATTTCTTAACACAAATTTAATTTATTGTAAGCTATTTAAGACAAATGTTGATAGTAAATTCCAAAGTTTTTTTCAATTCTCGTCCGACAAATCTTCTCAAATCCTTTCCTTGCTGTTAGTATCTATAGCCGATAGTCGTCCTCTGAGTAACCACAGCTCAACGTACTTTGAAGGAACGAAAAGTATCAGAGGTGGTCCGACAATTTTGATGAACAAAAGTGTTGAAATTGTCTTAGTCTTCAACGAAGCTCTTGTTGGAATGGCAATTAGATTCATCTGAGAAAGCCCGCCTTCACATTCACTTGAAGAAATAGGAATGGTATTCAGAGTCTGTATCAAAGGCAGCAGTTTTTCTGGATATGTTTTTTCAAGAATATATGCATGGAAACCACGAATCATTTCTCTTTCATTTAGTTGCAGTCTGATTGACAAGTTTGTAATTTCCAATTCTCCAAATGTCAGTTGAGTATTAACATCTTCAGGCCAATGTTTTTGATCAAATACGCGAGACCAATACGCCAACTCTTCGTCTTTGCTACCAAGCAATCTTTTTTCGATTGACTCTTTCAATTTTGTATAAAATGTACTTGGGTCAATGGGAAGATCCTTTCTGAATCTTTTTCGTGAAGTAAAACTCACGTAAGCGAAGATCACGTACAGCAGCAACAGCGCATTTATAATAGTGCCCACACTTCTTCTTTCTACAAAAACTTGTACCAGCATTTTTATTTTCTTATTTGCCTTTTACAGGTCCATGTTCCAGTCCTGTAGATCCAAACTTAATTCTGATAATTCTTGGAGAGCGTCACACATCAATCCTAGGTCCAGTAAAAATTCTGTAGATGTGATTTTTCTTTTCAAGCCACCATAAGTGCATTTATTATTTTTATTTCTTGTAGGATCATGCTTCATGCTGCATTGCTTCTTCAAAATGATACACAAGGGATTCAAAATTATTCCACACAGCCAAAACTGTACGCAAACTAGTACTTAAAATTCTTCCAATTTTCAGCAGCTTAGCCCCCAGTAATTCTGCACATAAATGTAACTCTCTGCTATTCTTTGGCAAAGCATGGTATATGACGTAAAGTTTATCAACAAATGATTTGAATCTATTTATTCCTAAAGTTTTCTTGACAGCATCATCTACTGCTAATTCTAGTCTGTGATTAGCACAATGCCAAACTATAATAGAAGGAAAACGGTCTGACAGCAATTTTTTCACTCCACTTTTACACCCTAACATCACAGCAGCCCGTCGCAAGCCAGAGAAACCAAATATTTTTAAAATAATCTTCTGTCATCTCATGAGAGTGAAGACATTTGATTAAGGAATCAAATACTCCTTCCGCCGTTACTTTTTCAAGTTCTACCAAGTCCAAAAACAAATTGATCGGTGAATTCATTCCTACACCTTCGATACAGCATCGAACATATACTATGAGGGTAGTTTTTTTGTTTATTGTGGTTGATTATTCAATTATCAATGAAATTTTACTATTGGATTGAACAATTTCTTTAACCACAGTTTTCCTCATTTCTTCACCTGCATGATTAACAATGTTAATACACGCATTTGTAGAATGAAGAATACGACCCATTTCAACTCCATTCAGTTCTTGCAGATCAATTTCAGTTTCAAAATGATGGAATGATTGATTTTCCTTCGCTACTTTATATGCATCGAAAAATTTTTTGAGTTGTTTTTTTTCCGTTAGATAATGACGTTAAAAAAACAATCTCAAGTTTCATTTTTTCGCTTTCAGCAACTATTTTCAATGCTGATTTATGTGCAGCAGATTCTCTGTGACGAAAAAATTTTTTTTCGAAGTGAGCTCAGCTGTTGCTTCCTATCTTTGCCACAATAGTTTATCTCATTGTTGGCCCATTCTTTGGAAAGTTTCATTCCCATTTTCGTTTCAAATCCAAGAGTTCCAACTTTACTACAAGGTGTACAGCCAAGTTTCATTTTGCAAACACAGAGCCATTCATTTTTCAAGCAAAAATCATTTTTTTGATCATAGGTCCAGCAGTCCGGCCAGTCATTTGTAGTTTGGCTTTGCTTCTCAAGATCAGATTCAGAAATATCAACAGGTGTCGTTATTTTCGTGTGTTCTGTCGTTGTGTCTGCTAATATTCTTGCCTTTTTACTTGCAGGACCGGTGGTTGAGAAGTAATTAGTAATTTTTTTTATTTTTAAATTTGGGATCACAATTTTCCACTAAAAATAAAAAAAAGATTATCAATTAACCAACGATTTTTTAAATAAAGAAATTTTTAGCATTCGCACGTAGTTGCACGTAGTAAAGATTAGGGTCACGGTCAGGTTTACTGTTAGAAAAATACGTTTAAACTTAGATCACATATATTTTGGGCGATAAATAGCATAGCTCGTTCTTGAAATACGCATAGCCTACTCTCTAGGAACCTAAAAAGCACAGCTTGCCGCCCTGGATAGATATCAGTGAAACTGCCACCCCTGCTCATTTCCGCTAATATAAACTGCCGCCCCTATGTTGATAAACTTTAGCCCAAAAAAATTATGCTTACTAACACAATTACAAACTTAAACTCGTGCTAAGCAGCTAAATTATTGCTGAGCACTTGCGTAATCAGAATGAAGGCTAGACTAGACAAACAATATGTATATGTTTATGACGCTATAAATCCATCTATGAGGTAACCTACCATGGGGAGACTCATTTAACAGAATCTCAACCAAGTGTGACGATTTCGCTTTTTTTATTAATACAGTACATCAAATTTTCAAAACTTACTTTTAAGTTACTTTCCAAGTTGGAAATCCAGCGAAAAAAGGTGCGGGAACACCGTTACCCTGCGTTCCATTACAAAAAAAAGCACTGGTGTTTTCTAAAAAAAAGTCTTCGCCTGATATGTGTCTCAGATTTCTTTTATTTTGTCCCAAAATTTTGATATTCTTTATTAAGTTCATCGCACAAAAGTTTGTTGGTCATGCAAAGCATGGCTTGTATGCCCTGACCGCACGCCACTGCTAACAAGATATGTATGCTTTTTAGTTAATTTATAAACCGAACACCGACAAATTTTGACCAGTATAAAAGTGTAGCTTGGTAAATAAAAATATACCAAGCTACACCTCAGATTAATGTTAAGCTTATTATTTTTTGTGTCCAAACCCGACTACTATCATAGTAGAACACACAAAACGTCCGTTTAATTTGTTATTAACAAATTATAAGCGTTTTTACACTATTTAACAAACTGCATTTTGACAAAAAAAGCTTATAATTTGACACAAATAAAAGCGTAGCTAGATAAATAAAAATATACCAAGCTACACTTCAGTGTAATGCGAAACTTATCATTTTTGTGTTGAAAAGAAACTACTGTTTCAGGAAACCCATTAGAGTTTAAGTTATTGATTAGTAACTTTGAAACACGTGTCGAGTCTAGATTGCAAACCAGAGAGCACTTCTTTGTCTACTTGTTCAGCATTGTACGGATTCAGTCAAAGAAAAAATGCAACATTTTTCCGAGGCAGATTAAAATTTTTATCGATAAAACGTCTTTTTAAAGAATACGGCTCGCCGTGGATCGTGTCGAATGTTTGCGAACAAAGACTCAAAAATTTCCTTTGATTCTTTTAGGTGATCCAAGGAAACTGAAAAAATTTGCTGAACTTTTCGAAAAGTGTAGTGTCATAGTTAAAAACATTAGATGTTTTAGCAATGTTAACTTTTTAGACACGCTGACGCTTTTAGTGAAGAAGTTACCGTACCACTTGAGAACTAAGTAGGTAGAAAGGGCTGTTTAAGTGGAAAATATAGGTCAGAAAAATTGGCCAATTTTTCACACTTTAGTGAATTTATATATATAACAAGAGTTTGAAGAGGCAAATTCGCTTTTTGGCTTCAAGTCTTTGAACGTAAAGCCATCAACGTCTAAGGTAAGGTTGCTTCTTACACTATAACTTCTTTAAATAGTAGCGATCAAATGTTAAAGCCCCAAAATTGTTGGGGAGAATGCTGTACTGCAAATCTAGAACACATTATTGATTAACTCTTAAGAATTTGCAAAGATTTTTGTCAAGAACCGCTTTGAATTTATAAAACGTTTCAGATTATCTCATAAATGCTTTAGCGCTAGACACCGAATCCCCTATGTAAAAAGGTTAATTCTTACGCAGCAGAAGGCTGTACTAACTCATTTCATCACACGTCACTACATTTTACAAAAAGTATATCCTCGGTGTTTAGAAAGAAAGCGCCTGAGGTCAGCAACCCTAATACTAATGATTTACAAGAAAACACTATTGCCCTTTTTTGCAGCTTCAGAAGCGTCCGATTCTGATGCAAATGTGTAGCTTTGTATTGTTCCAGTTAGGGCAGTGGTTCCCAACCTTTTATTGTTTGTGGCCCCCTTTTAAAAGCTCTCAACACTCGTGGCCCCCTGCTTAGCAAAAAATTCTCTGTCTGTATGTCATTCGTAGGCTAATAAGTGTGAGGTTTTGCAGCGATATTTTCCGGAAGAGAAGCGATCGATTTACTACGCACTTCGAATTTTAGATATAGGTTTGAAAGAAATATGAATGAAAATGAAGGTACACCGGCGAATAGTAGTGAAATTGAGTAGCACGTTATTGTGGTCAGCCCGTGTGCGCGTATTCATTGCATACTTTATTGGTGAAGTGTAATATTAATAAGAAAAGTCAAATACAAAAGCAAAAGTGAAAGAAACGTCAAAGAAGTAAAAATCAAAGTCAGTTTTACTAACGCTTTCAGTGCGAAGTTTGTTCTTGTCCTCGTTTGATGAGACCTTTGATGTTGGGCTCCGTCTTGGACTGAGCCAGGCGAATGTCATTGCATGCATCAAGGCGATTTCTGGATTTTGTTTTGATGGTCACCAAATCAGAAAAACCAGCTTCGCAAAGATAGGTTGTAGCAAACTGAACAAACATTACAGAAGCCTTTTTGCTGAGGATCGGATAAGAATCATGAAGAGACAACCAAAAGCTGGAAAGATCGGATTTCTTGCTAAATGCCTGCTTCATGGCGTTTGAAACTTTGAACTCAGCTAACTCCTCGGCTTCTTCGGCCATAGGGTTAACCTTGGTGTTGAATGGGTCTTTGTGCCAGGAAACGGACAAAGGTGTGTCACTGAAATAAGATTGAAATTCAGCACAAACGATTTCCAGATGCTTTATAATGCAAGTTTTGATGTTATTTGGCAATTCAACCTTGTTCATTTCCAAGTGCTTATGCAAGAGAGGGAAAGAGATAGTGAAGCCTGCCTTTAATCGTGCCTGCCAGACTCCCATTCGCGCACATAGTCCAGCCAGCTTATCTTTAACATCGCTGACGGTTACTTCGCGTCCTTGCAAGGACAAGTTCGCTTCGTTGAAATGGCCAAATACATCTGCAAGGTACGCGAGCATCATCATGAACTCTTCGCTGTGAAATTGTACATGGACAGTAGATTCGCTTTCTTGAAGAAAAGCTTCAACCTCATTTCTGAGTTCATACAACCGATGAAGGCAACTGCCTCTTGACAGCCAACGGACTTTGGTATAAAGCAAGAGTCCCATATGTTTTGCTCCCATTTCTTTGGCCAAAACTTGGAAAAGCCGGTGATTTTTTCCACGCGAACGGATGAAGTTAATCACTTTGACGGAAACGTCCATAACTTCCATCAACTGCGGCGGTAGAGTCTTCAATGCTAAAGCATATCGGTGTAATGAGCAGTGCGAGGAGGTCACATGAGGCCATTCATTCTTCACAAGGGTAACAAATCCTCCTCTGATTCCAATCATGGCTGGGGCGCCGTCAGTACAAATATGCTTGAAATTTTGCCAACTGAGCTCATTTGTTTCAAAGAAAGAGTCCACAATAACTTTGATGTCAGCAGCAGTTGTTGTAGCTGACAAAGTATTGCAAAAGAGGAACTCTTCCTTCATCTTTTTATTTTTCTCGTATCGAGCAAACGCGATCAAA
The DNA here is from genome assembly GCA_963680785.1 of Diplosoma virens. Classification (NCBI taxonomy): domain Eukaryota; kingdom Metazoa; phylum Chordata; class Ascidiacea; order Aplousobranchia; family Didemnidae; genus Diplosoma; species Diplosoma virens. The sequence continues at coordinate 5,606,711 of OY796890.1, read as the reverse complement.
TGGCATTCAAGAGTGGTGTCGGTAGATTCATCTAGTTGTAGGCTTGCCTGGAGCATGCTTTGCTTGATTTCAGAGCAAACTTGTTGGCACACGTCGGTAGCCATGTCGTCAATCCGGCGGCGAATAGTATTGTTCGACATCGAAAGTTGTTGGATTTTCTTTTTCTCTCCTGGCCCAATCATTATTTCGACCATTTTCTCAGCACATGGCTTGATAAGTTCCTCAGCGATAGTGTGCGGCTTCTTGCACTTCGCAATTTGATATGCCACCTCGTAGCTGCACTGAAGGGCTGGTTTTTCTTCTGGAGAAAATCCCAAACGGGGTAGTGTTCCTTCCTGGTCGTATCGCACTCGTTTGGCAGAGAGAGTATCGATATTTTCATTTCTTTTTTGGGGATGCTTTTTGTCGCGATGGTTTTTGAGTTTTGAGGGGCGTAATGAAGCATTTGCCATCACGACCGAGCAGTGAAGACATTGCGCATAATCCTGGCCATTTCGGATAACTTTTGTGAAACCAAATGAGACGTAGCTGTCGTTCCATTTGCGAATTTTAGACATTGCAACAGAAAAAAAGACTTAAGGTGCCTGTAAATATAAATTGCTAAACCGTTAAACAAAAGAGGACATTCATTTTTTTAAAAAAGAGGATAAATCCTCTTAAAAGAGGACGTATGGTAGCCCTATACTTCCAGCCTACTTGTGGCATGGCCTACTTAAAACACGGCCTTATATGTCACATTTTGCCATTGATTTCTAAGAGGCCTAAATTGAAAATGCTGTGCTGCAGCAAAATACACTCAATATCATTAGAGTTGGGAGATTTTGACACATAAACAAATTTTTGTGAAATAATGATCACAATTGTAATGCTATATTACAATAAATATTATTTAAACAAAATTGAAAATATTGAAAAGTCAATATGAATTATCTGTTAAAAATCTCAAAGGATTACATTTTAAAGCACATGCTAATGCGAGCTATGCTATACATGTATATTTTAAGTTTTTGCAATATGTACAACGTAATGTAATAAATTGCTGCAAAACAATGAATTCATTTAACTCAACTGAGCATTCTAAACAGTTGCATATCAAGGTTTTAAACTACGGTCAATCCAGAAATTGACAAATAATTCAATACTTTGACTGTTGTCGCTTTTTAAAAGTACTTATAACATTTTTTCTTATCTTGCTATTTTCAATTTTTTGTTTATTATTTTAGAAAATGTTTGATGTTATTCGCTCACTTTCGGCCCCAATCAATATGGTAGGCACACATAAACAAAACATTGGTGCAGTAGGTATTTAAAACAGTTTCAGCACCTGTACGGATGTTATTGCAACAGTACTGCTGCAGCAAAGCGTCTGTGACAAAACCAAAAGCAACAAAATTTTTGAGAATTGAAGATGGTATTAAAATGTAACCAGAAAGGCAATGTTTCTCTGTTATATCCTCAATGTTGTGTATTTTATCATTTTCCACAAAACAGTCCACCTGGTCTGGTTGGTAAATACGAGGTTTAGGAGACTTTCTGAAACCTGTAAACGTAGACCGGGAAGATGGTTTTGAAAGTACACTTTCATGTAAATGGTTGATACTGGGTTTAATTTCCAATTTAACTTTTTTTTTTCCCATTTAGAATAAATTTTTGATCAAAATGATTTGCACATATGACTGAATTACTTGTAGGTGACCAATCCAAACGATTGACAAATTTAGTCCATTTTGCCAGCAAAGTGAAAAGATGGAATAGAATTTGCATTACTTTTATATCCGATTTACAGCTGTAAATCACACATTTATTAACCATGATTGCTCTAATAACAAATAATAAATACTTCATACATCTTTAAAAATTATTGCGTCAACAAAGAAAAACACGTACTGCAAAGAAGAAATTTCGAAACAATTTTAGATCTAACCTATCGATGATAACCTGCGATCTGTCAAGAACAAACTTTACACTAACGAACTTCTTCAAATGTAATAATGGTACTTTTTTTTACGCTGCTTGCGCTACTTTTTCTAAAGCTCCTATAGCTAATATATCTCATTAAAAAAGTGTTGGAAGTAAGTAAGTTAGAAGTAAGTGTTGGAAGTAAGTGTTTTTTTAAAGTAAGACAGTGGAAAATACAACAATTGCCTCTAATTACAAATTCAATGTTTAAAACTTACTATATTTGGCTAACCTCCATACAGAATAGCAAACTAAATTTATCCACCTACAACTTGTACTGTAACGCACTAGCCCACAGCACTCAAAACCAAAAACAAAAAATGCATAGCCTACTATGCAGAAAGATATTTACACTAAGTGCGTTAGTATAATATTGTAACGTTCTTCTAACTATAACTGCTAAAACTTCAAGCTCAAACAACTGCCTTTTATTAGGATGACAATTAGTGACTGAACTGTAAGAGTACACGAGGCAAGGTTATAGCATACGAGTATTGTGATGTCATTATACTCTACAATATAATGATCAACACTAAATTACTTAAAAAACGATTTCTCTTGTATAAGTTATATATTTAAATTATTTATTCTGTCTGTCGTTGTTCAAACTAGAATTTGATAAACATGACACTATTAGGGCACTAGCCAGAGCAAATGATATTGAGTGTATTTTGCTGCAGTACAGCATTTTCATTTTAGGCCTCTTAGAAATCGATTGCAAAATGTGACATACAAGGCCGTGTTTTAAGTAGGCCATGCTTGTGGCCCCCCAGATAACGTCCTGTGGCCCCCAAGGGGGGCCATTGACCCCGGGTTGGGAACCCCTGAGTTAGGGTAAGGCATAAAGAAAACAAAGTTTTAACGCATGCGTTCTTAGACTAATTATCTAATACATTTTGCGACATTGTTCAATCTATCAATAAAAAGATTTGCTTGCAGACCTTTGCGAGTTTGATTAAAGGTTACGACGGCATATCTTGTGAACTTGAAGTTTCTGGTTTAGATAGTGAGTTGTTTTACATGATATCTAATGTTTTCTCAATCAATGAGATACTAGTTCGGCCAAATCTTTTCTAGTGCAAAGGAAAGTTTTGCAACTTCCTTATCTACGAGGAATAAAGCTCGACACCTTGTCTAAAGCCGAAATCGGTTTATTGATTGGAGTAAATGTGCCAGAACTGTTTTGTATTAGCGAATTCCGCAAAGCCGATAACGCAGCGTATCAGCTCAATGAGTGCTTATGGAAGTCAGACTTTTTGAAGGGCACAACTGTTTTAGAAACCCCAAACTCCAAGGAAGATCGTGCGGTTTTGCGCTTAATGCGAGATTCGATTACTATACAGAAAGAACATTATCAACTCCCTTTATTTTGGAGACACACTGAAGTTAGTCTTTCCAACAACTACGTGATAGCAAAGCACAGGCTCGCAACTGTAAAGCGTAGATTTCTAAATGATCCACACCTGAGGGCCAAGTATATTGACGTAATAAACGGCTATCTAGAAAAAGGGTATGCAAGAAAATTAACTAATCAAGAATTAAGTGTTGACGTGACTAATAGACTTGCAATCATTGAGCAATGCAGTGACCCGGATAATTGGCATTATTCACCGTCAAAGCTAAATCTAGCTAATCTAATCGAGGCGTATCGGGTTCATCTACGGAGCAATTAAAAGCTTGGTTGCGAAGACCAGGGCATCTTCAAGAACCTGTTCTGACTTCAGTACATTTGAACTTCCTATAAAAAAATTACTTGAAGAATTTTGCCTTACAGATAGACAATCAGTATTTGCAAGCTTGATGGTTGACACCACTGATGTGATAAATCGCTTAATCAAAAGTTCTTCGTCTTTATGCAAACTAAAGAGACTAACGTCATGGCTTTTACGGTTTAAAAAATTCCTCGTAAGCAAATTCAGGCATTCTCGCTTTAAGTATGACTCTGCGCTTACTGTAGATGAATTGAACGCTGCAGAGAAAGCACTAATTAGATATGTGCAGCGAGAATATTTTCTCTTTCTTATCGACTTTAAGAATAAAAATAAAACAAAGCCTTTTCCGCGTTATATGCAAAAACTACAACCCATTGAAGTTGACGGCATCGTTCGAGTAGGAGGCCGCTTGGAAAAGGTTTTAGTTAAATTTGATGTGAAAGACTCAATCATTCTGCCAAAAAATTGTTACTTTTCACAATTAGTGATTAGACAACAGCGTGTTGAAATGAGTCATTCAGGGACAAGCCACACTTAGCCTTCAGTACGGGAAAAATTTTGGATTGTGAAAGGTGGTTCTGCAGTCCGGCATGTAATAGGACAATGCATTACCTGCAGGAAAAGAAATGCCAAAGTAAGAGAACAATCATGAATGATCTTCCATCATGTAGACAACAATCATTTGAAAGACCATTTTATAATACTAGCAAAGATTACTTTGGCCTGTTTATGATTAAGCAAGGGCGTATAGTCTTGTTAAACGCTATGGATGCGTATTTACATGTCTAACTATGAGAGTTGTTCACATATAAATTGCGAATTCTTTGACAGCAAATACGTTCATTTACCGTTTGAAGTGATTTACTGGCCGCAGAGGCAAACCCAATTGTATATTTTCCGACAACGGCACAAATTTTGTCGGGTAGGCATGCATACTGAGAGAGTCTCTTGAAGAATTAAGTAGCCTAATAGTAAGATAGATCGCTACTGCTGCCAACAAATTATAAAGTGGGTTAAATATGGCTAACACTAACAATCTGTATCTAACAAGGGGGCCAAAAACCTCCCATGTTAGATACTAGCCATATGGATAGAGTCTGGGAACGTATATTACGTTTCATACGCAAGATTTTGAACGCTCTTATCGGGAGCAAAACTTTAAATGATTAGGGATTAATTAGATTTATGATTGAACTGAAGCCATACTAAATTCTAGATCACTGGTTCCATTGATGTATGATGACAAAGGTCAGGAACCACTTACTCCCAATCACTTGCTTCTTTTTAAAAGCAAACCAAATCTAGCTCCTAGTCTTTTTGATAAAAAACATTGCTATACGCATAGACGCTGGGGTCAAATCCAATATATGAGCAACCAATTCTGGTGTCGTTGGATGAAGGAATTTCTCCCTAACCTTTTTCAGAGGCAAAAATTGTTTCAGAAAAACATGAATTTTCAATTGAATGACATTTTTTTGATTGTTGAGGATATGCAACAAAAGTCAAAGTGGGTCCTAGGTAGAGTAGTCAAAACGTTTCCTGATAAATCGGGTGTAGTTCGCTCGGTTAGTGTTAAAATTTTAAGCTCCGTAATTACACGGCCTATTGCTAAACTTTGTTTGATACTAGGAGTTAATAAGGAAGCGAGTAATAAACTCGATTGAGTAAAATGCAATTTCTTATTCTTTGTTTTGTTTATTAATAGTTCATTTTCTTAATGCTTGCATGTGAAGTTCTATGAAGATTTATTTGATTCGTAATTATTATGTTTTTTGATTGTGTTTGTTTTATAATTTTCGTTTCTCAAAAGTTTCGGATTGATGTTTTTGTGGGGGGAGTGTTACGTCGTACGCGTAAATGTTTGCCGCGTTGGTAATGGTTAACGGTTTCGAACCAACGCGCCTTTCAATTTTGCGCCGAGTAATCAGCGCTGCCTTTTTATGCCTTCTCGCGCGGCTGTATGGCATCGAGTGATGCCACGTTGTATTGGGCAAGAGTTGCTTGCAACTTTGTATTCGGACAAGAGCCTTGCTTTTCTTTTGGAACTGCTGATAGGCTGAGTGATCAAAAAGAGATAGATTTTTCCTGCTAACAATTATTAGTCCGTTTTGACATTGGCTACTTTTGGTAGCAATTTAATATTCCTGTTGATTCTTTATTTTGCTCGTCTGCCTAACATCGTCGAAAACCGCTCTCAGACTGTATCAATATCACTTGTATTGATAAAAATAAAATCATAAAGCTTGGTGCTGGTCGTAAGGCGCGTTTGTGAGAATCTGGACGAGGACGAGGCGGTTTCACGACTCCGTCACAGTTACCATTTGGAACGAATTGCAATGAGAAATTTATCCAAAATGAGACCTAAAATTCTCTAATTTATCTAAAAGCTCTTCTGTAGTAAAAAAGCGTCGCGGTAAAGACCACTATTATCCGATGTTTCAATGTCTATCTCTTCAAATTTACAAAAGCTTTTATCATTGACGTTTTTTGGCTGCGTTGGTAGTGCAGTGCAAGGTGAAGAGCGATCACTTTCTCTTTTTGAATCACACAATAAGCCATGTTTCCAGTGATGGGATTCAAAATTTTAAGAACAGGTTCTCTTTTGTATCGAACTCGCTAACAACAGTTTCAGTGTTGGAATTCAAAGTTTAAAGAACAGGTCCAAAATTAGGGTGTTCTCTAAAAAAAAGAAAAGGTCTTCACTTCGATTTCATCTCTAATTTCTCTATTTTTCTCGCAAAATTAGGGTCTCCTCTAAAAAAAAAAAAAAAAGGTCTTCACTTCCATTTTATCTCTAATTTCCCTATTTTTCTCCCAAAATTAGGGTGTTCTCTAAATAAAAAAAAAGGTCTTCACTCAGAATCGTTCTTTACACTTTGAACAAACATCTGCAGAAGATTGAAACTGTTACATTAAACACAGAGATATTGAAATACATAGATCACGTAAAGTTAAAACCGGGTTCGCTAAACATGCTGAAATTCCAAGAACGGGTTCGCTAAACGTGCCGAAATTCCAAGAACGGGTTCGCGCGAACCCGTGCGAACCCCCTGAATCCCATCACTGCATGTTTCTCTTAAGCGAAACATATCGTTTCTCTCTAGCGAAACATATATATATATCTTTGTTTCTTCAAAAGTATTTCCGTAAAACACGCAATTATGAGCCCTAAAGCAAGGCTTTTGTTGCATCTAAATAGCGGCTCCCTTTTACTTTTTTAATTATAAAACTATACGCTTCCCTGGCTACGCGTGGCCGCTTGCTTTGTAGACGATTTTAATTCATTCAGTTTAAAATCATCGTAGTAGGGCAGGGGTTCCCAACCTTTTTCTTGCTGTGTACCACTTATGGACTCATTCTGTAGCTGCGTACCACCTACCTTTAATGAATAGTTTTTGACCATAAAGGCATAAAAGAACTGTGCTCAAAGGTTAACAGACACGATAACATACAAATATAATACAAATAAACCAATATGCAATTTAAAAAATACAAAAGTAAACTTAACTTATTTGCACATGTACATAAACATAAACAAGCAAAATATATAACTTATCGACCAATAAATACTTGTAAGTCAATGCGATGGCTGCGCTTATTTTCTTCGACTAGTTTTGCAAACCGTGGAGATATTTTGCTCACAGAACATCGGAAATTGTGTTCTGGGTTTACGAGACGATTTTTTGTTTTCGACTTGATTGTAAGAAAAGTAAAAAACCCTTGTTCGCATTCTCATGTTGTTGAAAATATGAGAAGCTGATGAATTGCATTTTTCGCTAGTGCTGGATAGGAGGTACTTACATTTAACCAGAAGTTAGCTAATGTATACTCTTTAAACTTCTCCTGTGCATCTTCATCGCATTGTAAATCAATGAGTTCTTCTTGTTTAGTTGTTCACCAGTTCACACTGGGAGGTCATCAGGCTCAGCAGTGAATAGATTGCGAATGATGCATGCTTGTGCATCACCATCATTAAAGTACTGCTTGATTTCATCTTTCAACAGAAGAAGATGTTTGGTGATTTCTTGAACAAATGTAATACTAGGCTCCCCTCCAAGTGACGCCACACTCTCAAACATTCCAAACTTGTGGATAAAAAACATTCATTTCTCAATGTTTTTTATCCAAAATTGAGCTTTCGGATAAATGCAGTCAATTTGGTTGCGAAATCAATGATGTTGCTCTCAGGCCCCTGAAGATAACGATTGAAGTGATTCATGACTCCAAAAATATCTGACAGGTAGGCAAGATGAAGAATGAGGTTTTCGTCTTTAACAATCTTCTGAAATTGGTGATCTTTTGTTTGGAAGAACTGAAGCAGCTCTTTTCGCAACAGAAAAAGACGCATAGTGGTATTTCTTCGAGATAGCCATCTCACTTCCGTATGAAACAGCAATGACGTGTATTCTGATCCGATATCTTCACAGATGACCTTGAAGAGACGACTATTTAAGCCAGATGTTTTAATGCAGTTTACCATCTTAACAATCAGGTTCAAGCTTGTCTTTAGATTGGAAGGTAAAAGTTTAACAGCGAGAGCGAATCCGTGTATGAAGCAGTGAACGGAAATGACAGATGGAGACACTGCTTTCACACGAGCTTGGAACCCAGATTTTTTTCCAAGCATAGCAGGAGCGCCGTCAGTTGTGCAACCTACTAGCTTGCTCCATTAAAGACCATTTTCTTTAAAAAAGTTATCATATCAACAAGCTCAAACACGTCTTCTCCTTTTGTTGCAGTTCTCATTTCATTGCTCAATAGTAATTTACTTCGAATGGAGTCCTTAGTAGCATAATGCACAAATACTAGAAGCTGTGCGCAGTTCGACACGTCCGTTGTTTCGTCCAGTTGTATGGCAAATCCATATTTTGAGCTCTGTACTTCCGTAATGACTTGTTTATTGATATCAGTAGACCTTTCTGTAGTACGCCGCTGTATCGCATTATTTGACAACGAAATATTGTTCAAATTTGACACTGCTTCATCGCCGATTACATGCTTCACCAGCACTTTCGCTGCAGGCATGATGAGTTCTTCAGCTATTGTGTAAGGCTTTTTGTTCGCCACAATAAATAGTATTTCATAGGAGGCTGTCATAATCCCCACAGACTGTTGATATTGCTTCCCCGTCTTGTCTAGTCGTTGTTTTTTTGCATTTTCTCCTAGTCACTCAAAATAATTAGGATCGCGATCCTTCTTGTTTGGATGATTAGTTTGGAGATGGCGTTGTAAAAGATTTGGCTTCATTGATGCATTTGATAATGTCATCATACACACGACACACTGTGGCACAGATTCTCCCTTATTCTTCAATTCAATAAAACCAAAATTAATATTGATCCCTATACTGTCGTTTGGGCATCTTGGTTTAACACTGTAAATTAATAATCTGAAATAAAACCAAATGTTGCTTTTTAATACATTAAATATTGCTAAAAATGATTTAGTATGTTAATTACTCACAGCACTGTACCTACTCAGTCAACAGAATGTGTGTGTATGCGTTCCTGAGTCTGTGTAGCCAACTCAGTCAACTTTTTTCATTGGTTAGGTTGATCCATATATTCACTTCACCATTTCAATTCGCTAGCTACAATATTCAATCGTATTGCGGCTTGCTGCTGCAGATATACCACAGAAAGAAAAAAGGGCCCGAGCGAGCTAGCTAGCCCAGGTAACTGTATGCTACATTATACACATATGTAGCTTACATATTTACATGTAACTTATTACAGTTGAGAAGCAAAAGAATTTGTGTGAGAATTCTGTGAAAACAAATAGTTTTTGCATTTTTGGAAAATATTTCGCGTACCACTTGAAAAGCTTCCGCGTACCACAGGTTGGGAACCCCTGTAGTAGGAGATGGTTGTGTCGTCGCCAGCTCTGATACATTTGAAACTGAATCTATAATCTCATAAAGAATTGGACCAAACAATTTAAATCGCCTTAAACGATCCGGCCGTGGCCGTCAAACAATAAATATTCAAGCGTGAGCATTTAGGTTTTGTTCAGTGTATACTCCCAGATTGCGGGCGCATTAGGTTAGACGCCCACTGGTGTAGAGTTTGCTATGGCTTCTATAGCTTTCATCGCCCAAAAGAACAATTGAAATGGCATTGTAAAAACAGCTACCGTTAGCAGTAGCTTGAAGAACCACTTTTTCTTTCTCTAAATCAGGGACCTTCTAAGTGCGGTCCGCGGAGCTCTTTTTAAAAAACATATACAGTCACTTTGAACCACAGTTGGATAGAATTATTTCAGAAATGTGGCCGTCTCTTGTTCCTCTAAAAAAATGAAATCATGGTGATCTCTAAAAAAAAAAAAGGTCTTCATCTTGAATCGATTTCGTATTTTCGTATTTTTTCCCAAAATCATGGTGATCTTTAAACAAAAAGGCCTTCACTTCGTTTACAGTTATTTAGTAACTGTTTTTCGAAAACTATGTTTTTGGCTTTGGCCCGAGGAGTTCCAAAAAAATCTTTACACGGCCCGCTGCTCGAAATGTTTGGAGACCCCAGCTCTAAATGATTATTTTCTTGATGACCTTCCCTCCTTGGTCTTTTTTAATTTGACTACAAAACTCACCATTAAAAACAATTTTACCAAATAGCATTATTTATAGCCAGTTTTCAGCGAAGTCACCAGGTATTTCAGCAACGTAATTTTTCTATAAGGATCTGTGTCTTTTCTTGTACTCTAAAAATATCGCAACTGTCACATAATAATGAAGATAAAGCCACCATTGTTAAAATTTGCATATCTGACGCGCAATTGCAAAAACAATAAGATTTTTTAAAAAGACTAATTTGCAGAGACATAACTTCATCTCAAAGTGCATCTAAAAAATTTCAGACCAATAATTGCAGTGCATATGCAGCATTGAGATAATTTCCGCATGTTTTTGCTTTGTTGGCAACAACAATACAATGGATTGGCATGGTAAACTTTTTCCATTGAACGGATTGAAAAATTACAATTTAATCGAGAACAGAAATAAATAGTTAAATGGGTCAAATTTTAAGCTTTTTTTGTCGACGTTCGGTTTGTAAATAAACTGAAAAGCACACATAGCTTGTTAGTAACAAATTAAATTGACGTTTTGTGTGTTCTCCTATGAAAGTAGTTGGGTTTGGACACAAAAATAATAAGTTTGTCAATAAACTGAGGTGTAGCTTGGTATGTTTTTATTTACCAAGCCACGCTTTTATTTGAGTCAAATTATAAGCTTTTTTTTGTCGAAATGCAGTTTGTTAAAAAGTATAAAAACCTTTATTTTATAATTTGTTAGTAACAAATTAAATCGACGTTTTGTGTGTTATACTATGATAGTAGTTGGGTTTGGACACAAAAATAATAAGTTTGGCATTAAACTGAAATGTAGCTTGGTATGTTTTTATTTATCAAACTACGCTTTTATACCAGCCAAATGGTTAAATTTTTGGGTCTTTTCAAGAAGTTACTGTAAGCAATTTGTAGGTAAAACTAACCCAGAATCCTCCCTACAGCACTAGTATGGAATAAAAAAGAAAACAAAGAGAAAAGGATTTCAAAAAGTGATAGTAATAGCAGGAGATCCAGATTAGTTTCATAAATAAAAGTCGCTTACGATGACTTCATGAAGAGACCCAAATTTTTATCATAAATAAATCAATTTCCAATTTTTTATAATAAATTGCCTATGGGTCCAGACTTTAGGACTTTCTGAATGTATTGGTATATGGTGTAACCTAACTTTTGGATAAACGATTGCATTAGTATTGCTTTCCAAAGTTCTTATTAGAACCAAATTTATTCTTATGTTTTAATCACAATCTTTTATTTCTTAAAGTTTTTAATACACTTTATTTGAATATGATACTTCTCTTATGCTGACTGGTTGAAACTATTCTGCATTTAAACATTTAATTAAGTTTAAATTATCTTTATCAAATTTTTAAAATAATTAAATATTATATTCACTTCAAAATTTGGTAACCTTAATGTTAAAAATTGAAAAGTCAGATAAAAATAACCAATTACACATTAACTTTTGAAGATACTTGTGTTAGACTTCATAACATTTATGTTTATTAAACCAGAAAAGAGAAAATATCACTATTTTCCATACTCTGTTAAAATTTTAAGCCTTTCTTTTAAAAATGGTTGTGTTTTAATCAAAATAAAAGCATTTTTGTAGTTTATTGTTGATGGCTTATTTTGAAAAAATCTGCTCAAGTTATTTAGCTCATAATAATCCAAATGGCAGTTTGCAGTGTATTTTTTTGGTGTCTTTTAAGAAGTGACTGTAAGCAATTCTGTTTGTAAAACTAACCTAAAATCCCCCTGAGCTAGTGTCTTTTCTTGAAAAAATCTTTTTTTCCTGGTTTCTTTTCTATACCCTTTCGGTGCTGTAAGCGATTTCTGGTTTGTTTCACCAATGGTTTGTTTCACCAATAAAAAACAGCTACACTCCCTTCCTGAAGAGACCTTTTTTTCTGTATCCTGCTAAATCATTTTGAAGTAGTGATGGAATGTTTAATTGGAATCAAGAATCAAAAGAATAAATGAATTTTTTGGAATCAGAATTGAAAGGTCTTTGACTAAAATTTCAATTCTTCAAATTAATTTCTAATTTATTCATGTACAGTATTTGTCTTTTATTGCCTATCCTGCATATTGCCTATTCCCTAATTTATTCATGAAAAAAAGGTGGACAACTATGGCCTTCTGTACTTGCATTTACTAATTTGGAGTTATTTTTTATTTATTTATAACAAGACATCTCAAGAATTGCATTATTTGCTTAATTATAAGAAACTGCATATTTCTGAGCATCAAGATTTAAAAATTTAAATAATATCTTTAGTTTTAGGGATGATTTGAAATTTTGAAACATTCTCCAATAAACTATGTTTTGCAGAACTATGCATGATTAACTTAGCATATTATTTTTTCATGAATAATAATTATATTTTTTACTTTTCCAGTAACAATCTGACAATTTTATAGAATGAAACAGACTGTTGAGGTTTTTTAAAAGTGCTTAAAAAAATTTAGTATTAGGTATTCATATATCCTTTTTCAAATATAATTTTTCTCCTTAAATAAGGATCAAGATTTTATTTAAATAAAGATGCAACACATGTTTGTATTTTTTAAACAGTGATTGAATAAATTTTGTATTAAAATATTTCTCTGAACTTTTTATTGAGCACTTTGCAAGGAAGATCAAATCACTTTTTTAATACCTATATAATCTTAAATTTACAATGGCTAATGGTGAACAATTTAAGACAATTAGAGTAAAGGTACTGTACATCAATTATCTAACTGATAAAACAAGATGCTTTAAAAAAAACATTTTGCAAATATTATAAAAACAAAGTAAATTTTAAATAATAAGAATCAGAATTGAAATTGGCATCGGAATTGAAAATTTTGTTGGAATCAGAATCATAAAAATGTCCCATCACTAATTTTAACCCTAAGCTAAAGGTCCTTACTTGCCTCTCACAACCTTTTTTTTGTCATTATTAGATGTTTAATGTCAAAAACACCACATTAAACTTTATTAAAGATAGTTTCATGCCAACTGTGATGGCTAGCTCTAGCTATTTTGAAAAGTGATTTGTAGAAAGTCAAGAACTTGGATGACTTTAAATTAGTCAACTAATTTTTAATTTTATATTTGTTTGATAGCTAATTTTTTAATCTTTTTATCATGTTTATATGTCTTATTACTGCAAAATTTAATGCAAATGGTAGTTTACAATAGTCCACAAATAGCACAACCTAAAAAGTTACCTCTAAAGTTCTTGTGACATAAACATGTTATTTTTCTTTTGACAGTGGAGTGAAAACTAAAATTACGATCTGTAATTTTCAAAGACAAAAACACCTTTTCAACAATTTAAAATGACAACCTTTTTTTCAGAATAATTATGGTAATTTTGATGTTCTTTTATGAGCCACTTTGTTCAGTCCTACAACCTAACTTTGTGTTGTTTTTGTTGCCTCTCCTTCAAAGATATCTTCGAGCAGTTATTTCCCAAAGAAAACAATTTATTGATAGATTCCAAGTTTTGGATACCCCTGCTGCTTTCTAAGGTTTTTTACAGACTAGTGGCATGGTGTTTTCTTGTACTTGGCCTCAATTAAAGAGGTGATTAGTGTCACTTGTGTTTGTTAAGCATAGTGTGCATTATAGCATGTAAGTTTACTGTATTTTGGTAACTTTTCAAAAATGGTCATTTATTAGCTTTGAGCTGTGCCAGTTCTCAACTTTAGATTTTGTTCACGATTTGCAGACCCTCATCTATTACACAAAATCTTTAAAAAAAGAAGTGATTGTTTCAAGATTTCAGAGTCTGAATCATATGGAGTCCAACTTTTAACAGTATTGGAGCTGACGTTGAAATTGGTTAACTGCTTCTTGAATCTTAGTTTTCTTGCAAGTCATGTTATCTTAACCATGTTTTTGGTATTTTGTTATAAAAAATAAATATGATAATGAAATTGAAAGATATATAAATCTGAATGAGTATTCAAGGATTCTTGAGTTGGCTTTCTAAGAATCTTAAATGTTAAAGTCAGCAAACCAAGAAAAGCTTGAAATTGAAGTGGTATCTTTGTACTTGTTTGTAAAATAGTCTAAATAATTTTCTATCATAAGAAATAAGATACATGCTTGATTACAATGTGCTTTTTGTTTAGAATGCACACAAATTATAACAAAGAAGCTATAGTTGCCTTTTATTTCAATAAATACGTTTTTAAAAAATGCTTAAAAATATTTCATTAGATCAGTATTTCAGTCAAAACAATTTTTCAGTGTTTTATGACAAAATTAATATTATAACCACAAAAACAGTTTTTAAACTACAAATAAATTGTCATGAGCTACAGGTTGCGCCTGTAAAATCAAAAATGTTATTCATCATATTTACCCTTACAATGAGCATTTATTGTTCATTTTGTGTAATTTTTTGCTCATTACTATTATATTTTTAACAACTCTTTAAAGTGAATAGTTGAATAATAATTTGTGTTATGAATTGTTAATACAGAAATAATTACAGTGCAATACATATTTCCCAATACTTTACCATTTCTAAAAGAGGGTAAATTTTATAGAAACCAGCTCACACTTACTCTCTTTGACTATATTAATTTAATCCTTAGCGTTATTTATACTGCTGACAAAGTGTTTGGCTGAATAACCTTCAGTTTTTTTTTTCTATTCGAAAAAGAAACTGAAGATGTGATATAATAGTGAAACGTTTTATGGCTTTTTCCAAATACAATAGCTCTCTTGTATACAAGTGTTAAAATTGTTTAAAAATCCCTATCATTTACGTTTTTAAGTTCGCAAATGCGTTCTGGCCAAAATACTATTAGATCTTTGAAATAATTTTGTTTTTGTTTTTCTTGCTCATTATTTTAGAAATAAAATTTATTTATCCTTAAAAAAAGTTGTAACCGTTTTAACAAAATCACCAAGATATTTGTTTTAGGATGTAATGGAAAAGTGAGTGGCACAAGAAAAACCACACCTGGATTTCGGTTGGCTGAAAAATACGCATTTCTTATTGGTGGTGCTGATACACATCGTTACAACTTGCCATCAATGGTCATGCTGAAAGATAATCACATTTGGTCTTGTCAGAGCATCTTCAACGTAACAAGGAATGGTTGTAAAAAACATAGTTGGTATTTTACAATTTATGGATGTTGATTTTAGGCTATTAAAAAAGAGCAAAGTATGTTCGGCTTCAGTATGAAGGTCGAAGTGGAATGCCAATCGCTTGGTGAAGGGTTGGAGGCGGCTGCCGCTGGAGCAGATGTTGTTATGTTTGACAACTTTCAACCTGAGGTAAAATAAGGTTTTTTAATTAGAACAGTAATTATATACAAATCCAATGCGATTGCGGTTCACGCGGTTTGATATTCCCTGAACTATTAAAAAATATCAATAAATTCAACGTGCCTACAGTGTGCCCGAGCGGCTGAGCCTTGTATTGATGGCGAACGCGATCAACTCAGTCGCGGTTCAAAACCTATTCTGTTGTTTCCGTGGAAAAAACACACGAGGGCGCTCCCTCTGCTCGGCAAGCAGCTCTGAATTTTAGTTATATCTCTAAATAAAAGCTAAGGAACAGTAAAAGTTTCGACTGCATAGCAACATATTGGCATCTCCAAAAGCAGGTCCTGGTGAACGCTTGACGGTTGCCCCTAAATGTGAGGCATCCGAATTGTCTGTGAGTCAGGAGAATAAATAAAAATTCATTTTAAGAACCACGTTTTAGTATTAGATTAAAAAAACAAACATTTTTTGTCTAATATGTAACTAACTAGTATCAGCATAATTATTTTGTTTTATTTACAATTGATTTAATATTTTTATATATAAGACTGAGATTGTGTAGAAATAAACACAAATGTTAAGCTGTATTTGTTCAAATAAAAGGCGCGCATTTAATTATGTTTGTCATTAATTTGTACGCACTTTAAACGCTGGCAGATTTCTATGCTGACAGTTTTTCAGCCAATATCAGTGTTGTGCAGACTTATGGCTTGTAGACTACCCGTGCTCAAGTGTTTGTTGCATACCTCTCTAACATACAGGGTATTTCAAAAAATTTAACATCGTTTGACCTGTAAATATTACAGAAACTGTATAGTCGAATCAAATGAAATTCAACAGGATTAATGTTGAGCTGAACAAGATTTGTTCCTGTAAATTTGAATAAGAAATTCAACGGCTCCTGAGTTTCATGAAAGGTTTTACAAATGTTGAATATGTGCACCGCCTGTGACACGGCACACGTGAAATCGGTACTCCGGCTCCTTCTAAACATGCTATGAATTTCATTTGATTCGACTATGTAGTTTCTGTAATATTTACATGTCAAATGATGTCAAATATTTTGAAACACCTTGTATGTCTGTGTTTGTCACAACAACAATGTGATTATAACAAAGGTGCTCATAATAATCAACGTTCCTTTTAACTTTATGGCGTCAGCGGAAACTATGTTTTGTTTTATTTGTAAAGCAAAAAAATCAGAAAACAAATAACGCATATCAATCAACGGTTGCATAAAGTTCATCTTTTATTTTATTTGTTTGCTTTAGGGCTTGTTTTCACTACGAGCGTGGAACAGAGTATATTTTACTTTGTTCCGCGGTTAAGCACTAAGCGAAGCAAAAAAATCAACAAAAGAAATAAAGAATACTCCATTCCGTAGTGGAAACGTGCATGTGTTAAGTGAACGGTACGATCGGGTGTGTAAGCTGTCATCATTATTATTATTCTCCTCACTGGAGGGAGACATTAAGAACTTTGAGCAAATGCCGAGCGATTACCTTGATTTGATTTTGAAGATGCCAAGTCAGGATATTTGTTGCAGCAATTAAAGATATAAGTGGACACTTAGCTTACGTCACTCAGTTTTTGTGTACTCAGGTTGCGACGACCCTTATTTCAAAAACCCAACCCACTTTAACGGCTTGTTTGAATAGAAATATGCGGTACGTTACGTGGCATGATGTCAATTGTGCTTGGTTGCTGCATCTTATAAACAGACTGTAGTTGTTTTGGCGAGTGCTTTAAACCAGATAGAGTTTCCTATTATCTGCCTGTTCTCACTTACTTCACACGTGGTCAGATATAATAAAAGAATCTCTATTAAAGTTTTAAACTTTCCACATCTGCGCCTTCGATAACAACGACGACACGAAAAATGAAAGAAAACAACGAAGGGCTGACAACGTGGCTGCGACAACAAGAAAAAAGGCGATTCACGTGACTGACCAACGCGAACGTAGAGTCATGTGACCACCGAAAGCGCAAGCACATATCAGAATTTGTGACACAGACTAAGATTTTTTTTCAAAACCAATCATTTTCTGCTCCAAAAATATGGAAAAAACTCCTTTAAGTTATAGATGTAAGAAAATAACTCATTTGTTTTGAAGTAAATATAGAAATGCTGTTTCTTTTTGCATAAAAATTGTGGCAAATTCGTTAGAAAATTGCCATTTTTTGTCAATCGCATTTTACAATTTTTGAGAAAAACATTTTATTTTTCACCTTGCACACGATTGAAAAACAATTTTATACAAATACAGAAAATTAAGCTTTGCGTACGGGCTGGTTTTTCGACTCTTTCAAAAAGCCGGGCTCTTTTGTTTAAAAAAAACGAGAAAAAATTTGCTCAAAGTTTATTAAATATTTTCGCTTTCATTTGTTAAAAGAGCAATTCAAAGTTTACATCATCTAAAAGCCTGTTTCTTTGTGATTAAAACGATATAAAATTTATAAAAATTGAATGAAAAATAAGTTAGTAATAAACAAAAGTATTTACTATCGCTTTAAACAAAGTCGATTTTTTCGGAGCCTTAAGCTTATGGCTCCGAAAAAATCGACTTTGTTTAAAGCGATATTAAAATTCTGTACCACAAAGAAGCTCTAAAAGTATTTACCTTAGTTTTTTTTCAAAAATTGTTGTTTTTTTCTTGTGCCACCGTGCGTCATAATATTTTACCTTGTTTAGTCGTTAACAAAAGCTAGAGATCTAAACTTTACATTGGAAAAAAAATTTTTTTTAAAAAGAGAACAAATGAATGAGTTATGTAAAGAAAATCGCTCAAAATATTCGCATATTTTCGCTATCGCGAGTGATCGCTTCGACATCGTGTGATCGTGCACGTGGATTACAAACGACGCGATCGGATCGAAACGGAAAATAGGTCACCGTCTGGAACAAAATAATTAGAGCGCTAATCCGTGCGAACCAGACATCGGCTGCCGAAAATCGTTGAAGCGCATCACCGCATTAACATGCATTCTATGCACGCGATGCAAACAGGAAACCGACTGAGTCGGAGAGCCCGTACGCAAAGGTTAAAGCATAGGTTATTAGGTTAAAGCAAACCGTGCAAAGGTTGGAAAGCATAGAAGAGTCTTAGAGGTTATTAAATCAAGTTGCTTTCTTAGCGAGTTTTTTCAATGCTATGATCTTCTATCTTTTATAAAAATTCATTGTCCTAAAAATGTCAAAAAATACACTGGCCATAAATATTGCTCTGATCCGATCAGTGTTAAATTTTTTCTTAATTTTGCAGTTTTTTTCAATGTAAGGATTACATTACTAAGAATTTGTTTGAGACATGTTCTTTTTTATAAGTGCATTACGGTTTTTTTAAGAAAAATAAAAAATCGATTTTGTTTAAATTTTTTTATATACTGAACGTATTTTATTCGGATTTTTATGGTTCAGGTAGAAAGACAAAACTGGTAATTTCTAAAAAAAAAACGAAATGCGATATTTTAGCTTATAAAACTTAACTACCGACCATACAAAAGGACCTGATTGTCATATTGTAAATTCGTATAAATAAATATATTTCCAATAAAATAGTTTAAATTTAGATCGTTTCTGTTCAGATTTTATAAGTTTTGCAATATTTTTACAGGAGTTGTTGGAAGCTTCTGCTTCATTAAAAAAAGCTTATCCCCATGTGCTGGTGGAAGCTAGTGGAGGAATAGATGAGGAAAACTTTCCTTTGTTTGGTGTTCACGACGTTGATATCATTTTAACATCGAAGCTAACACAGGGTTATCCAGTTGTTGACTTTTCTTTAAAAATAATAAAAGAAGGATTAAATTGATGGAATATTAATGACTTTTTAATTTAATCACTGGGTGATTTTCATGACGCTACGTTTAAAAAAATCATATAAATGTTATTTTGAGAAAATTACTATTTTAATTTTTATTGTGCGTCTTAATTACATTTTGCAATATAATGGAAATCTTACAAGCAGTTTGATGGCAGAAAGACAAAAACGTTTTAACAGCTCTGCGGAAGAGACTACAAACGCCACAACTAAATACAATATTCTTTATATTTGTCAGGTTAACATACTGAAATTTTTTATTAAAAATTAACAACTTTCGCTTTTTTAAAAAATTGTTTATATAAGTATACTGCAAGATTGTAATTATCAAAAGGCTCAAAAAAACCTTGGCTTTTAACTTGACACTAAAACAAGCACAGTGCCCACAGATTATAATGTAAAGTTACAAAAAAAAGTTTCAAATTAAAAGTGCATAAAAGTCTACCGAACTGCAAAAGTTGACCATGGCAGTTAAATAGATCTTCGCCATCGAACACAAATCAACAAAACTTAAAAAACTAATTATTTTCTTCCTTTGCAAGATCTCTGGTGAACGATAAGACGATCAGGTAAGAATGTTCGACCACAGCAATCACAAGGCACCAGTTGCTGCTGTGATGACTCCCAGGCTGCTTCGTTCATGGCTTCGAAATCGTAAGTTCCGGTCCCTGGGTTCAATTACGATAAACGTTAATTTAAAAATATCGGTTTATGTTGACGCGATAATTTAGTGTGCTAACACGATTTCGAGCAGAAAGACGCGAGGTTTAGTGCTTAGCCCTCGATTGTTACAACTTTATGGAAAGTTGTTGAACGATAAATTCTCAAATGGGATATTGCTAATTTGCCTTATCTTCAATGGCAATCCCGCAGAAAGCGACAACTGCGTCAATATCTACTGGTCATGCGAAGAAAGCTGCTTCATTTTGCGGCAAAGAAAAAAATTGATAATCATTATTCTATTTACATGATCATCTTGTGTAATTGACGAACAATAAAGCAAATTCTAAAGTTTGAAACAGGATTTCTCAAACTTGCCAATGACAGCTATTAGTCACAAAATACAATCCAAAGTGCACAATACGATGTTTAGCCCGAATATCTAATTTAAGATTCCATTGTAGTTTATTTTGATTAGGTTCAACTACGTTATGTGCCGCAAGCATTTTTTTGAAAGGGGTTTTATTTGGCAATGCCCTTTTTTGGTAAAATTGCAATTTTTGAAAAAAAACAAACCAACTTATTTGACCAGCCGATTAATGTAAAGCTGGCAATTAGAGTAGATTAGCATAACTGTGGTGCTAGTATTGTAAGTGCTAAACTATCAATTCTGTTGTTACGAGTTTGATAAAGTGACATCAAATGACCACAGCCGTCTTCGTCACAGGAGGAACGTGGGGCCAATGGATCAAAAACAACAATTTGGACGCTAGGGCACAAGTTTGCGACCTGAAAACCACTTTTTTTGAAACAAATGTACAATCATATTTACTGTAAGGCATTTAGATTTCGCAATCACTCGGATAAATAAAAAATAATTCAACAAAAAAAAGAATTACAAATAACAATGCATTGGCCCCAAAAGAGATCAATAGTTCATATAAGTGGGACCTACGGATGATAATTAATGAAGCAAATTGACACACGAATAAGTTAATTATATATTTTAAGACATTTAATAACATTAATAAATTTCTAAAAAATTTTACTGCATTTTAAATTCGTGCAGCACATGTAACTGGTGACAGATTTTTCTAACTTCCGACCACTGCATCAAAAAAATTAATACAAGATTTTTTTAAAACAAATTTAGTAAAATAAAACTTCTAGTCTCGTTTATTGTTTGCTACTACTACTTTTACGGATTGGAAATTTTCCAAAATTTAAAAATTATAGAAGACGGAAAGGCGAACAGCAAATGAGATGCAAACTTTTTTGACAGCAAAATTTACGTAATCAAAATATTTTTAATTTTTACTTATTTTTTTTTTAAAGTTGGCATTTTGCTACAAAAACATAATTATACTAAAAAGCTGGATCTTTGGATCACAATCCATTGGTCCCTTACACATATGATTCGAGGGGCGTTTACAAAGTAATGCAACCAGGTTTCTTTTCATGACATTGAATTTTAAAGGTACACAAATCGTGCATCACAAAAAAGTATATGGCATAAGCATTTCATAGTTACTTCTCGATGTAATCTCCCGCTTTCCGAACCGCCTTTTCCCACCTTTTAACGAGCGCACATATTCTTTAATTGTAAAATTCTACAGGCTGCGTTTTTAACCACTTCCTAACAGCAGTTTTGACCTCTTCATCACTGGAGAAATATCGCCCCCTCAAAACTTTCTTTGAGGAGCCCAAACAAATGGAAGTCAGACGGGGCCAGGTCTGGCGAATATGGAGGATGTGAAATTGTTGTCCAGCCAAAGGAGCTGATAACCTCACGCGTTTTGAGGCTGGTGTGAGGCCTAGCGTTGTCATGTTACAATAAAACCTTAGACAATTCCAAAGCAGGTCGAACTCTTCGCATTCTGGTTTTCAACTTTTTTTAATGTATCGATGTAAACATCTGAATTGATTGTTGCTCCTTTGGACATAAAGTCTACCAGTATCACACCAACACTATCCCAGAACACAGTCACCATCACTTTTCCTGCAGACAGTTGAGATTTGAACTTCTTCGAGCTGGGTGAAGTGGGATGGCGCCACTGCATTGATGCTCTCTTTGACTTTGGTTCGAAGTGGTGAATCCAAGTCTCATCTCCGGTCACTATTCGCTGCAAAAAGGTTTTGTTACTATGGCAATACTCCAGAAGTTCAGAACAAGCTTCTAGGCGGGATTATTTATGAGCCTCTGTGAGCTGCGTTGGGATCCACCTTGCACACACTTAAATATCCCAGGGTATCCATGATCTTTATGGCACTCCCTGCACTTACTCCTCATTACTCAGCAAGCTTATTAATAATGATGCGTCTGTTTTCCTTAATAAATGCATCTGCCTGATCAGTGAGCAGAAGATGGCCTACCACTTCTTGGCCTATCGCAAAGATCGCTTTCAGAAGGTTCTTCCTGTCTATCGTTAATTCACTTCACCCACCTCGTCACTGCGCTGTAGTCTATCGCACCGTCACCATACACTTGCTTTAGCCTTCTGCTTATGTTTTGAGCTATTTCTCCCTCTGACAGTAGAAATTCAATAACAACTCTTTGCTTCTGCCGAGATTGCTTTGGGGCAATTACGCCAGTTTTACCTTTTAAGAAAGAAGACGTAGAGGGATTGCTTAAAATTTGAATTGTAGATTGCAGTGATTCAAACCCTTATTTTTTTTTAAAATATGTAAATCTTAGTTACCAATCTATAATCTGTAAAAGAATCAGATGTTAGTTAAATGAATGCTGCAAGAAATTAAATCAGTTGCATTACTTTCTGAACGCCCCTCGTACATTAATTTTCTGAGACCACTTACAAACTTTTTTTTATAAAATGACCTTAATGTGTACTGTATAAAGAATGAATTTACTTGAATAAAGCATAGAATGTTTTATATTATCATGCAAAAATGGCAGCTGCTTTCTCGCAGCCTGGGCCGTGAGTAAGTCGGTTCTTGCTGTTAAAAGGGTATTTACTCATCCCGAGGTTTAGAGTGTTATCGACCGGTATCTCTGCTCTGTGTCCCCTACAAGATCATCGAGATGCTTATCTACGCTAGCGTCGAACCAATTATTGATCCACTGTTCTTCAAAGAGCAGGCTGGGTTTCGACACGGGAAGTTAACCGTAAATCAATAAGTTGTTCTGCTGAGACAGAACATCGAGAATTCTTTTGAAGCGAAGATGGTTTACCCATGATTTTAAATATCCATCCAGTTAAGCTTTGCCGACTTTCCTTGTTACCATGGATGCCTGGACCCTGATCATATCCTGTATGTTCTTTTAATTATAGAAGTGGACAAATTATACTGTAGATAGAACACGGAGTATTGTAAGAATACTTCCAGGCTCCGCGTTTTATACCCATAATCAGTGCCAGGCCTGTCCGGCGGGTTAGCTCAGTGGTAACATCCGCGACTCACGTGCAGAACGACCTGGTTCGATTCTCCGTAACGTCGATTAAGTGATACTCGTTGTGCCCTTCGGAAAGGCACTTCACGAACATTCCGAGAAATGTGGTCAAGCTGCTTACCTTCAATGGTGACCGCGGTTAATTCACAGAAAGCAGCAAATCGGTGTGTGTGGAACACAACGCCATACGAATGTTGTTAGTGCCAGGCCTGTTTGAACGGGCTTGCCCAAAACAGCTTGGGTTAAGCTCAATCGTCTGCGGACTGGTGTTGGAAAATTCCATTCGTCCATACACAAATAGGGTCTCGCTCCTTTACTGAATTGCGAGTGCGGCGCCGTTGCACAAACAGCAGACCATGTTCTGATAGCGTGCCCCATATATTTCGCACCACATGGAGCACGAGGTCTGATGGTTTTGGATGAAGAAACTCGATGTTGACTTAACACCATCACTGCCAGCATCTGATCCTGGCAGTACAGCAACCTGGGGTAGTAAAAGGATAAAACCTCGACCCCAGTCCTGTTTGTGTCTGACCTGGAGTGGATACCTCTTCAAACGATGTATGTATCTGAAAGCAGTTTGGAGTAATCGCTTAGCGAGCAGCTTGGGTAAGCCCATCCCAACTGCAGACCATGTTCTAACAGCGTGCCCTATACGGTACATCGGGCACCACATGGAGCACGAGATCTGATGGTTTTGTATGACTAAACCCGATACTGGCTTAACATTAACACTGCCAGCATCTAATTTTGACAGTACAGCCTGGGGTAGTAAAAGGATAAACCCTCGGCTCCAGTCTTGTTTGTGTCTGACCTGGAGTGGATGTTATTCTAAACGACGAAGATGCAAAAATGATCGTGAAACAATATTTCTTGGTAAAAATTTTTTCGTGTTGAGCTAAGAAAAATTTACTTTAATCTCAGCAAAACAACTTTCTTCGTTTTCTCCGACACGCTTGCTTTATTTTTGCTAGCATTTTTGAAGGCGATTAAAAAAGTAGATGTTGACTTATAAAAGAACTTTCAGAGGTTATTTCTAAAAAAATTAAAATAACGATCCATTGATCCAAAATCCCACATTTCCACGACATCCGGTCAGGATAGCGACTGTTAAAACAGCGACCGTCATAATAGCAATTTCAAAATAGCGACTGTGTCAAAACAGCGACTGTGTCTAAACGATTTTGGCTAAAATTTTGGATGAATGTTTGGACAAGAATAGGCCTGGCGATGCGGTGATGTTATGACAGTCGCTGTTTTGACACAGTCGCTATTTTGAAGTCGCTGTTATGAACCCGAGCCGTTTTTAATATACTTTTATGTCTGAAAACTGGTTGCGCATCATCTGCGGAGAAATACGGTAGGTTCTCTATTCTTATATCAAATATAAATATTCTTTTTCTTAAGAATTAATTTTGGAGTTTCCACCTATTAGCTTAGTTAATATATTTGTGATCTAGTGCCATCATGGTGGAAACGCCTCGGGTTTATTCGGGAAATACTAGATCACAAATATATTAACTAAGCTAATAGGTAAAAATTCCAAAATTAATTCTTAGGAAAAGGAATATTTATATTTGATATGAGAATAGAGAACCTACCGTATTTTTCCGAAGATGATGCGCAACCAGTTTTCAGACATAAAAGTATATTAAAAACTCGTACCCCCGCGTATAATACGCTCCCTAGCTTTGAAAGCACAACAGACAAAAACACCGTCGTGGTTATAAATTGCGAAGCATTTAACAAATGAAGGATTGATTCGTATTGTATTTTTAGCACCATATTTTCGCTTACTGGTGGAATGACTTGATCATGTTTTCATTATTTACGCAAAAACTAACTTCAAACTTACTGTACCCGCAGATAATCCGCGTAAGGAATTTAGAATCCATATCTGAGCTATAAAAATGTGGATTGTACGCGGAAAAATACAGTACGTTTGTAATGACCCGATCGCAAAAACAACCAACTTGTATTAAACATTACAGCTTTAAGGCACAGATTTTCAAACTAAAAAAAGGAAAAAAGCCACTTTGCATTAAGGCAAATACATTAATCAGTAATGGTCATGGTGTCTCACCTGACAAAGGTCGGACCTCAGGCTTTTTAGGCGCGGGTCTGCGGAGGTTTTGGGGAAGCTGATCGTTTTCTAGATGCCACTTCTCAAGGCATTGTGGTTCGTGGATTGAGATCGATTGGGTCCCGTATTTACGGCCGCAGATGTAGCACAGAACGAAGGGAGGAGGGCGTGGTACGGACGAGGAGGCGGATTTGTGTTCTGTAGTTGTCTGCCATAAAAAGTCCACAATAAGGTTGATCAAACAACCATTATTCAAAGTCGTTCTTTTCAGAAATAACAGAAAACTGGCTAATAATAACCAATAAGTATCCAAATATAAAATGTGGAATACAATAAAAATAGAACATACACTCCAAATATGATTTTGTATCAACGTGATTAGTGAAAGGCCAAAAGCATATACTCGTATTAGCTCAAGGGCTATCCGTTATACATTTTCTCATCCATAATGTTAAGTGAAATAATTTCACCGACCAACGTTATTTGTATGGCGTCAACTGCTTCTAGAACTATCAACGAATTTATTACAAAAACGTTACCGAAGGCATTCTAAAGTTTTCAATTTTCAAAATATTGGGTGAGAATAAGAGCTATGCAGCGCTGTAAAACACATGATAATTATTCATTAAATAGCTTCCAGTCAGGATCCAACAATATCTTAGTCATAATAACCAGCTACAATTCAATCCTGAATCAACAAGAATGGGCATTGTGCAAGATGGGCTAGTTTACTTTTCGAATTGATTGGAAGTTGTACGTAATTCGGTTTTGCGTATTGTTCAATAACAATGGGTAATGTTTACAATAGAAGCTGTCAATCAAAAGTTAACTTTCTAAGATTCGTATGAAATTACATTGGTAAAATTAAGTTGAAATGTTTCAAAGTAGAATTTACTTAATTTATCTAAAAGCCACTTGTAATTATAGGCCTTAACAGTTTTCGAATAGCAACTAAACTTTTGTAGCTTATTATTATCAATACTCGCAATTAAAGACATTTGCTTTGTACTTTTTTCAGAATTGCGTCAAACAAACACAAATTTATAAATAGCAAATCTAAGAAATTCATTTAAAAGAATTATGATTTTGAAAAACTACTGTAAACAGAGAAAGCATTACAAATGCAAACAATTGATGAGGAAAATGCAATAAACCAAATATTATTAAACTGAAATTAACAAGCGTTAGTAAGAGCGTATTTAAAGGAAAAACCTCGGGTTTAAACACCCCGAAAAACAGTGTTGTTTTTCATGTGGGATACGATTTAAACTTTTCAAAATAATTTTTCCCATCCCATGCATGATTTGGGTCCTCATTTTGTTCACCTGGAAGCATGTCATGCTGGTCCAAATATGGCAGCATGTTACATAGGTTAATTGGAAATGATTATATCTTCAATAAAAAAAAAAGATAAATGTTTTGTCAGCTTTAGGCACATTTCATAAACCTTAAAATCTCGGCTTCCAACTTCACCTATTTGACGAATTTTAGTTTCCAGCTCAATTTGGCTTTAAACAAACCTTTAGAACTTATATTTTCAGGTTTAATTTGGGATTACACAAAAATAAGCTTGCTTACAACTCTATACTGATACAAACTTTTTTATACGCAGGATTTACCTGCCCTATCACCAGTTACCTGAAAGATTTATGTTATTACAAAAAGCTTCAATTAAATTCAAAGTTTAGCTTTCTAAGGTAACTCGGCAGTTTTCAAGCAGATTAAAAAAATTTAACAAGTTTTAGAGCTTTAATTTTCGTAATTTAGGATCAATATTCTCGGTAATTGTGTAAGTGTAACACAGCCTTATGCATTGCTACTGCTTGCACACAAGATAGCTTACAAACACTAATCACTTACATGATGAAGTTAATGTCTTTCAATGGGCCCCCATCTTAGCTTCATGCTACTCAACTTAAAAAATAATACCAACATAAGCACACACCCCTGCAACTCTCTGCAACACATTAATACTTGTTCAGACTCAAACAGAAACATTAAAACTACAATCATAAAACGTTACAACTAGCATACTACAACTTTAAAATAACCAATGGAATGGACGGAACCATAATTCTTTTAATTTTTCGGTAGTCTTTAAAAAGTTTGTTTACTTGAGAATTCTTTCGGCCAACTCTCGTCAGAAGAATTGGTTGGCAAATGACGAACTTCAAGAAAACCGTGGTGTATTTAGTATTGGAAGACATTGAAAGCAACGGCGCTTCTGATTGGTTGGAGAAAGCGAGCACGCGATTAATTGCGCACTCATTTGCCTCGCAGAAAGCTTTAATCCATAGACGAAGTCTTTCTGGCGACAAAGAAAGGGTTCAAGAGACATTATGAAGGTGGCTTCGAGCGTTGTCAGATAAAAAGATGATCGTCCTGTAGCTAAAATAGAAGACCAGTTAGTATCAAAGTTTTTCGCGCAAATTTTGTTGTCTAACAGATGTTGACCAATAGCCGAATCAGAAACAGGACATTTGTTAGACGACAAAATTTGCGCGGAAAATTTGATACTGATTTGTTTTCTATTTTAGCCATAGGACGATCATCTTTTCATCTGGCGACGCTCGAAGCCACCTTCATAATGTCTCTTGAATCTTTTCTTTGTCGCCAGAAAGAGTTCGTCTATGGATTAAAGCTTTCTCGCTTGCGGCGCAATTGAGTGCGCAATCAATCGCGTGCTAGCTTTCTCCAACCAATCAGAAGCACCGTTGCTTTCGATATCTTCCAATACTGAATAAACCACGGTTTTCTTGAAGTATGTCATTTGCCAACAAATTCTTCTGACGAGAGTTGGCCGAAAGAATTCTCAAGTAAACAGTCTTTTTAAAGACTACAAAAAAATTAAGAGTTATGGTTCCGTCCATTCCATTGGTTAATTTAAAGTTCGGCGTTACCAAGAATTTATGCAATTAATAAGTTTACAAAATGAGATTGTGGAACTTTGCCATAAAAAAACTGCTTGTTTGATTTTAAAGACTACAATACTCACTGTATATAAATTTACTCTAAGCCTTTTTTTGCGTATTGAAAGCTCTAAAAGCAAATATCAACCTTGTGTTTTGACAAGAATCAAAATTTCCAAAGCAATTACGTCAAAGAAGCATGATTCTATGCTTTCTGGATGCACGTGAAAACTGTGCTGGACACCATGGTCTGCGTTACAAAGAAATTTCAGTTTAATTCGCGATGTGGGTCTATTTGCTTTCACGAAATAAAGAAAATCAAAGGAATGGAGACTTTTATAAGTAGATACGAATATTAACTAGGCACCTCATTCCAGACACAAGTCATTGAAAATCATGTTAGAAATAAGCTCTGACTTTAAACATAACAATAAACTTAGGTTCAGTAAACAAAGGCGTGTATATTTGCAGTTTTCTTGCACAGTAAACAAGGACCTTCAGCGGAACTCACCGCTCTCTTTTCAACCGAGCCTGAAACTCTCAGAGTAGGTGTGACACTCTTGACCTTCATTGTCTTCCTCGAGTTGAGAAGTGAGCTTTTTCTTCTCACGCGATGATCGCTGCTAGGATCTGGTAAGGGGCTGGCAGTCGACGGCGGATTAGAAGCTTTCTGAATATAAGCAGCGTCACTGATCAAGTCGTGAGATTAGGGTTTAACATGAAGATTGCAGTGATGTGTTCATGGAAAAATACTCTACAATATAAATACGTATGACGTCGTGATATATCAATAAAAACATCGAACAGTAAACGATTGCAGTAAAATATTTTGATTTTGTTCAGACAAAGAGCACTTCCAAACCAAGTGATTGTATTCTAAGTATATTTAAACTTTTAAAACAACTATCAGTAATAATATCAAAAAAGTACAAAGTCTGCCGATTCAAAAATACATGTACAGCAATGTTCCCTCTAATCTTTAGCTGTATGTGTGCGCAAAAATTTGTTCGTGTGCAAACTTTACTCTTTTTTGCAAATTATGTGCATTCTCTGCGCGGTGCGGAAAGCTTTTATTATCGACTTTGATTTCTCGATTTTTGTCTCAAAAAGGTAATAATCTCTAAAAAAAAGGTTCTCACTTCTGAAATCTTGTGTGCGCACATCTTTTTTTATGTGCGCTACTTTTAGGATATATGTGCGCGCGCCCACGCGCACAGCTTAGAGGGAACGTTGGTAGATAGTGCTATCGAAGTTTTCTAAGTTTCGTCAGTTACAACATTTAATCCACAAAATCAATTAATTTCTAAACTTTATTAACATAAGAAGATATCTTTGTGAGCACGTTGATCTAAAAAAAGGAAGCACATTCGCATTTTCAATTAAAACAAGAGAAAAAAGAAAAAGGTTTTTGCTATAAGCGGGTTGCCGATATACAGGGTGGAAACACCAAGTGTGGACTTGCAATTTATTTAATAATTAAAGATACAACACGAATAAAGCAAACAAAAAGTGATATAATGGAAACATAACCTTTTGACTTTCACTACAAATAAATATTATTCAAAGTGACCACCCTTGGAGTGGATGAGTCGACAAAGTCTGGGGATCACTTGGCCACATGTAGCACGCAGGGTATTCACTGGTATTTCTTCCCAACATTTCTGAAGTTTACGCTTTAAGGCCGCCACACTCCTGTGAGACGTTAAACAGACCCTCTGCTCAAGCATGAACCAGATCCCAAATTCCATGGGGTTCAGGTCTGGCGAGCTGGGAGGCCCGAGATTCTTGGGCCAAAACCCTTTAAAATTTGCCTGACACCAATTTTGTACCAGTTTTGCCACATGCAATGTTGCGCCGTCTTGCTGAAATGTCATTCCATCTGGTTCTGTCTCTAAAACGACCCAAGGATGAACTGTCTCGTTTAGTATGTGTAAATAAACGTGAGCAAACCGCAGACCTCGTGCTCCATGTGCACATGCTCCACATGGAGCACGAGGACTGACGGTTTTGGATGACGAAACTCGATGCTGGCTTAATAACACCACTGCCAGCATCTGATTCAGGCAATGCAGCGGCCTGTGGTAGTAAAAGGATAAGCCCTCGGCCCCAGTTTTGTTTGTGTCTGACCTGAAGTGGATACCCTTCAAACGATGACGACGACAACCTGTTGGTTTATTTTGACTCCTTCTTCAATAAAAATGAAGGGCGTTTTCAACCCGGAATCGGTCACACCAACCCAGACCATCACTGAGGCTCGTTTTTGTCTTCTAAATGAAGATCTTTCCTAAACAGGGACTGCTTTCCTGCTATCAGCCGAAGAGCGATCATTATGACAGTTGTGCACCGCCTGAACGGTGCATAACTTTTCGGTCCAGAGCACTTGAGGCTGCGTGCCATCGAGTAGTCTTTGAAGAAGCTCTTTCACTCTTTGGAGTCTCATCATTTTTGTTTGCTGGGAAGGAGCTGCTTTACTATTTTATACGGGGTTTTCTTGAGATCATTTTTGAGTAATTTTTGCATCGTTACATGAATGATATTTGCATCTTTGGCCTGTTCCCGAGCGCTTCTTCTGCAATTCCTCTGAATCTCCTGCCGTGTGCTCTTTATGTGTTGCGGAGTCCTTACAGGTCGAAGAGGAGTGATTCTAACACAGGGAATGCTACTGCCTGTTTCTTTGATCCGTTTTATCACTTTATACACACCAGATCGACTCACAATACCCTGAAAAAGCTTGAAGATTTCAGAACCCTTCTTTCTTTGGGGGTAAAGCCTTTCAATAGTCTTACGTATACCCTTCATGTCACGAAATTTAAAACCTTTTCTTTTTTAGGTAATAAGAGAGCTACTTATTTAACCTGTAAAATAGTAAAGATTGACATATGAATTAAACAAAATTAGTCCATATTTGGTGTTTCCACCCTGTATAGTTTAATCTACGATCTAAGATTTGTGGCTTCTACCAAATGCAAGACTGCACTGATAGAAACGGCATTGTACACCGCGCACGCCAATGACCAGATGTTAAGAATGTATCAAGTTATAAGACAGATGGCACTATAGAGTGCCAACTGTGGCATTGCGTATCTTCTATGACCAGCTCTGCGACTAAATCTGAGTAAGCGGACTGTTCCTGATGAGGGTTTAAAACTCGAAATCATAGTCGAGCAGTAAGTTCGGGTTCGGCGTGCGCGATGCACAATGCCATAGATGGTACTCTATAGCGCCATCTGTCTTATAACTCAATTTAATTTACATACTGTATATACATATTTGCAGTTTGTAGTATGATTCTAACCGGCTACATATGTGCGATATTCGCTGCATCATACCTAAGAGTCACACACTCTAAAAAAAACTCGAAAACCCAATAAAAGTTTATAATTTGAAAGGAAAATTACAAAAAAAAATTAAGCAAATTTACCGTTGAATTAGCAGTTGAAATTAATATTAAAACTTGTTTCAATCATTTAACTATTTTTTTCTTGTTTGTGTCATTTAAAAAGGATTGAAAATTTAGAAACTCAAAAGAGAAAAACATTGCAAAAGATTAAAGCCACGGTGGCACACGCTGAATACCCTCGTTATTGGCCGGAAATTTGGGGGATAAATGGTTGTCATGTGATCATATCATTAATCTTCCTTAAATAAATTTATTTTTGCACAATAGAGCAAAACTAACTGACAGGTACATTGCTAAATTTAATAAGTCAAAATGCTTTTCTTTTTCTATGTAACTACAAGCATGACAGTGACAAGTGACCACCAACTTGTAAACTCATTGAGCTCTTTCTTGGGTAAAATTTTTTTAACGAAAACTGTTTAAACGTCAATTTAGACCAGTGCTTCTCAACCTTTTCGCGCCTGCTGCACAGTTTGGAATCTTTTCAAAATTTGCGGCGCACTTTGAATCTGTCTCAGATTTCTTAATTTTCGCCCCTAAAAAGTAATGTCTAAAAACTAAAACCAAACGGTTGCGGAGCAATGGACTAAGGTTTTTGAAAAATATCGCGGCACACAGGTTGAGAACCACTGATTTAGACATTGATATCAATTAATAATGACACGATATAGGTTTACTTGCATTTCAAATTCAGAAAATTGCGTACAGACTTCAAATTAAGAGAATCTTTTTCATTCAGAAGCTCATCAACTTTTTTCTCAAGCTCAGAGACTTTTTTGTTTGTCTTATCCACTTTTTCTTCTAAGGTCATCACTTTAAAGGCTAGTCTATCTACAGAAACTCTCAATTCTTCTACGTCTTCTAATGTTTTCACAGCTTTTTCCATAGCTTTATTGGCTGCAAAACAGTGATTCATGCTTAATTGAAATGATAAACCTTGACCCACTAAAGCTAGTATATGACTAAACTTTAGAGATTAAAATATGCAGTCAGACCTCGTTAATTCGGACTCCGACGAACCGAAATCCTCGCTATTCCTTTGCATTTCTCCCCTTTAATCAGGAAACCCCGCTGTCCTGTTCCGATACAAAAGTTTTGAAACAAATGTGCTAAATTAATCGCATTGAAATCAGATAAAACGTATATTACGAGTGAAGAGAAAATGATTCAAAAGTTGTCTCGACCGTTCCTGGGCTATGAAAAGGACATAGAATCTTCAAGTGAAGAGTCACTAGTGCAACGCAGGGTAACAGAGTTTTTAAGTAAAAATTGTTTGTTTTAATTTTACATTAAGTTTCTGTTCTCGTCATTCGCCATGTTAATGTATTTTACAAATAACAATGGATTAAGATCGCTAAGATAACCTCGTGATTAGAGAGCATTCGTCGTTCTTCTTCGTTTGGGGAAAAGGGACGGGAGCTGGACGGCCCACTAAATGTCCGCACATGTTCCCATCAACCAGGTCACCAGGTTCTTTTTGACATCTGAGAGAGCGCGGGGCCCATTTGGATGGTGATAGATGGGGCAAGATGCTATCACGTGCTCAGGTGTCCGTTTCTTTGCGCCACACTCGCAGGCCGGGGTAGAAGCCATATCGTATTTGTGCGTTTCTGAGCGGAATAGACGAACGCCGTTTCGTAGGCGATTGCGCCTGACCCATGCAAGTCTGGGAAAGCTAAATCTCGGTGAAGTTGAGCTGACTTCCTTGATAAATGTATGAAGTCTAGAGACGTTTTCGTGCCACTACATGCTACATTTATATTCTGCCTATTGTGCTACACTGGTTCTCGACTGGGCAGGGTCGCTCAGCAGTTCCAGTGCAGCAGGCAGGTGTTCGGGCTCTCGAGCGCGGCGAGCTAGAGACTGTAGGGCTTTTTGGCGGCGAAGCTCACTTGGTTGGATGCCTGATAAGATAAATAGGTTGTTCGTTGGTGTGTGAGACGGAGGCATCCGGTCACTATGCGCAAGGTATCGTTAATGGGCTTTTTAATAAGGCGAGTATGGGCACTGCGACACCAAACCGGTGCACACTACTCAGCCGTGGAATGGACCAAAGAACGGGTGACTGTGCAAAGTATTATGGCATCCGTACCCCAGCTTGATCCAGCTAATTGCCTTAAAAACCCAATGCGAGATGTTAACTTCTTGCGCAATGACTCTAAGTGTCGGCGAAACATGAGTGCCCTATCCAACGTTATGCCAAGATAAGTGGGTTCAGCATAAAATGGTAGGGCCCTGTCCATCGACAAACATTAAGCTCACGTCGTGCCTCCTTATTATAAAAATGAAAGGCTGCCGATACAGTCTTTTTTGTACTGAGCTTGACTTTTCATTTGCAAAGGCAGCAAGATGGGGTTGCCATGTCCTGAGTAAGAGTCCCCTCTAACGTCTGCTAGTCGCTTGCATAGTGCAAGATGGCCAGGTCATCAGCACAAGCAAATTTTCGGCCAACTGTTACTGGCAGATCATACCCGTAAGTATAGATATTAAACGAGAGGGGAGCGAAGACTGATCCCTATCGAACGCGTCGTAATCTTCTTAGCTTTCCGGAACCGGTGGCAATTTTCAATTTTGTATCCATAGAATCGTAATCTACATATTTTCAATCGATCAAATATCTAAAAATTTTTTTCTCTGCACATAAAAATTCTATCACTCAGCTCTTGGAGCGATCAAGGAGCACTCTATGTCAGTTGTCATGGCAAAGCTTTTTTTGGCGACTTTTTAAGATAATAAACAAATCAATCTGTGTTCTTATATTGCGTTTGCAAATATACCGAAAAATAAACACGATTGAATTGTAAAGAGCTGAGTGAGAATTTTTTGAGCAAAGAAAAAAATTTGGGTTTTTGATAAATTGAAAATATGTCGATTACAATTCCATGGGTACGAAATTGAAAATTGCGTACCGGTGGTGGGGGTAAAACTTCGATTACGAACAAGTTACACAATCAATGAGACCACGTGCTTGTCCGGAAGACGACGAAGTAGCTTGCAGGTGAGGTCGCGGTGCCATTGTCGGCAGCGTGGTCGAGTGGTTGGAGCGCCGGGATTGTGATCGACATGGTCTCAGTTCAGAACCTATTTGAGCCATTCTGTTGTGTCCTTGGGAAAGACACTTTACGGCACTTTCCCTGGTTGGTGGTCTTGGCAAGCAGTTCTAAATTATGTCAATTTCAAGCGGACAGCAATATCTTGACATCTCCGGATGCAGGTTGGGGTAATTCTTGCTCTATGTATTAGCGCCTCCGTCGATTTCCTGCGAGTCAGGAGGATAAAAATGGAGATAAAATAAATAAAAATACGGTATCGTAGGCTGCTGTGAGATCGACAAACACAGCGCCGGCCTTTTTTTGGCCAAAAGGCTATCCTCAATTTCTTGAGTTACAGTAGAAGAGTGACTGGATCTACGGTCGACCTTCCGCACCAAAACCCAACTTGCTCTCTAGGTAGCAGTGGGTCGATAATTGGTTCGACGCAGGCATAGATAAGTCTTTGCAAGATCTTGAAGGAGAAACAAAGCAAAGAGATAGGTCTATAGCTCTTTGGGTCGACTAATGGCTTATTCGGTTTGGGGATGGCAACCACTAATGTTCTCCTCTAAATTCTTGGAAGCTTGAGTTGTTGCATGCAGGAAGACAAGAACTTGTTTAACCAGAACTTTAAAGCATAGCGGGCATGGAGTATTAACTCTGGGCATAGGGCCTGAAGCTTTTCCAGACTATAAAAGCTGGAGGGCATTAACAGATTCTTCTGGAAAAAAATCTCCAGAAATACATTTGCCGGGCGGTGTTAGAATCCTCCAGAGTTGGGACACCTCTCTAACGATGAGTCTGGCTGAATTACACTTTTTTGTTTTGTATATTTTGTATATTATATGTTGTTTTGTATATTATATATTGTTTTGTATATAGCAGAAATGAGTACAGGCCGTGTTGGGATGCGGAGGGCAAACACCTCTGCCAGGTAAGTACTCCGCAGGATGAAGCAACCAGCACCGCTGCTTCCGCCTTGCTGTCCTATCTTGATCAAAAATGAAAAAATCGGTGGTCGGAGGCTGTCAATAACATCGATTTCACGCACTCCAGTCAGTTGGCATGGAATATAATGAACAACTTGACGGGTATAACCAGACACACACACCGCTTCTGCCCTATTACCGGCAACTCGATTGCCTCGCAGTTGGTTAAAAAATGGAATATACAAAACAATATTCGTCGTTAATACGGTAGTTCTAAGGATTCAACATCGGGTGGAATTATACAAAACTATTAATTTGGTTTGAGTTGTTGTCCAGCCAGAAACTTGGTACTTTGAATAGGAGTAAGGTGGGTGCATACGGCGTTTTTCGCTTTTTGATAATCCAGATATCCCGCTAAACCGGCATTTCATGACGGGAAGGTGCGAATGAACGAGGTCTGACTAAATTTGGTTTTTGAAGATCGCTTCCATTTCAACTGGCGACTATTTATTAAAGTCATGATAAAAAATATACATTTTTTTACCAACATTAAAGCTAAGTAAATTATCAAAAAGGTTATGCGCATAAGACGAAATCATTACGTTTTGCTTCATGAATAATTCGGCAGTCGGCAGCGTGGTCGAGTGGTTAAAGCGCCGGGCTTGTGACCGACACGGTCTCGGTTCAAAACCCACTTGCGCCCTTGTGTTGTGTTCTTGGGAAAGACACTTGATGGCACATTCCCCTGCTTGGTGGTCCTGGCAAGCAGTTCTAAATTACAGTAATATCTCTATTAAATTACAAGCGGACAGTAATATCTTGGTATCTCCGGAAGCAGGTCGGGGTAATTGCCTACCCAATGTATTAGTGTCTCCGTCGCTTTCCTGCGAGTCAGGAGGATAAATATAGAGATAAAATAAAAAAATAAAAAAAATTAATTAACAAGAATTTAGTCAAGGTATTATTTCTGTTCGATTTAATTTTTTTTATTCAAAAATCTAAATCCGTTTTTTCTTTTTAAACGGAATATTAGTATTATTTATAAGTCACAATTATCACTTTTTTGCACAAAAAACGCACCTGGCTCTTAATATAGAATTCCGACAAATCTACGTTGGAGCCGACATCTTTTCTCATTTGAACAAGAAAGCTGTGATCGTCATCAAGCCTGGAACACATAACAATCAGTGATACAATGATTCATTGCTTTCATATCATTAAACAAGCAGTTTAATTCTTGCTCAAAGAATTGTATTGTTAGTATAAAAAAATAAGTTTCAGTGAAAAGGTTCTTGGGCTGTTCAGATCCGACATACAGGAGACACATACAGTTTTGCAGTGGCATAAATTGACAAAAAATCTATTATTCTTATCACTAGTTCAATGTTTTAAAAAAACAATACGGCCAGTTTTTTTGCTAACCAAATTTCTTCGAGTTATGGAAAACGTTTTGGTCGAGGTTTTGATAATTTAAAAAGAAAAGCAACTTAAAAATTACAAATTAAATGATTGTTTTTATTTTAACTTAGTACAAAAACCCAACTGGTGCGTCATTTTAATACAACGGTGTCGCCAGGATCGGTATAACCGCCCAATAGAAGCTGGTATTGGGGGGGGCCAGCATTCGTGTATCTGGATTGAAGCGCCTTGACTAACAAAAACTTTAGTATAAAAAGTGAAGACTTTTTTGGTTTTTACTTGGATTTATAAAGTTTGCCCCTAAAAACTTGGAATTAAAGCCAGAAAAATTAGTAAAGAGCAAAAAAAAGGTTTTCACTTGACTTTGAAAATAAATTCATCAAAAAGAGTTGTTCTTGCTTAGTCTAAACTTTGGTGAGTCGTAAATTTATACAAGTTCGGAATTTCTGGCTTAGTAGATTAAACAAGAAGCAAAAACATCATTTATCTTTTCAACAAATTGAAAAAATCAAAGAGTCCAATCAATTAACAATAACCGTTGGTGTTTCCTGCAAAAAACACTTCTTTGATGGAAAAAGATATTTATATTAATAGATTCAGTCACAAGCATCTAATAAAATGAATATAAATACAAACAACACCACAAAAGGCACAAATCACTAGAAACTGCAAGGGGTCGCGACCTTAACCAGGATGGCACAAAGAAATGCGAAATCGGGAGAAGTACCAGTACTTTACACAAACCATTAAATGTATTCGTAATAATGCATAAAAATGTAACAAAAATTCCCAAACTACAGATTCAACCGTAACAACTACACAAGACAATCCATTGTACAGCTTTCCAAATGTTGATTCATTAGTCGTCAATATAGGATTAACTTTTTGTCTTAGTGGGGCCAGTTTATTGAAGTAAAACCAGTGGCAGATAGCTTATTTTTTCAGTTTTTTGGTCACATTTCCAAAGTATACTCGAGTCTTTTTCAGAGCAGCAAATACATATTCAACCTTTTCAATTTGCTTTTTGAACTGGAACTTTTTGCTCAATTTATTCTTTTGTCGACTATTTTCTTTTGAAATTCATAATGCAACTATTTTCATTTTTGATAATTTAAGCCAAAAATTTTTTAAAGGAATATCTTTTTTGATTAAAAGTAACTTTGCGTTTGATGTTGCAATTAAAATCTTAGACTTACTATAGCGACAAAATAAATTATAAAATCATTCTCAGCTAAAAACTCTAACCTACTTTAAATGTTTAAGTAATAAACAGATAAAAATTAAAAGTTAATTAAGAAGTTTTCTTACTTCCAACATTGTCTCCATAATTTAAACTGCAAAATTTAACTTTGTTTGCTTCTACCTTACTGGGGAGAGGGGAATAACTAGTTCCTAACTGATAAAGCTTTACAATTTGATGTCACACTTTATTAAAATAAAAAAATTGATTAATCTTACATTAAAACCAAACAAATGCAACATCTTTTTGTACGAGACCAACCTCCAAACAAATTTAAAAGATTTTTGCAGCAGTACATGAAACTAGATAATTGTTACGCAATAGATGAACTTTAGAAAGTATTAATTTTAAATAATAACGATGAGTAACTGCAATATAAGCCATGGCACCACACAATAGAGCATATCGTGACGTCAGCACAACAAGCACCCTTGTTATACCCCTTTTTATTACTCTCTTCTGCTTGGCAATCTTAACAAGCAGTTCTAAATTCATTCTGTAAAAGTTCGTATCAATAAGAAATAAAAAATATAAAGCTTTCCAAAGACAGAAACATACTGGCATCTTTGAAAACAATTGGACGTAACCGTTCTACAGTTGGTATGAATTTAATACCTTCTACGTCATTCTGCAAGCCAGGGGGATAAGTAATTGACATGATATTATTGTGAAACGATTAAGTCACAATACGATTGGTTTGATAAACGCAGAGTTGTTTGTCACATGGCAGCGAAAATAAAAGAAAGTGATTGTTAAAATGAACATTTCTAAAAATAAGAACAATTCAAAAATAGAAAGGTTTCTAATTAATAAAATGGTAATGGCTGACATTAATTTTATGCATGATACAGACATAAGATACTATAACCAACACGAAAAACTGTTTTTATTTTTGTCGATAAAAATTGCTTACCCGTACGTTCCTCTTCTTCCCAGGTATTTTTTTGGTTGAGGCGAAGACACTTTTTTTTGCTGTTTCCGCTGCGGTTGGTTTTCTGCAAACTGCTTCGACGCCAAGTGCTGCATGAAGACCCTCTGACGAAGGTCTTCAGTGGGGACGAACTGTTCGCATCGGTCAGACGCCTTTTGAGGAAACATAGTGTCGTCCTCAATAGCTGTACATAAGTCAGAAGAGAGGCATAAGTCTGTTTCTTGGAATAAGATTATATTAAAAGCAATTATATTAATGGAAAGCGTTGATAGCGATTATATATGCAAAAGGTGCACTGCACTGTACACACTATGTTAATGGACTTGTATTGAACAAAAGAACATTACGTTGATGGACTTGTATTGAAAAGAGGAACACAACAAACTGCATACAGTGGATTTTACTTTAATTAACAAGCGCTAATAGTTATTTTAAAGCTGAGAACAACACGATAATTTTATCACTGAAAAATTGAGATATTAAAAAGTTAAAAAAAAAAGAGCTCGTTGCCTATAGATTTATTCAACTTTCGATCTAAAAAAATCTGGTAGTAGAGAAAAAAAGAACAATACACAGTTGTTAAGAAAATTCCAATGTCTTTAAGTCATCGAGAAAATAGTTTTAAACGGAAATTTTGAATTAGTATACAAGGTGGAAGCGAAAATTTATCTAGGTAGAAAATCTCTGTTACGAACTTTTACACCAGAAAAAGATGTAATATCAAAAACCAAGAATACGCGCTAAAAAATTACAATTTTATTTGTGTTTAAAAGTAAAACGCCAGGTCACTGACCGGCTTTATTAGTGTATTTGCCACGTCTTCTCACAGGCAGCGATTTCCTGTGAAACGAGTTCTCGACAGGAGGCTGTGGAGTGGCACGACCGGAAAAAGAGTGAGAACTACTCTTCTTTGTTTGAGGAGTTGATTTTGTGGGTTCAGCTGAAGACTGTTTGATGGAAGGCATCGAATTTTCGATGTTGACTAAATTCTTCAAAACAGAAGCAGGTGTGACAAACGTTGACCGAGAACAAACCTTGTTTTTCTTTCTTTTTAATCCCTCTACAAGAAATTAATTTATAGAAGTCAAGATTGAATTTAAAGCAAACCTAGTTGACATTGACGAAGTACATTTACCAGAAGCGTCTTTTTCATGACTTTTGAAGGAAAGGGTGGATTTCGAGCGTTTCTCTAACAACGTTTTTGTGGTTTGGTATTTTAGAGAGGTTGTGCTGATTTGTGAAGATGCTTTTCTTTCTACGATTTCATAACTTCCTCTTCGAGGGGGGTCAGCAAAGAATTTCTTATCATAGGTAGCAAATGGCCGCTCTCCCTAAATAAGGAACATATATGTTTAACTATTAGCCACGTTATTATTGTTGTAAACAAGATAAAGAAGTTCTTTGTTATCTAAACAAACAGTTTGAAGCAATCGTTAAGTTAGCGAGCATTTTGGATCGATCTTAATACCAGGTAAACTTTATAATAGTGCAAATCGATTTAGTGAGTATGTATGATGTTAAAAAAAAATCTTTAACTTTAGCAAGTAAACTTTATAATACTACTCGCGGAATTTAGAAATTGATTTACAATTGTAACACACAAAGTAAATTGTTTGTTTTAGGCATTGAGTTAACTAACTTTATGTCGCTTTTGCTGGGGCTTCATGCTTAATACTACAGTGTTAGGTCGAGACTCAGGGTCAGCTTGGCGTGTATCCTTGCATCCCCGAAGGTGCACCTCCAACCGATCAGGGAGAAACGTTCTTCCACAACTATAACGAGGTTTATGTTTAGACTTCAACAATATTCCATTGAATGCTAAGTTGAAAATAAGATCAATAAAGTTCTTGAAAATATATTTTTTAATGATGGCAAGAATTTATTGAAAAGGCATTTAAAAAATTTATTTCTAATTAAATCAGGGTGGTCCAACTTCTCCACTCTTGTGGGCCACTTTTCAAAATTATTCGAGTTTGCGGGCCTCAACCGGCTAAAAACACTTATTTTTGTCCCAAACTCAGGGTGTTCTCTAAAAAAAAAAAGGTCTTCAATTGGAATCGATCTCTGAAATTCCTATTTTCGTCCCAAAATCATAGCGTTCTCCAAAAAAAAAGGTTGCTGCTGCTTGTAATCGACATGACTTGTGCAAAATTGTTCCGCGGGCCCGTAGTTGGACCACACTGAATTAAATAAAGAGCTGATCAACTCAGCAAGTAAACAACATAACAAACAAGAGTTGATTTTTTAGTCTTTATCGAGTTAAATACTAGACGCTCTGTGATTTTAGAAAAACAAAAGCATGTAATATTATACATTTCTTAAAAATCTAATTATAATTCACAGTTTATAAAAAAAGTTTACTATATGTATAAAAAATTTTATTGTTTGCCTACCTACAAAAACAGATTTCAGGAATATATCTTATATAAGAAATAATTTGCAATAAAGTGGAAATAATTCTAAATTTGCAATTAAAACTAAATTTTTTAAAACAAATCTGATAAAATGTGTTTGTTAAGATAAGTTTTAATTTTTAGCACTTTAATCTAGATTATTTAACAGTATTTAAAAACCAACTGACAATATCTTAAAAGCAAAAGCAACTAACAGAGTTTGTATTGCTTATGAGATTTTATTTACATACTTTACACATGGAAGAAGTTGAGATTGAAATGATTCCCAGGCTGATTCATTGTATGCTTCAAGTGAAGAAACATTTTTATCACTGCCATAAATAGAGGGAAGATGGAGTGGTTTCTATAAAAACAATAATTTTATCTACATTGTATCCAAAAAAAAAAAAAAAAAAAATGCCACACAAGCTTTCTATTTCACTTATAAAATTGCAACATAAATTATCTATTTTACTGTTGTTTTATGGTTTTTAGTTTTAACAGTTTTTGTTATCATTTGACATTGAAAAAAATTTCTTTAACTGTTATTAATATGGTCAACAAACTAAAAATAAAAAAAAATACTTTTCGGGGATCCTATCTTGTGAAGAACTAAGCAAAAGTGTAATTTAATTGAACAAGATGTTTTGTTGGACTTAATAGGCACCCAATAATCTGGAAGGATTTTGAATTTTCACTGTAGTGCAAGTTTTATTCACTTCATATATTAAAGAAAAATAATTGTTTTTTAAATTGTTTGCTCCAAAATGAAAAAATATCATTGTCAATATTATCATTTTGTTCAACATCTACATTTTGTCAAATCACCAAATCCTCATATAGTATTTGATGGGCAAAATTACTGCTTAATTGATCATGATTCATCTATATTATAATAGTTAACCAAAGGTTTTAGATTTCTATTTAAAATTTAATTTTATTCTAATAACATACTGAAGTGTGACAGAATTAGAATAATAGTCAAAGTGAGTGACATGTTTTTCAAAAGCAAAGATTCAGCAAAGTTGATTAAATTTTGTTCAAATTAACAAAAGATTCAAGGTTATTAAACTATGTATGTACTAGCAGATGTGGTAATTTCATCACACTAAAAAAAGCCAAAAATTAAAAGTTAGTAAATCAAGTAAATCGTGAGTACAAAGAAAGTAAGTGTGACATTTGTCAGCCAATAAAATATTTAAAGAAGTGTGTAATTCAGGTTGTCAAATCTTAACAAAAATTTGACAAAATTTATTTATATAACTGCTTTACTTTAATTTAAACAAAAAGTAAATTAAATATTCAAAAGTTAAATATTAAAATGACTAATTTAAAATTAAAAATACATATATTAAATAAAGATCAAATTAAAAAGTGAACTAATTTAAGATTTCTTGCAAAAAGCAAATATTGTAACAATATAAAAAACTTTTATGGCAAATACAAAATAAAAAAATTTTTGTACATATCTTATGATGTACAAAGAGTGTAAAAAGTTTCTGGACAAGTTTAAAATAAAATATATACAGGCTGGGCCATAAGTTTTCATACATAAGAAAAATAAACATTTTATATTGAACAAGTTTTTATTTATATAATGTGCTTTATATGATTACCATTGTTTTGAATACACATATTGATATGTGTTTTCCACTGTTGATGAACATGCATTAGCACAGTTGAAGTTATGTCTGTAATGGTGGTGGTGATATGTTCCTTAAAGAATATACATTATGCATTCTTAAATGTATGGAAACTTATGTATATTAAATGTGTAATATTAAATGTACCTGTGCAGTGTTTTTTTTAAGGTTTGGCTTGAGGAACCTCTAAGCAATTTTGAAAGACCGCTAATTTTTTTCCTAATGTTCCTGAGCGTACTTAGCTTTGTTTACACTATTGTAGAAGCAGATTTTGAGAGACCGCTGGACAATTTTGAGAAACCGTTTCGGTTCCTCAAATCGCCTTAAAAAAAACACTGTACCTGTGTAATATTAAATGTACTTTTT
The DNA here is from genome assembly GCA_963680785.1 of Diplosoma virens. Taxonomy (NCBI): domain Eukaryota; kingdom Metazoa; phylum Chordata; class Ascidiacea; order Aplousobranchia; family Didemnidae; genus Diplosoma; species Diplosoma virens. Next base: position 5,562,966 of record OY796890.1, on the reverse strand, counting down.
GAATGATTTTTTGTTTGAGCTAAGATATAAGTTTAATCAAAGAATCTATTTTTACTTGATTTGGCCACCATTTGCATCAATTACTTTCTTCAATCTTGGTCTGAATGCTTCTACTGCAGCACATATCTTTTTCTGGGAAATATCAGCCCATGCCTTTTGTAATGATTTCTTTAAGTGATCAACAGAATGTTTTTCTGAGCTGCATACATCTTTTTCAAGCATTGACCACATGCTAAAGTCAAATGGGTTTAGGTCAGGAGAGGAGGGAGGCCACATTTCTTTATCCCAAAATGAGGGGAAGTTTTCTCTGCACCATGATAGAGTTTTTTTTGAGGTGTGCTATGGTGCACCATTTTGTTGAAAGGTAAACACTTTGTTTTTAAAGTGTTTTTTGATTTCGATCAGTGCTGGAGACAGAATTTCTAAGATATTTATAGGGTCTTTTTTTACTATGGAAAGCATAGAATTTGGAGATATTCCTAGGCATTCTGCCATCCCCCTCATTGTTCTTTGTGGATTTCTCCTGATCCTCTCCCATACTGCTTTAATTTTTTTTGGAGTATGCATCGTTCTTGGTCAACCAGTTCTGGGACAGTCTTTGTTATTTTCCAGTTCTTTATATCTTTTAATCATATCATAGATTGTCAATTTAGCAACTTTAAGTTGCCTTATACAGTAATAAGAGGGGCTGATATTCCCGCAAGGTGTAATTCAACAATTACATTTCTTTTCTTCATTTTTAATGATTAATTTTTAGAAATTTGTGAATTTTTAATGTACAGTATAAAATACAAACAATTGTCTAAAACATTAATTTCATCATTTAAAAAAAAAATTTATTTATTTATTTATTTATTAAATCAATGAAAAGTAGTCCAGAAACTTTTTGCACACCCTGTTATATTAAAAAGTTGATATAATAGATCAATAAAATATTGATGTGAAGCAAACTAAATAATGAATAACAAACACTTTTTTGCAAACAATTTTAACAAAATGCTTGGACAGAAAAACTGTAATAAAATCTGTTGTAATGGTATTTTAAGAAATAAACAAAAAAAGAGTATCGGTATATTATCTGTAAAAAGAAATAAACAAAAATTGCCAAGTTCTTCAAAACTATATAAGATCTTTTTAAATTAAAAATATTTATAAGGTAAACTTAAAATAAGTCAGCAGCATGTTTGAAGTGGTTAGAGTCTGGAAGATAACTATAAAGATAAAATAAAAAAATAAAAATAAAAATAAATAAAAAAAATTTTTTAAATAAAATTTAAAGTTATGAAGCATTGCAGCTAACAAGTTGATGCATCAAAAAAACAGCTGTTTCATATAATAAGTTTTTTATGTAATAAAAGCTTTAGATGGAAACTTTTTGTAAAATAGATTATTTTTAGTAATGCTGTAAATAATTTTTTAAAAACTTTTTATCAACAACTGTCTCATATACTATGGATCAAATCTGCAATTTAGCAATTACAAACAGAACCTAATAAATTTTCTTGACAACTAAGTCAAAACACAGAGAAAATTAAGGCTAATCAATTAACACTTTATTTGAATATTTAAACATTTCAAGCAGTAATAGTTTTTTGAAATAAGAAATGTTAATACAACTAAAAATAAATATCTGGTTATACAAACCTTAGGTGGTTTTCTTCTTAAACGAGGCGGTAATTTTTCGTTTTCACGTTTCCATTTTTCTAAACATTTTGGTTCATGAATTTCTATTGAATGGGAACCAAACTCACGTCCACAAAGATAGCAAATTCGAAATCCAGGTGGTGACATGACAAATAATGAAGCCTAGATTACCAATTTTGCCTACATTTCTGGTAGGCTAATCTATACATTTGATTTGAAATGTTTCTTCAACATGATCGATAAAAATAAAAAGATTACTATTTTTTTTATTGCACGTTTACATACAACATTGCAACTTCATGCTGCTGTTAATACAATTACAATCTACTTTTGCTGACAAGACAACGTAAAAACAAATGCGTTGAAAACAATTTTAAAAAATTACTAGCTACAACTTAGCTTCAGTAGTAACTAGGAACAAAAAAAAAAAAAAAAGTAAATAAATATGTTGCCATCCATCTTTTCCAAACATTTTATTAAATAGGAATTTTACGGAAATCGAACAAACTCCTCAACTTTAAAAATATTACTAAAGTAATTTCTGATTTATCCGATAATCTGCATGATATTCAAATAAACGAAAAAAAGATGATAGTTCAACTAATGACAAACGTGATTGACACAGTTGCGGTTCACAACTACAGGTGTGGAGGCGTATCTGCTGTTTTTGTAATGACGTCACAAACGAAGGCTGACAAAATGCAACGCAGTTTTGTAACTGCTAGTTTTACAACAAAGATTCTTTAACAATGACAGTTTACTTTAGCAGAGTTTAATACAGGGCATTTCATTAAAAATCGGACAAATTTTACAATAAATCGGAAAGTTTTCAAAATTAATCGGAATGATTTCATAATAAATCGGAATTTGTGGAGGGCTCATTTTAATCCAAAATTCGATTCTGGGTATTTTTATGTTTACAATAGATTTTCTCTGTATTCTCTGTATTGAAAGCAAAAGTTTTGAACTACCGTCCTAGAGCTCAGAATAGAGGAACCTACGTCAGTGTATTTTCAGCGCTGTTGAAAAATTCAATGCAAACGATCCTCAGTTCTTTTGCAACTTTTTCAGGAAAATGTGGGATACCGTTTACGAGGCATTAAATAACTTAAAAACATTAGCTTTTGAATTCAATACTTTTCTAATTAATTTTGAAATTTTTTTGATTTATTATGAAAACTTTCCGATTAATTTTGAAATCATTTCGATTTATTGTGAAAACTGTGCGATTTTTAGTGAAATACCCTGTAAGTAATATTGTTATAAGTAGCCTCTAATTCTGAAGTTACAGCAGTTTTAATAAATTAAGCGTGGCTTGAACAACTTAAGTCTAATGTAAACTATAAATAAAGTAGAAGTATGTGTAGTAGGCGCACCTGAAAAACAACTGATTTATCGGTTTATTGTAGGTTCACATACATGTGCTTGAAGAAGGTTAGCTAAAGGGTTGGTTGGTTCACACTGAAAGGGTAAGCGGAAAAATCAAGCTGAAAGCGCAAAAAAAACAAAGCGGAAAGTTAGTTCACACTAACAGCGGAAAGCGGAAAAAAACACCAAAGTGCAAGATTTTTCGTGCTTAGCGGAAAAACTTCAAAGTTCAAATATTTTAACTTTTTACGCTTTTCGATTCACTCGACTAGAATGGCAGGTCAACTGGTATTACCAGTATTAAGTTAGATATAAGAGCGGTTTTACTGTTATAAAAACTAGACATGGACAAGAAGTTAATGTTATTTACCTAAATGTGATTTCTATAAAATCTTAGGCATTTAGCTGGCTTATGTCAAACACAAATAATTAGCATAATTTGGCATAGAAACTTGGACAGAGTTATGTCTCGGCAAACTTTTTGTGGATCAACTAAATTTTAAAAATTTGTAAAATTTCAAAATATAATCTATTTGTGCACTTTATGTATAACCTTTTTATTGCTTCAATAAAAAAGACTATAATTTTTAAAAAGAATTTTAATACATTAATATTAATTTTCAGCTTCATTTATCAAAGCAATAAATACGTAGATATTAATTAAAAACAAGCTATTTAAATTGCAATACATTACGGTAATACAATAGTAAACTGTTTAGCATAATTAGTTCGTCGTTTTGAAGAGGTATCCACTCCAGGCCAGACACAAACAGGACTGGGGCCGAGGGTTTATCCTTTTACTACCCCAGGCTGTTGTACTGCCTGAATCAGATGCAGGCAGTGATGTTATTAACCAGCATCGAGTTTCGTCATCCAAAACCATCAGACCTCGTGCTCCATGTGGTGCCCGATGTATAGGGCACGCTGTTAGAACATGGTCTGCAGTTTGTTCAGAGGCGCCACACTCGCAATTCGGTGAAGGAGCGAGACCCCATTTGTGCATGGACAAATGAATCTACCAACACCAGTCCGCAGGCGGTTGAGCTTAATTTTTCGTGCTTCGACCTTCAACATGGTTTATATGACCAAGATGATCTAGACCACACACAGCAAAGGGTTTGTGAGAGACGCTTATTCTGTCAGCAGCAATGACATACATTCCATGATTGGAAACTCACATCACGTGACCTGATTTTGTATCGCCCGTTGAACGCTTGAATGCACGAACCTAAATTCAGTCTGATCCAGTTTAGCCAAACAGCTTTATACACTTTTTGAATTAAGAATTCAATAAATTAATGAAATAAAAAAAATATATATATAAAATGTGAGGAATTTATTAATAAACTAAAATATTAACAAAAAATTTAATGAAAATAAAGAGTTAATAAGCTAATTGACTATATTTATTCAATTGAATTCATTTGTTATCTTTTTACATTTAAAATAATTTGATACATCTTTTAAAAATAACTTTGATAAAAACTTTAAGTCTAAATAGCCGTTCTGCATTCTCATTATACTAAAAAACTAACTTGCTTTTTTTCTAAATTACTGTATCTTTTTTTGGTTTAATTTATTTAAAGTTTGTTAAATTTATTTATTTAAAGTTAATTGTTAAAAGTTTTTGTGTAATAATCTAAAGCAGTTTTATTTAAATTTTGTAGTGAGCCACCGACTTGTCGCCACCAAATTTTTATGGTATCGGAAGAAATATTTTCATACTTGGGAAAAAAATTATTATAATCGGTTCCAGTTTGTGACACTATTTCTTCCTTGTTTTCAAACAAATCATCGAATTCTTTCAAGTTATTCAGATTGATGCAAATAGCCCATCGATTAGATTCCATTTAGATTTATTTAAAAAAATTTAAATCTCTCTAATTTATTTAGCCAACGTTGCCTATGTTCAATCAACGGTTCAATCAATCAATCAAGCAAGATTTTATTTTTTTCGTCCACTACACAACAGATATTTATATTAAAACTCATATGTGGTTGACAGTGGCGTGCGATGACCTCTGAGACTGGTCATGCAATTGCCATGCCAAAATCTCATCATGCAATCGGGTGTTTTATGGGTAGTTAGTGAGTAAGACATGCAATATTTTACGGGTACAAAAAAATTCTGTGTGAGATTCTAATTTTTAGTCTTAAGATCGTGGCGTTGTAGACCAAGACATGCAATATTTTACGGGTAAAAAAAATTGTTTGTGAAATTCAAATTTTTAGTCCTAATATCATGGTGTTCTAAACCGATTTTCGTCCCAAAATTGTAGCGTTCCCTAAAAAAAAAAAGGTCTTCACTTTCAATTACTCTCAAATTTTATACTTTTTACCCTGAAATTCTATCAGTTAAAGTCTATTATGGGGGAAGTTCAATTTTAATAAACCATGTTTACGGAGGCTCATAGGTGCTACATCTTTCTCAAGGGTGACCTGGAAGAAGTTGTGATAGAGTATACTCATTCCTCCCAACATATCGAAGATAAGCTCACAACCGGATGTAGTTTATTCTCACATCCACAGAATGTTGAAATGTTTTGACATATAATAGACGTAAATGGTTATGTAAGCATAGCCTATAAATAATTAACATAAACATAACATATAATCATAGCCATTCCAAGCTGGAAGGCAAGGGCGGCAATTGGCACACCGAGACGCATCATTGGCAATTTCACAATTTTTCCAGCATTGAGCATGCGTTATTTGGGATGAAAGAAATTTTTTTTGTACGTATTTTTTGAGTAGAATTACTTTCATTTTATTGTGAAAAAACTGATGTAGTTTTTAAAAAAGTGAAAGCTTATAATTTTGGTTTTTGGGCACTCGTCGCATAAAATTCCAGCAAAGATTGTTTCGCCCCCCAATTTTTTTATTCTGGGAGCGGCAAACCAGGACACTAGTTAATAGAAAAAAATTCGTTCCTAAAAACTAGTGTTCTCTAAAAGAAAAAAGTCTTCACTTCGTATTAGTTTCCGATTTCCTGGTTTTCTTCCGAAGAACTTTTAATTAGTCTCGGATTACTTGATTTTTATCCCAAAACAAAAATTATTCTCTTAAAAAAAATCTCTCCCTATAACACAGTGCTTCTCAACCTCTGGGTCGCCGTTTAGTTTGATTGGGTCTCCGACAAGTGTAGGCTAGTTGTGTAACAATTAAACCATTTTTGTTCTTTTGTGTCAATTTGGACCTACTTTTGGGTCGCGACCTAGGGTTGACCCAAAATTTTTACTTTATAAGAACGAAAATTTGGGACAAAAAATTAGAAATCCGAGACTATTCAAGTAACGACTTTTTTTTGGAAAACACTATGATTTTGGGACGAAAAATCAAAAATCCGAGACTGAATTCAAAGAAAGACCTTTTTTTTTTAGAAAACACCTTGATTTGGGGTCAAAAATTGGTCTACGTCTTAGAACCCCACACAATTTTTTGTCCTACCCGCAAAGTATTGCATGTCAATTGCATGACCAGCCTCAGAGGTCATAAGTTTAGTTCCCTTATTATGCTTGCAATAACGTCTATAAAAAATATTGGGTCGCCAAAACTTTACTCTCGATTTCCGCTTAACATTTGGGTCGCCACAAAAAAGGTTGAGAACCACTGCTATAACACCTGAAGTACGGTAGTGAAAATTAGATGATTTAAACTTTTTATTTGCCTCAATCTTACGTCATAAACTTAACTATATTAAAATAATTTTATATTAAGGATACATATTTTATATTATATTAAAGATATATATTAAGTATTAAGGATATACTCGTATATTATATATACACAAAATAAAATTATTTAATAAAAAAAAGTTTATTAAGGACGTTTCGGAATTATTACTCATTCCATTATCAACTGCGTAAAATTCTTTATAATTTTACGTGGTCGTGCTTCTTTATAACTTTTCATGGTCGTGATCGTACGTCCTTATATATTGGCTGTAGTTTTTATTCTAAAATTTATTCAAAACTTACTCTCTATCATATCTTATACTCGTAATTTAATTTATAAAGTTTATTATTTTTCAAAAAAATGACCAATTTTTGTTCACGCTTTTGGAAAAACAAAACAAACTTTTATGTAGTTCAATTTAATTTCACTAACTTGGCATAACTATTAATTTATTAAGCTAAAATTTAATGAAAACTTACACTCTATCACGCCTTACAATTTGATTTAAAAAGTTTGTTATTTTCAACAATTGCATCATTAATAATCTGACCAATTTTTGTTGACGCTTTTGCAAAAACAAACCAAACTTTTATGTAGTTCAATATATAAAAATCAATGTATTTTTTGACGACTCAGTCGTCCAAAGAAGCATGCAGTCAAGCGTACGAGTGCAGACGCTCCTGTCGGCGTTCTCTTAATAAAGAAACAAACTGAGAGAAAAGAGTTTCTCATCATGGTATGTATGTCGTTGGTCAGCAGCCAAGTCGGCCATCAATTGCCTAACCGGTTTGGCCTTTTCGAGAGCACATCGCCCACATTGATTTAAGTAGTGTTTTACAGAAGCATGACCATTCACAATCCAAAATTTCTTTCTGGTGGAGAGAAGTGTATGTTGCACTCCTACGTGAAGGTTGTCAGTGTGATACTTTAACACCACCAAACGAATAAAGGCGCTCCTAGAAGGTATGATTAGGGGGTGTTTCATTTCGTTTGTGAGCTCAGGTGATTTGCTCAAGCGACCCTCGATCCGCAGTAAACCGTCGCTATCAATGTATGGTCTAAATCTGTCTAAAGAACGTAATTCCCTAATCCACTGTTTTGGTTGACCAGAACTTCGCCGAGTACATCTGTTAAATCTTCAGGTGAATCACTTTTTAACAAGCTCATTGCCTGGCCGTAAAACCTAGCTTCTCTGCACCACAGCAACAATTTTATTCAACGCCTTATTCAAATCACACGTGTCCCACTTTGGACGCACAAAGTTCCGCTTTTTAAATTTACACCTTAGATATTCCACAAACGCTCTCAAATATGCCACACGATTTGTTAACACATATAGCGAAAGAGCAGTTTCAATCAACCTATCTATAGGACTTTCTTCAGAAAAATAAAGCTTACCTTTCTCTTCACTGCAGGCAACTCGATTCAAACCCGGCACCTACTCCTTCCCCTAAATTCAGAGGCTCTCCCGCTTCCAACTCTCGGGCAGTTTTCAAAAAATCCCACATCTCCCAATCCAATGCCTTTACCTCTCTTCCTTCAAACAATAGCAGTTTCTCTTAGGTCTGAAGACCTGGGAGCTGAGTGGTAAAATCCTGAATTTTTTTATCAGGTCTTTTCTGCGCCGCCTTATTTCCCCAATCTTACCCTCGGTATCGGGCTTGATCTCCCTACATATGTCTACGGGGTTTAAATTTAAATTTATGCCACATTCCGAATTTTCCATAATCACTATGACTTGATAAGGCCGTTATCAATTTAACAAAATGTTAGGGCCAGTAAGGAAAATCAGCACAAAACAATTTAAAACAACTATTACACTAATATGAAACACACCAAATTTTATGATTAATAGTTTATCAATAATTTAAATAGAAAAGTTACTTTTCTTGTTTTTGGTTTTCTTTTCTTCAATCTTCTTTTTTCTTCTCTTGAAATTTTGCAAACAGTCTATCAACACTTTAGTTTCTCGGGAAAAGGAACCAGTTTTGCGATTAATGTTAATTTCAAAGCTTACTGTAGACTGCACAGCGAATTCCTCTCTTCTTGGCTTTAAAATCTTCAACTATAGGGAAGCTATCAGAGCCTTCCCCAATCACACCGCTGGCTTTCACACACGTCTTATGGTTTTATAATATTTATCAAAGTTGAGATTTCGAATGTATGATATGAAATGAAAGTATAACAGGCTTCCACAAGCCAACGACCACAATTATTTAGTCGACAATACTGCCTAAACGATGCAGCCAACGTGCAATCGCAAAACGAAATTTTTTTAAGTTTCGCTTGCGATCTACAAACTTACTTTTCAAACTATAACACTAAACCAAGTCATCGAACCACTGGATCACCAAAGACTGAAAGGAATTAAATTTACCAACATCTCAATTTATAGTTTTTTTGTTTATAGTTAAATTATATGTTTAAAGTTAAATTATATGTTTAAAGTTAAATTATATATTGTCGTCGTCGTCGTCGTCGTCGTCGTTTGAAGGGTATCCACTCCAGGCCAGACACAAACAGGAATGGGGCCGAGGGTTTATCCTTTTACTACCCCAGACTGCTGCACTGCCCGGATCAGATGCTGGCAGTGATGTCATTAAGCCAGCATCGAGTTTCGTCATCCAAAACCGTCAGACCTCGTGCTCCATGTGGTGCCCGATGTATAGGGCACGCTGTTAGTACATGGTCTGCGGTTTGCTCAGAGGCGCCACACTCGCAATTCGGTGAAGGAGCGAGACCCCATTTGTGCATGGACGAATGGAATCGCCCAACACCAGTCCGCAGGCGGTTGAGCTTAACCCAAGCTGCTCGGGGTAAGCCCATCCCAACAGGCCTGGCACTGGTCCCGGGCACAAAAGCACGGAGCCTGGAAACATTTTCACAGTACTCCGCGTTCCATTTCTGATTTGTCCATTCAGAGGCGCGGATGCCAAGTCTGGCAAAGATTCCGCGCAGCTGGCACAAACGGGCGTCTGGATCGTAGTCTCACTTGGCGAGTATCTGAGGACCCACTTAAAAGACCATGCAAGATATGATCGGGGTCCAGAGATCCACGATAAGCCAAGGAGAGTGTCGCTCCCAGTCGGCGAAGCTCAGCTGGCTGGATGCCTGAGAGTATGGGTAGGTGGTCCGTTGGAGTGGGACGCAGGCATCCAGTAACTATGCGCAAGGCGTCATTTAAGACACTGTCAATGAGGCGAGTGTGAGCACTGCGACACCAGACTGGCGCACAGTACTCAGCTGTTGAGTAGACTAGAGATAAGGTGGCTATGCGTAGTGTTTTAGCACCAGCACCCCATCCCGAGCCCACGAGTCGCCTCAGCAGTGTGACGCGCGAGGATAGTTTTTTGCGCAATGCCACTAAATGGTAACGAAGCGTGAGCGATCTGTCCAGTTTTACCCCAAGATAAGTAAGGGGTTGGACAGAACGGTAAAAGTCTACCGTTGTTGTAGACCTTTAGCTCACGTTTGGCCTCTCGATTATTTAAGTGAAAGGCTGCCGTCACCGTCTTAGTGTGACTGAGCTTCAACCTCCAAGTCTGGAGATACGCTGACAGTGTGGACATGTCTTGGCTTAAGGTCCCCTCCAAGTCCTTCCAGTTTCCAGAACAGTGCAACAATGCTAAATCATCAGCATAAGCAAACCTTCTGGAAATCATGGAAGGAAGATCGTACGTATAGATGTTAAATAGGAGGGGAGCCAAGACCGATCCCTGAGGAACGCCGTTTTTAAGAGACGGCGTAGCCTGCTTTGGTTGCTGTCACCGGTGGTAAGGGTGAAACTTCGATTTCGGACAAGCTCCATGATCATTTTGACCATGTGCTTATCCGGAAGTAGTCTCAGCAGCTTGCAGGTAAGGCCACGGTGCCAGACAGTGTCATAAGCAGCTGTCAGATTGATAAATACGGCACCGGCCTTCTTTTTAGCCTCGAAAGAATCCTTGATGTTCTGGGTTAAACCCAGCCTGCTCTTCAGGGAGCAGTGGATCGATTAATGGCTCAACGCGGGCGTAGATAAGCCTCTCGAGGATCTTGTAGAGGACACAGAGCAGAGATATCGGTCGATAACTCTTTGGGTCCCCCACGGGCTTTCCTGGTTTTGGGATCGCGACCACGAGCGCTCTTCTCCAGATCTTGGGAATTTTGAGTCGGCACAAACAGGAAGAAATGAAGTCACGTAACCAGGACTTCAAAGCAGCTCCGGCATGGAGTATAAGCTCGGGACAGATGGAATCAGGTCCCGGAGCTTTACCTGGTTTTAAGTGTTGAAGGGCAGCAGTAAATTCTCTCTGTGAAAAATTGTCAGAGATATTTACTGCGTCTGGTGTTGTGGCCCTCCAAAGGTCAGACACTTCTTGAGAGACAAGTCGAGATGACTTGCGATCAACAGCCTCGTATTTCCCATTTCTAACCAACTGAGATGCAATAGCATTGGCTGAAACGGGACAGTGACGAGTAGAGTGTCGTGACCTACCAGTAAGGTTGTTCAAAATACTCCACGCTTTTCGACTAGAGTGTGAGAAGTTAATGCTCCGAACTGCCTCGGACCATCGACCCCCCCGCTTTCTGTCAAGCTTGGCAAGCAGAGCTGTAGCAGCCAAACCTGAGTCGTCTCCCTGAGGAGACTGCAGAAAGGTTTTATAGAGGGATTCACACTCTGCATCCCAACACGGAATATAGTTATTTCGATACCCGCGTGGGATAGTCTTTTTGGCTGCTTTCTTAACACGTTCGCTGCCACGTGACCCACCGGTGGGTCACGTGGCATTTTATTTAAGCGCCGCGTGACCCACCGGTGGGTCACGCATTAATTCTTTTTCAATTGCTCTTTTTTCTCTGGCACTTTGAGACAGGACTTGGTTTTGCTGCATTGGCACCTCAGTTATGTAAAAAAAACACTGCAGACACATTTTGTTCGAAAATTTATTTTTTCTACTGAAAGAAAGGTTTTGCTCTACTGCTGAGCATTTGCTCCATAAAATCGGTGAGGGTTTATCATCACAACTTCTAATGCTACAACTAAGGAAATAATTATTCATATATACCTGAAAAGCAAAATATAGTTTAAGAATAGCGTGACCCACCGGTGGGTCACGCGGCACCTGAGCAATTGTTCATTCATCGGGTGCCGCGTGACCCACCCGTGGTCACACCTGCTAGAAGAATAAATAAAGTTCCTTCAACCTAGAGATAACCCAACAGAAACACCTCTTGCAATTTTTTCCACAAAAATTGCACTACAACCAATGGCACCTGAGAGGTGGTCACAAAAAAGCTAAAAAAATACGATGGCAGCGAACGTGTTAATGGTGTTACAGAAGTCCTGGTAAGCCGCATCCACATCAAGTGAATCAGGCGGCAACAAAGTCTTTGCGAATTTATTCGTCAAAGCAATGTAGTGACTCCATTTGGCCTTGCGGAAGTTCCATCGCTTAACAGGCATGCTTGGCACTGCCATAGCAAACCTTGGTGGTGTAATAAGCGAGGGTCGATGTTGTGACCTGGGGAACTTGTCAAGGACACGTCTATCCGGTAAGCGACTGTTTGGACCTACGCTAGCGAAAGCTAGATCTGGATTGGTGCCAGTGTTCCAGCGGCCGGAATAAAAACTGGCAGCGTCCTTGGCATTATATAGCAGGGCAAGACAATTAATACTTGCCCTGCCAGCCAAGCACTCACCGTCCGGACTGTTGTCATCATAACCCCAGTCAGCATGACGACAGTTAAAATCGCCAGCGTAAAGACAGGGGTGAGGAAACACTGGGAGATCCAGGGTTCGCAATCGCGTTGGCGGTGGTTTATAGACGTTGACCATTTTATAGCCATCAACGTCCACACACAGCCACTCGATCTCCGATGTCGGTGGAAATTGGTCCTAAAGCGTGTATCTCAGTCGCTCGTGGACAAACGTGGCAAGGCCATGCTTCCTGCTTAAAGAAGACCCAGCTAGTTGGTAGTTTGGTAGTACCAACTTCTCTGCATCAGTGCAGTGGGTCTCCTGCAGTAGGATGACGAGTGCCTCAGACTGCATAGCGAGGTGATGAAGAACGTTCATCTTGCTTGCAGTGAGGCCTTCAATGTTCAGCTGAAGAATAGTGGGTCTTCGGAACTTGTTGGCAATGTGCCCTGAAAAGAGCAGTTTTATCCTGGCATTGCCCCGTCCTGAAAAGGACGTTTGGCGATTAGCAGACCCACACTGAACATCGGAATGGGTGGATACCCTTCCGTTTTGGTAGGTTCGGTTTCGGTCTGTCATTTTAAAATCAATGAGCAGACTTACTCACGGCCCAGGCTGCGTGAAAGCACCTACCATCTGAGCCATATATAATAATTATATATGACGTTGTGCATGCAATAACGTACTTCGTTTAGTCGCTGCTTCCTTATTCACAATCTTTATTTCTACATGCACTATGATCATAGGCGTACCAGCCCAAAAAAATTTGGGGGGGCAATGAAGTTTTGCCCAAATTTTGTGACGTTTGCCCAAATCATGATTTTATAGTACATTTCGGATATGACAAAAAAATTGTCTGAGATTCTCAGACGAAAAACCAATTTCGTCCCAAAATCAAGGTGATCTCTAAAAAAAAAAAAAAAAAAGTCTTCACCTAAATTTGGTCATTATTTTTTGCAGTTGATCATCGTCACCTCCCTAAATTTCCTGACTTTGCCCAAATTTTTTATATCGCTGCCCGAAAAATTATGGATTTGCCCAAATATTTTCTTCTCACTGCCCAAAAAATTTTAATTTTGCCCAAATCTTAGAAACTTGGGGAGGCAATTGCCCCCCCGGCAGGTACAGCTATGACTATGATTAATTTCAAGTTGATTGTGAGTAAAAGTGAAAATAAATAAAAAAAAATTATAGTTTATAGTTAAATTATAGTTAAATTTATATCTCAATTTATAGTTAATTTATAGTTAAATTATAGTGTCAATAACACCCAAACATTTTTGCATGCCTTTTTATGGAAGCCACTTATGGTGTAATTATCGTAAATATAAGTTCAGTCGATTACGTGTTGCTTAAAATGATTCTTATGGAATTTTTCACCACATACCTCGATGTGTTAGTGCTCGTAACCATCAAGTACAATCAAATATTGATACCTTAGATGCTCTAATTAGAAAATATATTTTTTCTTTCACTAATCGTTGTATAAACTCCCAAAAATATTTTTATTATGTGATTGATGTTATCGGACTTATGGTATAAATTCTTTTATTACCATGATTTTGTTTTAAACTTGTATTTTTCAATTGTGCATTTTTTAGGGTTGATGTTTCTTTTTTTTTTTTTTTTTATTTTGCGTGTGTGTGCATATATGGACGTTTTTGCGTCTAAGATAAATAAATAAATAAAAAAAAATAGTGTGCTTGCCACGTGTAAGTGAACCAATCAGATTTCATTACGATCGCTGCACGTGATCTACCCATAAAGCAGTAAACGCAAACAATAGAATTAATTAAGAAGTTTCAAAAAAGACTTCTATACAGTTAATTAACTTTTTCAATTTCAGTAGTATTAGTAGTAGAGTTCTATATTTTTTAATGATTTTAACAGTGCGTTCATTTTTCCTTCTTGTAAGTTTATGTTTCAAATGACTCTAAATAGAATAGCCTACTTTTCTTTGTTGCACTGAGCGTTTAATGAAAATGACCAAAAAATCCAACTATATAGATTCATTTAAAAAGTAAATTTTAAGAAATATTTGTCGCAGTTTGCTTGAGGTAAGCGAAAATTATCAAAGGACTATATCCTACTTTTGAATTATGCTGCAGACTGTATCAAACATTTACGTAAACAAGGTCAAAAGACATTCGAATAGAATATATATTGTGCTATGCATGAATGCAATATCATTAATTGGTTGTACCGATGTTTTATCTTTTTATTCTAACGTCAAAATTCGTACTATAAATTGAATAATTAGGAAAGAAAAATATCGGTGCGTAAATTATGACCAAATCAATATTAAAAACCGAAATTACTCTCGGTAGAAATTCATTTCGATGATAATGACTGTTTTGGAAAATGTTAGGTTTGTTTATACTCTGACGCAGGGATGCTCGATCTTTTAACCATTATGGTCCAACTTTTGTCGAAATGTTTATTACGGGTCGCAATCGGTGAAGAAATCAAAGTATTTTCTTTTTTGTTTTTACTTAATTTTAATGTGTTATTTTTGAATGAACCTCCTTGATAACAGGAATTTGGACCACAAATTTAGTTAAAGACCAAGCAAAAAAGGTCACCAGTTTGATATATCTACGTGTTTTATTCTTATATAAAGCGAAAAATCTCTACTGAGACGAAAATTAGCTTATTTATTCCGATTTTTCTGCACGTCATTAAATTGATTCAAAGCATTACAATAATTTGATAGATTATGTAATTAAAAATTTGTTTTTAAAACATGTGATAATCAATTTGGTTTTAAAGCTAAAGTTTCAAGTAATATGTGTGTATTCACTTTAAAGCAATTAATATCATCGTATCATAAACAAGGTAGCCCAGTGTATTGTGCTTTTTTAGATGCTTCAAAGGCTTTTGATCGGGTTAACCATTACATGTTACTTAAAAAACTAATAGAGAGAAATATGCCAACTTGTTTTGTTAGAATTTTATACTATTGGTGTAGTAAACAAAATATGAAAGTAAAATGGGGTAACTGTTTATCTAGTCCTTTTTCTGTATCAAATGGTGTTAGACAGGGTGGTGTGCTTAGTCCATACCTGTTTGCTTTATATATTGATGACTTATCAGTTAAATTAAATTGTGTAAAAGCTGGTTGCTTTCTTGGCAACTCGCGACTTAATCATATTATTTATGCTGATGATTTATGTTGCTTTTCTCCTAGTTTAGATGGTCTACAAGATTTACTTAATGTGTGTAGTAACTACGCCGTTGAACATGATATTACATTTAATTGTAGTAAATCAGTTGGTGTATTATTTTTGCCTAAATATCTTTCGATTTCAAATGTTCCAAAAGTCTTTCTTTGCAACAATGTAGAAAAATTTAAAAATAACGTAAAGTATCTGGGTGTTTTTCTTAATAATAATCTTAAAGATGATGATGATATCTGTCGGCAAGTTCGTTATTTATATGGAAAATCATATCAACTAAAAGTAACTTTTTCAAAATGTTCCCGTACTATAAAAAATATACTATTTAATTATCACTGTACTTCGTTTTATGCTAGTCATTTATGGTCTAAATATCTATGCTCTTCATTAAATCACTTACGAGTTGCATACAATGATTCCTTTCGGTTAATCCATGGGCTCAAGCGTAATGTTAGTGCAAGAGAACTACAAGTAAAAGCAAATATTCCCACTTTCGATGCACTACAAAGAAAACTTATTTATCGATTTATAGAACGGTGCTGCCTTTCTAGTAATGTATATGTTAACTATACGGTGTATAGCAATTTCTTCTACCA
This sequence comes from Diplosoma virens, assembly GCA_963680785.1. NCBI lineage: Eukaryota > Metazoa > Chordata > Ascidiacea > Aplousobranchia > Didemnidae > Diplosoma > Diplosoma virens. The sequence goes on along the minus strand of OY796890.1, from coordinate 5,546,827 downwards.
GAGTGACTATTATAAGCATTGTCTTCAATTGTTGATGTAATTCAAATGTTCTATTTTTCTTTCCGGCTTGTTTTCTTTTTTTGTTGTTGTTGTTGTGAGTGTTTTTTTACTCTTTTCTATGGACCTTGTGTCTGACTCAAATAAATAAAATAAAATAAAATAAATAAAAATTTTTTGGCAGGCTTCAACAATAGACTTTGCAGGTATCGGGTTGGGCAGCCCTTCTCGATGCGTTGTAGAAAAATCTTATGAACCAGACACGCTCTTGTTATCGCGATCTTTCGCCTCGCACCGTCCATGCACTAGTAATGCAACGTCCATGCACAAATGGGGTCGCAACGTCTATGCACATCGAATCGCAACGTCCATGCACAAATGGGGTCTCGCTTCTTCACCGAATTGCGAGTGTGGCGCTTCAGAGCAAACCGCAGACCATGTACTAACAATGTGCCCCATACATCGGGCACCACATGGAGCACGCGGTCTGACGGTTTTGGATGACGAAACTCGATGCTGGCTTAATAACATCACTGCCAGCATCTGATCCAGGCAGTACAGCAGTCTGAAGTAGTAAAATGATAAACCCTCGGCCCCAGTCCTGTTTGTGTCTGGCCTGGAGTGGATACCCTTCAAACGACGACGACGACGACGACGCCTCGCACCGTGTTATGACGTATTTGCAGAATCTTTCGCTTTGTCTGTTTTTTTTTTAGACTCGTCAGAGTTTAATATAAGCATTCCAGACTTTGGAGTGGAAGCCACCATCGCCGCTTCGTGACGTAATTGGCAAAAGAAAGATCTCGAATGGAAACCTTAATTTTGAAATCTTGATCGAACGATTAATCATGTTCATTCATATTTACTTTAAAATCACGTGAAATGTCATTTTGATCAGTTTTTTTTGTAAGCCCTCGTGGCAAATATTTGAATTGGCAAGTAAAGGCTAACAATTTTTTGCAGGGTTCCGTAAGTAATTTTTTGTTGTAACTTAAAGTAGTCACATGTAATAATGTATAAATACGCTGCACTGTTTGCGCTGACTTTTTTTGCTCAAATAGCCTTCATTGCTCCTTGTCCACTGCATGCCGATGCGACTAGAGAAGAAAAATTGTGTTTTGTAATGAGCGCAATTCGATCAGAGTGCCATTCGGTATTCCGTCGGACACTAAAACGTTGTTCCTACAAGGGAATATTCTGACTAACGATCAGACTTTAGAAATGGTTTTAAGAAACTTAACTCAACTGGAACGACTTGACATGCACGACAACCACCTGACGCCATTTCCAAATAACCTTCCCTCGACGTTAATGTAGTTGTCTCTGTGGTCAAATTCGATCAAGTATTAATAGATTGATAAGAATGTTTTAGATAGCTTAACAAAACTTAAAAAGTTATATCTGGATTCACATAAGATAACTGATCTTGGCGTTACTCTTGAAGTATTTAATGCGGGTTCTTCCTTAGAAAAGTTGGAACTGTCGTACAACCAACTTACAAAATTTCCAAAAATTTACCCAAATCTTTGAAAAGCCTTCGGATTGCTCACAGTAATATAACTGTTATCAAATTGTTTTCCTTACTGTTACTCAGAAACCTTATGGTCTTAGATTTAAGTTCTAACAAAATTGTCGACAGCACGATTAATTTTTTTCCCTTACAGAAGTTGCAAACCCTTAATTTAAATGACAACGTTTTGCAAAATGTACCCGTTACTTTCCCGGGAATCGGGAGACAAACCCGATACCGAGGGTGGGGTTAGGGAAATAAGGCGGCGCAGAAAAGACCTGATAAAAAAATTCAGGATTTTACCACTCAGCTCCCAGGTCTTCAGACCTAAGAGAAACTGCTATTGTTTGAAGGAAGAGAGGTAAAGGCATTGGATTGGGAGGTGTGGGATTTTTTGAAAACTGCCCGAGAGTTGGAAGCGGGAGAGCCTCTGAATTTAGGGGAAGGAGTAGGCGCCGGGTTTGAATCTCTGGTACGGCAATGTAAGACCCGTGGTGATGAGATGTTTAAGTTTAAGGGTCGGACATCTAAACTCCCTACTATCCAAGTAGGAAAAAGTTCTCGGTCAGCAGCAACTAGGTGCAGCAAACTGAGTTCATCTCTTATCTCTGAAATTATTGACGATAAACTGGAGCTGGCACAGCTTCAAGCGGACGCCGAGGTGGAAGAAATGGAAAGGCAAGCTGCTATGGCTACGGAGAAGATGGAAAAGCAAGCTGCTATAGATAGGGCTAAGGACAAAGCAAAATTGTTTAAGAAACAGGCTCAAATTCAGGCCAAGCTACGTAAACAGCAGTCTTTGGAAAGCAACTATTCTGAGCAAAGTTCTAAACGGAGCTCACGTCACTCCAAAAGCAGCAAATTATCAACATTTTGTAAAGAGCTTGACCGACGGCTGGGCTTAGGCTCTGTGAAATAAAAAAAGAAGTACTATCTACCACGGCATTTGCACCGGGAATAACCGTTGGGGCCGCTACTGTGCAGACAGACACGCAAAAAACGAGCAAATGGGCCCCACGAGAAGTGTAGAAGTCGTCGGGGCCGCTGACATACCCGAGACATCGCATTTTGCCAACGCAGTAGATGAAGTACAAATGAGGTCAAAGGTCAGTGATAGAATGAGCCAAGAATGTTATCAAGACATTCCTTGTCCCCCTGGGTATGAACATTTTATTCCTGCCTCTATTGAAAATAAACAGAAACAACCAGAAGTAAAACAGGAAATGATGCAGGACCACGAGTCGCTTAGGTCTCGTAAGGATTTTTTGGATGAGGCTGTTTTGATCGGATATGACGGAACCAATATGCCCTATGTCATGTTTTATAATCCAATAATGAATCTCCTGGCTAGTTGCCCTTACTCGGATAGGAAATTACCACTTTTAAGAGCAGCATGTTTACATACAGCCGTCCAAACCATTGCTGTTGTCATATCTGACACCCACGGCTTTGATGATGACGCAAAAATTAACATGGCTTTGAATCGCTTGTCACAAAGGTTTGGAGTACACGGTGGATTTGTGAATGAGCCCGAAGTTCAAAAAATTAGAAATGGCCCTAAAATGAGCTCGACTTCGGGGCTGCTGCGTGGAAAACATTTACAGACGAGTTGACTCAGTGTTTTGTGTACGCGCACTCATATAAAAAACCTGAATTGTTAGAAGGGGGTGTAGTTGTTGATCTTGCTCGTAGACTACCGAACTTTGCCAAGCAAAGATTTTTGGATTATTTAAGCGATCGGTGTGCCAGTACGTGTGATCCTACGTTTGGCAATTTAATGGAATTTGTTAAACGCGAGGAAGACAATAAGTCATCGGACTTTAGCGTGCAGTTAATGACTGACGAAAAATCTGAGTGCGTTACAAAATATAGTGACAAGAGTAGTGTGTTTCCTGCTGTTAAGGTTAAAAAGACTTCGGCTCAAATTGAAAATAGTAATTACAGGACTGGTGTTGGTAAGCTTAATGGAGGCTCGTTTCCAGTAAAAGGTGTATGCATGTCTGACAATAGAAATAATGACTCGGTTATTGTTCCTCCACAGTGTTTTGTTTGTCGTTTGCAAAATGCTGATAGTTGTCATAAAGTTGTAAATTGTCAAATATTTCGGAGAATGACTCCCTCCGAGCGAAAGAAAATTGTCTTTAAAGCACGTCGCTGTTTTAATTGTCTGGAAAAGCACGTTGTAAAAGACTGTGTGAAGAATTGCGATTGTCGTAAGTGTATGGGCAGTAATGTTGGTAAACATTTCTTTATGTTGCATGATTGTTTTGTTTCTACTGTCCCTAAGAGTCCGAATAGTAACACAAAGTCTGCTAAAGATGAAAATATAGCGGGACATTTGGCTAATGAAAATTTTTCGTTTCCTGTGAGGAGTGTAAAAATTGGTTCGACTAAGGCGGCTTTAAATCAAATTGTAGCTGCTCGGGTCATAAACCCGCAGAATGGCAAGTCTAAGCTTGTTTATTGTCAGCAGGATGGTGGTTCTCAATCGACGTTTGTTTCGAATAAGTTGGTTCAGGAATTAAATTTAATACCTTATGATCAAGCGTCATTTCGTATTGTGACACTTAACGGTAAAACTTTGACACACACAAATTTGGTTAAGTTTGATTTACACTCCTTGTTTTCTAATGAAATGTTTGAATTGAGTAATGTTGTAACTAACAGTTGATGACAAGATGATGTTGAAACTTTGCCGCACAGACAAAATCTGAACTCGTTCTCGCACTTTGAAGATGTAGGATTATTTGAATTACCAGATAATGACACGGTAGATCTACTCATTGGAAATAATAATGCTTTCCTAATGACTGTTTTAGAAGAGAGAGTAGGAGTGTCGCACTGCGAGCCACATGCTATATTAACGCCTTTAGGTTGGCTTGCTTGTAGTGGGAATCTCCCTTGGAAAAATAAAACGTAAAAATTTGCCGAGTTCAAACGTCTTCTGACTTTAAGTACTGAAGTTTTGTTAAATCACGAAATCTTATCTCGTGATGAAAAGATAAGTAAATTGGAGCAGGCTTTAAGAGATGTTACGTTGCAGGACGCAAAAATAGAAAGTTCTCGGAGTGATAAAGAGGCTAGGAAATTCGTTGAAGCTCATGTGGTTGTTAAACATTCGCGTTTTGAGATTCCAGTTCCTTTGAAGACAGGCGTTGTAGCGATACTTGATAATATGGCAGTAGCAAAAAATTGTTTAGAGAACCTTAAAAAGAATGTTTTGAAAGATACCGATTTGCGTGAATTTTCGACTGAGTGTTTTTGTGAACTTCATGAGTTAAATTGTATTGAGCGGGTTGATGATTCTGAGATGTTAGAGACTCCAGTATGGTATCTTCCGTATTTTGTTACGTCACAGGCAAAAAAGCGTATTGTTTACGATGGTAAAGCAGCGTTTGAAGGTGTCTGTATTAATGACTTCATTGAAACTGGACCAGATTTGTTAAACCCCTTGGCGGATATTTCGGCTAGATTTCGATTAGGAAAGTTTGCTATGATAGCAGATTTGACTAAATGCTTTTTTCAAATCGACGTATCTGCAGAACAGCGTGACTTGTTTCGCATTTTATGGTTTGATAAAAACGATGTTAGGGAGGAAAATGTGGTTACTTATCGGTTTACTCGTCATCCTTGGGGAGTAAAAAGTAGTCCTTTTATTGCAAGTTTTGCTATCCAGAAGACTTTAGATAATAATACTACTGGCGCATCTGATTTGACTCTTGACACTATTCGTAAAAACATTTACATGGACGATTTGATGTTTAGTGTTGATAGCTTGGATGAAGCGAAAATCATTGCTAATGAAGCTATAGACTTGTTTGATAGTCGAGGTTTTAAATTGGTTAAATGGAGCGCTAACAAAAATGCAGTTCCTGTTCTTGCAAAATTTAAAAAGGAGGTGTTGATATCTGGTATGCGTGAGCTTGACTTGTCAATAGAGCATGATAATGATTTACCCGAGACAAAAGCGCTTGGACAAGCAATTTTTCCCCCATTTTTCTTAAAGCAAGATTGGTTTTGCAGCGTCTAGCTATTGAAAAATACGATTGGGATTATGATGTTCCTGAGCAGTGTTTTTTTTAAGGCGATTTATGGTGACAAAACGGCCTCATAAGTTTTCACTGCGTCACCATAAAATTTCACCTTTTCAATCAATGGCTCCCTTAAAATATTGGTATGCATGTTCTACAAAGAAATTATTTTGATGATCTGAAAATTATCGTTTTTGGAAATTGCCATTTTTTGACGCGACTACTTGTGGTTAGGGGAATCCCTCCTTTACATTTGGGGAAAGCCCCAACTTCACGATAGTGGCAGTTAATGAAAGTTGGATAACTGCCTGTTAATGAAATGTTGGCAGTTAGTTGCCACATTCACGGTGGCAGTTGACATCACTACTCATTAGTTTTAAGAAGTGCTGTTCGGAATGGAGCAGTTGGTAAATAATTTCTAAGCAGTACAAGTGTGATTTCACAATAGAAATTTTGTAATACTAAATGACCATTTAAGATTAATTCTTGTCAAATGAGTTTGGCAGTTGCTTAAATAAATGCAAGTGCAAAATTACGAGGATTTATGTAAACCATTCGTCTTAGTTTTTTCCGTAGCATTGCACTAAATTTTATAACACTTTTCTAAATTTCAGAATATGTCTTCACAAAACGTAAAGCTAGTCATCCAGATATAAAACAATATTTTTGTAGTAAGGCTTAAGAAGATGTAAGTGTCGTTAGCCAGCCAAAAAAAGCAAACATCTGTAGCAGCAGCTGTAAAAATAATTTTTTAGCAGTGCAGGAAGAACAGCATTCAACAGTTTCAGAAGTCAATGATTCAAAGAAAAGCATTCAGTTGTCTGTTTCAGCTAGCGGTCAGTCAAAAAAACCATTTAGCAATGTTACTTTTCAATCATGGATTAAGCTAAAAGGGTTTGATGAATCACTACAAATGAACGTGTTCACTCTGCATGCTGAAGGAGGCATAATATGTTTGTTATGCTCTAAACATCCAGTAGTTAACACAGGCCGAGGAAAGAATTGTAATGTTTTCACTACCGAGCCTGCAAGGCCTCAAGGGCAAACAAGTTGGATAACCATATCATCCAACACCAAAATGCAAAAAACAATGATCAACACCAAAATGCAATTAGCATGGAAAAAAATCAACGTGCCTCGCTGTTTCATTGTATGCATCAGGATCGCATTACAAATACAGTTAGCAAAGTTGCTGAGCGAGTGCACTTAATTTATTGGGTTATGAAAGAAGAAATAGCAAATCGAAAAATAGCTTCTATGCAAACATTGGTGGACCGCATTGGCCATAACGACCAACTTTGCGATTTACGCCATATCAGTTCAACTGCAGTAACTGAGTTTATTTTGCTTATCTCAGAGCATCTGAGTAATCACGTTGTTTCTGCTGTCAAGGAGAGCCCATGCTGGGCTACTATAGTCAATGAAACCACCAATATTGCTATATTTCAGCAATACATAACTTTTGTTCAGTACATCAACACAAAGGGATGCCAGGCAACAGCATTTTTAGATATACGACACATTGATGCTTGTGGAGCAACTGCTGCTAACCTGTTTCGACTTGGGAATGAAGTTGCTTGCGATTACGATCTTGATGTCAGTAAACACGTTGCATTTGCATGTGATGGAGCAGCTGCTATGATAGGCCGCTGCTATTCTCTTTCTCAGAAATTAACGGAACAATGCCCAGCTACTTACACAGTGCATTGCCATGCGCATCGTTTGGCCTTGGACTGTACAGACACAGTAAAAGAGCTACAGCACATCCAAGATTGTGAACGCGGTTTAGTCCAGACAAGGAAGCACTTTTCCAGATCACCTCTGAAAACAGCTAAACTGCATGAAATACAAGCCGCTGATGTTGATTCTTCTATGCGAAAATTAGTCAAACCCTGCCGTACCCGTTGGTTATCTCATGTTGAGGCTATAAAAGCAATGAAAGCAGAACTATCAGCTGTGTATACTACTCTTAATTATTTTGCTTCTACAAAAAAAGATTGCACAGCAGTGGGTATTCTTCACTTAATTTGTACAAAGCACTTTTTGTTTTCCCTTTACTTGCTGCATACTGCTTTAGAGCATCTAAACAAGTTATCATTACTTTTTCAAAAAGGAAGCTTCCATTTTTCTCACTTGCAGTCAACTCTTGCATTTTGCAAAAAAGAAATTAGGAACATTGCCGATTCGGATCAGGTTATAAATAGCCTGAAACTAGATTAGGAAAAGATTTCAAAAATTTTGCCTGCAACACAAAAGGACCTTTATGAAGATGATATTAAGCAAATTCGATGCACTACCAAAACATACTGTGAAGCCTTGCTACGAAATCTTGAAGATCGCTTTCCGGAGCCTCAAATTCTGTTTGCTTTTCGCATTTTTGATGCGAAAGAAATTCCTCTTGATGCCAACCAGCGACAGCTTTATGGAAATCAGGATCTGAAACTGCTGATTAAAAGGTTCAAAGTCGCTGCAGATGAAAAAATCTTGAAAGTAAGAAATGATTACCAAACGCTGAAGGATGGAATGATTATGCCAGAGTTTGAGTTTTGCCTGGATGCCATTGCTGTTTGCAGCAAAATTGTTCGAGATAAAATTTTTCAGGAAATATTTCCCGAATTGCACCTACTTTGTTGCATCGCCTTGTCCATTCCACTTGCAACAGCCTGGCCAGAGAGAGGATTTTCCACTATGTGCCGTGTTAAAACTAAACAGCGTAACAGGCTGCTTGATGTAACTCTAAACGCGCTGATAAATGTTTCGATGAATGGCCCAAACCATCTAGATGATGAAAACGCTGTGCAGGTTGCTCAGAATTGGATAACAGCAAAGAATAGACGAAAAGTGACAAAGCGAGCGTTACAAACAATGATGTCCGCAGATGACATACAAGAAACTGATGCTTTTGCTGACGAGCAGGAGCTATGTGATGAAGTTGAAATTGACAAATTTGTATTGTGATTTTGTAAATGCACTGTGTTTACAGTATAGCCTGCTTTGCCAGATAATACTTCAATAGCAGCTGTTCATTTTAAATGTTTTGAAAAAAGTGTCCTCATAAACTTTCTTGGTGTTTCCTTAAATCAAACCTTAAAAAAACACTGTTCCTGAGTCTATTGTTAAAGAGTGGAAGGCGTGGTTTCAGTTGTTATGTTTCTTGTTGGACACTTCCTTAGCTAGATATTACTTTGAAGGTTCGATTCCCCCGTCACCGCAAGATCATATAATTTATCAGCTACACGGTTTTTCGGATGCTTCAAAATGTACATATGGATCAGTAGAATATTTGCGTAGGCTTGTTAACGGAGTTGCAACTGTGTCAATTGTGTGGGGAAAGAGTAAAGTTGTTTTAAGGCATCAGGAATCCTGGCCTATCGCTCTCAAAGAATTAGTTGCTGCAGTTACTACTGCAGAGTTGTCTAAGAAAGCATTTGTTGCGTTAGGATTCCCCGATTGCAAGCAGTATTTTTGGTCTGATTCTGGTAATGTATCACAGTGGATAAAAAATAAGGATTTGAGCTTGGATAGATTTACTTCGCGTCGCATTGAAAAAATTTGTTTACTGTCGAAATCGGAGGATTGGCGATATTGTCCTACGAACTTAAATCCGGCAGATGTCGCATCTTGCCCTGATGGTGTTAAAAAACCTGAGACACGTAGATTGTGGTTTGAAAGACCTTATTTCTTGAAGCAAAATAGAGAGATTCCCAGGTGTGAATGCGTGAGTGTCACAGTGAATCGAGTTGCATGCAGTGAAGAGAAAGGTAAGCTTTATTTTTCTGAAGAAAGTCCTATAGATAGGTTGATTGAAACTGCTCTTTCGCTATATGTGTTAACAAATCGTGTGGCATATTTGAGAGCGTTTGTGGAATATCTGAGGTGTAAATTTAAAAAGCGGAACTTTGTGCGTCCAAAGTGGGACACGTGATTTGAATAAGGCGTTAGTAGTATGTAATGATTTTTTTGACGGCAGTCCGATGGAGCAGGAGCAGGAGCCAGGAGCGTGCAGAAGCGATGACGTCAGTGCGTTCCGAACCCTAGACTCCATGAACCAAGGTCCAAACCCTATCTTTTAATGTTTCAAATCAATTTAGTTTCAAATTAATATTAATAATAAATTCTAAAAGAAAAAATAAAATTAATAAGTTCTAAAAGAAAAAAATAAATAAAATTAATAATATCTATTGAAAACGATTTTAAGTTCTAGTCAGTTACGACGTATTTCGTGAAGCCGCGTCATTTCCTGTTCTGAATCGTATCAATTTGACCTTAAGTAAACTCTAAGTCCAAAAAAGCGATTTAATTTTTCTTTCTTTAATCTCAAAGGCAATATTGGTGCACGTTTAAGCATTAATTTTTGTTAGACCTTTGTTTAATGTTTTTTTCTTGAAAAACTTAATTTTTGTCATACCTAAACTCAATTTTTCTTGACAGCCTCGAATTTCAGATACCTTTGTTCAATTTTAAAACTTTTTTCTCTAAGCAACCTTGATTGTTTGTTATACCTTTGTTTAATTTTTGGCAACCTTGATTTTGTTGTACTTTTGTTGAATTTTTGGCAATCTTGTTTTTATCATATTTATGTTTAATTTTTTTCTAGGCAACCTTAATTTTTGTCATACCTAAACTCAATTTTTCTTGACAGCCTCGAATTTTAGATACCTTTGTTCAATTTTAAAACTTTTTTCTCTAAGCAACCTTGATTTTGTTGTACTTTTGTTGAATTTTTGGCAACCTTGATTTTTAGATTGCCTATTTTTTCTACAATACCTTGTTTTATTTATGTTCAATTTTTTCTTGAAAACCTTGATTTTTGTCACACCTAAACTCAATTTTTTTTCTAAACAAGTTTGATTTTTGCTATACCCTTGTTGAATTTTTATCAACCATGATTTTGTTATTCCTTTGTTGAAATTTTTTCTTTAAACAACTTTGATTGTTGTTGTAGACCATTCGTTTTTTACGTTCTAGTATTTATGACAGTAGACCATTCGTTTTTACTTTCTAGTATTTATAACACCATTCGTTTTTACTTTCTAGTATTTATGATAGTAGACCATTCATTTTACTTTCTAGTAGACCATTCATTTACTATACGTTTCAAGTCGATTTAGCTTCAAAAATTATTTTTAGTCTTAGTGATATGCAGCTGTAAGATCTATTGAAAACGATTTTAAGTTCTAAACAGTTACGACGTATTTTCTGAAGCCGCGTCATTTCCTGTTCTGAACGCTATTGATTTGAGTTTATCATCTTTAAAAAGAACCAATACCCTATGTTGCTTACTTTTAATTGATATTGGTGCACGTTTAAACGTTCCCTAGACAATCTTGATATTTAGATACCTATAGTCAAAAGTTTTTCTAGACAAGTTTAGATTTTAGATGAATATCAACTGTAAACATTTTTCTAGGTATACTTAACTTTTATTTGTACGATATTTTTTCTCTGTAACCTTAATTTGTGTTAAACCTTTGTTTGATTTTTTCTCGACAACCACGATTTTTATTATTCTTTTGTTGAATTTTTAAAAGTTTATCTTGATTTTTAAGTATCTATCTTCAATTTTTTTTCTAAACAAGTTTGATTTTTGTTACACCCTTGTTGAATTTTTCTTGAAAACCTTGATTTTTATTATTCTTTTGTTGAACTTTTATTTAAGTTTATCTTGATTTTTTATAAATATTTTCAATTTTTTTCTAAACAAGCTTGATTTTTGTTGAAATTTAAAAAAATTTTTCTTTAACAACTTTGATTGTTGCTGTAGACCATTCATTTTTACTTTCTAGTATTTACAACACCATTCGTTTTTACTTTCTAGTAGACCATTCATTTATTATACGCTTCAAATCGATTTAGCTTCAAAATTATTTTTAGTCTTAGTGTTATGCAGCTGTAAGATTTATTGAAAACGGTTTTATTGATTTTTGTATATTTTCACTTTCTAGTAGACCATTTATTTACTATACGTTTCAAATCAATTTAGCTTCAAGTTAATATTAATAAGTTCGAAAAGAAAAAGTAAGATGAATTCTATTGAAAACGATTTTAAGTTCTAAACAATTACGACGTATTTCCTAAAGCCGCGTCGTTTTCTGAATGGTAACATGACCTTATGGTCTTTCAAAAGAATTGTTGCTAGCTCTTAATCTCAAGTTTTATCAACAAAACCCTCCCTTTTAAACCAAAGAGATTATGATTTTTTTGTATTTAATAAACGATATTTGTACAATCAATGTTGTGATACATTACGAATAAAGCGAGAAATAGAGCGATCGTTTTCAGTTAGGTTTGACGTAAAATCAGATACAATAGCATGCAAAGGTACGCCACGACAACGAAATAAAATAAAATAGACACAATAATGACCACAAAAACTGGAAAAATACGCTTGTAAGGTTTTGCGATTGTAAATCCATCCCGATAAGGAGTAGGCATCCATGTAAGAGTCGAGACTGACCAAGGTAGGGGGTAGTCCATAACTATCAAAGTATTCTCCTCGACCGCGTTTGTCGAAATAAACCGCAACCCAATGTTCTCCAGGTTTACTACTCGGGTCCGAGTTGATGACGTAAGCAGACGGAAAAGTAGGTTTTTCCAACTGATCCAAAGCACAGACTTTTTTAAAGATGGTTTTGCTTTTCAAATCCTTCTTGAGCAAGCGTTCGATTTGCAACGTGTTCATGCTGTATAGTCAAAAGCAACGTTTCTGTCTTGATCAATCTCCAGCAGATTGTCGTGTTCGGCAAATACAATGACCGTGAGAGTACGTGCAGTAGCAATAGCAAAATGAATTTCGATGCGTATGTTGCCATGCTTTATCATTTCAAAACCGACTTCGCTGGAATCCATTTGGGGTGTGAGATCAAAAGCAAACAAAGCACAACCGTCTTTGTACTGTTCTCGCGAAATAGCATTTCCTGTGTCACGATAATATTGACCCGTTTGCGTAAACAAACGAACGTAACTTCGAACAAAACGATCGTTGGTGAAATCTGGTTGCAGTGGTTTGGAAGGGATTTGAACTCCGTCACGGTAAATCGTCATGAAATTGATGCTGTTGTGTTTGAAATTAAAAGGAGATTTGGTGATGACACCGTTGTAAGCGTCATTGTCCACTACACCGACCACCATTCGTGTGGGCAATTGTCCCAAAAATAAATTTTCTTTGGTGATACTTCGATTCCCGGTTGGCACAGTAAAGCTCTTGACTTCCACACGTCGAAGCGGGTATTTTGCAGTGCCGTGTTGCAAGGCTTTGACATGAGCAAGCTGTACGGCGGGATTGGGTTTTACTTTGCGAACAAACAAGTTCACTTCTTTCAAAGACACTTTGTTATCTGCTTGGTTTGCGTTTCCATGCAAGCAAAAAAGATCGTTGGAACGAATCAATCGCAAACGTACTTCGACACCATTCAACAAATATCGATTTTGAAAAAACAAATCAAGATGCAATTTCCCCATCATATCCATTTCTTTGCTTTCTGCAGCCAAAGCTTTTCGTTTGGTATAACCTAGGTTGGTAGCTCCACGACTATCGAAATGTTCTGACGTGTTACGGTGCCACAACAGAGCAGAAAGTTGGGAATTTTTTGCATCTTGTCCAAAACTAAGCAAGTTTTCAATATAAGCTCGATAAGGGTAATTGTTGTTGGATTGTGTCACAAGCGAACCGTTCAAATAAACATCCACTTGCGTCCATAGTGTATGTAAAAAATTACATTCAGGTGCAATTTCCACATTCTTTGCCAAATCAGCTCCGGCTGCACTAGTTACGCTTGCACGCACATAAAGAACGCTATTGGCAAGATCAATGTAGTTGGAGTTTTCAGCACTAATTGTAAATTCAATAGGACCTGTGGAGGTCAATACAGATACAGGATGGTATTCGGTGAAACTTCCTTCCTCCAAACTAGTTTGACTTGGTGGCACCGAAAACAAATCCAGTTGAGAGGTGGTGGATTCTGCCGAACTGGGGTGTACTAACGTCGCCATGGTTTACGAGAAAATGTCGTGATGTCTCTTGCGTTTCTTCTTTTGTACTTTTCTCGGTGCTGCTTTTCGTTTTCCTATTTTTTGTTGAGCTGCTTTTCGCTTTCCTACTTGTTGTTTAGCTACTTGTAAGAGATTGGAACCGACAGCTCTTGCTTGATCGATGGCAGCTTGTTTGGCGTTTTTACCGTGTAAGACATCGGAAGCAAACTCGACACCGCTTTGTAAAACTTGTTTTCCCAGGGTTTTGGCACCTTTTTTGACCAAAGGAAGGACACTTTTGGCAATGGAGCTAAACAGATTACCTAGTCCATAACCTTGTTGCACTCGTGCCCCCGCAAAATAAGGCATTCCATGACCGACTTTAGACAAATAATAGTTTTCGTAAGCCTTTGCGTCACAACAATATTTGACACGCATGTTTCTACTACCGTTGATTTCTTACAATAAGCCCATTTTCCTTTGTATCTGTTTTTTATAACGAATTTAGCTTTTTGGGTCGTAAATGCAAAGTCACAATCACTTTTCCCTTGCGAAAACGAATTCGTTTTCCTTGATCGTCACGAAGCGAGATGTGGATGTCACTAAGATTTTTCTTCAAGACAGGATGGTATTGTATTTTGTCGTATCTTTTGGAGACATAAGCACCCGGCTTCCCTGTTACAGGAAGGACAGCATGCAAGGGTGCGAGCGTGTGACCAACCGTTCTGTGTTCAATAACATCGCAATAGACATAGATGGCGTTCACGGTGTCTACGTTGGCAACGCTTGCCGAAGTGTACTCTCCGATTTCCCGATACCAAACCTTTCGAAAACCCAAAATAGAAGCCAACTCATTCGAAAGCGTCACCACCACATCTGGTTGTGCAGTACCATTACGGTCGGTCGTAGGTGCTCCTTTTTTGTGTTGGATGGACATGGTGGTTAGTTGTGTTTGAGGATTGTAAGTGAGATCAAAGAGAAAGTCGATTGGTTGCGTCAACACTCCTTCGCTGACCAACGTTTTGTTTCTATTTTGAAACTCTCGTCTCATTTCTTGAAGTATCTGACGCACGATATATTGAGGTTGTTGGTAATAACCTGCTGGAAGCACTGCTACAAATTCCAAAGCACCGCGTTGGTAGAAAATGTAAAATTGGTTGGTGTCAATGTTGTACCAAGTGTTGGGGTACAGAATCTCGGACAAACCCAACTCCCACGATCCAGACAAATTGATTTCTTTCGGCAAGTGAACCATGTAATCCGAAAGTCTGTTTTCAGGATAAATGTCCATGGACGAGTTACTGGGGAGCGTGAGGAACATTTTTGCTGAGAAAGGGTGACGGGAGCAAATAACCTACAGAGCTACTAAGCAGACTAATCCAGAGTTCTTTGTTGTCGTTGCTTTGTGATAAATTATACAAACTGATGGAAACCACAATGTAAATCACCAAAACTTGTGCACCAAACAAAACAATGTCAAAGGTTATTTTCATACAATATCTTTTTCTGACACCCAAGAATTAAAAGAAGCAGGATATCCAAACCACTTTACTAAAAACTCGACACCCTTCTTGCGCTTGCGTTGTTGGAGAATACGCTCGATTCGAAACACGTCATCCTTTTTATAGATTTTCTGCAACTCTTCTTCGTAAAAAGTTCCCTCCAACCACTCGTCTTGTAAATCTTTGATCTTGTAATAGGGAGGATTGTCTCGAAACACTTGAGCAACTTGAAACAACTCATCCGTCCAACCGGGTAGGTAGCCTTTGCGGAACCGCATTCGAGTCATGGACAGTCTGACTTAATCACCTACTTTCAATTTTGGTTTTCTTAACTCGGGGTCGGCATAGAGTGTGAGCCAAACCGTTTCTTGGTTTTCAGAGTTGACTGAATTAGGAGCACGTCGAATGGATCGGTGATAGGTGTTGTTGTAAGATTCAACCAGAGCAGGCAGCACTTCCACGTATCTTCGGTTGTTGGTGTAGGTAAAATAACGCCATAGTTTCTCCTTTAAAGTGCGTATAAATCGTTCAGCAATGGATGCTTTGGTGTCAAAATTTTGAGTGTAAAAGTGCTCCACGTGATGTTGTTTTAACCAGGTTTGAAAGGGTCGATTCAGAAACTCACGTCCCATATCCGTCTGCAATTTTTGAAACTTGCCAATTTCAGGCATCAACTGCTCAAAAGCCTGGATCATGTCCGAGCTGGTTTTGGTTTTCAAGTAAGCGGTAAAAGCTTTTTTCGAAAACACGTCAATAACCACCAAAATGTATTTATAATGATCGTTGTAAGACTTGAGCAAAGAAAAATCAATGAGATCGGCTTGCATTTGAAAGTTGGCGCCAGGTACAATTGTTTTTCTGCGCTTGAAATTTTTTCGTACGGGTTTGTGAAGCGTATAAGTGTCTTGTGATTGCAACCATTCTTGGGTTGCTTTTGGAAAACGATGTGCTCCCGAGAAAGAAGCTTCTTTTTTAGGATTGTAATAATTTAAACGCTCTCCCATAACATCGATTCAAACTCGCGTGCACCGGGTAAAGTAGGGTCTCGTTTCTTTAGGTTGGATTGAAACAAATCGTCGATATGAGATCCAGGTACCACTCGATCGTCTAAAAGCATTTGACCGTCTTCGTTCCAATCTAAATTCTTTTTGCTAGTGGCGGCTTTGAATAGTTTTTTCGCTTTGGTTCGTTTTTTAAAACGCTTTAGCACTGCACTTTCAGACAAGGGTTTTTTCACTGGTGTTTTCGGTTGAAACTTTTTCAGAAATAACTTTGATTTTTGCAACGCCTCATTATATAGAGTTACTTTCTCGCTGTCGGGTCGGTTGGAAGTTAAGATTTCTTGCATTTTAGCATCCAGTTCAGAAAGTACTTTTTTATCCGTGACTTGATGTTTGTTTTTGAGTTTTTCGTACACTTCAGGTTCCAACGCGATTAATTTTCTCATTTTATAAGAGTCCCCAACACACCACTAATGACTGGAGCGAGTGCAGACAACAAGATGGGTAAAAATCCACCTTTTTGTATAATTCTTTGTTTTGTTTTTAACGCTACCTTACGATCAGCCAACTTTGGAAGTTTGGTCTTGTGCGGTTTTAATTTCTGCTTGTGATGACGCGATATGTTGACGTTTCCTTGCAGCACGTTGTGAGCGCAATCACAAAGACAACGTATTAACTCGGACGACGCTTTGTCTAGAATACGCTTTTGCAAAGGTGCAGGGGCTTTTTGTAGCAAACGCAAGGTGGGTCCGTTTTTTCGCAAGCGGTTCATTGATAAAGATAATGCGTGTCTTCTGGAAAAATCCCTGAACGCAGACGTTGGTTATCGTGTGTTTCGCAGCGTAAGTCAATCACCAAATAACCTCGTTCGAAAGATACAGCGTTTTTATATGCTTCCAGTGCGTTTTTATAGGTTTTGGGGTAGATCTGTCGTAAAAATTGTGCAATTTGGTTTACGTCCCTACAACTTTTAAAGAGTACCATAATTTGTGCGTTGAGACTTATTTCACGAAAACCTTTATGAAACAAATTTTGTACGGTCATGAGAACACTGAAATGAAAGTGATGGGAGTAGACGCTATAGATTTTGGATAAAAATTCAGAATTGGCAAACATCAAATCGTCTAGTACTAAAAAGGCATCTCGACTTTCTTTTAGATCTTCAAGACTCGGCATGCCTTGTTTAAAGTTTATTTTATCCGTATAACGATCAAACATTGCTTGCCATACCTCGTAATGATAAATAACTTGTTTGATTTCAGGGCAGAGTTGTTTAAGACTGTCTATAAACCGTAGGACCCAATAAGACTTTCCAACTCCGGAAGGTCCGCTTACCACAAAACTAGTTGGATTTTGTAATCGCAAAGACATTACGCTAGCTGGTCGTGGAACAAAATGAAAGCAAACGTTGTAACATAACCCTTTTGTAATGAATGCACAAACTTCGATAGTTAAATACATTGACAGAAAAAACATGGATGAAAACACAAACTTCGATGGTTGAAAAAATTCACTAAAAACACAGAAAAACATGGATGAAAACACAAACTTCGATGGTTGAAAAAATTCACTAAAAACATGGATAAAAAAAAAAAAATACACAAACTTCGATAGTTGAAAAATTCACGAAAAATACACAAACTTTGATAGTTGAAAAATTCACGGAAAACAGAAAATTCACAAAAAAAATACACAAACTTCGATAATTAAATACATGGAGGAAAAATTCACGGAAAAAAAAAACCCACGGTGCGTGAGGAAATAAAATTTACAAATCTAACGGCTCGGTGTGAACCCCGTCACTCAACACTTTCCTCTTGGGATAAAAATTACTTAAACCTTTTTTCTTTTGTACATAACTAAAAATTTGATGATTTTTGCTTCGAAAGCCACGGTTTTCTACAAGAAGCGGTTTGTTGGTCTCTAAAACATTCAAATATTCATCAAAGGTGAGAGGGTTTTGGGCAATAGACACCCCTTTACAAACTTGTTTGTTCGTTTCTCCTTGGCAAAAATAAGATTTGGAAGCAAGGCAAACTTGGTTTTTTCCTTCATATTCCACCTTCATTTTACCTAACGTTCTTTTGTCGAAGGCTTCAAAGGAAGAGCAACAAGGTTGCGCGTCCCACGCTTTGTTTTCAATTTTACATTGGATGAAGGTTTCCTCGTGGTTAGGGCACACTTCGGAGGTCAACCATTTTAACTTGTCACGAAAATAATTGGGTTTTAAATGCGAAGGAACGCAGTCATCTAGATTTTCTCTACTAATGCTAAAATAAATGGAGTCTGTATCGGTTTCTAACAACTCAAAATGACGATCTGGAATATATTTTTTGAGAAACAAATAAAAAAATTTTAACATGTGGAGTTTGGAATTTAAATATACGTTGAGACCAATTTGGATTGGAAGATCATTCACAATTTTGTTTTTTAAACTTTTCACTTCATAAACATCCTTTTTAATTTCATCTAAATGAACAAAACGAGGATCGTTAATAGTTTTGTTGACTGTTTCCTCGGAATGGTATGTAATGTTCCTATGCTTTTCTTTATTTAATAAACTAGCGGAATAGAGAAAATTCCCAGTTAGTTTATTGGTAAGAGCTATCACCGCTTTGGATTTATCTGTGTCGGCCAATCTTCTGGAGTTTACAATTTCTTGTGCCAGAGGAGCAAAACATTTTTGTGGAAAAAATTCGATGAATTCATAAATTTTGGTAATTTTTAATCCCATTTCTAGATAAAATTTGGCCATTTCCGAGTTAATTAAAAATTTTTCTGCAAAGTAACTACTGATTAAATATTTTTGTTCTTTTTTTAAAAGGTTATGCTACTCTGCCACGTTTTGCATATAGTCACCAATGTCTTTTCGAGAAATAAAACTGTTCTTTATGATTAAAGGGAAATCTTTGAATTTTTCTTTTAATTCGTTGGGAGTGTGAATGTCAACGATAAGAAAACCGTACAAGCTCTCGTTTCGAATGTCTTCTATTATTTTTTCAAAAGTTAGTTTTCGTTTGGGTGTTATCGATTTTAGTGTTTTTAGAAAACGAGAAACTTCTGGTTGTTTTCTTATCTTCAACCACTCACACTCCCTCATCTCCACCACGCGAAACCCTTCTTCTTCCAACTTTTTTCTGTTGTCTGCTGTTTCTTTCCGAATATCTTCATGAGGAATGTTTTTCAGGGGGTGTGTCTCTTCCAAACTTCCGTCAGAGTTTCGATTGGTATTGCATCGATCGCAAGAATGGAAGAAACAACCAAGAAATTGATATACGGTGTTTTGTTGCTCAGAATAACCGTCCACTGGCAAACTATACCTGCTGACTCTTCTTTCCCCCATATTGAAACGTGTTTGCAAAAATGTGTTTTCTTTGTAAGCTACATAACTTAACCATTGATAAGATTGAAAACCAAATTTGGAGCAGGGGTCAGGCCGAAAATCTTCTTCTTCCTTGTAACGACAAAAATAGCCAGTAGGGTTATTCTGAGCAATAGCGTAAAGGTAAAGAGAATTGGCGTCCAAACCAAGCACTTTTTTCACAGTTTCAGGATTATCTATTTCGTGGGAGCGGATTTTGGTTTCTCCTGAAATTGCAAGGCGGCAGAAAATCAAGCTTAACCCACCTGTCAATTGAGATCGAAGGGTTTTGTATAGATCCCCATGCCGCTTGGGAAACAAACAAAAGAAAGTATTTTTTTCAATTTTTTTCATCATCTGTAGTTTGGCCACTCCGCTAACTGAAAAAGATGTTTTAAATATATCCAAACCTTGTTCAAGATAAGGTCGGAGCAAGTTTTGAACGGCTTGAACAAACGGGACGCAATCCAGAATATTATAGTAAATGAGCATCTCACGTAGGGAGCTCCATCCTTTTTCCGTCCAAGTTTTTACCACCAGATTGTATTCTTCTTGGGTGATGTTCGATTTGGAAAGAGAAGAATAAAAAACGTTGTGTTCGGGCAATCCACTATTTAATTTATCGAGATCAGTCACAAATTCATACGGAAAATATAATTTTCTGAGCTCTGCCCCATAAGCTACCAAAAATTTGCGGTAACTAAAACCGGGGGCCAAAAAATTTTTGATGTCTAAAAACCTTAATTTGGATGTTTTTAAACAAAGATAACTGTTAGTTCTTTTTATAACAAATTGGATGTCTTTTAAAAGAATTTGAATTAATGTTGGTTTAATAAGGTTTAAATCATAGGAAGCCGAATTGAAACCGAGCACAACCAATTCCTTACAATAACAGTTAAAGTCGTTTAAAATTTTTTCTTTTCTAACATTTTCACTCCTCTCCAACTGCTCAAACACGTAATTGAATTTTTCTAAAAGAAACTTATAAGAAACTTCTGACAGGGTCTCCAAGTAATCGACTAACTTTTGTACCAACTCTTCTTCACTGCCCTCCATGACAAAACAAACACCCGATTCGTAGCCAGGGATGTTGCTCGCTACTGCAACGCTCAAAGGGATGTGACAAGTATCCAAAGTTAACATGGAACTATTAGAAATTTGTTTTTTGGAAAAATAGGCTTCGAAATCATAACACGCAAAGAAAGGAAAATAACGATCACAGTGAGGCACAACAATCCCTATTTCCTCCAATTTCTCAAAAATAGTGACAGGATTTTTGTGAATGCCACCCGGAAAAACCTCACGCACCATGGTAGTACAAATTTTGGTATGACGATAATAGTTACCACTATGATCCCACAACTTATCACAGTGTACGCATTGGTACACACCGCAATATAACTCAAAATTTACAATGACACTTAGATGATTTTCGTAAACGTTCAATCGCATTGTCTCCTTGTAGAACTCGCGGCTCCGTTGAACCAGTTTGGCAACCTTACCGTCGAGCTCATATGCAATGAGATTCAGTTCAAAAAAATCCTCTAAGTGAACAAAATCAAAAAGTTGAACGCCTGCAAAATCTGCAGGCGCCACGTCAAAACGAGTACAATATCTATAAAACAAATTTTTGGCAGTCTTCTCACATTTGTGAGGGTTTGCACCTTGGTGCACTGCCAAACAACGAAAAAAAACATAAGTGATCATCAGCATTTACATTCCTTAAACCGTGGTTGTTCATAATATAATCAGGAAGAAAAATTGGGGCGCCAAGTGGGGCATCTTTTATGTGATTGATATAAAAGGTGATATTGGGGATGTCTACCACTTTCCATTTGCTGTCGGGGCGGTTAATTTTTTCAAAAAAGGATTCTTCGGATAACGTATTAAAAAACTCTATTAATTCTTGGCGGTTGCTAATTAAACGCACAGTTTCCATCATCACACTGTTGTTGAACGATGAGTGGTAATAGCGTAATTCATTATCATTAATATTTTTTAGAATATAACCGAAACTGTAATTAATTTTAAAACGGTGGAATTGAAAAGTTAAAATTTGATTAATAATTTTTGGGTTTAAAAGTTTTAGATCTTGATTGTAACAAAAATTAAATATGGATTGCACTTTGCCTTTTTTGTAAAAAGTCCGGATGCTGGTTCGATGTTTTTTCATGAGGGTGTTGATCTCCTCATCTTCCATTTCTAAGAAAAAACAACATTAATTTCAAATCAAACTCTTTTATACAAAAAACGTACCATTGCTAGTTGCCACAAGTTTCATTTTTGAAGGTTCCTCTATGATTTCTGCAAAAATAAAAATTTATGGTATCTTAAAATGAAACTGCAAAAATAGACTTACCGTGTGAAACCGAATTTTCAGCCGGAATTTTTGATAAATTTTCCGGCGAGGCATCAGTTTATGACCGATCTAACAAAAACCAACATTAGTTTAAAAATAAAAAATTTTTATCAAAACGTACCGTTTGAGTTTAACTCTCCGACTTCAAATAAACTTTTAGCAGAATTCTGGGGTTCTACAACAAAAACAAGAATTATTTCAAAGTTAACTCACTTTTCATAAAAACTTACCATTGGTATTCTGAGAATCAATTTTCGCCTTTTTGGTTGGGGGTGCGCTATCTATGAGAAACGATTGTGTTCATTTAAAATTAAACCGTTGAAAAAAAATAAACTTACCATTTGAGACCTTGACCGAATTTTCAACCGGAATTTTTGATAAATTTTCCGGGGTTTGTGACCGTTCTAACAAAAACACAATTAAATTTCAATTAAAAATTTTAACTGAAGATTTGCATTCGAATAAAATATTTTATTTCAAGATCAAATAAATTAAAAAAGAAATACTTACCACACACTTTCAGATGCGCTTTCAAGTTATCAGCTCTAGTAAAAGTTTTGTTGCATTTGTTACAGCAAACTCCAGTTGACTTTTCGTGAACATTTTTCTTGTGACGGCGCATATTACGCTCTCTTGTAAAAGTACTCTTGCAAATATCGCACTTGAACATCTTGAATAGCTCTTCTTTCTTCAACGACTTTAAAGTAGAATGAATAGTTCACCTGAACCACCTGTTTATATACCTGTGAAAAGTTATTGCGCAACAAACCTCTGTGCTATTTTTAATAATGTTCTTTTAATACCCTAGGGAAATCCCCATGGGAAATCCCCATGGAAAAACTGAGTATTGTGCAACACCTCTGTGTTATTTTTAGTAATAGATTGCACCAGTATTGCGCAATCTTCTTCAAGGGAAAACATTTGGTCAGTTTTGCAACTGTCTGTAGAGATAACTTTCTCACTATGTTTTTCTTTTGGTAAAATCTTGAAACAGACATTGAATCTATAAAGTTGCTCGCTTTACACTTGGTGATAATTCTTGATGAACATATTGAATAATAGTTAGCAACAATTCTTTTGAAAGACCATAAGCTCACGCTACCATTCAGAACAGGAAATGACGTTTACGCTTCTTTGCGAAAATACAGGAAATACGTTGACTTGGTAATTCTCTACCGCATAAACTTCATAAAATCGTTTTCAATAGAATTCATTTTATTTTTTCTTTTCGAACTTATTATTAATAATTTGAAGCTAAATTGATTTGAAACGTATAGTAAATGAATGGTCTACTGTCATAAATACTAGAACGTAAAAAACGAATGGTCTACAACAACAATCAAAGTTGTTTAAAGAAAAAATTTCAACAAAGGAATAACAAAATCATGGTTGATAAAAATTCAACAAGGGTATAGCAAAAATCAAACTTGTTTAGAAAAAAAATTGAGTTTAGGTGTGACAAAAATCAAGGTTTTCAAGAAAAAATTGAACATAAATAAAACAAGGTATTGTAGAAAAAATAGGCAATCTAAAAATCAAGGTTGCCAAAAATTCAACAAAAGTACAACAAAATCAAGGTTGCTTAGAGAAAAAAGTTTTAAAATTGAACAAAGGTATCTAAAATTCGAGGCTGTCAAGAAAAATTGAGTTTAGGTATGACAAAAATTAAGGTTGCCTAGAAAAAAATTAAACATAAATATGATAAAAACAAGATTGCCAAAAATTCAACAAAAGTACAACAAAATCAAGGTTGCCAAAAATTAAACAAAGGTATAACAAACAATCAAGGTTGCTTAGAGAAAAAAGTTTTAAAATTGAACAAAGGTATCTGAAATTCGAGGCTGTCAAGAAAAATTGAGTTTAGGTATGACAAAAATTAAGTTTTTCAAGAAAAAAACATTAAACAAAGGTCTAACAAAAATTAATGCTTAAACGTGCACCAATATTGCCTTTGAGATTAAAGAAAGAAAAATTAAATCGCTTTTTTGGACTTAGAGTTTACTTAAGGTCAAATTGATACGATTCAGAACAGGAAATGACGCGGCTTCACGAAATACGTCGTAACTGACTAGAACTTAAAATCGTTTTCAATAGATATTATTAATTTTATTTATTTTTTTCTTTTAGAACTTATTAATTTTATTTTTTCTTTTAGAATTTATTATTAATATTAATTTGAAACTAAATTGATTTGAAACATTAAAAGATAGGGTTTGGACCTTGGTTCATGGAGTCTAGGGTTCGGAACGCACTGACGTCATCGCTTCTGCACGCTCCTGGCTCCTGCTCCTGCTCCATCGGACTGCCGTCAAAAAAATCATTACATACTACTGGCGTTGAATAAAATTGTTGCTGTGGTACAGAGAAGCTAGGTTTTACGGCCAGGCAATGAGCTTGTAAAAAAGTGATTCACCTGAGGATTAGGGAATTAGGTTCTTTAGACAGATTTAGATCATGCATTGATAGCGACGGTTTACTGCGGATCGAGGGTCGCTTGAGCAAATCACCTGAGCTCACAGACGAGATGAAGCACCCCCTCATCATACCTTCTAAAAGCGCCTTTATTCGTTTGGTGGTGTTAAAGTATCACACTGACAACCTTCACGTAGGAGTGCAACATACACTTCTTTCCACCAGAAAGAAATTTTGGATTGTGAATGGTCATGCTTCTGTAAAACACTACTTAAATCAATGTGGGCGATGTGCTCTCGAAAAGGCCAAACCGGTTAGGCAATTGATGGCCGACTTGGCTGCTGACAGAATAAGCGTCTCTGACAAACCCTTTGCTGTGTGTGGTCTAGATTATTTTGGACATATAAACTATGTTGAAGGTCGAAGCACGAAAAAAGCCTGGGGCCTTTTGTTCACGTGCATGGGATCTCAGGCTGTACACGTAGAGATTGCCACTTCTTTGTCTTTAAAAGATTTTTTGTTGGGATTTAGCAGGTATAATAATGTTCGGGGAAGAGCAGAAGTTATTTACTCAGATAATGGGTCTACCTTTCAGGCGGTATCTAAGGCACTTCCGAAATTACTACAATCTACAGAGCTAAGAAACTCACTTCGTGGAATAGGAATTAGGTGGGAATTCATACCCCCGTATGCCCCGTCTCAGGGAGGAACGTGGGAATCCATGGTTAAGCAGGTCAAGCGAAATTTGCAGAGAGCTCTGGATATTACAAGTCACAAAGCGAATCTCTCAGAACTGATAACATTTTGCAGCAACGCGGTTGTACGAGTGAGCGTCCGTAATGACTCGTAAATGAGCGTCCGAACTCGTAAATGAGCGTCCGATCACGGCATTGAGTTAGGATCCCAGGGACTTTGCGATGGTGACTCCGGTATCTCTACTCACTCCAAACTTTCACACATATTCCCCAGTAGGAAGGGCTCATGATTGTGACCACTTGAGAGAGATTATCCGTTTAATTTGGGCCTGGCTGATCGCTTTTGGAAGAGTTGGGTGGCATTTTATCTTCCTACTTCATAGGGAAGAAATAAATGGCGCAAAATTGCTAGGAACTTACAAGTGGGCGAATTGGTATTGGTGGGTGATGCTGAGAATGTAGCTGTAAGGGGAAAGTATCGGGTGGGTAGGATTACGGAAGTTTTTTCGCAGATACTTAAGGGAAAATCCCTTGTACGTAGAGCAAAAATTGCAGTGACTGAATATGACTCAAAAAATGATTTATATACGAGCAGAACACATTTACCGTGACATATCGCGCATTGCTCCTGTTGGTGGGTTAGGGCAATAAAACTCAGAATAAAAAATATAAATTAATCTTTGGCATAACTCCAAATCAGATTGTAATTGTACATTGTGTGTTTTGTGATAATTTTCGAGTTTGGCTTGTGTATAATTTTTTTTTGCTTTGTTGTCAGTTTATTGTATATATTGTGTTTATGCTTCGTACTTTGTTTTGGGCTGATTTACTGCGTCAAGATTGGATACATTTATTATTAATATTATCGTTATTCTATACATACATTGTATATATATATATTTTTTTTTTATGTATGATTTTTATTGTAATATGTGTATGAATTTAATTACCAACTTAATTTTATAGAGGCCGCTATGTTAAAATCATAAAAAAAAAAAAAGATAGAACTCTACTACTAATACTATTGTAATTGAAAAATTTAATTAACTGTATAGAAGTCTTTTTTGAAACCTCTTAAGTAATTCTATTGTTTGTGTTCACTGCTTTATGGGTGGATCACGTGCAGCGATCATAATGAAATCTGATTTGTTCACTTACACGTGGCGAGCACACTATAAATTGAGATGTTGGTAAATTTAATTCCTTTCAGTCGTTGGTGATCAAGTTTTTCGATGATTTGGTTTAGTGTTATAGTTTGAAAAGTGAGTTTGTAGATCGCAGGCGAAACTTGGGAAAATTTCGTTTTGCGATTGCACGTTGGCTGCACGTTGGTTGTATCGTTAACGGCATCGTTTGCTGATTCGTTAGCTGCATCGTTTGGGCAATATTGTCGACTAAATAATTGTGGTCGTTGACTTGTGGAAGCCTGTTATACTTTCATATCGAAATATCAACTTTAATAAATATTATAAAACCATAAGACGTGTGTGAAAGCCAGCGGTGTGATTGGGGAAGGCTCGGATAGCTTCCCTATAGTTGAAGACTTTGAAGCCAAGGATTTGCTGTGCGGTTTACAGTAAGCTTTGAAATTAACACGCACACCTATCTAGATATTGTACTGTAGAGAAAATAAGATATAAAAATGAAATAGTTATTTACGCCAAGTCATTTATGCTAAATTTTAATACCGGTGCGTAGTGTTGTAAAATAATTTCCACTGCTTGTTCTTGTGCAAGCAAAAATATAAGAAAAAAGCTGGAGCAGGGATATTTTAACTCTGTTACATTTGATGTGTCATCTGCTTGAATAAAAACAAGTCAAATAACCTCTGTTGGTGCGTTTTCCGTTAAGTTCTATATTAACACTTGAAAATGATTGTGTTATTTTTTGTGGTAATTAGAATTTTATTGGTTGATTTCACTTCAGAAACCTCTTTTTATTCTGTTAAAATTGATTAAAAATTGGAGTTTGAATAAAGTTTCAAGAAAAACCCAAATATTGGATATGTACAGTATGTAAAGCTCGAATGACATAGAGTGACGCTGGCGTATAAAAAAATTACATAATTAATTATATAACGTAAAACTTCAAGCGCATACGTAATTAACGATCTTTCTTCAATTTAATCAAAACAAAACCTGATATTTAAACCGATAAGTTAAAGCAATATTGTTTGAACCAATTTTAATTTTGTTTCTTTTTCTGTGCACGTTTAAACATGATTAAGATTGATGAAAAAAAATAAAACAAAATAACCTGTAAGCTTTATACACAAACCCATCATTCGTTTTCAAGATTTGAAATTTTTATTGATTTTTATCGTATTTCAACTCTACTTATCCTCCAGACTCGTACAAAAACGGTGAAGGCGTTATTCTAAGGGCAACTTTTAAGCGATACCGTACCTGTTTATTTAAGGCTATATACCAACGGTGGGCAAATTGCGGTACGCGAGCTGCATGTGGCTCGCCGACCTTTTGTTTGCGGCTCTTCTAGCTAAACAATAATAGCGAAATCGAACAATGTACCTCGTACAATTGTTATTCATAGTTGAATTTGGGTCAAACGAAGATTTCTACTTAGATGCTAAGTCTGATTATAGCGTGGAAATAAAGCATTCATTTGTTTGTTGATAAGGACCATTTGCACAGGTGGTCGGCAATCACCGGCCCGGTGCCGGTCTGTGAGGGATTTATTGCCTGGCCCTATACTTTCCGACGTTTTATAAAAATGAAACTTGATTGCTCGATTTTTAGCATCCTGTTATAAAATAATGCAAATTTCACAAAATAATGCAGTCAACAATGTTAAAGTAACAATGCAAATTTAAAATAAATTAAAACTTTTAATGCATTCTGGCTTATTAATATGTCTTGTTTCAGCCATACGCAGAGGTCTTTGAAGGTAGTCTTAAAAGTGACCAACAACGTCTAGACACGTTATTGAATTATCACGCAAATGTATGGTTGTTAACATATAAGTTTTTAGTGTGATAAAAATGAGTACAAAAACAATCATCGATGCTGAGTTTTTTCTAAAAACGTATCTACACTATTTGAAGAATCTGACGTCGGGGACGAGGGAGCCTACAGCCACCAAAAAAAAAGAAAAGGTTGTTTCAATCGTCAATATAATGAGTCGAACGTCAATATAACGAGTCAATAAGTACGGATTCCAAAGCACCTTGTCTGCTCTGTCTAATTTGCAATTGCAAGTCATCAAACAAGGCAATGAAGCCTTCAAAACTACTTTGGCACATAAAGACTAAGCACCGCGAATAAGAAAATAAACCTTTGGAGTTTTTCGAAAGAAAGAAACATGATCGCGAATGCGAAAAGCGATTATTGAGGACTGCTTTATCAACAAATTCAAATGCACAAAGAGCATCGTACTTGGTGCCTTACCGCATCGCTAAGACTAATAAGCGATTTACTATTGGTGAAGAATTGATTCTACCTGCGCGTACTGATATTTGCCGTGAAGGTTTAGGAGAATCGGCAGCTAAAAAGATAGCACAGGTTCCTCTTTTGGCTCGCATTGTTGCTAGCTGAAAGAACTCATCATATGAGTCATTGAGTCAACCGATATTGAAAACAAAGCTGCGGTACTAGTTTTTGCTCGATATCTTTATAAAGAGGATATTCACAAAGACATATTATGTGTTTGTTATTGCCAAAAAACACCACAGCCTCCGAACTATTCAAGTCTCTAAATGATTATTTCGCAGAATAACTGAACTAGTCTTTTTGTGTCGGTCTGTGCACGGATGGCACCAGAGTGCGAGGCCACTCATTATGCCATTCACAGGGAAATGCTGGCAAGCCGAAAAATATCTCCTGAGCTTAATAGTGTATTAGATGATATACCTAGTTAAAATAATCAGCTTAATTAAAGCTCACACACGCGGCTGTTTGAGCAGATATGTGAGCAGAGCATAAATAACTTCTCTTGCATACAAAAGTAAGGTGGCTATAGAGGAAAATTATTGATCAAAGTGTTTAAATTGCGTAAACCACTAAAAGGTTTCTCTCGAGAAAAATTCAGATCTTACTAACATAGTTAGTGATGAAAAATGGGTTTTCAAACTTACCTATTTGTGTGACATCTTTAATCTGATTAGCGAACTAAATCTTTCACTTTAAGGCAAAATAGCAACTGTATTCATGGCAGATAAAGTGTTTGCATTTAAAGACAAACAGAAATTATGGCAGCAGCGCGTAAACAATGGCGTATTTGACATGTTTTAAATATTAGCAGAGATTTTGAAAGACAGCGAACCTAAGCAAGCGCTCTCCGACTTTCCTTGTGAGCAATTACTTGCGCGTTCTTTTGCAAGAGTTCAAACGCTATTTTCCAAGTGCTAAAGATCATTAAACTCCAAAGAAATGGATCCGTAATCCATTTATTTTTAAACCAGGTGAATCGACCTTTCCTGTACAACAAGAGATCAGCTGCTGGACATTGCAAATGATGGTAGCCTGAAATATATTTTTGATACAACGAGTCTACAAAGGTTTCGGATGAAGGTCTTGCCAGAATTCCCTGACTTTTCCAAAAAAGTATTAAAAACTTTGCCACCATTTTCGACATTCTACTTATGCGAGTCGGGATTTTCTGTGATGACAACAACAAGGACGAAACCGCAAAACAGGCTAGACCTGAGAGACATATTGCGGGTGTCATTGAGTTTCATAATTCCTTGGCGGGAGTGTCTTGTTGCGGCAAAACAAGCTCAAGGCTTTCATTAAATCAAATTTGTAAGAACTGATATGAATTGTAATAAATTTTCATTTCTGAACATTTGTGTTTTTTTAGACCGGTCCGCAAAAAAATTTAAGTTTTGAATCGGGCCGCAGCGCAAAATAGATTGCCGACCTCTGATTTCATTACAGCAAAAATGTGAGGAAGGCGAGCGCTATCTTTCTTTCGTTTATTTCTCACCCGCCGAGACACGCTGGTAACATTAGAATAAAAGAAACAAAGATAGTGCTCACTTCTCTCAGATTCACATCTCTGTAATGAAATTTGTAAAATCATAATACCGTGCAAGTCTAACCAATGAAGACTTGAGAGAAATAATTCACAGCGCTTTGGCTTAATATCGCTCAAATTTTCAAAAGCTAGCTAATAAAGTGGAAACCCACAGTAGATCTAATGCTGGTAAAATCGCGGAAAAATCGTAAATCGTGTAAAGCTGTATTTGGTTTTATTATTTAATTAAAACTTGCTTTGTTTAGTGTGTTTGCATTAATACCTCAAACAAAATTTGTGGCTCTCCGACAGTTTTGAATTTTCACATGTGGCTCTTTCATTGAAAACTTTGCCCACCCCTGCTATATACAGTACTGTATGCGGGCCCGCAAGCAATCAGAAGATCTAGTGGCTAATTGCTTTCAAAGATCCCAAGATATTGCAGTGGGTTGGAATTTTTAATTAACTTTGTTAGTTTTTATTTGAGACATAACAAAATGCTAGTCTACCCAGGCTATCCTACTAACCTGAGTAAGCTTAGCCTAAATAAAAGTTGCAAAAGGGCTACTGGCTATGAAGTGCGTAAAACGTTACTTAAAATTAACTAGTAACTAGTACCGGAAAGATGGGAAAGTACTGGTAAACACTTAACTATGACAAATGTCAATTTGTGATAATACTCTGTAAATCAAGAAACTCCTTTGAAGGTGCAATCGATACGAAAAACAAAAACACGTCGCAATGCTTGCAAAAAAAACTTTCAATGACCCTAGAATTAGATGGAATACCGCGGTACTTTTTTATAAAGTACCGCGGTACCGGTAACGGTACTGCCCACCACTGTGTATGCCATGGTTCAATGTAAATGCTTACGAGCAGTGTTTTTTTTAAGGTTTGGCTTGTTTATAATAGTTTAGTTTATAATAATAAAAAATTGACGCATAAGGGCTCGTTTCTACTATAAGCGTGGAATGGAGTATTTTTTACTTGTGCCATTGATTTTTTGGATCTCCCGTACTATCGGCCGTCATCTTCATTTTTAAAACTTTTTCTTCTCTCGTTTTCGCTACTCTCACTCACTTTTCTCTTTTCTTTCTCTTTTTAAGTAAATAGCGAGCTATACATTTAAACCAATTCGGGCAAGCTAAGCTTTGCGAAATAAAATACTTCAAACATCTTTTTTATATATTTACCTCTATATTTTAAATTAGTGAACATTAGCAACTTGATTTTAAACCAAACTATTCACTTTAAATGCTGTTTTAGTTTTGATTTGTGCGACGGCTTACAATAAATGAGATGATAATCGGTCGTATACGACCAAGCTAAGCTTTGTGAAATAAAATACTTCAAACATCTATTTTATATTTTTTACCACTATATATTAAATTAGTGAACATAATCAACTTGATTTTAAACCAAACTATTCACTTTAAATGTTGTTTTAGTTTTGATTTGTACGACGGCTTACAATAAATGAGATGATAATCGGTCGTATACGACCAAGCTAAGCTTTGCGAAATAAAATACTTCAAACATCTATTTTATATTTTTTACCACTATATTTTAAATTAGTGAACATAAATAACTTGATTTTAAACCAAACTATTTACTTTAAATGCTGTTTTAGTTTTGATTTGTACGACGGCTTACAATAAATGAGATGATAATCGGTCATACGACCAAGCTAAGCTTTGTGAAATAAAATACTTCAAACATCTATTTTATATTTTTTACCACTATATTTTAAATTAGTGAACATAAATAACTTGATTTTAAACCAAACTATTTACTTTAAATGTTGTTTTAGTTTTAATTTGTACGACAGCTTACAATAAATGAGATGATGATCGGTCGTATACGACCAAGCTAAGCTTTACGAAATAAAATACTTAAAACATCTATTTTATATTTTTTACCACTATATATTAAATTAGTGAACATAAATAACTTGATTTTAAACCAAACTATTTACTTTAAATGCTGTTTTAGTTTTGATTTGTACGACGGCTTACAATAAATGAGATGATAATCGGTCGTGTACGACCAAGCTAAGCTTTACGAAATAAAATACTTCAAACATCTTTTTTATATTTTTTACCACTATATTTTAAATTAGTGAACATAAATAACTTGATTTTAAACCAAACTATTTAGTTTTGATTTGTACGACGGCTTACAGTAAATGAGATGATAATCGGTCATACGACCAAGCTAAGCTTTGTGAAATAAAATACTTCAAACATTTATTTTATATTTTTTACCAATATATTTAAAGTAGTAAATATGGACAATGGGATTTTAAATTAAATTTTTAAGTTAATTTCCTATTTTGTTTCATTTTGGCACTTTGGAAGCTGGAAGGGTTATTGCTTGCCTCATGTATAGCGCCTTTCGTCCGTTTGGTTTGAGTCAAAAGAATAAATATATAGATAATAAAGAAATAAAGTTTGTTTATTTAGGCATAAAATATTTACAATCGAAGAACAAAATAATAATCATAAACAATACACACATAAATAATGACAGAAGAAAAACAACCCTACAGAGGATATTGCCTTTTTATTGCCTGAAATAAATCAGGCAATACTTGTCCTTTTGTCCTTTTTCTCCTCCATAAAAATTCATCTAGGTATGATGGAATAAACACCCGATCCGCACCTTTCATTCTTTTGAACTTGTTTTTGCATTGTGCCCACAAGGATTCTATACGATTTGTATGAATTCCTTGTGAGTTTACAAAACACTGTCGATGATTGACAGTGCGGTGAACGTATCCCAACGCTGAAAAAAAGCGTTTTCTTAAAAAAGAATTATAATTATTTTACATTAAATTGTGTTAACTATGCCAGCACAGTTTAAACATAAAAATTTCAGGTCAGCAAAATTTCAAAGAAAAAGAAGCAGCCTTAAAATTTTTATAATTTAAACCAGTAAGTTCTATTACTAAAAAAAAATAACGAGCAACATTTTCAAGGTCATTTTCCCAAAATGGGTATTTTTTTGAAATATGTTTGCTATTTAAAAAATAGGTGTTTTTGAAGATTATTTGAGCATATACATGAGTATTGACTCAAGGATCCAAAAAGAACCCTTGGATGTGAGCGTCAAAGTGCAAATTTAGTAGACGTGTTAAGCAAAAAAAAATTTTAATTCAGCAAAACCTTACCTGATAGAACACGATAGGCACCCCATTCGTCGGAATGGATTTCCGTACCCGGTGCTATCGATTGTTGTATAAGCGGCACTAAAGTACCTTGGTCTCTTTTTTCGACAAGCCGAAGAAAACATTCACTAAAAAATATATTTTACAATTTGTTTGTACTAGCTTAAACATATTTAAAAGATTTGGCAGTTTTTTTGCGACCATAATACGCTTTGCAAGCACTTTTTCATCACGCATGAATTTATAAATGCTGGCATGTGAATGTCTAAGAGCGCCAAAACTGTAATTCACATGGTCTTCGTTCAAAAAATACTCACGCCATTCTGTTGCATCCTTGGGAAAGACACTTTACGATACTTTTCTCTACTTGGCAATTAACAAGCAGTTCTAAATTTCAGTAATAACTCTATAAAAAAACTAAAAGACGAAAATTAAACATTTCAACTGGACCGCAATACCTTGGCACTTCCGGAAGCACATCGGGATAGTTGCTTACCCTAAGTGCAACCCCTCCGTCTCTTTCCTGCGAGTCAATAAGATAAATGAAAAGATGAAATGAATAGCAGTCATGCTATGTTGGAAATGAGAAAAAAGATACACACGGTGATACTTACTTTGTTTCGTGGTCTACGCCACCAAAAATCCATAGTTGCTTTACTGGCCGTCCTTGCAAATTTCCTGGCCACAAAAGTTTCGTCAATAGAAACAATGTGGCCAGGACCACCAATAGCTGCCGTATTTTGTATTAATTCTGAAGTACATATCTGCACAAAATGAACAATAACTGTAAAGTACACTTACGAGTATGCAAACACTTCAATACAAAATAATTTCCGCTTAACAGCTTCAATTGAAAAGTACGCAAAACAGCAAAGCACAAACATTGCCATGTAAAGTGTGTTAGTCAGAAGACAAAATATACTTGTATTCGGATAATCACATAAACATTCACGGGCAATGCGAGTAGAACTTTAGTGTAGCTTTTGTAAATTTTTAGCTGACGTTTGGCCTCACGGTTACTTAAATAAAGGGCTGCCGTCACCGTCTTGGTGTGATTGAGCTTTAATCTCCAAGTCTAAAGATACACTAAAAGTGTAATCATGTCTTGTCTTAAAGTCCCCTCCAGATCCTTGCACTTTAGAAAAAAGAGCAACAATGCTAGATCGTTTGCACAAGCAAAATTTCTGCAAATCGTGCTGACCCGTTCGTACATACAAATGTTGGAAAGAAGGGGAGCAAGACCAATCTCTGAGGAACGTTTTGCCTTTTCCAACAAGCGAAAAGAGTGTCTACTGTTGTTACTGTATTCACGACCCAGGCTACGTGAAGGCAATTGCCTTTGGGCCAGATTTGTATGAATCATTATATGGATTGCAAAATTAGGATTGTAAAATGCTGAGAATTGACTTAACAATCATGTTTGGAGAGATTATGCACGACACTTGTATACGAATATATTTATTTTGCCAAACACACAAACATAAATTTTATGATATAGACATACGGTAATGTTAAAAGAAAATTGAAATATGTGTGAAGGCAGGGGGCACTGAAGAACATACGTTATCAAGTCAAGTGCCACATCCAATACAGTCAAAAAACAAAATTTACATTCAGTATTTTACTACATATACTGATACAAATCTTTTGATGTAAAACCAATGCAGTAAAAAAGAAACAAATTAGTGAAAAATAACGACAGCGAAAAATAACAACTCAGAAAAAGGCTACAATGAAAAGAATAAAATTTAGTACTGATCTATTAGGTGCTGTTTGTACGCTTTTTTGAAAGAAACCCAATGCCTGTCTTTTATTGTGTCGTCAATCGAATACCAAAGTTTGACTCCACGGAAGGTGAAGAGCTGCTGTCCAATTGTTTTATATACACGTGGAAGAAAATAAGTTGATTTTTCTGTTTGTCTAGTGTTGTGAGAGTGTATTTCTTTTATTTTTTTGAATAGTTGAGCAAAAACAGCAGGTAATCTGTCAGAGTATAGCTGATACATAAATTTTCCTAATTCAAGATGATATATATCTGAGATTTTCAAAATATTTAATTGCTTGTACATTGTGTTGATTGGTGTGTAGATAGAGCTGAATGTTGCAATTCTGATAATGCGATTTAGACGAACTTCTATTTTTTTTGTTAACAGTTTTGTAGCAGTACCCCAAGTTAATATGCCATATTGAATTCGTGAGTAAACTAGGTTATAATAGAGCAGGAAAAGAGTTTTTCTCAGAACATACTGTAATTGCGCAATCTACAGAACAGACCAGAGCATCTGGCAAGTTGACTAGATAAATTGTCAATGTGGTTTGCCCAACACAACGTATCATCAAAAATTACACCTAAATACTTAATGAAATTTTCTCTTTGCAAGCGGGTTTTGTTCATAACTATAGTAAACTCATCTTTACAGGTTTTGTGTGGTTGGTTATTGTAGATGATGTAGTTAGTTTTAGAATAATTTACATGTAGAGACAATTTATTCATTCGAAGCCAAAAATCAACTTTTTTTAATTCATTATTAGCTTTATATTTTAACGAGTTTAAGTCCCTATCCGATATCATTAGAGCAGTATCATCTGCATAAAGTGTGGTATCAAATTCGGAGGCAAGAGGTAAGTCATTCATATAAAGCAAAAACAATAGAGGTCCAAGACAAGATCCTTGAGGAGCCCCTGTTGTTATTTTTAATTTGTTCGAGTAATGACCTTGGACATTTGTGTATTGATAACGATTGCTCAGATAACTTTCTATAAGATGAAGAGCTGTGCCTCGAATACCAAAATAGTGATACAACTTCCATAACAGAATCGTATGGTTAACCGTATCAAACGCTTTTGATAGGTCTAAAAATATGCAGCAAGTATATAGACCATTATCGATATTTTTGATTAGTTTATCATGTATTGTACTTATAGCAAATTGTGTTGAGGAGTTAGGTCGAAAGCCAAATTGATTTTTGTTGAGAAGTTGATTTTTATCAAGATACGAAAACAGTCTGGAAAATAACATTTTTTCAAAAATTTTGTCAAATTGCGATACTAACGAAATGGGTCTATAATTAATAGGCATATTTTGATCACCTTTTTTATAAATGGGGATAACCTCAGCTATTTTTAAGCAGTTCGGAAATACACCTGTTTCTATACATAAGTTAAATAAGTTACTTATTATCGGAGAATTACTATTACTCGTTTTGTTATTATTACTCGTTTTGTTGCTTCTTCCTTTTCTCGTTTTGTTGCTTCTTCCTTTTTCTAACCCCGTCTTTAACAACACACAAACTTTTCAACATTTTGTTATTTTGTTCATGTGGCGGAGCAGAAATAAAAGAAAACTGAACTGAACTGAACTGAGAAATAATCAACTTGCCATATTTAATAAATTTAGTTTCAACATCAGTGTACCTTTGAGCTTTCTTATTTTTTAGTCGATCAATTATTGAACATACTTCGGCGTTTGTGGATGGAAATAAGAATATTGAGTTGAAATTACAACTATTGGGTTTGGTCATTTTTATATGTGAAGGAGTTGCAGGAATATCTTGTGCCATTTTGTACCCAACGCTTGCAAAGTGCTCGTTTAAAACGCAGGCAATTTCTTCAGGTTTCGTTGTTACATTACCTTTATCATTTAAAAGTTTTGTTAGAAAAATACGTTTTGAATTTTTCAGTTTGCATATGTTATTGATTGTTTGATATAATTTTTCAGAGTTATGCTTTTCTTCAGTAACAATTTTATTATAGTAGTTTCGTTTTGCACCTTCAATTGCTCTGTTTAGAACATTGCGATATTTTTTATATTTGTCGAATTGATAATTGTTAGGGTGCATAAGAAATTGTTTATACATTTTATTTTTGAGTTTAATCGATTTTAGCAGTCCTTGGGTAAGCCACGGTTTACTTTTTAATTTTTTTTCTTTTCTGGTTGCTCTTCGTCGTGGTGCATGAAAATTTACAATATCAGTAAATAATTTTACAAACTCTTCAAACTAATTATGCGGCGAACGAGATTCTGTAACATACAGATCACCTAATTGTTTAATCAAATCTTGGCAAAATAATTCTTCAGAAAAATTTTTCATATCACGAATGTAAATTTCCTCTGATTTCTTTTTTGTATATTTAATATCTTTTATGAAAATAAAAGTAGGAAGGTGATCCGATATGTCACACAATGCTATACCACTAAATATCAAGCGATTGAAATCATTTGTACTGTATATATGTGGTCGAGAAGCGATTTTCTACTTATTGAAATTCTTGTTGGTTTATTGATGCAACACCTGACTGAGTAACCTAGAAAATTGTCGGCATAGGTCTTTATAATTTGATAACAATGAGATTGTAATAAATCTATATTAAAGTCACCCATTAAGTAAAATTCCATTTTTTTATTACTCATGTTTAAAAAATTTTTTTCGATTGCTTTTGTAAAGAGTTCAATTTGGTTAACAAGGTATCCTGGATGACGATAGACAACTCCAACTGCAATTGATTTTTTATTTGTTTCGACTTCTATCCAAATATTTTCAACAAAATTGAGTTTTAAATCTAATTCATTAATTATCTTATACGAAATAGAATTTTTTATGTAGAAACCTACACCGCCAGCCTGAGAATCGCTATCAGAGTGTATAAAGTTATAACCATTTATACCAATGTTAGTTTGTAGTTCATCTTTTTTTAATTTAGTTTCCGTTATGGCTATAATATCAGGTAATTTTTTTAACTGTAGAATGTAGTGAGTTAGTTTATCAATATTTTTTTGAAGACTTCTGGTATTAAAGTGCAATAATAAGAGGTCATTATAATTATTTGAAGCGTGGTTATTAATAGATGCTATATCATGGTAGTTGCAATCCAAAAATAATAATTTGTTAAAACCATCATTGTCTAATTCTGTTATATCATTGTCGTTCTCAAATTCGATACCGTAATTCAGGGCGCCTGTCTCGGAAATCACATGACCATTTTGTTTACCACATCTGCATTGCGTTGTGTGCTTTAGGCAAGCTCTGCAAATTGCGCAATAGTTTGTAAGGTTGATTGCATCAGTTTGGAATTCTTTTGCATCAAAACAAAATTTACATCGAGGTAATTTAGAACATGTATACGTTGAAGAAGCCATTATAATTTAAGAAACGGAACGAAATTTATATTCAACAGAAAAAACAACAAACATACACGTATTACTCAGAAACAAACAAACCATTATTATTGCTATCACAAGGACTGTTTATAGTATCGCAGTTAAACAAGAGCGGTTTATAGTTTAGCTTTACAAAGTCAATGTCAACATTGTATTTAAAAAGATCATCAGGGCAACTCACGTTTAACCACGGACCAGTTCCTTCATCTTTTTCATGTTCTTGAATCAAACCAGCTTTTTTGGCGGACTTCTTCATTCTAATATTTCCATTGATTGTATGACATAAAACAAAATTATTATTATTATTTTTTTTTACGTATTGTAATAACTTGAATCGTAAGGGGGTTAAATCTTCAGAGATAAATACGTTTTGAAATTTAGCACTGATTTTAAGTTGGGATTTAGCAAATAGAATCTCATTTCTTTTTTTAAAAGAAACAAATCGAGCAATTACTGGTCTAGGCTTTCTTTCTATGTTTTTTGTTTTTTTGCCTAATCGATGAGCACGCTGAATATCCACACCTTGTAGATCAATTTGAAGAAATTTTGCAATTCGTAATACTACATCTTCACCATCATCATTGTTATTATTAGTTTCCGGAACGCCATAGATTCTTAAGTTTTCTCTCCGACCGTATTGCTCTAACGCATCTAATTTAAATAAAGTTAAATTAGTTGCTCTTTTTAGACGCGCATTTTCAATTTCAAGATTTTTAACTTTTAAATTACTAACTTTCAAATCCTCTTTTAACGTTTTCACTTCTTGTACTAAAGTTTTAATCAAGTCGTTAATTTCATGCAGTTGTTTTCTGTCTTCTTTAGTAAAAGCACTGTCGACATTTTCTTCACTGCAAGATTTTACATTTTTGCTATTTTGCTTGTTACGCGTCATATTTAAAGAAAATTAAAAAACACAAATGATAAACGTTACCTCTCGCAGGAATTGACACCAATCGATAGCAACTTTGGAGGATATCTCCGCTTGCGACTGAATGATATATTGGGGCGCGTCTATTGCCCAGAAAAAAATTATCATTATGATTTGGTGCAAAAAAAGGTTGCTTCTTTCAAAAAAAGAACCGGCGCGCACACTTTTGGTAGTTCGACAAACCTGTAAAAGTTATAAAATCATCAAGATTAAGCTCATCAGCTAATTATTAAATTAAACTTTTTGCTCTATTCTTTCAAAAAAATATCAACCGAAACTTTAGAACCAATTTAAATTTTGTAATTATCTCCTAATATGAATGTGTATAAACGGCAGGGAGTCTGCATGTTCAGTCTCGTAAAAAATTGGAACAATTCAACTATCCATGAGATAGAAACTATAGACCCCTTTTTATTTTGTTTGCAAGGACCGACAAAATTTACATATATATTCTTACTATCAATATATAACCATGAATTACCGTGAAGAAGATGGACTCCATCCAATCAAAGTAATGGCTTAAGTTTATTTGAGAGAAATAAAGATGAGCTTATTATTGGTATGAAATTGGCAACTTTTTTATTTGCTATTACTATTTCTATTTATTAAAATTAAATAATTACTTTTGTTATGATATACGATATACTTGTATTAAAAGAAAAGATGCTGTAATGTTGCGTGTAGATGTATTAAACTTGGCCAAGCTGCCGAAAACATTAAAGCGTAGAAAAGTTTATGGATCATTAGTTAAGAGCAAGTTTTATAAAAAAATTATTTTATGCTGTATAAAACATTAATATGGATCATTAGTTAAGAGAGAGTCTGATAAAAACTTTTTTTATAAAAAGATTCTTTTATAACACTTGCTCTTAACTAATGATCTATAAACTTTTCTACGCTTTAATCTTTTCCGCAACTTGGCTAAGTTTAAGAATACTTCTATGCGCAACATTACAGCATGTTTTCTTTTTATATTTCATAACAAAAATAATTATTTGCTCATTAATCACTTTTTCTTCTTCTCCTTTCGGCCTTTATCTTCGATCAGGGGTAGCCACAGCGTATTATCTTTCTCCAAACCGTGCTGTTCTCAACATCCGTCTCCTTCGCACCAACTTTGAGAAGACCAAGAACACCAACAAGAATGATTTTGTCTAGTTAATCTAATTTAAGATAAATACTTTACTCTTATTAGGGAGTCGGAGTCGGAGTCAAAGTCATAGTCAGCATTTCAGAAATTCTAGGAGCCGAAGTCGGATCTTAAGCTTCCGACTCCGCAACCCTGGTTGTAATATAAGAATATAATTATGTCAAAAGAAGGCAAGGTGTTTTTGTACTTATTCTCTTTGTCGCTTTCCTTGGTCTTGGAAAAACAATGAATGTTTAATCCAACGTTTTCTCTGCGGAACACGTGTGCTTCGGAAATTTAGTTAAAGTGTTTCGCTAAACAAAGAACATGAACCAAAACAAGTCGCTACAAGAAGGAACCGTAAGTGTTGCTAGTCGTTAAAACTAACCCTGAATTCCCCAACAGCATCAGGCGAGAATAAAAACAAAACAAGAAAAAAATCTCTTTAACATGCGATAGTAATCCAGGGGGATTCCGGGTGAGTTTGACAAACAGAAATTGCTCACACTTACTTCTTGAAAAAAGTCAGCAAAACTACCTATTTCTGCAAAGGATTACTTGTAACACTTTAGAATTTACTATATTATCTGTAGATAAACATATTCGCGCAAAAAAAAGCGTTTTATTTCCCTACAAAAGCATTTTTTAAACTTTAAAAAAACAAACATCTAATAAATGTTCAGATACTTACACGGTTTGTGCATCTCCAAACTTTTTTATCCAAAATTGAGGCTTTCCTCTGTATAACCATACTCGAAGAAAATTTCATGCAATAGCGGTTTGAAGCAAGTAACCCTTTTCCAGTCAACCAGTTAAGTACTCCGTCTTCTGAAAAGTAATCCATTTCTTGTAGAAATTTAGCCACATTTACATCGTTCAATTCATAAAAATCCGACATCGTTACTATTCAACAATTGCGACTCCGAATTTCAAGAAGAATAGTTGCTTTTTGGCCGAAACTTTTTTACCATTTACTATGAATGCACTTTTTCTCTTATGTTACGTCGTACGCGTAAATGTTCGCCAGGTTGATAATGGCTAACGCAGTGGTTCTCAAAGTTTGTTTCACGTTCCTCCCTTACAGTTCTAAACACTGTCAGTTCCTCTCCAACAAAAATAATAAAAAAATATTTAAAAGAATTCTACCCAACTTGAATTTAAAGATATATTTTAGGGATAAAATCAAATCATTGCAAAAGAACGTTTTTACAAAAGAACAATTTAAAGAAATTGCAAAAGAACAATTCAAAAAATGTCTCATTTAAATTGCAAGCAAATATTTATTATAGTTTGTAAGATCCATGAGCCTTCGGTCATACGTCATAAGGGTCCCACACTACCCCTATAGTTCTGGCGGTCTTCTTCGGAACAGTCTGCTTTTACAGTAGACGAGTATAAGTGCACCACCTCCTGGGTTTCCCGTAGAAATGGTGGTTCCACTCCTCGTCATGGAACGGTTCTTTTGGAGGGTTTTGTAGCCGGGTATATGGAAAGTGGAGTCAGAAGAGAGGTGCGACTCTTGCACAAAAACTAAAACAGCATTTAAAGTGAATAGTTTGGTTTTAAATCAAGTTGTTTATCTATACTAATTTAAAACATAGTGGTAAAAAATATAAAATAAATGTTTGAAGTATTTTATTTCGCAAAGCTTAGCTTGGTCGTATGACCGATTATCATCTCATTTACTGTAAGCCGTCGTACAAATCAAAACTAAAACAGCATTTAAAGTAAATAGTTTGATTTTAAATCAAGTTGTTTATCTATACTAATTTAAAATATAGTGGTAAAAAATATAAAATAGATGTTTTAAGTATTTTATTTCGCAAAGCTTAGCTTGGTCGTATACGACCGATTATCATCTCATTTACTGTAAGCCGTCGTACAAATCAAAACTAAAACAGCATTTAAAGTAAATAGTTTGATTTTAAATCAAGTTGATTATGTTCACTAATTTAAAATATAGTGGTAAAAAATATAAAAAAGATGTTTGAAGTATTTTATTTCGTAAAGCTTAGCTTGGTCGTATGACCGATTATCATCTCATTTACTGTAAGCCGTCGTACAAATCAAAACTAAAACAGCATTTAAAGTAAATAGTTTGGTTTTAAATCAAGTTGTTTATCTATACTAATTCAAAACATAGTGGTAAAAAATATAAAAAAGATGTTTTAAGTATTTTTATTAACAAAGCTTAGCTTGGTCGTATGACCGATTATCATCTCATTTATTGTAAGCCGTCGTACAAATCAAAACTAAAACAGCATTTAAAGTGAATAGTTTGGTTTTAAATCAAGTTGTTTATCTATACTAATTTAAAATATAGTGGTAAAAAATATAAAATAGATGTTTTAAGTATTTTATTTCGCAAAGCTTAGCTTGGTCGTATGACCGATTATCATCTCATTTACTGTAAGCCGTCGTACAAATCAAAACTAAAACAGCATTTAAAGTGAATAGTTTGGTTTAAAATCAAGTTGATTATGTTCACTAATTTAAAATATAGTGGTAAAAAATATAAAATAGATGTTTGAAGTATTTTATTTCGCAAAGCTTAGCTTGGTCGTATACGACCGATTATCATCTATTTACTGTAAGCCGTCGCACAAATCAAAACTAAAACAGCATTTAAAGTAAATAGTTTGGTTTAAAAACACGTTGT
Organism: Diplosoma virens; assembly: GCA_963680785.1. NCBI lineage: Eukaryota > Metazoa > Chordata > Ascidiacea > Aplousobranchia > Didemnidae > Diplosoma > Diplosoma virens. The sequence continues at coordinate 5,503,977 of OY796890.1, read as the reverse complement.
CCTTGTTTACTAATTTAAAATATAGTGGTAAAAAATATAAAATAGATGTTTGAAGTATTTTATTTCGCAAAGCTTAGCTTGCCCGTATGGGTTTAAAGGTATAACTCGCTATTTATTAAAAAAGAGAAAGAAAAGAGAAAAGTGAGTGAGAGTAGCGAAAACGAGAGACGGTTTTTAAACGAGAGAAGAAAAAGTTTTAAAAATGAAAATGACGGCCGATAGTACGGGAGATCCGATTTTTTTTGGCTTCGCTTCGATTTTAAGCACGAAAAGATGAAAAGAAACAAAGAATGTTCTATACCACGCTGGTACCGGGAACGGCCTTAATTTTTAAGGGTTTTTAATGATATTTATATATTATTTCGTAAAATTTGAAATTCCAAAAGGCAAGCACACCTTTTGCTTCTCATGTATCTAGCACACATTTTTTTGCTTTATTTCTCGCTTCAAAAAAGTCGTTTATGACGAAACATTACGGCAATAAAAGACTGAGACAGCCAAATGTTTACTGAACAATTTTAAGAGATAAATCCATAGCCGTACCTGCCGGGGGGGCAGGGGGGGCAATTGCGCCCCCAAGTTTCGAAGATTTGGGCAAAATTAAGATTTTTCGGGCAGTGAGAAGAAAATATTTGGGCAAAACCATAATTTTTCGGGCAGCGATACGAAAAATTTGGGCAAAGTCAGGAAATTTAGAGAGGTGACGATGAGGAACTGTAAAAAATAATAACCCAAATTTAGGTGAAGACCTTTTTTTTTTTAGAGAACACCTTGATTTTGGGACGAAAATTGAAAATTAGGAGACTGAATTTAAGTGAAGACCTTTTTTTTTTTTTTAGAGATCACCATGATTTTAGGACAAAATTGGTTTTTCGTCAGAGAATCTCAGACAATTTTTTTGTCTATAAAAAGATGAGTATAGGGAATCACTCCTAACTCTGCCACTGCTTTAATGAATATAACCAAAATCACTTTTGGCCTACAATATATTCAATTGATCGAGAAAATGCACACACAAGGGTAATTTGACCTCTTACCATCGAGGTAAATGACACATTACTGTGCAAAAGTACAAAGACTCATTCGATTTCGACCAATATCACATTGGTACTTCGCTGTTTACGACCGCATTGCGCTAATTTTCAACAGCCAGGACAATTACTGGTGAAAATTGACTTGGTAAAGTGCAAACAATAATCAAGCTAGCTAATTTGAGAAAAAAAAAAAAAAATTTTTTTTATCTAGACACAAATATTAGAAGATTGAAAGCATAGTTTGGGGGCCTCAATTTGTAAAAAAGGTAATCCTAATTAAGAACAGAAAATACTATTGGGTAGCAAAATCCTCCGCCAGACAGCTGTTTCGACTATTGAAGTCTCGTCAGTGACGGTTTGATTTTTGCAAATGTTAAAAAAAAAAAAAACTGAAAGGCAAAATGACTGAAGTGACAATTTGATTTTTACAGAATTTCAAAATTCAAAAAGAGTAAAGCATCGAGAGAAGTCTTTTGTAAATTGGAATCCTAACATCAAAGTTAAGAGCTAAAATTAAATAGAAAATCCGAATAATATAAAACCAAAAGTAATAAAATGCCAAAGAAATTGACAAGAATATTAAAGCACTAAGAGAACTCCTTTGCAACTCTTTTGGAAATTTGGAATTCTAACTATCAAAATCAAAAGCCAGAATTAATTAGAAGAATTCTTCTAATACAATTCAATATTGTCTTAATTATTAGAATTAATTAGAATTAATTTAATAGAATAGAATTAATAGAATTAAGAATAATAGAATAGAATTAACCAGAATTAATTAGAAGAATTCTTCTAATACAATTCAATTCAATATCTAATACAATACAATTCTTCTAATACAATTCAATATCTAATACAATCGAAAGCAGTGGCAGAGTTAGGAGTGATTCCCTATACTCATCTTTTTATAGTAAATTTCTTGCTTGCCATAAAACCAAAAATCTTTAAAATTCACATACAATGTCACTTTGAAACTGTATATAAAGGGCGGTGAAGGTGTTATGCTTGATAACTTGTCAATAATCCAATTTTATGGCTTTCTTAGTCATTTCTTAATACGTAGTTTATTTCTTTTTGAAGTTTTCTAGTCATTATTTAATAGTTAGTCTCTTTCGAAGTTTTCCAGAAGCTCCCCGTATTATCATTTTTAGTCTAATAGGTTCCATTTTCAAGAATCTTTTCAAATAACATCAAAATATTTTAGGACAAATTTGTTGATATTTTGATGTAGGCTACATAGGCGTCGTCATTCAGTTACTTCGCTGGCGTCCGAAATTCTTCTAATTAATTCTGGCTTTTGATTTCGATAGTTAGAATTTCAAATTTCCAAAAGAGTTGCAAAGGAGTTCTCTTAGTGCTTTAATATTCTTGTCAATTTCTTTGGAATTTTATTACTTTTGGTTTTATATTATTCGTATTTTCTATTTAATTTTAGCTCTTGACTTTGATGTTAGGATTCCAATTTACGAAAGATTTCTCTCGGTGCCTTAATCTTTTTTGAATTTTGAAATTCTATAAAAATCAAATTGTCACTTCAGTCATTTTGCCTTTCAGTTTTTTTTTTTTAACATTTGCAAAAATCAAACCGTCACTGACGAGACTTCAATAGTCGAAACAGCTGTCTGGCGGAGGATTTTGCTACCCAATAGTATTTTCTGTTCTTAATTAGGCTATATGCACTAAGCTTTATGACAAGATTACCTTTTCTCTTTTACAAATTGAGGCCCCCAAACTATGCTTTCAATCTTCTAATATTTGTGTCTAGATAAAAATTTTTTTTTTTTTTTCTCAAATTAGCTAGCTTGATTATTGTTTGCACTTTACCAAGTCAATTTTCACCAGTAATTGTCCTGGCTGTTGAAAATTAGCGCAATGCGGTCGTAAACAGCGAAGTACCAATGTGATATTGGTCGAAATCGAATGAGTCTTTGTACTTTTGCACAGTAATGTGTCATTTGCCTCGATGGTAAGAGGTCAAATTACCCTTGTGTGTGCATTTTCTCGATCAATTGAATATATTGCAGGCCAAAAGTGATTTTGGTTATATTCATTAAAGCAGTGGCAGAGTTAGGAGTGATTCCCTATACTCATCTTTTTATAGTAAATTTCTTGCTTGCCATAAAACCAAAGATGCTTTAATATTCTTGTCAATTTCTTTGGCATTTTATTACTTTTGGTTTTATATTATTCGGATTTTCTATTTAATTTTAGCTCTTAACTTTGATGTTAGGATTCCAATTTACAAAAGACTTCTCTCGATGCTTTAATCTTTTTGAATTTTGAAATTCTGTAAAAATCAAATTGTCACTTCAGTCATTTTGCCTTTCAGTTTTTTTTTTTTTTAACATTTGCAAAAATCAAACCGTCACTGACGAGACTTCAATAGTCGAAACAGCTGTCTGGCGGAGGATTTTGCTACCCAATAGTATTTTCTGTTCTTAATTAGGATTACCTTTTTTACAAATTGAGGCCCCCAAACTATGCTTTCAATCTTCTAATATTTGTGTCTAGATAAAAAAATTTTTTTTTTTTTTTTCTCAAATTAGCTAGCTTGATTATTGTTTGCACTTTACCAAGTCAATTTTCACCAGTAATTGTCCTGGCTGTTGAAAATTAGCGCAATGCGGTCGTAAACAGCGAAGTACCAATGTGATATTGGTCGAAATCGAATGAGTCTTTGTACTTTTGCACAGTAATGTGTCATTTACCTCGATGGTAAGAGGTCAAATTACCCCTGTGTGTGCATTTTCTCGATCAATTGAATATATTGCAGGCCAAAAGTGATTTTGGTTATATTCATTAAAGCAGTGGCAGAGTTTGGAGTGATTCCCTATACTCATCTTTTTATAGTAAATTTCTTGCTTGCCATAAAACCAAAAATCTTTAAAATTCACATACAGTGTCACTTTGAAATTTTTTTGTCATATCCGAAATGTACTATAAAATCATGATTTGGGCAAACGTCACAAAATTTGGGCAAAACTTCATTGCCCCCCAAAATTTTTTGGGCTGGTACTGCTATGGATAAATCTATAACGTAAATATTGAAACAAGTAAAAAGTTTAAGGTCATTCAATTCTTACTGCTGCAAATCAACCGAAATGCCTTGCAAATCAATGGGTCACCTTGCGTTAAGCCAGGGGTCTCTAAAGTACGGCCCGCGGAGCGCTTTTATCCGGCCCGAGGAGCTCTTTGTAAAAACCATATACACTTGCTTTGAACACAGTTGGATTGAATCATGTCGGAAATGCCCATAACCGTACCTGCCGGGGGCCAAAGTCAAGAGTTTTAGGGCAGTGACAGTGATCAACTGCAAAAAGTAGTTACCAAATTTAGGTAAAGACCTTTTCTTTTTAGAGATCACGATGATTTTGGGACGAAAATTCAGAAATATGAGACTGAATTCAAGTGAAGACCTTTTTTTTTAGAGATCACAATGATTTGAGGACAAAAAAGATCTTCACTTTGTTTACAGTTATTAATTAATTGTTTTTCGTAACTTGTGTTTTTTGGTTTTGGCCCGAGGAGGTCCAAAAAAATCTACATACGGCCCCCTGCTCGAAATGTTTGGAGACACCTGCGTTAAACCATTATTTTTGTATTTAAATAAATACACTTATGATTACCGCTGGCTTATAGGTAACCCTGAATTATCTCTTTCAATTTCCTTTCTTGTATAAAATATAAATAAAAAATGTAAAATAAAAAAGCACAATTTTACCTTTGCAAGCTGAAAAATCAGAGGAAAGCAGTTCGCTATTCGAAAATTATTTAAAGTACTAGACTTTAGAAAGAGATCAATAATAAGAAATATACTGTACAATCTGTCAAAAATTAGAAATAGCAAACTCCCTAACATCAAAAACGTTGTTTAAAAAGATCAAAAAACCGCTTTTATTGCTATAAACCTCAATCCCAGTTTATAAATAATCTTAACCGGATGCCCAAACCGTAAGCTAACTTGTTATGATTCATTTTACGTTCGAGTGATTCTTTACACGGGCTCCCTCTCTTTCTTGATAACGCCATTTAGCAAAAAAGGTTAACCTTCCGATAACCTTAGTTTTATGGCGTTTGCTGTTGGATAATAAACTACGTCCAGCTTTTAAAAATTTAATAAAAAGCAATTCATCACTTTCACCCGATAGAAAAAAATGTTTTTCAGAAAAATGTCAGTAGCAATTCAATGGTGCGTTGATAATTCGGAATGTGATTATTTTTCATTCAGTGTGAGATTCTTTGCTTATTTTAGAAAAACAACACGTAGAGCGGCGGTTCTTAATTCATTTCATAGAGCATGCACCCCGTTCAGAAGAAAAATCATTTTTGCACCCCTTTCACCGTTTGATGTAATGTTTTTTGTAGAAAAGAGAAGTTCGCACCCCAAGAAGCCCCTTCTCGAACCCACTAGGGGTGTGAGTACCCCCAATTGAGAACCGCTGGTGTAGAGTCAAAGAGATGACTCTTTTTAGTTTTACACTAAATTTGTGATGAAAATTCTATTTATCCTAGAAGTAAATTTTAGATAATCGTTGAAGTCAATGTAACCAAAAAAAGACACCCCCAAAAAAAACTTCACCACTTCGACTCTAACATAAAATTTTCAAAATTAATATTACAGTAGGCTGAATAGTAGAAGTTTTATAAGGCCTATTGTAGATTTACTGCTCATTGTAGCTGAAAAAGCAATGACTACAGTGATACTCGTCTTAAGTTAGCATTTATTTTCACGTGGTATTTCTGTTATTAAAAAAATCATTTTGCTAAAATTTTTGAAGTTTTATTAAAAATAAACAAAAATTCTGCGTAAGCAATAAGCATAAGCAAAAATAAGCAAAAGCAAAAAAACATAAGCAAAAAAGAATAAAGGCAAAATGCAAACCAACCATAGAAAAACAAAAAATAAAAAATGAATTTTAGAATCGATTGATGGTCTTGTCGGCAAGGTCCGAATTAAAATCCTTAGGTAACCACCCGCTGGATTGCGAGAACGTAACGGACCGTGAGTGGTAGAAGAAAGTGACAATGAATGATGAGATGCCAATTTAGTTTTATCAGTTAAAATGGAATTTTTTTGAAAATATCTGTAAAAGAACGTTAAAAAAAATCGATGAATAACACGTGCAATTGAGCCAAATGGCGCCAAAAAGTAAATCCATTCAAGAGCGTGAAAAGTTATTGAAAATATATCAGGTTTTTGTATGTCATTAAGAATATAAAATCTGCAGCAGTGTTTCTGAACTTTTTTTTTACTAGCCCAAATGCTAAGCGAATGCAGGGAACAGAGACTTGGCCACCCAATTTTTTTTTACAGAGTTTATTGCAAATATAAAAGGGAACTAAACACAAGACAATTTAAACTTATGTCAGGATTTCTCAATTTTCATCACTAAAAAGTAGTGATCTCTAAAAAAGTCTTTACTTTTCATCTGTCTCGGATCTTTATAAGTGAAACCAGAATCGAATTACGACCAAAAATGCTTTAATTTTTACACAACTACAGTCGTCGGCAACCAGTTAATTTCCACGTGAAGCGCATTTTCCACATGGGTATGAACCGGGGTTAACTTCATTATGACAAATTTGAGATAATTTTGTGTAATTCGCCAATTTAGTAGCTAATGTGGGTGGGTTTTTAATGCACAATACATGTTTCTGGTTTTACTTTTTTTTCTTGATCAGAAACTTCAAGTAATTTGGCATAGGGCGTGTCCAAACAACCATGTTTCTTCTTTCTTCAAACTTTTTTCTTTTATTGCTGAATGCACACTATTCCACCCTAAGCTCACTTCAAAATTTCGTCTTCAATTTTTTTTATTGCTAACCGCTAAGCACCTGTTAAGGTGCAGGGTTGCCAGATCCCAATGATAGAATAAAGCCAAAGGAGGGAAAAAAAAGCCAAAAAAAGGCCAAACAATTTCACCAGCTATAAAATATATTTTCGTCCAAAAAATCATGCTGTTCTCTAAAAAAAAAGGTCTTCCCTTTCATTCCATGTCGGACTTTCCTGTTTTCGTCCCAAAGTCATGGTGATCTCTAAAAAAAGGTCTTCTTTTAAAATCTGTTTATAATCTCTCCATTTTTCTCCCAAACCCATCCATCCGGAAGCCATAAAGAAAAATGCCAAAAAGCTAAACAATATTTTTGATGCCAACCACATTGAAAAAACCCAGATTTTCCAAATTTGGCAAAAAAAGCCAAAACGCCAAACCTGATTAAAAAAAGCCAGATTTCTCAAATTTGGCGTCAAAAAAGCCAATGTGGCAACTGTTAAGGTGAGAAATACTCTCGTCTCGTGAAGATGCCACGTGTAGTTATATTTGTGGCCTTTTTCTTTTCTTCATGGCTGCTTTGGATCTATCTGATCGCTTTTCTTTGTTCGCCTGTCACGTGCAGTTAATCAAAGACAGTTTTAGCGTTGGTCTTGTATTTAAATTCTCCTGGTATAGTTTTCTTTGTTGGTTAGTTTATATTATCTGAAATTCGTAATCTGCTGATAATTCTAATGGTAATTGTAAGCGATATTCTATTTTTACAGGCAGGTCTAAAGCAGTTTTTAATTCTCTTTTTTATTCGCATAAATTCTTATAACGTTGTTAGTTTGTCTGTGGTTATAAAATACACTCTAGTCGGCTAACGTTCGTGTTGAGAACGCGTACGAGAATTGAAAAACTAGGTCTTCCAGTTAAATTCTTCGAATCATCCTAGTTAAAGTGTTCACCGTAACAGCACCAATAAAAAGAAAAGTAACTATTTTTTTTTCCACTGACTATCTTTAAAATCACTGTAAAAAGGGTCGAAAGCTGTACAAGCGTTAAAATACAGTTGTGAGGATATTAAGATTTGAGTATCATTCGTACAAAGTTGAAATAACCGAGAAGGTCTTTTTTAAATATATTATTATTTTTTTAATCGATAATATAATTTAGGAAGAGAGGTGATTTTTAAAATCCACATAAAAATTATTATTTTTTGCTGAAGTTCTGCTTTACGTAAATTTTACGTTTTTGGAATATGAGCAAAAGGCCTTTTTATCTGAACGACGGCCAAGAAACCTTGGTGGAAGTAACACCCCTATCGTCAGTGACGAAAGTTTTGGAAATGATTTTGGTAAATACAATCTGCATATAGTGTTAAGTAATTTACTTAAAAGTTAACATTTATTATGCAATTATTTAGATTTTTTAGTCGAAGTCAATTACGAAAGCGAATTATAATCTGGTGAGTACTCTTTCAGTCTGGTTTACCTTCCCAGTAGGTATTGCGTAATTAACTGCCGTTGCTCTATACCAGGGGTGGGCAAACTTTTTTTAGCGAGGGCCACATTGTTCTGTCCGTAACCAGCGAAGGGCCAGCTTCTACAAATTATGCTTTTATTATATAAAATATAATATATATTAATTATGTTTCAATTACATTCTATTAATAGACATGTATATATGGATTTTAAATCTGAAATAAAAAAAATTACAATTATAAAACAATGTGTTGTATTCAATGTTTAAATAATAAGACGTTCAAAAGTACAAGTATAAATGTTTATTAACATAATGTCTCTATCATTGCAGCACATTACACATATTTAGTGAGACATATGTAGCTGGTTACAGTTTTTAACAATCTTTTTAAATCTTGGCACAAAATTACTGCTTGATGTTCTCAAAATTGCATGTACATTTGAGTCATTTAGCAAAGACCTGTTTTTAGCTTTATTGATTGTTAAGCATGAGAATGTTTGCTCGCAAATGTATGTTGAGCCAAATAATGATAACATTGTTGCAGCAAAATGTTTGAAATTTCTAAATTTTTCATCAGAAAGAGAACCGTAAAATTCTGCAAGTGACACTGTTCTAAATCTTTCTCGCAATGTGCCATCAGCTTGCAAGTCAATTAGTTCCAGCTGAACGTTTACAGGAACTGAATCAACTTCGGCTGTGAATGGAGTTGTCAGTAAATCAAATTTTGGCTCCATGTCTCTGAAGTCTGTAAATCATCTTTCAAATTCTTGTCTCAGAGCATTGCACTGAGCCATGTACTTTTGAATACAGTTTTCTGGTACTTCTTCCTTTCCAAGCAGTGGGAAGTGACAAAATGATTTAGCTTCCATTTGTCTACAAAACAGAGACAATTTAGTTTGGAATGTTTTAACATGCATGTATAACTCATGGGCCAAAAGTCCTTTTCCTTGCAGTTTCATATTTAGCTCATTTAACATTTCCAAAATATCAACGGCAAACATAAAGTCATATTTCCACTCCTTAGATTCCATCTTTGTGACAAAATCACATGCAACCCCTTTAATGTCAAAAAACAAAAGTATCTCACTTTTCAGATTCCACACCCTTTTCAATACTTTGCCGATGCTTAACCAGCGAACCTTGTTGTGATACAATACATCAATGTGTTCTGCTTCAACATCTTCAAGTAGAGCTTGGAATTGTCTATGGGAGAGTTCTCTTGCCCTAATCATGTTTACAGCATGTACAACTGGATCAACTACATGTTTGAGCTGTAATATAGATTTACATAAACTTTCCTGATGAATGATACAATGGAAAGATAAAAGTGAGTGATCAGGGTGACTTTCCTTTATTCTGGTATCAATCAATTTTACAAGGCCTTTATTTTTCCCAGTTAAGGCTGGAGCTCCATCAGTTGTTATGCTCACCAACTTGTTCCACAACACTCCGTTCCTTTCAATACAGTTTGTCACTGCATGGAATAAATCCTCACCAGTTGTTGTGTCTTTAAGTGATTCAACACTTAATAGCTCCTCAAATATATTGAAACTTCGATCTACTCCACGAATAAACTTCGATCTACTCCACGAGTAACTAAGCCGTGTCCTTTACATCAGTACTTTCATCTAATGCTAAAGAATAGCACAAAAATCTATTGCTCGCTTCTTGCAGTTGCAGCAATAGATCCTCACTTAAATCAGTCAAACGGCGCACAACAGTTCTCCTTGATAAAGCCACACTCTCAAACTTGGATTTGGTTTCTGGGCACAAAATATTAACAACGTCAAGCATGCATTCCTTTATAAATTCACCATCTGAAAATGGCTTGTTATGCTTAATGATGTCGTATGACAGAACAAAAGTGGCCTCTGTTGCAGCCTCACGTGCTGATGATTGCTTTACAAAAATATTCTGCTGTCTATTCAACCTTTCAGTCATATCAGTAGCTCTTTTTTTCCGATCATTTTCGGACAAATCATGGCCAAAGTTAGGATGCTTAGTCTGGTGATGTCTTCTTAAATTATATTCTTTGAAAACTGCCACCGTTTCCTGACACAGCAAGCATACTGCTTTATTAGAAACGGATGTAAACATATACTTCCACGACCACTCATCCTTAAATATTCGACAGTCATGTTCAGTTTTACGTTTTTTAGCAGCACTCATGTTTGGGCTTATTATAGCCGTAATAACTAGTAGGCCTAAATAAGTAAAATCTAAAAAAGAAAAAGGATAGAATCGTTAGGGCTAGGGCTAGGCCTAAGCACACTAAGATAACTATGCGCTCGACTATCATCGTGTGCTAATTGAGTAGAAGCGACTTGTAAATAAGACAGTGATACTCGATCAGCGGAAAAAATCTAAAAGTGTGCTTTGTGTACGAGGGCGGGCCGCGGTCCACAGAAAACGTTCGGCGGGCCACATTTGGCCCGCGGGCCATAGTTTGCCCACCTCTGCTCTATACCTACCGAAAAGGTATAGCTTTTTTCTCTAATACGTTTAATGCAGTGATTTTCAACTTTTTTCATACCGTGGCCCACTTTGCAACCCAAGATAACGTAACGACCCGCTTCGGTAAACAGAATTTAATTTCCGTTGCAAAAATCTGGTGATCTCTAAAAAAAAGTTTGAACTTAAAATTTGTCTGCGATTTCTCAATTTTTGCCCCAAAACATAATGAAAAAAAGGTTTTTACTTGGAATTTGCGATTTCTCAATTTTTGTCTCAAGACATAGTGAAAAAAAGGTGTTTACTTGGAATTTGCTTTCATTCTGATTTGTGCGCTGTGGCCCACTGAAAACAGCGGCATGGCCCACTGTTTGAAAACCACTGGTCTAAATTGAAATTTTATTGGCATTGTCAGATAACATTTTGGTCAAGATTAGGCTATGTAATTGTAAGAACAGATTTAACTCTTTTTTTTCATGTCAATTTTAAACGACACTATCTGCCCCTTGTGTGACCGCGTTATGTAAAGATTGCAGAACAGAAAGCACTCGCCCTTATAATTCTTCCAGCGCCAGGGTTGCAGCCTATTAACTTATAATTTAACGTTATTGTTTTATCTTAACTTTTGCTTAGCATTTTAAATAAATAAGCAATGTTTATCAAAAATTATATTTATTTTGTGTCAAAAATAGCTAAATAAAAAGATTGCCAGGCCTCACCATGCGTTTACTATTTTAGCTTATCAAACAAAATAGCTTTTTTCTCTTGTTTTTGACTTCGCTTTAGTTGGATCACGTGAGCTTTTAAAGCGCGGCAAACACGAACCATTTCGTTGGGATCACTCACGTGCGCGAAGATATGAAAAATCTGTGAGCGAACTTGTTCAAAAAATCGTTTATCACTCAACATTTCGGAAAACTTTTTCCGATGTCAAATTTAGATATTAAGCTACTGTTAGTATTTAAAGAAATTGAATTATTTTGCCAAGCAAAAATAAAGACATTTATTACTGACTCTCTTTTTTATTTAATTTTTAGAAATTGCTTATTATTTAATAAAAAAAATATCTTTTAGATTATATAAAATTCGAACGGTTCCTTAAAATAATAAAGACGAATTAATTATCAAACTTAGAGAAAAATTCTCATTTTGTGTTTTATAAAAAATTTCCGGAGCGCGCTTTTCACTATTGAATAGATGCTGGGGCGGTGGAGTTAAGTTTAGTAATGTTTAAGCTTGAAATCCCAAACCTCTTCAAAGATTAAAAATTATATTTCGCTACTCGTTTTTGATGAATCATCCGAGTATTCATTATTTTATAATGCAATGGATTATACTGTTGTACTTACAAATTTGTCTTGCTAATCATTTGCATAATACTACTGCAGACGTTGAAGAAGAGGAGGAGCAAGAGATAGAAGAAGCACTCTCCTCGCAAACAGCGTTTGAATCAAGTAAGTTATTTGAAAGTAACATATTTTTTATAAACTTGCCTTTGGTTGAATATGTTCATGGTGATGCATACGGTATAAAGTTCAATTTTGTAACGCTAGGACGTGCCATCACTCGATTGCGACTATAAAGAAGGCAATATCTTTTGACCTCGGTTTATTTGAAATAATAGGCGCTTGGACATTTATATTTTGCTTTCCTTGTGAATGCAGTAAAAGTGGAGGAGCAATTAACTATGTACTTGCTTTTCATAAGATTACAAAAAACTGTATTTGTATTGGTCACGATTTTACGTTGCGTCACGTAATTCTATTAACCCTAGAATGGTTACCCTTTAATTTGCTAACGTGGAAGGTAAACCCGGGAGAATGACGAAAAGTGATTTTTATAAAAAAAAAACTTAGTTGTTATCTTATCCTTCTGCGTGTATAGTTTTGGGTGATGGGAACATGCCCTGGCCGCGTCCTATCCTTCTATTTCCGCCACCTCAAGGGTTTTGAAGTGCGTAAGAAGTCCCTGGAGAGACATTTTCATGAGAAAATAACCAGCAGGGATGGCAGTAAACACGGTCCATGCTTGATGAATAACATAACCAATATCTTCGTAGATTTAGACCTGGTTGTGTCACATAGTGGTAAAAATTTGTTGAAAATAAACGACCGCTTTTGAGCTGATTTTTAGGGAAAGGTCCTTAAGATTGTTTGGGACCTGCTGCAATAATTGCTTTCTTCATCTCTGAGTTTACAATAATGGTAGGAAAAGTCGTCATTCTTGCTTGCGTCTAATCTACCTTCAGTAGTATCGGAATTTTCTTCATTGGTACTAATGTTGAAACGGTTAATATCAACAAGTTTGGGAGTAGATTCTGTCTCATGAATGCTGACGTCTTGCTAATCCGCTTTGGATGCTTTTGGTCCAGCTAGCCACGAAGTCAGTCGCTGATAGTTTCTGGCTGCCTCAGCTATTTTTCTTTTAGCTTGTCTCTTTTGTGCTCCGCTTTCATAATTTCTTTTCATATTAAATTGCAGTCAACTTTACAATGTTGTTACTCAAAGCCTAAAAAGTTTAATAAAATTTTGACAACGATAAGTAAAGTTTAATGTTACAAATTCCTCTTTGTTAGCACTTTTCAATTAAATATATTGAAACCAAAATGTTTTATTTCTCATATTGCATTTGACATTTTTCATATCGTAAAAAAAAATATATCTACATTTGTTACCCCGATTTACTTATTTTCTACTTTTGCTTTTAGTTTTTCACTTGTTAATTACATTTTTGCCTTATCGTTAGTTGTTTTTCAAATGGCTAATTTTTATATTTTTTTGTAATTTTAAATGACCTAATAAAATTAACTGCTTGACTAAGACACCTTATGGTTATTTTCCAGTGACGTTGTACTACATTTAATCTCAATAATATCTTATGCATATATTTGTAAATGTTTAGTGACAAATAAACAAATCTAATTGTTGCATCTTCACTAATGTAGAGTATTCTTGTTCTGGAAAATTTTTATTGGGCACTCTAGTTTTTATAAAAAATCGTAATTTATAGTTGCTAATATAAAGACTTTCAAATAGGGAAAATGCCGTGAAATGTTTTTTCTAATAAAACAATAAAATGTGAAAAGAAAAGAACATATAAGATCGTGATCCGTTCCCATCAAAATGACACTTCCAACCTCTAGCCAGCCCTAATTCAACCGCACGTTAAAAGAAGGCCTTTGACTGGCTTACAGTTTGATGTTCAACGAAAAATTATATTCATCTTGGGCGAACGTCGTTTTCGTGCCAGTGAATTTAGTGTTGTAACATTTAAATCGCAAATTTATGCTTCAAAGACTAATTTTAGGAAACGTTTTTGTCTCAGCTATGATAATGAAATTGGAACAGGTCAGAAAATGCAAGAAAAACATGAATAAATCATGAAATCTGTGTCAAACATGTGGTTCTTTCGGCACTGCTTACAAACTTGCGCTTCATGCTGATGCCGAGATATGTTCCACGACGAACAGTAGCAATTATATAGAGTAATATTGTTTTTCTTAAGTCCTTTGTTTTAAAGTAATGCAATGGCTTAGTTTTAATTCAATAATTAAAAAACTCTTTGTGGCGTTGAAATACATTGCGAAAAAACAGAAAGATGTGCATATAAACAATGATATATAACAGCGGTGGCCAAACTACGACTCTTCGGACCCTTGCTTGCGCTTCTTTGAACCTTTTAAAAAATTGAAAAATTATATGGGAAATCTGAGAATGATTTCATGCGAGAATCTTTCTTTTTTAAAGAACACTATTAATTTGGGATGAAAAGTGGGAAATCTGAAGATGATTCGAAGTAAGGACCTTTTTTTGTCTTTAAACTGAATTGACACTCGTCTTAAGTTTTTTGTACATTTTTTGCAATTCGCCAATTTAGTAGGTAATGTGAGTGGCTTTTTATGCACAATAGCTGTTTCTGGTTTTACTTCTTTTCTTGGTTAGAAACTTTAAGTAATTTGGTGTAAGGCGTTATCCAAACAATTTTGTTTCTTCAAACTTTTTTTTTTTATTGCTGACCGCTAACCACCAATAAAAAGAAACAGCAACAAGTCCTTTCTTTTTCCACTGACTTATGTTCAAAAGCACTGTAGAAAGGGTCGAAAGTTATACAAGCCGTAGAACTCAGTTTGGTTTTTGGTCTAAATGGCTCTTTCAGTGATTAAGGTTGCCGAGCCATGATATAGGCCAACGGTTCCCAACCAGGGAAGAATTTCACCATTTTAGGGGAGGAATTTAACTTAATCCCCACTACTTATAAGTACCACTTTAATACAGGAAATCAGTCAGGTACCGGTAGCTGAATGAAATATTTGAATATTGGTATTGCCAAGCCGTACTGCCCCCTCCCCCCGAATGGTGTTAAGTTGACACCAGACTTGACTCATCCAACTACTTTCAAAAAACAAACAAGAACAAATTTCACATTAATCGAGAGGAAAATTGAACTAAATTGATATTCGAATTCATTAAAACTATGTGAACTAGCAGTCGTGTTTTTTTTTTTAATTGTCATTTCGTTATTTTGTTATTCTCTTGGTATTGTACAGCGATCTCTTGGTATAATGATGCTTGCTTAGTATAGTTTTAATCGCATATCAAGTTTTCTAGGTCATTCTTAGAGTCTTACACAGTTAAACTTGTGGTTGATGCTGGGTATCAAGGGGAGGGGGTAGCTTTTTTGAAAAATTCTTTCCGACAAAAGTTTGATAATCTGGGCTAAAAAATGCGCTGCGATTTCATATATTAATATCCCAGTTAATGAAAATCTCTAAAATGCTAAATTTAAATTAAAAAAAGTACACCGATGTTTTCTAAAATTTATAAAATTAATGATTTATTTTATTTTATTAGTTATAACTTTGCTAAAATTTAAAATGGCTATAGCAGAATTTAAATAGATTTGGGGTTTATGTTTGTGGAAATGTTAGATAAACAATTAGTCAGATATCATTTCATACTTATAAAAATACAGGGTGTCCATAAAGTCCTGCACACATTTAAAATTTTAATATCTCAAAAACGGCATAAGGTAGAAAGTTGAAATTTTCGACAGTGAATTATACCACCATAAAGTTTTTATCCAAAAGGTAAACCAATAGACTACTAGACTAAGCTTGTGCTTTACTCCAGAATGTGCAAGCACAGTTGTGAGAAAACAACGTTTAAAAAACTTAGCGTAATAGGGGAAGAAAAGTACCAAAATGGGCTAAGGGAGGAATGCATTCAAAAAGGTTGGGAACCACTGACATAGGCTAACATCATAACTTCGCTGACCAGTTGTTTGACTATCATCACTTCTTGTTTTGGTTCCACCATGTAAAAAATACAAATAAAAAATTTTTTCTTTTTTTAGAAAAAACTTTATTTTGAGACACTAAAAGATGTCCCCACTTAATACAATGACTATATCTTATAAGACTACTTTGATTTGAACACTAAACAGTGGCCCACCTAGATTGA
This sequence comes from Diplosoma virens, assembly GCA_963680785.1. Classification (NCBI taxonomy): domain Eukaryota; kingdom Metazoa; phylum Chordata; class Ascidiacea; order Aplousobranchia; family Didemnidae; genus Diplosoma; species Diplosoma virens. Next base: position 5,487,795 of record OY796890.1, on the reverse strand, counting down.
ACAACTCTGCCCTAGATGGGAACGGTGCAGCCGCACCGAGTCCACATAAAATACATCAAAAAGCGGCTCCCCCAATACAAGAAATAGCTCTAATTTTTTTTATAGTAGCATCAGTACGTCAATGGCATGTCGAAAATTAAAAAAAATTTTTTTAAAGATAATTTTGTTTTGAAACACGAAAAAATGGCCCTACAAATCAAACGACGCTATTTTTAGAGATGGAAATGCTTTGAATTACTCAACAGTGGCCCTTCTAAATTGAAGACTTTTTTTTTAGGGATCACTTTGTTTTTATACACTAAAAATCACCCCGGTACAATTACGGCCTTCTTTAAGAGTTTGCTGTGCTTTGGAACACTAAATAGTGGCCCCCTGCTTTTCTTGCACCCGGCTCCCTTTGTGAAAGTAGTCACTTTGTCTAGTTGTGCGCTATGTGGATAAACAGTTCTATTGTTTAAACCAATGTTCTTACAGGTGGTCGATTGAAGCATTTAATGGGTAGAATGGGTTTGTTAAATAAAAGTTAGAGTTTACTCGAGCAATAAAGCGACAGTGACCAAGTTTTCAAAAATGCATAGCTATCAAAGTGAACACCTCTTTTACTTTTTACTTACTTCCTCTCTTATATAATGTCAGAAAACATAATTTCTTGTAAGTGGAGATAAAAAAAGCAAATATTGAAGTTAAGTATATTATCGCGTGTACTTGATAAGAAAGTTGATGAAATATTTTTACTAGTTTTGAAGCCTACGTACAGAAGCGTTTGTCCGAGCCTAGATTTTTTAATCACTGAAGCACGCTTTTGCCGCTTGCTAATTAGGCCTACCGCTGGCTGAATCTTTTTTAACCAGAATAAAGATTTTAAGTTTCAAGGCTTAAACTATTGTTTTGCAGGCCTAAGCGCTTTAACATTTATGTCAGTGCTGAAAATTCAATAGATTTTTATTATTCATTCAACTTTTTGTTTGAATTTACCAAAAAGGTGGCAATTTAAGTTTTATATTTCTTATTTTTGAGTTTAGAAAAGGGTCATGTTAATTTTGGTCAACGGTAATTCTCATTCTAGTTATTAATATGTAAAAAGGTTCCGGAAGTGAGGAAGAGTGAAAAGGTCAGGGAAACTTCTTGCCCTTTTGACTCCTTCAAATTGCTCTCTGCTTTGTTTTTGAAAAGAAAGAATGCAGGTGAGAAGATACAAAAAGATTTGGAAACTTGACCAAAATTTCAGATCGATTGAAGCTGAAGGCTTTTATTTTGGTTTTTATCTTCACCTTAAATTTAGGACGATTTTTTTCTTTTGAGTTCAACTTTAGTGCTTCAGTTCTTAATGTTGAAGTCGTCACACATACCAAGATTGTTTAACAGAACCATCACGTAATAGGTTATGCAATCCTCATGTGCAGTAGCAGCTGGCAAGTAAAAAACGAAGAGGTGCCGCAATCAGGGGCACCAAAAACTTTTGAATGGGAAAGGCAAAGTTTAAACAAGGGCACTTTTTGTGGTCGAAATCACACTCCTAACAAACGCAAATTTTAGCTTTGAAGAAATTTATGCTAAAAAATGTAAAGACCAAAAAGAAATAAATGCAAACGTCTTCACTTTTCGGCCAGGGTGTTTCATTTTCTTGGCCAGCAAGTATTTTTGTTGAATTATATTGTTGAATATTTAAAACTCACAAAGGTGGAACTTTCTTATCGCATATGAAGATATTTTCTATTTTATCGGCCTTCACTCGAAACTAAAAAAAATCACACACTTTCAAGCGAAGAAAAAATATAACCTACCGAATCAATTATATATCTTAACTGGAAAAACATAACTGGGAAGCTTTTTATACCATACAAGCTGAAGCTTGTGATGTCTGCCCAGACAAAAGTTCTTGATCGATCATGTTGTCTCCAAAAATTAAGTCTACACAAAAAAGTTTTCACATCAATTCAAAGCTTATTTTATCATCGAATAATAATGTAAATGTAATTTTTAAATCTTCAGTGGAATTTTGAAGAACAGGTACAGAACCAAAGGTAAGTTTACATTTTCTAAAAGAAAATCTATCTTTTGGCCCATTGATTTAATTTAAATACCGTATTTTGACATAGTTCTGTTTTTGCTTTTTTTTGCACCCTGGTGTTCTGATTGTGTTTGCTTTCTAAACTCTTTATGGGATTTTGGTTAACCTATAATAACAAACGAAGTAGCCAAAAACGCTTTACACGGTGACTTTTATCATCGCTTCTTTTTTTAAATGCAATCTATCAAAGTTACAAATATATGATCAAATCAAAAGAAAAATTTGTATTTCTATTAGACGTTCATTTGTTCTCAACGCGATGCCTGGCAAAATTTTGCTGGGGCATGGAAACTCAATACATCACGTACCAATTTTGCTGAAAAAATAGAAGGGGCCACTAACAGCTTTTGGGGCGATAATGAAGAAATCTGAAGATCTATATTCATATCTTTGAAGATATTTATTAGCATATAAAAACATCACCAAATTTATGCACTAAAAAATTGAAACTCCCCACTCGCGTCGACCGACGCATCCCGGAATGTTTCTAACATTGCAAAAGGATCAGCAGTAATATACGGGTGGGGAGTGAAATTTATCTGGCGTTCGTTGTAGTACACTGTCGCACCGACATATAGGTGGACAGCATTTTATTAATTTTATTATTGAAATTACTGTTGCAACCGCAACAAGTTTTCTCTTTAGGATAATATGACTTTAAAACATCTAAAAAAAATATCAAGTTTTAAGCTATAACACCCCAATAATATATAAAAAAAACATACAAGAGCACAATTAACTGGACAATGTAGCCGAAATTATTCTGCTAACTATAAAAAGATGAGTATAAGGCAGTGCTTCTCAACCTTTATTTGTGGCGACCCAAATATGAAGTTTATATTAATAGTGAAGATTCGGCGACCCTATTTTCAAAACTACATAGCACACAACTTTTAGTAAGCATAAAATTCAGGCACATGGATAGAAAACGACGTAACACAAACACAAATTTCGAATTTAATTAATGTGAGCCTTGACTTTGTATTGTTTCAACAACTTTGTCAAAATTTGGAGCAATCTTGCTCAGTGCCAATCTCATGTCATTTTCAGGCTGAAGACAATTTCTTGTCTTTGTTTTGATGTGAGTAAGCGCAGAAAACCCACTCTCACACAAGCAGGTAGTAACAAATGGCAAGAGAGCTTTAAGGGCGTGTGTGCCAACAATACTCTTTTCATGCTTGACTTTCGTCCAAAAGTGACCAAGTGTTTCTTTCTTAAAACAATTTATCAATACATTGTCGCACTGAATGTCAATAAACTCTTCTTGGAATCCAACAATACTTTGGTAGCTTTCAGGCAGGGTATCAACATCAATAGCAAATGGGTTAAGCACCCATTCCAAATCGTTTGCATTTTTAGGGATAATCAAATTAAATTCTTGTATCAGTGAAGTCAAATGCCTTTCTATGACAATCTGGACATCATCAAAGCACAACTCCTCCATATCTTCCAGAAACTGATTGAAAATAGGAAAAGATGCTGTTTTCTGGGTCGCAATCTTCTTCTTCCACAACTTCAGCTTTGCTGTAAAAGCAATCAATTTTTCAGAAACATCGACCAACATTATATTTGGTCCTTGCAAAGATACATTCAATATGTTCAGCTGAGAAAACATATCGGAAAGATACGCCACAAACAATAGCCACTTTTGATCAGCAAACTTTTCTGCCAAGCTATGCTTCTTGTTTATCAAAAATTCCTTCACCTCCTTGCGCAGAGTGACAAATCTCTCCAGTACTTTGCCACGAGACAACCATCTCACATCAGAAAAGTACAACAGATGTCTGTATTCCGCATTGAAATCTTCGCATAGTTTTTCAAACAGTCGTGAGTTCAGAGACTTGGCCTTTATGAAGTTGACGATATGGATTACATCCTGCATGACAGTCCCCAATTCGGCTGAAAGCCTACAAGATGCTAAATTTTCTCGATGTATGAAACAGTGACTGATAAGAACAGTAGGATTAATTTCTTTCACACGAGCAGTAAAAACTTTGCGGGATCCCAGCATAGCTGGAGCTCCATCACTGCAAATACTGGAGCAATTTCTCCACTCCAACCCCTCTTTATTCATAAATGAGTCGACCAAAGCAAACATGTCTTCGCCTCGCGTTGTTGTTTCCAAAGCTTTGCAGAATAGAAATTCTTCTTCCAAAGTGTTTTCACCAAGGTAACGGACATAAACAAGTAATTGGGCATCATCACTGATATCAGTACTTTCATCAATTTGCAAGCTAAACTCCCGACCTTTCTTTATAGAAGAAATTAACTGTTCCTTGATATTTGCTGATATGGAAGCAATGCGCCTATGAACTGTATCATTAGACAACGGAACTATATCTAACTTCTTTGCTACGTCATCACCGCACATTATGCGCACCATGTCAATGGCTGCTGGCTTTACCAAATTCTCTCCTATTGCATGAGCTTTTTTAGAACGTGCAATGTGCCAAGCAACTACACAGGACGCCATAGTTGCTTGCTTCAAAGTACATATGAAATTATTACTGACGGAATCCAATCTTTGCCTTTTCAAGTTTTGTTCTCTTATCTCAAAAAACTTCCGATTTTTATCGGAAAGTTGACTGTGCTTAGTATTCAAATGCCGCTTCAGCTTATTGTCTTTGAGGGATTCATTACTCAGTACTTCATTACAAATCACACATTGTGGCTTGACAATACCTTTATCAATTAGGCATGTAAATCCATAATTTAAATATTTGGGGTTATACTTTCTCTTTGTTGCCATTGCTAAAACTGAAAACGAAACAAACAGAGCTCAAGTTAAAGTAATTATTATTTAGTCACACATGACTAATTGACTAATTCGTCTCCAACTGTTGCCTACCCTCTGCTTGAAAATTTGCGCAAATTAAGGCGCGTTTACAGCCGTTTACAGTACTTTTTTTTTTCAGCGCGAGCTTGGTTTGTTTTATTGACGCTCAAATCCACTCATGTTTTCGAGAAAAAATGAGTGGATTTGAGCGTCAATAAAACAAACCAAGCTCGCGCTGAAAAAAAAAAGTACTGTAAACGGCTGTAAACGCGCCTTTAGAATGCGTGTGGCGGAATGCGTAAGTGAATGAGCATGAGCGCGCACCTTGTGAAAAGTTGTGTGTTCTCTGCGTTTTACCACAAAATCGGCGTGAGAAACCTGCTGTGGTGTAATTTCAATAGTGGAGATTACGAAAACTGAAATAGTGGTAGACAGTTTTAACTTTGCTCAATACACAATATATTTTTTATCACCACATCTTTTACGGCGACCCAGCCAAATTAAACCGCGACCCAGGGGTTGAGAAGCACTGGTATAAGGAATCACTCCTAACTCTGCCACCGCTTTAACCCATTAATTCCCAAGCATAGGCCAAAGAATATTTTTGTAATTTTTTTTAGCTTATTTTGTTTCTTTCCCACAACTGATCACTTTTGACCAAAAAAGTTTTGAATTTTTTTGTTTGTTTTTTGTAAAATTACTTGTTCCATTTTCGGAACATTGGGAAGTTCCGACTATGCTATTTGCTGTGTTTCGCTTGGTAACCCAATATTCGTTTATTGGGTCATTTCTTGTGTCGGAACATATTGGAATCAAACCTAACGTTATCTCCTACACCGGAATTATCAAAACACTCATTTTATGAAATTTATGTAATTTTCAACAGATAAGAATAGCGTAGAAACAAATATTGCAGTGCAGAGATATTTCAAAAAGTACATAAAAATAAATGTTTGTAGCTTTGCAAACTTTATACATGTTTGTCATGGAAAATCACGGAGCACTTTTTGTGAAGCAAAACCTCGCACTGGTTGCACATGGTTATTGTATTTTTTTTGCATAGCTTGCAACATCCCTGTTTTCCAGCGGATACGCAAATATGCACAGACCCTGAGAATCTAATACTGTCTACCGAATAATAAATTGAATGAATAAATGAATTGAATACCGGCATTCAGCTGGGTCTTGGTCCACATGATTTGTCTGGTACTCTCCCAAGTAAATTTCGCACTATTTCTCTTCGGAACTAAAGGTGATTCATGGTCCCACCAATCTTTTTATGTAGTCTCCAAGCAGCAACAACGGACATATTTAAAAAGTTTTGCTACGCAGTCGGGGTCGGTATTCACTAAGAAAGCGATCAAGGAGATCGACTCCACCCATGTATTTCTTGTAGCTTCCACCATTTGGGGCTGCGTTATATTTATTTTGCTTTTCTTTGCGTCACTCCACCTTCGAACCGTATTTGTGGGCTCTGTACCTTCAAAATTGCTCACAATGCAGACTGGCTTGTTGTCATTCCATTGACGCAAGACACCTCTCCATCGCTGTAGGTTTCAAATACTCCGCGCTCGTTCTTCATTACTGCTGGAAGAGTCAGGGCAGTTTTGTGTTCTGTTCTGGCAAATAGTTCCGGTACATCGTAAGCTCTTTCTTGCCAAATCTCTGCAAAGGGTTGTTGAACTAAAAAAATTGTTAAAAAAGATTGCATGGTTTGAATAATTTTCGAGTACTACAGTTAGTTTATTTACAACTCGCTCTCCTAAAGGCTCACTTGAAGACATATCTTTGCCTGTGTATACATCAAAACTGAACGGATAGCCTTGGGCAGATGCAAGAAACCATATCTTCATACCAAATTTCACTGGCTTATTTCGCATATACATTTTGGTGGAAAAATGCCCATAGTAAGGAACCATTTGCTCATCAATGAACAAGTGTTCTGAAAAAACTCCAAACCGAAGAAAATTTCTTTGCATGAGGTTTAGATACGTTCTGACCTTTGCAAGTTTGTCATCCTGCTGTAGGTTATTGTTGACAGCAAGATGAAAATATCGTTTTATTTCTTGAAACCTGTTTCGTGATATCTTTTTCTTTACAATGTTTACGCCAACATCTTCATCATTGCACCAGTATAGATGCTCCTGAGGAAGGGTGTGATAACCACTCAATAAAGCAGTGCCAACGAAAGCATCCAAATCAGATTGCGGCAAATAAAATTTGTGATTTAGCTTTTGTTTTGCGTATCTTTCGGACTCTCTTTTTGCTAGATTATTTACATCTTCATCAAAATATAGCCGAAACAACTGAAAAGCAGAGAGTTCGATTAATTCTGGGTTGGTTTCTCTCTTCATTACAGTAGACATTTTTGTGTATTGTGCATTGTTAGTCATTTTAACAGTTTTGTTTACTGTGCATTGATTGTACGCGTCTTCTTTGTCCGAAAAACTCTACTAGACATTGTGTGTCAATTGTATAGTCGCCACTTCCCAATGTTCCAAAAGTGGAACATCACAATACATTATAAAAAACAGAATTTTATTTTCATTTGCCTGGCCTGAAAAAATTTTCGTTTATTCAGTGACACATAATCAGCTAGAAAATGTCTCCGAAACGCATTTTGAATTTGCGTGTGCTTTGCGAGACGAAATAAAGTAACGCAAGCTAATTACGTCAAAAATGCGGCAAACTTTGACCTCTTAATCAGCTTACATCTATTATTTCCAAAAAAGCTAAAATGCTTATTATGTTGTACCACCCTTCTACTTTACAAATATAATAAAAAAGAACTTGAAACTTTAGCTTAAACATGTCAAAATAACCGTTGAAAAAATGTTCCACTTTTGGAACATTGGGAGGTAATGGGTTAATGAATATAACCAAAATCACTTTTAGCCTGCAATAAGTTCAATTGATCGAGAAAATGCACACACAGGGGTAATTTGACCTCTTTCCATCGAGGCAAATGACACATTACTGTGCAAAAGTACAAAGACTCATTCGATACATAAATTCATATATAAAATCAGTCAAAGTTCAATGGGCCAAATATTTAATATAAAAATTAAAAACTTAAAACTATTTGATAGTATTTGAATAAAGAAACTAATGATGACTTTTAAAGGTCGAAATCAATTTTTTGTTATAAGTTAGTTAATTTTAGTTTTTAATTTCTATATTAAATATTTGGCCCATTGTACTTTGACTGCTCTTACTAACAAATTTGTGAATCGCAATTTAACCAGTTAAATAAAATCGTCAATTTGACTTTGCTGAAAAGGGAAACAGATTTCTGTTAAAAGACTTTTTACAAGACTCATTCGATTGTGACCAATATCACATTGGTACTTCGCTGTTTATGACCGCATTGAGCTAATTTTCAATAACCAGGACAATTACTGGTGAAAATTGACTTGGTAAAGTAGAAACAGTCCTTTGCTTGCCATAAAACTAACGAACTTCTAATAAGTATTAGTTAATTAGTAGCATTTTTGATTACATCATCATCATCATCATTATTGGAAGAGGCATTTACCCCTGGTCAGTTGTTTTCGGCTAAACAAAAACTGAAAGCTGTAGCATGGCTTTTTGCCTGGTTGTGACAGAACATGCAAAAAAACTCGTTATGAAAAAAACTTTTCACTTAGTGCTAGTGATCTCTGCTATTTTCTCGGTTATTTTTGAAAATTAATGACAGTTCAAATTTAGTTCCAGTATTTTCTTTAAAGCAGGCATTTAAAAAATTATTGTTTTTAAACGGTAAAATTAATATTGGCAACAGTAAGGCTATGAAGAATATCTTGTAGCCTAAGAAATACCTATACTTCTAAGACAAGGGTCTCAAACACACGCGGCCTGCAGGCTGCCACGCACTTTATATTTTTAAATAAATACGGTACTGTTTTTTAAGTGTCTCATATTTTTATTTGTTTGTGGGTGACATTGGTAACAAATGTTACTGATCGTTATTTGACATGTAGTTTTCTTTCTCAGAACTTACTAACAGTTGGAGGCCATTTCTAAACTGTATTTTCTTCCAGCTTGCGCTGCCGCACTATTAGTTTGTTTTGCTTTGTTTGATCTTGCACAGTCTCACGCAGAGGGAGTCTGTATTTGTCTTTGTTATCGCTATTAAAACGGGTGTTGCTATCATATTTAAATTAAACCTTAAACTCGTTTGATTTTTATTAGGAAACATACATGATTTATCTTCCAAATGTTTAAATCAATGATGACAATCATGTTTAAACCAAGTATTTAAAGTCGTTAATTTAAACGGTAAGAAACATACATGATTTTTCTTCGAAATAGCTTTGAAATAGCTTTCTTCGAAAAGCGGCAGAGCAAAGCGATTGAACGAACTTCTAAAAGTTTTTTCGGCGATAAGCAACGGGCAAACATTCAACATCGGATCGGTTAATGACTTTGGGACGAGCGTTAATAAGCCAGCTTTCGGCCGTCAGACTTCTATGAAAGCTTACCTTGCATTTCGACACTCAAGCTTTGTTTCAATCAATATTTCAATATGGTCAGATTCTTCCGGTAGATCGAACTTCCTTAAGACCTGATCGCTAGGAATGCATTCTTTATATGGAAGCACAGTGTCAATAAACGATATTTGGTTTAATTCTACAATCTTTGCTTTATCGTACCTAAGGCGTAGCGTTTGTTTCATGCAAGGGTATCTTTCTGCCGCTTTTTCAAGAAACTGAATGTTTATCTCATCTTTTGGTTTCCAGCCAAACAATTTTTCTGCTAATTCCCGAGTGCAGAGGCTTGTATCGGCGCCCGTATCTACAAGAGCATAAAATGAAATATCGGCCGCTTGTTCGTCTGCATCATTTCTCACAGCTGTTAATGCTATCAAAGGGACGGACGCATTGCATTCCGAGTTTTTCACTTCTCTTTTCTTATTTGTTCTAGCCGTGTTTATATGCCCACTTGAATGCGTTAAGCTTTCAGACATGATTTCTCTGTCTGCCATGCTCGTATGAGCTGCCTTTCTAGAATGGCTTTCTCTCTGGTCATTAACTTCTAAATGCAGCAGCGGCGAGTGCGCTCCTTGACATTTTTCGCACCTTTTCTTGTTTGTACAGCTCCTAGCGTAATGTTTCTGCAAACAATAATAGCACAGGTCGTGCGCTCTTACAAGTTCTCGCCTTTCTTTGATCGTTTTATTTAAGAATTGCCTGCAGTCTATAGTTTTGTGTTGCGCCAGGGGATGAACGACGCAATTTGATTCGTTGCATGCCTTTCTAAGATTCTGAGAGACTACGTTATGCGCGTCATTTTTGGGTAAGCTGCGATTGGTTTCTTTAATAGCCACCTGCAAGTTATTGGCCCTGGCCTTTGTTTGTTTTCTTTCAAAGTACGACTTTCTGTGAGCCTTGCTGGTCTCATCTTCGTCAATGATGGCTGAAATATCGTAAGAGTGACTTTCCCTGAATTGTAAATTGCAAATTTGTCTATTTATAAATTCAAGAACAACTTCAAACGTCCATTGTCTGCAGTCTCTATATTCTTGTGCAAATTGGGCTTGTAAAGCTGGATTAAAACAATCTACGATTCTAAACAATAATTTTGGTCTTGAGAGCTCTGCTGCCATGCTTATAGACAGGGCTGCCATCGATATGAACCCCAAAATAAGGACGACAGGAAAACATAATAAGATAACAAACAATGGAAAGTAATGAACAAAATGTATTTATGCTGGTGCGACTTATATCTAATCATACTTCAGTGCCATTTGAATGATTCAATTATTTCCGTTAGTTCCAGAAACAATGCAGTTGTTTTTTGCAAAAGTAGGATTGGTTTCTTAAACAACAAGAGAGCACTGTGGAGGAACGTTACGACGACTCGCCTGATTTAAAGAAATCCATTAAGATTCGTGGTGGATGTTTGAGCAACAGAAAATGAGCTTTGAGTGGCTCCCAGAGATCGATCACCCTCTCAAGGACAGAATCTAGTGTAATCCATCTGGTCGGAGTGTGAGTGGGCAAAGTTGAGTAGTTATGAAGTTTTTCGCAAAACTGCTTGAGGCTCACTGCTCTACTGGTTTGACTTTTGAAATGGCTGCAAATTTTCATAACGATTGTCTCTATATCAACTGTCAAGCGATCTGATCCCTTCTCGGCTGCATTGCGCAAAATATGTGCAGGGCATCCCACTGGAAAAAGTTGAGTCGCTCGCTGTTTGAGTCGATAGAATAAGTTATTTTGTCCACTCAGCTGCGAAACGCCCTAAGTTTACGGGTGCGTTGTCGGCACAAAAAGATGTCAGTAGTTTTAGATCTAGATTTATTGTGAGGTCTCACTTGGCATTGATCGCAAGTTAATAAGACGTACGAGTGCACATCAACTTTGGCGTTGAAAGATCTGATGACCAGAGAAAATTTTAACTGATTGTGATTTTAACTTTTTAACTGATTCTAATTTGAAGCATCTACTGAAACTGAGAAAGGCTGTGTTCCTAGTTCAGACAATAACATTTTTTGAGGATAAGGACTTAAAACTCTAATGATGATGCTTTTAGTTTTCGTTCTGGCCGAGGCAAATTTTTGGCAATGTCAGAGTCAGTGAAGAGTGTTTTGAATAAATGTGACGTACAGTCGTTGGAGAGAAATGACTGCTGATGCTTCACAGTATGGAAAGCCCAGGTACCTTCTGCAGCAGCTGTTTCGTAGTCCAGATTAGTTGGTGCAGATTGGCTCTTAAAAAAGGCTTTTACAGATTGGTTTTGACTTAGTTTGTCGAGAAAATTTCTTGTGCTTTTGAGTTGTATTGTGTGCAGAAATAGCTGCTTTACCCATGGCTTCCAAATTAATGTCACCCTTACGAAAGCTGCAGTGCGCAAAACACTAGCCCTTTCAGCTTCTTTTAACGTTGTTGAATTCTTTCTCATACTCATCACGATAAGAGTTTTTGCGTTTACTAATTTTATCTCTTGTAAAATTCCAGATCTAAACGAAATTTATATTCGTGTTTAGTCTAAAAACACTGATTCTCAACTAGTATGAAGTCGAATTTAATACAAGCTGAAATGCTTGGAGAAAAGACAATCGCTCAAAACTTCAGAAACTAAATCAGTAGGCTAAAGTAGGCTACTGCTAAATTATCAAATCTATCAGATCTTAAATAATACTACTAGTTAACTGAAAAGTTCTGATTAACTACTGTATTCTAATTCCAGTTAAATGGACTGATTTTGATGTCATTAAGGAAATTAATTTTGCTGGTGTTACGTCATAAATGCACATAACAAAAAACTTGAAAGCCAAGCAACAAATTAAGTTAACAACAAATTAAGCAACAAATTAAGGTGTTGCTTTCTACTGTTTTATACTTTCACTTTCTGATTATCTTATGCATGTTTTAACGTCTGACGTTGCACTGCTTCTTTCTTTTCTAGATCTTTTTAATATTTATAATTTTTTGTGTTGATGTGTTAATAATAATCGAGAATAAAATGAATGAATGAATGAATGAATGAATGGAATCATTCGAATTGACCAATCGAAGTGCTCGGTATGAGAACCTCTAACCCTAAAATAAAACAAAAATAAGGACACAACTTAAAATAAGGACATTTCTTAGAAATAAGGACAAAAATATTTTCTAAGACACAGACCTTCAAAAAAAGGACAAATCTTAGAAATAAGGACGTTATGGCAGCCCTGCTTATAGACGATGCTACGCTTTCCAGATTACGCAGTTTTGTCCGGTAGCACTGTAAAGCTGACACTTTGCTTAGCAGGGATCCTGTTTGCCATTTAATTTCCTGAATTGCGTTTTCTAGTAATCCTCTAGGATCTCCATATAACTCTTCAAGAATTTCCCATATGCGATCTAAAGCCTCTCGCGGATTTCTCATCACCCATGCACTTTTGATGTGTTCATACACTGCGTCTGTAACCGAATTTGCTATCTTTTGTAGCAAAGAATATGGCTCTGATTCCCACAGCAAGCTATAGTCGCGAAGGAGTTGCTGTCTAAACATTGGGTAATCAGATCTCTTTCCCGAAAATCTACGGTTGGCCTCACCATTTCCTACTTCGTACATTCGGGAGTACCTAGCATACAATCTCTCTTCCAAGTTACCTCTCTCATATTCCCCCCAAGACGGTCTGTATCTGTTGGCTTCAAATAATTGTTCATCTGTTTTCCATGGATAGCTGAGGCCGTTTATGTGCCTTTCTTCAGGTTTGCTTCACTGAGGGTGATCGCCGATCCTACGGTAAGCACCGACGTCTGGTTTGAAATTATCCCTGTATAGAGACTGGCGGTGTTCAGCCTGGGCTTGGTCGAACTCATTTAGCTCTAGCTTATTTATCGGATGCTCACCTTCCGTTGTTACTCTTTGCTTCAGAGGTTGCGACTTTGGATGATCTACGGGTGCCTGTCTCCTTTCAGCTGACTCTTGTTGGGCCCTATAGCAATTCCCAAGCCTTTCGTCCACCAAGTAGTCATTCTTCTTTGTTTCCGTCACGACCGGTGTGACTGAGGGCAAGCTTATTCTTTCCGTAGTACTTATCCCTTTCAACCTCTGCTGTGTTAGCTCTGGATTTCCTTTAGTCGGCATCCCGGTGATGCCACCATCCAGCGTAACTTTCTTGAGCGCGTCTCTACGAGTAGGCCTTTCCTCATCCTTGAGACCTATCAAGGAGTCTTTAGTCTCTTCCTCATCCGACGACAGCATTTCTAGGGTTTCCTTTTCTATTCCCTGTTTGTTTAACTTTGCTGAACGTAGAGCGCTATAAGCTTCTGCCTTCCTTGACTGATTTTCCATGATTGAACTATTTACGGAGAATGATTTTCCATGATTGAACTATTTACGGAGGATTCACATCTTTCCGCTATACTCGCCTTAGCCTTTTCGTGATATTTTTTAAGCCTTTCTTTAATCAAAGGATTATATTGTGATAGTAGCTTTCGTATTCTAGGCAGGGCTGGCACTGAAACACCTTCTAATTCCTTAGCACTTGCCTTTTCGATCCATGAGTATAGCGCATTAAGATAAACATCGTGTGCTCGCGTGACGTATTCAAAGACCGCATTTACGACGTCAAGCTCATTGTTATCCTCGCTGTAAGCGTACTCGCGCAAGGTAATCTGCATCACTGTCAGTTCTTGCGAGTACCTAAATAAATGCCGATGACTTATCAGTTGCGGTGTGCTTGGATGGTCTACCCATGCTGTCCGAATTTCATCTAAGGCAGCACCTACTGCTTCGTCGTTTTGATTTCTATTAACAATTATACGGTTTTCCGAGCCCTCATTAACTTCCGTATTCTCTACAGTGCTCAAGTTCATTTTGTGGAGTTTACAATTGCTTAAATTATTAATTGCTAAAATACAGCTAAGCCGCTTAATGTATCGTGATAACAAATATTATGCTAATGAGTGACCGATACAATGAAACGATAAACTATTTAATTTTAAATTAAGCGGAATTATAAGAGAGTTGCTCTACTTAAAGGGATTATCGTAAATGAATCACAAAATCCGGGGAATACCCTTCCTTAATTACAAATGTCAACGCCTCCCGCTAATGTCTCACGTGACCAGCGACTAACCAAGCGCAGCACCAACAAGCCAACGTCGACAAAAACAAGAAAGGCACTAACGTGAATCTCCGTCTGGCTCGGCGTTCTTCAGTCGCACCAACAACCGCGTCGACCTTCAATCCCGATCTTGGCCGACAATTCTCCGTAGGATGGACAATTGGATAGAATGGTTTCTTGACGCTTCTTCCAGTATAAGCGTGCTTGTCGAATTTAATAAATATCACAGCAGTTACTCAACTTTTCTTACGTGAAGAAATTATTTATCTGCAATCTTATTCAAATAGAATCCGAACTTTAATGTTAGTTAATTCTTCCCAGTTGAAGAATTCAATGTGCGATCCTCCCAGACGAGAATCGAATTTAATGTTAGGTAATTCTTCCCAGTTGAAGAATTCAATATGCGATCCTCCCACACGAGAATCGAATTTAATGTCACTTAATTCTTCCTAGGTGAAGAATTCAATGTGCGATCCTCCCGCACAAGAAAATTGAATTTAATGTAAGCTCGTCCCTTGAAACGCTTTTGAAGTTTCGAGTGATTCTACTCAAAAAGACTTAGGGAGAATTTTAACACCGAATCTTCAAGCAATCAGAGTACTTCAATCAAATAATGTATTTAATTTTATTACGTCAGAAAGCCAATTAAAGATTTAAAGGAGGGTTAAATTCAATTATTCCACTGTCTACATAAACTCAATAAAAATTACTATAATTTATAATTGCCACATTATGCCGCGCACGTTAACTTACTAACTAATAGTTATTTTACTTATTTTACATATTCTGGATTGCTTATCACGCATTACTTCGTCGCTCCTAGCCACGACCAAAGTAAGACACCGGTTTCAAATTATGGCCTTTATAGCAATGAGTCACATGGGGTCCCATGATTTTTGGTCATGTGTGCCTCGTGCGGTCTTGTGACCATTGCGCGATCCGTGACAGTGACTAGTCAAGATTTATAGGTCGAATCGTAAGTCGTCGTGGCAAATTCTAAAAGCCAATTAAATTGCCAGTTCACGTAACAGGAACGTTAGTACCTTTAGGGCCAAGAAAGTTGGTAAGTTTCAAAACGCAACATGATCGTTATTTTTCAAAATTATGCAAAATACGGCACGAATCTAAATGCACAGATGGGGTAATAACTACATTTACGAAATTTTTTGACCATTTTACTGGATATGCGAAACAATATGAATGAATAGCATTGTACAAAGCAGTTATTTTGACAATGTGTGTTCAAGTTTATTTCTTGTGATACAATTTACTGCACAGTCTGTGTAACCTTTTTCCACATTTGACACAGCACAATCTGGTATTTTTTTTACACAGCGCCTTGCGACACTGATTCAAGATTGTGATTTATTCCGTCAAACCTCACAGCTTTGCTTGGCGGAGCTGTCCGTCCACCAAGACGTTTTCTGGGGCATTCCACTTTTATGAGTGCTCTTGCGATTTCTCTTCTGAACACAATGTGACTCACGCCGTCCGAGTTGATGTGATTATAGAACTTGAAAGCAGCCACAACAGAAAGATTTGCTATATGGGAGAATAAGTTCCACCACCATTTTTTGGAACGAAGTCGTGGTCTGTACGACGACAACAACTTATCGCACACGTCAATGCCTCCCATTCCTTGATTGTAGATTTTGATGAGGAAAGGTTGGTCAACAATCTTCTTCTGCTCGTTTTTCACCCTTTCCACTTTTTGAATAGGGTTTACACCACAGTAATTACTTGCGACAGTAACTGGGCAGTTGTCGTTCCACTTTACACAAACAACTGAGCCGTCTGATCGGAAATCGAACGTGCCTCTGGGTAGGGACGGTATAACTAAACGGGATTGCTAAGTGTTTTTTGAAGTGTACAACTGTAGTGCTGTTTTTTGAAGTTGTAAAATTACAGGTTTTCACTAGAACTTTTTTAATAAATTAATTAATAAATATATATTGCAAGATGAATTACGTAGTTGGATGATGAAAGTGTTCAGAATAAAATGCAGACTACGTCACAAATCGTCATACATACGTCACAATGAGCACAGTGGATCAAATTTCTTGGCTTAAACTTTAAAATTTTCGATTAACTAATCAGCAAATCAAATCGCTTAAAACCAAAAATTTAAACACGAGCAGTAGCAGAATGAAAACACGTATTAGTATTCCAATGACAAGAGATCTGAATGACTGCAAAAGAGCGACATTTCTGATCAGACTTTAAATTCAAACACCAATAAGCAAACAAAAATTCAATTGACTAACATAAATAATAGTAGGATTTCACGGAGGGAGCGAGATGGTGTAGACAAGGCACTGAATGCAAATTATCACAATGCAATAATACGTATCATTGATCGCTTGAACTTTTTCTGTACACTGTACACATGCAGCATAACCTTACAGTAAAACAAATTCAGATTAACACAAACAATCGAAGTTATTGAAAGTAATGCAGCAAAAAAAAACTTTCAACACTTTTTTAATGTTGTAAGAAAAGACTTTTTATGGCTTTTTGATAACATTAACCACATTTTACCTGTTGCAAACATGATTATCAGCAGAAACAGCAACAACTAAAAACAGATTATTTAATGCAGACATGACCAAATCAAACCACTTCCGAAGCAGCGCAGTGCTCAGTTTATGGATTGGAATCAGACAGACAATATCTTTATATTTCCCCTTGACAGACTGAATCATAAATGTTAAAACTGTTTTTGCAGAAGCTCCTTCTGTTACACCAATAAAAAAACCATTGGTATACTCCACACGTTGTGCTGTGTACACTTCGTCTAACATCAGCACAACAATATGTTCTTGTTCAGGCACTTCTGCTACTCGATTCTCAAATAATTGGTGTCTAGTGAGCCACCTTGTACTGTCATACCCAAAGAAAGTTTTCGAAGAGAAGAAATTGAAGGTAAAACCAGTAAACTTCTCAACATTTTGTACAATGATGAACTGGTTAGCTGCCACAAAAAAGCAGTAGTAATTAAACTAGAAGAATACCGTCTTCAATGTTTGGATATATTCACTAAAGATAGCTGCTTAACAACGAATTTTACTAAAGCCAAGGAAGATTCACTTGACGTGTTATGTGACCCCAATGCTACGTATTCCAAAAAAACTCAAGAGCTAAAGAAAGATAAGCAGAGCTTTTATCTGATTCATAAGAATCTGCACACAATGCTTTGCATAAAGCAAGAATATTTAATAATTGCGATATATTTGTCAATTTGTTTGAAGTAATTAAGTGTTGATAAACTGTAAATGGTACTTTTTTAGAACCAACAAAAAGGTTAAGATCCAAATTTGCAGCACTTTAACTGAAGCTGATAGCTGAGGTGAGCTAAAATCATCTGCTGAAATATTTACAACATAAACAAGTATAATTTGCGTTTTCTGTACAATACTTATGAAACCACTTGGTAAAGTTTCACTAAGTAGCTTTTCTTTTAATGATGACAAATCAGAAATGTTTTCTTCTTGAAACATTTGCTTACAGTTTTCTAAAATTGAATTATTTTCTTTGCCAAGTCTAGAAAAAGCAGATGAGCAAGCTGTAGTACGAGGAGCAGAAGTATTTGTTGACAAATACTTAGGTAGATGTGGAAAAATATGTGGCACTGCATTTGGTTTTAAACGAGCTTGTTTCAGAGCTTTTGAATTGCGTTTGTTGTGACGCCGTGAGTTTCCATCTGTTGAATCTGTTATAAAATCATTTTTTTCAAAGTGAAGAGCACATATTGTAGTAGAATCATTTACAGCCCAGTTTTTTCAAGGTATAGCACTAATCCATTTCTATTTTAACGTTGGACCTTTTGGGAAATGGAAAACAGATATTTTATTTAAAGTTTTGTGATCTGTATCCTGTTTTGCATTCAGGAGCACAACAGCAAAACCGCATGTCTGATACAAATCAATTGATGTCAACTATTAATTACAATTTATTTTTATTTATTCAAACATATATTTATACATGTATTTTGTATTATATAAATAACAACATAACTGGAAAAAAACGATTTTTAATCATAACACTTGCTTTGAAAAATGTTTAATTAAGACAAGCAGTGGTGAAAGTAGAAAATTTTTCTTACCGGTACTATGCATGCCAGAAGCTCATAACAGTGGTGGAAGTAAAATAATTTTTTTGTGGTTGCTGATCAAAAGAGGCAAATGGGTCTTAGACATCCACTTATCCAGTCACGAAATCCTAAACGCCTTAATTATACCTAACACTTTAAATTTTAACGAACTATAAAATATTAGATAATCCGAGAATGGCTAAAATCCAAATAACTAATTGTTTCTGGATTAGAATGAATCGCTAATCTGAGACTCGAAACAATGTCCTGTAGTACTGTTGTCTGCAAATTGGAGAGTAAAAGGTTTTCCAGAGAACTATATTGACACGATTTGAAATAGCCTATTTTGGGGGATAAGTACAAAAGATCCCCAAAACCGAAGTTACTTTTGGCTCATTATTGTAAGTTTGCAACCATTAACATAACGATACATTTTCAACCAAGCACATAACCACATAATCCAAATCAAACACTCAATTATTTAAAAACTTTCCATAAAGGTTCATAGTAGTTAGCCTTTTTCAAGTTTTGTTGTCGAGCCATGCCGCTTGTTGCATGAGCTGCTCTTCTTCCCTTTCCAAGCCAAGTTCTTACGTATGGCTCTGGATTCCATTTCTCGCACGGTGGCCCCACAGTATTGACAAAAAGCTGCTTCTCGGCATTGTTCGTAGTGATTGCATTTCTGCTGTCAGTGATGATGTTGTTCATAGCGCTGAACCCGCGCTCACAGTCGGCGTTACTTGGTGAAAAGGTGTCAACGGCCACCATCAACTTATTTAGTTGGTCAGGAATGCTTCTTCCTCCACTTGCCTTAAATTCAATATACGCAAGATGAGTTTGTTGCTTGTTGAGACGAAGGGTGCCACATAAACTTTTCACTTCATCTTCTCCAAAACGAGGATTTTCATGATCAATCTTTTATGGATCTAACACATCAATTTGACCAACAAGGGTTTTGTAGTTCTCTCTTCGAGTTACATGAACGCTAGGCTGTGCTCTGCTTGATGCAGTCGTGAAGAGCCTTTCTTTCATGTTGTCAGCTACAGCCCGAATAAATTGAGCCTGATTTATTACTGGGCTTCTTCCTTCTCTCAGTTCTACTTGTTGAAATGACATTGCTTTTTCTGCTTGTTCAGCCATGATGGAATGTTCCCCCGGGGAAGCAATAAGGCTTTCTATACGTTTTGTATACGCATTGAGTAAAGTGTGGGCTTTTGGCAGCGTGGTATTTCGGCTTTGCAGTGTTTCTGATAAATTTGTTAATTCGTTCAAGACATCCGCCATCAGCGCTAAATTTTTAACAAAATTTATTGTGCAAAATTTGGACAGTATGCCTCGAAATCTGGCCTTTTCTGTGCTTTGCCTCCTTTCGTCATTTGAAGCTTTATCAAAATGTTGCCCAAAGCTGGGAAAGAATGCCAGACTGCTGATACTGCCCTGAAGGATGAAGCGACCCAGCGAATAGTAAACACCTTGCCGATTCTTTTGAGGGTCGTTTGCAAATTATGGGAACATTGGTCAAGTTCACGCTTGTTCTTTGGTGACTGGCTGTACAGCGAATATAAATGTTCAAGAAATGACTGAAAGTCATTTGTACCACCGATAATTTCTAGTGCAATTCCTACAGCAAGCTCAAGTCTGTGATTAAGACAATGCCACAATATTATATTAGGAAATTTGTCTTTAAGCAACTTTCCGACTCCTGACTTTGTCCCCAGCATCACGCTAGCTCCATCACTGCAAAATCCGATGATTACTTCTTGGAGTAACTCGATGGAGTAGCCGTTTTTGAGCAAACAGTCCACAATTTTGTCAGCAATATGAGAAGCGCACAGACTTTCCAATTCTACTAAATCTAGCGGAAAGGTAATAGGCGCCGCTTTGCCATCAATACTAGCTCTTAGAAACACGATTAAAGTTGATTTGTCACCCACGCGAGTTGATTCATCCGCTAAAACATTTATCTTACTTCTGCTCTCTATAATTTTGGTTAAAGTTTTTTTCTTCATATGGGAAGATATATGTTCAATTATGTCAACAGCTACAGTTTTACTGTGTAAGACACGTCCCATGTCTATAGAATTAGCTTGCTGAAGGTTAATCAATTTTTCAAAGTCTGTAAAAGGTTTGCTATTTTTTGCCACATAATAAGCTGTCCTGAACACTCGCGCTGTGGATTGAAACGCACTTTGCTCACTCTGTGCATTTAAATTAAGGAGTACATCTTTCTTTGCCGTCTCTAGAATATTAATAGCATCTTGGTGCGCTTTTGAGTTTCTGTGCTCACAGATTTTTTTTCGAAGTGATGAAAGTTGAACCGTTCTTGTGCTACCATAAAAAGTGACATTGCCATCTGCCCATTGAGTGGAAATATTAACACCACGAGATGCTCTTACTCCCAAATTATTGACTTCATGACATGGAGTACATCCTACTTTACCATCACTAGCGTACATCCAACTGTTTTTTGCTTAAATTCCTCATATTGTTGTTCAGTCCATATTAACGGATAAACAGTGGAACATTTTTCCTCAACTTGATCTTGATGCACAGGTAGAGGATCGCTGATTGCACCACTTTGGGTAGGCCTACTAACATTGCTCTCCGTTCTTTGAACTTTAGTTGCTACTGAACTCAAAGTCTCATCACTGGTCTCTTTTCTCTTCCAATAATGATTAATTTTTCTTTGCATTTTATAAAGGTTTATTATTTAGGCTGGAAATATTCCTAAAAATCAAACTTTTGAAATATAATACTCGCTATGTTTTATCATTTATTTGATATTCTTTAATAGGAATCGATAACTTGAAATCCATAAAAATCTAAAACAACCTCTGTCAGTAGAAGACTCACTACTAAACTGTTGTCTCCACAACACTGCTTTCTATTTTAATCGAGTCTGAGCTCAATCATTCCCTATTGTGTTAAAAGTTACTGTACTTATTGCTGGGTTCAAGTTACTGTACTTATTGCGATGGGCCGATGAATTGAGAATTTTAAGTAACTTTGTAATCGTGATAAAATAAAACCTATTGTGTTAAAATGTATTGTGTCAACACAGTTTCAAGATAAGAGTACGTAACGCGATAAATTGAACTTGATAACTTCCATTCTTTTACCGGTACGGCGTTCCGGTAGCAAATCTTTTACCGGAACGGCGTACCAGACCGTTCCGGCTTACTTTCACCACTGAAGACAAGCAAGTAAACTCTGTTACAGAAACAGTAATGCAATCAAAAAAGTAATTAATAAAAACATGTTTTTTAATTTGAAGCATTGGGGCGATGCGGCGTTCTACTCCCTCAAAAGATGCGTGAAAATAAAGCAGTCCTTATGATATAAAGTATTTTTTAAATGACCAAACATCTACCAATGCCAGAAAATGTCATAACAAAAATAGCAAAACCACAAAATGTGTGTTTTACAATAGTATGCAAATATAGTGATAGCTTGTCTAAACAATTGTTTAAAAACATACATATAATGGTGGTTGACTTTTAATTTAACAGCAAACTTTTCAACCTTATTTTCATTAACTCTCACTATAACTTACACAATATTGAAACTAAATCTATAGCTTCAAAGGTTCAAATGGACAGAAAGCCATATGGGTCTTAGAACCTCAAGAAAACAATATTTGCAGCAGTTGCTCATAAAGCCTGTGTGGGAAGGCATAGAACTTAAAAATAAATTTTGCCACCCCACACACACTCCTTATTTGTTTTTTTAAGTTGAAAACATGTTTTTAAACAAAAGTCTTTTTTTTGTAAAATGTCTTGTTGACTTATGAATGACTGCAACTAAGTAAAAAAAACAACATTAAAATTCCAATATCATTGTTGCGTTACTTTCTTTAACTTAGTTTTAAAAAATCTTTAATTATAGGTCTAGACTACAATACAAAAGTGTTAAAAAAAGCTACTGTGAAGTTTAAATCAGAATTTAAAGCCAGAAAAGTATTTATTAAACATTTTAGCATTAAAGTCTGAAAAAGCTTGTTTAATTTGCCACATAATTTAGGAAAAAAAACATTTGGGCTGCAGAGTTTTATTCAATGCAAGTGAGGCACCAGTTGCCTACTTTACCTGCCTATTACTTGTTAAGTTTGCTACGTGTATCGTCAGTAGCCGCGGTCTATTTTCTTATCAGTCTATGGCTGTCGTTATTAACTTACCTTATTTAAACCTATATCTTACTTAATCTTTAAGAATATAAGAAAAATTTATTGGAAAGGTCTAAGTAAAGGCAATTTAGAACAAGCACAGCTAAAATAAACCAGTTTTAAAAATATTCAATGACTACGCTACTGACCACGTGCATTACAAACTTAAACCAAAAACTTAAAAAAACCAGAAAGAAAAAATTTAACACAGTCAGATGCACATGGATCAAGTGATTAATGTTGCCATTATATAAAAATGAAATTGCGTTTCTACCATACCCACCCCCAAAACCGGAAGTTAAAACTGAAGATTTTTGAATTTAAGAAACGTAATTAAAAAACTTTACCTAGCACAATAAATCACACTAAATATACTGTAAATTAATGCCCATCCCAAAAAAAAAAAATTATTTTGAACAATTAGTTTTAGATCTAGCCACATACTATAACAACGCTATAACAAACCACGCAAAATTCTTAACCATAGCAATCCAAACAAACAAAGAAACACTGTATTATAAGGCATGAGAAAAAGTCTTGTTATGGGTTTACATGACCCTCCAACAAACAGAGTTTACGAATGTCTCGAACAAACTCACTTCCATCGGCTGTCCGAACCAGAACTCGACGGACCAGATGGTTGCTATCTGGCATCACTTCCTTTACGATGGCCTTTGGCCAATGACCTCCCTTAGTCGATTCATCAACAATTAAAACGAGATCGCCAGGTTTTAAACTGGGTACCGTTCCAAACCATTTATGACGTGGCTGCAAAAGTGGCAAGTACTGATTTATCCACCGCTCCCAAAAAAGGTCAGCCAAATATTGAGTTTTCCTCCACGAGCGCCGATAGCCATCAGCCTTTATAAACACATCAAACGGTGCGTCACTTTCGACTGAGCCGGAGAGGATCATACTTGGTGTAATTGTCGATAGATCATCTGGTTTGGATGGCAATTGTGTTATCGGCCTGTCATTTAGGATCCGCTCAATTTCGGTAATAAGCGTGAGCAATTCAAATTCATCGAGCGTTGCTTCTCCGATCAGCGAACGCATTATTTTACGAGCAAGTCGAAAGAATGTTTCATAAAATCCTCCTTGGTGTGAACTACGAGGAGGATTGAAGTGCCAGTTAACATTCTCTCGCAGAAGAGCTTTATATACGGATTTAGACCTTAAATTTTCGGATCCTTTCTTTAGCTCACGTTCAGCAGCAACAAAATTTCCGCCGTTGTCGCTGTAAACATCTGATGGTCTAACGTTTCGGCGATTGCAAAATCTTCTAAATGCTTGAATAAATGCATCAGCGTCAAGAGCTTGAACAACTTCAAAATGAACTGCTCTTGTAGCAAGGCAATTAAAAATGCACACGTATCTTTTTACGCTGCTTCTGCCTATTCTAACGGTTAACGGACCCATCAAATCAGTTCCCACAGCCTTATATGGAGTTGATTTAGTCACTCGATCTGCCGGCAAGTTTCCCATTTGCTGCTGATTTGGAGACGTTTTCCAAAAACGGCACTTTACACAGGACTTTAAAATGTTATTAACCGCAGATCTGCCGTTGAGAATCCAGTACTGTTTATACATGGCGGTCAATACTTGAGAACAACCCATGTGCCCTTCACGCTCATGATACATTAACACCAAAAGCTCTGTGACGGGATGTTGATTAGGCAATATAATAGGGTGCTTTTCTTCCAAGGAGAGAGTTGAGCGTTGCAATCGTCCGCCAACTCGTATAATTCCGTCAACAAGATAAGGATTAAGAGTTTGCAACTTTCTCACACTAGGATTATCGCGCAGTTGTTGTTCAGTAATTAATTTCACCGGATCGTGAAATCCTTCGTGATTACGCAATACAGGTATGATATCGCCAAAAACTTGGGATTGAGCGACTCTGACAATGGCTCTTTCTGCTTGAATCATTTCTGCCACCGTGATTGATTGTTGATTTGGTGTCGCATAATGTGGATTAGACTTCATTTTCAAAAATTCGATAAAGCGTAACAACCATATTACTGTTCGCTGCAAATCCTTAAAGTTTGAATATCGTCGGAACAGCCGATGTAAGCAGTCTGAACTTTGAGGGAATTTTAGCTGAGTCATGCAAACTTCAGTCTTCTTGACTTCAGGGTCGTCTCCGGAGAGTTCCTGCAAAAAATCTGGCTGTCTTGGCCAGTCAACAGCAATATTACGTAAAAACTTTGGACCGTGAAATCAAACTTTGGACCGTGAAACCAACCGTGAAACCAAACCGGACGGCAGATTGACATTTATCAGGCCAAACACCTCTGGATGCAAGATCCGCAGGATTAGACGCAGTAGGAACAAAATGCCAATCATTTACATTAGTCAAAGAATGAATTATCTCTAGACGATTTGCTACAAAGGTTTTAAATCTTGCCGAGGTATTGTTAATATATCTTAACACAACAGTTGAGTCAGTCCACAGAAAAACACGCGAAAATTTAAAATCACACTCTCGAATAACAAATTGCGAAATTTTAGCGGCGAGAACAGCAGCAGTTAATTCCAAACGGGGTACACTGACCGGTTTTAGAGGCGCAACTCGCGACTTGCCAAAGACAAAACAACACTGCGTAGAATTATCATGATAAAGAGTTTTTACGTAAGCTACAGCACCATAGCCTAACGTGCTGGCGTCAGCAAAAACATGCAATTCAAATTTAATAACGGTTCTGCCCATAATGGTGAAACTTCTAGCAATAGAAATCACTTCAAGTAGAGGCAACGCCTTTACCCACGCGTCCCACTCAGAACCTATGCCATGTTTGTTTTTAAGATCATCGTCCCATTCAAGCTCAGCTTGACAAGCTTTCTGCAGCATCTGCCTAGCTGGTAGCAAGAATGGTTGTATCAAGCCCAAGGGATCATACGTTTGAGAAATAGTAGACAAAATACCCCTCCTCGTACAGGGCCTTTCCTTGAGATTTACGTTCACCCTCATTCGATCCGTAGCTGCATCCCAGAAAACACCTAGGGCCTTCTGCGAAGGAAGTCGGCACTCATCAAGATCGATATCAGATGCAAGGTCTTCCTGCGGAATAGAACTCAAAACATGTTTATTATTAGACAAAAACTTGGTAACGTGAAAACCACCACCCTTTAGTAGCTCACACAACTGTGACACAAGATTAATAGTTTTTTCAACAGACTCACATGATCGGCAAATGTCATCAACATAGACATTTCTCATTACCGTCTGAATTGTTTCATCGTCTGCTTCCGAGAGATTGTCAGTGGTAGTCATACGTAGCGCGAACGCAGCACAGCACGGGGACGACTTCGCACCAAAAACATGAGTGCGCATTAGATAGTCTACCGGTGGTTGATCGAGGTCGTTATCTGGAAACCAGAGAAATCGAAACGCGTTTTGATCTCGCTCATCAACGAAAACCTGTGAAAACATGGCTTTAATGTCACATACTACTGCTATAGGATGCTGTCTAAACCTCAACAGCACGCCTAACAAGTTGTTGGTCAAGTCAGGTCCATGAAGTAACATATCATTCAACGACACATTGTTAAACCTTGCACTGCAATCAAATACCACTCTAAATTTTGTTAGAATAGAGGTGCAACGATGAGGAATGTAAGATATCTTTCCTGGGGAAGATGAAACTTGATCTAAAATTCTGACAGCATAATTACAATCAATATATTCCATCATTTTTTCACAATATTTTTTGAATAAGTTTGAGTCATTTAGATATCTTCGTTTTAAGCTCAGCAAACGCTTTAGTGCCATCTCGCGGTTATTGGGCAACTTTGGTTCATCATCCTTCCATAATAAACCGATCGAATAATGTCCGTCAACCTTTTTTACAGTCTTGTGCATTATTTCTAGAGCGCGCTTATCTTCTACTGACAAGGCTGGTACTTGAGGTAATTCTAAGTCCTTAAAATCTTGATTTAATAAGTCCAGTATCTGTTTGCAGGATTCCTGTTTATCTAAAAAGTTTACCATAAGTTTAGGTGTATTTATTTCTTGATCAACATCGTCCTTGCCATACACTGTCCATCGTAAGTGAGTTCGAAGACCTGTTGGGTTACCAGGTGCACCAACTCTTATGTCTTGGGGAAGATATGCTTGATGCAGGTCACTGCCCAGCAATAACTCTATCTTTTGATTTTCAATTTCTGGAAACTTCAGGTCCCGTAAATGTGAATAACCCTTAACCATCTCATGCGTAGGAATACTGAAGCTGACGTCAACAATGCTATCTTGCACTAAAGCATCCTTGACCATAAAAGCACTTTCTTCTTCAATTCCTTGTATAGCCAGAAAATCAACCTTTTTCTTTTCGTGAGTGATTGCGTTTGCAGTTATTAGCTTGACGTTACCCCATTTCACAGGCACTCCAAGTCGCTCAGCCAGCTCTGCAGAACACATATTTACACTTGATCCCTCGTCAATAAACGCGTAAGTGCAAACATATTTTGATGGGTCGTCGTACCACACTTTAACTGGAACGACCTTAAAGATTGTTCGGCCAGAAAATGAAGATGCACTATTGTTGCAAGAAGTACAAGCGGCCAGGTTTTCTTTCTTGTCCTGCGATGCGGGAAGATTTGTTTGGTCTTCGATGTCCGCGTGCAATAACAGATTGTGCCGCCTTCCACATTTTTTACACTGAACTTTCCATCGGCATTGAGACACTCTGTGCCCAGTTCGAAGGCAATTAAAACACAACTTAAAAGTTTGTGCTAAACTTAGTCGCTCCTTAATCGATTTACTTTCAAAGACAGCACATTTCCAAATCTCATGATTTTCGCTGCACAACACACACAATGGAGGTTCTACTGCAGACT
This sequence comes from Diplosoma virens, assembly GCA_963680785.1. Taxonomy (NCBI): domain Eukaryota; kingdom Metazoa; phylum Chordata; class Ascidiacea; order Aplousobranchia; family Didemnidae; genus Diplosoma; species Diplosoma virens. The sequence continues at coordinate 5,460,298 of OY796890.1, read as the reverse complement.
TTATTGGGGCGAGATGTTGTTGAGCAACACACGTACGCTTACACACATTATTAATCACACCTTGATTATTATTAGACCTTCTAACATTACCTTGTGACAAAAGTTGACCATAAGCGGTATCGGCTTCTGAAGTAGCGTTTTCGACAAGTTCTCTTAGCTCTGTAAACGTTCCCGAACCTTTATCAACAATCGAGACAAACTGTGATTTCAATTTGTAAGGCAGCCGTTGAAATACCTTTTGAAGTAGATCATCATTATTTAATAAGTGAGATTCGCGCCAACCAAAAAAGCTTGTCTCACATTTATACATTTTATCACACAAATCTATCAGCGCCTTCGCATCCCACTCCTTTATTGGCGGGCCTTCCAAATCCTGCTTAACTAAGCTCATTAATTTGGTTCGGTTTCCGAATCTTTTATCTAGCCGCGACCAAGCCATATTATACGCTTGTACTCGATCTTCTAAACACGAAAGACCGGCTATCACCTGCTGCGCCCTTCCGACACACGCTTCCTCAAGAAAAGCAAATCTAATATCAAAGTCCAGATACTCATTTTCTATCATTCTTATAAATTTTCTCTTAAACGTGAGGTACTTTAAAACATCGCCATTAAATGTATCTAATTTTAATCTTGGGCCAGGCACTAGAGAACTATGCGGAGGCATCTTATTTTCAAACGCTTTACTAGTTGTTGGTGCCATAGGTTGTAAATAAGAATTGCTTAGTTTAAATTCATCAATATCTGATTTTTGTTTGAACAAATTAGTGGTAATTTTATTCTTTACTGGCTCAAAGGATTTGGTTAAATTTTCGGCGTTAGGTATACGAGACCAAGAACATGAGTCCAAATTCTCTTCCTTTGAAACAATCGAACAAGATTATGGTCGAGATTTATCGCAATTATTAAGCAAAGCACTACATGACCTTGATAAGGCTCGGGCGTCATCCAACAGACGCTCAGCACGCGCTTCAAGCTCATCTCCGCATTGTTCAACGTTATCCAAAGTAATTAAGTAAATAGAACACACTTGTGCTTCTAAAGCAAGAACCTTACCTTCAAATAGTTTAAGGTTATCATCTTTATTATTATTCTTAATTTTACAAAACTCCTTTGAAACCGCTACAAGTTCCATTTGAAACATTAAAATTTTTTTTTTGTGCGTCTTTACACAAAACTTAAAATCTTGCGGAAGATTTTCATCCGCACTTTCCTCTACCTCTGCAGAAACCAACTCTGGTTTCTCAGCTGTTTTTATTTCAGGTTTAGTACCTTTCTTAACCATAATCTCTTAAACAATCTAACCTTAATGAATATTTTTAAAATCTTATGTTAAGTTTGCTACGTGTATCGTCAGTAGCCGCGGTCTATTTTCTTATCAGTCTATGGCTGTCGTTATTAACTTACCTTATTTAAACCTATATCTTACTTAATCTTTAAGAATATAAGAAAAATTTATTGGAAAGGTCTAAGTAAAGGCAATTTAGAACAAGCACAGCTAAAATAAACCAGTTTTAAAAATATTCAATGACTACGCTACTGACCACGTGCATTACAAACTTAAACCAAAAACTTAAAAAAAACCAGAAAGAAAAAATTTAACACAGTCAGATGCACATGGATCAAGTGATCAATGTTGCCATTATATAAAAATGAAATTGCGTTTCTACCATTACTAACTGGATTGCTTATTAAATTTTCAAAACAAAATCTAATTTGCACCTGCAACAACTCTTTCTAATAATTTAAAAAATGCAAATACGATTGTATTTTACTTGAAGTTAAATAAAGTGATTACATTCGGACATTCGAGTCTGTGGTGCTTAATAACAAGAGAATGCTGGAAGCACTACCGTCGTACACCGGATACAAAAAAAAAAGCGGACTTAGCAATCCCGTTCAGTTATACCATCCCTACTAGGGTGGAGTGAAAAAAAAATTTGAAAAAAGTGTAGTTCTTAAATCCTGCCAAATAGGCTAAAACTCCAAAAAAAATTAGTTTTGGCGAGTTGCTACCTTTGGGGGGCTAGCAACCCCCCAAAATGTGTTTTTGGGGGATAAAATTGTCAAAAAATGTCGTAACTCGGTAACCGCTTATCGTAGAGGCATGATTTATGGCTCAAAATTTGCAGAATCATCATGTTTCTATATGTGCTAAGAGAAAGTTTTTGTCTATTTCCACAAGAAAAAAAGTTATAATCGATAAACCGTTTTTTATGCTCAATACTCGAAAATTGCGCTGTATGGAAATAACTTTGATCTAACATTTGAAATGATATATGTCTAACTGATAAGGACTAATTATGACAATCACAATATTAACAAGATGATTTGGGATAACTTTGGTCACCAGACAAAGTACCTAAATAGGCCTACTCATAAGGTACAAAACGTGCTAGCTTTACTGCCCATAAAATGTTTAGTGTTTCAGTAATTTAAAGAAAATCTGTTACATCTCATTACTTTCGAACTGTTGATGCTGATATTGGGTTGTTTTGCCTAAGGAGTGAGAGAAAAATAAGAAAGCAAGTTAGAGTACACCAAATACCCTACGCAAAATGAAGCGCATCAGAATTGCACTTTAGTGTCAAATTTTTTCAAAAGTTTACGAAATTTAATCTTCTGGCGAATCAACCCATCTCTTCGCTCAAATCCTTCAACTTGTGCTGCGGCCTCTGTTACCATTTTGACATGGCGCTCTACACATTGGTTGTGACATGGGTGGTCGAACTGCAGTGGTCTTATCCGGGATTGTTCGATATCTAAATCAGTTAAATGTTCAATTACCGGAGGCTGCTGATGGCAAGATGTTAAATTCACCATCTTGTAGTACGAGTTCACTGTTAGATCCAGTGTGGGCGGTTCAAACAGCCGTACAGTTGAGGCGGTATCATAATATTTTGCTCCTTCTAAAGAATATTCTTCACTGCGACTGTCAACCAAGTCATGATTATCAAATGAAACCGTTGATGGCAAGTTTCCACGAATCGAAAGCACTTTGTTCACTCCTCGCATTCGTATCTCCTCATCGTTGTCACCCAACATGGCGATCAAGACATTTTCCTGGTGTGCGAAAAATGCATTTCGTTGCACAACTTTCAGAGCAGTTTTCCGAACAGCTTCGTCAGGCACCTGAAGAATTCGTTGGACCAAGTTGAAAAAATTTCTAGATCTGCAAGTTAGTTGACTATTTAATTTAATTTCAAATCAACTTGGAAAGTAAACTTGAAGACAAAACTTCGTCAGAGTTTCCAAGTTTGAGGAGGGTTCATCCACCGAAACATAATATCTGAGGATTCGACACCAGAGTTAGCCAGCGTGAATGCACAATGGGACCTACTTTTAAATATTGCAAGTCGCTGTCGACAACTCCCATGATTATTGCTGAACATATCTTGTAAGCATAGTGTTGATCAGTACTCAGATCATTAACAACTGATTCTGGCAACTGTACAAACTGAGGGTTTGAAATTGACTTAAAATTAGCAGCAACCAGCCAACTTGAAACATCTCCAGTTAAACACTTCCCAATTGGTCCTGCAAATGTGTCAGGACTATTGATGGTTCCATCAAGCATAGTTAAGACATGGCGCAAGGGTAGTTCATTGGTATGTAGTAGGCAAATTACCCATTGTAGTGGCTTGTTCAATAGTTCTTCCAACTTACGAATGCAACCATTGAACTTGCCTGTCATTGCTGCAGTTCCATCAGTGCCAACTACTGTAAGCTTGTCATGTAATTCGGTGTTGGCAATGGTGTTGAAGATCTTTTGTGCTATGGTTCTTCCTTTGCCATCCTCTGTGGAAAAATGAGAAAGATAGTATTCACCAGGCTGCCCAACCATTGTATAGTGATCTTCAAGTTGCACAGACCTGTAAAACTTGTCATTTGGCCCTTGCATGGTGACCTGTGTTGCATCTTTGCGCCCATCAAAGTATATGGCATTCACTAACTTGAAATTTTCTTGCTCCTTTTTCCTAATTTCAGCACGGCATCGTTCTCGCTCTCTTCGAAGCTTGCTACGATCAATAACGTATGTCTTGTCATCATCAGTAATTAGACCCAAATCTTGCATCACACTATTAGCGATCGCAGCAGCAGCTCTGTCGGATATCTGAAAACGCTCACTCATCCTTGCAAGGTTTGACCAAATCATTCGATTCTGATTTTCATATGGCATTGATTGAGAAACAAATTCAGAAGCAGCAGAAGATTGCGTTTGGTCTGTGTTGGTTGAACTAGAATCTGACAGATAATCCAAAGCTGACTCAGACACTGATGTAACTGATGTAACGGAAGAACATGTTGGTGGTTCTGGATGAGGTTGTAAGGGTCGAGAGCGCCTCAAAAACTGTATGTCAGCTGACGTTGAAGGAACCACAGCATCCACACATTTTCCAACTCGCTTACTAGTTTGATCTTTATAAAAAGCATAATCATCATCTGTCATTTTCAAACCATGTTGTTTCTCCAAAATTCTGCGCTGCTTATCGTCAGCACAAAAAACATCAAATATTTCATCAATAGTTGACATAAACTCTTTTTCCTTTTGTAAAAATGCTTCTCCTCGTTTTTTCTTTGACCAGCGATCAAGTGCACTGAAACAATTCACAAAAACTTTGAACTTTTTTCGAAATGGTGTACAGATGAATGGGATATACGTTGCACCATACCCATCTGTCATAAATTTCTCTGGCAATGTCATTTGCAGCATTGAAGGTTCGAAAGTTTTTCAAACGAAGAATGCGTTCTCGTATTACATGTCGCTTGGTAGGCAATACTCCCGGTGGAAAATTATCACGGGTAGAGAAAGTGTGTCCACTATGTAAAATCTTCTTTACAGAAGTTGAACTTCGTCTTTTCATGTTTTACTACTTCGCAGTTTGGCCAAAGCTTTGATTTACACAATTACTTAACAATATACCTGCAAAAACTAATAATAACTTTTCAGATAACTATTAGTTAAATACAAACAAACAAACTTATTAAACAGTTTTTCTATCATAACTTTTTTTTTAGTAGAAATAGACAAAAACTTTCTCTTAGCACATATAGAAACATGATGATTCTGCAAATTTTGAGCCATAAATCATGCCTCTACGATAAGCGGTCGCGTCGACCGACGCATCCCGGAATGTTTCTAACACTGCAAAAGGATCAGCAGTAATATACGGGTGGGGAGTGAAATTTATCTGGCGTTCGTTGCAGTACACTGTCGCACCGACATATAGGTGGACAGCATTTTATTGATTTTATTATCATAAGCGCTGTTGCAACTGTAACAAGTTTTCTATTTAGCATAATATGACTTTAAAACATCTAAAAAAAATATCAAGTTTAAGCTATAACACCCCAATAATATATAAAAAAAAACATACAAGAGCACAATTAACTGGACAATGTAGCCGAAATTATTCTGCTAACTATAAAAAGATGAGTATAGGGAATCACTCCTAACTCTGCCACTGCTTTAATGAATATAACCAAAATCACTTTTAGCCTGCAATAAATTCAATTGATCGAGAAAATGCACACACAGGGGTAATTTGACCTCTTACCATCGAGGCAAATGACACATTACTGTGCAAAAATACAAAGACTCATTCGATTTCGACCAATATCCGCTAAGTGATTTTGGTTATATTCATTAAAGCAGTGGCAGTGTTAGGAGTGATTCCCTATACTCATCTTTTTATAGTAAATTTCTTGCTTGCCATAAAACTGAAGATTTTAATATTCTGCTAACATTGACAAAATTCGAATTCCTCTTCCATATAAAAAGAAACTAATTTTTACGGAAAAAACAAAATAAGCAAACGCACTGAAACAGATGTAAGCAGATAATAATTTTAAAAAACCATGTTTCGAGTTGGGTACCAAAATTTAACCAGCTCGAATTATTGTTAATCCATTGCCGTTTGCGTATACAAGACTGCGCGAACCGTTATTAGGTTGAATCTTTTTTGCCGCGACTTCACCGCTTCGTTCTTCTTGCTTCCTTTTCCAGCAAGCGGAGAACGATGAAAATACCGGAGTAATATTCGACCCGAGCTAGTGGCGCTTGAAACTCGAACCAGCGCCGCTCGCTCAGACACAAGTATTACTCCGGTCAGCACACTGTTTCCGCGACAGAGGTTACTGGTTCGACGACGATGCGAGTGAGCGGGTGTTGATTGCAGGCTCAACCTATGCATAGCTTCCAGCATCGTATACAGTGAGAGGTTACCGTGTTTAACCCTTTAGACTAGAGACTAACGTTCCCAAAATGGGAACACGTGTTCAGTGATACAAAAAACATTTACTGCTGCCGATGCGTGATGCTACTTTTTTACACCAGATTCTATAGGAAATATTCTTTACACAGTAAAAATGACGGGTGTTTTTTAAAAAAAATTTTACTAAAAATTTAAAGGAAAAATGTCCAAAAATGCATTTTAATAATTATTTTTTAATACTTAATTTTTAGAAACCTTGAAAATCTACTTTTTCTCTCAAATAACTTTTATTGACGAAAACAGATCACAACGGTTATCTCCAACCTAAAAAACAATTCAGTGAATATTCCTTTTTATTGCACACAACCGTTCAACTGTGATGTTCCCAAAATGGGAACGTTAGTACCTTTAGGGCCAAGAAACTCGGTAAGTTTCAAAACGCAACATGATCGTTATTTTTCAAAATTATGCAAAATACGGCACGAATCTAAATGCACAGATGGGGTAATAACTACATTTATGAAATTTTTTGACCATTTTACTGAATATGCGAAACAATATGAATGAATAGCATTGTACAAAGCAGTTATTTTGACAATGTGTGTTCAAGTTTATTTCTTCTTGTAATACAATTTACTGCACAGTCTGTGTAACCTTTTTCCACATTTGACACAGCACAATCTGGTATTTTTTTTACACAGCGCCTTGCGACACTGATTCAAGATTGTGATTTATTCTGTCGAACCTCACAGCTTTGCTTGGCGGAGCTGTCCGTCCACCAAGACGTTTTCTGGGGCATTCCACTTTTATGAGTGCTCTTGCGATTTCTCTTCTGAACACAATGTGACTCACGCCGTCCAAGTTGATGTGATTATAGAACTTCAAAACAGCCACAACAGAAAGATTTACTATATGGGAGAATAAGTTCCACCACCATTTTTTGGAACGAAGTCGTGGTCTGTACGACGACAACAACTTATCGCACACGTCAATGCCTCCCATTCCTTGATTGTAGATTTTGATGAGGAAAGGTTGGTCAACAATCTTCTTCTGCTCGTTTTTCACCCTTTCCACTTTTTGAATAGGGTTTACACCACAGTAATTACTTCCACTTTACACAAACAACTGAGCCGTCTGATCGGAAATGGAACGTGCCTCTGGGTAGGGACGGTATAACTAAACGGGATTGCCAAGTGTTTTTTGGAGTGTACAACTGTAGTGCTGTTTTTTGAAGTTGTAAAATTACAGGTTTTCACTAGAACTTTTTCAATAAATTAATTAATAAATATATATTGCAAGATGAATTACGTAGTTGGATGATGAAAGTGTTCAGAATAAAATGCAGACTACGTCACAAATCGTCATACATACGTCACAATGAGCACAGTGGATCAAATTTCTTGGCTTAAACTTTAAAATTTTCGATTAACTAATCAGCAAATCAAATCGCTTAAAACCAAAAATTTAAACACGAGCAGTAACAGAATGAAAACACGTATTAGTATTCCAATGACAATAGATCTGAATGACTGCAAAAGAGCTCTAATGCAAGGTCTTCGAGTTCAAGACATTTCTGATCAGACTTTGCCAAGCTAAATTCAAACACCAATAAGCAAACAAAAATTCAATTGACTAACATAAATAATAGTAGGATTTCACGGAGGGAGCGAGATGGTGTAGACAAGGCACTGAATGCAAATTATCACAATGCAATAATACGTATCATTGATCGCTTGAACTTTTTCTGTACACTGTACACATGCAGCATAACCTTACAGTAAAACAAATTCAGATTAACACAAACAATCGAAGTTATTGAAAGTAATGCAGCAAAAAAAAACTTTCAACACTTTTTTAATGTTGTAAGAAAAGACTTTTTATGGCTTTTTGATAACATTAACCACATTTTACCTGTTGCAAACATGATTATCAGCAGAAACAGCAACAACTAAAAACAGATTATTTAATGCAGACATGACCAAATCAAACCACTTCCGAAGCAGCGCAGTGCTCAGTTTATGGATTGGAATCAGACAGACAATATCTTTATATTTCCCCTTGACAGACTGAATCATAAATGTTAAAACTGTTTTTGCAGAAGCTCCTTCTGTTACACCAATAAAAAAACCATTGGTATACTCCACACGTTGTGCTGTGTACACTTCGTCTAACATCAGCACAACAATACGTTCTTGTTCAGGCACCTCTGCTACTCGACTCCTCAAATAATTGGTGTCTAGTGAGCCACCTTGTACTGTCATACCCAAAGAAAGTTTTCGAAGAGAAGAAATTGAAGGTAAAACCAGTAAACTTCTCAACTTTTTGTACAATGATGAACTGGTTAGCTGCCACAAAAAAGCAGTAGTAATTAAACTAGAAGAATACCGTCTTTCATGTTTGGGTATATTCACTAAAGATAGCTGCTTAACAACGAATTTTACTAAAGCCAAGGAAGATTCACTTGATGTGTTATGTGACCCCAATGCTACGTATTCCAAAAAAACTCAAGAGCTAAAGAAAGATAAGCAGAGCTTTTATCTGATTCATAAGAATCTGCACACAATGCTTTGCATAAAGCAAGAATATTTAATAATTGCGATATATTTGTCAATTTGTTTGAAGTAATTAAGTGTTGATAAACTGTAAATGGTACTTTTTTAGAACCAACAAAAAGGTTAAGATCCAAATTTGCAGCACTTTAACTGAAGCTGATAGCTGAGGTGAGCTAAAATCATCTGCTGAAATATTTACAACATAAACAAGTATAATTTGCGTTTTCTGTACAATACTTATGAAACCACTTGGTAAAGTTTCACTAAGTAGCTTTTCTTTTAATGATGACAAGTCAGAAATGTTTTCTTCTTGAAACATTTGCTTACAGTTTTCTAAAATTGAATTATTTTCTTTGCCAAGTCTAGAAAAAGCAGATGAGCAAGCTGTAGTACGAGGAGCAGAAGTATTTGTTGACAAATACTTAGGTAGATGTGGAAAAATATGTGGCACTGCATTTGGTTTTAAACGAGCTTGTTTCAGAGCTTTTGAATTGCGTTTGTTGTGACGCCGTGAGTTTCCATCTGTTGAATCTGTTATAAAATCATTTTTTTCAAAGTGAAGAGCACATATTGTAGTAGAATCATTTACAGCCCAGTTTTTTCAAGGTATAGCACTAATCCATTTCTATTTTAACGTTGGACCTTTTGGGAAATGGAAAACAGATATTTTATTTAAAGTTTTGTGATCTGTATCCTGTTTTGCATTCAGGAGCACAACAGCAAAACCGCATGTCTGATACAAATCAATTGATGTCAACTATTAATTACAATTTATTTTTATTTATTCAAACATATATTTATACATGTATTTTGTATTATATAAATAACAACATAACTGGAAAAAAACGATTTTTAATCATAACACTTGCTTTGAAAAATGTTTAATTAAGACAAGCAGTGGTGAAAGTAGAAAATTTTTCTTACCGGTACTATGCATGCCAGAAGCTCATAACAGTGGTGGAAGTAAAATAATTTTTTTGTGGTTGCTGATCAAAAGAGGCAAATGGGTCTTAGACATCCACTTATCCAGTCACGAAATCCTAAACGCCTTAATTATACCTAACACTTTAAATTTTAACGAACTATAAAATATTAGATAATCCGAGAATGGCTAAAATCCAAATAACTAATTGTTTCTGGATTAGAATGAATCGCTAATCTGAGACTCGAAACAATGTCCTGTAGTACTGTTGTCTGCAAATTGGAGAGTAAAAGGTTTTCCAGAGAACTATATTGACACGATTTGTAATAGCCTATTTTGGGGGATAAGTACAAAAGATCCCCAAAACCGAAGTTACTTTTGGCTCATTATTGTAAGTTTGCAACCATTAACATAACGATACATTTTCAACCAAGCACATAACCACATAATCCAAATCAAACACTCAATTATTTAAAAACTTTCCATAAAGGTTCATAGTAGTTAGCCTTTTTCAAGTTTTGTTGTCGAGCCATGCCGCTTGTTGCATGAGCTGCTCTTCTTCCCTTTCCAAGCCAAGTTCTTACGTATGGCTCTGGATTCCATTTCTCGCACGGTGGCCCCACAGTATTGACAAAGAGCTGCTTCTCGGCATTGTTCGTAGTGATTGCATTTCTGCTGTCAGTGATGATGTTGTTCATAGCGCTGAACCCGCGCTCACAGTCGGCGTTACTTGGTGAAAAGGTGTCAACGGCCACCATCAACTTATTTAGTTGGTCAGGAATGCTTCTTCCTCCACTTGCCTTAAATTCAATATACGCAAGATGAGTTTGTTGCTTGTTGAGACGAAGGGTGCCACATAAACTTTTCACTTCATCTTCTCCAAAACGAGGATTTTCATGATCAATCTTTTATGGATCTAACACATCAATTTGACCAACAAGGGTTTTGTAGTTCTCTCTTCGAGTTACATGAACATTAGGCTGTGCTCTGCTTGATGCAGTCGTGAAGAGCCTTTCTTTCATGTTGTCAGCTACAGCCCGAATAAATTGAGCCTGATTTATTACTGGGCTTCTTCCTTCTCTCAGTTCTACTTGTTGAAATGACATTGCTTTTTCTGCTTGTTCAGCCATGATGGAATGTTCCCTCGGGGAAGCAATAAGGCTTTCTATACGTTTTGTATACGCATTGAGTAAAGTGTGGGCTTTTGGCAGCGTGGTATTTCGGCTTTGCAGTGTTTCTGATAAATTTGTTAATTCGTTCAAGACATCCGCCATCAGCGCTAAATTTTTAACAAAATTTATTGTGCAAAATTTGGACAGTATGCCTCGAAATCTGGCCTTTTCTGTGCTTTGCCTCCTTTCGTCATTTGAAGCTTTATCAAAATGTTGCCCAAAGCTGGGAAAGAATGCCAGACTGCTGATACTGCCCTGAAGGATGAAGCGACCCAGCGAATAGTAAACACCTTGCCGATTCTTTTGAGGGTCGTTTGCAAATCATGGGAACATTGGTCAAGTTCACGCTTGTTCTTTGGTGACTGGCTGTACAGCGAATATAAATGTTCAAGAAATGACTGAAAGTCATTTGTACCACCGATAATTTCTAGTGCAATTCCTACAGCAAGCTCAAGTCTGTGATTAAGACAATGCCACAATATTATATCAGGAAATTTGTCTTTAAGCAACTTTCCGACTCCTGACTTTGTCCCCAGCATCACGCTAGCTCCATCACTGCAAAATCCGATAATTACTTCTTGGAGTAACTCGATGGAGTAGCCGTTTTTGAGCAAACAGTCCACAATTTTGTCAGCAATATGAGAAGCGCACAGACTTTCCAATTCTACTAAATCTAGCGGAAAGGTAATAGGCGCCGCTACTAGCTCTTAGAAACACGATTAAAGTTGATTTGTCACCCACGCGAGTTGATTCATCCGCTAAAACATTTATCTTACTTCTGCTCTCTATAATTTTGGTTAAAGTTTTTTTCTTCATATGGGAAGATATATGTTCAATTATGTCAACAGCTACAGTTTTACTGTGTAAGACACGTCCCATGTCTGTAGAATTGGCTTGCTGAAGGTTAATCAATTTTTCAAAGTCTGTAAAAGGTTTGCTATTTTTTGCCACATAATAAGCTGTCCTGAACACTCGCGCTGTGGATTGAAACGCACTTTGCTCACTCTGTGCATTTAAATTAAGGAGTACATCTTTCTTTGCCGTCTCTAGAATATTAATAGCATCTTGGTGCGCTTTTGAGTTTCTGTGCTCACAGATTTTTTTTCGATGTGATGAAAGTTGAACCGTTCTTGTGCTACCATAAAAAGTGACATTGCCATCTGCCCATTGAGTGGAAATATTAACACCACGAGATGCTCTTACTCCCAAATTATTGACTTCATGACATGGAGTACATCCTACTTTACCATCACTAGCGTACATCCAACTGTTTTTTTGCTTAAATTCCTCATATTGTTGTTCAGTCCATATTAACGGATAAACAGTGGAACATTTTTCCTCAACTTGATCTTGATGCACAGGTAGAGGATCGCTGATTGCACCACTTTGGGTAGGCCTACTAACATTGCTCTCCGTTCTTTGAACTTTAGTTGCTACTGAACTCAAAGTCTCATCACTGGTCTCTTTTCTCTTCCAATAATGATTAATTTTTCTTTGCATTTTATAAAGGTTTATTATTTAGGCTGGAAATATTCCTAAAAATCAAACTTTTGAAATATAATACTCGCTATGTTTTATCATTTATTTGATATTCTTTAATAGGAATCGATAACTTGAAATCCATAAAAATCTAAAACAACCTCTGTCAGTAGAAGACTCACTACTAAACTGTTGTCTCCACAACACTGCTTTCTATTTTAATCGAGTCTGAGCTCAATCATTCCCTATTGTGTTAAAAGTTACTGTACTTATTGCTGGGTTCAAGTTACTGTACTTATTGCGATGGGCCGATGAATTGAGAATTTTAAGTAACTTTGTAATTGTGATAAAATAAAACCTATTGTGTTAAAATGTATTGTGTCAACACAGTTTCAAGATAAGAGTACGTAACGCGATAAATTGAACTTGATAACTTCCATTCTTTTACCGGTACGGCGTTCCGGCAGCAAATCTTTTACCGGAACGGCGTACCAGACCGTTCCGGCTTACTTTCACCACTGAAGACAAGCAAGTAAACTCTGTTACAGAAACAGTAATGCAATCAAAAAAGTAATTAATAAAAACATGTTTTTTAATTTGAAGCATTGGGGCGATGCGGCGTTCTACTCCCTCAAAAGATGCGTGAAAATAAAGCAGTCCTTATGATATAAAGTATTTTTTAAATGACCAAACATCTACCAATGCCAGAAAATGTCATAACAAAAATAGCAAAACCACAAAATGTGTGTTTTACAATAGTATGCAAATATAGTGATAGCTTGTCTAAACAATTGTTTAAAAACATACATATAATGCTGGTTGACTTTTAATTTACAGCAAACTTTTCAACCTTATTTTCATTAACTCTCACTATAACTTACACAATATTGAAACTAAATCTATAGCTTCAAAGGTTCAAATGGACAGAAAGCCATATGGGTCTTAGAACCTCAAGAAAACAATATTTGCAGCAGTTGCTCATAAAGCCTGTGTGGGAAGGCATAGAACTTAAAAATAAATTTTGCCACCCCACACACACTCCTTATTTGTTTTTTTAAGTTGAAAACATGTTTTTAAACAAAAGTCTTTTATTTTGTAAAATGTCTTGTTGACTTATGAATGACTGCAACTAAGTAAAAAAAACAACATTAAAATTCCAATATCATTGTTGCGTTACTTTCTTTAACTTAGTTTTAAAAAATCTTTAATTATAGGTCTAGACCAGTGGTTCTCAACCTTTCTTCTTTTGAGGCCCATTTTCAGTGGCCAAAAAATACTTGGGCCCACAAAACCTTTACTACCAATTTCGAGTATCATAAAATGTTTTTTATTAATATAAACAATAAAGTAAGATTGTCAATAATCAAACTAATCCTTATGTCTTTTTATCAGCTTGTCCAGTTGCACTGCTAAACCTTGGTTTAACCTCAAGCGTAATTCTCCTCTCTTTTCGATTTGTAATTGAGAACGTTTCTTTGTCAGTAAATCATTTACTGCAGAAAATCCTGCTTCAACTAACCAAGTAGTAGGAAAACCAAGTAAAAATGGAATTACTTTTTCAAACAACAACGGATAGAATGATCCTACGCTCAGCCATCCGATTAATCCATTTCTTTCAATATTTGCCATTAATGCTTTGTTCTCCTTTAGCTCAAGAATTTCACCAGCAATAATAGGATCAACATTTTCTTCGCTTAAGACGTCAAAATGTGCTATATCTATAATCCAACCAGGTGGGCTCATTTCGATTATGTCTTTAAACCTTCTCGTCATATCATCTCTTAGGTTTTGCAGGTGATTAGTACAGCTTGCGATTACCTCTAGGCTTGGGGCAGTTTCAGCCAAGTTACAAAAAAAAGCAAATTCATTCTTTTGTAGATGCATTTTCCAGAGACTTAATTTGTTCAAAAAAGAGCGCACTTTCTCAGCACACTCTACTAGATTAGTGTTTTGCCCTTGCAGTGTTTTATTTAGTTGGTTAACATGCTTGAATATGTCGGCCAAATAAAAAATCTTTGCCTTTGTATTACTTTTACTTAATTCCAAAAACAAAGCCTCAGCTTTGTCTTTTTGTTTCTTGCTATGAGCGCTAGTTTCCATGTGATGAACAAAAATAAGAACCGTGTCCCACAATTCTGCAAGACGAACAAGGGAATTCCCCTTAGATAGCCACCTAACTTCAGTGTGTAAGAGAAGTGTCTGGTGGTGTTGATCCTCGCATAGTTTTTGAAACAAGCGGTCATGCAAAGCATTGGCTTTGACAAAATTTATTGCTGCAATTGCAACTTTCAATGCTTCTTCCATCTCATTATCGAGAGATTTAGCAGCAAGATGTTGCCGATGAATAATGCAATGGATTGTCATTATATGGGGTGCAACTTCTTTAAATTTTGCAACAAAACCATTGTGCTTTCCGGTCATAGCACTGGCACCGTCTGTGGCAATCTGCAATAGATTTGATAGAGGAATCCCATTATCGTGCAGGAAGTTATAAACAGCTGCATAAATAGTTTCACTTCGTGTGTCAATTAGCTTGTTTATAAATAACATTTCTTCATGTATCACCATAGCATCAATATATCGAACATAAGCAAGTAATAAAACAGAATTATTTATTGTAGTTTCATCGATTTGCAGTGAAAACTTTGAAACTTTTAATTTTTCCACTAGCTGTTCCTCAAGATTTTCTGCCATTTCATCTTGCCTTCTTTTTACTGTGTCATTGGACAAGGGGATGTTTTTTAAAGTATTAGCAGCTTGTTCTCCTAGCAATTCATGAGCACAAATCAACATTGCTGGTTTCACTAGACTTTCTGCAATTGTGTGAGGCTTTCCCACCTTAGCAATCATTTCACTTACAATGTAGCTGACTTTAAGTGCCTTTCTATTATCATCCCTTGCCTTTTCCCAAAGGAAATCTAAAGTCTTTGGAGCATGCTTCTGGCGTAACTCCACTTTTTTTTCGAAATAGCTGAGCTCTTTCCCTACACAACTAGGATGTTTCAGCTGTTGATGAGCTAATAATTTTGACTTTTTCATGGAATCATTGGTCATTATTAGACCACACTCTACACATTCAGGCTTCTCAGAATCAGTAGTTGATGGATAAAAGCCTAGTAACAAAAAATCTTTGTGGTAATTGCGGACAGTCTTTCTTTTTTTCGAACTTGAAGATGCCATTATAGAAAGTTAGGGCCTTAAAAGAAACGTTAGATATTATTAGAATAAACCTAAAATAAATGTTTCCTAAATAAACAAAATTAGGCCATTTGCCTTAAAATCTTATTATAATTAATCAAACAATATTTTAATAGTAAAACTACACTTATACTTAGCTCACGTCTTCTCTACTTTCTTCCTAGCCTACTCTACTCTCTAGCCACGAGTAACTACCAAACGTGGAAAAGCAGCGTCTATGACATCATAAAAGTAATATGAGCGTCATAGTTAAAATATATTAAGAATTAAGACACTTTAACCTAATAACATAAGAAATTATAAAATTTATAGAAACACATTTGCAAAAAAACTAATTATGTTGTATAGTTGGGTTGTACTCACTTGAGCCTAAGTTCATAATATCATAAATTTACTTTAGCATATAAATTGTAAATTTGAGCTATCAATTTATCTTAGGACCTAATGTAGGCCCAATGAAAACTTCGGAACTTCGGGCCCATGTTGAGAAACACTGGTCTAGACTACAATACAAAAGTGTTAAAAAAAGCTACTGTGAAGTTTAAATCAGAATTTAAAGCCAGAAAAAGTATTTATTAAACATTTTAGCATTAAAGTCTGAAAAAGCTTGTTTAATTTGCCACATAATTTAGGAAAAAAAACATTTGGGCTGCAGAGTTTTATTCAATGCAAGTGAGGCACCAGTTGCCTACTTTACCTGCCTATTACTTGTTAAGTTTGCTACGTGTATCGTCAGTAGCCGCGGTCTATTTTCTTATCAGTCTATGGCTGTCGTTATTAACTTACCTTATTTAAACCTATATCTTACTTAATCTTTAAGAATATAAGAAAAATTTATTGGAAAGGTCTAAGTAAAGGCAATTTAGAACAAGCACAGCTAAAATAAACCAGTTTTAAAAATATTCAATGACTACGCTACTGACCACGTGCATTACAAACTTAAACCAAAAACTTAAAAAAACCAGAAAGAAAAAATTTAACACAGTCAGATGCACATGGATCAAGTGATTAATGTTGCCATTATATAAAAATGAAATTGCGTTTCTACCATACCCACCCCCAAAACCGGAAGTTAAAACTGAAGATTTTTGAATTTAAGAAACGTAATTAAAAAACTTTACCTAGCACAATAAATCACACTAAATATACTGTAAATTAATGCCCATCCCAAAAAAAAAAAATTATTTTGAACAATTAGTTTTAGATCTAGCCACATACTATAACAACGCTATAACAAACCACGCAAAATTCTTAACCATAGCAATCCAAACAAACAAAGAAACACTGTATTATAAGGCATGAGAAAAAGTCTTGTTATGGGTTTACATGACCCTCCAACAAACAGAGTTTACGAATGTCTCGAACAAACTCACTTCCATCGGCTGTCCGAACCAGAACTCGACGGACCAGATGGTTGCTATCTGGCATCACTTCCTTTACGATGGCCTTTGGCCAATGACCTCCCTTAGTCGATTCATCAACAATTAAAACGAGATCGCCAGGTTTTAAACTGGGTACCGTTCCAAACCATTTATGACGTGGCTGCAAAAGTGGCAAGTACTGATTTATCCACCGCTCCCAAAAAAGGTCAGCCAAATATTGAGTTTTCCTCCACGAGCGCCGATAGCCATCAGCCTTTATAAACACATCAAACGGTGCGTCACTTTCGACTGAGCCGGAGAGGATCATACTTGGTGTAATTGTCGATAGATCATCTGGTTTGGATGGCAATTGTGTTATCGGCCTGTCATTTAGGATCCGCTCAATTTCGGTAATAAGCGTGAGCAATTCAAATTCATCGAGCGTTGCTTCTCCGATCAGCGAACGCATTATTTTACGAGCAAGTCGAAAGAATGTTTCATAAAATCCTCCTTGGTGTGAACTACGAGGAGGATTGAAGTGCCAGTTAACATTCTCTCGCAGAAGAGCTTTATATACGGATTTAGACCTTAAATTTTCGGATCCTTTCTTTAGCTCACGTTCAGCAGCAACAAAATTTCCGCCGTTGTCGCTGTAAACATCTGATGGTCTAACGTTTCGGCGATTGCAAAATCTTCTAAATGCTTGAATAAATGCATCAGCGTCAAGAGCTTGAACAACTTCAAAATGAACTGCTCTTGTAGCAAGGCAATTAAAAATGCACACGTATCTTTTTACGCTGCTTCTGCCTATTCTAACGGTTAACGGACCCATCAAATCAGTTCCCACAGCCTTAAATGGAGTTGATTTAGTCACTCGATCTGCCGGCAAGTTTCCCATTTGCTGCTGATTTGGAGACGTTTTCCAAAAACGGCACTTTACACAGGACTTTAAAATGTTATTAACCGCAGATCTGCCGTTGAGAATCCAGTACTGTTTATACATGGCGGTCAATACTTGAGAACAACCCATGTGCCCTTCGCGCTCATGATACATTAACACCAAAAGCTCTGTGACGGGATGTTGATTAGGCAATATAATAGGGTGCTTTTCTTCCAAGGAGAGAGTTGAGCGTTGCAATCGTCCGCCAACTCGTATAATTCCGTCAACAAGATAAGGATTAAGAGTTTGCAACTTTCTCACACTAGGATTATCGCGCAGTTGTTGTTCAGTAATTAATTTCACCGGATCGTGAAATCCTTCGTGATTACGCAATACAGGTATGATATCGCCAAAAACTTGGGATTGAGCGACTCTGACAATGGCTCTTTCTGCTTGAATCATTTCTGCCACCGTGATTGATTGTTGATTTGGTGTCGCATAATGTGGATTAGACTTCATTTTCAAAAATTCGATAAAGCGTAACAACCATATTACTGTTCGCTGCAAATCCTTAAAGTTTGAATATCGTCGGAACAGCCGATGTAAGCAGTCTGAACTTTGAGGGAATTTTAGCTGAGTCATGCAAACTTCAGTCTTCTTGACTTCAGGGTCGTCTCCGGAGAGTTCCTGCAAAAAATCTGGCTGTCTTGGCCAGTCAACAGCAATATTACGTAAAAACTTTGGACCGTGAAACCAAACCGGACGGCAGATTGACATTTATCAGGCCAAACACCTCTGGATGCAAGATCCGCAGGATTAGACGCAGTAGGAACAAAATGCCAATCATTTACATTAGTCAAAGAATGAATTATCTCTAGACGATTTGCTACAAAGGTTTTAAATCTTGCCGAGGTATTGTTAATATATCTTAACACAACAGTTGAGTCAGTCCACAGAAAAACACGCGAAAATTTAAAATCACACTCTCGAATAACAAATTGCGAAATTTTAGCGGCGAGAACAGCAGCAGTTAATTCCAAACGGGGTACACTGACCGGTTTTAGAGGCGCAACTCGCGACTTGCCAAAGACAAAACAACACTGCGTAGAATTATCATGATAAAGAGTTTTTACGTAAGCTACAGCACCATAGCCTAACGTGCTGGCGTCAGCAAAAACATGCAATTCAAATTTAATAACGGTTCTGCCCATAATGGTGAAACTTCTAGCAATAGAAATCACTTCAAGTAGAGGCAACGCCTTTACCCACGCGTCCCACTCAGAACCTATGCCATGTTTGTTTTTAAGATCATCGTCCCATTCAAGCTCAGCTTGACAAGCTTTCTGCAGCATCTGCCTAGCTGGTAGCAAGAATGGTTGTATCAAGCCCAAGGGATCATACGTTTGAGAAATAGTAGACAAAATACCCCTCCTCGTACAGGGCCTTTCCTTGAGATTTACGTTCACCCTCATTCGATCCGTAGCTGCATCCCAGAAAACACCTAGGGCCTTCTGCGAAGGAAGTCGGCACTCATCAAGATCGATATCAGATGCAAGGTCTTCCTGCGGAATAGAACTCAAAACATGTTTATTATTAGACAAAAACTTGGTAACGTGAAAACCACCACCCTTTAGTAGCTCACACAACTGTGACACAAGATTAATAGTTTTTTCAACAGACTCACATGATCGGCAAATGTCATCAACATAGACATTTCTCATTACCGTCTGAATTGTTTCATCGTCTGCTTCCGAGAGATTGTCAGTGGCAGTCATACGTAGCGCGAACGCAGCACAGCACGGGGACGACTTCGCACCAAAAACATGAGTGCGCATTAGATAGTCTACCGGTGGTTGATCGAGGTCGTTATCTGGAAACCAGAGAAATCGAAACGCGTTTTGATCTCGCTCATCAACGAAAACCTGTGAAAACATGGCTTTAATGTCACATACTACTGCTATAGGATGCTGTCTAAACCTCAACAGCACGCCTAACAAGTTGTTGGTCAAGTCAGGTCCATGAAGTAACATATCATTCAACGACACATTGTTAAACCTTGCACTGCAATCAAATACCACTCTAAATTTTGTTAGAATAGAGGTGCAATGATGAGGAATGTAAGATATCTTTCGTGGGGAAGATGAAACTTGATCTAAAATTCTGACAGCATAATTGCAATCAATATATTCCATCATTTTTTCACAATATTTTTTGAATAAGTTTGAGTCATTTAGATATCTTCGTTTTAAGCTCAGCAAACGCTTTAGTGCCATCTCGCGGTTATTGGGCAACTTTGGTTCATCATCCTTCCATAATAAACCGATCGAATAATGTCCGTCAACCTTTTTTACAGTCTTGTGCATTATTTCTAGAGCGCGCTTATCTTCTACTGACAAGGCTGGTACTTGAGGTAATTCTAAGTCCTTAAAATCTTGATTTAATAAGTCCAGTATCTGTTTGCAGGATTCCTGTTTATCTAAAAAGTTTACCATAAGTTTAGGTGTATTTATTTCTTGATCAACATCGTCCTTGCCATACACTGTCCATCCTAAGTGAGTTCGAAGACCTGTTGGGTTACCAGGTGCACCAACTCTTATGTCTTGGGGAAGATATGCTTGATGCAGGTCACTGCCCAGCAATAACTCTATCTTTTGATTTTCAATTTCTGGAAACTTCAGGTCCCGTAAATGTGAATAACCCTTAACCATCTCATGCGTAGGAATACTGAAGCTGACGTCAACAATGCTATCTTGCACTAAAGCATCCTTGACCATAAAAGCACTTTCTTCTTCAATTCCTTGTATAGCCAGAAAATCAACCTTTTTCTTTTCGTGAGTGATTGCGTTTGCAGTTATTAGCTTGACGTTACCCCATTTCACAGGCACTCCAAGTCGCTCAGCCAGCTCTGCAGAACACATATTTACACTTGATCCCTCGTCAATAAACGCGTAAGTGCAAACATATTTTGATGGGTCGTCGTACCACACTTTAACTGGAACGACCTTAAAGATTGTTCGGCCAGAAAATGAAGATGCACTATTGTTGCAAGAAGTACAAGCGGCCAGGTTTTCTTTCTTGTCCTGCGATGCGGGAAGATTTGTTTGGTCTTCGATGTCCGCGTGCAATAACAGATTGTGCCGCCTTCCACATTTTTTACACTGAACTTTCCATCGGCATTGAGACACTCTGTGCCCAGTTCGAAGGCAATTAAAACACAACTTAAAGGTTTGTGCTAAACTTAGTCGCTCCTTAATCGATTTACTTTCAAAGACAGCACATTTCCAAATCTCATGATTTTCGCTGCACAACACACGCAATGGAGGTTCTACTGCAGACTTTATTGGGGCGAGATGTTGTTGAGCAACACACGAACGCTTACACACATTATTAATCACACCTTGATTATTATTAGACCTTCTAACATTACCTTGTGACAAAAGTTGACCATAAGCGGTATCGGCTTCTGAAGTAGCGTTTTCGACAAGTTCTCTTAGCTCTGTAAACGTTCCCGAACCTTTATCAACAATCGAGACAAACTGTGATTTCAATTTGTAAGGCAGCCGTTGAAATACCTTTTGAAGTAGATCATCATTATTTAATAAGTGAGATTCGCGCCAACCAAAAAAGCTTGTCTCACATTTATACATTTTATCACACAAATCTATCAGCGCCTTCGCATCCCACTCCTTTATTGGCGGGCCTTCCAAATCCTGCTTAACTAAGCTCATTAATTTGGTTCGGTTTCCGAATCTTTTATCTAGCCGCGACCAAGCCATATTATACGCTTGTTCTCGATCTTCTAAACACGAAAGACCGGCTATCACCTGCTGCGCCCTTCCGACACACGCTTCCTCAAGAAAAGCAAATCTAATATCAAAGTCCAGATACTCATTTTCTATCATTCTTATAAATTTTCTCTTAAACGTGAGGTACTTTAAAACATCGCCATTAAATGTATCTAATTTTAATCTTGGGCCAGGCACTAGAGAACTATGCGGAGGCATCTTATTTTCAAACGCTTTACTAGTTGTTGGTGCCATAGGTTGTAAATAAGAATTGCTTAGTTTAAATTCATCAATATCTGATTTTTGTTTGAACAAATTAGTGGTAATTTTATTCTTTACTGGCTCAAAGGATTTGGTTAAATTTTCGGCGTTAGGTATACGAGACCAAGAACATGAGTCCAAATTCTCTTCCTTTGAAACAATCGAACAAGATTATGGTCGAGATTTATCGCAATTATTAAGCAAAGCACTACATGACCTTGATAAGGCTCGGGCGTCATCCAACAGACGCTCAGCACGCGCTTCAAGCTCATCTCCGCATTGTTTAACGTTATCCAAAGTAATTAAGTAAATAGAACACACTTGTGCTTCTAAAGCAAGAACCTTACCTTCAAATAGTTTAAGGTTATCATCTTTATTATTATTCTTAATTTTACAAAACTCCTTTGAAACCGCTACAAGTTCCATTTGAAACATTAAAATTTTTTTTTTGTGCGTCTTTACACAAAACTTAAAATCTTGCGGAAGATTTTCATCCGCACTTTCCTCTACCTCTGCAGAAACCAACTCTGGTTTCTCAGCTGTTTTTATTTCAGGTTTAGTACCTTTCTTAACCATAATCTCTTAAACAATCTAACCTTAATGAATATTTTTAAAATCTTATGTTAAGTTTGCTACGTGTATCGTCAGTAGCCGCGGTCTATTTTCTTATCAGTCTATGGCTGTCGTTATTAACTTACCTTATTTAAACCTATATCTTACTTAATCTTTAAGAATATAAGAAAAATTTATTGGAAAGGTCTAAGTAAAGGCAATTTAGAACAAGCACAGCTAAAATAAACCAGTTTTAAAAATATTCAATGACTACGCTACTGACCACGTGCATTACAAACTTAAACCAAAAACTTAAAAAAAACCAGAAAGAAAAAATTTAACACAGTCAGATGCACATGGATCAAGTGATCAATGTTGCCATTATATAAAAATGAAATTGCGTTTCAACCATTACTAACTGGATTGCTTATTAAATTTTCAAAACAAAATCTAATTTGCACCTGCAACAACTCTTTCTAATAATTTAAAAAATGCAAATACGATTGTATTTTACTTGAAGTTAAATAAAGTGATTACATTCGGACATTCGAGTCTGTGGTGCTTAATAACAAGAGAATGCTGGAAGCACTACCGTCGTACACCGGATACAAAAAAAAAGCGGACTTAGCAATCCCGTTCAGTTATACCATCCCTACTAGGGTGGAGTGAAAAAAAAATTTGAAAAAAGTGTAGTTCTTAAATCCTGCCAAATAGGCTAAAACTCCAAAAAAAATTAGTTTTGGCGAGTTGCTACCTTTGGGGGGCTAGCAACCCCCCAAAATGTGTTTTTGGGTGGTAAAATTGTCAAAAAATGTCGTAACTCGGTAACCGCTTATCGTAGAGGCATGATTTATGGCTCAAAATTTGCAGAATCATCATGTTTCTATATGTGCTAAGAGAAAGTTTTTGTCTATTTCCACAAGAAAAAAAGTTATAATCGATAAACCGTTTTTTATGCTCAATACTCGAAAATTGCGCTGTATTGAAATAACTTTGATCTAACATTTGAAATGATATATGTCTAACTGATAAGGACTAATTATGACAATCACAATATTAACAAGATGATTTGGGATAACTTTGGTCACCAGACAAAGTACCTAAATAGGCCTACTCATAAGGTACAAAACGTGCTAGCTTTACTGCCCATAAAATGTTTAGTGTTTCAGTAATTTAAAGAAAATCTGTTACATCTCATTACTTTCGAACTGTTGATGCTGATATTGGGTTGTTTTGCCTAAGGAGTGAGAGAAAAATAAGAAAGCAAGTTAGAGTACACCAAATACCCTACGCAAAATGAAGCGCATCAGAATTGCACTTTAGTGTCAAATTTTTTCAAAAGTTTTCGAAATTTAATCTTCTGGCGAATCAACCCATCTCTTCGCTCAAATCCTTCAACTTGTGCTGCGGCCTCTGTTACCATTTTGACATGGCGCTCTACACATTGGTTGTGACATGGGTGGTCGAGCTGCAGTGGTCTTATCCTGCATTGTTCGATATCTAAATCAGTTAAATGTTCAATTACCGGAGGCTGCTGATGGCAAGATGTTAAATTCACCATCTTGTAGTACGATTTCACTGTTAGATCCAGTGTGGGCGGTTCAAACAGCCGTACAGTTGAGGCGGTATCATAATATTTTGCTCCTTCTAAAGAATATTTTTCACTGCGACTGTCAACCAAGTCATGATTATCAAATGAAACCGTTGATGGCAAGTTTCCACGAATCGAAAGCACTTTGTTCACTCCTCGCATTCGTATCTCCTCATCGTTGTCACCCAACATGGCGATCAAGACATTTTCCTGGTGTGCGAAAAATGCATTTCGTTGCACAACTTTCAGAGCAGTTTTCCGAACAGCTTCGTCAGGCACCTGAAGAATTCGTTGGACCAAGTTGAAAAAATTTCTAGATCCGCAAGTTAGTTGACTATTTAACTTAATTTCAAACCAACTTGGAAAGTAAACTTGAAGACAAAACTTCGTCAGAGTTTCCAAGTTTGAGGAGGGTTCATCCACCGAAACATAATATCTGAGGATTCGACACCAGAGTTAGCCAGCGTGAATGCACAATGGGACCTACTTTTAAATATTGCAAGTCGCTGTCGACAACTCCCATGATTATTGCTGAACATATCTTGTAAGCATAGTGTTGATCAGTACTCAGATCATTAACAACTGATTCTGGCAACTGTACAAACTGAGGGTTTGAAATTGACTTAAAATTAGCAGCAACCAGCCAACTTGAAACATCTCCAGTTAAACACTTCCCAATTGGTCCTGCAAATGTGTCAGGACTATTGATGGTTCCATCAAGCATAGTTAAGACATGGCGCAAGGGTAGTTCATTGGTATGTAGTAGGCAAATTACCCATTGTAGTGGCTTGTTCAATAGTTCTTCCAACTTACGAATGCAACCATTGAACTTGCCTGTCATTGCTGCAGTTCCATCAGTGCCAACTACTGTAAGCTTGTCATGTAATTCGGTGTTGGCAATGGTGTTGAAGATCTTTTGTGCTATGGTTCTTCCTTTGCCATCCTCTGTGGAAAAATGAGAAAGATAGTATTCACCAGGCTGCCCAACCATTGTATAGTGATCTTCAAGTTGCACAGACCTGTAAAACTTGTCATTTGGCCCTTGCATGGTGACCTGTGTTGCATCTTTGCGCCCATCAAAGTATATGGCATTCACTAACTTGAAATTTTCTTGCTCCTTTTTCCTAATTTCAGCACGGCATCGTTCTCGCTCTCTTCGAAGCTTGCTACGATCAATAACGTATGTCTTGTCATCATCAGTAATTAGACCCAAATCTTGCATCACACTATTAGCGATCGCAGCAGCAGCTCTGTCGGATATCTGAAAACGCTCACTCATCCTTGCAAGGTTTGACCAAATCATTCGATTCTGATTTTCATATGGCATTGATTGAGAAACAAATTCAGAAGCAGCAGAAGATTGCGTTTGGTCTGTGTTGGTTGAACTAGAATCTGACAGATAATCCAAAGCTGACTCAGACACTGATGTAACTGATGTAACGGAAGAACATGTTGGTGGTTCTGGATGAGGTTGTAAGGGTCGAGAGCGCCTCAAAAACTGTATGTCAGCTGACGTTGAAGGAACCACAGCATCCACACATTTTCCAACTCGCTTACTAGTTTGATCTTTATAAAAAGCATAATCATCATCTGTCATTTTCAAACCATGTTGTTTCTCCAAAATTCTGCGCTGCTTATCGTCAGCACAAAAAACATCAAATATTTCATCAATAGTTGACATAAACTCTTTTTCCTTTTGTAAAAATGCTTCTCCTCGTTTTTTCTTTGACCAGCGATCAAGTGCACTGAAACAATTCACAAAACTTTGAACTTTTTTCGAAATGGTGTACAGATGAATGGGATATACGTTGCATCATACCCATCTGTCATAAATTTCTCTGGCAATGTCATTTGCAGCATTGAAGGTTCGAAAGTTTTTCAAATGAAGAATGCGTTCTCGTATTACATGTCGCTTGGTAGGCAATACTCCTGTTGGAAAATTATCACGGGTAGAGAAAGTGTGTCCACTATGTAAAATCTTCTTTACAGAAGTTGAACTTCGTCTTTTCATGTTTTACTACTTCGCAGTTTGGCCAAAGCTTTGATTTACACAATTACTTAACAATATACCTGCAAAAACTAATAATAACTTTTCAGATAACTATTAGTTAAATACAAACAAACAAACTTATTAAACAGTTTTTCTATCATAACTTTTTTTTTAGTAGAAATAGACAAAAACTTTCTCTTAGCACATATAGAAACATGATGATTCTGCAAATTTTGAGCCATAAATCATGCCTCTACGATAAGCGGTCGCGTCGACCGACGCATCCCGGAATGTTTCTAACACTGCAAAAGGATCAGCAGTAATATACGGGTGGGGAGTGAAATTTATCTGGCGTTCGTTGCAGTACACTGTCGCACCGACATATAGGTGGACAGCATTTTATTGATTTTATTATCATAAGCGCTGTTGCAACCGCAACAAGTTTTCTATTTAGCATAATATGACTTTAAAACATCTAAAAAAAATATCAAGTTTAAGCTATAACACCCCAATAATATATAAAAAAAAACATACAAGAGCACAATTAACTGGACAATGTAGCCGAAATTATTCTGCTAACTATAAAAAGATGAGTATAGGGAATCACTCCTAACTCTGCCACTGCTTTAATGAATATAACCAAAATCACTTTTAGCCTGCAATAAATTCAATTGATCGAGAAAATGCACACACAGGGGTAATTTGACCTCTTACCATCGAGGCAAATGACACATTACTGTGCAAAAATACAAAGACTCATTCGATTTCGACCAATATCCGCTAAGTGATTTTGGTTATATTCATTAAAGCAGTGGCAGTGTTAGGAGTGATTCCCTATACTCATCTTTTTATAGTAAATTTCTTGCTTGCCATAAAACTGAAGATTTTAATATTCTGCTAACATTGACAAAATTCGAATTCCTCTTCCATATAAAAAGAAACTAATTTTTACGGAAAAAACAAAATAAGCAAACGCACTGAAACAGATGTAAGCAGATAATAATTTTAAAAAACCATGTTTCGAGTTGGGTACCAAATTTAACCAGCTCGAATTATTGTTAATCCATTGCCGTTTGCGTATACGAGACTGCGCGAACCGTTATTAGGTTGAATCTTTTTTGCCGCGACTTCACCGCTTCGTTCTTCTTGCTTCCTTTTCCAGCAAGCGGAGAACGATGAAAATACCGGAGTAATATTCGACCCGAGCTAGTGGCGCTTGAAACTCGAACCAGCGCCGCTCGCTCAGACACAAGTATTACTCCGGTCAGCACACTGTTTCCGCGACAGAGGTTACTGGTTCGACGACGATGCGAGTGAGCGGGTGTTGATTGCAGGCTCAACCTATGCATAGCTTCCAGCATCGTATACAGTGAGAGGTTACCGTGTTTAACCCTTTAGACTAGAGACTAACGTTCCCAAAATGGGAACACGTGTTCAGTGATACAAAAAACATTTACTGCTGCCGATGCGTGATGCTACTTTTTTACACCAGATTCTATAGGAAATATTCTTTACACAGTAAAAATGACGGGTGTTTTTTAAAAAAAATTTTACTAAAAATTTAAAGGAAAAATGTTCAAAAATGCATTTTAATAATTATTTTTTAATACTTAATTTTTAGAAACCTTGAAAATGTACTTTTTCTCTCAAATAACGTTTATTGACGAAAACAGATCACAACGGTTATCTCCAACCTAAAAAACAATTCAGTGAATATTCCTTTTTATTGCACACAACCGTTCAACTGTGATGTTCCCAAAATGGGAACGTTAGTACCTTTAGGGCCAAGAAACTCGGTAAGTTTCAAAACGCAACATGATCGTTATTTTTCAAAATTATGCAAAATACGGCACGAATCTAAATGCACAGATGGGGTAATAACTACATTTATGAAATTTTTTGACCATTTTACTGAATATGCGAAACAATATGAATGAATAGCCTTGTACAAAGCAGTTATTTTGACAATGTGTGTTCAAGTTTATTTCTTCTTGTAATACAATTTACTGCACAGTCTGTGTAACCTTTTTCCACATTTGACACAGCACAATCTGGTATTTTTTTTACACAGCGCCTTGCGACACTGATTCAAGATTGTGATTTATTCTGTCGAACCTCACAGCTTTGCTTGGCGGAGCTGTCCGTCCACCAAGACGTTTTCTGGGGCATTCCACTTTTATGAGTGCTCTTGCGATTTCTCTTCTGAACACAATGTGACTCACGCCGTCCGAGTTGATGTGATTATAGAACTTCAAAACAGCCACAACAGAAAGATTTACTATATGGGAGAATAAGTTCCACCACCATTTTCTGGAACGAAGTCGTGGTCTGTACGACGACAACAACTTATCGCACACGTCAATGCCTCCCATTCCTTGATTGTAGATTTTGATGAGGAAAGGTTGGTCAACAATCTTCTGCTCGTTTTTCACCCTTTCCACTTTTTGAATAGGGTTTACACCACAGTAATTACTTCCACTTTACACAAACAACTGAGCCGTCTGATCGGAAATGGAACGTGCCTCTGGGTAGGGATGGTATAACTAAACGGGATTGCCAAGTGTTTTTTGAAGTGTACAACTGTAGTGCTGTTTTTTGAAGTTGTAAAATTACAGGTTTTCACTAGAACTTTTTCAATAAATTAATTAATAAATATATATTGCAAGATGAATTACGTAGTTGGATGATGAAAGTGTTCAGAATAAAATGCAGACTACGTCACAAATCGTCATACATACGTCACAATGAGCACAGTGGATCAAATTTCTTGGCTTAAACTTTAAAATTTTCGATTAACTAATCAGCAAATCAAATCGCTTAAAACCAAAAATTTAAACACGAGCAGTAACAGAATGAAAACACGTATTAGTATTCCAATGACAATAGATCTGAATGACTGCAAAAGAGCTCTAATGCAAGGTCTTCGAGTTCAAGACATTTCTGATCAGACTTTGCCAAGCTAAATTCAAACACCAATAAGCAAACAAAAATTCAATTGACTAACATAAATAATAGTAGGATTTCACGGAGGGAGCGAGATGGTGTAGACAAGGCACTGAATGCAAATTATCACAATGCAATAATACGTATCATTGATCGCTTGAACTTTTTCTGTACACTGTACACATGCAGCATAACCTTACAGTAAAACAAATTCAGATTAACACAAACAATCGAAGTTATTGAAAGTAATGCAGCAAAAAAAAACTTTCAACACTTTTTTAATGTTGTAAGAAAAGACTTTTTATGGCTTTTTGATAACATTAACCACATTTTACCTGTTGCAAACATGATTATCAGCAGAAACAGCAGCAACTAAAAACAGATTATTTAATGCAGACATGACCAAATCAAACCACTTCCGAAGCAGCGCAGTGCTCAGTTTATGGATTGGAATCAGACAGACAATATCTTTATATTTCCCTAACTATTAGTTAAATACAAACAAACAAACTTATTAAACAGTTTTTCTATCATAACTTTTTTTTTTTAGTGGAAATAGACAAAAACTTTCTCTTAGCACATATAGAAACATGATGATTCTGCAAATTTTGAGCCATAAATCATGCCTCTACGATAAGCGGTTACTGAGTTACGACATTTTTAGGAAATTTTACCCCTCAAAACACATTTTGGGGGTTGCTAGCCTCCCAAAGGTAGCAACTCGCCAAAACCAATTTTTTTCGTAGATTGACTTTTATTTGGAACAGGGCCTAACATCTTTTTTACAACGTGACTTCCTAGTCGACTTGTTTGGCTTGAATCTTTGCCGCAATATATTTCGAAGTTACAGTATATGGAAACCCATCACTGCTACAAAGCATCCATAATTTGTAATCAAATTTGACAGGCTTATCCTTGATATACTGCTTGGCACTATGAAGACGATGATATGGCACCATAGATTCGTTAATACTCAGACTCTTGTGAAAGACTCCAAATTGCTGACAGTTAGCTTTCAGGAGGTCCAACAAAGGCAGTACCTTTGCAACTTTCGACTGTGCAAGGTTGTGGTTGTCAGCAATGTGCAAGCACGCTTTTATAGAACGAAAGCGATCCCTAGACATTGTTTTTGAGAATATAGGGGCTTCCAAGTCTTCAGCTGTGCTCCAGTAGTCTTTTTCTGAAAGAAGACTGTGGTATCCACTAATTAGTAACAGACCTAAAAATTTTCTCATCTCAGCATGATCAACTCCGAAGTTTGCCATATTTTTATCTCTAGTCGCGTACAAGTTTGTTTGGTCGACAAGTAGAGTAATCATGGCATTAAAAAAGAATAGTAAAAAAATTTCGTACATACTCTTTCCTCCATGTATGAAAACCTCATTAGATTTTTGTACTTCTTCTGGGTTATCGAGAGTTAAATCGTCACTTATGCGCCAAAGAATACGCCTGGGGTTTGTATCAACCTCTTCGTCTTCAAAATCCCCTCCATGTACTTCAACTTCACCTGCAATTTCATCTGGTAAGCATTCTTCGTTCAGGATGTTATCGTTTCCTTCTTCATCACTGTCAATTCCTTGATCAGCTGATTCTGGAGGAAGTAACACTATTTCTAAGTCATCTGACTCTTGAGATTCAACAATATCTTTAGCAGATGCTAGAAATCTTATTCTAGGCCTTGGCTGAGCAGCTCCATAAAAAGATATCGCATTCATAGCTGTAAACTTTTCAGACTTTACCAGAGGTGAAACAGCTGCTAGCTAGCTTCTCTTTGCACTGAAAACAATTATGGAATGATGTGGATGGATGTTTTAGAAGATAGAAATGAAGCATTGCAAAATAATTATCAGATTAGCGGTTCGTCAATTTTGTATTTGCACACTCAACAGCATATATGTGATTCCAAGTAGCAATAGTTAGTAACGTTCCCATTTTGGGAACATAATAAAAAACAAGGAAAATGTAAAAATTTTCCATTTTAAAGAGTGAGTAAGTCTTAGTCAGGGTAAAAGTAGCAACATATTAAAAAATCACGTTCCTGCCTCAAATGGATCTACTTCCCGTAACTAAAGGGTTAAAATGCCGATATCGAGTATTTTTTTTGATCATTTTAAAGGAATACCTAAATTTATTTTTGTTTTTGCTACGTCTAGATATGCAGATGTTGGAAAACAGAATTGGGAGAAATTTCTTGCGATAGATTTTCATATTTCAGTAACACAATGCGAAAGAAATATACTAGTTATGCTGGTAAGCTCTAGCAAACCAAAACGAAATCAATAATTTTTACTAACTGTAACTTGCAACAAAAAGCACTTTATTATAGATTATGGCTGTTTGATTGATTATTACAAAATACACTTAATAGCTTTCCAAGATAGCCACCGAAATACGCAATTTAATTACGGGAAGGGTTAGTGTATAAACATACTCTAAAAGCGTAAATAATGATAAATAAAATGCTCCCGCAATGAGCATTAACTTTATTCAGACTGGGCTTGTTAAAAACTTGTATGACTGGGAGGGTAGGTGAGGCGGAAAGTCCCCGCGCTCTTTGTTTGCTTATATTTCGACCATAAGTGTCACATCGTACTTTTTTATAATTATTTCATAATGTTATAATAAGCCTAATTTCAAAAATTTAGTTAGGATTGAATACTATTTTTGCAAGCTTTTTTCTTTTTTAGTTGGTTAGTCTAGCCCACATATTAGAATAATTTATAGTCAAACTTGACTAATGCTCTGGCGTATATTTTTTGATTTTAAATTTGCCGTACATTGAATTATTTACATTGCGTCAGAGTACGGCTGTCCAACCCGAGACCCGCAAAATCTATTGTTGAAGCCCGCCAATGAATTTGTAATTACATAATTGATCAAATTATTGTAATACTTTGAATCAATTTAATGACGCGCAGAAAAATCGGAATATATAGGCTAATTTTCGTGAAGTAAAAGATGTTTCTTCCCAAAGCTTTTCATCTGACAGTCTTCAGGGGAAATCGTCAGAATGAAGCAGAATTGAAACCGAACTAAGTTATAAAGGAAGAAAGTAGAGTTCTCATTGGCTGAAAGAAATCAGCCAATAAGAAAAGATTAAGAAATTTTCAAAGAGTAGACGAATTCTTTTTGCTTACACAGAAGGGGATTGAGAGATTTAATGAAAGTGGCTTCAAGAGCAGAAAGGTGAAAGGAAGAGCGACCTCGAGCGAGAATAGAAAATTTTTCGTTGCTGTAATGAAGGGCACATTGGGCGTTGTCAAGAAGATGTTGGCCAATGGCGGAAAGGGCACATTGGGCGTTGTCAAGAAGATCTTGGTCAACATCTTCTTGACAACGCCCAATGTGCCCTTCATTACAGCAACGAAAAATTTTCTATTCTCGCTCGAGGTCGCTCTTCCTTTCACCTTTCTGCTCTTGAAGCGACTTTCATTAAATCTCTCAATTCCCTTCTGTGTAAGCAAAAAGAATTCGTCTACTCTTTAAGAATTTCTTAATCTTTTCTTATTGGCTGATTTCTTTCAGCCAATGAGAACTCTACTTTCTTCCTTTATAACTTAGTTCGGTTTCAATTCTGCTTCATTCTGACGATTTCCCCTGAAGAGTGTCAGATGAAAAGCTTTGGGAAGAAACATCTTTTACTTCACGCAATCTTCAAATTCTGTACCACCAAATGCTAATTTTCGTCTATGTAGAGATTTTTCGCTGTATATAAGAATAAAACACGTAGATAGATCAAACTTGTGACCTTTTTTGTTTCGTCTTTAACTAAATTAGTGGTCCGAATTCCTGTTATCAAGGAGGTTCATTCAAAAACAACACATTAAAATTAAGTAAAGACAAAAAAGAAAATGCTTTGATTTCTGCACCGATTGCGACTCGCAATAAACTTTCCGACAAAAGTTGGACCATAATGCTTAAAAAATCGAGCATTCCTGCGTCAGAGTATAAAACAACCTAACATTTTCTAAAACAGTCATTATCATCGAAATGAATTTCTACCGAGAGTACTTTGGGATTTTAATATTGTTTTGGTTATAACTTACGACACCGACATTTTTTCTTTCCTAATTATTCAATTTATAGTACGAATTTTGACGTTAGAATAAAAAGATAAAACATCGGTACAACCAATTAACACATTGCGTGCCAAAGCATTTCCATAAAATTTCCCGCGGGGCCAATGAATTTTTTTTTATATTTTTGTTTGTTTTTACTGGGAAACACCTTCTATCATGCATTTCATTACTATAGAACTGTAAAAAGGTCTAAAAAATGAAGTTTTTGTGTCATTCACATATGAATGACGCGGCCTCACAGTGCTTTTATTTTCGTTCTAGGCCACGTCATTCACATGTGTATGACAGTTAGTTTTTATTCCATAACTTTGAACTTAATTATTCAAAATAGTTTGGCAACTCTGACTGTTTAGAAACGTGGGGATTACGCAATCCGCCGTACCACGTGGTTTTAGCTACGTCAAAACTCGAAAACACCACTCGTCTTGTAGAAAAGGAATTTTTGACGTAGCTGGTGTTAGTTGATAAAATACAGTAGCTGTTTCTGTGTATTTACGGTAGAAGCTGACTGCGCTGTGTAACTATTCATTTCAAAGCAACTAGTCTTAGCCTAACGTAGCCTATTGAACTTCTACGCCGTTTAACTACCTAGTTCCAAGAATTAATGGTCTGAATTTAGCGAACTTACACAGGTCTTCTTTAGGTATAGACACAGCGTGAGTAAATTTGATAAGCGACAATAATTGACCATGAAAAGAAGATCATCGACTGCAGAATTGAATAAAATATCAGCAGCGACTGAAAGGCAAGTCTATGACAGCGAATCAGAGTTTGATTCTGATGATTCTCTTAAATACCCAACTTGGAAGCGTCCAGCTTCTGAAGACTATTCAACTGATGAATACCTTTCTGATGTTGAAGCAGGTGATGTTATTGGTTTTTTGAATGACTTGGCAATAGAAGAAGCAGAGGAGGAGGACGAGATCGTAGATGAGGACGATGAACTTTCACCAGAAAATAACAATAGCCCTTGGACAGATTATACAGGAAGGCAGAAAACTTTTCCATTTACTGGTCAAAAAGATTTGCAAAAGGCGGTGCCACCAGATAGCACTCCACTGGATATATTGTTATTGCTTGTAAATAATAAAGTTTTGAATCTCATTGTATCGGAAACAAACAGATTTGCTAACCAGACTGTTGCTGCAAAGCAGCCAAAAAAATATGCTCGAATTAATAAATGGAGGGAAACCAATGCCGAAGAAATAAAGCAGTTTTTGGGATTGATCACATGGATGGGTCTGGTAAAACTCAGTTCTTTGAAGGATTATTGGGCAAAAGATGGAATTTATAAACAAACTATTCCCCAATCTGTCATGGCACGCAACCGGTTTCAACTATTATTGAGCTTGTTGCATTTTAACGACAATGACACGATTAGGACTGGCGACCGACTTGCAAAAATTCAGCCTTTATTGGACGTGTTGGAACAAAATTTTAAAGAACTGTTTTGTCCTGGTGAAGACATTGTGATCAATGAAACCCTCATTCCGTGGAGAGGACGACTGATTTTTCGACAATATATCCCTAACAAAGCACATCGCTATGGCATAAAACTATTCAAGTTATGTTCTGTCAATGGATATACGTGGGGCTTGAAGGTTTATTCAGGGAGGTCTGTTACAGGAGAACGCGAAGTGGGCCTTGCGAACAACATCTGCCTAAACCTAGCTGAACAATTATTGTATCAAGGAAGAACTTTGTACATCGACAACTTTTACACAAGCTACGAGTTGGCAAAATGCTTTCTTGACAAAAAAACTCACGTTGTGGGCACTCTCCGAGCGAACAAAAAAGATATTCCGAAGGATGTTCTTCACGCCAAGCTCAAACGAGGAGATATGATTTCTAGGGAAGATGAAAATGGAATCGTCGTTTTGAAATGGAGGGACACACGTGATGTAAGAATGCTGACAACAAAACATGCTCCAGTCATGGCACCAGTAACTGTTTCACCATTGCTTTCACAACCAACACCAAGCATAGATGAACCCACCACTTCCAGAAGATCATCTCGCAGAGTAACCGAAAAACCTTTACCCGTATTGGCCTACAATAGCGGTAAAGCTGGTATTGACTTGTCCGATCAAATGGCTTCTTATGTCACAACCTTACGCAAAGGTATAAAATGGTACCGAAAGCTTGGTTTAGAGCTTTTGTTAGGAATCTCTATGGTCAATGCGTGGGTAGTATACAAACACGTCACTAAAAAAACAATCAAAATTCGCACATTCAGAGAAGAGGTCGTCAAAGACTTGTTACAAGTAAGAGGCTCTAATGAAGAGCCGTGTGTTGCAAGGTCTACATCAAGAATACACCATCTTGTACAACGAATTGATGGGGAAGGTAAAAAGATGAGGCGGAAGTGCAGTGCATGCTACGCTAAAATGCAAAGAGAAAGTGGTCGTGAAGTGGCTAGAAAACAAGCAAAGATGGTGTATACGTACTGTAGCTATTGTCCTGGCAGTCCACAAATGTGTTTGGATTGCTTCAACTTAAAGCATTGATTTAAAGTTTGATTAATAGACTTTGTGCCTTTTAATTTCGTTAGTTTCGCATTTCTCGAAAATTCGTGACGTAAGCAGCAGTTTTTGCCGATCTGACAAAACCAATTATACGAAAATTTTCAGCAGGGGCCACGCATTTTGACCTCCATTTGAAATGCACGCACTGTCATCCATTATTGAATGACGCGGCACTTACGGAAAATTTACTGTCATTCATATATGTATGACGCGGCACTAACGGAAGCATGCCCGTCATTCACATATGTATGACGTGCACGCAATGTGTTAATGATATTGCACTCAAGCAGAGCAAAATATAGATTCCATTCGAATGTCTTTTGACCTTGTTTACGTAAATGTTCGGTACAATCCGCAGCATAATTCAAAAGTAGGACGGAAGTCCTTTGATAATTTTCGCTTACCTCAAGCAAACTGCAACAAATATTTCTTAAAATTTCTCGTTTTAAATAAATCTATATAGTTGGATTTTTTGGTCATTTTTATTAAACGCTCAGTGCAAGAAAGAAAAGTAGGCTATTCTATTTAGAGTTTTTTGAAACATAAACTTACAAGAAGGAAAAATAAACGCACACCTATCTAGATATTGTACTGTACAGAAAATAAGATATAAAAATGAAATAGTTATTTACGCCAAGTCATTTATGCTAAATTTTAATATCGGCCCCTAGTGTTGTAAAATAATTTCCACTGCTTGTTCTTGTTGCAGGCAAAAATATAAAAAAAAAGCTTTAAGAAAAATGTAAATATTTTTAAAGAAGCCTAAAAATTATGAACAGCTCATCCCGAATCAACCTTTCCGCAAAAGTGAAGACCTTTTGATATTTCAACATACAAATCAACCGAAATGTTTACATGCAAATCAATGGGTCACCTTGCGTTAAACCAGGGGTCTCTAAAGTACGGCCCGCGGAGCTCTTTCTAAAAAACATATACACTCACTTTAAACCGCAGTTGGATAGAATCATGTCGGAAATGCCCATAGCCGTACCTGCCGGGGCCCAAAGTCAGGAGTTTTAGGGCAGTGACAGTGATCAACTGTAAAAGTAGTTACCGTAGATACTCGACTATAAGTCGAGGTTTTTTTCAGAAAAATTTGACAGATAAAATGAATTCAACTTATAGACGGGTCAATAAAAAAAATAAAAAAAAACAAGTTTTCTTCAAAATCTAGTAAATTTTCTACCTCGACTTGTAGTCGAGTATCTACGGTACCAAATTTAGGTGAAAACCTTTTGTTTTTGTTTTTTTTTGGAGATCACAATGATTTGATGACAAAAAAGGTCTTCACTTTGTTTACAGTTATGAATTAACTATTTTTCATAATTTGTGTTTTTTGGTTTTGGCCCGAGAAGGTCCAAAAAAATCTGCATACGGCTCCCTGCTCGAAATGTTTGGAGACCCCTACGTTAAACCATTATTTTTATATTCAAATAAATACACTTATGATTACTTCTGGCTTATAAATAACCCTAAATTATCTCTTAGTTTTCTTGTATAAAATATGTATATAAAATGTAAAATAGAAAAAGCACGCTTTAACCTTTAGAAGCTGAAAAATCAGAGAAAAGCAGTTCGCTTTCAGAAAATTATTTAAAGTAGTAGCCTTTAGAAAGAAGATCAATAATAAGAACTATATTGTACGATCTGTCAAAAATTAGAAATAGCAAACTCTTTAACATCAAAAACGTTGTTTAAAAAGATCAAAAAAACTGCTTTTTTTACTATAAACCTGAATCACAGTTTATAAATAATTTTAACTAGATGCCCAAACCGTAAGCTAACTTGTTACTTCTGTATGATTCATTTTAGATTCCAATGATTTTTTACAGGGGCTCCTCTGCTTTTTTGATAGCCAATTAGCAATGAAGGTTAACTTTCCGATAACCAAAGTGTTATGGCGTTTGCTGTTGGATAAACTATGTCCAGCTATCAACAATTTAATAAAAAGCAATTCATCACTTTCGCTGGATAGAAAAAAATATTTTTTAGAAAAATGTCATTAGCAATTCAATGGTGCGTTTTGATAACGCCAATTAACAATAAAGGTTAACCTTCCGATAACCTAAGTTTTATGGCTTTGCTGTTGGGTAACCTACGTCCAGCTTTGAAAAATTTAATAAAAAGCAATTCATCACTTTCACTGAATAGAAAAAAATGTTTTTCAGAAAAATGTCATTAGCAATTCAATGCTGCGTTGATAGATCGTAATGCTTCGCTTTTTTTCATTCAGTAAGAGGTTCTTCGCTTTTTTTAGAAAAACAACGCGTAGAGCAGCGGTTCTCGATTCATTTCATTGAGCACGCACCCCCTCCAGAAGGATGTTTTGGGTAGAAAAGAGAAGTTCGCACCCCAAGTAGTTTCTTCTCGAACCCAGTGCGGGTGTGAGCACCCCCAATTGAGAACCGCGGGCGTAGAGTCAAAGTGATGACCAAATGCTAAGCGAATATATGAAACAGAGACTTGGCCACCCAATTTTTTTTACAGAGTTTATTGCAAATATAAAAGGGAACTAAACACAAGACAATTTAAACTTATGTCAGGATTTCTCAATTTTCATCACTAAAAAGTAGTGATCTCTAAAAAAGTCTTTACTTTTCATCTGTCTCGGATCTTTATAAGTGAAACCAGAATCGAATTACGACCAAAAATGCTTTAATTTTTACACAACTACAGTCGTCGGCAACTAGTTAATTTCCACGTGAAGCGCATTTTCCACATGGGTATGAACCGGGGTTAACTTCATTATGACAAATTTGAGATAATTTTGTGTAATTCGCCAATTTAGTAGCTAATGTGGGTGGGTTTTTAATGCACAATACATGTTTCTGGTTTTACTTTTTTTCTTGATCAGAAACTTCAAGTAATTTGGCGCATAGGGCGTGTCCAAACAACCATGTTTCTTCTTTCTTCAAACTTTTTTCTTTTATTGCTGAATGCACACTATTCCACCCTAAGCTCACTTCAAAATTTCTTCAATTTTTTTTATTGCTAACCGCTAAGCACCTGTTAAGGTGCAGGGTTGCCAGATCCCAATGATAGAATAAAGCCAAAGGAGGAAAAAAAAGCCAAACAATTTCACCAGCTAGAAAATATATTTTCGTCCAAAAATCATGCTGTTCTCTGAAAAAAAGTTCTTCCCTTCCATTCCATGTCGGACTTTCCTATTTTCGTCCCAAAGTCATGGTGATCTCTAAAAAAAGGTCTTCTTTTAAAATCTGTTTATAAACTCTCTATTTTTCTCCCAAACCCATCCACCCGAAAGCCATAAAGAAAAAAGCCAAACAATATTTTTGATGCCAACCACATTGAAAAAACCCAGATTTTCCAAATTTGGCAAAAAAAGCCAAAACGCCAAATTTGATTAAAAAAAGCCAGATTTCTCAAATTTGGCGTCAAAGAAGCCAATGTGGCAACTTTGTTAAGGTGAGAAATACTCTCGTCTCGTGAAGATGTCACGTGTACTTATATTTGTGGCCTTTTTCTTTTCTTCGTGGCTGCTTTGGATCTATCTGATCGCTTTTCTTTGTTCGCCTGTCACGTGCAGTTAATCAAAGACAGTTTTAGCGTTGGTCTTGTATTTAAATTCTCCTGGTATAGTTTTTGTTGGTTAGTTTATATTATCTGAAATTCGTAATCTGCTGATAATTCTAATGGTAATTGTAAGCGATATTCTATTTTTACAGGCAGGTCTAAAGCAGTTTTTAATTCTCTTTTTTATTTGCATAAATTCTTATAACGTTGTTAGTTTGTCTGTGGTTATAAAATACACTCTAGTCGGCTAACGTTCGTGTTGAGAACGCGTACGAGAATTGAAAAACTAGGCCTTCCAGTTAAATTCTTCGAATCATCCTAGTTAAAGTGTTCATCGTAACAGCATCAATAAAAAGAAAAGTAACAAATTATTTTTTTTCCACTGACTTATCTTTAAAATCACTGTAAAAAGGGTCGAAAGCTGTACAAGCGTTAAAACACAGTTGTGAGGATATTAAGATTTGAGTATCATTCGTACAAAGTTGAAATAACCGAGAAGGTACTTGTTAAATATATTATTATGTTTTGCTGAAGTTTTGCTTTACGTAAATTTTACGTTTTTGGAATATGAGCAAAAGGCCTTTTTATCTGAACGACGGCCAAGAAACCTTGGTGGAAGTAACACCCCTGTCGTCAAGTGACGAAAGTTTTGGAAATGATTTTGGTAAATACGATCTGCATATAGTGTTAAGTAATTTTGTTCAAAGTTAACATTTATTATGCAATTATTTAGATTTTTTAGTCGAAGTCAATTACGAAAGCGAATTACAATCTGGTGAGTACTCTTTCAGTCTGGTTTACCTTCCCAACAGGTATTGCGTAATTAACTGCCGTTGCTCTATACCTACCGGAAAGGTATAGCTTTTTTCTCTAATACGTTTAATGCAGTGATTTTCAACTTTTTTCATACCGTGGCCTACTTTGCAACCCAAGATAACTTAGCGACCCGCTTCGGTAAACAGAATTTAATTTCCGTTGCAAAAATCTGGTGATCTCTAAAAAAAAGTTTGAACTTAAAATTTGTCTGCGATTTCTCAATTTTTGCCCCAAAACATAATGAAAAAAAGGTTTTTACTTGGAATTTGCTTCCGATGTCTCAATCATAGTGACATCGTTATACTAGTCTCATATTGCTTTCATTCTGATTTGTGCGCTGTGGCCCACTGAAAACAGCGCCATGGCCCACTGTTTGAAAAACCACTGGTCTAAATTGAAATTTTATTGGCATTGTCAGATAACATTTTGGTCAAGATTAGGCTATGTAATTGTAAGAACAGATTTAACTCTTTTTTTTCATGTCAATTTTAAACGACACTATCTGCCCCTTGTGTGACCGCGTTATGTAAAGATTGCAGAACAGAAAGCACTCGCCCTTATAATTTCTCTTCCAGCGCCAGGGTTGCAGCCTATTAACTTATAATTTAACGTTATTGTTTTATCTTAACTTTTGCTTAGCATTTTAAATAAATAAGCAATGTTTATCAAAAATTATATTTATTTTGTGTCAGAAATAGCTAAATAAAAAGATTGCCAGGCCTCACCATGCGTTTACTATTTTAGCTTATCAAACAAAATAGCTTTTTTCTCTTGTTTTTGACTTCGCTTTAGTTGGATCACGTGAGCTTTTAAAGCGCGGCAAACACGAACCATTTCGTTGGGATCACTCACGTGCGCGAAGATATGAGAAATCTGTGAGCGAACTTGTTCAAAAAATCGTTTATCACTCAACATTTCGGAAAACTTTTTCCGATGTCAAATTTAGATATTAAGCTACTGTTAATGTTTAAAGAAATTGAATTATTTTGCCAAGCAAAAGTAAAGACATTTATTACTGACTCTCTTTTTTATTTAATTTTTAGAAATTGCTTATTATTTAATAAAAAAAACATCTTTCAGATTATATAAAATTCGAACGGTTCCTTAAAATAATAAAGACGAATTAATTATCAAACTTAGAGAAAAATTCTCATTTTGTGTTTTATAAAAAATTTCCGGAGCGCGCTTTTCACTATTGAATAGATGCTGGGGCGGTGGAGTTAAGTTTAGTAATGTTTAAGCTTGAAATCCCAAACCTCTTCAAAGATAAAAAATTATATTTCGCTACTCGTTTTTGATGAATCATCCGAGTATTCATTATTTTATAATGCAATGGATTATACTGTTGTACTTACAAATTTGTCTTGCTGATCATTTGCATAATACTGTACTACTGCAGACGTTGAAGAAGAGGAGGAGCAAGAGATAGAAGAAGCACTCTCCTCGCAAACAGCGTTTGAATCAAGTAAGTTATTTGAAAGTAACATATTTTTTATAAACTTGCTTTTGGTTGAATATGTTCATGGTGATGCATACGGTATAAAGTTCAATTTTGTAACGCTAGGACGTGCCATCACTCGATTGCGACTATAAAGAAGGCAATATCTTTTGACCTCGGTTTATTTGAAATAATATTATTTTGATTTGAATATTTTGCTTTGAAGTTTATTTGAAAAAATATTTTGCTTTCC
This sequence comes from Diplosoma virens, assembly GCA_963680785.1. Taxonomy (NCBI): domain Eukaryota; kingdom Metazoa; phylum Chordata; class Ascidiacea; order Aplousobranchia; family Didemnidae; genus Diplosoma; species Diplosoma virens. The sequence continues at coordinate 5,418,752 of OY796890.1, read as the reverse complement.
TTGTGAATGCAGTAAAAGTGGAGGAGCAATTAACTATGTACTTGCTTTTCATAAGATTACAAAAAACTGTATTTGTATTGGTCACGATTTTACGTTGCGTCACGTAATTCTATTAACCCTAGAATGGTTACCCTTTAATTTGCTAACGTGGAAGGTAAACCCGGGAGAATGACGAAAAGTGATTTTTATAAAAAAAAAACTTAATTGTTATCTTCTTATCCTTCTGCGTGTATAGTTTTGGGTGATGGGAACATGCCCTGGCCGAGTCCTGTCCTTCTATTTTCGCCACAAACTGTATGGGTGACACAAAAAAAAGATGTTTTTTATTAGATTTTTTTTAGTTAACACACGAAATTGGTAACTGTGGGAAAAATTCACCCGAAATGAGCAAAGGAGCAAAAAACTAATGGAAACAGTTGGACCACACAACCACCCTTAGTCACGTCATGCAAAACACTGCAGCTACTGGGAGTGTCAAGCCGGAGTCACGCTGCCAAACATATGAGTTGCACAACCACCTCAATTACACCGGGTGAATTCCACCCTGGTAACTGTTCTAGGGTTAAATGACTGAAGAAAAAACTTCTGATTCTTTTGTTGAATATATTAGCTCTAGAATCGTAATTAAATAACAATTTTAAAATGTTAAGAATTAATTGTTTACACTTTTGCAGGTGCGCGATACCACGCAAAGGGCAGATGGGCAGACAATCCCGAAAATTCAGCACCTCGGTTAGACTTCGTAGAAGAACGAAGATTAAATTTACCTGAGGCCGACACCTGCTATGCAGGACGTTTCGGTGAGAGCGCCTGGAGGTTGCGTTTTCCGGAGGAAACCCATTTTGGTCGAAGCCTACAATTCCTACATGGGCGGAGTGGACAAAAGTAACCAATTGCTAAGCTACTATAGATTCAACAAATATGTGGTGGAAGAAATTATTCTTTCACCTGTTGAGTCTAGCAGTAGTGAATGCACAAAAAATGTTTAATCTGTACAAGACGAAACAAGGAGATTTTTATAAAAGAAAAAACCTCCACGCGTTCCAAAGCCAATAATGCTTTCTTCAACTGGCTTGATTGTGGCCCCAGACGCATTCCACGGCGTGGAACGTATTTCCTATGAGAAGCAGGTTCAGAGGGTTTGTGTGGTTTGCGCAAAGAGGCGTATATTAGGGGTAGAAAAGGACGCAGCCGCGGCTGGCTCATCGCGAAGTGTTGCTGCCCGTCGGCTGGCTCATTGCGAAGTCCGGTTTGCAAGGTGGCCTTGTGCTTCGAACCTTGCTTTAAAGTTTCTCACACTAAGGAGAATTATATTTGTTTTTGGTGTAGTTTTTATACTCTGTATTTTTTTTATTGTACCTCCTTTTATTGTATTTACATTCATTTCAATCTTTTATAGTATTTTCTTTTATTTTGTATTTTTGGTTATTGCTGTATAATTTATTTTGGTCTCTTTTATATTTTCTTAACATTTGGTCATTTGTATTTTGTGTTTATTCGTTACTCTTTACAAACGGTAAAAACTTTTTTTACGTTTTAAGAAATTGTAAGATTCGTGTAAAAAGTCAATTTAGAGAGAGCAGAACAAAAACTGCTCAACTTACATTTTGTCCAAAATTGTTTTTTTGCCAAAAATAAACATGCTACAGCCTACAAAACAATTCCCTAAAAAAACTTTCAAAAAATGTCCCTAAGTCTAGAAAATGCAATCTTCTTGAGAGCTCTGCGCTGTCTTTTTTTGTTTTCTGTGTGATTATTGAAAACTTTTTTGCTGTATTGGTTTATTGTAGCTTTTACTTTAACAGTGGTGGGCACAAAAATAACACGTTTTATATGCGACATTTTTAAGTTAAAATATCTGGTAATTTCAGATATTAGTAGTTACTGCGACTAGAAAAACTACGAACAAAGACATAGTTTCAATATTATATTTCTTTTTTTTTAAATGTAGTAAAAGTGGCAATGTACATTAAAAATAGCTATTGACTTGCTGATTGACAATTTTTTTGAGTCATTTAAATAAACAATGCAATATTGATTAAGAATAAATATATAAATTTTACATTATTTATAAATGATGATTATTCTGTGATCACAATTTATGATTTTAAGCGGGTTTTCGTCCTTTTGGTTCGGCATGGGGCAAATCAACCATTAGGGATACACATTTTGAAAAAATAACATCAATCACTGCTTGCCTTATTTGAAGCGAAGACAAAAGAACGTTTTTATAAAAGCTTGTGTATTTATTTCTAATGCTTAGAACATCTTTTGCTTATAGAAAAGGCAATGCTTTATGACAAGACATAAGCACCACTATATTTGGATATGACCCTTATTTTCATAATGTACATTAACCACCTTGACTTCGGTAGCGCCAAACCCAAGACCAGATTTGTTTTATTAAAAACTAGTAGTACTTTTACAAAAATGTGTGAATGCATGTGATAACCTGACTTATTTGTACTTTGATCTTTTTTTCATGACAAAATATATCTGTAAAAAGACGCAAGCCCACCGTTTTGATAAATGACTAAAGTCTATGGTTTGAAATAAAAGTGCCAAACTCTAAATTGGCTTTTGATAGTCCAAGTTTTTTTGAAAACAACTGTTTTTTACCAACGATCACCGACCTCGAATGAAATTAAAAGTATTTTAAAACGTATACAAATTATGTTTCTAACTCAATACTACTGCATTGTGACTGAAGCTCTTTTCGTCCTAAACTCTATTTTTACTGCAGTCGCATGCATAACAGAATAATCGCGGAGCCGAGTAGGCATTTTGCATTATACTGTAGTTGTTACAATGCACAGTTACTTTGTAACCAAAATTAAGTAAACAAAATAATCAAGAAATCTAGTTTTTCATCCAAATGCATTAAAAAAAATTCATGAGTCTTAGCTGTCTCCAATTTTGTCAAGTTTATGTACCACTTGCGCAAAAAAAATTCAAATTAACAAAACGATTTACTTGAATGTAGTGAAACTGGGAGCAAAATTTTTTTCTTGCATTTTATATACAGTATATACAGGGTGGGCCAAAAGTCACATCGGGCTTTTAACCTTTAAGATCTTTTTTATTGTTGTAGTTATAATTATGAAATTTTAACACAATATAAACAAAAGTCAGGAAATTTATTTGGGTAACTTTAACAAAAGAACAAAATAAAAATTATGAAAAATAACATCTTTTAAATGTCGACCATTCTCATTCTGGCACATCGACCATTGATGTTGTTGCAGTCTCTTCAACACTTTCCCTTACTCTCACGGTTTTCATCTGTTCTTACATTCCGAGGTCTCCCAGTTCGTGGAAGGTCAGTTACTGCACCTTGTTGCTCAAACCGACGAACTATGCTTCTTATTGCATTGTCACTAGGTGCATTTCTCACTTGGTAATGACGTCTATATGCTCTTTGAGTTGAAATAATTGACTCACGATTTTGATAGAATAATTTGACAATTTGCGTTCTTTCTGGAATGCTGTACTTTTCCATAATTAATTTCCAATGATTCTAATATAATATTATCTGAAAAAAATTAATAATAACTATATTTAGCAAATTGACAGCATATTAAAAACCCGAAGTGACTTTTGGCCCACCCTGTATATATAGAAATTTTTCAAAATTTTTTGGTCGGTGCTCATCAGGAAAGTGCTCAATGACGTCGAGTCAGAGCGGTTAGGTAATTAACTTATAGACCACAAAATTTTTTAATTTAACATTAATTTTATTTGCCCCTATTTATAAAATAAATGTTAAATTAAAAAATTTTGTGGTCTGTAAGTTAATTATCAGTATATATATATATATATATATATATATATAATACAAAAATAGGTGCTTGAAATTTAGCTATTACAGTGCTCATTGATCAAAAATCGGAGCAAAATTTATTCATTTAGGTAAAAACGCTATATATACTGACGTAAAATCGCAAAAAACAACTAATCAGGCGATTAACTGAAAATGTAACAAACAAAACAAATTTATTTTTTTGATTTCATCTTTATCTATCCTCCTGACTCGCAGGAAAGCGAAGGGGGCGCTATATATAAGGAAGGCAATTACCACGACCTGCTTATAGAGATGCCAAGTCCGATTCAATTTTTTATTTGTTTTTAATTTCATACCAATAATATCGATGCTTTAGATCTTCTACAGCTGATATGATGATGATTTGAGTTTTGTCCTTTACCCAAGATTTCGGTTTCTGAATACTATTTTTTTACATTAGCAGTTTATACAGTAATTATAATGTGTGCTTCTGAGTTGTGTAAATTCTCTTAAAAAGCACAAACATTGTAAAAAATTTTTCATTTAGCTTATTTCACATTTTACGTAAATATTCAGGCTTGGACCTTGTCTTAGCAAAAAAAAAAAAGACCGATTCTTATTTGATGTTAAAATTTTTCTGGAAAACATTAAACCAAATGTAAATAGCAAAACGAAATCAACATTTTATCATTTGGTTTGCAAAGGTTTATTGAAAAATCAAAAAGCTGAAGATTTTCGACTTCTGTAAGTCCTTATCAAGGCATTTAAAATTTTAGCACAATTTGACAATAAACCATGAAGAAACACGTTCAGTTTTTTGCTTTGAAAAAAAAACTTTGCAAACTAAATGATAAAATTTGACTTCTGGTTGGTATTATTTACAAATAGATTTTAAAAATTACCTCTATTTCTAAATTATATTAAAGCAGAACGTTAATTTGAAACGGGTTCAAGTTCTTTAAAAAAGCGAATGCCCAGGTCACTTGTTTTTGTGCCAAAGCGCCACCTGGAGTACACTTTATACAACGCAAGAATGCGTCTGCACTGCCAGTCGACAAAGTAAAATTCGTTGCTTTTATTCTGAAAAGTGAAATTCTTTTATGCTTTGTTTCAAACAGTCTCAGAATAATTAATATTCATTAAAAGCTCATGTTTGTGATTGTTTGTAACGTATTGTTTGTGAACAATATATACAGGTATTAGGAAATAAGAGAGTAATTTTTTTTATCTAAAAACATAAAGACCTTAGTTAGAAAATACAGTAGTTACAAAACATGAAGATTCCTTTTTTATTCAAATGGTTTTATTTAAAATTAACCTTTTAAATATGATTTAAGTTATTATCGTTCGTTACAAAAATGTTTGCAATATTGTCATTGCTTAGTTTTTTTATTATGATCTATCATTACCACACTTGTCATATTGTCCTGTTCTTGGAGAAGACAGTTTTTTACTATCATTTATTGGGCAATTACAGTTCTAACCTACAATATCATACAGCTATCACTATTGTGTAAAACAGGGTGGTCCAACTTCTGCACTCTTGTGGGCCACTTTTCAAACTTATTCGAGTTTGCGGGCCTCAACCAGCTAAAAACACTTAATTTTGTTCCAAAATCAGGGTGTTTTCTAAAAAAAATAAAAAGGTCTTCACTTGGAATCGGTCTCCGAAATTCTTATTTTCGTCCCAAATTCAGGGTGTTTTCTAAAAAAAAGGTCTTCACTTAGAATCGGTCTCCGAAATTCTTATTTTCGTCCCAAAATCAGGGTGTTCTCTAAAAAAAAAAGGTCTTCACTTGGAATCGGTCTCGGAAATTTCTATTTTCGTCCCAAAATCATTGTGCCGCTGCTTGTGATCGACATGGCTTGTGCAAAATTGTTCCGCGGGCCCGTAGTTGGACCACGCTGTTGTAAAAAGTAAAAATCGATAAACGGTTACAACCGGACAGCAAGGTTGGGTAACTGCTTGTCAGTTTAATTCTGCAAGTGAAAAAATGTCCAGTGTTTTGCCAATCCAGAGGACAAATAGGAATATGTTATTATTTATAGTCGATCTGATTTAAGGACAAACAGCCCTAAAGATACCTACCGAGACTTTTACTATTAGGATAAAAAATTAGATTATAAATTTTGAAGGTAGTTGCAAATTGTAAATTAGTCAATAAAATTATTTCGCTTGAGCTCATACAATTCTATCTTTTTGCAAAAGCAAGCTTACATTACTTAAAATGTATCATAAAGGGATTATCTAATAACTGAAAAACATATGTTTTTCGAAAAAAGCAAAGATAAACAAAGTAAAAGCACAAAATTTGTCTTTATGTTAAAATTTTTTATGTTAATTTTTAGTTGTTTTTTTATTGGCTACATATATGATTGTAGAGTTGTTTGTCTCTTGCCTATTCTCTCTAAAATATATTGTAGCGTTTACTTACTAAACACACTGTCTGACTTCGCGATACATAACCCGTTTCTAACAATGCACTTTTAATAATGAAAACTCGAACAAAGACCGCGCGTACATTAGCGAAAATCATTGTTAGCGTTTTCACGCATGCTTGCGCACTGACGTCTCTCGTCACATGAGTCTTTCGCGCGCGCCAGCTGATTGGTCGCCACATGGCTCCCCCCCAGCGTTGTTGTACGACTCTTGTATACCAGCGATATAGTCTTTGACAATATGTGGCGGTCGTCGAACTGATCGTCCACTGCGTGCAGTTGTGATGCCTGGAGATTTATTAGGGAGCGGCGACGAAGAGGAAGGCGTCGAAATGTCTTCTTCTTGGTTGTTGAGTTGTAGTGGATATCTTCCTGTGGCCAGGTATGCTGTTTTGAGACGTTTAACTGAAATGTTTTCTGTTCGTCCATTTACGTCGAGGGTGAAAAATTTCTCAGATGTGGAGATAATTCTGTATGGTCCTTCATAAGGTCGTTGCAGGGGTGTCTTGTGTTTATCGATTCGTACATAAACGAAACCTGTATGGCCAAGAGAGGTTGGGTAATGGGATGTAAGAGATGAGTGGTGTGTCGGGGGTGGTGGAAGGGTTTCATGCATCGACTTTTGCAGGTTGCGAAGAAATGTGGTTGAAGGTTGTAGAGAAAGGCGTGGGGTAAGGTCAATGAATTCGCCGGGGATGCGTAGAGTAGATCCGTACACTAATTCGGCGGGAGAACATCCCGGTTCTTCACGCCAAGTTGTTCGTAAACCAAGGAGTGTGAAAGGTAGGTGTTCCATCCAATGTGGAGATGTAGTGCGGGCTTTGAGGGAATCTTTGAGTTGTCAATGCAAGCGTTCTACCATGCCATTAGCTTGTGGATGGTAAGCTGTAGGTGGTATAGGATTTGCTTTAGCTTGTGGTGGTATAGCTGTAGGTGGCTACCACGTTAAATTTTCCTTTCACATGTCGTATGTCAGAGGTGAACTTGGCTATAAACGACAGGTGGCGGGATTGACGGGGCGAGCGGTCAGCATTGTTGGACCATGCGAATGTTAATGGCTTGTGGTCGGTGTACAAGATAAAGGGCTTGCCTTCTACGAAATGCCGAAAGTGGCGTACAGCCTGGTACGCTGCCAGTAGTTCTCTGTCGAAAGTACTGTATTTCTTTTCTGCAGACGACAATTTTCGGGAAAAGAAAGCGATGGGTACCCAGTAACCATTGTGCAATTGGTCAAGTTGTGCTCCAATGGCCAAGTCAGATGCATCTACAGTTATGCTGGTAGGTGCGTTTGCCTTAGGATGGTGTAGTAAAGTAGCATGTGCCAGCGCTGCCTTGGCGTTTTCGAAGGCCTTCTGACATTCTGTAGTCCACGTAAGTTCTTTGCCTCGGCCAGACGATGCGGCATGCAGAGGCGCAAGCTGCGAGGCGATTGTGGGGAGGAAACGGTGGTAGAAATTTATCATGCCCAAGAAACGTTGAAGAGAAGAACGAGAATCTGGCGTGGGAAAATTGCGAATAACCTCAATGCGGCTCGGGAGAGGTCTAACATTTTCGACTGTGATAAGATGTCCTAAATATTCGAGTTCTTGAACGCCAAAAATACATTTGGATTTTTGAATTATTAATCCGTTTGAGGCCAACAGTGTAAAAATCTGTCTAAGGTGATTGTAGTGTTCCACCGGTGATTTACTAGCAACCAAAATATCATCTAGGTAGACGAAAACAAAATCTAAGTGTTGGAAAATGCTGTCCATGAGTCGTTGAAAAGTTTGTGCTGCGTTTTTTAACCCGAAAGGCATCCGAAGAAATTCCCAGAGGCCAAAACTAGTGGCGATTGCGGTCTTGGCAATTGAATCTTCGGCCATAGGAATTTGGTGATAACCACGAATGAGGTCTATTTTGGAAAAAATCTTTGCTCCAGCCAGTCGTGTGTTGAAATCGTGAATATGGGGTAGTGGATAACGATCGTCGGTGGTAATTTGGTTAAGGCGGCGATAATCGCCGCACGGTCTCCATCCCCCAGAGGGTTTAGGCACCATGTGTAGGGGGGTGGACAAAGGTGAATTGGAACGGCGAATTATGCCTGCCCGCTCTAATTGTTGGAATTCGGCTTGGGCTAGAGCAAGTTTTGGGGCAGTTAAACGCCGAGGTCGTGAATGAACTGGTGGGCCGCTGGTGACAATATGGTGTTCGACACCGTGTTTACTCACCTGGTTTTGTAGACTGGGGGCTAAAATTTGTGGAAATTGTAGCAATAGTTGATTAAAGCGGCTAGGTGCGCCCAAAACTAAACCACAGTGACTGTTCGGTGTGCGCTCTGTATGTGCAGCGAAAATATGGCCGTGATTTAAATCGACAAGTCGGCGTCCGCGTAAATCGATGGCAATGTTATTGGCCGTAAAAAAATTGGCGCCTAGTATAGGGCGAGCGACGTCGGCTAAGTAAAATTTCTGACGATATCGCTTTCCTTGTCCGAGAATAAAAGTAATAACACGTCCCCATGTTTTCATTTCGGAACCGTTGGCCGCTGTGAGGTTTTCTGTAGAGGTACGTTTGCGCTTGTCGTTTGGGGAAGCAGGGAAAACGCAAATGTCAGCGCCGGTATCTACTAAGAAAGATGTCCCTGTGGCGCGATCCGACACTGACAAGGTGTTAGTTTTGATTAAGCCGACCGCCGCGGTCATTGGCGGCCGGCTTGCCCGTTTTCCTGCACGGTGATTGACGATGACGTTGCCACTGGGAGTAAGCTCGCAAAGGGGCAGCCGGGTCTGCAGGTACGTGCGTTAGGGCCGAATTTTTTATGGTAGTAGCAGATAATGTGATGGGTGGAGGGATTAGGTTTGGGTTTGTGTTTTGGTTATAAGTTTTTAAGATGTCTGGGGCTTAACGCCGATACCGAGTTGATAGGGAGTAACTCGTTAGCTTCGATAATACGGTCTGCAGCTAAAGCTAATTCCTGTAGATTTGGAAATTCTTGGGCCGCTAGAATTGCACGAACCTGTGAAGGAAGTTGTGCTAAAAAAAATGCTCGCCGAAGGGTGTCGGCGTCATTGTTGAGGGACTCGAGATAGCGTAGAAATGCGGAGGGCTTCTTGTCCCCAAGCCCTGAAATATTAATGAGCTCAGCATCTTTTTGTAGTTGAGATTTACCAAACGCGTTGAGTAAAGCTGTTTTTAAAGCATTATATTTTCCTTGCTCCGGTGGGTTTAAAAGAACTGCTTTAACTTCTGCGGCTGCCCGATTGTCTAATGCTGGAATTATGTAGTCGAATTTAGTTTGATCAATAATTATAGATTTAGATCTAAATTGTGCTTCGGCTCGAAGAAACCAAATCTCCGGGTCGTCTGTCCAAAACTCTGGGAGTTTAACTGCTACTGCTTGAATCTTAGTCGTTGACAAGGCGTTGTTTGTTAACTTGCTGACTGCTTCAGTTAACTGCGTTAAAATTTCACTGTCTGTTGACATATCAATGTTTAACAAAGTTAATTCAGTAATTTCAGCTTATTTTCAGCTATTAGAAAATTTTGGGCGTATTCGACTTCCGGGGTCACCAATGTAGCGTTTACTTACTAAACACACTGTCTGACTTCGCGATACATGACCCGTTTCTAACAATGCACTTTTAATAATGAAAGCTCGAACAAAGACCGCGCGAACATTAGCGAAAATCATTGTTAGCGTTTTCACACATGCTTGCGCACTGACGTCTCTCGTCACATGAGTCTTTCGCGCGCGCCAGCTGATTGGTCGCCACAATATTAATTTACGAAAATTGTGCAAAAAATCGTAGTTTAGTTTTTAAAAGTCTTAATGTAATATATTGATAATGAACATTTTTTTATGGTTCTATGGCAAACATAGGCGTACCTTCCAAAAAAAGTTTGGGAAGGCAACGAAATTTTGCCCAAATCCTGATTTTCTAGTACTTTACGGATAGGACAAAAAAATTACCTGAGATTCTCGGACAAAGACCAAATTTCGTCCTAAAATCATGTTGTACTCTAAAAAAAAAGGTCTTCAACTAAATTTGGTAACTTTTTTTGCGAATGATTATGGATTGTAGCTGCTCTAAAATTCCTGACTTTGCCCGAATTTTTCATATCGCGGCCCAAAAAAATTTTTGTTTTGCCCAAATATTTTCTTGTCATTCCCCGAAAAATTTGAATTCTGCCCAAATTTTGGAAACTTGGGCTGGAGCAATTGCCCCCTTGCCAGTTACGGCTATGATGGCAAAGTGTAGGGTGGGTCCATATGGCCCCACGAAGAGAAAGACTATATGAATGTAATAAAAAACAATGAAACTGAAACTTCCACATGGTTTCGACGACAAAATTGTTTTATAAGGATTTTTATTTTGTAAGCATATACAACTTTCCGAAAAACACTTTTCAAAACTCAGGAGCATTTGACGCACAATTTCACGTATGATTTATTTCGCCTCATATTATACTGTTACAAATTATACCTTTATTAAATTTTTTTGCATAAGTAAGTTATTCGAGATAATTATACAAGGCAACATTTAGTGAATAGAAATTTAAATTTGTTTTGCTAAATTAACCCAAAGAAACAAAGTAAACCTACAAAACTTTTTTCTCTACGCTTTTCATCGGCGCGTGACGAATTTCAAAAGCGAATAAAAGCGCGCACTTCTTAGAAACCAAAGCTGGAAACAAAACGCAGCAGTTTCAGTAAATAATAAGCCGTTGACATGATGTGTGTTTATTGCTTATCGCAAATTTGTTTTATGACCGATTTTTTAAAAAATTTATATCGTTGTAATCGCAAATAAGTTACAATTTTAATAAGATAAAATTAAAAAGTTTTTTTACAATAGGTGCGTAAATTCTATTTTTAATTAAAATTCATAAAGTTTTTGCCGCTAGGAGTGGAAAAACTTTTTTTGCGCCACTAGCGGCAAAAATACCCGTGGCAGTAAAGTTAACCGGACAGCGGATGGAAGCAAGACGCCAGAAAATATTACATGTATGTTGTAAATCTATATGATTATTCTTCACGATCACATACTTTTATCACAAAAGAAGGACATTAGGGCATTTTTAAATGTCGTCGGAAGACTGATCGATTTTTTGTCGGCAGTGTGGTCGAGAGGTTAAAGCATCGGGCTCGTGACCAACACGGTCTCGGTTCAAAACCCACTCGCGCCATTCTGTTGTGTCCTTGGGAAAGACACTTTACGACACCTCCGTCGGTTACCTGCGAGTCAGGAGGATAAATATAGAGATAACATAACATAAACATTTTTATTTAGGATCAATTTGTTACTCAAAGAGCTTTTTATGAGCGCCATCTGTTCAAACGAAACTCCAAAACTAAAGATAACATACACAGTACAATTGTAAATTTTGTAATAACAACACGACAAGGCCCTGTTTCGACCTAATTAGGTCTCATCAGGTGTGTATAATTAAGTACATATTACAAGATAAAGAACTGGATACTAGTACAATAATATACTGTAAAGTTATATATGCATGCAGTCTTTAAAACTTCCTAGCGCATTTGTAGTTAACTATATACTGTAACTTTGTTTAGCTTGCCCTTAGACTATTTAGCGTATATATTTTCGTTGTCGTCAACAAATTCTTCAGTCAGCCAAACTTCGAGCTGTGGAAAGGACGCTCGTAAACAGATTATAAATTCTCGCAGGACCAGAAGAAACTTTTGGATTTTATGAAGCAGAAATTATTTTCCGAATAGTGCTCTAGGAAGTTTTAAAGACTGCATGCATATATAACTTTACAGTATATTATTGTTCTAGTATCAAGTTCTTTATCTTGTAATATGTACGTAATTATACACACCTGATGAGATCTAATTAGGTCGAAACAGGGCCTTGTCGTGTTGTTATTACAAAATTTACAATTGTACTGTGTATGTTATCTTTAGTTTTGGAGTTTCGTTTGAACAGATGGCGCTCATTAAAAAGCTCTTTGAGTAACAAATTGATCGTGAATGCGGCAGCGCTAATCACTTAACTTATAAGGTACCATCTTGTACACGAATACGATTGATTCAACTTAGTTTCGCAAACTTGTTTTTCATTTTTATTTAGGAAAGAGGACGTATATTCTCCTAAGCTTATAGTTGTTTGATGTTGCTCCTACCAAAAACTCGTTGTGGAAAATGAAATAAAAATAGAGCTAATTAAAAAAACACGACTTACCTGTTTTACTTACCTTTTTTTAAAAAATGCTTAAATGATTTGCAGCAGTACTTGGCTTTTAGATAGAATTCCCACAACAAGACAAAAGACGCCGTCGGGCAATGTCGAAAGACGCAATGGTGCTAAGCATCGCGCTGGTACGCGAAATTTAGTAATAGTCTAGGCCAGGGTTGGCGAACCTTTTTTATTGGGTGGGTCAAAAAATGACAGTTTTTTAAAACTTACATTAAGTGGGTTATTGGCTAAAAAAAGTTGAAGACTAAAAAAAGTCTTCGCCTGAAATCAGTCTCGGAATTCCCACTTTTGGTACTAAAATCATAGTGATCTCTAAAAAAAAAAAAAAAAGGTTTTCACTTCGCTTCCATTTCCAATTTTGCTATTTTTCTCCCAAAATTGCGGTGATCTCCCAAAAATGCCAGAAATTTCAGAATTGTGGTTTCTCCCAAAATGTCAAGAAATTTCAGAACATCAGGTGGGTCATTGAATTTCAACTAGTGGGTCACAACGTGACCCGCGGGTCAGTGGTTCGCCATCCCTGGTCTAGGAGGTTTACAGGAAAAAAACGTGAGGAGGGTGTGCGGGAGCTTCGCCCCCCACGTTTGAAAAGATGTTGCAATTGTGTCAGCCCCCATTTTTGAGGCTGGGTGCGCCCCTGTATGTATACATGCATGGTTATGTTTATTTTTCAGCTTCACCTCAATGTATATTTTTTTTTAATTTATTTATCTCAGACGCAAAAACGTCCGTATATGCACACACATGCAAAAAAAAAAAGAAATATCAACTCTAAAAGATGCACAATTGAAAAATACAAGTTTAAAACAAAGTTAGCTCAAAATATTGGTAATAAAACGATTTATACCATAAGTCTGCTGACATCAATGACATAATAAAAATATTTTGGGAGTTTATACAACGATTAGTGAAAGAAAAAATATATTTTCTAATTAGAGCATCTAAGGTATCAATATTTGATTGTACTTGATGGTTACGAGCACTAACACATCGAGGAATGTGGTGCAAAATTCTATAAGAATCATTGTAAGCAATACGTAATCGACTGAAGTTATATTTACGATAATTACACCATAAGTGGCTTCCATAAAAAGGCATGCAAAAATGTTTAAATAAATAGTTATTTACTTCCAAGCTACACTTACTAAATTTGCTGTTTCAATTTATTCGCTGAGCAATAGAGTGATTTAACCTGCCTTTGAATGTCAGTGTCATCAGTAAGATAACTGCTAATATGCAACCCAAGATATTTTACAGATTGAACAAAACTGATTTCTGAACTATCCATGAATAGCTTAGGAGAGGAAGATAGATTGAAATTTTTTGGTGCAAACAGCATGCCAAATGATTTATTACAATTAAATAACATTTTATGTGACTGGGCATAATTGTAGCGTGCATTTAAAAGATCTTGAAGACCAACTAAACTAGGACTAAATAGAGAAATGTCATCGGAAAACATTATATGATTTAGGCAGTAATTTCCAACATAACACCCAGATTTAATAGTGTTTAAATTAGAAGTCAGATCATCAATATACAGGGAAAATAAGTAAGGGCTTAAGATACCTCATTGGCAAACACCATTTGAGACCAAAAACGGGTCAGAAAAATAATTATTCCACCTAACTTTCATCATTTGAGTTTTATACCAGTAACGCAACAACCTAATTAAGTACAAAGGCACATTTCTAAGTATTAACTTTTTAAATAAAAGATCATGATCCATTTTGTCAAAGGCCTTAGAGGCATCCAAAAACACAGCAAACACAGGAGTATCTCTAGATACATATGAAGAAGCTACTTGTTTAAGAAGAAATACATTCATGTCTGTACCATGCAAAGATTTTATAAAATGAATCAATACTGATAGTCATTTCTTATTAATTAGAGTTGAATAGTTGCTTGAAATTTTGTTTTAATTGAAATATGATTTGGCTTGAGTAATTATAGAAATTATTTCATTTTTCTTAGCTAAGGCAGTTGCCTTATCTTTAATTATTTCAGTAATAACATGGCTAGAAATAATGATTTTTTATCCTTTTGATGAAGTTTCAGATTTTTATTGATACAATAATTTTATTAATTTGCTTAAAATGCTTAAATTGATTACTTTCGATGTGACTGGAACATTACTTCGTTTTAAAAGTGGTGTTGGGCAACAATATGCTGAAATCCTTCAAAAAGTTGCTAAATTGACTTGTGATCCTCACACATTAAATATATCATTTGCAAAAGCATATAGAAATCATTCAAAAGCCTATCCTTTCTTTGGTAAAGATGAAGAACTTCCTATAAAAACATGGTGGCGATCTGTTTTTTACCAAACATTGTTTATTTCTGGAATTATTAAATCACATGAAGGTGCCATATTAAGTAATATTAACATTGTTTCTTCAAAGCAGTTAAAAAATAGCCATTCCCTGAGTGTTGTTGAAGATGCATTTGAAAGTGTTTATAAAAATTTTGCATATGAAACTGTTCCTTATGCTCATGAGCTCTTAGAATTCATTAAGAAAAATACATCAAATGTTACTGGTGTCATTACTAACAGTGATAATCGTGTCCATACTGAACTAAAGAATGCTGGTAAGTGTATTTATTAAAAATTTTTTTTCAGTTTGTCTCCATTACATCAAAATCATTTAGACTGATTTTGATGGTGACGTTGATCAATGTAATGTTAATTCAACTCTCACCTTACCATGTTCTGCTTTGTTGTTGCCTTAACAAGGATGTCCACATCTTGTTGTTCTTTGCTTCATTCAATTAGATATCAACTATTTTTCTGAGATTTAGTAACACAATATATTTTTTGCATTTGCCTTCTCATTTTTGTGTCTATCCTCATTGCACTGCTTTTTTATTTTTTTTACTAACCTACAGCTGTCCTTTGTGCAGTCTTTCCTTTGTAATCTATATAACTATCACAGGAGCTTTTTCATTCTTTTAATGTTTCAAAACTCATCAATCTTTGATTTTTCAAGAATTCTTTCTTCAATTCCACACCAGCTATTTTTTGCAACTTTTTACTCTTTGTCACATCTTGTAATTTTTGTCCACATATCATTTTAGTAAACTCTATTTTTCAAATACAGAAGTGTGCAAACTGTGGCCCACAAGAAATTTCTCAGTGGCCTGCAAAATTTTCTAGCAAATAATTAAAAAAATTAAGTAAAATTTTTTTGTCTCCAACCAAATTCCAAATAACTATATCTCAGTTTATGTGTGGCCTGCAAATCATTCCAAAAGCCCCAATGTGGCCCGAAGTTGAAAATATTTCCCATTCCTGTTCTAATATCATCCTTCACTGCCAACACCCTGCTTCAAAGTTTAATGGCACATAACTTTACCAACAAACCATTGTTGCATAGCACACCTGCTACATCCTTTCATCTCTTTCATTCAGCTCTTATGTCATGGTTTCTTGCAGGCATGTGCCCTGAGTAATTACTCAGGGTAGGCAGTCAGTGATCACAAACAAGCTTTAATTCCTTATAACATCGTAATTAAATTCTAAAAAATTGTTAAAATAGGGAGAGATACATAACCAATATAATAAAAAAGAATTAAAGATTTTTCCATCATTACTCTAATTTGCCAGGGTTTTTGAAAACTTTAAACTTCATTTTCTCAATACTAACATTATGTGACTTAGATACATTTAGAACTAAGCCTTTCAGTTGTTTATTTTATTTGCTTGAAAGGTCAGTAGACTAATTATGGCCTTACTGATAATAATTAGCTTAAAACACCTAGATAAGTAAATGAATAAATGTTTTTCACTACTTTAGAAATTTTTTTATCTTAAACAAAAGTGCAATGACTTCTGCTATTATAAGCGAATGATACAGCATGATACTTGATGCATATTCTGCATATCATAGGTACAGAAAATGAAAAGCAGGAGGAAATTGGGCCTACCTTATCTACAAATATATTAAAATTTTTGGTATTTCAAGCATAGTAATATAATCAACTATTATAATTTTGTTGTATTATGTGCATATTTTTTTTCTAGAAAGAAAATGCTGCCAATGTACATTTCTCAGGGTAGGCACTGCCTACCTTGCCTACCCAGAGGGCATGTCCTTGGTTTCTTGTACTTCACTTTCTATGCACAAAACATCTGTACTTATTTTCCACTTTAGACTTATTAATAAAGCACCAGCTGGGCTTAAATTGCACTCTTGTTTGTATTTTTTTAATGCATTTTTTATTTTTGAACACTTACAAAAGCAGGTTTGAATAATTACTCGTGCTTGTTTTTTATTTCATTACTGCAGTTTTACACTATTGCTCACAAGTTTTAAGGATAAACAATTGATGTGATAAGAATAGGTAGATGATAATATGATACAAGTTAATTTCGATATTTGCTGAATGTTTTTTTAGGCTTGATTGATTACTTCGATTTTATTGTTACTTCAACAAAGTGTGGTTGTGAAAAACCTGGAAGACAAATTTTTGATTGTGCCTTGCAAATGGCAGCTAAACACAAGAATCAAGAACAATATTCAATATCTGCTTCTTCGTCATTACATATTGGCGATAATTTGGATGAAGATTATTATGGTGCAATCAAGGCTGGTTTTTCTGCTTTAATGCTTGATCCACAAGACAAATATTCAAAAATTATCAATCCAAACCATTGCATAAAAGATTTAAGTTGTGTTTTTCATTATTTAAAAAACAAATGCTTATGATATTATGGGTTACTTGAAAGAAATAACTTTATTTTGTTGCTCACTTATATTTTTATACATATTTAAATTAATGTTTTAAATATTTTTATTGGCATTTTGATCAAAGCCAATGTGCAATTTTAATGCTTTTAAAATTTTTGAGCATGCGTCGACATTCTGCAGAGGCGTAGCCAGAATATTTTGCGCCCGGGGCAAACTATAAAATTGGCGCCCCGACCTCCACGTTTAATCATATTTTTTATTACATTTAATTGTATATGGAAAAACAATTCAAATTTTAATGGATCATTTTATTTAAAGAAGAAGCAAAGTTATACAAAATATAGCATATGTCCATAATGTCCCACTCAGTTACTGTCAAAGATGATTTACATAGTCTACAATAAATTTATTTTTCTTGATTTCACTGTCGCAAACTGGTCAATCACGTCATCCAAATCTGTTTTTTCCAATGTTTCTCTTTCAACACTTAGAAGTGCAGGATCACTGAGACGATCCTGTCCTATTGATGCACGCGAATACGACAAAATAAGTTTCAATTTGATGAAAGACCGTTCACAGCTTGCAATTGAAACTGGTATTGTTAACAAAATTTGTAGAGAAATTCGCAGATTCGGTAAAACGTCGTCTCCAAAAGACACAATAAAACCAAGAAGAGCCAAAGGAGTTTCTGGTTGACCTTCAGTTCTGTTACTGAGCAGCATTTTGCAATCTCCAATTTCGGTGAAAAGTTCGTGGCCATTGATGTCTGTGTCGTAGAAATTTGCAAAATCTGTGCAATCTCGACGAATTGCATCCTCATCCGTGTCGGATAGAAGAGTCTTAACGTCAAGCAGAAATCCAAATTTTGTGTTTAAGTCTTTTAGTCGTGAAAAACGTGTTGACATCTCCTGTTGAAGCCGATCAAATACATTCTTCATAAAGCGCACAATTTCTTCTGGTGAAAGTCCTGCATCTCTTTTCAGTTCTCCAGGCATTCTCTTACGTTGCCTAATTCGTCTATCCACCTGAACCCCCAGGCTGTGCATTTTGTTTTGGCATTTTACAGCAGCTTGGCTCAAATCATCACGAAGCTTAACAAATTCTTGCTCCAAAGATTCAATATCAGTTGCAGCTTCCTTGAAGTTCATTGTAGGATCCTGTAGGCGCTTCTGTACACGATCAATTTTTCCAAGAACGGTATTCCAGAATTGTAATAAAACTATGAAATTAAACTTCAATATGCAGGCCTGTAACTGCTCTGCACCACTTCTAGTTTCAGGTGTCATAGTTGAGTCCTCTGATAATTTTTCTAGGAGTTGTACCAGTTCATCCAGCCCTTCAAAAATAGCTTTAACAGCTTCTAATCGTGCACTCCAGCGTGTTGCAGACTCTCGTTTTACTGTTATAGGAAGAACTCGTTTTAACTCTTCCCAACGAATTGTTGAATGAGAGAAAAACGAATATATATTTTCAAGTGTCCCAAAAAATGTGACGACAACTGGATCTTGCTTAGCTGAGTGTACTCCTGCTAAATTTAAGCTGTGGTTGTCACAGTTGACAAACAGTGCTCTGTTATTTCTGTCACATATTCGTTGTGAAGGCCAGAAATATGCCCTGCCATCACAGCAGCATTGTCATAACATTGTGCTTGACAGTCGGCTAAAGATATGGCGTCAGACTTTAGTCTCTCGATGATGACTTTCTCTAGGCTTGCTGCATCTTTTGAATGTATCTCGATATAACCTAAAAATGATTCTTTGATAGTTACTTATTTAGTTTGAAAATTAACATCCACAAATCTTATGATCTGAGACAGCTGTTCCCGATGTCCTAAATCAGGAGTTGAGTCAAGTGAGATGCCGTAATATTTGCTTTTCCTTATATCCTGCAGCAATTTGCTCTTTATAGTTGATGCAAGTATGTGGATAAATTCATTCTGAATTTCGGGTGACAAATAGGAAACTGATCCCGGATTTTGTTCAGCATGTTGGACGTGTTTTGCCAGTAGTGGATCAAATTGAGCAATGAGTTTGATCAGCGCGAGAAAGTTTCCAACATTTTTATCATTTCTGGGATTCAAGTTTTCCTCATGACCACGTAGTGCCAAATTTTGTGAAACCAGAAATTTAATACAGGTGAGTATTCTTTGCAATATATCTCGCCAAGGTTGTTTTTCCGAACGAATCTGCGCTTGAGCGATTGCGTCAATTCCTGTACCGTCAACTAACCGTCTTTCGGCTTCCTTCCATGTAGTAAAAGCCCTGCGATGGCTAGGATTGTTTTCATGAGATTTTAGTTTTTCTGGCTTTCTCCACTTGTTGAAACCGTTTTTTAACTCAAACGAAGCTCGCGAGTTTGAAGGCGATTATGTAAATAGTAGACAACAGAAACAGTAAGCGGCTTTATTGATTGGTGAATACAACAGCCATGAACGATTTACCTCCTCTCCATTCGCTAATCGACGTTTAAACCATGCCGATGTAATCGAACGTTCTCCATATAATGATGGTAGATTGTCTGTGTGCTGAAAAAGTATGGGCCCGAGAGTAATCAGTTCATCGCGAAGAGATTGTGGTACTTTCGGTAACTTTGTCACTTCGTCAAATTCTAAGTAACCAACATCGTGAAACTTTAGTACATCAGGAACCACATCCGATTGCACATCGTAATGAGTATTATTATTTGTAGCTTCTCTGCCAGAAATGTTATCTTCCCCATTACTTTCAACAGGTTCGTCACTATGTTGGGTCTCTCGGTCTTCAGTGTTTTCGGAGTTTCTTTCTGCACATACAGAAATATCTGTTTGAATAATGTTTTTCTCCGAGACCGCAATGTTTTCAACATTAGCGTCGACACCATGCTCTAAAACAGATGGTTGATAGCCGCCATCTTCTGATTCTGAAGAACTGGTGTTTGCAGCTTCAACTTCTTTCTTGGCTTTCTTTAAAAAAGCAGCAAGTAATACACTTGATTTTTTGAATGCTATTTCGGCTTCCTTTTTTCTTTTGCGATTTTGAGCTCCACTTCTTTTTCTTCCTGACATGAGTTACAAAAAATCAAATATAAAATATATTTTATTAGATCTATATGACTGAGTGCACTAAACTGCCACAGCAAAGTTAATACTCAGTAACACGAAGTATCAGAGTAGTATCTTACACTGCATCATCAGTTTTAGCAAAATATTTTTAATTGGCTGATATACAGTCAATAAGTCTCTTTACAATTAAAAAAAAAGTGTCCATAAAGTCTTTTAACAATTAAAAAAAATTATTACAACGTGAAATGATGAGATATCGCAATGAGGGTTGTTTTATGTTAATCAGTATTTCATAAAGTTTTTATTGACACTAAAATTTATTGTTTCAGATAAAATTTCTTAATTAAAATTTCTTATGTTTAATGATTGAGTTACATGAACTGAACCTCCATAAAATTACTACTCCTTAAGAAAAAGCGCAATGTGTATCCTGGTTCATTGAGACAAAATCAGATGTTCAGACCCAGCGAAACTACACAAGTAAGTATGGAAGAGACCCTATGTCCTGTTGAACGTGGTAGTTCCAATTGTCTGGCAGCAGTACGGATGGACTTCATAGGAGAACGTTGAAAGGCTTGCCTTAAAGTTTTTTTTATATATTCTTTACCTCATAAAGCTGTATTACTGTTTGTCTCAAACTTTTTTCATAACTGTGACCTGATTAGCTAAAATTTAACTTATTACAATGAACAACTTATTTCTATACCGTTAGTTGCAGGGCTATCAGATGCTTTTTTAGCTGATTAAAGGCAAATGACTTCAGAGCAACGCGCAGCCGTATATAAACGAGCGTGCGCATGTGCTTTGGGCATTATGACGTAACAATGAACTTTTTAGGTTTTTGACCTAGAAAATTATGCCGAGTTTATTTTTTTGCTCACCTGAGATCACGTGACTTGCCAGATTATGTGACTCCCGCCGTCGAAGAGTTAAATTTTTGCAAGCCCCATTTTGGCGCCCCTGTACCTTGGCGCCCGGGGGCATATGTACCTCATTGCCCCCCCTAAGCTACGTCTCTGACATTTTGTGACACAGGCAATCACGAAAATTGTTTTATTTTTACAATCAGTTTGCAAACAATTACGAAAGCAACTTAAAACTGAAATTGTAAACGAAAAAGAAGCGACTAAACAATCGTACTTTATTGTATGTGTTTGCTGAACTTTTGAAGCTATAGCTAGAAGATTGAAGTGGAAAAAGAATCGCATCCAAACCATATACAGTATTTCAAAAAATTGTATAATATGGTTGCATAAGAATCAACCATCCAAATTCTGTTATAGGTTTAGAAAGATCGCTTCAAGTTTTCAGTTTTTCAAGTGGAATCGGCTATAAAACAATAACTTTAACTAACATTTTACAAATTGCTTTTATTTATTAGTTGAGTTAATTACCGAATATACCCGTGTATTAGTCGCACTTTTTGGATCTTAAATGTAGTCCAAAAATCGAAATGCAATTAATACACGGGTATTCAGAATTACCAAAATTTTCTGGAGAAATTTGACTTTCCACAAATTACACATGTACACGTCGTAGAAATCGTAGGTTTCAGAAGTTAATCATACTTGTGTGTAAACTAACCAACTATGACGTAAGAATGGTTATTGACTAATTTTTATGGACTTATGTGTACCGGTAATTTAATCTCTCAATTTTGTAAAAAAAAGTGTACTAATAACCGGTATGTCTAGATTCTTTAAATTTATTCGATTCGTGGTATAAGAATAGTTTGTTGTTAATCAAAATAGCGTCTTTTGATGTTGAATGTTTACATTTATTGTAATCATTAAAATTGTCAAATTAAAATGCGTCTTATACACGGGTCACTATTGAGAGGGGATGTTTTAAACATTCAAAGAAGGTGCGGCTAATACACGGGTATATATGTTAGATTGAATGTCGATCTTATAGAAACTATCTTGTTGAGAAAAAATTTATTAATTTTAAAAAAGTACAACTGTAAATATTTTGTCTCGATGGTAACTCATTGCCAATTAACCAAAAACCTTTAAGATTAGGCTTCCCAATGTGGGCCTTGTACTAATGTTCGTTTGTTACAAAATATTTGTATTTCGCTTTACTGATTAAGTTCTTTTATTGATGTTATGATGATTTCGCGTTGCTGTATCAGGAATATGGGTACGTAATTAAATCTACGTTTATATGACAGCAAATGTACAGAAAACCTAAAACTACAAAGGAATTCTGTTTCCTGAGCTGAATTGCCAAGAAATGCAATAAAATTTATTAGAGAAGCAGTAATACACCACCCCAAAAAATTTAAGAACTTTGTCGAATTGAGAAATAGGCCTCAGCTAAATAAAAACGACCCCAGTAAGCTGCATTACAACAAAAATGATTTATCGTACTATTGTACGGTTGATTCCGCCTATTTGGACCAAAGTCCCAAAGGAAAAGCTTTTGGAAGCAGCAAAAATCATCCAAAAGTAGAGTCTAGATTGGCTTTTTTGAAGAGCTAAGGGATGGCTTCTCCAAGATATCCTTGGAGAAGGGGCAACAACAGAACGGGACAAAAGTTGTTGAGTGGTTAAAGCGCCGTGCTTATGATCAATATGATCTCTGTTCAAAATCCACTCGCGCCATTCTTTCGTGTTCTTGAGACAGACACTTTACGGCACTTTCCCCTGCTTGGTGGTCTTGGCAAACAGTTCCAAATTATAGTCATATCTTTATTAAATTACAAGCTGATAGCAATACCTTGACATCTCCCGAATAGGATTAGGGTAATTGGTTACTCTATAATAATCGAATCTATGATAATGGGTAATCGGACATCCATTCTCTATTAAAATTATGTATTTTTTTCTATTTCATCATCAAGGGCACAGAAAATGTTGGCTGAAAAAGTAAGGTTTTAAAAAATTTTATTCGATAACCCTTGCTTTAACCAGAGTTATCCGAATGAGAGGTAATACACGTGTACGCTTTAGCAGTTGAAAAAAATGCAAAATTCAAATGTGTTCAAGCATTTTTGGAGAAAGCCAAGGTGGACAGGTTACTTTGTAAAAATAACTACCGTAAAACCTCTAATTGAGCGCCACCCTGTTTTTTCAAAAATCGCCGTAAGCGATTTACTAACCCGGATTCCCCTGCGGTTACTATCGCTTCTTCAGAGGTCCATTTTCTCTTGTTTTTTTTTTATTCCATGCCAATGCCGATGCTGAAAGAGGGATTTCGGGTTAATTTCACCGCAAAAAGAATTCGCTTACGGCGACTTCTTGAAGAGACAGGGTGGCGCTAAATTAGAGGTTTTACGTAGTTGCTCTAACTTGGCTGAAAATTAACTAGTTATAAGTTACAATTACCATTTCGAAAAAGTAACTCTTAACAAGTTACAGCTACAATTAAAGCATTATAAGTAGGGGCGCCGGAGAATTTTGGGGCAGTGGGGGACGAAATTTAAAAAAGCACTTTTTACATTTTGTAGTTAAGGTTCATAGCTAAACAAGCCGAAAAAAGTTTGGAGGGGCAATGCAATCTTTCCAAAATATCATTGATGTTCAGCGAATCATGTTTTGTCTTATTTTACAGAGTTGCGACTTTGACTCTGCGATCGTTTTCAGCGCAGAAATCTAGTAAACAGTAGAAAAAACTTAATCACTTTCAATCATTGTTCAAAATCCCTATTTTCGTTCCAAATTTAAAGTGGAAACCAAAAAAGGTCATCACTTTCAATCAGTGCTAAAAGCTTTAATGTCATCCCAAATTTAAGGTGAAAACCAAAACATGTTACCACTTTTAATTAGTGCTCAAAACCTCTAATTTCGTCCCAAATTTAAGGTAAAAATTAAAAAAAAGGTCATCACTTTTAATCAGTGTCCGAAATCCCTATTTTTAATTTCCGAAACCACTACTTCACATTTAATCAATCTAATATTTTGGTCGACTTTCTATGATTGTAGGGTTAAAAGGCATTTATCTTCCCACCTGTTTCCTCCCTTTTTGAAAAGAGAAGAAGGGAAGGGGCTAATCCCCTATTGCTTCCGGCGCCCCTGACTACAGGTACGAAAAATTATGAGATTGCTGCTTAAACTTTGTTTTAGTTTTAAGCAACTTACAACTCCTAATTCAGTACCTTACGAAACGCAATAAAAAGCACAAAAAGTTTATTGAAAGTAGACAAAATAAAGAGTATAGATTTACAGTTTTCTTTCAAAAACACATAGCAACAACACAAAGCCGAAAGCAACAAAGATTTCAAAATGTTTGTTGCTTTCGGCCAAGGGTAGCGAACTTTTTTTTGTGAACCTGCTAAAATGTTTCAAATAATGTGTGGTAGGTAATTTGATACTATGCCAGCTACAGATTTTTAAAGGTATAGGCTACAATTAAAAAGAAACACGTTGATTAAAATTGAAAAAAAAAGGCATCGCTCTGATCTGAGACTGCACTGTTAAAAAACTGCTCCCTGTCTTTTGATCATTGTAGTCGGTATTTTTGATGTTTGCGAATTTCACAAAAATTGCTTTGATTTTGTTTACGTTTTCAACAGTGTGTTTTCGGCTACAATCAATGATATATTTAAAGTGACGATATTTTTTTGTCATTAACTAAATCTGTGGTTGAAATTCTGGTTATCAATGACGTTATTTTTAAAATCATATGTTAAAATCAAGTGAAGGCCAAAACAAAAAAAGGTCATTACTTCGATTATACCATAACGATGTGATTGCAAATACACTTGGAATCAAAGCGATGGCCTTTTTTTGGAATGGGGGATCTTTAATTTAAATCGACAGGTTTTATATAGCCTACCGCTATTCTTGCCGTTGTGGCTTTCATTAGTGTACGGTATGTAAGTAAAATTAAAAATTAAAAAAGTAGGTTAGAGCACCGTGATTGTGACCGACATGGCGTCGGTTTTGAACCCACTCGCGCCATACTGTTGTGTCCTTGGCAAAGGCACTTGATGGCGCTTTCCCCTGTTTGGCAAGCAGTTCTAAATTAACGTCAGAACTCTATTAAATTTTGCGCGGACAGCAATATCTTGATATCTCCGGAAGTATGTCCAGGTAATTGCTTGCCCTATAGCGCCTCCATCGCTTTCCTGCGAGTCACGAGGATGAACATGGAGATAAAATAAAAATAAATAAAACCCTCGTACAATTTTAATATTTTTATTTCAGATGTAACTTTAAAGTTTAATGTTATGCCAGAAAAAAATATCTGCCATTTCTGGCTTAATCCACCACGTTTTGGCTTCAATATGTCCTTTTCCTCCCTGTTAAAATCAAAAGAATAGAACTAGCACTGAAATTGAAAAAGTTAATTAACTGCATAGAAGTCTTTTTTGAAACCTGTTAATTAATTCTATTGTTTGCGTTCCCTTTATAGGTAGATCACGTGCAGCGATCTTAATGAAATCTGATTGGCTCACTTACACGTGGCGTGCACACTATAAATTGAGATGTTGGTAAATTTAATTCCTCTTTCAGTCTTTGGTGATCAAGTGGTACGGTGGTTTAGTTTTGTAGAGTGAGTTTGTAGATCGCAAGCGAAACTTGGGTAACTTTCGTTTTGCGATTGCATCGTTGGCTGCATCGTTGGGAGCACGTTGGCTGCATTGTTGGGAGCACGTTGGCTGCATTGTTGGGAGCACGTTGGCTGCACGTTGTTTGTATAGTTAACTGCATCGTTTAAGCAGTATTGTCGAGGAAATAATTGTGGTCGTTGGCTTGTGGAAGCCTGTTATACCTTCATATCGAAATCTCAACTTTAATAAATATTATATAGCCATAAGACGTGTGGGAAAGCCAGCGGTGTGATTGGGGAAGGCTCGGATAGCTTCCCTATAGTTTAAAGAATTTGGAGCTAAAGAAGAGAGAGATTCTCTGTGCGGTCTACAGTAAACTTTGAAATTAACACTCCCTTAAAATTTGTTTAACTCCCTCGCTGGAAGGTATGGGAGTATTGTACAGAATCAAAAACAGCTTGAACATCTAATGATCCAAGATCCAATGTTTTCATTAATAACCCTTACAATCTTAGAAAAGAGTAATTAAAAAATAACTGGTAACTTTCACTGGGTCAAAATTAATTTCAATAGGATGATAGCAGATCATCCCACCAAATATAAAATACGAAAAAATATTTTTATGATACCTTACTTTATCCTGTTTAATTGAGAAATAAAATTCAATAAAAATTTTTTGGCACGAAAGTTTGGAAAACAGTTATTTGAAATTAAATGAGTATATGGTGAAATGCTAATGTGGGCTAAAAAGTTTGTATTAAATAGTAATCAAGAGAAAATAAAAACGTTGTGAATCAGCAAACTTCTCAAATTAAAATACGGTACCAACAGCTGCACAATAGCTGGTTTTTAGAAGCTCTCTAGCATCAGTGACCGTCCCAAGTGAATTTACAATCTTGAAAGAATCATAAAGAACTATAACGGCTGCAGACAACAAACCAGTCGTTTAGTGCAAGCAGTATTTGCTACGATGAAAAAAATAGCAACAAGTCAAGTTAATTATTTTAGTTTGATTTACCGGTAGATTTTAATGTATATTAAATGGGCTTATATTTAGCATTAGCCTGCAATTACTTTAAGAAAGTATCAGAAAAAAGAAACAACAAAACAAAATCACGTTTTGATTGGCTGATTAAAGAAGAAACGGGAAATTTGATGTTTAATAAATGATTCACACTCATGCCAGGAGTCCACTAATTTCTGAAGTTAAACTCAATCATTACAAAGCCAAAAGTATGCGCTATGTGGCGCAGCTCATACAAGTTTTAATGATTCTCATCACTATAAAACTCGTCAATGAATGACTAATATCGGTTGACTAGCAACTTTTTTTTGTATTTTTCAATTTTTTGTGGTGTTGTATTTAAGTTAAAAAGCGTTAGGCTAACAAACTCAAGTCAAGCACCTTTGATTGTGTTGTTTTAACACCACGGTTCACAACCTGCGGCCCAAAATGATAGTTTGGCTCATATGGCCGCGCACACGTCACCCACTAAATTGACTGCAAAATTAAACTAGGTCCAATAAAAAATTTCTCTTCCTCGCAGCTTTGTTTCGAAAAGAACCATATGGGGTCTGGGGAATAACTTCTGATGATTGTAATTGGCCTTGTTTTCAAATCAACAGAAACAGGTTTTGATAAACAAAAACTGAGTAGAGACCAAAAAAGGTCTTTACATGTGATCAAAGACGTAAACATCATGTCTATGCTCCAATCACGGGTCAAGACCTTTTTGTACCGGTACACATCTAGTTCTCCATTAAAAGCACTCCTTGGTCTACGCCGACAGCCTTAAGTTAAAATTAATTTTAATGCGGCCGGCAACAGCAAAAAAGTTGTGCACCCCTGGTGCAATTGAATTTTCTATAAATCTTATGTTCGCTGACTGCATCGTGACTTTCCTGCTTAGTTTGCAATCAATTGTTAAGATTGTTTCTCAGGCCTTAAAGTAAATATTGAGTAGCTATTTTCCTCAGATTATCTTGTTGCGTACCTGTATTCCTTCATACGTGTTCGCTGTTCATAAAATTGAATTCAAGCCTTTCATTTCTTAGTTTATCGCTGCTAACAGCTTTTACTCCCGAAATTGCTTGATTTTGTTACGAAAAAAGAAATCGTCACGAAAGAAAATAAATAAGCAAATTGTTGGTTACCTAATTGGATACAGAGACAAAGACAAGTTAAACTTCTAGTCATCCATATCATGGAATTTTGCTTTATATAGAACTGTTCTTATTTGTTTTCAATCTGCAAACAGCCGTAACTCATGGCTCCTCTTGCAATAAACCGAAAATAATTTTTGTAAGCTCGAGTGCTGAAGAACTTGCGACCACCATTAACTTGTTTTCGGAGATTTCAAAAATATTGTCATCCGATTTTGCTGTTTCGTAAAAGTCGATTAAAAACTGAAAAAGGACACTATCGCAAGAAAATATCCAAATCTAATTAATAAACTTTAGTTGACGAAGTTTGTGAGCGTCTGCTTAACTGTTGTGGCAAAAGTTTGAACCACAAAATGTTTACATGTAAACATAAATCGTAGTCACTTAACTCGGAGGTTGCGTATAAAATCATTCAGTCAGTTGATTTATTTTAATTTTGCACAATTATTGCAATGAAAATGAATGCAATGAATGAAAAACAAAATATTATTAAAACAGTAAAAAAATACAAGAAACATCTCTTAAATAACAGAGAGTACGTTGAAACTTGGAAGAAAATTGAAATACAATTTGAAAACAGATTGTCATAAATAAATTAAATCAAGAATGCGAGAATAAAATGCTCAACATTATGACGTCATGCCACAAGGTCACGTTGAACTTTATTGGACAATCCTACGTGGTCAGAGCAGGAACTCAGCCTGCTACATCAAGCTACGAAAACGAATGAGAACCACGACATACGGTGGTGGGTCGGTATCTACAAAGTGGTTTTACCCACAGCGTTGTGACGTCATGTGAAATAATGCGGAACGATTGTTCGAGAATGTTCGTAAGGAGCCTCGCTTCCCATCGATTTGACCTCTATTCCCTGTGCTGCTGATGAGTTGACAGTAGTCTCGACGTTGAGCTGTACCAATGAAAAGATCATTCATTTCTTCGATTTTTGTTCGAGCGCAAAGCGCAGATGAAAATTTAAATGGTCAAGGCTTCACAGCGCCTTCTAGCGGGAGCCTCGTTTTTCAAACTTTTCAGTTGCTGCTTCTCGAAGCGATTCGCCGGTGGCTCCCGTTTGTACGAAAGAAGGTACAAACCTAAAGAAATACAACAGTGAATATTTTCGTTGTGCAGCTTTCGAAAAAACAAAAACACTGCTTGGTAAACACAGGGGACACATAAGAACGGGGATCGATTCTTACCGTCGTCATCTTGAACGGGGGCGCGAAGGAGAAAATCTTGCAAATCATCCTGTTTTTGATATAATGACGTCATTTGCTTATATTCTTCGAGCGGTCTCAAGATGTTGGATAGGGTGTGGAGTTTCTAAAAAAATCACAAAATGTTAACGAAAACAAAATCTTTATCAAAATAGGCGTTAAGTAGCAAGAGAGACAATTTGAAATTGACTGTTTCGTAGCAATAAACACCGAGAATTATATACCTCAAAATTAATCGTTCCATTTTCATCAACTGTCTCAATGCTGTGGTTGAGAAAATAAACGTCTTTAACCAATAGAACCAAAAACGGGACCATGATGGCGTCTTTGGGAGCCTTTGTCGGATCAAAAGTAAAATGCCTCATCGAGCCCTGAAACTTAAATCCGGACGAAGACTTCCTGTTCGACTTTCGGTTTTCCAAATCGCATTCCGCCCCAGAGTCTCCACATTGTGAGAAGGAAGATAGTACGGATGCTCGTTGGTGGTTAGACTTGACCTTGCATAGGGCGGGGGAGGTGAGTTGGTCGGCTCGGGACAAGTAGATGGACCGGTACCTCAGGAAGTTATTGCTTGGGTCAAAGATTTTCTAAAAAAGATAAGCTTATTAAACAAGAGTTGGTGGTAGATTTTTTTTAACGGTTTAAAACCTCTAAAAAGCTAAATATACAGTAACTAAAACTAAAAGCTGTATGATACAGCATTTTTATACAGTTGTATACAGCATTAGAAACATAATTTTGGGATTTACTGGCGTACCGACAAACAACAACAAAAGCCTCACCTGTAATTTTTCCAACTCTTGTAATCTTAACTTGTGCCAAACTTTCTTTAGACGTGTAACTGGTCCAAGACTAAGACCGGTGAGAATGGCCATGGATGAGTTAAAATTAGACATTTCAAAACAGCTGTTGGCAACCTTGGTGAAGAAGGTAACGACTTGTTTGGCTTGTTTGTGCTTGCTACACTGTATGAAACACAGGAGTTTAATTAGACTTAAATATAAAAACTGCATAGCATATCAAAAACATACTTAATTTACAAACAATTTCTTCTGCGTGAGACAAATTTGCATTATTCATAAAAATTTTTACAAAATATTTACCAGACAAATTACGGTTGCCACCAAATGGCTGAGGCGATTAAACCATCGGACACAGGCGCCCAGATTGGTTTTTGTGTCTTCGTCTCCGTCTGCAGTAAATAGTTGGAGAAACTCTTCCGCTCCCACGTGCTTAAGAAAATCCTAAAATAACAATTATTTTATTTAAAATGGCAACATGAAAAATTGATCTTTCTTTGAAGTCTAATCTGGTTTGTGTTATCCTTTGAGAGGAATGGGTTAAGTCTAATGATCTTGGGTCGACAATTGCCATTACGATTAATTCCGATTCAAGATTAACAAATATTATTCACCGTTTCGACAATGCACAATTGCTGGGCCATTTCCACAATGCTGCTCTCGGTCTTCATGCCCAGGACTACTTGGATCATCCAGTTCTTGGTCTTGCGGGATTCTATAGACTGCTTTAAAAATACAACTCTCTCCATGTTCGTCAGCTGCTGCTCGTAGCTCTCCTGCGCCGCCGTGAGACGGGAAATGCAGTCGAGGACTTCAGTGCAAGGTTTCTTCATTTCCTGTATTGAAGGCGACAGTCAGAAAAAGGAAGTGACGTCACAAGACGGGCTCTATAGACTTACCTCGCTTTCTTTCTGACAGGTTTTGATGATGTCGTGCAGGGTCCACATGATTTTCTTGTTCCGAAAATCGGCGGGAAAGTGCCGCACCCACTCGTGCAAGACGTGAACCAGTTGTCTCTTGCGGGACAATTTCCGCTCGCCAGGCGTCATTTTCGAGCAGTGCGCGCACGTGATTCTTGTCTCTTCGCTAATCATCATGTTGTTGTTCAGCAGGTTGGACGAAGTCTGGTTGTTATTCCGCGCCGCGTCCACCACTTCGACGTCCAAGTAGGCAGAAATCACTCCTGAATCCCGGGAGCTTTCTGAAGAGCGGTTTGCTCTCTTGCAAGACTCCACGTTTTCGCTTCCGCCGTAGTGTTCATACCGGGTTCTCCCTTTTCGCTTTCGACGGAGAGTATCCCCGACTTTCACCACCAGATTAGCGTTGGCGCCCGTCGACTTTTCGTTGAAATTGATAGCTTGCAGCGGTTGGTTCGAAGAAGACTTATCGTCAACGCTCATCTGAACTTGGCCGCATTTCGAACACATATTTCCAGCGGTGAGAACGGCAGACTCTCGGGATGTTTCTTCGGTCGACAGGCGGCTCAGCTCGGTCAAAAGCTGTCGTGGCGACAAAAACAATCGAAATCCCAAGAGTACGGAATACAAGAACTCATCGTTCTAAAAAAAGAGTACAACTTCGTTCAAGCTCGAAACACATTTTTACTTTAAACTTTTTGATCATTTTACTTACCGCTGCGCATGATTTTGTGTTCAGTAGGTGGCGCAAAAGGGTTTCTTGCTCGATAGTTTCTTCCATGATTATTTTAACCTGCAAGGCAAATAAAAAATATGAACGCCATCGTGAAATATCAACTTGAGAGTCTTGACGTAATGTGTTAAAAAAACTGGCACAGAATTAAGCAACTGGAAATTTTTGGCAACTCCGACATAGGAAATGAGCCCAAAGCTCTTTAAATTAAATGCGGATATTGGCGTACTTCGGGTAACAGACTAAAATTTTCTCATTAAGAATTTTAATATAATAAAAAAACAGACGAAGTGGGTATTTAGCGTCATCACCGTACATTGTAATTTTAAAAAAATAAGCGTTCTATTTTTTTAAGCGTTTGGATCCAAAACACAATAAACTAATAAAACTTTTAACAAGAACAAGCAAATCAAATCAAATTCTAAGTTTGAGATTAAAAATTAAAAAAAATTTAGATCATGCTTCTGACCTGCGTCTTGATAATTGACCGTTTCCTGCAAAACTCGTTTAAAGCTATTACGTTAAATTAAATTAATTCAATGGAAATCTGAAAATAAAAATAAAAGTTTTAATACGCAATCCATTTGACAATATAGTATGATATTCCGTACTTTCACGTATAACCCTTTGAAGTAAAGTAGTTCATATTTGCATCAGGAATATAATTTTTTTTGACCTGCTTAATTCGGGCCCATGACCAAACGCATCAATTTTTTACTGAACTCTTTTTAAGAAAAAGCAAATCTATAGAATTCGGCAATATGGCAAAATCAATGGGACTTGAAAGGAACTCAAAATTTAAAAAAAATTATACACGACTTGACAAAGCGAAAATTGTGTTTTCTTTGATAAAATTTTTTGACGTTAAGCGTGGTGATTAATTTTAATTAAAATTTTATGATCAAAAATACCTAATCGTTTATCGGGTTCTTGTTAAAAAATAATTCCGAATATAAGTTAACATTGCCACTACATTTTGCTAACCCTCTCAAGTAAAGACTAAGAATAACGTCATAATACACAAAAACATAAGAAGTTATAAAAGTATACGTTGTAAATCGTGTGTATGAAAATGTTTAGAACTTTCCAGTAAGATAATTAAAGAAGTCATCGCCCGAGGCAAGCAGCTAATAGCACTTCAAAAGCAATCATTAGAAAATTACTTTTTCCCTCGCCGATAGCACTAGTTTTGAGTTAAAAAACAAATTCACCATGTAGTCCATACATTTACTTCTTCACGAATGTTTAAGAGTACCTATCATTAAACTTTTATTTTATTAAATTTTCAGTTTACAAGACTATATTCGAACCTAAAACTAATTCAAAAATTTGAATCATCAACTAGCCAATGGATAAACAAACTTGCACTGCAGGTTTAGCCTGAAAATTAGATTCCAGAGTTCGATTTCAAAAAGTAAACACCCCAAGTTTATTACTAAATAAACTACGAAATTATTTTCCTGCTTCTCTACGAACTGTTGGTTGTAAAATGATTGAAAAATCACTTTATGTGAAGCAATAGATCAACAGTAAAAAAAGGCAGATAAAAATAAACTTTCTCTGCACGTATGCCTCGTTTAGTGAATTAACAGCTCTGAATGGAGGAACAAACGAATCAAAAAAAATTAATGGAAAATATCAAGTGTTTCAAGCTTCTGCGAGTCTCGTGCGCACAAGAAGACAGTTAAAAAAGAATCTGCAAACAAGTACCTCGCACTAGCACTGGTTTAATTTATTCTTTGCAAATCCAACACTGAATAATGGTTGAAAAATTCTTAATAAAACTTTTCAAACAACACTACGCAGAAAAAACAATATCGTGGTTGCCAATATCACATTCATAAAAACTTGTCTGTAATGTCGTTCCATGACAATTTGCAGGGTTGTGCACCCATCGCCAACATTAAAAAGTTTAACAAAGACCAGAAGCCATAAGTTCAAACACAGTTGAAGCTAACGTATTTGCAGCTCAACAAAACATTGACATCTGCAGAGCAGTATAAATGATTTTATCAAGCCTATGTTGTGCTAAAGAACGTCGGCATAAATTGTTAGCAAGGTAATAAAATTACAAAATGCGAAAACAGCAATCGTTCATACTCACTCATAGATAATTATTTATCAAAAATAAGCAAGTGCTGTCAAAATAAAACTCAAGATATTTTTATTGCAAAAAAAAGAGATTTGTACTGAAACAATGTTGTACTATTGCCTTTTTTAAAGTTACAAGAAAAACATTTATACAGAGCATTTTGTAAAAGTTGATGAAGCAAAATAAAAACGTTTATTCGAAAACAATGATTTGCCACACAGCTGTTTCATTTAAACCACTGGTAACATTAGAAAGTTTCATGATTCTATGAAAAATTCGCCGTTCCCGAGAGTGATCAGTCATTAGTCATTTCTAACGCCGATGTACACGAATCGATTGAAATATCTAGCGTTTTTGGTCTGCTTAATCAAAACAGACATGCACATAAATTTATTCTTTCGCTATTTAATCCTCGTCCGTTAAATGTTTCTTTTAATCTCAGGCCTTGAATGACATCGGATAAAAACTCAACTTGTTTTAAATGCTCATAGGTATTTGCATTTGCTCTCGCAGGGCCACGGGTTTACGTACTTGCCGGTACACCTTGCAAAAAACACTTGAAGACTATTTTCTCAGCTGCAAGGTTTTGATAAGCACTTTGAAAGAAACACTTCAACCACTTTTTTGAGTTAAAAAAATGTGCAATTGATATCGTGTCAGTTAGCAATCATACTTTTTGATTTAATAACACTGGTGAATTTTTTTAAAACTCCACAATCTTAAACCACTTCTCTTTATCTTGTTCTTGCATTTTTTCTCAATATTTTTCCTCAATGTTATTAATGCTGCTAACACATTTAAAGATAGAGCTTATTTTTTTCAAAAATTAATGACCCACTTCATGAAATATTGAAAAGCATCTCGTTACATCTAATAGCAACCATCCAAGAGATTAGTTACAGTTTACAGGTCATGACGTCGTATTATTAAAATTCAAACAGACAAATAACAAAAGTTGATTTTATAATACAGACGTCAGTTAAAAAGTTTCTTTTTTAATCTTTTTTTAAAATGAATAAAAGCCAAAACTGTGCATTTAAAAATTTCCAAATTTTGTTTGAAGCTAATTTTTTATCTTTTGGTTTAAATAAATAACAAAAACAAACTATTTCCAAATAGGAAATTCAAGAAAGTGAAAGTATGAAGCTTATATTTGACGTTGCAATTAGATTGAGATCAATCTGAGGGCCCTGACCCCAAACGAACGGAAAAATTGGAACGGCCCACGACCGCTATAAAGATCGACCGAGTCCACTAAGCCTTTTTCGCACATGTCTCGAATTTACTTCTTGCGAAGATGACTGGATAAGGATGTTTGGCATTACGAAAGATCACTTCAATTCATCAAAACTACTCTCCCTTACGTCATCTTAAAAACCTTCGAACCGCTTTTACCTGAAGTAACATTTGCTTAAGCCATTCAATAATCGATGTTGCTCGCTCTTCATCTACCAGTGGCTGGTTGTTGGCATTAGTGACCATTCGTAAGTCCATTTATCTTATATCCGGCAGCATCGCTTTACTTTGCTGCGTCTACTTTACATTGAACTTTACATAGCTGAAGTTTTTATCGAGCATATTTGAAGTTTCGATTGGATTAACAATTTATTGGCTTTAACATAAAGAAAACGATTTTAATCGAAATCTTTTCATTAGTTTTCGATTCGGTTCGCGAAAAAGCGGCCGACAGCTATGCGGAGCGCACGTACATCGAGTGCAGAAGATCAGCTTTGCGATGAAGCAATCCCAAACCTATTGCAGTTGCTCTTGCTCATTCGGTAGACTCTGTAGTCTGTTGGTTAAATCGACTATTGTTACATTTACAATCTGCGTGAGAGGAGAAAACTAGGGCCTGGTTTTATGGATTACTTATATAGCTGGGGAAAAAATTCCATTGTAACCTCTTGCTGATAATATTCAGCTTTATTTTAACTCATTCAAACTTAATAATTGAATTCCAAGAAAGATTTTTATTGATTCCAAAAATCCGATATTTGATTAAATTTTTATTATTAAGAGAGGTCAAAACAAAAGAATTAATGATAACAAATTAGCTACAATTCATAAAGAACGTTGTCATTTTGAAGAGGCCTAGAAAAACGTACATTATTCTTCGATATTTACTCGTGATAACACTTGAAAGGGTCAACGATATAAGTTTAGAAAACTTAAAAACATATCATCTGGAAAATATGACGCAATAAAGCAAACAATGCAAAACGTTTAAGCACTTCACAAAAAGAGTTGTTAATAATGACATTAAACCAATTTTTTATTATTAAAAAGGTTAAAATATAACAGCATTAAATGCTCGGGCAAATGTTTGCCCTTTTAGTTTTGAGAACTAAGTTATTTTAACACCGATATTTTCCAACCAACCAAGTTCCGTATATGTAGCAATTTGTCAAAAACTTGATTATTCTGTCACTGCATAAATAAATCACGTTCACCACGGCAAGGTGGTCCAAGCTGCCGTGATTTTCGGCTATTTAATTTTTCAAGCATTATTAATCTTGAACAACAGGATGTGTTTCTACTCCATGAATTATGTTGTGAGTATTGGTTTTTGGTCTTTCAGTCAATTAAGTAAGGAAAAGCTTTTTAATGTTCGTATATTTCGCTGGAGTTTTGGCAATACCAAACAGGATTTTTCGGTTGAAACAAACACGACAAAAAGTCGTTGGAAACTTCTGCACGTACGACTGTGTACGTGCAACAACGTACATGCATCATTCAGCAATCTATTTACGTGACGTCGATTAAAAATAAAATTTTGCACTTTGTTTTTATTTAATATAATGTTGTCCATTGCCCCAAAAGGCAATCTTGAAATGCTTAGGATTTTAATATTATGATTTAATTTAAAAAAACTAAAGGAATAAAATTGATTGAATTGAGCCGGTTTTTGTCTCTAATAATTGTGCACAGGGTGCAAAATCTTCAAGACTCCGAACACAGCATTTCAAATTTTTATCCAAACTATAAAGCTTAAGATCCAGCTCATTGACACAATTTCCTTTGAAAATCTCTTTTACGAGAGAGCAGACACGTATAAAGAAGAAAAGCAAACTTATTTGACCGCAGAAAGCAGCTGTACTGAGAGCTGAACTTATGTCTATCCACTATCGTTGTTTCACCGAGCTAACATTACCATGTGAGAATAAAATAAATGCTGTCGAAATGTTACGTGCTTACACAGCCACGTTTTGTGCTCTGTAATTACACATTTTCATTAAATAATACAAAAAATCAATTTGAAGCGAACTAACTAATTATAGGAAGTTCTACAAACAAACTATAAGAACCTATAACTTCGTAATGACTTCACTTGTCCTAATTCAATTGAATTAATTCGAAAACAACAATATTGACCTAATTTGAGTATCTTTTTTTCTATACCTTCTTGAACATATCAACTAAAAATGTAGGTGCTGTCAAAATATAAAAGTGAATATTGCGTAAGAGCAAACAAATACAAGCTTTTCAGCTTCCATTGTGTTTTGCTATTGACCATCATTAAAAGTCACAAAGGTGCATTGTCGCTTTATGATTGTTACTAAACAAAGTTGACCCAATTGTAAACAAAACGGGAAACTAATTCCATCAAACCGCTGGTAGGTCTAATAGCAGATGGCGAATTTTATCATCGTAAATTTTACAATCACTTTCTTTTGCGGTTATACAATTTGACAGGAACACGATCAGCAATTACGGAAAAATCCAATTGCTTTGCATCACATCAAAAAAACATCTCAAGTTGGTAATAAAGAAAAAAAAAGAAAAACAATATAATCCAATAAAACACCTCAAAATATTTTTTGAAGGTTATGCAAATTCATTTGCAATTTTTTTTATCTAGTTTAACTAAATGTTAAGGATGGTACACTATATCCGTAAATCGACTCTAACAGAACAAAGGTAACTGATAAGCCGCTTAACAGTTACCTTTGTTCTGTTAGAGTCGATTTACGGATATAGTAATACTGATAAGCCGCTTAACGGCCCAGATGGTAGGTGCTTTCACGCAGCCTGGGCCGTGAGTAAGTCTGCTCATTGATTTTAAAGTGACAGACCGAAACCGAACCTACCAAAACGGAAGGGTATCCACCCATTCCGATGTTCAGTGTGGGTCTGTTAATCGGCAAACGTCCTTTTCAGGACGGGGCAATGTCAGGATAAAACTGCCCTTTTCAGGGCACATTGCCAACAAGTTCCGAAGACCCACTATTCTTCAGCTGAACATCGAAGGCCTCACTGCAAGCAAGATGAATGTTCTTCATCACCTCGCTATGCAGTCTGAGGCACTCGTCATCCTACTGCAGGAGACCCACTGCACTGATGCAGAGAAGTTGGTGCTACCAAACTACCAACTAGCTGGGTCTTCTTTAAGCAGGAAGCATGGCCTTGCCACGTTTGTTCACGAGCGACTGAGATACACGCTTTTGGACCAATCTCCACCGACATCGGAGATCGAGTGGCTGTGTGTGGACGTTGATGGCTATAAAATAATCAACGTCTACAAACCACCACCAACGCGATTGCGAACCCTGGATCTCCCAGTGTTTCCTCACCCCTGTCTGTACGCTGGCGATTTTAACTGTCGTCATGCTGACTGGGGTTATGATGACAACAGTCCGGATGGTGAGTGCTTGGCTGGCTGGGCAAGTATTAATTGTCTTGCCCTCCTATATAATGCCAAGGACGCTGCCAGTTTTTATTCCGGCCGCTGGAACACTGGCACCAATCCAGACCTAGCTTTCGCTAGCGTAGGTCCAAACAGTCGCTTACCGGATAGACGTGTCCTTGAGAAGTTTCCCAGGTCACAACATCGACCCTCGCTTATTACACCACCAAGGTTTGCTATGGCAGTGCCAAGCATGCCTGTTAAGCGATGGAACTTCCGCAAGGCCAATTGGAGTCACTACATTGCTTTGACGAATAAATTCGCAAAGACTTTGTTGCCGCCTGATTCACTTGATGTGGATGCGGCTTACCAGGACTTCTGTAACATCATTAAGAAAGCAGCCAAGAAGACTATTCCACGCGGGTATCGAAACAACTATATTCCGTGTTGGGATGCAGAGTGTGAATCCCTCTATAAAACCTTTCTGCAGTCTCCTCAGGGAGACGACTCAAGTTTGGCTGCTACAGCTCTGCTTGCCAAGCTTGACAGAAAACGGAGGGATCGATGGTCCGAAGCAGTTCGGAGCATTGACTTCTCACACTCTAGTCGAAAAGCGTGGAGTATTTTGAACAACCTTACTGGTAGGTCACGACACTCTCCTCGTCATTGTCCCGTTTCAGCCGATGCTATTGCATCTCAGCTGGTTAGAAATGGGAAATACGAGGCTGTTGATCGCAAGTCATCTCGACTTGTCTTTCAAGAAGTGTCTGACCTTTGGAGGGCCACAACACCAGACGCAGTAAATATCTCTGACAATTTTTCACAGAGAGAATTTGCTGCTGCCCTTCAACATTTAAAACCAGGTAAAGCTCCGGGTCCTGATTCCATCTGCCCCGAGCTTATACTCCATGCTGGAGCTGCTTTGAAGTCCTGGTTACGTGACTTCCTTTCTTCCTGTTTGCGCCGACTCAAAATTCCCAAGATCTGGAGAAGAGCGCTCGTGGTCGCGATCCCAAAACCAGCAAAGCCCGTGGGGGACCCAAAGAGTTATCGACCGATATCTCTGCTCTGTGTCCCCTACAAGATCCTCGAGAGGCTTATCTACGCCCGCGTTGAACCATTAATCGATCCACTGCTCCCTAAAGAGCAGGCTGGGTTCCGACGCGGGAAGTCAACCGTAGATCAAGTTGTTCTGCTAACCCAGAACATCGAGGATTCTTTCGAGGCTAAAAAGAAGGCCGGTGCCGTATTTATCGATCTGACAGCTGCTTATGACACTGTCTGGCACCGTGGCCTTACCTGCAAGCTGCTGAGACTACTTCCGGATAAGCACATGGTCAAAATGATCATGGAGCTTGTCCGAAATCGAAGTTTCACCCTTACCACCGGTGACAGCAAGCAAAGCAGGCTACGCCGTCTTAAAAACGGCGTTCCTCAGGGATCGGTCTTGGCTCCCCTCCTATTTAACATCTATATGTACGATCTTCCTTCCATGATTTCCAGAAAGTTTGCTTATGCTGATGATTTAGCATTGTTGCACTCTTCTGGAAACTGGAAGGACTTGGAGGGGACATTAAGCCAAGACATGTCCACACTGTCAGCGTATCTCCAGACTTGGAGGTTGAAGCTCAGTCACACTAAGACGGTGACGACAGCCTTTCACTTAAACAACCGAGAGGCCAAACGTGAGCTAAAGGTCTACAACAATAGTAGACTTTTACCGTTCTGTCCAACCCCTACATACCTTGGGGTAAAACTGGACAGATCGCTCACGTTTCGTCACCATTTAGTGGCATTGCGCAAAAAACTATCATCGCGCGTCACACTGCTGAGGCGACTCGTGGGCTCGGGATGGGGTGCTGGTGCT
Organism: Diplosoma virens; assembly: GCA_963680785.1. Taxonomy (NCBI): domain Eukaryota; kingdom Metazoa; phylum Chordata; class Ascidiacea; order Aplousobranchia; family Didemnidae; genus Diplosoma; species Diplosoma virens. The sequence goes on along the minus strand of OY796890.1, from coordinate 5,378,691 downwards.
AAAACACTACGCATAGCCACCTTGTCTCTAGTCTACTCAACAGCTGAGTACTGTGCGCCAGTCTGGTGTCGCAGTGCTCACACTCGCCTCATTGACAGTGTCTTGAATGACGCCTTGCGCATAGTTACTGGATGCCTGCGTCCCACTCCAACGGACCACCTACCTATACTTTCAGGCATCCAGCCAGCTGAGCTTCGCCGACTGGGAGCGACACTCTCCTTGGCTTACCGTGGATCTTTGGACCCCGATCATATTTTGCATGGTCTGTTGAATGGGTCCTCAGATACTGGCCAAGTGAGACTAAGATCCAGACGCCCGTTTGTGCCAGGTGCGCGGAATCTCTTGGACAATCTTGCCAGACTTGGCATCCGCGCCTCTGAATGGACAAATCACAAATGGAACGCGGAGTACTGTGAAAGTGCTTCCAGGCTCCGTGCTTTTGTGCCCGGGACCAGTGTCAGGCCTGTTGGGATGGGCTTACCCCGAGCAGCTTGGGTTAAGCTCAACCGCCTGCGGACTGGTGTTGGGCGATTCCATTCGTCCATGCACAAATGGGGTCTCGCTCCTTCACCGAATTGCGAGTGTGGCGCCTCTGAGCAAACCGCAGACCATGTACTAACAATGTGCCCCATACATCGGGCACCACATGGAGTACGTGGTCTGACGGTTTTGGATGACGAAACTCGATGCTGGCTTAATAACATCACTGCCAGCATCTGATCCAGGCAGTGCAGCAGTCTGGGGTAGTAAAAGGATAAACCCTCGGCCCCAGTTCTGTTTGTGTCTGGCCTGGAGTGGATGCCCTTCAAACGATGACGACGACGACGACGAGCCGCTTAACCGTCATATATAAATATGATAACACGCCAAGGTCTTGATTCTGATGCAAAAATTACCAACTACATATTCAGGCAAAACAATCAATACAATTGGATATTTATTTGAATAAGATATTTTTTGAATAAAAATAATTGTATTTGAATAATGTTTTTTGAATAAAAATGATTCTATTTGAACAAGATGTTGTGTCCCTTGATGAGTCTCACAAGCGAAACAGTCTGTTGGGACTATTTTAACAAAATGTTCTTTTTAATTTTGTTCTGATAATTATGAGCAATTCAGCAAAATTGTATATTTCTACTTTTTTGAAAAGATATTTTAAAAAAGTGTTTAGGTTTCATTAAATTTGTGTGTAAAGTTTAACAACTCGACTTCGCTATAATTGCATCAATTGATAAAATTAAAAGGCAATGATGGTATGAGTAAACAATTGTTTTTTCAAATTTTTGAACCAAACACGAAACAGTGTATTTCATAGTTCAAACAATGATTGATTAACTTGCAAGTAATTATTTAAAGACTTGACCTAAAAATTTGACACAAAATAAAATCTTTTATCGTTCCATAGGCCATAACTTAGCTTCACTAAAGTAAACAAAAGTTGTACAAATGACAAATAGAACGGTCCATATGGTCGGCAATAACGTTTAACTGAATCAATGGACTTTGCCAAATGTAAACAAACACTTTTCAAATCCTTTCACGGCTTATTGTTAATTGCCTTATAAAATTAACTGGGGCATTTGTGTAAATGCAATTTGTATAAAAGTAAAACTCGTAAAAAGGTTTTTACAATCGAATAAAAGGTTTCAAAACTGCCCTTGAATCTAAAAGAAGCAAATAAAACTATCTCCGTTTCGGTAACAGAATTTCTCAACTACTCAATCATCTGCACTTCGAATGAGCTATCTATTGATACTTAGACGGTCTATCTCAGCAGTACTTGCTGCTACCCACGCTTGACTTGCTCTCAGAAACACAACTCCATTTTACTCCAAGGAATAACAATGTCGTCGCTCGTGTTTCGAGCGAGCTTCGGTCGCTACTCAATCTGTTCATTGTACGTCGTGAGACAGCAACAAACACTGACAAGTTCGTTTGTTCTGCGCAGCGATCGCGCGTGAAATGGAAGAACCGAGAAAAGTCGTTATTCGGCTCATTTCGTTCTAATCGTCAGTGTCAGTAGTTTTCGTCACGCTTCGCTTCTCGCTCGCTCGTTGGTTTACGGCGAAGCTTGTTTACATGCGGACAGAGAGTTGCTCTCGCGTCACGTACTCGTCATCCAAGTCCGCTAATGTTTACGCGATTTACGCTCGAATGACAGGGTAAAGATGAGGCGGCTTAACGAATGGCGCCACTCAACAGGTAAACTTGACGGTGGCTGTCCAGTAGAATGCGCTTGTTGATGCAATGTGCAGTCGCGCGTATTTGTAAACACGAAGGGACACGATAGTGACGTAACAAATGAAGGCTTAACTTTCACTTTTTACAACCAGATAGAAGGCGAAGTTGAACGAGCGGTTCGATAATAACTCCCGTTAATTATAACCCTTCTCAGAGAGATTTGTGTTAACCGAAATTTCTCGAGAACTCAGGGTCTTAAATGAAAACTATGACGTCAATGTCACGCAAATCTTTCCCAAATTTTATCTATTTCATTAATTTTATTACCTTAATGACGTAATATCAACGTAACAAACAAATTGAAAGTGGCACAGCTGTGAACTTAATGCGGTTTTATTGTTGTTTTACCATTGTTCCGAAAAATCTTTATAAAATTGAGACATTATATAAAGAAGCAAGTTCGACTAATCTTATTTAATTAAATGGTTTGTATGCAAAAAATTTTAAGTTTTACTTGTTTAAATAAAGATTATATAAGCTGCACAAACGGCTTAAGTTTTTTTTTAGGAAAAGAAAACAGTTTAAAACTGTGTTTGTTAAATCTATATTTCTATACAATGCTCAGTAAACTAAGAATTCGATCAATAGCCAGGTGCAATATATTGGTTTAAGGGCATGGCATCAAGCTTTCTTTCTCAAAAAGTTAAATTAAAAGTTTCTTCAAATTATATTGGGGTTATACATGTCAAAAAAGGTATTTGCTCAAATCAAATTTTTAATAATTGCGTTTTAATTTGTTTTTAATTACTTTAAGTGAAATAGGTTGTAGTTTGGCTTGGTCAATTGCCGTTTAGACTTAGCTCTGACCTTATGATGTCATACAAAAATCGTATAAGATTTTTAATTCTCTCATTTGCACTAGAAAAAATTTTAAAAAAAGCCCAAGTTTTTTTGCCGTTCTCCATTAAGTCACAGAAACTTTTCATTTTAATTGGTTTTTGTTTAAAAACTTCAGCATTTTATTTGTATTTAAAATGTCAAATACAAAAGTCTTGTGCCTAAATATGTCAAACATTGGAATGAAACGCAAAATTACTTCTGTTTCGTGCAAATAACAACATGTTTTTCATTGCAGTTGTTTCGAAATAGATGATGTGATCAAAGTTATGTAAAAGAGCAAGACTGACTGGTTAATGGAGGGCTGTCAAACCCGTGACCCGCGCAAAAATTTTGCAAGATTTTCCGAAATGACGTAAACTAAATAAGGTAATCATGTTTCGTTTCTTTGAAAAAAAAAAGTATGCAGAAATGTTTTTCTGCGAAATGAAAGCTTAAAAAAAATCTTCACTTGTAAAATTCGGTCCCGATGTTCTACTCGCTTGGCCGCAAACTTTTTCGATAAGCAAATGGACAATGACTCAAAACGACTGGACGATCTTGATTTGGATATCCTTGATGGATTGATCATGAAATAAAGCCTTCAAACAAGTTGGTTGATATGGCATGAATGAACGAAAACTTTCATAAACTTTTATATTTTGTGCTGGGGCACCACTCTGAGTATTCAAAGCTGGTACGTTTAAGATTGACAATAGCAAAACTTATTTATATAAAAATCCTGAATGGTTCACATTTTTTATGGGTGGGAGCTGCTAAAACATGTTAGTTGAACCTGAGGCTTTAATACGGAGCAATCGGAACTACCGCACTGCCTTCTTTAAAAAACGTTATAAAGTGACCCCCCTAAGCCAAATATTGCTCTAATTCTTCATAGTAGCACTATGACGGTGGCCCACCTGCTTGGGTCTTAACTTTAGGACAAAAGCAAAGGTTTTGGACATAAATTGAAAGTGATGAGCTTTTTTTTAGAGATCACTTTATTTGGGGGCGGAAAAAAATTGACACACTAAAAAGTAATCCCCTGTTTTTCTTGCACCGTCCCTCCCCTTTTTGTAAGGTCATCACTAGAAGAACATCCAGATTTTGCGTAAGATTATTTGAATGAAAGTTAGTTTGGAAAATGAAGATAGTAAAGGAATTTATAGAAGATGAGCGAGATAGGTACCAGTTTCTTACTGAGAACGAGCTTGGATCTTAATCTTTGACGGTTTTGTTTAAAAATTGATTAATTTAATTGACTTACCACTGTGCGCAAAAATCGCCCAAGTTATCCGGACAATTGAAAATAATAACGAATTAGGCTTATTGCCGATCCTTACGTCAAAGAATTTATGAATTTCTTTTTCGTGCCATATTTGCAGGTAATTAAAAAGACCGGAGCATTTTCATCTTAGTTTATTTCGGTCTGAATAACAAATCTTCATAAGAAGTAAAATCAATAAATTTCAATTCATATTGATTGCTATTTTAAAATGCCAGTCAATTTTTTATATAAAAACAATTTATTTCTCTTGAACAGACATTTTTCATAAAATTTTTAATTTTTATAAAATATTTGACGTTTTTTATCATTCTATCCTAATTAAAAGACTAGTGCCAAGCAAACCTTCCAATAGTGGCAGATGCAAAAGCACGGAGCGCTTGAATTGACGCTTAGTTACTTGTGCTTACATTAAAAAGAAAACGTTTTTTATACTATAGACTTATTTTTCCTATTTTTGTTTATCGATTACTTTTTTATTTTACCTAAAAAAATTTAAATGCAATTCTGTATGCTAGAATTTTTGCAATGGCACTTAAAAAAATACGCCAAATGTTATTTGATTTGTTTTTTCTAAACATTACCCCAGCCAAGTACGTGTTTTTTTAAATGCTAGATTTTTTTTGTTATTGTAAAGAATTGCCAAAGATTTACATAACAAATTCAATAAAAACAAGGTTTATTTTTGCAAGGTTAGTCAAAAAGTTTATTCCAACTTAAAAATAAATCCAATGCTATTGGTACTTTAAAAAAATATTAAAAAAAAAGCGGATAAAGATTGCAAAGAAGCATCCTTGAAAAATTTGATAGTAATTAATTTTTGCATGAAGTATAGCTGCCAGATGACATAGCAACATAAAAATATTTTTAATTTCCGGACGAGCCCGGCTCAACGTGGTTTTAATTCCACAAACTTAAGGCTTTTTGCCGGATAATTATTTTTAATTTTAATGCAACTTTTAAAGAATCAAAGCTTAAAAATGCATCAACTCTTCACCCAAATTCAGACATGTTAACATTACTTAATTGCCGGAGCATTAGAAGTGATAGACCACAACTATTTGCAGCTTAAAGTAACCTTGGTAATGACAAACTTCAAGTTTATTCAAAAATAGTTGAAATAATTTTACGGATGAGGAGTAATAGCACTATGATTTGCAAGCGGAAAGACCTGAGTTCGATACTCAATCTATCTGAGTAAGCTTTGTTATGCCTTTTGGAAGAGCACTTCTCCACAATTTTTAAATGTGGTCATGCTGCTTGCCTGCGATGACGACCCCATTCATAGTAAAAAGCAACGGCTAGACTACTGCCAAATTACCTCTGGCCATGCGGAGAATATTTCAAAGGTGAAAAATTCGAAAAAAAATAATAAATGCAGTCTTGTTTATAGATAGCATGACAAAATGCTTTCCCAATATGGAGTTTAGACTACATTTTTATAACTCATCTTTATCTATCTTTTTGTAACTCAATTTTAACTGATCGTCGGCAGCTTGGTCGAGCGGTTAAAGCGTTGTGCTTGTGATCAACATGGTCTCGGTTCAAAACCTACTCGCGTCATTCTATTGCGTCCTTGGGAAAGACACTTTAGAGCACTTTCCCCTGCTTGGCGGTCTTGGCAAGCAATTCTAAATTTCAGTCATATCTCTATAAAAATAAAATAAAAAATTTAAACCCGACAGAAATATCTTGGCATCTCCGGAAGCAGGTTGGGGTAACTTCTTGCCCTACGTATATCGCTTTCCTGCGGGTCATGAGGATAAATATAGAGATAAATTTTTTTTTAATTTCCATATATATATTTATAGTTTTACGATTAAAAAAAAATCTTTAAATAATTATTTTTATGCCAACACGTTAAAAAAAGCTTTAAGGTTGTCATTTTTCACGTCAACAAATACTATTAGGCCTATAATGGCTTATTTCATCAAGTGCTTTTGAAGTAGAACCATCTACTTTGTGACGTAAAATTTTTGCATGTGTTTCAGTCAATTTCCTTTAAAGATGGACCGCTTGTCCCCCTTTTGGTTAGCTTAATTATGGGGCTACAAACTGTGACGAAAGACATTAAAATCATTACACAAGACATAGCCTATTGATAAAGAAACGACAAATAATTAGTTTTACTTCTCATGAATGTCTCGTCGTTTTACGACTAAGTCCGATTGATGCAGTCACTTAAATAAGTTGGTAAAACTTACGAAACTACTTAGTTTGTGATCATCGAGCGATTTAACATTTACACCAATAGGAATCGGAAACTGTCTACAATGAAATGTAAATTCAATTAAATCTTACTTAGATTACAGAGTCTGAATTTTCGTGACCATAGCTTTTGGTAACAAATTGCATAACATAATGTTAATTAATCATTGTATTTATAGACGCGAAACACTTACTTCGTACTTACATGCTAAAAACGATATGTCAGATTGTTGATGTGTTTTTGCTGATGTAATATACTGTATGTTACTTGTTTTGCTTGCCTATTGCGACGAGACACTTGTATTTCTGATTGCCATGGTTGTATTGTTTGTTAACAATTTATAACTTTCATTCATAATCATTCACGTGCTATTAGTCCAACCTAGTTTGAAATATTAACTAACAACAGACTATTGAAAAATCATTTATCAAATAATTGTTTGTTTTAATTAGTTTTGTGGAGCAGTTTCTTGGAATAAGGGGCCGTCTAAAAATAGAATGGGCGAATGAAGCAGAGAGATATGTCGCCGACTCGGGTGGTTTTATTAACATAAGAGCTGTCCTTGAAACTTAATATCAAGTCCATATGACCAGCCTTAATTTTAAGATAGCAGTAAAAAGATGGTTGGACTGATGTCAACATACAATACACTTTACATTTTTGTCTGAGAGTTGATGCTAAAAAAAAACAATCATCGTCAAAGTTGGCAAAGTTCTTTGATGTCTGTGCACAAATTCCAACTTAAAATTGATAGTTTTGTGCATTTGGATGTGGGTATATTGTTGAACAACGACCGCTCGGCTGTCTGTTACATTGCAATTTAAATATTAAATTTCTACTAATAACATTTTTCAAAAAAATTTTAAAACAAGTAATTTAAGAGATGCTAAACATTTGATATAATCGTTTATTCTTTTCTAAGGACATTTAAGCCGAAATTCATCTTTTTCAATTTAATTTACTACACAATCAAACATAAGAAATAAAATGATTTTTTACCATGAAAAACTTTTGCTTTATGGAATGTCACATTATAAATTCATTAACTTGAAATCTTATTCTTTTTTATTATCGGTAAATAAATATGTCAAGTTATGACCGAAGTAAATTTGAGCCTTGTACGGGAACGCCTGAATTGTCACAGTAAGATCAAATCAAAACTTTATAGTAATCGACAACATTTTTACGACCGCAGAGAGTGGGTTTGTTTGATTTAATAAAAGATTTAAACTGTCTTTCAATTTTAAAAGGACTACAAGAGCTTGTGAGTCTGTGTCTACATTGAATTATCTATAAAATACACCGCATATAAAATACCAGATAATCCACTCAGGGGGGCACCCTGCAGGTAGTTGTGATCGGGGATACAACAATTTAATGCGAATACAAAACTTTACCAGTCACCGAATCACTCCTGTTCAATTGAGCGCGCCAGATTGCCGTCATTAATCCCATGAAGTGTGGGGTGAAAAGCGGATGGCTAATTGCGCAAGCTACAGTTCTCTGGTTATGAAGTTTGTCGGCAGCGTGGTCGAGTGGTTAAAGTGCCGGGCTCGTAACCAACACGGTCTCGGTTCAAAACCCACCCGCGCCATTCTGTTGTGTCCTTGGGAAAGACACTTTACGGCACATTCCCCTGCTTGCAGGTCCTGGCAAGCAGTTCTAAATTACATTCATATCTCTATTAAATTACAAGCGGACAGCAATATCTTGGTATCTCTGGAAGCAGGTCGGGGTAATTGCCTACCCTATGTATTAGCGCCTCCGTCGCTTTCCTGCGAGTCAGGAGGATAAATACAGAGATAAAAAATAAGTTTACAATTATCTTGAATGATTTTTGTAGGGCAACTTGTCATAGTTTTTAGTTAATTATCCAATAGAAACCAGAAATCTAGTTAGTTCACGATTAAAAAGGAATTGAGTTCTTATGGACAAAATCTCCACGTTCTTAAAAGTAAAATACATTTTATGAAACTTCCAAAGCTTAGCATAAATTCTAACGACAGAAAAGTTAATAAATTTTTCCGATCGGGTATGAAATACTTTTAAAAAGTTTTTTTGAGCCATTCGACTTTTAAAATAGCAGAACTACTGAAAAACGAAAGAGCTATTTTTATTGTCCTTTTCAAAAAGGTCGGCCATTATGTGCGACAAATTTACTAGGCTAGCAAACATCTTTTTTGAACAGACATTAGATACCCAAAGAAACAACACCTCAATATCAGGTTGTGTTTGCTGCATTTAAATTGTTGGCTTTATCATTTGAATCGTAATTATCCTGAGTCGTGCTGTATGACAAGAAAGAAAAAAATTTTACAATTGGGAATATTTTTTGGAAATTTGATTTATCGGCTTGGTGAGTTTCCCTGAAAGATGGCGAAGCGAGGTTTTTTAAAAGGGACAAAAAATCAAAAAAAATAACGTAAACATCAGAAAAATTTTGTTTTTTTACCTTTATTCATACAGCGTATTTTTCCTGATGATCTTTATCTGTCTTTACAATTGTATAACTTTATTCACACGTCATTAAACATAAATTTTTGTGATCCAGCTGATACTTTAACTTTAAATAATATGCAATAAAATAAATTGCTTTCCTTATTTGTGAAACAATTATAGTTTGATTACCTTTTGGTGGACCCTATAAGAGAGAAATAGGCCAACTTTTTGCTTAAGAGTAAATGACTTTGCAGTGGCCATAAATAGCATCTATGTGATTAATCATACAAAATTCTTATTTGGTTCTATTAATTCGGAAATGAAATCAAATTATTAGGTTAAGTTTAAGACGCATTAAAATAACTGTGATAAAGATTTTTACAGTGCGTATGTGCCCATTTCTCATTACTTTTAAAAGCTTTTAGCTTTGCTTAATCACGCCATTTTTTAAACAATATTTAAACTCATTTACATGTAAGTTAAGCTTAATAAAATAGATCATACATAATCCTATTCAAGAACAAAGCACGTTCTTAACCAAGCTTTTTTCGCTTTTTAAGGCAAGTGAGCATCTGTCTACGCTCGGCGTATCTTTGTTTTTCTTGAATTTCTTCAGCTTAAAGAGTTTTGTTAACAAAACAAAGCCAATCCCAGCGCATCCGCTCAGCAAAACTCAAATATGCTTCATTGTAAAAAAAGTTTGCTTAGTTGAGGGTTTTTTAGATCCAGATCTGTAAAGCAGGAGTCTGCAGGGCCGAGTAGCTTGCTTCTTACGATTATTCTTATAAGAAACTGTAAGCTAGCGTTGGATTTTTAGGTTTGTTTACTCATAGCAATTATTGTTTAAGGTTTTGGATTCGAACCAAAGTTAAGAAATCTTTAATTCCTGCTGCTGATTTTGCGACCACTCTTAAACCCAAATTACCTATTTTATTTAAAAGCAGGTCCGCTCATGGCTTTTTTCTCAGTTGCATTACTTTTTATGTTCACCATGCTATAGCACAATATCCACGTTACTTGAACACAAGAACAAATAAGTATGTTTACCAGACTTTTTCCACTTCCTTTTTGAGAAAAGCCAATAAATTATTTTTTGTGGTCAGAATTACTATCTTTAAAGACTATCAGACCAAATAATATTTTAATTTTATCAGATTTATTTCAAGTTCAATCACTCAGTTGGGAGACTTTTTTTGAGAACTGTAATAATCACTATCAAGTTTATCATACTACAAACTTCCATTACAGTAATATCATATTTTCTTCAGCTAATTAAAAATTCAAGAATAATGATCAAATATAAATAAAGATTGGGGTAATTAAAGTGGATAGCTTTTTTGAGCTGCTTGAATGTAGTTGAAAAGTTTTTGTATTATCAGATGAAAATATTATTTGAAAAATTGCTCTACAAAAGTTGTATAAGATTTTTTTTTATGTTTTCATTTTTACTCTAAGTTTGTAGTCAAATAATGTGGTTTTTCTGTTTTGAGTTTCTTACAAGCAGATTATATGACAAACTTTAAAAAATTTTGCATAGCCTATATCAGTGGTTTTCAACCTGGGGTTCGCGACCCACAAGTGGCTCGTTTGCTTTTTTCTGGGGGTCGCAAGAAATTTTTTATAAACAATATATAACGGAAAATATTTAGGCAATGTTAAATTCATAATTATTATTTTAGAATTTACCTTAGTTTTGGGACGAAAATTAAGTAATCGGATGAAGAAAGTAGATGAAGACCTTTTTTTTCAAAGGCACCTTAGTTTTGGGACGAAACTTATGAAATCGGAGGATGAAAATAGATGAAGATCTTTTTGATGACAGATATGACAATTATTTTTAATCAAATTTTGTCAATGAAGCTTTACGAATGCATTAGATAGCCCGTATACGTATTGCTAAAAATTTTGTTCAAAGGGGTCGTAATGTTACATTGAGTTGTTAAAGTGGGTCGCGGTATGAAAAAGGTTGAAAGCTAGTGGCCAATATCAAAACTTTAACAAAAACAGAAATTCAAACTTATCCCATTTTGTTAAATGTTATACGAAAAAAAACAGGCCAAATGCTTTTAAAGAATCATATCCATCATTTTAAAAGTTAGCCTTAACTTTTTAAATCAAAAAGAATTTCCCGCATTAAAATCATGATCTATATTTAAGTAAAGAAATTACAATTGTCAATTTGGAAGAGGTTCTTCCTGATACTTGATGATTGTAGTCGTGAAATTTTTGATTTTAGACAGGAAATTAAACGGAACGATCTTGCCCGATATCAAAGCTTGCAGAATTCAGAAAATTGCATTAATTCCGCTTAAATCTGCAAACGCGCCAATACAACCTAAGAAGTAGAAGAAGAAGAATAAGTAGCAGATAAAATGATGTTTGATTAAGATGATAAAAAGGTCTTTTTTAGAGCTCGCTTGACGTTTTAAAACAGCACCATGAAGACGTAATGCATTGTGACCAACTGCGATCAGCAAACTTTTAATGAAAAAATTTATAGTATTGTCGAGTTTACAAACTGGTTTGCTGTTAAATGAATGAAAAATAGGAACCCATACACATTTTCAGTTGCAGTTAAACTCTAGGTATCTCAAACTATTGCTGCCGTTATTTTTTCCTCATTCTCTTTGATTGTGGATGAAACGTGGGTTGCCTATTCAGCGCAACTCCAATTCTAAATTAGAATTGTAATTCTAAATTCTAATTTAAAATTGGAGTTACTATAGTACGACAATGAAGCTGTTATAAAAATGTTTTTTTGTACTTTGACATTGACTTGACCAAAGGTTGTTCTTTTTTTTGCATCAAGCCATTAGTTTAAAACTTTTTCTATAACTTAACCTTTTCTAAAATTTTGTTTTTGAAATTGCTTTACTACGGCTCAATCGTCTTTGAAAAATAAAACTATGATTCAATAGCTGAAGAAAAACGCCATTGAAATAAAAAAATAATTAAACGTTTAAATAACATTACAATTGCTTAAGAACATAAAAGTCAACTTAAAGTTCCGAAATATAAGGTTGTCCCAAAAGTTCTGTTACAGCTGCAAAAAATTCTATTTTTTTTTTATAAAATACTTAATAAAACATCTGTTATTTATTAACAACAAAAAACAAATTATACCTCAAAGTACAGTCCATCATTTTTCACCATTTCTGCTATTGGTCTGCAAGCATCCGAATTTCATCGTCTAACTTTGACAGTCGACCAGAGCAAGGTTCGTCCTTAAGACTCATGTCGCCAAATTGAAATCGTTTGTACCACCTTGATACGGTCATGTGACTAACAGTGTCTTCGTCTTCTGCATGACAAATGTCCCTTTGAGCATCTCTTGTTGAAAGACTTCGTTTCCAGCAATAGCGGATCAAAAAGCAAAGCTTGAATTTAACAATTGCCATTTTAACTCCTTGCCCGGCGATTTTTTTAAAAGAATGTTTCATTTCTAGACTTATTTTTTTATTCCTTTAAGTCTAAGAATTGGTTGAAACTTTCTGAAAAACCTTTGATGTCTATTGTTCGTAACAATGCCCAAGCAAATCTGCACAAAAAAATTTTTTTTGATTTGTATCTCGTCTAAAAAACGAGAAACAAATTAAAAAGTAGAATTTTCCGCAATAACAGAACTTTTGGGACAACCCAATAATTCAAAACTTTTGACATATAAATATTCTTCTTAATACAGCACACCTTCACCCATTCGTAGTTCACCATTCGCGGCCCTGCATTTTTGAGGATTTTGCTCTCAAAGTCTTTTTTCATAATTTCGTGAATTTCTTCGGCCATTTTTTAGCAGAAAAAGTTTTTGTTGTGTAATATGTAGTTATACTGTATCCCTGTATTATTTACGCTCTATACTGCCACCAAAACGCCCTCATATTCTCCAGCTTCTGGTAAAGAACATAAGAGTATGGTGCAGCAAATTTCATTGCTATCAGTCATAATTGGTGTGTACAATAAAATTGACTATCTTGTATTGTCCAAAAATTGTGTAAGTAAGACTGTGTTTAGAATGTGTTTGGGAAGCATATTTTAGCGTATATAATATCATACATAGGCGTTTTAAAATTGCGACAATAATTCGCGAATTTTTGAGATTTGCAGGAGGGGAAGAAATGTAAACCACGCAAATAGTGGAGTTACGTCTAAAATCTATTACAACATCCATTGTCGGCTATCTTTTCTAGGGACGATTGATTTACAAATAATAAGCAAATAATATACTTTCACCAACTAATAAACATTTAGTTGGCCTGAGGTATAGCAGGCCTTTACAAACAATTATTTTTTAAATCACGATTGAATTTTTAAATGGACTGCACTTCATCAATTTTTACATCCTATTCATGGTTTGGAGTGAACTATATTATGCAGAAAAACTTATCTATCATTCTTTTTAATTCGTGAGTTTAATCTTTTGTGTCATAGGATTCAATTGATATAGAAAGTTTGACGAAACTTCAAAAACACGGTTTTAAAGCTGCTCAATGAAACCAGCCTGAAAAAAATAGAAGACAAAATAAATTTCTTGATGTAAAGTAACGAAAGTGAAGAAAGTTTTCATCATATACTGAACGAAATTCAAGCCGGGATGTCCCGGTGAACAGGATGCCTGATTCAATGTTATCACTAAAGTTTAGAATTAAACACATACAGGATTCAAATCTACAATTTAAAGTGCTTGGGTAAATACGCTAGTTGCTAAGTCAACAAGAAACAGATTTTTCGCAACGATTTGGTTTGAACGCTTGTGGTCCATGATTTGCATCCAAAATCACACATTGGAGAAAGTTGGGCGCAATGCTTGTATATTTCTCTCTTACTTTACGCGACACCAATTCAGTGCGTAATGGAAAAATGCTGGGAATTTACCAAGTCGTTAATCCACAAGATAACTTTCTCCTAAGTCTCTTAAAAAAATACTTTAAGACTTAAATCGCATTATCGAGCAAACGAAACTTGTTTAATTTCGAAGACTTTCCACGAAACTCATTGACTGTTAAACGAAATTTATGCAAGAATTATGAAATGTTATTGTCGTATTTGATAAAACTCTCAATTAACACTCGGGAAATTTCATTTTTATTTTTGATCATTCGAGATTGTAAGTTTGTGATAAATACTTACTTACTAAATTTGCTACCCTTTTGACAACAAGGTATATGCATTTTTTTTAAAATTTCAAATAATTTTTTCAAGATGCTTTTGTTAAATTAAAAATATATATAATTTTTAACACTACTTGCAGTTGAATTTGCACCCAAGTCTTTCATTAAAAAATTTTGTTCGTAGCCTTGAAACAGATTCATGAAAATTGGTTTAACGATGATTACGAGTCATTATTTTTTTGAAAGGGCCAGATAGCAGATGGCGTTGACGACTAAAGTTCAGATTTGGTAACTTCATGATCACACTGTAGTAATTTCGAACAAGTCCCTTTAAGACGCAATTCGCAAATATTCAATTGTCCCCCCAAAAAATCTTCGGTTTAATTTCAGGAATTTTTCTAAATATGCTTCAACTTCCTCGAGGAAGCACGGAATCTTGGGGAGTTTTCGAAAATTTTTTTATTTCAATTTCTTTACCACTGGCCGGGAAAATAAACTTTGGAGGTCGTTGTCTAGAGGCTTCCGATTTGCCAATCATGTAATTCGACTGTTTGATACAAAACAAGAAACGATCTTTTTATTAAACAAACCTTTAGTTAAGAATTGATGTATGAAACAATATTTTCACCTTGTTTTAAATAAATTTTTCGACCAAATCCTAAAACGTTTGAAGTTCGGACACAAAAGCTTAAAATGACCAGGAAATACCGGCTTCTATTGCGTCACAAGAAGCATCAAAACTCGTGACCGCTGTATCAGACTGACAAAGATCTTTGCAAATGTTTTTTTAATTAGCTTAGTAAAAGATGAAAAAATTTACACTTACATTGTTCGATGCTAATTTCCAAGAACAGACGTAAGAATCAATTAGATTGTTTGACTGAAGATTGAATCAAAAAGTTAATTGGATTGCTCGAGATACATTGCAAATTTAAAAACTGAACCGTTGTACATTTGTTTGCTAAACAGACCGACTGGTTGGTTTAATTTTTATCATGTCTGATTCTAGTAAAGAAATCTTGTTCAGGTTTGCGGTGCCATTGTGACAAGCCATGTAATTGGGTGTGCCGTAATTGTACTGCCCAAGTCTAAGATGGTCTTGGCACGCTGCGGTAAATCAAGAAAGCTGATTCAGCATCTTGAGCAATTGATCAAAACGATATTATAGCATACTTTTTCTTGTGCAGTAAAAAGGATCAGAGTATTCACTACCACATGATCTACTGCCACATGATTCAATATGCGATTTATTAAATGAAACCGAAATTGTTCACATCAGGCGTGTAAAACTCGAAACCCTCGAAGTCTTTTCGTGCGGCCCGAGAAGTTTTTTGAAGAGGTTTTTAATCGGACGCTCAATTCGAAATCGAAAGCAATTAATTCAAAACTCGGTTTCATTTACGAAAACGACGAACTACGTGCTAGCATCTATCATCATCTACGAAATTCAAAATTGATCGGATGTGGAACTTTTTTCGTCTTCACATTAAAAAAGATAGAAAATAAAAAAACATTTACGAGACCTTCGGCGGGGCTGGGATTTGCCACTCAATTAAAGCGTTGGTCTTCTTTTTTGTTGGTCTTCACTTTGATTTCAATAAAAAAATAAATTATCAAGCAGGTTTTCCTGCGGTGCAAATTCTGAACGTAGGAAGAGAAATTTTAAGATTTTACATTGAAATTCCGGTAAAGATTCAAAAAAGTCTTCATCTTGTTTGCTACTGGATTGCGGCCCATACACGCTCACAAGTTTGACATGCTGGATTTACATCATTTGTTAAAGAATTGTTTTGAATCGTTACGTATGCTCATGCGTATAGAACGTAAAAGGTCATTTACAAATTTCAGAACTTTGAAATACAAATAAACAAACAACAAATCAGGTTCTTGATAAATATAAACATCCAGACTTAAATATTCAACGTGCCTTTATTTTCTAAGCTTAAAGTTTATTATAAACAGGGTTATTTGTTATTATTGTTAAATCTAAGTAGGTAAAACTCAAAATAGGAAAATAAGAAATTGCTTTCTACCACGACTGCGAATTCGAACCCGAATTTGCGCTCCATGAATAAGATTTTCCGAACTCGAAAAAAGTCGATAGAGTAAAAAGACTTTTTTTGGTCTTCCCTCTATAAATAGGAAATTTTTCAACTCGATTAATTAAAAATGGTGAACTCGAACGTGGAGTTTTTTGTGAACTCAAACTCGGTTAAAAATACATCGCGTTTGCAGCCCTGGTTTCTAACAAAGATGGCTACCGAAAAGTTTTCGTCATCATCAGTAAGATTGAAACGCGTAAATCGACACTAAAAAAGAAAAAAACTTTTTCAAAGCTTCGGACTTCCCTTTCCAAGGTGGTAATGAAAAAATAGCCTGTGCTTCCGTAAATTCCTGATCTTTTATCACGTTCAAAATTTTCTTAAGCGACATGTCATTTGCAATCAGAATTAATCCCTTTGGCAAACATTCATTGCTTTTTTAAACTGATTTTAGGGATTGTTTGTTCCTGTTGGTTGAAGCATACGTGATAAACGGTCAAAAATTAATTTTCAATTCCCTAAGCCTTGATGGAGCTGATCGGAAATAAAGCAAAAAATTGAAAACAAAATTTTAAATACTAGCAGAGTTGAAGCACTAAAGTTAAAAAACTTTAAATTTAAAGCTTAGATCGCATAGAATTCAGAGCATCACTTTTATTTGCAAAATTAAAAACTAAAAATCGTCAAAACTTTGTGAAATGGGCTTCGGATTCACTCCAATATAACATCCAGTCACATTCACATAAAGCTCAAATTTCACTTACTTTTTAAAATAATTCACACTTTGTCGAAAAGGTTCAAGCAAGCGATTTAGATCTTTTTCAAAGAACAATGAACTACGCAGAAACAAGAATAAGGATTGAATGAGCTGAAAACTTGGCTTTGATTTGTTCGTTCACAAAATCACATTGTGTACGTCATATATGACGCGATAAATCAATTATGAGTTTGTCATTTCACAAAGCACTTCGTTACTTACAAACGTTACTTTCCAAGTTCTCACTGAAATTGACGTCAGAATCCACAAACATATGTCATTTATTTCAAAATAATCAACTTTTGCACTTGAATCAAACAAGAAATCTGTCTGCCATCTTATGTCTTACACTTGATCAACACATCTTGATTTGTGGTCCGACATCACCATTTGTGGAATATTTTCAGTTCCGCGCATTTAAATAAACAAAATCATAGATGGAACAATTTAATGATGTTCCTAATTGAAGTGATGTAGGTGCAATTCACTTTTTAAAATGAATAATGTGCCGCGTTCACGTCAGCCAATGACTGCCGTAAATCCGCTTTTGCGTGACGTACGATAGCAAGTTTTGTTGAACGTCATTGCAGCATGCCGTGGTCGCAAACACGCACGTGATGGCGACTCTGTATTTTGCTAATCTATGAACCAGAAATCCTCGTTGCTCAATATAGCTTTTTACAGTATTTTTTATAACTAAAACCTAGAACAGTGCTTTCCAAACTGTATGTCACGACACATTGGTGTGTCGCTTGTAGTACGATGGTGTGTCGCCAACTGGGCTTGAAACAATATTTGACACTAGCTGTTTAGTATTTACTGTTCGATAAATTATATTTCAAGGGTTTTTGACCAACAACAAGGTTCCCTCTAAGCTGCGCGGCTGCGCAAAAAAGGTCTTCACATCGAAGTAAGAGTGAAGTCGGGACGAAAAGTGGGAGTTATTAAGATCGATTCTAGGTGAAGACCTTTTTTTTTAGAGAACACCTTGGTTTCGGGAGGAAAACAGAGAAATCAGTGACGAAATCGAAGCGAAGACCTTTTTCTTTTTTTTTTCGGAGAACACCTTTATTTTGGGAGGAAAAAGTGTAAGACGAGATCAAAACTCTTTTTTTTCTGTTCATCAATTCTTGAAAATCTTTTTCTCGGGCCACTAAATTTGAATATTCACCACTGCTCACAAGGCCTTTCATTCCCCGCCCACTAAGGAAGCTTTTAGAGGGAACGTTGAAAAACAATATAACTTTTGCAATCAATGAAACAGGAAAATGTTTAAATATTTGATGATGAAATGCGACCGTCTACATTTTGCATTCAACCAAAGATTAAAATGCTGCGTTCAAACCTCATAAATTCATTAAAATTTTAAGTTGAGATTTTGCTGTTGAAAGCTTTTTGATTAAAATTAATCAAATTTGTGTCACCAAGTTATTTGTGTTTAAAAGTGTGTCACTTAAATAAAAAGTTTGAAAAGCACTGACATAGAACAATGTTCATTTTTCTTAAGGATATACCCAATCGCCCACAAAATTGATTACGGTTAAACAATTGAAATCGATTTTATGTTTTTGTAGTGCTTTGATAAATTTTAATTTTTACAATTAACTTTACAACACCAAAATTTTTAGTACAAGGTGTAACCCAATGGGAATTAAGAAAAAGAAGAAATAAGGAACAGAACTTTAGAGGTTACGATTTATCCTTGAAAATACTTTTTGATTGCATAATTTTATTAAAAATTAACGAGGAAAAAAATAAAAAATGATTTTAAAAAAGAAGCTCAATGAAAAAAGGCATTTTCTAGCTGAAATTCTTTGTATTTATGATTAATACGTGGTGATTTAATCGTTTCATAATACATTACAGTGTTGCTCTCCCTATCTGATCCAAATTGTTTTTCGCTCCCCTTGCTATTGCATTGCACCACATTCACCAATACCAAATCAACTACTTGTATCACTCATTGCGAGCCCAGGCCACAATCAATTTGCTTCCCAGTCAAATGCCTGGCATTTCGTTGGGAATCATCTTATGTAAGGTATAGGTCTACACAAAATCCAACTAATTCTAAAGTGAGATCCCATGAGCGCATGATGCCGCACGTTAGAGCAGCACCACTAATTTTTTTTCTATTCAACAGATATTTTGAGTACATATTAGAATTGGCAGCTATGCTGAGCCTAAAATATTCTAACCAAGAAGCTAAGTTTATCTGTCGTTATTGTATAATTGAACTTTTAACTTCAGTTAATGAAACCAAAATTTGCAAATTGTTTATTTTTACAACAACTGCCTGTTTTTATGGATTCGATCAGATGTTAATCAGAAGAAACAACATCAACAGATCAATTAGAAATACAAATTCGCTCATTGCATTTGCGCCGACATTAACTGCCGATTAAACAAGGCCGTAAAAGTTTTTAATTTTTTTTCATGTTGAATACCTGTGAGCAGTGGTGAAATGGCCACATAAAAAAAACATCTTGATAAGTTCTGAATGGCTTTTCGTTTTAAAGCAAACACGTAAAGACCTATATAAATCTTCAATAACATTTCAAATTTTAAGAATGTTGTCGCGCTGCAAAAAACGTTAAATAGCTAACTACTGCAAATGTCGCGTTGAACTAAAGTTCACCAAAATTTGTCATTTGTCAAATTTTTTGTTCTGAAGCTTTTACTTGGTTACCTTACGAGCACCTTGTTGTTGATGAGGACGTGGCAATGAAGCCAATAATTTTAATCATAAACTTTTGAGTTCAGTAATGTGCGCAGAAATTTGTTACGGTGTAGGAAGGGGTCTGCGAGTCGAAAATACGACTACTAATAGTTAAAACAAAGCAAAAACCTTTTTTTGTTCTTTACTTTTTTCATGCCCTAATTCTATTTTTTAGTGGTCTGGGTAAATCTTTTATGAGGGTTTTTGACCCCCAATCCCCATTCATGTATACGCATATGTCAGAGTTCAAACCTTGCCTTTGATTTTGGGTTATTTTACTTTAAAAATCTTTTGTGCCCGTGCTGGCTAATCGTCAACAATCCATTATTAGCAACAGTTTAAAAAAAATTCTTGATTCATGATAATGCTTTTCGACGGTTTCAGTTTGTCTCTAGTAAAAGTTGTTCTATTAGTGCGATAAAAAAATAAACAATTGGGAAGGAATGTATTTAGTCGCCATGTTGGGCTCAAGATTTTTAAGTTCAACAGGTAAATAAAAATTTTTAATGCCAATTATATCAGCAATTGTTTTTTCTTCTATAAATTATATTAAAACCATGTCATGTCTCTGTTGAGTTCGACTGGTTTAAATCAGCAAACCACACAAAACTCTGAAAAAGATTACACTACATACAAATTAAGATTTTCAGTAGCTTAAGTTATCCAAAAGCAAGCAAAGCTTTTCACAAATTACGCGTTTCATCAATAATTTTTTTTAAGCATTTCTCAACATCTTTTAAGATAGTAACTCAAGAATCTTGAGCCAAATGATATTTTAGAAAGAAAAGAAGTTTAATTTTTTAAAGATTAATTAATTTATTCCTTATCAAGTTGTCTTGGTGAATGACCCGAAAATAATATAAGCTTTAGTGCAAAAGAATCCTCAAATACGTTCGAGGAATTGTTTCTTTTAGATTCGACGAAACAAAACTGACCAGTTTTTCAGCATTGGGCCTTTTTCCCAAGAAATAAAATTTTTTTATGCGATACATGTAATGAGATAATCACATCAATTAATTTCCTGTACTTTTGCGACCTCATTTTGATTTAACGACGATTTCGATCACAGAAAAACTTGAACATGCACATTCTCAAAAGTTGAGATTGAACTTCAATTTTTCTTTTAATTATCTTATGATAAGAATTAAAAATTAGATTCGATCTTGAGGTTCTAAAAATGTATCGATCTTTGAAATTTTTATTCATTGATTGATTGCGTCAAAATTACTGTAAATACTAAAACCAAAGGGACGGAGTGAGTGTCTTTCGCGTCCCTGATGGCTTTATCGTCGGGTTTTCCGCCGCATTTGCTTCTATTATTGCGAACAACCAGGTTTCGGTTTCAGCTTTCGTCTTGACAACACCGACCAGCGGAAAGCATTCGCGACTCGGGACATCAATACTCTGCTTGTAACTTGATATTTGACCGACTTGTACACGTGCGAATGAGACTGTCTTATGTTTCATAAACCTCCCATCAAATGTCGTTAAAACAAAAGGCTTCCTCACCACAATGCCCTCGAAACATCGTTCAACGTGTGCTCGAAAGTAGATCGTTTTCACTCGGTTGAAAATGACATTACATCATCGACCTGATAAACCATGTAAAGATTGTTGTTTATGACTTAAGGTCTTAATAAATTACAAAAGTGCTCACAGAGGCATGATTTACTATTTCAAGTAAGTAGAACGTTTAAACGTGTTCGTGCTGCACCGACACTACCTTGCAGTCAAGTGTTTTGTCACCTTTTTCTTTCTTTTTATTTGTATATTTTGGCTGGCGCCGCCTTTCCGAATGGAGACAGCAAGTTGAACAAGGGGTCAGAAACAAACATTCGTTTCGTTTGGGAAAAAACTAATTTTTCTGTTTTCAAACTGTAAGCTGGTGACAATGATCGGGTTGCAGCACAGAATGGGTATTAATTTTGATATTATTGTGAGCGATAATCCACCATTCAGAAATACAAATAACACTGGGGAACGTCGAAAGATACAGATTAGCGTGGAAATATTTGACCACAAATTTTTTTTAACTGATTTATTTGGCGAAAAAAAACTGTAAAAGATGTACATGTTGTTGATTTTAAGCTGCATTGATTGCCTCGGTCCGTTGCTATTTGATTTAGTTTATTGTTTTGTTACCCCAAGCTGCTGTACTGTTCAAATCAGATGCTGGCAACGATGGTGTTGAGCCAATATTTGGTTTATTATTCCAAACCATCAGACCTCGTGGTCCACGTTGTACCCGATGTATGGGACGCGCTGATATGACGTGCCCTTCAGCTCTGTAGCTTTATTTTAATTACACTTTCGTGGATTTATTTCATAACTGTGTTACAGTAAAGCCATGCTCAAGCTCAGGGTTAAAAAGCTTTTTTTCAGCAAGCAACAGGACTATAAAAATTTATATTCAATCCTACTAAATGCATAAAAAAATTTTAAAATAATTTTGTTGATAGTGATAAAAACGTACGAAGTTAGAATTGATCAAGTTAATGAATCAAAAAGATGCCAAAGGACAGAATTTCTTGAGTTAACTTTTAGTAGAGAAATGTAGTAAAAACTTAAATTTTAACTACCAATGCGGGGCAAAGGTTTTTTCTTTTTACTCTTCACAGAGTGTTCGCCAAAAAAAATCATTTTCTTTTTCAGCACTGTTAAGTATCTGTTGACTTGTCAATCGATTTCCAAAGCTTTTGCAAGGTTTTATGCGGATAATGGCTCGTTTCCACTACAAGCGTGGAATGGAGTATTCTTTGTTTCTTTTATTGATTTTTTTGCTTTGCTTAGCTTTTAAGTGCGGAAAGAAATAAAAAAAATCAATCCAGGTTTATAGATCTAGGTTTTTTCCCAGACTGGTCAAATCTTGTTGTTAACCGCAACCGCTACTAATCATGTAAAAAGCTTTTTATGCGCCGCCGCATTGCTGACGAACGCGATCGACTAGTAGGTCGCGAATGAATTCTTATTTTCAACAATCGTTATTAGTTACAAAAGGTAGTTCATGGGGATTTTCTCTGCTCGGTGTTCTTAGCAAGCTGGTATAAATTTCAGTCCTACCACTAAGTGACAACTAAATAACAAAACAAAAAACTTGAAATCTGAGAGCAGTACTTTGACATCTACAAGAGTAGATTGGGTTAATCGTTTGACAGTTGCCTCAATTTAATACGTTGTGCTACGAGTCAAAAAGGATAAACAGGGATGATGATAATGATGAATTGCGGTTGCTAAGATTTTAAAATATTAGTTTTTTTCTGGATTTATTTCGCATAAATGCTTATCTTTAAAATCTGAGATTTTTTTGTATTCCAATTAATTTGCGCGCCTGAGGCGGACTGGTGCTTCGATCCGACCTTGAAGTACATCAGCTCATTGCTATTATGAAGAGCAAATAAACGGAAATCATGAAATGATTCTCGTTGAGCACCTTCAGCTCACCAGCCACACGTGATGAAGCAATGAAACTGTAACAAGAGGTTTGAAGTTCACGACAATGAAACAATTAAATGATGACAGCGTGGTCGAGCGGTTAAAAGCGCCTTGATTGTGAATCGACATGATTTGGGTTCAAAACCTACTCGCGCCGTTCTGTTGTGTCCTTGGGAAAGACACTTTTTTGTACTTTTTCCTGCTTGGCAGTCTTTGCAAGCAACTTTAAATTTCAATCATATCTCTAAAAACAGATAAATTTTTTTTTAAGCGGACAGCAATATCTTGGCATCTGCGGAAGCAGGTTGGGGTAATTGCTTGTCCTATGTACAGTATAACGCCTCCGTCACTTTTCTGCGAGGAGGATAAATACAAAGATGAAATGATTGCATATTACGCGGCGGGACAGTTTTGCACGCTTCAAACTCCCTCACGGGTTTCGGATTAGAATCGCGTGTAAAACGATAATAATCCGGAAAAACAATTGTTCAAATAGATGTCACGATTCTGCGGCACAATGCGCACGATTCCTAATTTGTAATTAAATCTTAATTCATTTCTGTCACGAAATTAACCTGGTTTGATGACTAACCTTTACTCCTATGACATTACGATATCTTTATTGACATGGGCACAGTAGGGAAAAGTTTCGTTTGATATTTTCCATCCACCAAGAGGTATAACGTCACAAACTGGCACCAAATTAATCTGTAGTATGAATACTCTTTTTAAAAATTGTTTTAATTGGTATATTTAAATTATTTTGTTGTCAGAGATAGATATTCGTTTGTACAGGTTCAAGAAAAAGCCTGACTAACTGAGAAAGATTAACAACATATAGTCAGAAATTTTAAAATAATTTTGGTTAGGAATCGTTTGGTATTTCTGGATTTGCCAAACAGGGATGCCGACTCCGGCAAGACCGACATCTCGATTTCGTGCAGCATCGACGATTTGAAGGTTTCGCAAATTATTATCAACAATTATTTAAGAAAAAAAATTGCCAAGCCTGCAATGAACAATGCAAGAGAAGTTAAAATATTATTCCTCTGCACTAAATTTATAACGTTTCTTACTCTGTTGTGCTCAAGGTCGTCACTTATTTTGTAATACTGAATGTTTGACAGGGGCGCTGGAAAGTCGTTTTATCAGAGGGCAAAATCTAAAAAAACACCTTAATTTTTTAAAAAAGCACATTATTTTCTTTTTCGTCCCAACTTTTAGGTGAAAACTTAAAAAAAGGTCACCACATTTAATCGAATCCATAATTCTCACTTTCCTTTTAAATTTAACGTGCAGACCACAACCTAAATCAATTACCTTCAGTCGATTTGGTATTTTGGTCGAGTTTCTATAATTGTAAGGAAAAATCTGACCAATGCTTCTGTATCTGCGCACCTGTGCCCTCCATTTTTTAATAGGGAAGGGGGAAACTTAAAGGGGTCTAAAAGGTAGGAGGCATTTTTCCCTTTTCTCTTTGCTTTTCGCGACCCTGGCATTTAATACTTGTACTGAACAAAAATATTGTCAGTTAAATTTTTTTGCAACTTATGTCAGTTCTTGGCTGACTTCTTTCGTAGAATTCAAAGGAATAATTCTTAGTTTTAGACAGGAATACGGACTTTGACTTTGGCTTGGATTCGGACCCGGACTCGTCATTTCAGCCCGGACTCAGACTTGCTTCAAAAATTTGACGAGTCCTCAACCCTGGTTCCAACCATCTCGCAATCGAACTATAACTTCTATTTGAAACTGACCTCTCGGCTTGTGAACAGATGGATTTACCGGTGGTCAATAAAACAAGGTAAGAGATCAACGAAGTTAAAACTATGTTGAAAAGCTCATTTTCATGATCATTTACTCTTTTTGTCCTGCTGAGTTGTAGGGCTATGAAGCTGGCGTTGAATTTTAATTAATGGTCAAGCAATCACTCTAAAAAAAATCAAGTTCTTGCTTCCTAGTATAAATATGTACTTGATTTGCGAAGCTTTTTTATGACTGCAATTTAAACTACTTTGTCACGATCTCGAGCAGAGAAAATTAGTGCAAAGTATTTTTTTGAAGAAGTCTGGCGCTAAGAGTTGAGGGACACTATGTCAATGACCGTTCTGACTTTTCTTGGTGACGCCACCAAAAAGGGTGTTAGGAATGTCAACAAAAGTTGTTTTTTCAAGGAAGCAAGGTGTTGTGAAGGAGATTATTTCTCATCATCCTTTCGCAGCAAGCTGACCAACCCAAGCATCGCTGTTAATTAAAGTTTCTTGAACAAGACTGACTGGATGTCTGAAGCACTAAACTTTAGAGAATAAATCTGGCAGTAAATTTAATTAAATGCGATTCTCTGGCATGGATATTACGCAAAGTTAGACTCAGTAAAGTGTTCAAAAATAGGTATCGTCAAAAATAAATTTTAACCACTTCACTTGATTCACGTCTAAGTAAATATCGGACTAGTCGCACTCGGCAATACCCGTTGATTGATAACCTGCTGCCAAGGATTGAATGCAATCAAACGAAATTTAGCGATATCTATTAGCATTTAAACTGATGGATAATTTCTGTAAATTAAATGTTCAGCTTGTCCAATATATAAATTCAATTATTGCTTTTTGAGTGTCAATTGAAAAGGTAAGGAAGCCAAAAATTCTTGGTTTAGGATCTCAAAACATGCATCTTTCTATTATAGATTATTGTAACTTTTTCTTTTTAACTTTGCCAAAGATAAAAAGTCCAAAAAGCGCTTTGACCACAAAGAATTAACATAACATGTCAATGTATTGAATAAATTTATTTTTACATCAAGTTAAATAATTACTAATATTAAAAAAGTTAGTGTTTGATGAATGCGGTGGTTTTCATACTTTTTTGTGGGGCGTGAGCATAGAACAGTTTTAAAAATTAAAAAAATTATTTTGCGACATACACCAAAAATACAATTTATTGTTAGACAATAAGCATTTTGATGCTTCTATTGAGATTCATTAATTTATTTATGACAAAGCTTGAATGAGTTTGGTATTTGGACAAAGTAGGGAGGAACAAATAATTATTTAGGTACATTAAAAACAAACAAATAGAAAATGAGGTCATGTGACAATTCATAATTAATGCTAAAACATACTAAATATACTTAGTTAAGCAGATGTGTTTATAGAAAAAGATAAAAGTCGCTCCAGATTGTTAATTTTTCCCTTAATAGCTAAACATTTAGTCTTAAAATGCAAGGTTGCGGAGTCCGAAGATCTAAGGTTCGACTCCGAACATGACTCCTAAAATTTCTAAGAAGCCAACTCCAGCTTTTAGAATTTCAAGGATTCAGACTCTTACTCTTCAATAAGGGGCAGTAGCATTATGCATAGGAATACAATATTTCCGAAAGCGGTTGTTAACAGAAAAAATTTGTTTCTAAAAACAGGCCATCACTTCGAATCAGTGTTGGATTTCATAATTTCGACCCAAAAAACAAGTGTTCTCTACAAACAAATAAAAGTTTTTGCTTAGTATCTGTCCCCGATTTCTTGCATCTCGCCCCTAAAAAGTAGTGTTCTATAAAAAAAAACTGGGCATCAGGAGTCGTAGTCGAATAAAATATTCGGACTCCCAGTCTTTTTAATTTTAAAAGTCTGACTCCGACTTCACAACCCTGCTAAAATGTGCAAATGTCTATTTCTAAGTAAGCATTTATCAAGAATCTATGATAAATAGAAATTAAACAAAGTGCCGTTGCGCCGCGAAGAATATTGTAAAGTTACAAATGTTCAGTTTAAAGTGGCAAAACATTTATTATTTTTCAGAAGTATCACAAAACTGCAAAAAGTTAGTAATTCTTCCTCAAAATAACTCTTTAATAGCTTCAGCGACCTTTAAAAACTTTGAAAAGCTTCGTCTGGAAACGTTTGATCGCAAATCCAAATAAAACATTTAATCGTGATCAACTAATAGATTAACAATAGCTCCGACCAAAACTTGCAATCCATGAAAAATCTATCAAATTGTTTAAATCTCGTTTAGTTTTGCTTAACTTGTCAGACTAAAAAGTTATTTTTTAAAAAAAGCTTCAAACTAATGATGTTGAGTAAAATTTAAACACTGAAGACTTATCGTAGCCAAGCATAACTTTTTTGTTCGAGTGAAATAGTAAAAAGTTGTAAAAAAGATGAAAAATAAGGCACAGAAGCAATCAATTTTTTTAAATGAAATTTGTAAATTACTTTATGCACAAACTTAAGGAGTTTTATTTTGTTTTTATTTTTGATCCTTGCACGTGAAAACCTACGCTGACTTATTGCTGTCCATTAAAAAGGTACTAAACAGGCCAGAAATATAGCTTTTGTCGCATGCAGGCCTGTCCCCATAAGTGTAAACTAAATAAATTAGAGCATTGCGTCGGTCTCCCTCATGTGAACAGAGCTGCTGTACCTTTTTTAATTTATTTAATTTTTAAATTTTGATATTTGTCGTTTTTATTTGAGTGGGCCAACTCTAAGTGGCTATTCTATTTTGGAGAGTTGATCACTGATAATTCTACTTTTATGTGTGAATAACCCAACCTTAATAGCTAGGAAATGACTTTACCCTTTGATTACCAGTAAGGCCTGATACCTGAAAACTCCTGCCAAAATTTTCATTTCCTTTTAAACGTCTGACTAAAGATTTGTTCATCATTAAAAGGAGAGCGAATTAGTCTTATTTAACCTTTTGCTAAAATAAAATTCTGCTACAACACAACGAAATGTCATTCAGGTCACACCATCTTATTTTGGTCGCAAAACCGTCATGCCAACTTAGCACACAAGGTTCACGGAAATACGTAGCATTTTATTTAAAAGAAAAGATAAGAAAGTTTTTTTAGCGCCAGATCAAAATTATTTTAAATACTGGCTGACTGAATAAACACACGAAAGCCATGCATCTTTGTTACGTAATCAAGTTGGATCTTGGGTGACTGATAATTTGGCTCACTAAGACTCGATTTAATGGAAGGAAATTAGTATTTACGCCATAAGCGCGATTGTTTTTTCTTTCTTTTAAAATAAAAACATTTTTAGGCTGCCCAATTCTAACATAGTGCTGCCAAACAGATTGTCGCAACAGCGGCTACAATACCTGGTACCTCGAAAGCGGTTGTTACCCCAGCACAATGTTGGTAATAGCGATGGCCTTACCAAAAGCGGGGCCTGGTGCAAGAAGTTAGGGGCGTCCACTTTTTAGTGTTCGAAGCAAAGCGATCTCTAAAAAAAGGTCATTGTTTTGGGGGAGCCACTTTTTAGTGTATCAAAACAAAGTAATCTCTAAAAAAAGGTCTTAAATCTTCATTTTTAAGGTAAAAATCTCCATTTTTGTCTCCAAAATATAGCAATCTCAAAAAAAGGTCATCACTTTCAAACAATGTCCAAAATCTTCATTTTCGTTCCAAAAATGTAGCTAAATGATCTCTAAAAAAAGTTTTCACTTTCCGTTGAGTACACTATCCTTGCTTTTATCCTAAAGTTTGAGGTGCAGACAGGGGAGCACCGCCATGATGCTATTATGAAAAAAATAGAGCAATATTTTATTTCAAAGGGGCCACTTTTTGACGCTTTTTAGGGGGGCTCGGTGCGGCCGCTTCGTTCGCACCGTACCAAACCCATATTACACCTATCACTCAAATAGACCGACCATCAAACTCGCGTCCACCTGCTAGGAAGTGAGTGTTATCACATTGCGTAACACATTAAATACTATATAGTAAAAACCCTTTTGTGTCTTTGAAAAAATGTTCGTCTTCGGCAATAGTAGACGCATTTGACAGTCTGTCTTTACAAAGGAAGTGCTCCATTAAATGGCTGAATTTTTATAGCAGCAACAAGAAGTAAGTAACCAATATTGATTCGAGCTTTCGTTCCAAAGACCAGTCTTTGACTTTTTAAAACGGACTTGTTCAGCAACCTGAGGTGGTGAAAAGATAAATTTTTGGTCTAGATTTTGATTTTTAGTGGCAGCACAGCAAATTCAGACTTTAAGAGTGTGAATTTATTTTGTTTATAAATTAGTTTAAAATGTAAAGGTTTGAAATTTCCTGAGATTTCGAATCGTAGCGAGTTGCATGACCGAAATTCAGTTGTTGAGCAATACTTAAAAACATATTCTTATATATTATTTTTATTATTGACCGTAAGTTACACGTAAAAAGCATGTTCTCATAAAGAGTAGTGCTCAACTTAACAAATTATGCAATTAGTTTACTGTGCTGTAACAAAGCAGCTTAACAGATTGCCATTGCCAGATATCATCGCCATCTAGCGGGTTCTGCATCACGAAGAAACTCTTGATTTAGCAAATACAGTGTATTTTTGAATTGAATTTTAGTGCTTATCTAAATGATAAAATGGTTCTTAAAATTTTATTTTTATCTTTAAAAAATTGTACAAAGCAATTTAGAAACTTTTTGATGAGACAATTTGGTTGTTTTAAAGATTTTTAAACAATTCCAAAATATAAGCTACAAAGTATTTTTGTATATCGTATTTGGGTAAGGGATCACATCATTTAGCAAATCGTCTTTCTGCATTAATAAAAAACAAATAGGGGAAGATGAGGTAAGCTGAACCAGTAGGTAAGTTGAACCACAGGCTCCCCAGCGTTAATTTGAAGATAAACAAAATATTTTGGGCCACCTATTTTTTGCACGTTGAAAATCAGTTGACTGTGTCATACCAGCATTTAAATATCTGTTCAGGCAAAACTGTAGTGTTAGAAAAAGCTTTTATGACTTGCAAAAGTAAATAGTAGTAAAATAAAGTTAACTAATCATTACTTCTAGATTTTGTATCAATTTATTGCGTAGCTACGACTAAAAAAGTAGATAATAAACATAACATAAAATTCGGTTTCTCTGAATGCGCAAGTTTGTCTATCTTAGTAGAAATTTTAAAAATAACATAGCACATACCTTTAAGGCAAGTTGAACCCCTAACTGTGGGTAAAGTTGAACCATGGTTCAATTTACCCCATGCGGAAATGAGCCGAAAGAAATAATGGAAGCGGCTGCAACATATGTAAAAAATGAAAAATCTCTAAGGTCTGCTTCCAAATCATTTAACATTTCCAGAAACACCTTGAAACGCTACATAGATAAGAAAGCAAGTGGTGCAACCCAAAATTTATATGGCTATCGTACTTTAAAAGAAAAAAACCGCATATTTCAAGAACCGATTGAAAAAGAGTTAACAGATCATGTTAAGGAACTTTCACAAAAATTTTATGGTATTACTGCTACAAAATGTCGTCAACTCGCATATGAACTTGCTAAAAAAACAACATAGCTGCACCTGTGAGCTGGGAGGAAAATAAACTAGCCGGAAAAGAATGGTTTTGTTCTTTCATAAAAAAATATAACATATCATACAGGACGCCGGAAACCACGTCTTTAGCCATATCAACAGCATTTAACCGCTATACAGTGAATAAGTTTTTTGATAATCTAGCTTCAGTTATGGACAGGTACAAGTTCACACCTAACAGAATATTTAATGTTGATGAAGCAGGTGTGACTACGGTGCAAAGCCCAAAACAAGTGTTAGCAGCGAAAGGTACCAAACAAATTGGCTCCATCACATCAAGAGAGCGCGGAGAGTTAGTGACACTTGTTTGTTGCATTAGTGCAACTGGTAATAGTATTTCACCGGCTTTTATTTTTCCTCGAATAAAGTATAAAAATCATTTTGTCCATGACGGACTAACCGGCTCCATTGGCACTTCAAATAAATTAGGATGGATAAACGAAGAAATTTATTCCATGTACTTAAAACACATAGTAAATCAAATTTCTTGCAACAATGAAAATCGTGCGTTATTAATATTGGATAACCATGAAAGTCATGTGCCCATGGCATCCATTCAGTTGGCAAAACAAAATGGATTAATTCTCTTGACTATCCCTCCTCATATCTCTTACCGCTTACAACCGCTTGACCGCTTAGTGTTTGGACCTTTAAAGTCGAAATATAATCAGGCAATGGACGAGTGGATGCGGTCTAATCCTGGAAAAATAGTTATTGTTTTTAATATTCCAGCCTTAATCAATAAAGCTTTCTTAGCTGCATTTACTCCGAGTAACATACAAGCTGGATTTAAATCGACTGGTATCTATCCATTTTGCAGAGATATATTTGATGAAAGCGCCTTTGCTCCATCTGAATTAACTAATCATTCTTATCTTAACCAGGAAATAATAGAAACGAACAACGCACAAACAAGCTGTCAAAATCAGGAGGACAATCTTTTTTCCACCATTTCAACTTTTAATCATCAATCAAATGATATCTCTTATGTGTGTCCTTCAGAAATTTTATCTGTTTCTCGTGCTGGACCACGAAAACTAACAGCAAGTGGTCGAAAACGAGGAAAAACGACAATTTTGACTGATACTCCGAAAAAAAAACAGTCACAAATCCATAACATATTAAAAAAAAAAACAATAAAGAAAGCACTCTTAAATAAAAAAAGAAAACTATTTCATGAGAATTCGAGTGATGAAGAAATAGAACTTAATGTACAAGATTTGTGTGATGAGAGTAGTGACTACTCCGAAGAGGTAGTTCACCCAGTTTAAGGAGATTATGTTCTAGTCAGTTTTAAGCCCACTGGAAAAGCAAATCATCGTTTTTATATTGATCTGGTTGAAAGTATTGACGAGGAGACTGGTGAATGCGAGGCAAAATTTTTAAAAAAGTGCAAAGTTGATCATATGACTGGCCAACCCACGTTTATTTTCAAGGAAGACGATGAATGTTCCTTTCCAGAAAGTGATATCGTAAAGATACTTCCTCTTTCTTATATCACGGGAACAACTTCTAGGCAAAAGAAATTTGTATTTCCTATAAATCTAAATCGCTGGAATGTGTATTAACGTTTTCTCATATGCCAAAATTATTGAACAATTAAATTCTTTGATTATTCGCTGTAAATTGCTATGTTTGAAATATTTGTGCTAGTAATTTTGCTCAAGAGACAGAATTAAAATCTCCCCGACGAAGGGGCAAGTTGAACCAAAAAAAAGCGTCAACTTTGAATACAAATTATTAAAAATTGGGCACTAAATTAAAAAATAATTTACATCATAATAAACCTTATATCTTGAAATATAATACCTTAAAATTTCTATTATATAGCGCTTATAATTAACGAGTTATCTTATTTTTTGTAAAATTTGGTTCAACTTACCTCATCTTCCCCTACAATTTAAGAATGTCTTCCATCTATAAAACTTTTAAAATAATCAATTATTTCCAGTTGAAGTCCAGATTTCCTGTGGCTCTTTCTCAAATGTCATTTATAAATTCTCGTGTTGGTGCGGTACGAACAAAACATACATCGGTATGTCGTCCAGACATTTAATCACTAGAGTCCGGGAGCATCTGAATTTCAACAGTCTACAAGTCTACAAGTCTACAAGAATTTCAACAATCTTGTAGATCAGATCATATCTGAGGTGAAGCAACCTTGCTTCTATATTATACAACAAGTCACACTTTTCATCGCTAATTAGCAAGTCACAACGTCAACTCGTTTTGTTGCTTCTTCCTTTTTCCAACCCCGTCTTTAATAACACACAAACTTCTCAACATTTGTTCTTTTGTTCATGTGGCGGAGCAGAAAAAAAAGAAAACTGAACTGAAAAAAAAAACTGAACTGATATTTTACCGTGTGAAAAACGTTCAAATAGTCGGTTTAATGAAAATAATTTTGTGATAATACGTAAATGTAAATCAGAATTTTGTTCCAAAATTCGCAAACCTCTACTCATAAAAAAGTTCAGTCTAAAATTAAATCGACAAAAGTACGCAAATGGTTTTATATTTATTGAATAAATTTGATGGTTTTTTTTCTATGACATCATAATTTGCAATTTAAATTGTATCAATTTAGTCTTTCACTTGTTTTAATTTAAAATCAGTCAAAAGTATACAGCCTGTGTTTTAAAATATATATAGTTTTTTTTTATGTGCGTCTGAATTTAAAGTTAATTAATATTGCTAAAATTGTAGAAACCTGATGAGGGCATAAGCGCTTGAGTAAGCCGAAAACTTTTGTCTTTGTATTAAAAATTTTTTTAAATGTTTGTTTAAATAAAAATGAAGAATGCTGAATTAACCATGGTTGCTTTTCACAATTGTTGTCTGGTTGAAGAAAACAACTCTTTGCCGAAACTTTAAATATCAAATTCTCCCAATATTTTCTTAACCTCTTCAAGTCCTTCTTTCAGTTAAAAAAAAAAAACGTAGGTCCTGCCGAGATTTGAACTCGGATCGCTGGATTCAAAGTCCAGAGTGCTAACCGTTACACCACAGGGCCTCGATGGCCGATCGCCTTAAAATTACATATAAAAACTATTTTACACAAGCATTGCAAATTTTTGTTAATTCTTTTCCAGTAGAATTGAAGGCCCTATTTCTAAAAGTACCCAAGTCACATTTTCGAAAAAATGAGATTAGCTGAAAAAATTGTTTGTTTACTCGCCAGAAATATTCTGACAAAAAATCTTTTCAGGATAATGTACGGAAATTACTTTTTGAATAGCACAGAGATTTGAAATCTTAGCGTATTTTCATTCTAGAAGTAGGGTTTTTGAAAACTTTAAGCCTCATTTTCTCAAAATGACATTATGTGACTTAGGTACATTTAGAACTAAGCTCTTCAATTATTATCGCTTTTGTTCAATAAATGAGATAAAAAGTTGTACAACATTTACAAAAATAAGAAGTGCAAATCTGGAGCAGAATTACTGTTTAACCTACCAGACATTTCTTCTTCACTTCCTATAAACAGTAGGAAATTTTGGGGAGGGCATTGTGCTATGGCTGAAGTACGTACTGAACTTTGAGGGACATTTCAACAAAGACGGAAAGGACGACTAAGAGAATTCTAGATATGAACTTTCGAATGGCATTTTGAGAGATAAGATCATGTCCATCTGAGAGATAAGAAAGCCAATAGGGAAGAGCAGTGGTTCTCAACCTTTTTACCAGCACGTACCAGCTAGAAATTTTTCTTTACACTACGTACCACAAAGTTCATTGAAAAATTAATTATTCAGATTTAATTAATTCAATATAGTAATAGGATTTAGTGTGATGATAGTATCTGCTTTTCTGGCTTTTCACAAGTTGCTTTATGCGCAAACCCATTGCCCTAACCCGGTGGTTCCCAAACTTTTTTCTCTCAAGGCTCATTTTAGAAAAAACAAAAATTATTTGGTACATTTCAAACATTTGAGTACAAAATTTATTAAAATAAATCATTTTTGCATATCATAACGTAAAATTAAGATAATATTGCTTAAGTTTTTAGGAAGTTTAATGTATTTGCGTCTTTATGACACAGGAGTGCAACAAATCTGTCAGTGAGAAACATGTGCTTGATGTTTTTTGGCAACGGTTTCAATGTTAGGACGTATTTCAGCGAGACAAACTTTAATTTTTTCTTTAATATAACAAAGCCGCTCTTGTTTTTTAGACTTCATATTGTGGAGTGTTGAAAATGCAAGTTCACATAGTATGATGTTAAAAACTGCATCATAATGGTCAAAGCCTTAGCTAATGAAGGGTATTCTTCTTTAACAGCAATCCAAAATGTTTCCAAAATCCAATCCAAAATATATCTCAACATGTTTGATTTTAAGCCCACGGTCACTGGAAATACATGCCAACTCCTCTTTTTTTCATAATAGAATACCAGTGTTAGATGAACTCTCTATGAAAGGATTTCGAACCCAGTCATACTCTTTAATCTTCAGTGTTGAGAAATAAAAGTTGAATTTTTTTTAGGTATTGTCAAGTGTTGAATTTTTCAAGTGTTGAAATACAATGGGACTCATTTTCTTTATGCAGCTTTCTCGTACTAAAGGGAACATTTCAAACTTACTCTCTTTATCTCTGTTTTTCCAAATTGCAACTTTCTTTTTAAATGCAAGCAGTTTATCTTATGAAGTAAGGATGTTTTCTTTTCTACCTTGCCTGCTTTTGTTGAGGCTATTAAGATGTGCCAATACCTCTGTCAAATATTCTAGCCTTAAAAGCCAAAATTCACATTGAAGA
Organism: Diplosoma virens; assembly: GCA_963680785.1. NCBI lineage: Eukaryota > Metazoa > Chordata > Ascidiacea > Aplousobranchia > Didemnidae > Diplosoma > Diplosoma virens. Next base: position 5,343,569 of record OY796890.1, on the reverse strand, counting down.
TATTCACAGAAGCGTTCATGTTTTTCTGTTTTGAAAAATGCATGTAGTTCCTTATGTTGTTTATGTACACGACACAGTACTTTTCCTCTTGAGAGCCATCTCGCTTCAGTGTGCAGAATCAAACGTTTGTGCTGAGAGTCCATATCAACACAAATGTTCTCAAAAAAACGAGACTTCAATGGTCTTGTTTTGTTAAAATTAACTATTTCAACAACTTGTTTAAAACTTAATTTAATTCATATGGTATTGTTTTTAAAACAAGTACTTTCCTATGGAGGAAGCAGTGAGTTTGTACAACATTAGGATTTTCTCTTTGTACGAGTGATACAAAACCTTTTATGCTGCCGATCATACATGGTACCCCATCAATGCATATTCCAACGCACGATTATGCATTTCATTTTTCAAGTTAAACAGATAATATGTCAAAGATATCTTGGCCTCTTGTAATGAGTGACATTTCCTTGCAACACAAAAATTGATTTATTTTTTCATTTCCATCAATAAAACGAATAAACGCAAGTAACTGTGGTTTGCCGCTGATCTCAGTTAATTCATCAACTTGTAAAGCGAACTCAAGAGTGCTCTGAAGTTTAGTCTGTACACTTTCCTCGATATTAATAAATAAATCCACAATACACCTTTCGATGTTATTGTTTGACAGGGAAATCTTGCTTATTTCTTATTCAACTTTGTCACCCAGAATTGTTTTAACTATCTTTCTGCAAGCAGGCAAGATTATCGACTCAGCTGAAGTATGTGATTTTGTTTGCAGTGCAATCATTTCGGCGATCTCAATAGAAGCAACTTGTGCCTTTTTAGAAACAGTTTAACTTTTTTTGAAAAAAGGTTTTTTGTTTGGATTGTTGCTTTAGCAGTCTCTGAAAATAGCTCAGATTTTTATTTTGAAGCTGTGAGTGTTTGGTTGTAAAACGTCTCTTTAACTTGCTAGGCGCCATACCTTCATTTGACATCTTTTCACTACAATTGACACACAATGGAAAAGGTTGATCCTCACTACCAGTCCAATGAAATCCATATTTCAATAACCTTCACAACCAGCCGCAGTTTTAAAACCAGATGTTCTGAACATAAGCGAGATTTGAACCCGAGAAACTTGGCAAAAATTGATGACAATAATATTAACAAAAAAACTGCTCTTGTAAAACATGTGGTAAATTTTCAGCATAACATTGATTTTGACAACTCTTCTATTCTTGCTTTTGAATCAGATTTTTTTAAACGTCGCTTTTTAGAATCTTTTTTCATCAACAACAAAATTACTAGAGTAAATGACAAAGAAAATTGCTTTTACAATGAAATTTACAATGAGTTAAAATAAAACCGCTGCTTCTTTTTTGTTTGATCATTCGCTTTTGTTTATATCCTTGACTGCCTTGTATCACTTAACTTGCCTTTTTTCTTTTTTCCATTTTCAAAAAAAAAAAAAAAAAAATTTTAACAGTTGTATGTATTTTCGTTCATTGCTTTTATCTATTTTATTTCAAGTTAGTCCTGACGAAGAGCGTCTGTAATAACGCTTGAAACGTTGACTGTTTTTTAAAGTTTTTAGTTTGAATAAACTGAAGATTTTAGTTAAAGTCTGTTTACCAGAAGAGCATAGAAAAATTATGAATAACTTACCTGGTAACAAAACCAATAGAACCTTCACAACATCGACGTTTTGATCAAGCTTGTGATGTTTTATCGCAGGTCTTCGCTGCTTTTGATAAATGCTTACTTTCTGATTCATCATCATCACTGCTATGTTTCCTCTTGATAAATTTATCTATTAAAACGGATAACTTTTAAAACATGAAACCATTTAAGCAATGATGACTTCTCTTTAAAGCAAGTTTTCTCAGACTAGCACTTCCTTTTTACTCTAAAAGAACTAAAACTTAAATCTTAATAAATTACTACACTTCAAAAACTTCTTTTTTATCTAAACATTTCAAGTTCAAAAATGATTAATCACGTCATAGGCTTACCAGACTTAAATTCGGAAAATTGTTATTCACACATGACTGGAAATTATTGGAGTGGAACCAGAGAAGTGGCAACATACTGTATGCTATAGCTTGATGGTCCTAGCACCGTGCCACGTATCGAATTACTACCAATATCGATAGTGTGCCGTACTGACAAAAGTCGGCAGCGTGGAATTTTACAAACTCTACTTGATTGAATTTAATTTCAATATTTTTTGCGGCGCACCTTATAACATCTCGCGGCGCATAGTTTGGGAACCACTGCCCTAACCGCACATCGAAATTCGAAAGTCATAAAAAGGCGATGCAAAGCGATTCCTGCTTTTGGTTTTAAGAAGCACTGCTCACACTGCCATGTGATGGAGAATACTATGGTGGCACTTGAGAAATAGTTTTTTAAGTCGAAGTTGGTAAGTGAAGGCTATTGTTTGCCAAATATTTGTGGCTGAGCATTCTTTATGTTTGATTTTAGCTTCTTCATCACATTCTTACGTGTAGCTCGAATAATGAACAAAGAATAGATTAAAAATATGGGAACAACTATCTATGCTTGAAACATAATGCATAAACACTGTTTTAAACGATTTTAGATAGCAGTCAATTTTTTGATATAACTTTTTGTTGGGTTATTTTTACGATAAGGAAAAACGTCTGAACATTCGATAACGTATTGTTTGGCTTCTTTGTTTATTGGTCATAAGTCCAGCTTCGGTACAGAAGCTTGGAATGAAGAAACAAAGTATGCAATAGAGTTTGGACCTTGAAAACAAATTCATAAATTGAGAGAATCAAAAATATCCGATACGTAGCTCGTCACAAGAGAAACTTAAGATTAATCAAATACATGTAATAATTTTTTTGTGTGTAAAATTTGAGCGATTCTTTTCTTAATTCAAAAACTCTTCTTACCATATTTTCTTGCGACAGCCAACGTAGATTTGTATACAGTAGAAAAGGAGCCATTTGTTTTTTTATTTTTTTTATTTTATCTCTATATTTATCCTCCTGGCTCGCAAGAAAGCGACGGAGGCGCTAATACATAGGGTAGGCAATTACCCCGACGTGCTTCCGGAGATGCCAAGATATTGCTGTCCGCTTGTAATTTAATAGAGATGTGACTGAAATTTAGAACTGCTTGCTAGGACCACCAAGCAAGGCGAATGTGCCGTAAAGTGTCTTTCCCAAGAACACAACAGAATGGCGCGAGTGGGTTTTGAACCGAGACCGTGTTGGTCACGAGCCTGTATATTCGAATACAAACAATGGAATACAGCAATATTATGACAGACACTATGGGTCAGATTAAACTACTGTAGAGCTTGCGCTTTGAAAATGACTAAAATAATTGCGGCGCATATTTTTACGCAACTTTTTCAAAAAGTTAACGCCAAAGTACACACTCTGATTATTGCAATAATTTTATAACCAATGAAAAGAAAAAATTTAGCTTAAATGTAATTATTACAAAACACTAATGAATATCTGAAAAATACAATTTAATGTGAATATTAGATTTCATTGAAATCTAAAAACTATTCATGTAACACTTAAAAAGATCTCGCGTACCACAGGTTGAGAACCACTGAGCTAGGGAGTAGCTTAGAGAGAAGGGAAGAATGCCAGACTGAGTCAAAAATTTTCGAAAAATCAACAGAGGCGAGGCAGTGCGTGCATCTGGTTTAAATAAAATTGTTATTGTAAGAAAAGCCACTTTATCTACCTCAGGGGCGTGCAGAAGTCTGGTGATGCCCGGGGCGAAATGCTTGATTCTGCGCCCCCTCCCTAACACTAGTCTAACACCGAAGAATGCGAGAAAGACAAGCATTTGAAATTCGTTAAAACTACAGTAGTGTCGAAAAACAATTAAGATTAAGACATTTAAATTCAAAACGCTAAAAAAGCACTGGTGGTTTGTAATGTTTGTCTTTTTTCTATAATTTGCTTATTATATTTTGTTCTGTTTTATAGGTCTATTAAAGAATATTCTTCTACTCAAGAAAAACTAGATTTTGTATTTATTATTGCAAGTAACTATCTAACAGTCCCACAAAAAAAGAGAGCACTTATGAGGCATGATGGGAGATAGAGTCATCTATACTTTTTATTATAAATAGTTTTGTTTTGGGCGATTTCATTCGTCCACGGACAAATGGGGTCTCGCTCCTTCACCGACTTGCGAGTGTGGCGCCTCTGAGCAAACCGCAGACCATGTTCTAACAGCGTGCCCTATACATCGGGCACCACATGGAGCACGAGGTCTGACGGTTTTGGATGACGAAACTCGAACTGGCTTAATGACACCACTGCCAGCATCTGATTCAGGCAGTACAGCAGCGTGGGGTAGTAAAAGGATAAACCCTCGGCCTCAGTCCTGTTTGTGTCTGACCTGAAGTGGATGCCCTTCAAACGACGACGACGACGATTATAAATAGCCTACTACGTGAAATCGTACAATCTTGAGTTTGCTGCATTGCTACCTTAGGGTAAAGTTTTATGTTTTTCCAAACAATTAGTGAGTAGTGAAAGAGCACAAGTTAATTGAAGTGTTTGTTCCCGGTAATGATGCACTATTGTGTGACAGTTAACTCGAGGCGCTCCGTACTCGCCCTTTAGTACAAGCACAAACTCCGCCGCGAAGCTTAGTAGAATCATTAACCTCAGCGACTGACAGTATAACATACACGATACAAAATTTCGAAAAACTCGTAACAGTGATTCAGACATTTTGTGTTGCACTGTAAGTACTAAAATCCACTTGTCCACTTTTTAAAAACTGTTTCAATCCAAAAGCTGACACTGTACAGTAGAAGGTTTTTCAGCTTCAGTAGCGTATCTTTGCTAAATAACGCTCATGCTCAGTTTGAATGCGTACCCCACAATAAAAATACAATGCACGCTTCACTAACACCAGACCCAAAAATTCAAACAGAAGCCATAAGTAGACTTCCCTATTTACACAGACTTCACACAAATTACGTTGCTATTTTATACTCGAAGCACTTTAAGCAATTGTATTCTTTACCTTTTCAGGCGTTAGATAAGCACTTTTTCGTTTAGCCATTTCCACTGAAAAGATGCTGCTAAGGTATAAAAAAAATTACCACAGATAATATCTGTATCGCGTGCAAACTCTAAAACCGAGGTTTCTCAACTGGTGGGCCATACAGAGATGGTATGAAAAGTGTTGAAATCATATATTAAGAGGCTATGTTTTGTTATGAAAAAACAATTTGGTAAAATTGGGTACGGAATAAAAATGAAAACCTTTTTTTTTGTCATCTACAGATTTTTTCGCTGAAAACGGTCGCGATACAAAACGACAACTTTAAAAACTTTTTTGTCTTGAAACCTTGAATTTTGCCCCCCTAACAAAACGGCTTTCCGGCACCCCTGCTGAAGAATAGACCTTTGGGCCGCAAAAATTGCATTTCAAGCTTTTGAGGCCACGGTGTTAAAAAGGTTGAGAAACCCTGCTCTAACACCTAGACTCACAAAAAGGCCTAACCCTGCAAAATACCTGAATAAAATAACCACGAGAGATTTTACGTCACAGTGCAAATTTTGCGTCAAGACCAGAATCTATTTGTGTATTAAATCATATCATGTTAAATTTTGTGCTGGTGGAATTGAGTGAGGTTGAGTTATGTGCAAGATGAATTGCGCGACCATCAGTCAAAAGATAAACTAAGCCAAAATGACTGTAGGCTACCTTATTTTGCAAAGAGCAGATACAGCACATAGCTGAAAGGTTGAGCAAGCAGTTTATTTGAAATATGACGCAGTGCTTCATCTCTATATCGGGTCACTTAACATTCTTTTGCATGCCCTCCCAAGCAAGTTTCCATCAAATTTATACAAAATGTGTTAGTAGCTTTGTAGTACGCAGAGGCACCTAGCAGTTATAAAATTATAAGAAAACGTAATTCTTTAAATTTGACTCTTTAGACTAGATGCCCCCTTGCCTTGGATGCCCTGGGTTAACGCCCCGTCGTCCCCCTTCTGCACGTCACTGATCTACCTCTATGGTCTACCACTGATCTACGTGTTGGTCGAAAACTCCCCTTCCTTGACGTGTTGGTAGAAAGGCATCGTTCGGAATTTCTAACTTCAGTATACAGGAAACCATCCTTCACCGGCCAGTATCTACGTTGGAACTCTTTTAGCCCCCAGAAACGGAAAATCAATCTAATTGGTACTCTTGTTCACAGAACTTTTATGATTTGTTCTAAAAGCAAACTGGACCCAGAGCTTGGCAAAATTCGTTGAATTCTTTTAGAAAATGGCTACCCGGAACATGCAATCAATTCGGCTTTCAAACGAAAACTTCAACAACTAAATTCTAACCCGGTTCACACAGTAGAAAAGTGCCCTGTCTACTAACACATCCCATGGATTGGAAATGTCTCGATGAAGTTCGAAAAGCAAATTACGTCTGCTGTGAAACGCTGTTTTTTCTCCGTCGAACCACATGTTATTTTTAACACCCGACAGCTCTTACCAGCGATTAAGAATGACCTGTTACCTTCCCATCATTAAAGTAATGTTATTTACCAGTTTGTGTGCCACTGCGATAGTCGGTACGTTGGTCGCACGTCTCAAAGCCTAGAAGAGCGAATTAAACAACACGTTCCTAGATCCATCGCCAATCCTCCTGCCTCGCCCAACCGCCAAAGTCTTTCCCGCTCTTGCAAGGCCAACACACGCCCACAACAATTTCACGAATCCTCCATTGGTCAACATCTTCTTGACAACGCCCAATGCGCCCTTCACTACAGCAACGAAAAATTTTCTATTCTCGCTCGAGGTCGCTCTTCTTTTCACCTTTCTGCTCTTGAAGCGACTTTCATTAAATCTCTCAATCCCCTTCTGTGTAAGCAAAAAAAATTCGTGTACTCTTTGAAAATTTCTTAATCTTTTCTCTCATTGGCTAACTTCTTTCAGCCAATGAGAACTCTGCTTTCCGCTTTATAACTCAGTTCGGTTTCAATTCTGCTTCATTCTGACGATTTCTTCTGAAGAGTGTCAGATAAAAAGCTTTGGGAAGAAAAATCTTTTACTTCACACAACATAAAAAATTCTATTAATATTAATTTTAGCATTCAAATTATTAATCCATTTATTTTCACACCAATCCAATAAAGTTTTATCCGGTTGTTCTACAAATATGACCATGTAGCATTCAGTAATGTCAGGTTTACCATTAAAAGCGTCGAAATGAATTTTATAAAAATGTTTAAGGAGGGCAGCTTGGTCATTGCTATCCTTAACGTTAAATTTGTTCCAGAATGAGCGGTGGTTATTCCATCGGGCAGAAAATTTATTTTTTGTTTGTCCTACGTATTGCATTTTACAAAATTTACACTCTGCGACGTAAATACCATAATTTTTGCAAGTAAGATGTTTTAAATTAAACTTTTTGCTATTTGAGTGCGAGATAATAGAACCAACTGTTTTAACCATATTTTTATAGTTTTTTGAAGTTTCCACATAAGCACATTTTCCACATGGGTATGAACCTCGGTTATCCGTATTAGGAAGAATTTGTGATAATTTTTTGTAATTCGTTAATTTAGTAGCTAATGTGGGTGGGTTTTTATATACAATAGCTGCTTCTGGTTTTAGTTTCTTTTCTTGGTTAGAGAGTTGAAGTAATTTGGTAAACTGTGTTGCCCAAACAATTCTGTTTTTCTTGTGATGTTGCGATTTTGGCTCGAAACGATCTTCCCAGTGTTTAGCAATTTCCAACATATTTTCTGTCCTTTTTTGGTTAAAATTTGGACGGAAACATTTATCTTTTAGATTAAATAAACTTTTTAAGTAATCCGATTTACGTTCATTAAGACGACGAAGTCGGACAGCTTCTCCAAAAACAATTGACTTGTATACTGGTGAAGGATGATGCGATGCGCCATTGAGAAAACATCGATCTTTGGCTGTAGATTTTATGAAATTTTTTGTAATATTTAATTTTTTACAGAAACTGATGATGACCTTTATAGGTCGAAATCGATTTTTCGTAATGATACAGTTGGTTTCAAATTTTTAACTTTTATTTTGTATATTAAATTAAAAGTTGACCTATTTTATTAATAAATTCATGCCTCGCAATTTGATCAGTTAAATAAAATCGTCAATGTAACTTTACTGGAAAAAGGGTAATAGATTTCTGATAAAAGACTTTAACACGTTTCTAACTAAATGAATAATCAAAAATTTATGTTTGATGCGTAATTTTAAACAAAGTAACGTTTTCGCCTTCTATAAAGTCTCTTTAGACAAATGGAATAAAAACAAGGACTTCCAGTAGATTTTGACGTTATTAATTATGAAGCATATTTACCAAAATTTTTAGTTTTGAAGAAGTATATTTTTTATGTATTTAAAACGAACACGAAGCCGATAAAGTTTTACAAAGGCGAGTAACTACTTGAGAAATAACATAAAAACAGACGAAAGACAATAAAGGTTAAGTTCAATGAAACTACTCTTTATTTTAATGATCTGAAAAGGCTCAACCAAAACTATTAGGCCTTGTTATATGTTGGTGCTATTCGTGCTATTCTGTTGTGTTTTTTAAAAGGACACTTTACCATAGCCGTACAAGCCAGTGGGCAATTGCCTCCCAAGAATTATTTGGGCAGAAATAGAATTTTTCGGGGAGCGGCAAGGAATTATTGGGGCAAAATTAGAATTTTTTGAAAACTTACATTAGATTTGTTTGGGCATTTTTTGGAGGTTTTCAATTTAGAAAGACCTAGATGATTGAGCAACTACAAATAAGATCTGATGTGGAAACTTTTTTAATTTTTTTGTTTTTACTTGTTATTGGAAACAAAAAAAGAAGATAGATTCCAAGTTAAGACCTTTTTTTGTCTGATTGGCTGGTATTTTCCAACAAAAATCTGTGTCATTTGGTCATTTCTGTAAAATGCTAAGGGATCATAATTCGCAGAATTATTGATAAAATTCGAAAAAATTTGTATTGACCCTCCAATTGTTTATGGTTGGTACGGCTATGCACTTTTCGGCAACTTTTCTCTGCTTGGTGGCCTTAGCAAGTAGCTCTAAATTTCGAACATATCTCAATAGGCTTATACGTTCCGATTTTGGCGGGCAGTTTCGATTTTTACAATTTTATCCCGCCGGGGTCCGCCCGGTTAACATTATGTCCCAATATTTCGAAATTTTAGTGAAGACCTTTTTTTTTTAGAGAACAGAGATTCTAGAGACGAATATCGAAAAATTCAAGACAGATTCGAAGCAAAGATCTTTTGTTTTTAGAGAACACTACTTTTAAGGGACAAAAATCAAGAAATCCGAGTCAGATTCAAAGTGAAGACCTTTTTTAGAGAACGCTGCTTTCCAGGGACGAATTTTTTTTTTAAAGAACGTCTCGGTTTCCCCCTGCGGAAATATGGTATGACTATCTCTAAAAGCTAAAAAAAATTAAAAAATTAACTGCACAGCGATATTTCGGCATTTTTCAAAGCAGGTTGACGATTGCTTGACGATTGATAATCGCTTGACGATTGCCCTAAACGCTTCTGACACTTTCCTGTGTGTCAGGAAGATAAATAATATGAAGATAGAATAAACCAATAATTATTGTGTTATTGATAAAAATATACAATCTAAATTGCGATTTTATTTTATTGAAGGAAATTAAAGCCTGTGTAAACCTGTAACAAGGGGCGACACCACAGGGCCTACAGGCCAAATATTGTTTATTGGTTTGGAGATTAATTTTTTTAATCCAAAATTTTTTGGACTTAATTTTTTTGACTTCAGAAGTTTGCCGCAAATGAACGGAAACTGAAAAGTATGTAACAGAAGTCAATGAACTACAGACGGCCATCGTTTCTGTTTACACTTTTTTAAACACAATTTATTTTCGAAATTTTAATTTTAATCCTCTCTGGTCTTCTGAAAGTCTTCGGTTTGTAAAAATGACATCTTTTTTTGCACTTCACTTAAATTTTTAAAGAGAAGATAACCATGCAGTTACAAAATCTGGCCCACCATCATCCGTATTATCCGTCATTTGCCTCTTTTAAAAAAAATTGATACCCTGACGTATAAATTAAAAAAGTTATAAACACACAATACAATAATGGTTCGTTTAAATATATAAAAAAATATTGTCATGTATTTTATGTGTAAATGTAATGATAAAACAATTTAACAAAGTTAAACAAAATTCAATCTTGGCGAACTTAAAATTTATCCAATACACGCTTTCGGAGTCCGCCTGTGCCGTTGCATCCAACTCCGTAATATTTTCCGTGTTCAATCGGAGAAGCTTCATACTTTTTCCTGTCAGCGTATGTGTAAAACGTTTGATGTACAACCTCCGAGGCCTTTCTTCGTCTATATAGCGCCATTTTAATGGTCTGAAAAAAACGTTTTCCAAACCTTAACAATATTCTTTTAATTCAAAACTTAGTCTATTTTTTTATAAGAAAGGTTTTGAAATCTTTTTTTTATATTGGTGATTGCAACTTTATTGTGCCTGCCGATATATAAAAACAATTTTAACATGGTTGCGCACCCGAGTAAATATTGCTGATTCAGATAACCCTTAGACCAAATAAAATATCCGTAAAAGGCTTTTTAAACTCAAACATTGCCCACTTATTTATAATTTTTGATCTGTCATTATTAATTATATTAAACAACAATTTTTTGTAGTTAAAAACAATTAAAAACCGGCATTATTTTACAGGCCAAGAGTTATTTCATATCCTGGTATTCCTTGGATGACTGATGTAGGCCAGTATAACTTCAATGATTATTGACAGTTACGCTGTTGTGTATGTGCTGAAAGTAAGGTTAAAAAATTGGAATAATTTTATTTTTTAAAAATTAAACCCCAAAAAGAATCATTAGATAAATTTTGCTAATTTTTATCCTTGGCCCAATTAGCTATTACATAATATAAACCAGGGTTTCTCAAACTTTTTATTCACGGAACACTTTGTCTTATTATTTTTACTTACGGAACTTTACGGATAGGACAAAAAAATTGTCAGAGATTGTCGGACGAATTTCGTCTTAAAATCAAGGTGTTCTCTAAAAAAAAGTATTCACTGCGAATCAGTCTCATATTTTTCAATTTTCGTCCTAAAGTCAAGGTGTTCTGCCCCCCGCCAAGTACGGCTAGCAGCACGGCGGAGCGGAACACTTTACGTAAACCAGCAGAGCACAAGTGTTCCGCGTTTGAGAAACGCTGATCTAAACCATACGTCTTAACTTTGACTTCTTTTAAAATGTGTATAAGCTTTTCAACAGTTTTTCTTAAAATCTTTTCTTTTCTATAGATATCCTTATACAACTTTTTTGATAAAACATTTTTGCCTTAAAATCTACCCCAAATTTTTGATCCTCAAGTAGGGGGGCACCAAGCTTTTTATTCTATCCAGGAAAAGCGTTTTGAAAAATCGGGGTACTAAGACGCTTCAAACGCAGTCAAGATACAATTTTTTTTCACCGGTCAACTGAAGGCTTTACTTCAAAATTTATGTGGACAATTGAGTGGAAATCTAATTTGTGGCAATTTATGTGGAAAAAATATCGAGCTTACTTATTCAATTGGAACTATATTTTATTGAACGAAGATTAATTGAACACCGTAAAGATACAATACAGAATTTAAAAACATACGTAGTTTTTACTACAATTTGTATTGGCCTACAATAATCGAATTCTGTAAAAACTTAAACAGTAATTGGTAAGCAGTTATGACGATTTGATTAGTGGTTCTCAAACATTTCTGTACGTTAACCTTAAAACAAGTAAAAACTATATTATCAGTCCCCTAATCCAGGACAAACTCTTATCTAATTAAAGTAAAGATCCCCCTTTTTTTGGCCTTTACTTTGTTTGAAAAATACATTTATGAAATGAGCTCCCTGAAAACGACGTTTCGGCTGCGAATTCAGTTGCAGACCGAATTTCAGGTCCAAAGACCAGTTTTCAGGGAGCTCAATTCATAAATGTATCCTTCGAATCAAAATGGAGACCAAAAAAAGGTAATCAACATGATTTGTGTTAAAGTTTTTTTTGGCTTTCACTTTCAGATATGAAGGAAAACAACTGAAAGCAAGCAAAAAAGATTTTTCTTTAATAACTATACAATTTTTATATTTTCAGGCACCGTTGCTTTATACTGTAGTTCCATAAAACACCAATTTTTATTATTGACCCCTGGCCATTTATCAACTACCATACAACCCTTTGCTCTATATCACCCCTTTAGATGTTCCAATCGACCACTTTGAGAACCACAGATGTAGATCGACCTACTGTTTGAAATATGCTTTGATGCTATTTAAATCTTCTGAGTTTTATATTGTTAAGTAATTTTTTAGCAATACAGTAAATAAAAGAAAAAAGAAGGTGCTGAAAAAGAAGCAGCTGCAGCTCTTCATGCATTTTTACTTAAGAACAAAATTTTTCAAAAACATTTTCCACATTTTAAGAAAATTTATTTTTGTTTGATTTAAAAAATAAAAATAGTTAAATCATTATAGTTTTTTATAATTAGATTTTCATTTATATTATTCCACGAAGATCACTTTAATATCACCTCTTTAACTTCACGTATAGCTTCCTTACAATGGTGTACGGAGACCCTTAACTTGCATTCTTCGGCGCAAGACCTATCTCTTCTAGAAGACGGCAAAGGTGGTTCCCTCCTAAACAAAAAAAACTGTACTTTACCCACTTTGGTGCATGAACCGTGGTGAAAAAACCGCTGCTTGGTGGCTGTCATACTGATTCTGAAAAGACGAACCTTGCGCCAATGACGGGATCAGAAAAAAGAATTTAATATTGGTTGTATGATTTTCACCTTGACCGCAGCAGAAAAAGCGTCACTTGGAGAAAATGCAGCAGGTTCTTTGTAATCAAGATGCTAAAAGTGTTCTGTTTGATTTTGTGATCATTATATGTATTGCCAGTTATCGTCTAACGTGCTTACATAAAAATTAACAAACTGTTTAAAAGAAATCCTTAATATTTCTTTCTTCGTATGGGTTCAAGACTTTTAAAAATTTAAAAACGCCTTTTTCAACACAATTTTTGTCAAAAAAATCCTCTTTTCCCCATTCGTTTTCTCTAAACATTTTTGGACTTGCAAATCATTGGCTTATTTTAATCTGATTTTTAAAGAAAAACAAAGTCTTTTGGTGGCTGCATTAATGGCTTTCCAAAAGGGGGCAGATGATCGAAGAAAGAGAAAGAAGGGGCCACTTTTGAGATTTATTTTGCAAGAAAATAAAATAAAGATTTTTGGCCTTTACTTTTTCCATGCTTCTTGTTTTTTTGAGTGAAGTGCGGACTTTTTGATAGACATGAAATTAAAAAATCAATTGATTTCCATGCAACTGAAGATGAAAAAATTTTTTTTCTATAATTGCACAACTTTTACGCATTCATGATGATACTATGAAAAGAGAGGCAGTTTTTGCTCAGCCGAGGCCACTTTACAATGTTATAGTGCGGCCGCATTGTTCACTTTTTATTAAAGCCAACAGTGGGCAAAGTATTTTCACTGAGTGGTTGTATCTACATCTCAAGAGAAATAAAAATAAAAATAAAAATTAAAATTAAAATCAAATTCTCAAGAGAAATATATTGATGAGCCAACGCTTCGTTGAGTTGATAATTCATAAATGATAATTGAGTTGAAAGACTTGATAATTTCTGTATTTCTGATCCTAGTAGACCTAACTAAGTGTAGTCTTGATCCTAATGCTTACATGTATTTTTGCTAATATGTAAATAAAATCCAGATTCTAATGCCTAAGTGTTCTAGAGTCTGTTCCTGATCCAAATAAAGGCAAATACGGGCGAACTTGCGTTGGAACTAAACTTCATTATCTATTTGTTAGGCAATCAAATATCAAAAAAGAAACTTCTTTATTTTTCCAAAACATGTCAGAATCCACAGTGCTCATCTCAGCAATGTTGCTCGTGGTCAACAGTTTCGCTTACGTAGAATTATACAAGCGCTGGTAAGTCTTGAGTAATATTGCGTTAAATTTGGCACGACCACAAATGGAACGAGAGCAAAACCAGAAGTGTCAAAAACTACACTGATCGAGGAGTATTTTTAAATGGCAAGGGAGCTAATCGATGTGAAAAATTAAATAAAAATGTTTTTTTTCTAAATGCATCAAGCAAAAAGCTCTTTACGATGTTTGTTTCAAAAATTTAATTTGAAGCTTCTTTTTTTTATCACTATTTTTATCCTCTTAACTCGCAGAAAAGCGACGGAGGCGCTATACATAGAGCAAGCAATTTACCTTGACCTGCTTCCGAAGATGCCAAGATATTGCTATCCTATGCTCAAATTTTTATTTTGTTCTTTTGTTTTTTACAGAAATGTGCCTAAAATTCAAAACTGCTTGCCAAGACTAACAAGGAGGGGAAAGTGGCGTAAAGTGTCTTTCCCAAGAACACAACAAAATGGCGTCAGATTTTAGTCTCTTGGCAAGCATCTGAGGACCCACTTAAAAGTCCATAAAGGATATGATCAGGGTCCAGAGATCCACGGTAAGCTAAGAAAAGTGTCGCTCGTAGTGGACGAAGCTCAATTGGCTGGATGTTGAAAGTATAGGTAAGTGGTCCGTTGGAGTGGGACGCAGGCATCCAATGACTATGTGCAAAGCGTCATTCAGGACATTGTCTATGAGGCGAGTGTGAGTGCTGCGACACCAAAGTGGTGTGCAGTACCCAGCTGTTAAGTAGACCAGAGATAGGGCAGCTGTACCCAGTGCTGTGGCACCAGCACTCTATCCTGAGCCTACAAGTCGCCTCAGCATTGTGACGCGCAAAGATAGTTTTTTGCGAATGCGACTAAATATTGACAAAACATGAGCAATCGGTCCAGTTTTACCCCAAGATAAGAATGGTAAAAGTCTATTTGCTGTTGTAGACTTTTAGCTAACGTTTGGCCTCTCAGTTATTTAAATGAAAGACTACCGTCCAACCCCTTCTTATCTTGACTTTGTAGGGGATACAGAGCAGATGTATTGATCTATAACTCTTTGGATCCCCACAGGCTTTATCAGCTTTGGGATTGCGACTGTAAGCGCTTTACTCAAGATATTGGTAATTTTGAGTCAGCACAAGCAGGAAGAAAGAAAATTACGTAACCAGGACTTCATGGCAGCTCCAGTACGGATTATAAGTACTTGAAAGATGGAATCATGGCCCGAAACTTTATCTGGTTTTAAGTGTTGGAGGGCAGCAGTGAATTTTCTCTGTGAAAAAAGCGTCAGAGATATTCACTGGGCCGGGTGTTGTGGCCCTCCAAAGGTCAGACACTTCTTGAGAAACAAGTCGAGATGACTTGCGATCAACAGCCTCGTATCTTCCATTCTGACCAGCTGAGATGCAATAGCATCAGCTGAACGGGACAGTGACGAGGAGAGTGTCGTGACCTACCAGTAAGGTTGCTCAATATACTCCATGCTTTACGACTAGAGTGCGAAAAGTCACTGCTCCAAATTGCTTTGGACCATTGATCCCTTCGCTTCCTGTCAACTTTGGCAAGTAAAGCTGTAGCATCCAAAATCAAGTCATCTCCCAGAGAAGACTGCAGGAAAATTTTATAGAGGGATTCACACTCTGCATCTCAACTCCGAATGCAGTTGTTTCGATAACCGCATAGGATGGTATTTTTGGATGCTTTCTTAGTGCAGTGTTACAAAAGTCCTGGTAAGCCGCATCCACATCGAGTGAATCAGGTGGCAACAAAGTCTTAGCAAATTTGTTTGTCATAGCACTGTAGTCACTCCATTTGGCCTTGCGAAAGTTTCATCGCTTAACAGGCATGTTTGGCACTGACAAAGCAAACTTTGGTGGGGTGATAAGCGAAGGTTAATGTTGTGACCTGGAGAACTTTTCAAGAACACGTCTATCCGGTAAGCGACTGTATGTTAGCGAAATCTATGTTAGCGAAAGCTAGATCTGGATTGGTGCCAGTGTTCCAGCAGCCATAGTAAAACCGGCGGCGTCCTTGGCGTTGTAGAGAGGAGAACAAGACTATTAATACTTTTCCAGCCAGCCAAGCACTCACCGTCAGGACTACTATCATCGTAACCCCAATCAACGCGGCGAAGTTGAAACCGCCAGCATGGAGACAAAGTAGAGGAAACATTGGGAGATCTAAGGATCACAACAACAACAACAACAATTTATTTGCTTACTTCAGCAGTAAAATTGATAATATACAATAAAATATTAGGCATATGAAAACAAACACTTAACATTTATGCTAGTAGACATACACATTGTATGCAGATAAATATGATTTATGAAGTAAACTGGACAGTGAAAGACCAATTAATGGTCATCAAGTCAAGAACTGTCTATAGTCTATTATAATATTCATTAGTTGTAGTATTATTCAATAAAAAAAAGAACAAAACTCGGAAGATACTAGTAATTTTGCAATATACTGTACACAAGTTACTCATATCTAAACAAGAAAAGTACGCACAAAAAAAAGAAAATACGAGAATATATTTTCAGGGTAATAACTTGCATTATAAACATAAACACTCACATAAAAAAAAAAACAGCAACAACATAGCTTTGATCAGGGAATCACAGTCTCGTTGGTGGAGGTTTGTAGACGCTGACTATTTTATAACCATTAACGTCCACGCACAACTACTCGATCTCCGATGTCGGTGAAGATTGGTCCAAAAGCGTATACCTTAGTCGCTCGTGGACAAACTGGGAAAAGCCATGCTTCCTGCTTAAAGAAGACCCAGCTAGTTGGTACCTTGAAAGTACCAACTTCTCTGCATCAGTGCATGGGTCTACTGTAATAAGGATGACAAGTTGTTCAAACTGTATAGCAAGATAATGAAGAATGTTCATCTTGCTTGCAGTGAAGCCTTCAATGTTCAACTAAAGAATAGTGCATCTTTGAAACTTGTTGGCGATGTGCCCTAAAAAGGGCATTTTTTCCAGACATTGCCGCGCCCTGAAAAGAGTATTTGCCGATTAGCAGAACCTCGCTGAACATCTGGATGGGTAGATACCTTTCGCTTTTGCAGGTTTGGTTTCAGTCTGTTGTGTTTAACAGCAAACAGACTTACTCACGGCCCAGGCTGCGTGATAGCGCCTGTCATCTGGCCTAGAATAGAATGGCGCAAGTAGGTTGCAAACCACAACCATGTTGATCGCAATCAAGACGCTCTTAACCACTCAACCATGTTGCGCGCAAATAAGTATATTATAGGGGAGAGTGGGGCCCGGCTGGACACTGGGTACAGTCGGACATTGCAATTCGAAAAAAAGTTGGAAACTTTGAAACTTCAAACTGTAGACATAAATATACATATATTTCACCACAGAACATTCACTCGTATTAGTTTGAAAAAACTAATTATTGTAAAATAGATGTGGTAGATAAATTTTGGTTTTTAGAGTAGGTAAGTAGTAGTAGTAGTAGTAGTTTGTTTTTATTCGCATCCAAAAGAAACAATTGATAATAATTGAAGACAAAATAGAGCAAAGGTTGCAAATAGGGAGATTTATAGGGAGGAAAAGTAATTTTGGAAACGGTATAGTTGAACCTGTTTTGTTTTTACCTTAGCGTTAATTTAAATTCTTCTCACTGTTGATACATTTTAGAACTTGGCTTATTTGCTATCTTATACCATAAAATAATTTGAAGTAACTTTTAAGTTTTTGCCACCATCTTGAAAAATAAAAAAAGTTCTGGTTGGGGCACAATCAGACATTTTTTTGAGGGAACACCCAGACATTGTCCCACTGTGCTCTTTGATGATTATATAGATCTATTTTGCATAATAGCTTATTTCGTTTGCTTATCAACAACTAGTAATTAGGCTTAACATTATAACTAATTTTATTAAAGTTTAGGCTATAACAACAATTTTTAAGTTACATATGATCCAAAATTGTAAAAATTTTTTCTTAGTTTTGATAATATTTATTATTTTATAATACTTTATAAAAATTATGGTAAGAAATAGACAAAGGAAGTCTCTCATTGGTATGTTTACCAAAGAAAGTATAAAAGAAGCAGTGGTTATGGTAATAAATGGTGGTGTATCTATAAAGAGTGCAGCAGAAAGGATGGGTGTAGGTGAAAGTACGCTACATGAATATGTCAAAAAGATAAAAAGAACTGATAGTTCAGAAATAGACAAAAAAAGGTTTTGACCGAATTATGCATGTCGTCAAATTTTCAACAAAGATGAAGAAAATAATTTAAAAATGTATCTAGTTATGTGCTCTCACATGAATTATGGTCTAACAAAGCTGAATGTTAGAAAGATGGCTTATGAAGTTGCAGCTAAAAGTAAAAAAAAATTTTCTAACCGTTGGAATGAAACGAAATTGGCAGGTAATGACTGGCTATATGGTTTTATGAAAAGACACTCTGATTTGTACTTAAGAAAACCAGAAGCATGTAGCTTGTCCAGAGCAACAGCTTTTAGTAAGCACACCGTTGCTGCATTTTTTGAAAAACTTAAAAATGTTTATAATCGCAATGTGGAATTTGCTAATGGAACTAGGTTGTTTAACTTGGATGAAACGTCCACATCAACTGTGCAAAAACCAAGAAATGTGACCTTGAAAGAGCAAAAGCAAGTTTTACAAGTAACTAGCTCCGAAAGAGGAACCTTGGTAACAACATGTTGCTATGTCAATGCTCTAGGTTATTTGTTACCTCTGGTAATGATATTTCCACGAGTACATTTCAAGAAACATATGATTGAAGAAGCCCCTACTGAAACTTTGGGCTTGGCCAATCCTTCAGGTTAGTTACTTCACTAATTGGAGAATATTTGTATTTAAGCTATGAAGTGTCGTGCATATTGCATAAGTAACAATACAGAATTATATCTTTATTTATCATACACATTTGAGACAGGTTATATTATTCTAACTGTACCAAAAGACTATACCAACAGAGCTTCTATTGTCTTGATGATCATTTATGAGTGTATTGAAGCTTTTTTGTAAACATAATTAATTAATGTGTATCCTACATCCTTTATATTAATATTTGTTTCAGCTCTGATACACAAAATATTATATTATAGACTTTTAGTTGCTTTTTCGTAAACTCTTGCTTGACTGCTGTTTGACTATTAGCGGTCTTAAATTATTATTTAGGTTGGATGACCACCTATTCGTTTTTAAATGTTACAGAGCACTTTGTCAAACATTCTAATGCTTCTATTGATAATCAAGCTCTGCTCATAATGCACAATCATGAGTCTCATTCATCAATTGATGCCATTGAATATGTCAAGCAACATGGGATGACTTTATTAACTATTCATTCTCACTGTAGCCATAAACTACAGCTGCTTGGTGTGTCGGTTTATGGACCATTTAAATCTTATTATTCTTCAGATTTGAATGCTTAACTCCAACAGAAGCCAGGAGTTCCTTTGACCATATATGATATTCCTGGGTTGGGCAAAATTGCTCATAAAAAAGCTATGACTCGAACCAATATCATAGCTGGGTTTAAAAAGACTGGCATATTCCCCTTAGATAAACACATTTTTGTGAATGCGAATTTTTACCCACTCTGTCACTGATCAACCTAATGATGCATCAACAAGCATCAGACATTTGGAAGCAAACGAAAGCTTGGACAATGTTGATTTTTAGCCGCAAGATTTAGGATCGCTTATGACGTTGAGATCCAAAGTCTGGAAACATTCTAAAATAATTTTTTGTCTCCAGAACAGGTAATTGGTTATCCAAAAGCGCCCAAAAGAAAAAAAGACACCAGAGAAGAAAAAAAGTTTGGAGCATGATTTTAACTGACACACCCCAAAAAAAGCTATCAAAGTAAAAAAGTTCAGAAAGCACCAAAAAGGAAAGCTAAAAACACTAGAAAACCTCTGTATAGCAACGGAAGTTCAAACGTTGATAAGATACAGATTTATCTGTAAGATCATTCATCTGACAACTTTTCAGACCCTTGTGATGTTGAAAAAAACCTCCTTGTCCCAGACTGCACTAATGAGCCTGCAATAGGTGACAATGTGCTGGTTGAATTTAAAACATTTCCCAGAATATATTATGTTGGTCAGATCACCAAAAACAAGAATTTTGAAGGCGATTATGAAATTTCTTAATGCGGAAGAAACGCAACGTTAGGCCTACAGAGTTTTTATTCCTGAGGTCACTGATTTGGCTTCAGTAAAGGAAAAAGACACTAGGACTGTGTTGCCTGCACCCAAGGAATGTGGATCAACTAGTCGTCAAAGATCTTCATTGAAATTCGATTATGACTTTTTTTTCTTCAATACAGTAATAGTTAATCAACGTTTTCTGCTCAGCACCTTTCATGCTTGTAATTCAATGTACAGGGTGTCCATAAAGTCTCTACAATTTAAAAAACTATTACAAAGTGAAATGATGAGATATCACAATGAGGGTTGTTTTATGTTAAGCAGTATTTCATAAAGTTTTTATTGACACTAAAATTTATTGTTTCAGATAAAATTTCTTAATTAAAATTTCTTATGTTTAATGATTGGGTTATATAAACTGAACCCCCATAAAATGACTACTCCTCAAAAAAAAGCGCAATGTGTATCCTGGTTCATTGAGACAAAATCAGATGTTCAGACCCTTCTTACTTCTTACTGATTCGCAAATTCTTACATTGTGTTTGTTTAACTTTCCTGAGACATGAAAACTTGCCTCATTACTAAAACAAACTCGCTTGAGGAATGCTTTATTCTCAGAAATTTGTTGCAGGATGTTCACTGAAAATTATTTTCGTCTTGGCATGTCGTTTGGCTGAAGTGCTTGTAACATTTGCACTTTGTAAGCATACAATCTTAAATTCTTGTGTAGGGTTTTGTGCACTGTTGAACGTGGTAGTTCCAATTGTCTGGCAACAGTACGGATGGACTTCATAGGAGAACATTGAATGGCTTGCCTTACACGCTTGATGTTTTCTTCAGATGTTCTTGGTCGCCCACTCCTCCTTGTATCGAACACTGTCCCTGTCTCCATAAATTTCTTGTGTCATAAATGAATTGAAGGACGTGATGGTGGGTCTCTTCCATACTTACTTCTGTAGTTTCGCTGGGTCTGAACATTTGATTTTGTTTCAATGAACCAGGATACACATTGCGCTTTTTCTTGAGGAGTAGTCATTTTATGGGGGTTCAGTTCATATAACCCAATTATTAAACATAAGAAATTTTAATTAAGAAATTTTATCTGAAACAATAAATTTTAGTGTCAATAAAAAATTTATGAACAACCCTCATTGCGATATCTCATCATTTCACTTTGTAATAATTTTTTTAAATTGTAAAGAGACTTTATGGACACCCTGTATGTTATTAATGTATAAAATATTTTAAAAGAAATCCTCATCTATTTTAATCAGTGGTGGCCAGTACCGTGTACTAAAGTATCGAGGTACTTTTTTAGTACCGGTACCGTCGGTACTTGGTACCGAGTACCGGTACCGCGGTACTTTTTTTATAAAGTACCGCGGTACTCCGTCTAATTGTAGGGTTATTGAAAGTTTTTTTGCAAGCATTGCGACATGTTTTTTGTGTTTCGTATCGATTGCAGCTTCAAAGTAGTTTTTTGATTTACAGTAGTATTATCACAAATTGACATTTGTCAAACTTAAGTGTTTACCAGTACTTTCCCCATCCTTCCGGTAGTAGTTACTACTTAATTTTAAGTAAGGTCAGGCTTAAGAACGTTTTACCCACTTCATAGCCAGTAGCCCTTTTGCAACTTTTTATTTAGGCTTAGCTTACTCAGGGTGGTCTGGGTAGACTAGCATTTTAGTTATGTCTCAAATAAAAACTAAAAAAGTGAATTAAAAATTCCAACCCACTACAATATTTTGGCATCTCTGAAAGCAATTATCTGCTAGATCTTCTGGTTGCTTGCGGGCCTGTATATATAGCATTAAATAAGCAGGTACGGTATTACTTAAACGTTGCCCTTAGTATAACGCCTTCAACGTTTTTGTACGAGTCTGAAGGATAAATGGAGTTGAAATACGATAAAAATCAATAAAAATTTTAAATCTTGAAAACAAATGATGGGTTTGTGTATGAAGCTTATTTTATTTTCCATCAATCTTAATCATATTATTAATGTGCATAGAAAAAGAAACAAATTTAAAATTGGTTGAAAAAACATTGTTTTAACTTATCGGTTTAAATATCAGGTTTTGTTTTGACTAAATTGAAGAAAGATCATAAATTACTTATGCGCTTGAAGTTTTACATTATAGGCCTATAATTAATTGTGTCACTTTTTTATACGCCAGCGTCAGTCTATAACTCTATGTCATTCGACTCTGTGTTTTTCTTGAAACTTTATTCAACTCCATTTTTTGACCAATTTTAACAGAATAAAAGAGGTTACTGAAATGAAATATACCAATAAAATTTTGATTATCACAAAAAATAACACAATCACTTTTAAGTATTAATATTGAACTTAACGAAAAACTCACCACAGAGTTATTTGACTTGTTTTTATTCAAGCAGATGACACATCAAATGTAACAGAGTTAAAATATCCCTGCTCCAGCTTTTTTCTTATATTTTTGTTTGCAATAAGAACAAGCAGTGGAAAATATTTTACAACACTACGCACCGGTATTAAAATTTAGCATAAATGACTTGGCGTGAATAGCTATTTTATTTTTACATGTTACTTTCTGTACAGTACAATATCTAGATAGGTGTGCGTTCGTTTTTCCTCCTTGTAAGTTTATGTTTGAATTAACTTTAAATAGAATAGCTTGCTTTTCTTTGCTGCACAGAGGGTTTGATGAAAATGACCAAAAAATCGAACTATATAGATTCATTTAAAAAGTAAAGTTTTAAGAAATGTTTATCGCAGTTTGCTTGAGGTAATCAAAAAATATCAAAGGACTTCCGTCCTACTTTTGAATTATGCTGGGGATGTATCGAACATATACGTAAACAAAGTCAAAAGACATTCGAATAGCATACATATTGTGCTATGCTTGAGTGCAATATCATTAATTTTTTTGCATAGGCGTATCAGCCAAAAAAATTTGGGAGGGCAATGAAGTTTTGCCCAAATTTTGTGACGTTTCCCGAAATCATAATTTTCTAGCACATTACGGATAGGACAAAAAAATTATCTGAGATTTGCAAACCAAGAACAAATTTTGTCCTAAAATCATGGTGATCTCTAAAAAAAAAAAGAAAAGTCTTCACTTGAATTCAATGTCATATTTTTCAATTTTTGACCCAAAAGCAAGGCGTTCTCTAAAAAAAAAGTCTTTACCTAAATCTGGTAACTATTTTTTGCAGTTTGATCATTGTCACTGTCCTAAAAATTTCTGACTTTTCCCAAATATTTTCTTGTCACTGCCCGAAAAATTTCAATTTTGCCCAAATCTTAGAAACTTGGATGGGCAATTGCCCTCCCTGTCCCCCCGGCAGGTACGGCTATGATTGGTTGTACCGATGTTTTATTTTTTATTCTAACGTCAAAATTCGTACTATAAATTAAATAATTCTGAAAGAAAAAAATGTCGGTGTCGTAAGTTGTGACCAAATCAATATTAAAATCCAAAATTACTCTCGGTAGAAATTCATTTTGATGATAATGACTGTTTTAGAAAAAGTTAGGTTGTTTTATACTCTGACGCAGGGATGCCTAATCTTTTAACCATTATGGTCCAACTTTTGTCGAAAAGTTTATTGCGAGTCGCAATCGGTGCAGAAATCAAAGTATCTTCTTTTTTGTCTTTACTTATTTTTAATGTGTTAGTTTTGAATGAACCTCCTTGATAACAGGAATTCGGACCACAAATTTAATTAAAGACCAAACAAAAAAAGGTCACCAGTTTGATATATCTACGTGTTTTATTAAAGCGAAAAATCTCTAGTGGGACGAAAATTAGCCTATTTATTCCGATTTTTCTGCGCGTCATTGGATTGATTCAAAGCATTACAATAATTTGATCGATTATGTAATTACAAATTCATTGGCAGGCTTCAACAATAGACTTTGCGGGTTTCGGGTTGGGCAGCCCTATTCTGACGAAATGTAAATAATTCAATGTACAGTAAATTTAAAATAAAAAAATATACGCCAGAGCATTAGTCAAGTTTGACTATAAAATATTCTACTATGTAGGCTAGACAAACCTACAAAAAAAGAAGAAAGCTTGCAAAAATCCAAAAAAATTAATTTCATCAAAGTAATCAATCCTAACTAAGGTTTATTACAACATTTTGAAATAAACATAAAAAGTACGATGTGACACTTAAAATTTCAATTTTTTCTTGGAATGAATTCTATTTCTTTTTATTATATGAAAAGTTCATTTCCAAAATTGTTTAAAAAGTACAGTGAATTTTGAAAACATTTGTTGTTGCTAGGATCGAAGCATTTTAATAATGAAATCAGATTTTGCTAAAATAGAGTTTCTTCTTCTGTGAACTGCAGCAACCTCACTAAGGAGATTCCAACTGTGAAAGAATTGTACTTTTAATCATATGATCAATCAAACCGCCGAAGTCGGTAACTTTCTGAAACCAATCTCTGCTTTTCGGCCAATTTACAAAAGTTGACTACCTTTCGAAAACTTGCCTTTTCAATCCAAAATGATATTTTATTACAACATTTAAGTATCTCCTTCCAAAGAGTATGAAATTTTTTTCTATGCAACCTCAAATAACACTTTTGTTGATCCCAGCTGTAGTGTCCTGACGAGTCCTAACAAGAACGAAACAGGTCTGTCGGCACTTGCTTGTTAATTGGCTTGACTATTCTTACTTAATGTTAGCAATGGAACTGCAGGGTTTAGCTTGACTTTACCCGATCCGTGTTAGCTGACTCGATGATGTCAGCATATCGAAACCACCGTCAGTATGCCCTTGCAGCTTAGCTGTGCTTATCGTAGTTACGCTGGTAGTGCATTGTTTTCTTTAAACTATATACGTTATAACATGTACAAAAAAGATTGTGCATGGTCACCGCACCAGTTGTGCAAAAAAAAAGAGTGATTATCGTGTTTAATGTGCATATAGTAATTATTGTGCAAAAAAGACATTGTAGCTTTGGAAAAAGTAGCATTTTTGCTTACAATTATAGTCAAATCTTTAGCACTTTCGGCGCTAAATATGGTATATCAGAAATTATAGGATTTAATCTTAGTGTAGTAAATATTTTCTGAAGGTATTGCATTTGCAAGGAACATTCTAGTTGTCTAATTATAAAAATGAAAATATTTTGCATAAAATCAAAAATCCACTAAACACCAGATTTCATATTCATACCAACGCAAAAAGGGACTTGATGAAATTTTAGTTTTGTTGCTTTGCAAGCAAAAATATAAAAAATTACCATAACATTTAACGGCCAGCGAAGGTTGAGTAATTTTACTAAATTACCAAGATCAGAGTTTTCCAAAATGAGGTCCGTGATGAACGCACAAGAAATCCGCAACGATATAACAAAATTTGTCAACATATATACCTGGTAAAGTAATCCATACCATGAAATCCGAGACAGATTCGAAGTGAAGACCTTTTGTTTTTGAGAACACTTTTTTTTAGGGACGAATTTTTGTCTATAAACGAGCGTCCCGGTTTGCCCCTACGGAAATATGGTATGCCTGTTTATAAGCATTTATTTTTTAACGGATTTTGTGTTATTTATTTTTGGATTTCTTTTATCTTTTCTCGTTGGTTGGGCAGAAAATTGATGTGACATAAGATTGGGTTCATGATAAAAAAGATTTGCAAATAGAGGTTCGTGACCCAAAAAGTTTGAGAATAACTTTGACTAAACCACTGTAATAGGTTATATGGAAATTAGTACGATTTTTGAAAAACTTTTTTTAATATAAAAGACAAAGCAGAAGACAACGTATTCATTAGGCTTTTCATATATCCAAAGCATAATTTATGCAAAAAATCAAGTTAAAAACATATTCACTGCATGTTTTTTACATCCAAAGCATAACTGAGTTTTGACAGTGAACAGTTGGATACGTACGATATTGTTTTCGTTTTGTTAAATACAATTTTTAAATGTCAAATGAAATCCAATGTATGACAGAGTTTTAAACATTACCATTAATTCGTATTATTCAAAAGTGCCGAGTACCGGTACCGCGGTACTAAAAAAGTATTCGCATTATTCTATTAATTCGTATTATTCAAAAGTGCCGAGTACCGGTACTCGGCACTTTTTTAGTACCGTACTGGTACTGCGGTACAATTTTAATAAGATACCGAATACCGGTACCGCGGTACTTTTAAGAAGTACCGTGCCCACCGTGATTTTAATGCATAGACACGCTTTTGCATTTTCATTTTCGGCGCACATTTTTGTTATCTGCTGCTGCAGTAAACTTCTTGGTTGCTTTTTTTTACTGTTTGGAGAATGCAAGCACAAACCATGCTGTAATATCTTGCTATTTTGCTTATTTTAATTCTTCTTTTTCCTTGTTCGATAGTGCCCTATGCTTAATCTGATAAAATCAATTTCATTTTTGAAAATATGCTCGTAGAATTTTTTGTGATTTTAGATCTGTGAAAATACACTTGCATATGATAGATTTAGTTGTATAAATTATACAAAAAAAAGTTTGATCAGGATATAACTTGTAAAAAAAGCACTACAGCAAAAATTGTAATTTTTGTCCGACTGCACCCCACTCTTCCCTATACATGTATAATACAATACCAATAACCAAGTAAATATCTTGGTCAAAAGAACAAAGTGAACAAGCTTACTAGCAATAAAGAAAGTTTATGCTGATAAAAATGGTCTAAAAATGTTATGAAAACAATTTCATAAAAGTTCAACATTTACTGTAATAAACCTCGCTTTAATGTAAAGATTAGTTTTAACTCCGCTTTCATCAATGAATATAAGACCCACTTTTCTTTAATCCTGCTGTAGACGGTTGGGTCGGATCTAACTGCAGTCCATGCATTCGATTGAGGAGAAGCGCTGCCAGGGTTAATACAGAACTAAAGATTTTCAAGAAAAAATAAGTCAATAAAGTATCGTTTTTAAAGAAATTGTAACTTGATGGGGGTAAGACGGCCAATTTTGTCAAAGCTGCTTGTGTGTGACAAAGGTTTTACATAAAATTTGTGACCTGCTTTAGGTAAATATTTGTAGCTGGTGACAAAATGCAAGCAAGGTATTTTGATGTCGACAATTCATACTTATTAAAACCTCATTTTGTAATTTAGTCATATTTACTGTAAACTGCCAAAAAAACTGGAGATCAATTATATTGACTAAAAGGCAAAAACAAAACCCGACTTAATATAGTGACAATTGTGTGTTCTGTTTTCTAAAATAAACGATATTTTTGTTGTATTACGCTTAAGCTTGAACCAGATTAATTTTTTGTAGTTGATGTAAGCGATTTCACACCTTGTATTTCCAAAAAATGTTTTATGAAAAAAAAACCGTGATTATATAAAAGTATTTGATGAGCAAATTGTAAGAGGGATAGTATTTAAAAATCACCTAAAAAAATAAAAAATTAAAACTCAATACTTTTTCTCGTATGATCAAAAAAAGCTAAATTGCATAAATTTTATCAATCCCAAAATTATATAATACAGGGTGGTCCAAACAGAGAATCGAGGGCCAAATATAACCAGCGATTACATTATCTTTAACCCGCGAAAAAACTTTAATCATTATACATTTTCTTGAGCAGAAGCAGCATCAGAATTTAAATCAGTTTGAAAGATAAAAAAAAAGTAGAAGCTAGAAGAAGTCTTCTTACCCCCCACCCCCGTTTAAATAACCCTTATTTACTTTTAAAATTAAGTGAACAATGGTATTGACGGAACAATTAGCTACCATTGGTTATTTTAAAGTTTTGTGCAACTAAGAATTTATTAAAACCAAATGCCAAAAAAGAGACAATTGTTTGTCAAATTCTGAAACAATTTCCAACCAACTGCGTCCCGCGGGTTTGAAAAAGCTTTGAAAAGTGGCCAGCCCATAGGAAGGGCGAGCTTGGACAGCCCTACTCTAATGTAATTGGTCCGCAATACAACCAATCAAATTGAATAAAACATCAAGATAAAAGTAGATTAAAGATTGTTTTGCTAAGAGAAACCGTTTTGAAAAAAGCATAAACGAAGTTTTTTAAGAGAAATTACCAAATTAACATCATCATCGTCTCATCACTATCACCATCATCATTCATATGATCAAATAAACAAACAAACAAACAAACAAACAACCTGCTCTGGTTCAGAGAGAATACGTTTTGCGTCAGGTGATTCCGGGAATTCCTTTAGCAAAGATCTTCGTTCCTCCAATGCCGCTAGGAGTTTTTTTCGGCTTGTGATGAGATCCTACCGACATACTTTATAAGGGTTGCTTTTTTCACTCTGATTTGACAATGTACTCCAAATTTATTCAAATTAATTCAAAATTTATTTTAGAAATCTTTTTAAATTGATTCGAAACCCTTAAAAACCTAACGAAAAATTGAAGAAAGGCATTTTGTAAAAAAGTTTGATCACGGTTGGACGCCGTTAATTTAGCTATTAATATAAATTTATAAAAATCTATTGATAATAATTTTAAAAAAAGCTTTTTAAATATAAAAAATAAGTATTTTTTGTCGTAAAAGTAGAAAAAATTTAATCATACAACTTTAGCTTTTAAACACTTAATAGCCTATTTCACTATTAAGTTTAAATTATACTGTACTATCGTCAAAATCGTAATTCAACAAATTTCAGTTATATTGTAATTAACGAATTTACAGCGGTAAGACTTAAAGACTGTTTAAATCAGCGTACACTGACCCTTTTTTCTCAATATTTATCCTCCCGACTCACAGGAAACTCTATCATTAGTTTTTAACTATAGGTGAATTAGCTGAGGCGACCAGGGCAGCGAATTGGATACATTTTTAACCAAATTTAAGTTTGAGCTCGGGAAAAAAGGACCAAGTTCTTCGAGTTTGAGTTTGACCAGATTACGACATAAATATAATGCAGGGAAATTAAGCTAAATAAAACACTATGCAATTAAATTACTGAAAATTGATGATTTTTATAGTTGTTCATAGTTTGTATGTAAACCTGATGTAATTTTGCAATTAAAAATGCCTTTTATGACATAACAAGAAATTTTAAAAAATTGGATTGGCTGTAAAAGAAATGAAAGAAAAAAAATTTGAAAATGTTTTTTACGATTCGATGATGTATTCGAGACAAGCTTTTCAATTGTTTTGTTTTAAATTTAAGGTTGCTAATTATCTCATACTGTGTATTGGCTTTTCAAAAAATCCATTTGTATATTCAAGCTCTTCATCGCCATCATCATTTGCTTTCGCGACATCATAACGGCAAAACGACTTTTACGCTCGATTCCATCTTCGGTCGAATCTTTAACGTCTTTTCTGACGTAATTCGGCCACTTTATTATAGCTTCAGAGTAATGGCAACTGAGCGCGTCTTTCAGCTCGGTACAAAACTCTTTTAAGCCCGTCATGACCTGCGGATGTCATTAACTTTACTTCAATAAATGAGTGTGCAAATTAGTTTGAAATACGTAAAATAAAAACATAGTACTACTTTGCCATGTATGAAATAGTATTAAGAGTTTTTTTAATGGGAAACAAAAATTTCTAGAACTACTGTTGAAGCATGAGTAAAATTTGTATAACGGCATATCTTACCTTAAAAAATAGACTCGTTTCTTCATTCATTATTTTTGCAATGGCCTCCAATTTGGGAGCGAAACCTTGAAGAATGTTTAATGACGATGGAAAAGCCTTATCTGATGATGCATTTTCCAAAATTTCAACGTCATAACACTCTCTTTTGTCGGTGTCTGACAGCCATTTTCTAAACGAATAGTTTTTTTCTCCTTCTGCCCGAATTTGATCAATGGTAGGAGACGGGCACATGTAACATTTCGGCATTGTTAGATTAAAGGTTTTATAATTATTCTAATCTGTAATTAAGTTTTAATTTTGAAAGTTTTTGTGAAGGAATTTTAGAAAAACTAAACGGTAAATTTTTGTCTACTTTTGAGGTTGTTTTTGTTCTGGTTAAAGAAACTAAAAGGCAAAGTGACGCAATAAAGCACCATTCTTCATTATTTTAAACTGATATAAATCAACTACACTTCTAGCTGGATTGTGTAATCGGAGTCGGATATTTTAGAAAAGAATCGGAGTAATTTTTTAGATTTGGCAAATTGTAGTCGGGAGTCGAAGTCGTTTTTTTAAGTGTGCTGGAGTCGGAGTTGGTTTATTTTTGAAAACTCTGTTTTAAACTAAATTTGGCCACCACGGTTTCGGAATAGGAGTAGGAGTTGCCGGAGTTGCCGGAGTTGCCGGAGTTGCCGGAGTTGCCGGAGTTGCCGGAGTTGCCGGAGTTGCACATTTTACGGTAGAGTCGGAGTTGTTATTTTTAGACATGCTGGAATCTGAATCGTTTTTTAAATGTTCTGGAGTCCCAGTCCTTGTGATAGCAATAATAATGGTTTGTTTGTTTCTGAGTAATACGTGTATGTTTGTTGTTTTTTCTGTTGAATATAAATTTCGTACCGTTTTCTTAAATTATAATGGCTCCTTCAACGTATACATGTTCTAAATTACCTCGATGTAAATTTTGTTTTGATGCAAAAGAATTCCAAACTGATGCAATCAACCTTACAAACTATTGCGCAATTTGCAGAGCTTACCTAAAGCACACAACGCAATGCAGATGTAGTAAACAAAATGGTCATGTGATTTCCGCGACAGGCGCCCTGGATTACGGTATCGAATTTGAGAACGACAATGATATAACAGAATTAGAAAATGATGGTTTTAACAAATTATTATTTTTGGATTGCAACTACCATGATATAGCATCTATTAATAACCACGCTTCAAATAATTACAGTATAATGACCTCTTATTAATGCACTTTAATACCAGAAGTCTTCAAAAAAATATTGATAAACTAATTCACTACATTCTACAGTTTAAAAAATTACCTGATATTATAGCCATAACGGAAACTAAATTAAAAAAAGATGAACTGCAAACTAACATTGGTATAAATGGTTATAACTTTATACACTCTGATAGCGATTCTCAGGCTGGCGGTGTAGGTTTGTATATAAAAAATTCTATTTCGTATAAGATAATTAATGAATTAGATTTAAAACTCAATTTTGTTGAAAATATTTGGATAGAAGTCGAAACAAATAAAAAATCAATTGCAGTTGGAGTTGTCTATCGTCATCCAGGATATCTTGTTAACCAAATTGAACTCTTTACAAAAGCAATCGAAAAAAATTTTTTAAACATGAGTAATAAAAAAATGGAATTTTATTCAATGGGTGACTTTAATATAGATTTATTACAATCTCATTGTAATCAAATTATAAAGACCTATGCCGACAATCTTCTAGGTTACTCAGTCAAGTGTTGCATCAATAAACCAACAAGAATTTCAATAAGTAGAAAATCGCTTCTCGACCACATATATACAAATGATTTCAATCGCTTGATATTTAGTGGTATAGCATTGTGTGACATATCGGATCACCTTCCTACTTTTATTTTCATAAAAGATATTAAATATACAAAAAAGAAATCAGAGGAAATTTACATTCGTGATATGAAAAATTTTTCTGAAGAATTATTTTGCCAAGATTTGATTAAACAATTAGGTGATCTGTATGTTACAGAATCTCGTTCGCCGCATAATCACTTTGAAGAGTTTGTAAAATTATTTACTGATATTGTAAATTTTCATGCACCACGACGAAGAGCAACCAGAAAAGAAAAAAAATTAAAAAGTAAACCGTGGCTTACCCAAGGACTGCTAAAATCGATTAAACTCAAAAATAAAATGTATAAACAATTTCTTATGCACCCTAGCAATTATCAATTCGACAAATATAAAAAATATCGCAATGTTCAAAACAGAGCAATTGAAGGTGCAAAACGAAACTACTATAATAAAATTGTTACTGAAGAAAAGCATAACTCTGAAAAATTATATCAAACAATCAATAAAATATGCAAACTGAAAAATTCAAAACGTATTTTTCCAACAAATCTTTTAAATGATAAAGGTAATGTAACAACGAAACCTGAAGAAATTGCCTGCGTTTTAAACGAGCACTTTGCAAGCGTTGGGTACAAAATGGCACAAGATATTCCTGCACCTCCTTCATATATAAAAATGACCAAACCCAATAGTTGTAATTTCAACTCAATATTCTTATCTCCATCCACAAACGCCGAAGTATGTTCAATAATTGATCGACTAAAAAATAAGAAAGCTCAAAGGTACACTGATGTTGAAACTAAATTTATTAAATATGGCAAGTTGATTATTTCTCCGATAATAAGTAACTTATTTAACTTATGTATAGAAACAGGTGTATTTCCGAACTGCTTAAAAATAGCTGAGGTTATCCCCATTTATAAAAAAGGTGATCAAAATATGCTTACTAATTATAGACCCATTTCGTTATTATCGCAATTTGACAAAATTTTTGAAAAAATGTTATTTTCCAGACTGTTTTCGTATCTTGATAAAAATCAACTTCTCAACAAAAATCAATTGGCTTTCGACCTAACTCCTCAACACAATTTGCTATAAGTACAATACATGATAAACTAATCAAAAACATCGATAATGGTCTATATACTTGCTGCATATTTTTAGACCTATCAAAAGCGTTTGATACGGTTAACCATACGATTCTGTTATGGAAGTTGTATCACTATTTTGGTATTTGAGGCAAAGCTCTTCATCTTATAGAAAGTTATCTGAGCAATCGTTATCAATACACAAACGTCCAAGGTCATTACTCGAACAAATTAAAAATACAACGGGGGTTCCTCAAGGATCTTGTCTTGGACCTCTATTGTTTTTGCTTTATATCAATGACTTACCTCTTGCCTCCGAATTTGATACCACACTTTATGCAGATGATACTGCTCTAATGCTATCGGATAGGGACTTAAACTCGTTAAAATATAAAGCTAATAATGAATTAAAAAAAGTTGATTTTTGGCTTCGAATGAATAAATTGTCTCTAAATTATTCTAAAACTAACTACATCATCTACAATAACCAACCACACAAAACCTGTAAAGATGAGTTTACTATAGTTATGAACAAAACCCGCTTGCAAAGAGAAAATTCCATAAAGTATTTAGGTGTAATTTTTGATGATACGTTGTGTTGGGCAAACCACATTGACAATTTATCTAGTCAACTTGCCAGATGCTCTGGTCTGTTCTGTAGATTGCGCAATTATGTTCCGAGAAAAACTCTTTTCCTGCTCTATTATAACCTAGTTTACTCACGAATTCAATATGGCATATTAACTTGGGGTACTGCTACAAAACTGTTAACAAAAAAAATAGAAGTTCGTCTAAATCGCGTTATCAGAATTGCAACATTCAGCTCTATCTACACACCAATCAACACAATGTACAAGCAATTAAATATTTTGAAAATCTCAGATATATATCATCTTGAATTAGGAAAATTTATGTATCAGCTATACTCTGACAGATTACCTGCTGTTTTTGCTCAACTATTCAAAAAAATAAAAGAAATACACTCTCACAACACTAGACAAACAGAAAAATCAACTTATTTTCTTCCACGTGTAGGTATATAAAACAATTGGACAACAGCTCCTCACCTTCCGTGGAGTCAAACTTTGGCATCCGATTGACGACACAATAACAGACAGGCATTGGGTTTCTTTCAAAAAAGCGTACAAACAGCACCTAATAGATCAGTACTAAATTTTACTCTTTTTATTGTTGCCTTTTTCTGAGTTGTTATTTTTCGCTGTCGTTATTTTTCACTAATTTGTTTCTTTTTTACTGCATTGGTTTTACATCAAAAGATTTGTATCAGTATATGTAGTAAAATACTGAATGTAAATTTTGTTTTTTTGACTGTAATGGATGTGGGGGCACTTGACTTGATAACGTATGTTCTTCAGTGCCCCCTGCCTTCACACATATTTCAATTTTCTTTTAACATTACCGTATGTCTATATCATAAAATTTATGTTTATGTGTTTGGCAAAATAAATATATTCGTTATTCGTTATTATTCTGGAGTCCTACTTGTTTCTAGTTGAAAAATTCCTTCGACTCCACATCCCTGGCTTCTAGAATCTAGATCAGGGTGGTCTAAACCCAGCTCCCACCTTATTATTTGTGGCTCGCGGAAAAATTTTAATTATTTTATATTAGAAATGGCGGACCGCACTTCTTGAAATCCAATGACTTATTTGTCATTTCGAAATTTTTGGCATTATGACCACTCATTTTCAATTTTTCCCTAAAAAAATGAACCAAGAACTATGTTAAGACTTTCGTGATATTTCTGTGACTGACAAATGAAGATCTTTTTTGTCTTTCTCAACCTTCCGTGCCAATTTTAGAATATCTATGAGAAAAAGATGAAAAAGTTATGACAATCTTCTAATCTTGAAAAAAATGAGTACGTGTTTCTGCGAGGGTCCCAAGCCTTTTTATGATCTTTACTTTAAAACAAGGGTTCTCAACCAAGGTCCAAAGGAGAAAAATATTCATATCTCCAGACATGAAGTTTGAAGCTTAGTCACACAAAGACGGTGACGACAGCCTTTTCATTTAAATAACCGGTTACCCAAACGTAAACTCAAGGTTTATAGTAGCGGTAAACTTTTACGATTCTGTCCAGTGGCATAGCAGAAGTTTGTCAAAAGGGGGTTTGCAAGTCGAAAACACGATTACTAAAGATGGCCCTGGTCTTGGTCCGAAAACTTTACCAAACTTACATTTCATATTGGAGTAAGCTTTGTGGTCTTGACAAGCAGTTCTAAATCAAAGTTATATCTCTATTAAATTTCAAGCGGACAGCAATATCTTGGCATCTCCGGAAGCTGGTCGTGGTAATTGCTTACCCTATGTATTAGCGCCTCCGTCGCTTTCCTGCGAGTCAGGAGAATAAAAATAGAGATAAATTAATAGTAAAATAAAATATTGCTCCAAAAATATCGCGATAATTTATCTTGTATAGCTGCATATCGAATTCCATTTGAATAATAGGCCTATAATGATTGCACTTGGATGAAACAAACCATTAGTTTTTTTAATAAATTATATTTTAATTGCATGATAGTTTGATTCAGAAATATTCAGCTCTAACTACCTTACCAAGAACTCTGTATTATAACTAATATCAACTATATCTAGCTCAATGTTTCTCAAAGTGACCCAATTGGCCTGCAAAAAGAAATAATCTTTGAGGGAGGAATTTAAATAAAATATAAATTGATTCAAAATTATTCTCTGATAACATAAACTGGCGCGTCCTTTATAGTTGTCCTTGACAATTCATAAAAACTGTTTGACTAAAGCAAAAACCGAAAAAAGGTTGTTGTTGTCGTAGTATGGAAGGTTATTAACTCTGGGTCAAACACAAACAGGGCTGGGACCAATGATTTATCTTTTTACTACCCCAGGGTGCTGCACTGCCTGGATCAAGTGCTGGCAGCAATGGTGTTGAGCCAACATCGAGTTTTATCATTAAGAACTATCAGACATGGATGTCATGCCCAAAGCAGGCTTGAAGCACGCTGTTAAGACGTAGTCTGCGGTTTGGTCAATGGCGCCGAACTCGCAGGTTATTTTTGTTATTTTATTTTATCTTTATATTTCTCCTTCTGACTCGCAGGAAAGCGACAGAGGCGCTAATACATAGAGTAAGCAATTACCTCGACCTGCTTCCGGAGATGCCAATATATTGCTGTCCGCTTGTAATTTACTGTAATAGAGATATGACTGTAATTTAGAGCTGCTTTCCAAGACCACCAAGCAGAGAAAGTGCAGTAAAGTGTCTTTCCCGAGGATATAACAGAATGGCGCGAGTAGGTTTTGAACCGAGACCTCGTTGGTCACAATCCCGGCGCTTTAACCACTCAACCTGGCTGCCGACAGTTCAGTAAAAAGGTAAGGCCTCATTGTGCACGGACAAATGGAATCGCCCAACACAAGTCTGCAGGCAATTGACTTTAACCCAAGCTGTTTCGCGCAAGCTCATTCCAACAGGCCTAGTATTAGTCATA
The DNA here is from genome assembly GCA_963680785.1 of Diplosoma virens. Lineage (NCBI taxonomy): Eukaryota > Metazoa > Chordata > Ascidiacea > Aplousobranchia > Didemnidae > Diplosoma > Diplosoma virens. Next base: position 5,307,447 of record OY796890.1, on the reverse strand, counting down.
GGTATGAAAGCAGGAAGCCAGGATGTATTCTTATAGTACTACGTGTTACATTTATTGTTCGTTCACTGGGTGACACCAGACTGGCGCGCAGTATTCAGTTGCCGAGAAGGCCAAAAATAGGGCTGCTGTACGCAATGTTTTGGCCCAGCACCCCATTTTTGCAAGCTTCTCAGCAATGTGACGTGAGAAGATAATTTTTACGCAAGGCAATTTGTCTTGTTTATCCCAAAGTAAACCGGACAGAATTTATTGCAGCATTTACTCTTCTCAGTTATTTAACTCTTTGGCGACGGAGCTTTTGACCACTAGCTGCGCAATTTTAGGAGTTTTTCAGGAATTAAGCAATATTTAATGATAATTTCCCCATTGATTATAAAAAATAATTGCTTAAATTTTATATCATTAAAAAGATGATTTTTTCCTGAGTACAATGATATAAAATGTTAAAAAATTTGTTCAAAAACAAATTTGCAATAAAGAAAATAAAAGACCCCACTTTTCTTTTCAAAAAATCCCTTTTTCCCCAATAATTACAACTAGCGACAAGATAATTCAAATTTTTGAGTCGCTACGTGTCGCTAGAGTTCTACTCTGTCTGGCGGAAAAAATTTCGTCTGAATATTTTGCAAAGCGAGAGCGCTATATTCGACTATATTCCCAAGAGAATACGGCCAACGGTACATTACTAATCAGAACAACGAAATTTTGAACTTGGATCGTAGTGTGTGTGCTTGCGTGCCATTGTTTGAATCTTTGTGCGGGTTTGACTTTGATCTAGAAAAAAAATTTCTGCTTTTTTTCTTGACCATTTATAAACAAGAAATGGCAAGCTTATAGCTTATATTAGCTTGTTCAGCAAAGTAAGTTAGTTTCTTGTAACTCAATCAATTCTTATGTAACAAATTTTGATCGACTGATGTATTTTTGCTGAAGTATAAAACTACACCAGTAATATGTTTTAGCAAAATATTTTCAATTGGCTGATATACAATTTGCAACTTTAGCAAATGAAAATTTATAAATGAATTTTTTGATGCAAATACTGAAATGTTCTTTGTGATAAGCAATACACTATTTTTACGAACAGAAGGTCACCGTCGATATGGCACACCAATTCTTTATAATTTTTCATTTTTCATTTTCATATTTGTCCTCCTAACAGACGAAAAAGCTTCGCAAACGCTATAAATTGAGAAGCTGTCAAGCAAGTATTACGACCTGCTTCCAGAGACTCCAAAATATTGCAGTCCGATTCCGAGCTATTGAAGCACATAATTTATAATTTAGAAAAAAGAGGGACCCGCAATTTAGACGAAACATTTGGTGTTCAAAAATCTGTTTTTGAAATAACATATACATAGAACCAAAAACCAGTTTTTGAAAAATATATTATTTCTAAAATTTACTTGATTGATTCTTTACTTCAAAAAGCTTTATTAATCATAGTCTCATAGAAAAAAAACTTTTTTCATAATTATTACCTGATTAGTAAATTATAATTTATTAAATTGAACAACTTTTCTCTATACGGTTTGTAACAGAGCTTTCAGATGTTTTTTTGCTGATTAGAAATTCTGACTTCGGATCAAAGTGCAGCCGTATATAAAGGGACGTGCGTTTTTGCTTGGGTATTGACAGCATGGTCGAGTGGTTAAAGCACCGGACTGATGATCAGCATGGTCTCGGTTCAAAACCCACTTGCGCCATTCTGTTGTGTCCTTGGGAAAGACACTTTATGGCACTTTCCCTGCTTGGTGGTCTTGACAAGCAGTTCTAAATTGCAATCATATCTCTACTAAATTACGAGCGGACAGCAATATCTTGGCATCTCCGGAAGCAGGTCGGGGTAATTGCTTACCCTATGTATAGCGCCTCTGTCGCTTTCCTGCGAGTCAGGAGGATAAATATAAAGATAAAAAAATAAAAAAATATTGTGACGTAACAGAGGGTTTTTCAGAAAGTTTAGCCAAAAAAACTTGCCGTGTTTCTTTTTTTGCTCACTTTGAGTCACGTGACATGAGCCCATTTTGTCCCTGAAAGAGTTAAAGAAAAGGCTGCTCTTATTGTTTTTTGAAGGACTGGGTTTCAATTTTAAGGTCTGGAAATACGTAGAAACTGTAATCAAGTCTTGATTTCCAAATTCTTTCAAAAATGCAACAATAGTAGATTGGCTGCAAAAGCAAACTTTCTAAAGATTGTGTGAGGCAGATCACAAGTACAGATATTAAAAAGAAGAGGAGTCAATACTGATTTCCAAGGAATGCTATTTCTTTGACGACGGAGCTTGCTTCGTTTGCTGTCAAGTAGTAAGAGTAAAACTTCGGTCCCGCACAAGCTCCATGATTATTCTAATCACGTGTTTATTTGACAGAAGTGTTCACAGCTTGCAGCACGGTGCTTTACTTTTAAATAAAAACCAAAAAAGGTTCTTTACTTAATACCGGTAACAAAAATTTTTTCAAAAAAAATTTGTCAAATACTTTCGGGAAATGGCTGTGCTTAAGTCTTCAAAGGGAAGAATACGACTTAAACTTTGAAAACCTCTGATCTACCAGCATATTAAAATAATTTTTGTTAAAATGAAGAATTATTTTTGTAAAATTTGTGTACATATATTTATGTATTTTTTTACCGTGTTTTCCAGCGGTAGTCGAATTTTTTTCAGAGATTCTCCTTAGATGCTTAGCACTTGTTTGGCTTTTCATAGCAATGTATCCTATAGCGGAGTAGAATAGGCTGTCATCTCACGCGCAAACATTGCAATAAAACAATGGACATCAAAAGTGAAGCATAGAAGACCTGACTTTATTTTCAAATATTTTTCTATTTTGAAGGTTTTACTTAGATTAGTTAACTTTGACCCAATTGAGACAATAAAAAAAACGATCTCTAATAAAATTTAAAAAGAAATCAAGGCAAAAAAAACGATAAAACTTATACCATATTATTGTAGAAGAATTAGAAGGAATAGAATTGGGGGAGCCGTGTCAACTTTTCAAACTAAATGAGAGAAACAGAAAATTGTGCACAAAAGTTAACTATTTTTTATTTAGGCACAAGATTTCGTGGGCTACTGTTCACTCCGTCAGGTGCAATATGTTATTTACGTGTAGGTGCTGATCACCTTTTATCAAGGAGAGGGGGAGTTTAAACCTCAATCCCCGTGCGTACGCCCACGATTCTGTACAGTTCCGATTTATCTTGAGGTAAAAAGAGGCAGATTCCTCTTGTTCTGACACAAAGGCACTACGTAAAAAACTTTCTTCACGCGTCACGATGCTAAGGCAACTTGCGGAATCGGGATAGGGTGCTAGTGCTGAAACACTAATTGGAGCCGCTTTATCTCTGGGCTACTACAGCGTACCAGTCTGTTGTCACAGCGAACACTCGTGCTTCATAGACAGTGTCTACTATGACGCCTTGTGCATTGCAACTTGGTTAAGCTTGATCGCCTGCGGTTTGGTCTTAAGCGATTCCATTCGTCTGTGCACAAATGAGGTTTTGTCCTCTCACCTACATTCAAGCGCGAGGTTGCTGATCACATCCTAACCGCGTGCCTCCTGCATCGGCCAGAACATGGAGCCCTTGGTTTCATAGGCTTACTTGCCGAAAAAATTGGGAGGGGGAGGCAATACACTTTTGCCCGAATCATGTCTAGTACTTTACGTATGAGAAATTTTGTCAAAAATTTAGGATAAAAACCAAAAAGTCTTGGTTTTTCAATTTTTGTCCCAAAAAGATAGTGATCTCTGTAATTCTTTGTCGTATCGTATCTAATTCTTATGTCGTATTAAATAATTCTTTGTCGCTGCCCTAAAATTTCTATTTTTGCAGAAAATTTTCTATCGATGCCCAAAAAATTTTTGGGCCCCGGACAGCTATTTGCAGTTTTTTTTTCATGGGTCCCAATCTTAGGTCTCATGATATTCTGCCCAAACAATTTCATAATTTTTGTCCTAAAAATCAAGCATTTTCGAAAAGGTCTTCACTTGAAATCAATCTCGATTTCATTTCTCACCGACCCCAGTTTGGGAAACCCCGGGTTACACCGCACCGCTTGTTTGTACAATGATTCATATAACAGTGGAAATTTAAGTACGCTTAAAAAAATTAATGGATGACTTCTCCAAGATTAGTCTCGGGGGAGAGGCAACAATAAGAACGGAAAATCCTACTCAATGAAGCTGCCTCGCCCACGAGACGTAAAGATTAAAATTATTTTTTCCAACGATATTTTCTACATTTTATTTCAAAGCAAAACTTATCAAAAAATGGTATGCAACGAAATAACACAAATAATAGCAACACGAATTAAGGTAAACAAAAAAAATCAACAAATATTTTGCATCTTGCGCAATAAAAAGAGCGCAAACAAATATCAGTGAGATGATTAAGAATAACAGACAAATCTTGTAAAGATCCCTTGATCGGCTAAAGATGTGTCATCGTACAGATGTCGCAATTGGGTAAGAGTAAATAACTTCATACAATGTCACAACTACACTTTCCTAACTAAACCCTAAAACACCAGGTTAACGACTACACATAAAAACCTTCGTGAATGCTGATCAACAGCATATGAGCGAAGATTCATTACGTTGCACCCATAGTTACAGATTCAACTACGAAATCAACATTGGGTGTTTATCAGACTTTAGTGTAGTCCTTTATCATCCCAATCAAACTTAGCAATCGTAAAAACAAATGCAAAAATACAACGACAAAAAAAAACAAAAACAACCAACACTGTAACCCATGCTTCAAATAAAATTTGAATATTTAGTCTTTGGCAAAAAATATCGAAAAAACATCGGTATTAAAGAAGTCATAGTTTTCTTGTTTCATCATACAACAAAACGATTCTTAACTGTAGAACTAGTTTTCGACATTGTATCTTCATGAGCCTAGAAAAAGCTGAGCTATAAAAACGGCAAGAACGCATCACACAAGCGTTAATCACCTGAAATCCGATCGTCATCTTCTTAGGAAGGGCGAGCCTTGTTTTATAAATTTCCCTGTCGAAATCAAATAATAATTTCTATTTTTCAGCAAAGCCCGGAAGGTAAATTAAAACAATTGTTAACATAAGATTGGACATTGGACTTAATGCAACTTTTCAACATAATAATTTGTTTTTCTGTGCTTGCCGAGAAACCAGTCGAAAGAGCTTTTTTTTAATGGTACTGGTAACTACAACTTTAAAAATGGGAACAGCAACAGTAACATCACAAATATGACAACTCATCAAGAATATCTTTGTGCGTAGTTACTGATCAGAAAAAAAAAGGAATTACCCGATGTTAATGATGCTTGTTTTATTCTTGTAGTCGGACGTCCATATGGCCGCTTTGTCACCTTTATTTCTTACTTGTACCACTCCCCCATTGACATAGTCAGAATCATCCCCGAAACCCTCTCCGATCAAGCATAACAACTAAAAGTTTTTTTATTTATTTTATCAGAAACTTTGCAGGCATTCAGAAAATTACAAACTGCAGCTGGAAATAAAAACTCACAGTTTCAAGCCATATTTTGTCCAGCTCCGTACTTCTCTGTTGGCGAGGAAGTTGCACCATCCACTTCCCACCTTTCTTGTTCGCCTGATCCTCCCACATCGGCTGGATGCCATCCTGGAACAACATCAAATAAACTAAACATAAAGTTCATAGAATAAGTTGTTCAACAGGAAGTTTTTAACTGGTGTTAACTTTTACAATTTGATTACAGTAGAATAGCAGTTATCACTTTAAATTCTACGACGAGATCAAGGCTCAATTTACAGAGCCGTTGCATCTAAACAATGTTGCAAATAAGTCGTCACTGTTATGTCAGTGCCACATGCAGCAAGCAACTTTGTTACCCGGGCGCAAGGTGTTGATTTCTCGCAATCACGCATAACAATCAAAGCACTTCTTTCACAATTCAATTGTCAAAGACAAAAGAAATTGATACAATTTACAGTTAAATCTTCGAAAAAATTTGATGAATTTGTGACAAAGCACTGAATCAAACTTAAATTAAAAGCTTTCATTCTATTAAATCAAACCAATCATGTTTCGAGCGCTATAAGCTGAACTAAAGTGCTGTCAACCAACATTGCTACTTGAAAATTTATCTTTTAAAGTGTACGGCATTTTCAATTCGCTATTTATTTCCGGTTCCGGAAAAAATTTGACCCAATTTTCATATAATATTTTTACGAATTCTGCTATTTCATTTTTCCAATGCAATTATCAGCAAATCAATCTTCTTTGATGACACATGGCACTCGTGACATAGTTCGGTGTATAAAAAAATATAATCCAATTGGTTGGTCCTTTGTTTATGTAGTTTATTCTATTTTATGGTGATCAATAGTCACATTATCAACAATAGGCTTGGTAAGGGCTTTTTAAAACGATGACGAAATTGACCCTAGAAATTCGGTCTAAATTTTCGTGCAAATTCCGAAAAACTTCGGTTCTGGCTTTGTTTTAAAATTAAAATTTCGGTCCACTCCTACTTTTTATCCATTCTTGGTCAGTTACTTCGTAAGGGTAACGTTCATATCAGAAATTGTAGATAAGTATTAGGTTGTCCGGAAAGTTCTTAGCGTTTTTTTTTTGACTTGCTTTACAACGATAAAAAATGTTTTAATAAACTTTTTTCAGTGAAATAAATTCCGTTATTATTAGTAATCTTTGTCCAACTATCAGGTAACCTGAAAATACCATCAGCATAAAACTTAGCTGGTTTTAAAGAAAAAAAGTTTTCTATGTAATTTTTAACATCCTGTAAATCAATAAAACTTTTTCCTTGCAATGAGTTCTGTAGAGACAAAAATCAGTGGCAGTCACATGGAGCAATGTCAGATAAATATGGTGGGTGAGGTAAAAGATCCCAGTCAAGTTCATGCAACCTTATTCGGGTAGCCAAAGACACATGCGGTCTGGCATTATCTTGTTGAAACACGACGCCCTTTCTGTTTGCAAGCTCAGCAGTATATTAATACTGTGAGATTTTTCCACAAAACCACCATTAATTCGGATGTATACTGTCGACAGTTGTTAAATTTGGCTGAAAAACTCAAGAATTTAAGGCCTGAGCTTGCAAACAGAAAGGGAGTCGTGTTTCAACAAGATAATGCCAGACCGCATGTGTCTTTGGCTACCCGAATAAGGTTGCATGAACTTGACTGGGATCTTTTACCTCACCCACCATATTCATCTGACATTGCTCCATGTGACTGCCACTGATTTTTGTCTCTACAGAACTCATTGCAAGGAAAAAGTTTTATTGATTTAAAGGATGTTAAAAAGTACGTAGAAAACTTTTTTCTTTAAAACCAGCTAAGTTTTGTGTTGATGGTATTTTCAGGTTACCTGATAGTTGGACAAAAATTACTAATAATAATGGAATTTATTTTACTGAAAAAAGTTTATTAAAACATTTTTTATCGTTGTACAGCAAGTCAAAAAAAAACGCTAAGAACTTTCCGGACAACCTAATATTTGTCCTTGTGCTACAATAAATTTTAAACCACACAACTTTTTAAATCAAAATTCTGTTCTAAGGGAAATATTTAGGCCTTTTGGTCAAAAAAGTGCCGAAATAATAAAAATTATTTTACGACAACAGTTGTTTTTTTAAATTACAATGTTATCTTCTCTTTTCATATGATTAAAGTCTTAAAAAAATATTATTGTCTTAATTTACTGAGAAATGTTTTTTATTTTAAACTTAAATCTCTATTTTATCTTATTTTCAAAAATATTTATCTTGCTACGAATCGCTGCTGCAGGTATTTTGAAGTCATTAAGATCATCTTTTTTCACAATAACACAGAGTAAAATGTAAAAACAAAAACACTAACAAACTACGAGATAAATCAAGGTAAGGTAAAAATACAGTTAAATATAATATAATAAAAATAAATAAAATCATGTAGAACCTAATTAGCTCTTGGTTTTAGAAATACAAATTGGACGTGAATTGTTTCGGGATAAACACATACATGAATTGACATCGTATAATTATAGAGATTTTTGCAATTCTTACACAAGCATTTTTTTATTTTCTATTTTTGCACAATGGAAACTCCGAGTTCGCTATTACTATTTTGACATTCTTTCAAAACAATTGCGGATATATAGGACACAAGCTAAAAGCAACATAGCAATACATTGTGGTAAAACCATCCGAAACAATGTAAAATAACCCATTGCAATGACAAGATTGAAATTCAAACCTTAAATAAATTGTAGTCGCATCCACTCTGCAGTTTGCTGGAAAGCTGGATATGGTTGTACAACCTTCAAACAAATAAATTTTTCAGCTGGTGGTCAGCCAATAGCAAGTGCTTATAAAAGAAAAGTCCTATTAAAATAAAATTCCATAACGCGATGTCAGCGGTTTGGTTTTAACAGAGCAATATTTTCAATTAAATCAAAAAAAATTAATATCAATGAATCATACACAGCTTAATTACTAAAAAGAGAAAAACAGTTGAAATAGCTCAAACACGGCGGCGTCAAATCTCGATGAACGACGCAAACATTTTGTGTTCAAAACAATTTAAGCGACCAATCTAATTCGTTTTTCTTGAATAATTTAGTACCACCAACAAACTAGTTTTAGACAGCTTGTTTTTAAAATATTAATCACAATGAGCAAAATAATTAGTGAACAAATACAAGAAAAAAAACAAGGGATCTAGAGGCGATCGGCAATACTGAATATTAAAAGCTAAATAAATATTACGATACGCGGGGATTTGATAAGAAATAAAATGAATCGCACCAAAACAGTTGGCTTTAAAAGCCATTAATTAATGCCCTAAAATAACTAATATCAGCTTTAAAATAACTAAGCACTATTTACTTTAATATCAATTAAACACGCAATAATAAAACTGCTTAGCAACAAACGTATAGGAAGACAATTTATTCAACCTCACTCAAATATGTAATGATTTAAACGTTTTTCGGTTAAAGAAATGAAGACACCTAATTTTGGATGGCATGGTGTTTTTTTCATCTTTGCAGCTCAGTTAACAGCGTTTATTGCCGCCTATTTAAAAAAATAGAAGATCCTAAGATCGGGGGTTTAGTAAACATACTGTATATTGGACCGCATAGGCAGATGTGTCGTTTTGACGATGTCCGAGATCAGGTTTCGGTTGACTTCAACTTTCGCGTGCTGTTATGTGGTCGAGAAAAACACCTTACAGCACACCGTCCAATCACTGGCCGCCTAGCAAGCAGTCGTGATTATATACATTCTAACAATCGAGTAAAAAAACTTTTGACCAGACAGCAATACCTTGGCATTTCCGAAAGCAGATCGGGATAATCAGCTGATGGTTGCCCCGATTTAACGCCTGCGAGTCGAGAAGATAAATAGTAATTATAATAAGATATAATAAGATATGATGGTGTTGAGCAAGAAAGTCGCGATGCACGAGAACAAAGGTGAAAATTTTGAAGAAAATATGGGATATACAGATAAAAGTTGAAAGAGTTGATTAGTCATTGGAAAGAGAAAATAATGCAAGTTGCAACTAGATTGATACATTATCCTTGCACATGCAAAATGACATGCACCTAACTGATGGCCCAGAGAACAGTAGAGAAAGAAAGTATATTGATGAAAAGGCATTTTGTGGAATTGACATGTGTCTCCCTTTTTTTACTTGCTAAACCCCTTCAGGATTGAGCCACTATCCATACTGTGATATAAGTATCAGTTAAAGTGGGGAAGTATGACAGAGATGAACCGTTTTTGAAATCTAAAAGATTGAGAAAGCAAAGGCAAAGCAATCAAGCAGAAAGGGTGACACATTAACGAGTGCCCATGGAATAAAAAAGGGGAAGGAAATGTAACTTAATAAACGTTTAGGCAGATACCATTAGCTTTATTGAGTGTCACTAGCGGGAATGATAAGTAAAAATGAAAGCCGATAGTCAAGAGAGAGTCCGAGTAACATAGAAAAATGTTGCAAGAAAAGATATAACATTTCCTACCATTATTATATGGCGGTGTTGTTATGAAGAACATTTTATTGCATGTCATTTATTTTCTTGACGGTCGTAAGAAATCAGCTTTAAACTCACAATGACATCACATTGAAACTTAAACGAAAAATCATAAGGACAGCAAAATCACCAAAATCAAGTGGCAGTAAATGCTTTATAATTCTTCAAAGATTAAAATTTTGGTCGTTGTTATGCAAGTGAAAAAAATAAATAGTATATATATATGGGTCATTCTGTGTCAATTCTCAAAAGATGTTCAGTCGCCATCTCAGATTTTTTAAAACTTTATATAATGGTTCACAACCTAGTATAATGCAGACGTGTCAAATTTGAAAAAGATTCACCAAGAAATTACTAAGTTATGGAGCAGTGCATGTAGGAGGGTCAATAGTGGAATCGCAAACTGGTCATTTTCAACCATGTTTGACAGTATATTACTAAAAAACTAAAAAAGCAAACAATCTTAATTTTACACAGTTTTTTCAATACACTACAAAAGGTTAAAGTCATTGGCATTAAAAGTTGGCTGTTTATAACCGTTTTGGTAATTTAAAAAAAATTTTGGGGCTCCACCATTTTTTAACCCTTAATTATTTCAGCTAATATTTGAAAGAAAAGCTCTTGTGCATACTCTCCATTACAGAAAAAAAATTCATGATAACAGTTCTACCATTGATGATTTATTTCATGCCAAAGTAACCGCAAACTTAAAAGTTTTCAAAAACGAAATATCTTACTTGGATCATGTACCCATGCCCACAGTAAGAATTTCCTCTGATTTTTTGATCATGTTATCATATTTGTATTAAATTACCAGCAGACAGCAATATCTTGGCATCTCTGACAGCAGGTTGGGATAATTGCTTGCCCTATTTATTAACACTTCTGTCCTTTCCTGCAAGCCAGGAGGATAAATAAAAATAAAATATAGATAAAATAAATAAAAATATCATAATGCAAATTATCATGCAAAAAGATGGCATGGCTTTCAATAATTACTTACATTAAACATATGTCAAAATTTTAGCAAACAAGTGTAAAGTTAAATCATTTAAAATACATGATTGTTTAATTCAGGTTCCACCAATTTATGTAAATAGTTTCAATATGTATTGTATACAAGCATGTACAAGTTCGTTTTTAAATACTAAGCATCAAATAGCCTGAAGTCTCAATGTATGTATGCTTATAAATGATATCCCACAATTTGGCTTTCCAATTTGATCATTTTTGACTTTCCTTCTTTAGCTAGTGATAATTTGAATTAAAAAAAAATTGGTTTGAAGTAACTCAATTTGTGAAGAATTATTTTTTATTTGCATTGCTTACCTATTTGCATTATCAAATGTATCACACATCAAATTAAGTTGTTAGAGACCTGGCTATTACAAAGTGCATTTTTATGGGCTAAACTTGAAAGTTGAAAGTGATATGGACCAAAAGAGCCAAAGAAAGTCATTGAAATAGTGAATCTTATAGCTTGGCAACATTATGATGAAAGCAACCCAAACAGTTTCCCCCCTAAATAAAATGATCTACAACAGCAGTTCTCATACCATGTGTCACGACGCTCTGTTGTAACAGGGCATCATACAAAAACTATATATAACTTATCCTTAATAATGTTTTGAAAAAATTAATATTCAGAAAATTTTATAAATTTTTTGATTCCACTAAATGAAGAATATGTGTGGTGAAAAAGTCTTACGAATTGTTAGTTATACAAACCAAGATTTTTTGACAAGTCTTCCAAACCAACAGAGAGCACTTCAAATGTCTGAAGCTGGCACCACATAGTTAATGAAGACAAAAGTAAAGATTTTATTTGTCCGGAAGGTAAAAAACAAAAAATTTACAGACTTTTTTAAAATGGGTCTTAACTTCAATTTCTTGGTGAATCTTGTTCAAATTTTGCATGTTTACATTATAGGTTGTCAACCATGGTATAAAATTATATAAAAATTTGAGATGATAATTGAACATCTTCTGAGAATTGACATGGAATCAAACATATATACAATAATAAACTTTTAATTTCTAAGCCCTCTTCCAACTATTTTAGCATTAGGCAGATTTTTTTCTCTAATCTCAACTTTTAAACATTACTATTTATCTGCTTTTATGCAAAAATTTTCAGATTCTTGTTTTCTCTATTGTCTTTTCAGGGTTGCATAATTGTCACATTTGCTTTTTCTATTAAAGTCTTATCTGGCATTGAAAAAAATGTGACAAGTTTTGAATTATTTTTATTTTTTTAGAAAAAACTTTTTAAAATTGGCATGTTTCTGAAGTGAACAGCTTACAGTAAATTTACTGCATAATTTAATAAACTATCTTGAGCTCTAAAAGTTTTGCAAAAAGAACATCTGTTAGCTTTTGTTTTCCTGCAGAATTTTTTCATTGCAGGTCCTGGCAAGCCTTTGTAAATTTCTTGAAATTCTCGTTCTCAGTTCAGAGTATGACAAAAAAGATGATTAATAAAAATTGTATTTGTCTCTTCCTGGGGACACGGGCTACAATAATTACCAACCTTGAACTTGATTCTAAAATGGTATAAATACTGTAAATTCAGTCATACAATTCTTGTTGCAATGTTTAAACAAAATTAATAGAACAGTATTTAATATTTAAAATATATTAACATTATTTTACACAGTTGCATACAAATTATCAAGAAAGATAAAGGTCGGATATTATTTTGAAAAATTTAAAATACAGTTCACTCAGCATGCAAACAAATTTTTTTATACAACTTACGCCCAAAAATCTTCAACTGTGTCAAACTTGGTAACGAGTCTCAAGTTATCCTCCCACTTTTTGGCACGATCATTTTTAAAAAACCATAGCGCCCATCTAAAAAATTTGAAAATAAATTTTCTCAAAAAAAGAGATTGAATAAATAGGTGGTGTAATATGAACTTTTGATTTAAAACTTTATCATATTAAAGAAAATATTTAAAAGAAATGAAGCAATTTATTTACCAAAGTTGTGTTTGATTGTTTAATGTTACAGCTATTACTCAACTGTGTGTTAAGTACCTATTTTGTAATCTGTGTTTAATATACTGCTCAGGATCACCAACAGATTTACTTGGATCCTCATCAACTAATTCCTTTTTAGCTTCAGGCTGTTGCTCCTTTTCATCATAAATTTTATGATTTTCAATTGCCTCTTCCGGTTTTACTTGCACAATGGGTTCTTCAACTTTAATTTCTTCTGCCTGATCAGTCATAGCTTTTCATTCAATAAATTTTAAGAAAAAAATTACTACTAGTGTAGAATTTGCTAGAGCAAAACATGATTTATATTTTAAATTATTAACAAATTATAAACAAATTTTGCTTAACATAAGACTTATACCAAATAACATTTAAAATCCCCACCAGAAGTATTCATTTTTATCAATATGAACAAAAACAAAGGATTTGAATACAATATTTCTAAATAACAGCTTGTAATTTTTAAAGCACTAGATTGTAGCCAAAATGAAGAAAACATTTTAATGAAAGGATTTGACAAAAGATGGTAAAAATTACATTTTACAAAACTCTAACAAATTTTTTACTGGCTATTATTGAATTACCTAGGACAGAGGAAGCAGAAGTGATTAAGGAAGAGGTAAATTGTGTCAGTAGAGAAGAAGTAAAGAATGCACTAAGAAGGATGAAAAAAGGTAAAGCGGTTGGACCAGATGAGTTGCCAGTAGAAGTTTGGAAGTGCATGGGAGAGATGGGGATAGAGTTTTTGACCAGACTGTTCAACAGACTATTAATGGGTGAACGAATGCCAGAAGAATGGAGAAGGAGTGTGCTTATCCCAATCTATAAAAACAAAGGGGACGCACAGTGCTGTGGAAACTACAGAGGAATAAAGCTAATGAGCCACACAATGAAAGTATGGGAAAGAATTATTGAAACCAGGTTAAGGGATAGAGTGGAGATCAGCAAACAGCAATATGGATTTATACCAGGAAAGAGAACCACCGATGCCATGTTTGCTTTAAGAATGTTAATGGAAAAATACAGGAAAGGTCAAAAAGAGCTACATTGTGTATTCATGGACCTAGAGAAAGCTTACGACAGGGTTCCACAGGAAGAGCTGTGGTACTGCATGAGAAAATCAGGAATAGTGGGAAAGTATGTGCGACTAGTACAGGATATGTATGAGGGAAGCAAAACAGTGGTGAGGTGTGCAGTAGGAACTACAGAAAGTTTCAAGGTCAAGGTTGGACTGCACCAGGGATCAGCGTTAAGTCCATTCCTGTTTGCAGTGATAATGGACAGGCTAACGGATGAAGTAAGGAGAGAACCACCATGGACGATGCTGTTTGCTGATGATATTGTGATTTGCGAAGAGACCAGGAAAGAAGTGGAGCGGAGATTAGAATCCTGGAAGTATGCATTGGAAAGAAGAGGGATGAAAGTCAGTAGGTCAAAACCGAATATCTTTGCATAAATGGAGGAAATGACGACGAAACAGTGAAGATGGAGGATACAAAAGTGCCAAGAGTAAAGAAATTTAAGTATTTGGGATCAACGGTGCAAGGAAGTGGTGGTTGTGAGAGGGAGGTAAAGAAGAGAATACAGGCAGGATGGAATGGATGGAGAAGAGTATCAGGAGTAATCTGCGACAAGAGGTTACCAGCTAGAGTAAAAGGAAAAGTGTACAGTTCAGTGGTAAGACCAGCAATGGTGTATGGACTTGAGACAGTAGCAGTCACAAAGAAACAAGTGGAAGAGATGGAAGTCGCAGAGATGAAAATGCTGAGGTTTACTATGGGAGTGACAAGAAAAGACAAGATTAGAAACGAGCACATCAGGAGTACTGTTAAGGTAGAACGGTTAGGAATGAAGATGAGGGAGGGCAGGCTGAGGTGGTATGGACATGTAATGAGGAAAGACCAAGAGTATGTAGAAAGAAAGATGATGGAAATGGAGTTACCAGGAAAGAGGAGAAGAGGGAGACCAAAGAGAAGATTTTTAGATGTGGTAAAAGAAGATATGAAGGAAGTTGGTGTGAAGGAGATGGATATTGAAGACAGAAAGATGTGGAGAATGACGATACGCTGTGGCCACCCCTGAATAATGGGAAAGGCCGAAAGGAGAAGAAGAAGATTATTGAATTACTTATGCTATCAGATTTCTATTTATGTGGCTAGACTTAGATTTATTATACAGCAAAAGATAACTTTTTTTTAATCTTTAAAAGTCAGTAACTCAAAACCCAAGCATAAGTACTATCTAATCTATAAGTAAACTAAACTTTAACCTTATTTTTGTTTATCTTAATTCTAACATCTTTAAAAAATACATTCTAAGCATTTAATCAAAATACCACTGTTTGAGATCTTGAATAACAAGTGATGCTTTGCTTAATTATCATAGTTGCAAAAGAGCACCATGTCAATCGAGACAATGGCAGTTCAATATCTACTAAAATCACTTTGTTGTGTCATTAAAAAAGACACTAGACAGTTTAGGTCTTTAGGGTAATTTTCTTTGCTTGGCTTTTTTGCTAGCAGTTCTTATCCTATTTCTAAATAAAAACTAAAAACAAATGAAAAATTTCAACTGGATAGCCAATATTCTAGCATCTCTGAAAGCAGATAGAGATAATTGCTTGATGGTTGCTTCAAATAATTTTATTGAGTGCATTCTGATTCCAAAGAAGTTTCTGAAAAAACATTTTTATTATGTCACTTTAGCACATTGATTAGTCACAAACTAATGTTGAACGCAAATAAAATTGATTTTATTGAGGACCATGTTATTGTGAGTATTTGCATGGTTTACACATAAATAAAAATTCACTTGAGATTCATTATGGAAAGTTGTTTTAATGTCATTGATATGAAGGTATTTATTATGGGGTTGCTTAAAAATATATTTTTAAAAATGGGATCACAAAACAAGTTTAAGAAACCCTGTCTGAGACAATAAGATTTTTGTTGGCTAAGAAGCTTTAGTTCATTTATTATTAGAAGGTGTGTCCAAAAAGTAATGAGACTGGTGTTATTAAAACTTTGAAAAATATTGAAATATACCAAAGTCAAATTCCTTCAAAGAATCCCCTTCCACTTGAAAACACTTGTGCATTTGCCTTTTCCACGATTCAAAACATTCTTGGGAGGCATTTTCTAAAATCTTTTTGAGCTCCATTGTCGCAGCCATTTGATGGAATCGATGTCAGAAAAATGGGTTCCTTTCAGAACAGATTTGATCTTAGGGAAGAGAAAAAAGTCACATGGGGCCAGGTCGGGGGAATATGTGGGGTGATGTGGGGTTCAATATAGCTACAGACAAGTTTTGTTCTATATTTTGATGCTGGAAGTTAATTTTAATCAGTAATTAATGCCAAAAATTCAATCACAGCAAGCATACTTCACATAGGTATATGCAGCACTGAGTAGCCAATGATACACTTAAATGCTCGAATTCAGTCAAATAATTTGATGGAATTACATTTTGTTAATTTTTTCTAACAAAGTCTTTTACTTTTTCCAATTATTTTTCTCATTACTATCTATAGTATCAACAGTATTTACACTATGTAAAGAACTAATGTCACTATCACTAATAAATTTTCTTTGTTACTTGTTGATAATGATTTCAAAATGTCATTGTCTCATAACTTTTGTTTAGAAGGCTTTGATTTAAGAATAATTTATAGCTACACCTTTACACTGCTCACTGAATTTCTACAGCCTAACACAAGACAATAGCAAACAAGTGCAATTACTGGTAATTATGCTGAATGTAAACAAAATGTGTCATAAATTGACATTTCGCAACTTTTCATTATCAGAACCACACAAGATTCTTAACTTAAAGATATTTTTAAAATCATTAATTATAAATTAGAGGTGAATAAGATGAGGTTTTGCACTGATCAATTTTGACTTACAAAAGTCAATCTGCAGTTGTAATTTTAACTAGAGAATGTATATGGGCTAAATTTCAAGGCAAGATTGTCATTAGTTAATGTCTTGTCAAGCAAAGAAATAAAAACAGGTTGATTTTTTTTGAGCAAGTTGTTGTTTCAATTAAAAAAATTTTTTTTTGTTTTTATTTTATTAATTAGTAAATAATTTCAATGTAGTATTAATCTAAGAAAAAACAGCTATATTAATTCAAGTTAAAGATAAAATTACTGTATTCAAGAAAGAATTAAAGTTATTTAAAATAAAACTTAGGTTTGAGTTAAATCTCATTAATAGATGATAAACAAAGATACTAAACTACAAATTTGAGTAGATAAGCAAAAATATTTGGGTTGGTAATATAATACATTTTTAACCAAATCTAATTTTACAAAAAATTTGCAAGCCGAGTTCAAGTTTACCACTTTTAATTCACCGAGTTAAAAAATTTATTATCTATTGATTCAAGATAAAAAAAAGTTCTTTAATTCTTTCAACTTTTTTCAAGTTTGTGTTCAGCAAAAAAGACCAAGTTTTTTCAAGTTTGCATCTCTGGTTTTAATATCACAAAATATAACATTCAGTACACATGTATATTGCAAAAAGATTGACATTACAATTTTTTATATGTAAATAAAAGATTTTGTACAAACAACATCAAAATAGGCTGAAGTGACATCACAGCTAAAATAAAATTCATTAATCAAAAAAAAAATTTATCAAACTTTTCAATTCATAAAATAAACATAACAATTAAGCTACTAACAACAGAAAAACATTTAATCATACAGATCACCTACGAATAGCAAGATATTTTTTTGATAAAATCAATCAGAAAATTTGTTACAACTACCACAAATTACATAGTTCACCAAAAAATAAAGGGTCTCTTCAAAAAGTCACCATAAGTGACTTTTGTTCATGAAACTAATCTGAATTTCTTTGCAATTACTATTGTTTCAAAGAGATCCTTTTTTTCATGGTTTCTTTACTCCATCCTGATGCTGAAGGATAAATTCTGGGTTAGTTTCACCAAAAAAATTGCTTATGATGACTTTTTAAAATGACCCGAAACAAAATGAAATTCAGACTAACTGGTTAAAATCAATATACTTCATAAAACTATTTATAGTTGATAAAAAATATTTTGATATTTTGATCTTTAATTTTGACATTAAACCAACTCTTAATCTAACTTAGCCTATCCAAGCCAAACTTATCAACTTTAAAATCTAACATAAACCAAATTTTTAATATGGTTTTTAAATTAAATTAAAACAGATAAAATGTGCAAATTTAAATAATAATAACAATAACAATGGTTTTGTATGCCACTCTACATTGAAATTTCTGAAGGAAATTTGTACTAACATAACTCAAAGTAGAAAATTTTTTTAAATGATATATACCAGTATTGAAAAATACATTCCCACAAATAAGTAGCCTAGGCATTAAATTAAAAACAGCATCTATACACAAAGACATAAAACAGCTGCATAACTTAACATCTATTACAAGAAAATGGGTTTCAATACTTTAATAAGGAAGAAACTAATTATCAAAAGTATAATAAGAGACACAAAATCGTAACACAATTAAAATATCAATTATAAAATAAACCAAAAAATAACCAACAATTAACAAGCATAGTGTTGGAAAATTATTAGAAAAAATTATGTAGTTATAATTATCAGTACTCTTTTTCTCAAGATAGTAAGAAAAGAGACCAAATTCTATATACACGAAACGCTAATGATGTTACCAGTACATTTACTACTTTTAACACAACAGCATTATCACAAAAAAAAAAACTTATCTTTTATAAATCATCACCTTATATTAATCTAATCATTCCAACTTCAATATAGAATTTAATTTAATCGTAACTAAAAATTCCAGCGAAGATGAACTTATAAAGCAAACTTTTTAAAGTAAATTTAAATTATTCCACATGTGTGATTGTGTTGTAGCGGTTATAGATAGGATTATGATTTTTATTGATTAGGAAATTTTAGGAATTTAAAAATTTAACATAAAATTAAAAACGTATATACCGTAGCTAAACAGCGAAAGAAAACAGTTATTCTTAATCTTGAGTGATGGGGCGTGTAAAAAATATCATTCATTTAGTCTGTTTTTATATTTATTATCCTGACTTGTAGGAAACCGACGGAGGCGCTTAAACATAGAGCAAGCAATTACCCCGACCTGCTTTAGGAGATGCCAAGGTATTGCTGCCCGCTTGAAATTTGATTGAGATATGACTAAATTTTAGAACTGCTTGCCAAGAGCAACAACCAGGGGAATGTGATGCAAAGTCGGCAGCGTGGTCGAGTGGTTAAAGCACCGGACTGATGATCAGCATGGTCTCGGTTCAAAACCCACTTGCGCCATTCTGTTGAGTCCTTGGGAAAGACACTTTACGGCACTTTCCCCTGCTTGGTGGTCTTGACAAGCAGTTCTAAATTGCAGTCATATCTCTACTGAATTACTAGCGGGCAGCAATATCTTGGCATCTCCGGAAGCAGGTCGGGGTAATTGCTTACCCTATGTATAGCGCCTCCGTCGCTTTCCTGCGAGTCAGGAGGATAAATATAGAGATAAAATAAAAATAAAGATAAAATAAATAAACCCACCCGCGCCATTCTGTTATGTCCTTGGGAAAGACACTTTACGGTACATTCCCTTGCTTGGTGGTCTTGGCAAGCAGTTCTAAATTACAGTCCTATCTCTATTAAATTGCAAGCGGACAGCAATATATTGGTATCTCCGGAAGCAGGTCGGGGTAATTGCCTACCCTATGCATTCGCGCCTCTGTCGCTTTCCTGCGAGTCAGGAGGATAAATATGGAGATAAAAAAAAGTGTCTTTCCAAACAACAATGCATACAATGCATGCATTCCAAACAATGCATGTCCCTTTTTCCGTAGTGTAATTACGTTGATGTAAGTATTTTGTTCGACAAGTGGCGGAAATAAAAAACGACTGAACTGAACTGAACTGAATACAATATGATGGTATTAGTAGGATTTGAACCAAAACCATATTGATCATAATCCCCGCGCTTTAACCACTCGACCACGCTGCCGACAAAACTAAGTTGTTGTTATAATACATTATATCCGGCAAAATTTTTAACAAGGACAATAGATTTTTGTATAACACTGTAATATTTGCGACAAATTAATAAAAAAGAAAAATTTGTGTCAATCATTGAAATCAATCAAAAATGAAAAAAATGCATTAAAGTTGACTGAATCGCTATAACGGTTGTATTGCTGCACCTGAAGAAGGAAGCAGTTGCTCGCGAGAGCTACTATGTGACTAAAAAAAGCTTAGTCAACTTAAAGATAAACGGCATCACATTGATTGTTGGTTTTATACATGAGCCTACAAAGCTTGAGACTATAATCAAATCTTTGTCAATCAAAACTCAAAAACTTGAAGAAATGTTAAATCGATCTTATTTAGATAAAACAAAAACACCATTTAGTTTGATAATGTACCAGTGCTTCCCATAAGTTTTAATATCGTGGACAAGCAAAGTTGGAAAACAACTGTTGCGGCCTAGAAGTGTGTTTTTACTTCATTTTAAAGACCCCAAAAGGTCTTTCTTTAGTTATAGAAGCTTTTTTATAATAAAATGAAGCCCAAAAAAGGACTTCACTTCAATGGTCACCAGATAGCCTTCTTTAGCTAGCATTATTTTTAGCTGATGGCTGTTATTTGCTATATTGCTGTTATAAGCTGATAGCTGTTATTTGCTCCGACCAAATTTAAATATCTCAATAAAAACTGTACGGCCCAACAGAAAAAACTTTGTGAACCCTGTTTGAGAAGCGCTGTCCTGCACGATGTGTACAACCACACAATGCTGTAATAATGTTCAGAAAAATGATAACAGCTGCTTTTCAGGATTACTTACATTAGATTTGGAATAGTTCTGTTAACTGCAGTTCAACATTAAATCTTGCAATTATAGTAGAAAATTAAAATAAATGATGTCGGACAGGCAAAAAAGTTGGATCTCGTTCACTCTTTATTCCATTCTAGCTTCAAAAGCCTGCGAGGTTAATAACTGAGAACAGGAAACGAACAGTGACCCGAATAGGGTCTCGTTCACTGTTCGCCGTTACCTCGCAGGCTTTTGGGTATTTCCCCAAATTTAAAAGAGAATAAACTAAACTTGGTGAACAGTGAACCAGGAGAACCATTTGAACAATAAGAACAAGAAAAGTAAAGCAATTTAAAAGTTTGTTGTAAAGCTATAAGCTTATTTTACATGAGTTTATTTCTTTTATTTTTTATTTAATTTTTTTCTCTATAATTATTCTTTTGAGTTGCAGGAAAGCGACGAGGCGCTATAATACATAGGGCAAGCAATTACCCCGACCTGCTTCCGGTGATGCCAATATGTTGATGTCCGCTAGGAATTTTTATTTGGTTGTTTAGTTTTTATAGAGATATGAATAAAATTTAGAACTGCTTGCCAGGAAGGCCAAGCAAAGAAAATGCCGTAAAGTGTCTTTCCCAAGAACACAACGGAATGGCGCGAGTAGGTTTTGAATCGAGACCATATCGATCACAATCACGGAGCTCTAACTACTTGACCACGCTGCCAATTTTTAATTTTAACGATTCAATGATGCATTGTATTTAATATTTGGTAAAGAAAAGTATACAAATAAATCAAGAAATCTGCAGCCGCTAATTATTTAGAGGAATTGTGTCAGACGATCCTTCCACTATATTACGACAGTCATCGGGAAAGGCGAAGCAGGAAAAGGCAAGAATTCCATGAAGTACAGTAATCTCCCGGTTAAGTTCGCAAAAAATTTTCAAAAAATTAAGATTAAACTTTTGCAAAAATTTATTGATATTTACAGCAAATCAGACGTCATAAAAAATATTCACGGTTTAAGCAAGTTATGAATTGTCAACTGATGCATATTTCGTTCTCTTTTACATTTTGCGTCCAAAATAACCTGCTTTAATTTTTGCTGAAAAAGTGCAAAGGAATTTTTTAGCTCATTGCTGGACTGTGTGCGCAAGATTTGACCACAGTGTGTACGTTTTCATCTTTATTATCATTTGTTGCTTGTATACTTTTCAACACCTCATTGACGTCATCCAAAATCTCACGTTAAAACTCTACACTGTTTTCGTCATCAACATACACTAACTCATTTAGAGTGCTTTCATCTATTGGAATATTCAATGCTTTGAAGTTGCACAATAGATCAGCCATCATATCAACTTCTTCATGAGCTCCACCTTTCAAAGTTACTAATTCAGCCTGATTAAACGCATTCTTTATTGTCGCATCTGAAATCGCATCCCAAACAAGCTTGATATATTCAGCCGTATCTAGCATATGAGCAGGGTCACCATGAGCAACACCTGCTGCTCCTCTAGGGAGTCTTTTTGCTTGCTCTTTTTGGCGAGCTTTTAAATTTTCATCCAGTTCGTAGAAATTCAAAATATCTTTGAGATATAAATATTTATATTTTTTTTAATGCTGCAATAATTCCCATATCGCAAGGCTGTTTCCAGCTTGTGGAGTTGGGTGGGAAAAACACCACTTTGATGTTATTTCTGTCAAAAGCTGAAAAATGACCAGGAGCATTATTCATGAATAGAAGAACTGGGCGTCCTGTTCTCTTTTTTATTTCAGGATAAAACACTTCTTCAAACCATTTTCAGCATGTGGAGAATGGAGACGTCCATCCATGCTTTATTCTGACTAATTGACCGGCCATTCCTGATTCTTAATGCAATCCGAAAACTTGGGTTTTCCTATTAATGTACATGGGATTTTGTGCGTTCCTGTGGCATTTGCACAAACTACAAGTGACACTCTTTTTCTGGCTTTTTTCTTTTCTCGTGTGCTGCTAACATCCTCAAATGGCATAAGCAAGGTGTATTTAGGCAGCTGCCGAAAAACTAAATCTGTTTTCTCCATGTTATATACATTTTCGAGATCATACTTTAAAATTATGGCATATAATTTATCCAAAGCTGCAACAAGATCGGGGTTTTCTCGGTCCACCTCTGCTCCTTCGCTGTGAAGAAGAAGTTGTTGTATTTCACGACATTCTCTAAATCGGCTAAACCACTGCCATGATGCTTTAAAGTCATCCTGCATTATTAATGATTTTTCAGAAATTTTTTTTGGTTTCAAAATGGCGAGGGAAGGTGGAACAGGCAGGTTTGCTCGACGCATGATATCAATCCGCAGGTATAACTTATCTTCTACCTCTGTAAACCTATCCACAAACGCTTTGAACGTTTTCTTTTTTGCTTCTTCAGACATCAGAGCAGAACTCTTACGAATATTTTCACACTTCAACCAGGCTTTTTTAGTAGTAGCCTCACTCACTCCATACTGTCGTGCGTTACTTCATTTACTAGGAGGATTTTGCTGATTTAACTCGAAGATTACTTCCACTCTTTCTGACTCATTCAATCACTTAACTTTGCCTGACATTATTATGTGGATAATATTAACTTTGCCTGCTAAAAATTAATTTTTATCTTATGTCAATGCAGCAATTAGTCTCAAAACACTAGCTTAAATTACGAGAGTTTTCACTTTAACTGATAATTGTGCAGGTTCTATGTTACGTAATAATCGCTTAGGTATAAATGTTAACTTCGCACTCGCTGTTCAGATTCAAGTTGCGAACTTAAGCGGGAGATTACTGTAATTTTTTTGGAAATTTGGAATTCTCAACAAAGAATTTACGATTCCAAACTTAAATAGAAACAGAGAACATCGAAAAAAAGCAATCAAAAGAGATTTGAAAAATTAAATTTCGGACTTCAGCGAACTAAATGGGATAAATTACATCGAAAAAAACCCTGAAGCAACATCGAAAAGATTTGATGAAATTTGAATTGCGGACTTCATTGAATTAGATAGAATAAATTACATCAAAAATATCTTGAGGCAACATCGAAAAGCACATCGAAAAAGATAAAAAATCCAATCAGAGAAGAGTTTATAAAAAATTTCGGACAAAGCGAGACAAACCTAAAAATTGAAAAAAAAACTAAAGTATGGAAAATGGAGATTTTGGTTAGAAATTATGAAAATAAAGTGTGTAGACAAAAAAATATCTTCTAAATAATTAGAGGCTGCTTTCTTGATTTATTTTCATACTTTTACTTTATGAAATCATGATACGAATCTATTAGTTATCGTTGCATATTGGCTATTTGGTTCTTGGGTATCAAATTGACTACCAATTTGTTTTTCATTCTTGTATTTAACTTAATTTATTTCTTTTTAATAAAAATTTTTGTAAGCATTTTAGAAGAAAAAGGTTGCAAAATATTGCAAAATATAAAGTGACAATGGAGTATATAAAGTTGTCCAACAGTGACTTAAAAGTATCAAGAGTGTGTTTGGGATGTTGGCAATTCAATTCTGGAAAAAGTGACATTACGTGGGAAGGACAGGATCCAAAACCAAGTTCAATTTGTCGACCTTTAATTTTAATGTGAATTTTTGGGTTCTTGTTTACTATTTGCCATTGCCACCTTTGAAGGCTTTGGAGATGCTCCAAAATTTATCCCCAAATCTCCAAAACTTGAAAGCTTATGAAGTTGGCTTGGCAAATACAGAAATAGTAAACAAGAACTAGGTTTTTTAATTGCTCCTAATTTTACATAATGCTCTTCAAGAAGTCACTGCAAGCAATTTTTGTTTGTGAAACTAACCCAGATGCCCCTGTGGTTACTATCAATTCTTGGGAGATCCTTTTTTTATTGTTTTTTTTCTTCATTCCACCTTTGTGCTGAAAGGGGGATTCTGGGTTAGTTTCTCCAAAAAAAAATTGTCCAAGATGATTTTTTGAAGAGACTCTTTCACAAAAGGCTTTTAGGTTTTTGTCACTATTTTTCTTGCTAATTTTGTCTTACTGTAGTTTAAAGTATTTTTTAAAACTTTTGGTTTATTGTTATTTTATCTTTTTTACTTTAATTTTTTTTATCTCATATGTGTTTTCTTTATAAATGTTTCTTTTCAACTCGTGTTAAAATTTTCTTGTTTTATCGTAAAGACAACTGAAAGTCAATGAAATATTTTTTTTTCTTTTTAAGTTTATGAAATATATATTTCATCCATTTGACTAAATTTGACATTTATGCAATAAAAGACTTAAAAGTTTTTTATGTAAAAAAAAAGTCAAAATTTAACATTACAACAATATTTTTGGCTTAATTTTCTCTTTCAAAATTTTTGACAAATTTGAACATTAATTAATTATTTAACTCTCACAACTTATAGATAATTTTGGTTGATCATGCAACTTGTGTTAAGCTAGCCTGACTTTTCAAATGTATGTCTACTATTGTTATGTCTCAGTCAGTGCATTTCTGATGTTGGGAATTTTTGATAACATAATTTTGTTTTCCTTACAAATAGACAATTGAATATTAGCTCTTGGATGAAGCATCATTTTTGGTTTGTTACTTTTTATGATCAGGGTCAAATTGACTCTCATGCATTCTTGATACTATTTGGCTGCATGGTTTAAGAACATTAACTATAGCACAATTCAAAGTGTTAAAATTAGTTTGATTAAACGTAAAACAATGACATATCATTAAAAATAATCACTAACAGTTCCACTGATTTGTTTATTGTGCATTAAGTTTACAATTCAGGCAAGCTACCACTGAGATGCTAAGTTCATAGCAGACTGCCTCATGTTATTATGAGCAATAGTATGGTATTTTTCAATGTTTTGCATGTGGACAAATGTAACATTTTTTCTTTTGAAGCAGAGATTTGTTGTTAATTTATTATGCTGAATAATCCAGAAAAAGTAAAAAAAATTGTGGTGGGAGAAGCAAAATGTAAAAGAATATTTTTTTGGTTAAAAACACTCAACAAATGCAAATTTTAGTGTATTGGAAAAGTTTTTTTACTAGAAATCTTGATGAAAACAAAAAAAGACCTTCATTTATAAAAGCCCCATCTGTATTTTATTTATTTGACCCATGAATATTTTTGATAAGTTCAAATGTCCTTGGTTCATAATGCAGATCTTATTGGTTTTTACTTGGCAAGTTTGGACAAAAAAAGATTTTGACTTTCAAACTCTAGTAAGAAATCTAAGTTTTCTATGAAAACTTTTTGATAAGCTAACAATGAAAACTTTTTGATAAGCTAGCATTTGTTTTAAGTGTGTTTTAACAAAAAAAGTTTTTTTAAAATTTGTCTCCCTTGCTGAGTTTCTCATTGTTATTCACTTTGTCAATATTTCCCAAACTATGGGTCTTGTAAAATTTTTTTGAGGTTGCCTGTTCTTTATTAAATAAAAGATTTGGGAAAAATTTGTATTTAACAAAATTTTTTGGAAGTGAATAAAATTGTCAGTATGATGAATTACCATATTAAATTGTCAGATAATTTAATTTGGTAATTTTATGAGGCGGGGTTGTAACTTTTTTTTGCCACATGGCGGTGGCATTGCATTCAGTGCCATGTGGCAGTGAGAGCAGCACATGGCAGTGGCATGTGACGGTGCCACATGGCAATTGGCAGACCCGAGTGTCATGCGGCAGTAAGAACAGCACATGGCACATGGCAATGTCATTGTCTTCACTATTTTGGAAGCAGTATGTGGCAAGTAAGAATTGTGATTTTTCATAGGTGATTATTTATTGAAAGGAATAATATAAAAAATATTATGTTGCATTATTTTAACCTTTTGCTTATACAAGTATTATTTTAGGAGAAATACTAATTTAAAAAACTTAAAATTTTTTGTGGTGTAAAAACTGAAAAAGATTAATTTTCAAATTGGTTTATCGGTAAGTTTTGTAGAAAAGTGTTTATATATTTAGTAGAAACTCCACTTAGTATTTTTACCTTTATGTTTTTGGTTGTCTAATTTTATTATGTTTTAATGGTATTATATACATATTTACTGTATTAATGGTATTATATACATATTTTTATGATGTTTTAATGGTATTATATACATATTTATTGTAAACCACTATTCGGTTTGCAATTTATCGGTTTAAAAGACTATTTTTTTTATATTTAGTACATCTAAGTTTGTTTTCTTTTAAGAAGTGCAGAAATTGGCCAGTGTGATAAATAATAAGTCATTATGTAGCTTATGCCAATAGTTGTCAACCTTTTTGAGATTATGGCACACCACCAAACTAAAATATATTGGTGTCATATATGCCATGATAAAATTAAAAACACTAAATGTTATATCAAGATCTTTGTGCTTGTTTGTTTTAAAGATCCATTTTTCATTTTTTATTTCATTAAGCTATGAACATCATGTGAAATCAAAAGAAACATTTGGAAATATTTTTGTTCATTTCTAAAAATCTGATGAGGACTAGGCTTTTTATTCTTGTGAAGTTCTAAAAAAGTTTTTATAATTGTTAAAAATGTAAATAAATTATATAAATAAAAAAGAAGTATATACAAAACTAAGGTATAAATGTCAAGTAGCTTAAAACCACTTATTTTATCTCTATATGTATCCTCTTGACTCGCAAAAAAGCAATGGGAGGTGCTAATACATAAAGTAAGCAGTTACTCTGACCTGCTTCTAGAGATGCCAAGATACTGCTGTTCACTTTTAATTTAATCAAAATATGACTCTAATTTATGAACTGCTTGCCAAGACTACCAAGCAGGGGAAAGTGCTGTAAAGTGTCTTTCCCAAGGACACTACAGAATGACACAAGAGGGTTTTGAATCAAGACCATGTTGATCATAAGCATGGTGCTTTAACCATTTGATTGCACTACTGACCACTTGCAAATTGTTACAGTATCATACTGCAGCACAGTGGCTGAGAAACACTGCTGTAAGTCTTTTCCAAAGCTTTTTTAAATACCAAAATGTTTTATGAAATTAATCAAACATTGCAAGGTAAATTTGGCTTAGGTTTCAAAAAAATTGTATTCATAATGGTCATTCATATGATCTTATAATGTTGTTGTTAGAAGATTTTGCAATTTTGTTAATTGTGAAAAGCTTTTATTACCAGGTGTGGGTTAAGGTACAATAAAGCCAACCTTCTTGGTTTTTTTATAAAATGTAAATAACCTCAGTTTCTACATTTTAAAAATAGATATAATTTTATAATGCATAAAAAGTTGCAGTCATCTTTAAAATTATTTGGATTAGATTAGTTTGAGTAAACATACAAATGACATGTAGATTTGCATTAATAAGAAATAATAAAACATGGCCAATAAAACTCAAAAATTTTATTTCAGGTTATAGTGTTTGAATATTGTTTAAGATTCCCATAATTTTACTTTTTACAAAGTATTTCTTTGTTTAAACTATTGAATTTTATAAATGTTTTATGTTTTTTTAAAGGTCCCAAAGGATTTAAACATTATGTCCGCATGTCCACATTCAATTTATTTATTTTGTGAATTAATTAATAAAGATGGTTATTTTACTGCCATTGAAGACAATTATAATGATATGAAATTGTGTGTGTATTGGTCATGTTTTTGTGTTTGTCTTGCAATTTGAGAATTTTTGACGTTCAACATTTACAAGGTTTGCTCGGAAAAATTTAAACACTTAAAACTGGAGTTAGAATTAGAACCTGGCCTGTGGACCAAATAAATGTTTTTAAAGCTAGGTAATGGTTAAAAATTACGTCGATAATTATGTACAAAAATGATTATTTACAGTGTTCAGTTAGCTAGCTATAAGTGTATTTTTTGTTTATTCAGAATGCCAAGACGACCCATGTAATTCCTTCCACTGTAGCAACTGCTTGGTATTACGTGCACAATGATCTTTGTCAAAAAACCGTGGTACGTGAATAGATCAAGTAGTTTACATTAATTTAGATTAAAGTGCCTCGCTATATATAGGCTCGGCGAATCGGAAAAGTCCCTTTTGTGACTGCTTTGCACGTTGACGGAAATCATTGGATTTCGCTGGTACGTAATGCATTTAATTAATTTATGTTAATAGCTGCTAAATGTCTGTAAAAACCGTTGCAATTGTCCAGGAAAAACAAACTGATCACTGCTATTTGTACGACCCTTATGGAAGAGAAGACAAATACAGAAAACGCGTTGAAGACGGATTGCGGTAGGATTTTAAGTTTATTCAGGTTGATGCGCAATGAAGATTGTACAGTATAAGTAAACCATGTTTTAGGTTGTTTGGGGAAACGTACAACTGCAATCTGCTGGGAAAAATAGATTCTGTGTACGTGCGCATTCATCCTAATCAGAAGGATGGAAGTAGCTGTGGATCATTGGTTTTAATTGTACGTCGTTAATTTTTGTATATGTAAGACTACTCTGTTGCTAGACTATGTAAAACTACTCAAAAAAGTGCTACTATCGTGCTTACAGCCTAGGTTCTTAAACTGAAGGCGTGAAAGATTCATAGGGGGCGCGAGCAACTGGCTACAAACTCAGTCTTACCCGAACCTGCCGACCAAGTTTTCAAAATTTGGGCAAAATCATTATTTTTCGGACAGTGACAAGAAAATATTTGGGAAAAACCAGAATTTTTCAGACTGCGAGATTAAAAATTTGGGGAAAATTAGAAATTTTCGGCTGCGACACAGACCAACTGCAATTATAGGTGAAGTCTTTTTTTTTAGAGAACAGTATAATTTTGGGACGGTAGTCGAGAAATCTAAGACTGAGTCAAACTGAGGACTTTTTTTTGTCTTTATCCTAAGAATTTTATGCTTTTTATAAGGTTCTGTTGCTATCATAAAAGGGGGCGCGGTCTCAAAAAGTTTAAGAACCTCTGTGCTAGAGTCAAGTATGCAAAAATAGTTGCTGCTATAGACGTACATACAGTAATTTTTGAATTGTTTGCTATCTAGATTCATCTGCGTTTCTTTTATGCGACGTTTGACATGGATTCACAAAAAAATATGTTGATTAATTCATCTAATTTACCTATTGTCATTCTTGATTGTATTTAAAATTTTTATTGTTTTGAAGGAAGCCCAAAACTTTTTTTTTGGATTTGGCGATACCAAAACGGATAGCGAAGCATGTCGTCAACACAGAATTGTCATTGGAAATATTTTGCTTCATGCAACATGTCATAACATATGTGTGTTAAAATTAGCTCACGTATAGAGTTAAGGGCTCGTTTCCACTACGGTCGTTGGTGGGAATATTTATTTTTTTTGCTTTTTTTAGCGCTTAAGCGCGAAGAGAAGTACAAAAATCAGTAAAACAAACCAAAAATATTCTCTCCAACACTTCAATTGGAAACGAGCACTAAATCAGTAAATAAGGTGCATGTAAAACCATAACACATGACTGACTGCAATGAGTGGCAGTTGCCATGTTATGTACAATGTGATAAAAAAAATCTTATCAAATAAAATAAAACGTTGTGGACTGCGTTTTCAAGCAATGTGCAAGGTTGATTGTAGTAGTATAACTTAAAGTTACTTGGTTTTTTGACAGAAATCAAAGTTTTGTCCATTTGTTAAACAATATTAAACTGTTTTGGTTATTGACATTTTTGTAAACGTAGCACTACCATTCGTTTTAAAATTAGTTTTTTTACTTTTCGAGCTTCTATGTAACATTGTAATGCAATATCTGGCTTTTTATTGTTTGATTTATATCAATCGGCCCCCAAAACGTCAGTAGATACACAGTTTTTGCAACTAAATTGTTTCATGTTAATTTGTTTGTTTTATTTTAGATGTCACTGCACTGGAATGGTACTGTGTTGTATGCAACAAAACTAAAAGTACTGGAAAGAAAATTAAATGGGTATGAAAATAAAGTTGTTCATTTTTATATTGTGTTTGCGTATAACTTTAAGCGCTACGAAATAATTTAAAGCTGTCCCATCAAACTTGCGGCCCGCGAAGTCTTCTGAGCAATTTTTTTAATCAGATGCTCGCTTATAAATCGAAATATTAATTAATTGGAAAAATTTTGTACCAAACAATTATGCTTTTATGTGGTAAAATGACAGAAAATTTCGTAAGATTTGGAAAGAAATACGTAGCATCATGCAACAAAAAATATTTTTGAAAAACTTTATGTGATTGGCCAGTAACATCACAGAAAAAATTGTCAAAGGTTTCCATTCAACGATATATTATTATCAATCTAATTTTAATCTGGTTTACATTTCCCCATTGATTGGAGGTGGCTGGATCCATTTTACTATATCCGTAACACTTTCTACACCTCTCCACGTATACCGATCTGCCGCATCTTTAAGCCAATCCTTTTCAGGTTTCCTTCAACTTGTTCTTTCCATTTCATCCTCGGTCAGCCCTGTTTGAGTTTTCCATCCACTTCATGTACCATTGCCTTCAGCCAAACATCTTCCTCAGGTTTTCTTAAAACATGACCACACCACCTCAAACCATTCACCTTGCCAGCTTATATGCTGCTTCCTTCCATCCCAACATGTCCATCAGCTCCTCTGTATTCCTCTTGTCCACCAACTTTACATCGTACATCGCTCTCACCATAGATCTTTCTGCTCTTCTCAAAATACTTCATTTTGTTTCAAACATCACGCTTCGCTTCCATATAACATAGCTGATTTTACATAGCTTTTATATACCTTTCCTTTCATCCGCAAAGAAAATTTTTTCCAAACGTATCTCCACATTCTCTGAATTTCTTTATTCCCCATCTTGTTCCTGCAATCACTGCGGCTTTACTTCCTTCACTAACAACGATATATGTTACATGTATTACTAACAGATATTTTTAGATCGAATGCGAAGGCTGCAAAAGGTGGGCACATCGCGATTGCTGCCAAGAATTTATCTCGAAAGCAAAGTTTTTTTGTAATATTTGTATGTAAAATGTATCTGTGTTATAAGCAGTCTTAAAATTTTTGTTACTTTTTTACTGAATAAATGTATATTCAAAGATTTGTAAGCGCATTTATTTTTGTGTAAACCAAACAATCAAAGTAGATAGTAATGATAGTGTTGTCAAACTTTACGCCGTGTAGGCGTAAACATAATTTCTAGTTTAGAATCAAACTGGCAATTCCAAAAAATATCTTCGGACAGCGACAAGCATCTAACTTATGTCCAGCAATACCAACCAAACAAATAAATTTGTTTGATTTAAGATTGTCGTTGTTTACCTTTCATAAGCAGTGAAACAAAATCCTGTTTGTTACTTTTCAATAGCAGTTTCGAAGATCAGTAGTTGCTTTTTGAGATTGTAATGCCAACGTAAAAATAAGGTTAACCGCTGATCGCCCATAATTACTCAATAAAAGCGTAATATTTGTTGTCCTACAAGAAACTATAGTGGGCTAATCAAAATGTGATAACTTTAAACAACAATGATAATAATTTCACAGATATCTGTCAGTTTTTGACTGGCACATAGCAGTAAAGGCACCGATTGCCATTAAGTGGTAGACTCGTCTAAGAAGTGAACCTCAATTTATAGTTAACAAGGCCAATAATAAGCCGTTTATCAGTTCAGGGCAACTTTAAAATTTTTACTGCACTTGGGACATTGCACAAAAAGCCATGGCACGCAGCATTTAAGAGTTGCCAGTGACAATGGAGACATTGCCATATGACAATAAAAACACTGCCATATGACAATAAAAACACTGCCATATGGCAGCAAAGTCACTGCCATTAGTGGTTGACTCGACCAAAAAGTGAAAACGGATTCATTTTTGGCAAAAATAATAGCATGTCGTTTGTCGTTGTGGTGACAACCTAATAAAAATAGTAACCGATAATTTACGTTGATGAACAACAATAGCAATTTCAAAGCAAGTTTTAAAAATTTGAAGGTGTTTGGCACTCTGACTGGCACACTACAGTAACAGTAAGAACTACAAGAACAGTAAGAAACTGCCAGTAATAGTGGAGCCACTGCCAACTGGCAGTTAGAAACTTTTGCTGCCGTCCACGATGATGGTATTGCCATATGGCATTCAAGGCATTGCCATATAGCACTCAAGCCACTGCCATATGGCAGTCAAGACACTGCCATATGGCAATCAAGCCATTGCCACATGGCAGTCAAGCCATTTCCATATGGCACTCAAGTCATTGCCATATGGCAGTCAAGCCATTGCCATATGGCACTCAAGTCACTGCCATATGGCAGTCAAGCCACTGCCATATGGCACTCAAGCCACTGCCATATGGCACTCAAGCCATTGCCATATGGCAGTCAAGCCACTACCATATGGCACTCAAGTCACTGCCATATGGCAGCCAAGCCACTGCCATATGGCAGTCAAGACATTGCCACCGTCATGTGGCACAAATTTGTCACAACCCCTGTTGAATTTTATGGTAATAATATGGTAGCTGCTTTGAAGTCCTGGTTACGTGACTTCCTTTCTTCCTGTTTGTGCCAACTCAAAATTTCCAAGATCTGGAGAAGAGCACTTGTGGTCATGATCCCAAAACCAGGAAAGCCCGTGGGAAACCCAAAGAGTTATCGACCGATATTTCTGCTCTGTGTCCCCTACAAGATCCTCAAGAGGCTTATCTATGCCCGCATTGAACCATTAATTGATCCACTGCTCCCTAAAGAGCAGGCTGGGTTCCAATGCGAGAAGTCAACCATAGATCAAGTTGTCCTGCTAACCCAGAATATCGACGATTCTTTCGAGGCTAAAAAGAAGGCTGGTGCCGTATTTATTGATCTGACAGCTGCTTATGACACTGTCTGGCACCGTGGCCTTATCTGCAAGCTGCTGAGACTACTTCTGGATAAGCACATGGTCAAAATGATCATGGAGCTTGTCCGAAATCAAAGTTTCACCCTTACCACCATTGACAGCAAGCAAAGCAGGCTACGCCGTCTTAAAAACGGCATTCCTCAGAAATCGGTCTTGGCTCCCCTCCTATTTAACATCTATATGTACGATCTTTCTATGATTTCCAGAAAGTTTGCTTATGCTGATGATCTAGCATTGTTGCATTCTTCTGGAAACTGGAAGGACTTGAAGGGGACCTTAAGCCAAGACATGTCCACACTGTCAGCGTATCTCCAGACTTGGAGGTTGAAGCTCAGTCACACTAAGACGGTGACGGCAGCCTTTCACTTAAATAACCGAGAGGCCAAATGTGAGCTAAAGGTCTACAACAATGGTAGACTTTTACAGTTCTGTCCAACCCCTACTTACCTTGGGGTAAAACTGGACAGATCACTCACGTTTTGTCACCATTTAATGGCATTGCGCAAAAAAGTATCCTTGCGCGTCACACTGCTGAGGTGACTCGTGGGCTCGGGATGGGGTGCTGGTGCTAAAACACTATGCATAGCCACCTTGTCTCTAGTCTACTCAGCAGCTGAGTACTGTGCGCCAGTCTGGTGTCGCAGTGCTCACACTCGCCTCATTGACAGTGTCTTGAACGACGCCTTGCACATAGTTACTGGATGCTTGTGTCCCACTCCAACGGACCACCTACCTGTACTCTCAGGCATCCAACCAGCTGAGCTTTGCCAAATGGGAGCGACACTCTCCTTGGCTTACATGTGGATCTCTGGACCTTGATCGTATCTTGCATGTTCTTTTAAGTGGGTCCTCAGATACTCACCAAGTGAGACTAAGATCCAGATGCCTGTTTGTGCCAGGTGTGCGGAATCTCTTGGACAACCTTGCCAGACTTGGCATCTGTGCCTCTGAATGGACAAATCACAAATAGAAAACGGAATACTTTTGTGCCCGAGACGGGTGCCAGGCCTGTTGGATGGGCTTACCCTGAGCAGCTTGGGTTAAGCTCAACCACCTGCAGACTGGTGTTGGGTGATTCCATTCGTCCATTGCACAAATAGGGTCTCGCTCCTTCACCGAATTGCAAGTGTGGCGCCTCAGAGCAAACCGCAGACCATGTACTAACAGTGTGCCCTATACATCAGGCACCACATGGAGCACGAGGTCTGACGGTTTTGGATGATGAAACTCGATGCTGGCTTAATGACATCACTGCCAGCATCTGATCCAGGTAGTGAGCAGTCTGGAGTAGTAAAAGGATAAACCCTCGGCCCCAGTCCTGTTTGTGTGTGGCCTGGAGTGGATGCCCTTAAAACGATGATGACGATGACCATATTAAATTGCTTTCATGTGTTTATTGGTTTAC
Organism: Diplosoma virens; assembly: GCA_963680785.1. Lineage (NCBI taxonomy): Eukaryota > Metazoa > Chordata > Ascidiacea > Aplousobranchia > Didemnidae > Diplosoma > Diplosoma virens. Next base: position 5,272,417 of record OY796890.1, on the reverse strand, counting down.
TATGTAGTGTACTGTCTGAATTTCAGATAAAAAATATTTTTGACTAAACAACATCTCTTCTTGACTAAACTATTTTCCTTGAAGTAATAAAGAAATCTGGCTAAAGTCAAAAACCCACATCAGATGAGGAAATGCTATATGGGAAAATAAAAATCATAGAGCTAGAAGTTGTGAACTTAGGTATATGAAGCATTTGAGAAGAAATACCTCTTTTCTTACGAGGTGTGTTTGAAAAGTATCGGGACTGTATGCTTTGCACAAACAACACTTGCAACAGTGATAAAAGCTTTGTTTTTTAAGATGGCGCAATGTCTTGTGGTTGTAAAAATGTAGTTTCAGCATTCTGTGACAACCATATGCTTTTTTACAGGCTTTTCTTGAAAGGTGCTTTACTGTAGTTCATTTTGGGATAATTTATTTAGTAAATATTTTTTTCTTTTTTTTCTTTTAACAAATAATGAGCATTGAACAAAGAATCAACTTGAAGTTTCTTGTTCGACTTGGAAAAACTCCAACTGAAACATTCAATTTGCTCCAAGAAGTTTACGGAGATGCTACGATGTCAAGAACTCGGATTTTTGAGTGGCACAAGAGGTTCAGAGAGGGAAGAGAGGATGTGGAAGATGATCCTAAGAGTGGAAGGCCAACAACAAGCAGAACAAACGAAAATGTTGAGCATGTGAGAGAAAAAGTGCGCAGTGACCACCGCCTTACTGTTAGAATGATAGCAGATGAGTTGAGCATGAATAGTGAGAGGGTGTGGAGGATCATTACAGAAGATCTGGGGATGAGGAAGGTTTGTGCGAAAATGGTACCAAGGTTGCTGAATGATGGGCAAAAGGAAAATCGTGTGCAAGTGTGTCAAGACATCCTGAAACAACTTGAAATTACACCAGATCTGCTGAGTAGAGTTGTTACCAGTGATGAGTTGTGGATCTTCGAGTACGATCCACTCACCAAATGGCAGAGCTTTGAATGGAAGAGTGCATCCTCACCAAGACCCAAGAAAGCAAGGCTGTTCAAGTCCAAAATTAAGGTGATGCTGATTGTTTTCTTTGATGTTCATGGAATTGTTCATCTAGAATTCTTGCCACAGGGCCAAACCATTAACCAGAATGTTTACAAAGACATCTTGCGACGTTTGATGCATTCGGTAAGGGAGAAAAGAAGAGAATTGTGGGAGACAAAGTCATGGCTGCTTCATCATGACAATGCTCCTGCTCACAATGCCTTAAGCATACAACAATTTCTTGCAGAAAATAACATTGCCGTGCTGGAGCAACCACCCTACTCGCCAGATCTGGCTCCCTGTGATTTTTTCTTGTTTCCTAAGCTCAAGGGAGTCATTAAAGGAACACGTTTTCAAGACTCAAAAGCCATAACAACAGCCGTAACGAAGGAACTATGAGCGATCCCAATGGAATCTTTCCAGAAGTGCATAGAAGCATGGTGGCAGAGATTAGAAAAGTGCATTTGAGCTCAAGGAGATTACTTTGAAGGGGACAAGTTGTAATTTTTACGTGGCATTTCAAATAAAATAATTATTTACACAGTCCCGTTACTTTTCAAACAACCCTCATAGAATATCAATTTCAGCATCTAACCAAGAATGTTCTATTGCCTTTGTATGTGCTGGTCTTATTCAATTTTTTACAAAATTTGTTTGGTTTAATTTGGTCAAGATTGTGTAATTGAAGAGGCATATCAGAACAATGCTTCTGTCTTCACAATTTTTAAAAACATTATCTGGCCCACATTTTCTTTGCATTTTAAAAATATTGCAAGGCAGGAAAGGCAATCTTCCCCTGATTTTGGTACCCATGATCAATTCATGATCGATATAAATCAACTATAAATGCTCAAGCCACAACTCATCATTGCCTCTTTGATAAGTTTTTAAAGCAATAATGTTGCATGGTGCTTTCTCATTTGGGCATTTTAACAAGCTGTTTCAGACTTTGAATTGCCTTCCAGAATACCCTCATTCATTTTGTATACATTTCAACAGTCAACAGCTTCTTTGAGCAAGATTATTGTGTCCTTAGTAAATTAAGCCATTTTCTAATATCTTTGCTATAGCATTATTGACTACCTAAAAAAATTTTTTTTATATGTATTCTTTTTATGTACTGTAAATTATCTTCCAGAAATAGCCTATATGGTCAGCCAGTGCTATTGTTGAGGGTCAGTAGATTATTTGTTTATCTAACATAACTGTCAGCTTACCTACCTTTCGGTAATAAAACTTACACAACCCCACCAAAATATTTTTTAGAAAATTCAGTGAGCTCTATCTGCTGTACCTGTTGCTACTACCTTTTAATTTCATGTTTATATCTTGTTTTTAGTCTTGTAGCATTGTAGCACTAGGCAGCTAAGTTATTGTCATACGAAAAACTATTATTGTCTTGCAAGACAAAAGGCTGCTGCAAATCAAGTCAGAAGCAAAAATATTCTTTTAAAATGCTAAAACCAAATATTTTACCATCTGAAATAGGGGTCAATTTGACTTGGTTGTGCATGAACAGGGTAGTTATGTAAAACTCTATTTTTCTCAGATCAAAGCAAGATTTATAAGATAAAAAAAATTATTGAAAACTGTAAAAAGCAGTTCAAGATGTCAGGAAACTAGAACAGTAAAATATTTTTTGTAAAAAGATATGAAAGAAAATTAAGTTTGCAGAGTCATTTTGTGCATCCTAAGGTTAAGTAGGTTAGGTGTGAAAAGGGGTAATGTAGTTTTTCACCTGGGTTAGATAAATGCTCAAATTGGGGTGTATTTTTTAAAAGTTGAAACAAGAAGACATTTTTACCCAATGATTTCATTTCTAATAATCTTTTATAAAGTTATAACATTGTACAAAGTTGGAAATGCATGATCTTATTGGTTAGAATTTATAAACTATTTAGCTAAAATTTTCTATTTCTCATCTAAAAAATTGGTTGCTTTAGTTATTACAAGTCATGCTGTCTTTGGTCCAAAATTATTTAAAAAAGGTGATTCTTACAGTTATTAAAAGAAAATAAGATAAATTGAAAGTGTTTTGTCACTTGCTATGCAACTGTGGTGATGTTATGCTAATAGCAATTACCAGTATGTTTTTTGGAAGTAGAGAGCATATACTCAGTCTCTCACAAGGTTTTATATTTTGATTTTCTACCAAAGTGGTTTGTCAGGTTTAGAGTTTGGCAAGTAAAAAAAATGTTATGTAGAACCCAAGAACCTATTTATTGATTGCAAAACAATTAATTGAACCCTATGAAGTGTTTATGAATTGAAAGGTTTAGCATTAAAACCAACAGGGCTTTGCAAAGTGTTTGCAATCAACTTTATTTTTTATTAATTGAAAGCTAGATTGAACTCAATTGTTTGGTTACCTCTGGTAAGGAGGCACTGTAGCATATTCTAAAAAAGCTTGAAATGAACTATTTAAACGCAATCTTGTTTTTAGGTGTTGCATGCAATTGTTGATAAATGCTTTGAACTTGGAAAAATTTTTTCGATACAGCAGAAGGTTATGGTTTTCACAATTCTGAAAAAGTCCTTGGGGAAGCTTTATTTTGCAGAAAAAGAGATACTGTAATAGCTTCTAAATATGGTGGTTGTTTGGTAATTAGAATGCTTTCTTGTTTTTATAAAAAGTTTTGATTCAAATAATTACTTTGTTTTTATTCAATTGAGTTTTTATTTATGTTAGTTGTTAAACTGACAAATTTGGCAATTCAATTCAGAATACGAGGTATTATAGAAAATTCTAGACATAAATCTATTTGCATTTCTAGCCCAATGAATGCAAATATAGGGCTCAAGACATTGAAAATTCACTCAGTGAAAGTTTAAAAGCCCTCCAAACAGATTTCATTGATCTATATCAGGTTAGTTCAATATTGTCAAATATCTCAACTATTTCTAATGTACAGAATCCCAAGATTCATGTGCCAACAACTGTACACAACATGAAGGAGACTGTTGCTGAACTAAAGCGACAACAATCACTTGGGAGAATTAGATATTATGCTGTCTCCAACTTCGGTTCTGCAAACATGAATGAATTCACCAGTGCGGTGCAATGCAGTGCAGGTGGCATTTCTGTGACCAACCAAGTGATTTGTTTTGATTGAATTTTAGCATTTGTAGATTGAATTTTTTTGTGCAAGTTTAATTAGTTTAGTTGAAAAAAACAAAAAAATTACTGCTGTACTAAAATTTCTTTTTGGCTTTTCCTGTTAGCAGATCATGTTATTTTTCGATCTGCATACTGACTTGGCATCAACACTTTACATTATAGATACCTTTCCTGATGAATACCAATGGTGTTTACTACTTGAGTTTTGAACTCAGGGCTTTCGTTTATATGTCAAATTTCTTCTATGAAATTATGAAATTTTCGTACACCAAATGCTGTGTTTTTTGTTTATTGAAAAGATAAATACACTTGTGCATTTTGTCGTCTCAATTTTTCTTAAGTAAATATTTTAATTTTTTTTTTGCTTATCATGTTATCAATGCAACTACTGCTCTTTTTTTGCAAATAGTTGGTGATTCCTGACAATACACTGTTGCACCTTAGGTAGGAGTCGCATCTTAAAGATAAATTGTTGCACCAAAAAAACTTTGCTGACATCTTGCACACCTCTGACCAGTTGCTTTATGGTACATAGCAAGACAGACAGCAGAGCAAGACAGCACAAGCAAAGGCTGTGCACGATATTGTACTATGCACATCATGCTCAATGTCCGATTTTGGTTTGGCATGGTAATAAAAGCAATAATTAATTGTGACGTAAATCAGATGAAAAATTGATTTACAAAAAACATGGTTTGGACATGTAATTAGGTGATGGCATGATAGGAATTTGTGAGATAAAATGGTGATGATTTTGTGAAATTGCCGAAAGCAGAATATTGCAGAATATTTTGAAACTGTGTCTATAGATTTTTTAACTTTTCAGATTCTTAAATTCTTCTTTAACTTTTGTATCCACCAAAGGTATACACTCCCCGCCCGTCTTCCACAAGTTTTCACCCCCGCCAAAGGTATACACTCTCCACATCTTTCCTGGGGTTTTCCACTCCCAAGGATATACATTCTCATTTTAAGGATCTTTGATTTCTTGTTCAAGAAAAGTTCAGTAAAATCTGCCAATTCAAGCTTTTATAAAAATAAAGCAATCTTCGTTACCAAAATGCGTGACTAAAATGTGTCTCCTTATGTATACTTGCTACAAATTTTTCATTGCTGATCCATGAATCTATTGTTGTTCAAGTGTAGTGAGACTTTTTAAGGCATTTTATTACAACGCAGAAGAGCCTGTTTTGAATTAGAATTTTTCAATTTTTTTAGACAGGTGAAGTTGTGAAAACTTTGTGTTGTTTCTTTACACAGCGTGAATGCATTTCAATTACTCGGATTTGAATTTTTATATCAACTTTATTAATTATTTTCGTTCAGCTTCCGTACAACCTGCTGTAGCGAAGCATCGAATATGAGATAATTGACGTCTGTGATCGTTATAACGTTGACATTCTTGCGTACTCTCCCTTGCAACAGGGCCTACTCACTGGAAAGTTTCCAACTTCAGAAAGCGTTCCAGAAGGAAGGCAGCGAACTAAGCATTTCCGCGCTGACAGGTGAAGTCTGTTGATTACTTTATATTTTGATTTATTCTTTGAAATGACTGGCGCTTTTCGCGAAAGCGAGTTGATTGTTATGACGTAGGTTGTTTCATTTTAAAATAGTTATGTGCTACTTTGTAGTAAGTATTGTTTTTTTGACGAGTTGTCTCTGCAAACGCATTTAATCCGATCTCGATCGTCGTAGAACTTATTTTTTTAAATATAATTACAGAACTTAAGTTTGTTGCGTTTAATTAAAAAAAAAGATGTTTAGTCATCACCAATGAATACTTTATATGCTCTTAAGTAAACATTAATTTTTCCAAAGTGACTCTGGCGATCCTTCCAAAGCGAAAGTTTGTTTAACCTTGCTCTTGAGCGCTCAAGTTTTCTTTTCAGCACTCCTCGTTCTCGTCATGGTGAAGAGGGGGCAGAAAAAGAAACCTTCAAGGCCAATGCTGCAATAAAAGAAGTCTGTGATCGCCATGAAAACATGAGTATGACTACTGCTGCCATCTCGTGGCTACTTGCTAGACCCCGCGTAGCTTCCGTGATTATTGGAGCCAGTCGACCGGAACAGATGGAAACCAATTGCAAGCTGGCCTCTTTAGAAAAGGTGCTTGTTTGCTTTTAACAATCTTAATTGCACATAGATACGTGTACACAACGCTTTGAACCTTTTGTCGTCGTTTTATATTAAGAGAGAGTAAAACCCTTGTTTAGTCATAAATGTGGATTTAAAGATTCAAGCATTCTTTGTCATAAAGAATTTGTCATAAATGTTAGATTTTATCCTAATTGTTGACTTTCTTTTATTTTGCCGTTAATCAGCGAGGGATCAAAACGTCTTGTCGCAATATTGATCAGAGCCAACGTATCACCACTCTTGCCAAGTTACCTACACGTAGTAAACCCTGATACTTATATGCCACAATGCCCACTATGCCACATACACATGACACCAATCATCTCTTTAACTGTACCAACACCATGTCACTAGTCAGTGGAAAAAGCCTTTGTAAGCAGCAGGGGCAATTCTGGAGTGGGAATCCAAATTGGTTTCTTTGAAGGGGTGAGAAATGGCTCCTCAAAGATATCCTTGGAGGAGGGGCAACAACAACATTGACGAGTTGCCGACTTCCACCAAGCCCAAAGTCCTAATTATTGTACTGGACATAAAAATTTTTTATAGCGATTTATTTGGGGTTAATGGTCAGGTTTAAAAATTTAAAGTTTCAATAAAAATTTTAGTTATGAAAATTTGGAATTGTGCAAACATAACAATCGTTGTTTATTGTTATAATGTTGAGGCTGCGGACTGTGTTTAAAAAAAAGAAAGTTTTAAGTACAATCTCATTGTAATTTATTGTGTTTTTGCTTGTTACGGTATCGGAACTTTAAAACTTTTGAAAAATCCAGCTAAATACCACCCAATTTCACATTGGGTCGTATTTAGCGGGGTTTTTGAAAATTTTTCCTGTCTATGTATTCTACAATGGATCTACCTCTCATTACAAATTTGGACCTGGTTTAGTTTACGACAGTTTTCGATTATTTTAAAACTTTATTTGCAATGCCGTTTATACGGTAAAAAACAGTTATATTATATGTTTGATTGTTTGATTCTGTAGGCTAGAAATTTTGACTGTAATCCAATTTTTTGCTTTACGATAGCAATAATCTAGTATTATTTTGTCAGGATATGTTATCGAAATTGGATGCTGCCACACAAGAATTAAAGGAAAAATTTGGTGATATTCCAGATATGTGGGCTAAAGGAAGTCGAATAGCCTAAAGCTTTGATTTAATCATTCCTCTAGAACACTGTTCAGATGTGATATACAATGCTTCTGAAAATTTCTACCTTTATAACCTTCGTTTATTAATTCACATTTTTCTTAATTTATTACTTTAATGGTAGCTATAAGTCTTTTATTTTTAATTATGCTTTCAAATCATATTATTGTTGCAGTATAATATAAACGCGTAAAAATCATCTTTGCCATAAATTTGTGAATGAATATCGTTGATCAATGTCTCAATGTTTTCATTATTTCTGTTTGTCTTTATTAAGTCCTCAAAAATGTTTATGCAATCACTTTTGTGTTGTTGCTGTTTTAGATTATTTCATATTTTAATTGTGTGATTGATTTAATCAAATAGCAATGCATCGTTACGTCAAGTGTCAAATCAGCATCCTGCTTTATCGTGGTGGAGCGATAAAACCTCTATTTGCAATACATGTTGAACACGTAAAATTAGTTGAGTCAATCAACAAAGTGTCAGCTGGCCCATTTTGCCCGGGTTGGACAAGCTGAACACTAAGGGGCGTAGTAATATAATGAAAAATGTGCATTTATAGTGTAAAAGTGCAAAATTTACCAGGTATCTTTTGAGCCAGCGGCCCTCGGCTTTTTTGGCCCATGGAACATCTTTAAAAAAATATATATTTTTTGGGCGGTTTTACCATGCTGCAGCGTCATAAATTTTACTCGTCAAAACTATATTGCGCATAGGTCAATGATGTACAGTATATTTCCCATAAGTCAATGCATAGGCGTACAAGCCTAAAAAAATTTGGGGGGCAATGAAGTTTTGTCCAAATTTTGTGACATTTGCCCAAATCATAATTTTCTAGTAGTTTACGAATAGGACAAAAATTGTCTGAGACTCTCGGACGAAGACCGAATTTCGTCCTAAAAACATGGTGTTCTCTAAAAAAAGGGGTTTTCACTTGGAATCAGCCTCATGTTTCTCAATTTTCGTCCCCAAATCAAGGTGTTCTCTCCTAAATTTGGTAACTAATTTTTGCAATTGATCATAGTCGCTGCCCTAAAATTCCTGTCTGGCCAAATTTTTCATGTCCCTGCCCGAAAAATTATAATTTTCCCAAATTTTGGAAACTTGGGGAGCAATTGCCCTCCTTGCCCCCCCCGTCAAGTATGAATATGGGTCAATAAACTCGCGGCAAGTTTAATTTTATCGGAGGTTTATGGAACTCCTTGTGGAACACAAGAAATTTTTCACCACGTTCAGTATCTCCACTTTGGGCTTAGCGCTATACTTAGCGAAGTTGTATAAGCTCTCTGTTAACATTGTAAAACGTCTATTAATGTTTTTTTATGCTTAAGCTAGAGATAACATTTGACTAAAAAAATTTCCGCAAAGTCCAGCTACTTTTGGTCATGTGGCAGGGCCGGTGTGAATTTAACCAAAACCTTTAAAAAAAAAATTAAAGTCAGAAAACTAGTTGAAGATCAAAAAAATTTTTATTTGTTAAAGTACGATGTCAAAGGTGAGCAAATTGCGGCTGGCCAACCTTTGGTTTGCGGCTCTTCTAACGAAACAATAATAACGAAATTGAACAATGTACAATTGTTATTCATAGTTGAATTTGGGTGAAACGACGATTTCCAATTAGGTGCTAAGTCGGTTTAAAGCGTGGAAATAAAGCATTTTTTGTTTGTCGTTGAGGACCATTTACACTACCGCAAAAATTTAAGCAAAACGAGCGCTATTTTTCTTTCATTTATTTCTCACCGGCCGAGACATGCTGATAACTTTAGAACAGAGTTTCCCAAAGTTTTAGTTCATCGGTACCCTTTGGACACTGTAGCAGGTTTGCATGTACCCCCAATTGTTTGAAGAGGGTAACAGTACTTTCAGTTGTGAATTTTTTAAATTGTGTGGAGTAGATAAGGGCGATACTCGGCAATCCTTTATTTATCTTTCTCACTCGCAAGACATCGCTGAAGTCGTTATTAGGCCTTATCTGCACTAGGCTCAGTTTCTCACCGTAAAAGTTTTTATTATAGTTCTACGCCCTGCTCTGGCTTAGAAATATAATAAATAAACACTTATTACACTAAGAAACTACGCCTAGTGTAAACAAGGCCTTAAACTTACACCAATCATTGTCGGCGTGGTCGAGGGATTAAAGCTCCGTGATTGTGATCGACATGGATTCAATTCAAAGCCTACTTGCGCCAATCTGTTGTGTTTATTTATTATTTTATTTATTTATTTCTATATTTATCCTCCTGACTCGCAGGAAAGCGACGGAGGCGCTAATACATAGGGTAAGCAATTACTCCAACCTGTTTCCGGAGATGCCAAGATATTGTTCTCCGCTTGTAATTTAATGGAGATATTACCTTAATTTAAAAGTGCTTGCCAAGACTATCAAGCAGGGAGAAGTGCCGTAAAATGTCTTTCCCAAGGACACAACAAAATGGCGCAAGTGGATTTTGAACCGAAACCATGTTGATCATAAAGCACGGCGCTCTAACCACTCGACCACGCCGACGATCTCTGTGTCTTTGGGAAAGACACTTACGGTAACAAAAATTTTCCCTGCTTGGCGGTCATGGCAAGCAGTTCTAAATTTCAGTAATACCTGTAATAAAAATTAAAAAAATAAAATATTTTAAGCGGATAGCATTATCTTGGCATCCCCGAAAGCAGGTCGGGGTAATTGGTTGCTCTATGCATCAGCGCCTCCGTTGCTTTCCTGCGGGTCAGGAGGATGAATATAGAAATGAAATATAAATAAATAATCGTCATGCTGCACAAAATTCTTTAATTGTTTTTGTAGTTTAAATTTAACTGTTGTTTTTTTGCCGGCCATATACAATACATTTGAAATGGTCATTTTGACTCATGGCAGAATTTCTTTGTCTGCCTCACCTCTTTTGGGTCTTGACCTCTTTAGTTTCAGAGTTTGCTTTTTCTCCCATCCATGATTGTGCAACATTGTTAAATAGTATTATTACTATCTTTTGCGCTTACAAACAAAATGTAGGCTATAACTTTTTATTCAATTTAGTCTTTCAACAACTCAAAGTTTTCAACATTTTGTTATTTTTTCATGTGGCCGAGCAGAAATAAAAGAAAACTGAATTGAACTGAACTGAACTGATTTTTTAAAATTTATCTTTAACTGTTTCCTTTTTCTTTCTTTTTTTAATTAACTTATCTACTTCGTTTTAAAGGCACTTCGATGGCGCACAATTGATGTTGTGCGTTTAATAACATAGGCTACATCGTTTAGCCGCTGTTTTCTATTTCGCAATCACTTTGCCAATGACAACTTCGAAGCGTAAAGCCTTGATTGCAAATAAAAATGAATTGAATTGAAAAAATCAGGAATTTGAGAGCAGCGACAAAAAATTTTTTGGGCAAAGCCAATTTTTTGTGCATTGAAAGTGAACACTAAACACAGAAAAAAATTTAACTCTCTCCGCGCCCAACTCAACAAATTTGTCACGTTTCAAATATTTGTAATTTTTTTCCTCAAAAAATTTTTTCTTGATTGACCTTATCCACAGATTTCATACAACTCATATTTCCCAGAAAAACTTCAATCAGGGTTAAGTCTAATTCGAAAAAAAACTGATTGGAGTGCGAGTAAAAAGAACCAAAACTAGTTGCTCTAAGAGATAAAAAGACAGAAAACGCCGCGAAAATGGTTCTTGCGGGTCCAAAGTGGGCCCAAAATTTTTGGAATTTTTTTTAATGTGTTAAGATGCTCAAGAAAAACTTAATTTCTTTTGAACCAACTACTTTCTGTCAAAAACTAACCCGGTATCTCGCTAAAATTAACTCTCACTCCAATTGGTTTTGCTCCGAATTAGACTCGACCTTCAATCAGTGGGATTTTTTAACCAAGTTTCCTTTTAACTTTTTCTTATTTTTTTACTTCGCAAAAAAGAAATTTTGTATCGTGTTTGATCAGAGTTGAAAAGTAATAAGAAATCTAATAATTTTTTTTTTAGTAGTTGACATTGAAGTACTACACCCTAAAAAATACCAAAATTTTCAATAAAATTCAACATTTTAATCACTTTAGTTGCTTAATTGACCACCGTTACAAATTTGTAACGTTTAAAAAAATGGGGGGTTAAATTTTCAAGTTTTGTTTCAGTTGCATTTCTAATCCGATTTATTTTATTTTTTTTATTTTTTTTATCTCTATATTTATTCTCTTGACGCGCAGGAAAGCGATGGAGGCGCTAATACATAGGGTAGGCAATTACCCCAACCTGCTTCCGGAGATGCCAAGATATTGCTGTCCGCTTGTAATTTAGTAGAAATATGAATGTAATTTAGAACTGCTTGCCAAGACCACCAAGCAGGGGAAAAGCGCCGTAAAGTGTCTTTCCCAGGGATACAACAGGATGGCACGAGTGGGTTTCGAACCGAGACCATGTTGATCATGAGCACAGCGCCTTAACCACTCGACCACGCTGCCGACAATAAATGCAAAAGCACACTAAATAAACTTTTTTTATGCAAAACCTAAAAGCGGACAATAGAGAGTTCAGATTTAAGGAGAAGACCTTTTATTAGAGATCACTATGTTTTTGGAACGAAAATCGAGAAATCAAAAAGAGATTCAAAGTAAAGATCTTTTCTATGCTGGACCATGTAGAATAAAATAAAAAAATATATTTTTAACAAAAGTAGTTGTTTTTTTAACTGAGGGAGTTTTTTGAGTCTTTGTTTGATATGATGCACGCTTGAAACAAACTGAACAGCCTTCATTTTCATGTACAGTTTGCTGTGTTATCTGTAGAAAAAACAGTTTAAACTTTTTTTACTGAAGTTGCCAGTTTTTAGTCATGACAAGTTTATTTAAATTGGCTTAAAGGGGTACCTCAAAATTACCATTGTAGTCAGTGTATAAGCAGTATTAGCAGTGTAGGCAGTGTAGGCAGTGTTGGCATCGTGGGCACTGCAGGCAGTGTTAAACAGCATAAAAAGTTTTCAGAAATGACATTTTTAAAAAATGTACTCTGCATTTGCAAGCTATTAAAAAAATTATTAATTAAAAAACTAGGATATCACATCAACTTTATCTTTGGTTAATTTATTAGCAATATTATAAATGCGCAATTAAAAAATTAAAATGAAAAAATATCTGCCTACACTGCCTGAATTACTAAGACTATCTGGACTGCCTACTTTGCCTGTACTGCCTACAGTGCCTACACTACAATGTCTATTGTGCCAAGCAGGGTTGTAGAGTTGGAGAAATTTTTTCAACTCCGATCCCACTTATTCAAAAATTTCCGACTCCAACTCGGATAGCAGTTATTTCAAGCTTTACGACTCCGATTCCGACTCTGACTCCAGCTTTTAAAATTTTTTGTCTCCGATTTTAGAACGTCTAAAAAAACGACTCCAACTTCAGTGTGTCCGAAGAAAGGACTCAAATGCCAAAATCTAAAAAACGACTCCGTTTTCAACTCGTTTCTAAAGTGCTCGACTCCGGCTCCGAATCCCACTCTACAATCTTGTAGCCAGTACTGCCAACACTACCAACTCTGGTAATTTAGAGTAACCGCAACCTACTCTGCCTATACACTGCTTACACTACTTACGCTTTTTGCCTTTACTGCCTATACACTGCTTATGCACTGCCTATACACTGCCTATGCACTATCTATACACTGCCTTTCCACTGCCTGCATTGCTTACACTGCTTAAACGCTGCCAACACTGGGAATACAATGCCTACACTGTCTCACAGCCATTACACAGCGTACACTGCCTATACACTGCCTATACACTGTCTATACACTGTGTATGCACTGCCTACACACTTCCTGCACTGTCTATACACTGCCTACACTGCTCATGCACTGCTTACACTGCCAACACTGGTAATTTAGAATAACCGGGTTTAAAACTACCTTCCGCCTGCGAGTGATTATATGTTTTTATAACTCACACTAAATTTACACGCTGAAGTGAAAAACTCAAACCAACTTACCGTTAATAAATAAATTCTGTAACTGTATAACAGTATAAAGGTTTAATCACACAGATTGGCTTTGAAAAAAAAATTACTGGAAAAACTTATTATAATCTAAATACTTACAGCAAAAACAATAGGATAGACAAAAAATAAAAACTTAAAAGAAAAATAAGCTAAAACAGTTAAAAACACGTCATTTTTAAACAATGACCAAAAAAAAGTTTTTTTCTAAATAAAAAAATGTGCTACTCCAATGGACAAGGCCTTTTTTTTGGTTCTCTGTTTAAGGTGAAGTGTTTTCAATCTTTTTAAAGGTGATAAAAGCATTGAAGGTGATAAAAGCCCAATGCGACTTCAAAGGCAACATCCAGATCATTACGGCCCGTCCAGTTTGATGAAAATTCACATAATTTAATTCTTTTGCACCTATTCTTGTTTGCTATTTGTATGTTTTACGTATATAAATTTTTTGTCCAGCCATATGCTTTTGAAATAGTCCTTTTGACCCGTGGCAGGATTTCTTTTGGTGGGTTTCTTTGCCTGCCTGACCCTTTTTGGTCCAGACCCTTTTGGTCTTTGAGTTTGTTGTTTCTCCCACCCATGATTATACAACATTCTCTGAATAGGCTCGGATGGAATAGGCTCTAAATGGCTCGAATGTGTGTATTAATTTTCTTCTTTTCGCTTTCCTTTTCTTATTAACATCACATCGCTTTGTTCAAAGGTATGGCGACCATGCACAACTGACATTGTGCATGTAATAACGTACTTCATTTAGTCGCTGCTTCCTTATTCACAATCTTTATTTCTACATGCACTTTGATTAATTTCAAGTTGATTGTGAGTAAAAATGAAAATAAATAAAAAAAAAAAAAAATTTTTTTCCTCACAGTTTTTCTGAGATTGATGAAGACAAGGTTAGTAAAAACAAAAGTCTTAAAAATTGATTTTTGTAGTTTGAGGTAGTTTTTGATAACTAGAGCCTGCAAGTCTATGTGATTTTATCAAGTGGCCCATAGAAGTGATAAGCTTGGACCACCCTGGTGTAAACTAATCTTTCATATGGTACCACAAAACTGATCAAGATCTTAAAAATATTCAATTTAACTTTCTGCTACTGTGGTTACTGCTATAATTTTTATTATCATAAATTGATGCTACTTTTACAATTTGCACTGAGGTATGTGTTAACTTATTTATAAAAATTGAGATAAATTTTTTTTTCTATTGAATAAATTTTTATGCTAATTTTTTTCCCATTAGCTAGTCTAAATCAATTTTTATGAATTATTTACAATCTAAAATTAAAATTTGTTTTATTGATCAAAATTGTTTGTCTTCATCTTGAGATAAAATTAGCCTCTTACCATATACAGTAGAATTCCAATTATATAGACTACAAATTTTGTAGAATACCTGTTATATAGACGACAAATTATGTAGAATACCTATTATATAGACTTTTTGAAAATAAATTTACTGTATTTTGAACATGCCATGCAAAATATTGCTTTGACTACAGATGAAACTGATGAATAAATACTATTTACTTTAAGACTAATAGTTTATATGTAAGAAATATATATTTTCAAATATTTCTTTGAGAGCAGCCGGTACATTTTTTATAGACAATACACGTTATATAGACTTGCCCGAGTCTATATAATTGGAATTCTACTGTATATTTAATTGTAAAAATTTATGTTTGACGTTTGAAGGGATGAAAAAAAACATTTAAATATTATTTATTATTGTAAAGTATTTACAACAGTACAATGAATTTTTTGTGGAGCTTAGCAAAGTATGGAGCAAGAAGCAGTCTTTTAAGGTGTGCTATATTATTTTTGTTAATTTTTATTAAGTTTCAAAATCTTGCTAATTTTTATAATTTCTTTATTTACCATGTGTTTGTCAGTGTAAGAATTTAAATCTAGCTTGTCCCTTGTTATTTGTAAATTGTTTAAAGTGTTATTGATATAAAATATGTAGTGGTACTACTTTATTTGGTCATCAAATATTTGTAGTGACTTAAAATTTAAAGCTGTATGTAGGTGGTTGAAATAGTTTTAAAAAATAAAAAGATTAAAAAAACAAACTTAGACTTAAATCACATTTATTTTTAAAATTTCTATAAAATGCAATGTTTGTATTATTCTAAATATAAATTTTAAAAAAGTAACATAGTTGCCATTGCAATATGCATTAATTAAAAACTTGATTTAATGCTGATTTTATGAAGATTATATCTCCCTTGTGCTGGTCAGCTAGGGTGACTGAATACCCTGTAAAGTTAAAGCAAAATCTTTTTTGAATAATTCAAGCAAAACCGTAGCATAAAAAATGTGTTGCATCTTCAATAAGTCAAATAAACTCTGAAAAAAAATGTCTCTTAAAAAAGGAACTGTAAGCAATTTTTGTTTGTGACACAACCCAGAATCCCCCTGTGGTTAACATCGTTTTTGAAGTGTTTCTTTTTTTTATTGATTTCTTGTTTTTTGTGTTATTATTGAAGTTTACATTTTTTACAAAATAAAAAAATTCAATTTCTTATTAGGGGAGAAAACTTTCATAAAAGTTGTCAATCACTATTTCCAAGTGGCGTAAAGCCAACTCGACCACCAAGTAGTTTTGGTTTATTTGTACAGGAAAGAAAGAATACTTACTTACCAGGTGAACCAGCTTATATTGTCAAGTTTTTGTAATTTATTAATAATGCTCAATTTTCACTGTGTTCAAAATAGATGCTCTGATTTTTATCACAAACAAGGTTAAGAATAAGCCTTTCAATGTTTGTATATGATTAATTTAATGTTGCTATTATTACATGATACATTAGCATTTTACAATAACAACTATGCTATTATTTGGGTGCTTATTAATTGTACTTCATCATAAAAGCAAACTAGACTTATCTGTTATAACGTTATTTGAAGCAGTAGTTTGCCATATACATAAATACAAACTACTGCTTGTAGCATAAATTTCTGGAAGCTGATGGTCACCACTTTGAGCACTTTTTGTAATTGAAGAAGCTGAAATTAACTTTTATTAATTTTATGATGTATAAATAAATTTAGTTCTAACATATTTATGCATATTTTTCTTTTCTTAAATGTGTATACATTGTATTGGCAGACTCTGTATATTAATAAATAAAAGATGATCTAAAAAAGTTTATTTTGTATTAAAATTTTTAATTGTTTTTTATTTTGATGTCACTTGATTCTATGTTCAAAATAAATTTTCATTTTTAGAAATGAAAACTGAACGTGGTGGTTTTTTACGTGTTGTTGCAAACGAGTGGAGAAGCTTGGACTTCCCTTCAAAAGAAGTATGATTTTTTACTGTCTGATGAACTTCTGTAGTTAATAAAATCAATTTTAAAGCAGTTTTGCTGTTTTGCAAAAGGTAATCTAACAAAATTTTTTTTTCAATGTTTCAATATCCCCAAAATGATCTAGTCACCAGCTTAACCAAGTAGATAAAAGCACTGTATTGATGGCAAAGCAATTAACAGTCTTGGTTCAACTCTTACTCTATTTGTTTTATTGTGCCCAATAAAATGATTCTTTATGGCGCTTTTCCCTGCTTGGCAGTGTTTGCATGCAAGTCTGTGAAGTCGTAGCACTTGACATTGCCTAATTGTGGCCACAAGCTTCAGCTTCATCACTACATATAAAACTTAAAGCTATAGAAAAACATGCAACTGAAAAAAACTGTGTATATATTTTAAAAGTATGCTGTGGTAATTGCCTGATAGTTGCCCTAATTTAATGCCTTCACTTTCACTTCAAGTTTGTAGGATAAATAAAGTTGATAAAGGCGATGTTCAATATTTTTGAACAATCACAAAAATGCACGCACAGGAGTAGTTTCACCTCTGGTCATCAAAACAAAAATACAAAGAATCATTCAAGTTTGACCGATATCGAATTGGTACTCTACTGTTTATGATTGCTGTTTTAATGATGGCTTTTTTGTATGGAGTGAACAGAGCAGCCACACCAGTTCCCATCTAAACGTACTCCCCCCACTAAACAAAAGTTCTTCTTTATGGTAGAAACATAACAGCTTAAAAAAGTTTTTCAAAGTGGAAACTTTTTATGGTTTTCAGTCCAAAGAATTCTCTTTAATTTTTAAATTAGTATACTTTTTTATCGCCAAGTGAATTTTGAAAAGTCACCTTTTTTTTACTTTCTTGCTCTCTGCCCCCTGCTCCTCCTTTTCTAAAGCCATCACTGTTTACGATTGGTTGTATTTATTAAGAAAAGTTATTGCAATTAAGGTACTTTATGTGTAAAGTTGTATAATTTGCAGAAGTATGCTCTTAAAGCACAAGAAGCAATGGCTGCCTACAAAGCGTCAATGCAGTCGCTTACAGATGCCGAAAAGCAGGAAATTTTGGCGGATAAAAAACAACGACAGTTATCGAAAGCAAAAAAAAAAGAAATAAAAGTAAAATTGCGTGATGAGTTTTTAGTAGCTGGCGTTTGTATCGACATGCTTACCAGAGTAACTTTGGGTATGCTCCAGCGTCTGATACGTTTTCGGCAAAAGTTGTAAGAGAAAAAGTTTTTCTTATTCTTTTTCATATGATTGGTCTTAAATAAGAACCGAATTCGTGATTGGCCTTAAATTTTCGCTATCATACGATATCACTGATGCCGTATCTGAAAAAAGTTGTATTGAAACTAGTTTGTTTTCTTTTAAAAAAGATAAAAAAAAAAACGATTTTTATGATTTCTGCATCAACTTAAGTCTCCCTTGGCGGAGTCAATGCAGTTTTAAAGAGTTGCTCATTCAGGAGAAAAAATCCTCCGGATGTCCGAAACGATCCGCATCCGCGTACGGGTTCTTTGTCAAGCACGTGTTCGCCACAAGGCAAATAAGCTCGGACGTAACTTCACGGGGGGTCATGAGCAGTGTCAAGTCGAGATGGGATCGTTTGCCCTTTGAAGAAAAAGAGGTGCTTTTCTTTGAATGATTCAACTCGTTGCAGTGGCTACGTGGTGGCCAAGTTTGCTGAGTTTGAGAAACTTGTTTTATCGGCAGAGGTTTGCGGAGATGGCGGCGCGCGACAAGGAGAGGTACTTGACCGAGATGCAGGTCTTCGCGAAGAGGATGCGGGAAGAAGGGAAAGAGAATATGATTCCAGTAACTTATCGGAAGATGTGGTTGCCGGAAGAGCCGAGAAGCTGGGAGGATTTAAACGATGCTTGGCCGAAAAATTAAGCGGCAGCTCTTCCGGTTCATTGTAAAATCAACTTGTGCTCAATGAACTGTATACTCAAACTTTCCTTCTACTTCAACGCACCAGTGCCTAGTATACTCATGGATTGTACTAAATGGCGGTGGTTTTGATTATATTATTTAAAGCCAGATTTTTCTATCTTTTCAAGTTAGGTTTTGTGAAACTGGTGCATTGATAACATGAATTCGACATTAGCTTTTTTCAACGTGAACGGCTTCGTTTGAGTTTTGTTTTTTAAGCTTTAAAAAGCTTTCTAATCTGAAATCAAATTGTTGTATTCTTTTAAACTGTGTTTGCTTGTTTCTACTTGTTTGATGTGATTTCAATTACTTTTTTAAACTACAAGATTTTGTCAAGCTCTAAGATTTGCTGAGATATTTGTGCCACAATTTCTTTTTTAAGAAGTGCTTTTCAAATTTGAAGTGAATTTGTTGTTGATGGTGCTTTCAAGTGTTTGTTGAAGTACTTTGCAAGTTGGTAGAGTTCTATTTTTTTCCAGAGCTTCGGAGCCAGAATATTTTCATCTTTTGGCTCCGGCTTCGAAGCCTTGCTTATGTACTGTATATATTTTTTTTGCATTTCTTTAAATGTAGAGAGCAAAAATGATAATAAGTTTATTAAATAAATCTTTAAAAAATGTATGTACAGTAAGTAAACAAAATATATATTTCTACCGCTATTACCAATTTCTGCACCCAATATGCAACAATAACTAATAAATATCAAAATACAGGCATAAAAGTCATATCTTTAATGCTCTGACTCTGGCTCCATGTATGCTGATTTCTTTGGCTCCGGCTCCGAAGCCCTGCTTTTTTCCCTTTTGTACGCTTTGTTTAACGTAATTTTCTTGAATTTTGATCGATGCGACAAAACATCTGCCACTGTTCTAATTGATTAATTTAATTTAAAATCAACTTCCGATTCCCGTAATCTACTTCAGTGTCTTTACCATGTTTTGATTCCTTCCATTAAACGCTCGAGTTAGTCGATTATAGCGCTTTTTAACGTAAAATGCTTTTCACAACACGATCACTAATGCTGGATATGCAACTGAATAAATTATTCAGATTGAACCAAGTTTTTCTCTATATGGCTGTTTACCATCACCATAATTTAACTTCATGGTCTTCAACCAGGTCTTTCATTTTGTAATTTGAAGTCACGAATGAATTCGTCCAAAGTATCTTATTTATTCAATCTTAACATCTAATTCTTACAAATCTTTTACAAATAAACTTATATTGAAAAGTTTTTTTTGTCATTTAATTACATAGCCAAATCTAAACTGGTATATCGCGGGAGTAGCAACTCCCTAAGTTGAGATATCGCGAAAGTAATAACTGCTTAGCTGGATATCGTGGAAATAATGACTCTAAATTGAGATATTGCGGAAGTAGATGACTCCTAAGCTAAATATCGCGGAAATAGTGACTCCTGAGGTGGGATATCACGGAAGTGGTAACTAGACATCGAACCATTTTGAATTTTTAAAATTGCCCACTTTTGAAACAGAAGTGTTGTTTTAATGGCGATCGTGATCAACACGATCTCGGTTTAATGTCCACTTTCGTCATTCTATTGTGTTCATTTAACGTCACTTTTGCTTGCAAGTTCCTAAGCAGCCACTTGAAATTGTAGTCGTCACAACATCATCGTCGTCGTATCACTGTAATCAGTGATGGCTTTAGTAGGGTGCGAGTGGTGCGGCTGCACCAGGTCTCCCCCTAAAAAACGTCAAAAAATGGTCCCTCTAAGCAAAATATTGCTCAATTTTTTTATAGTAGCACCATAACGGTGGCACCCCTAAAGTGATGGAGAGTTTTTGAATTTTTTGTAGCAACTTATTTTTTAAAATTTGTTAAAGTTTCTGAAATTTTGTTACTTCCACAAATTTTAGTCTTTGAAATTTTGTAGAAGTTAATTCGGTAACTCAGTGCGTTATTTAATCGTCTAACCTTTTGGCGCCTGTAAGGAAGGCCTCGCCGATAACGCAATTTTGGTGTCTCCTAAAAGATAAAATTCTTAAATCTTCTCGCTGGATCTGACCTTTGAACCAGCGACAGCAAAAATATAGTCTAGCTAAACCACAGCTCAGACTACCACAATATCTTCTTTAATAAAATATGCTCCAATCGACTTAGGAGCCCAAAATACTATAAATTCAACAGCAAATACAGATTCAGTAGCTCTTCAGCTCTTCACAATAACGTAGACAACCAAAGACTTGCGTTCAAAAACTATGAATTCACACAGCTAACAATTTTCCAAGTTACCACAACGAATCATAATGATGCTTCCGAGCGAGCCTTATTTATATCACTCGGTCGTGAGTATCTCGAACGTTCTGAAAGTTACTAAAATCAAGTTAATCACAAATAATCACTATTACGTCATAGTCAAAACAGGCCAAGCGGATAGTTCTGAAATGTACTCCACATTACGAAAGTAAGCAGTGTTGCCATTTTCTTATAACTAAATGTGAAATATTTAAATTGCTTATAAAACCGTTATTTCTTAGGCTAATTGAGCCGGACCAAAACGAAATCAAAGAGATTTTTTATGAGATTGTGAATATACATAGTGTGGGCAATTTTTAGGAACGGAACAAGTGATAACCTTTTTTTAGAAAGATCACTTTGTTTCGGAACACCAAAAAGAGCCCCCATAAAACGAGGACTTTTTTTCGTTCACTTTGCTTTAGTACACTAAATAGTGTCCCCCTGTTTTTCTTGCACCCAGCCCCCTTTTTGTAAGGCCATCACTGACAATAGTGTATATAATTTTTTAAAAAATCTTAGAAACTTTTGGTGCTAATTGAGCGAACGATTACGATTCTTGAATAGCCGAAATGTGCTTCGGGTGCGATCTTTCTGCTTTAAATAAGAAATAGCAAAATAAGAAGCGAAATTTGTTTTTAATTTGAATTAACCAAAGCAATGGTTTTGATAAATAGTTAAATATTTCCTTTCTATAATCGATGAATGTATCGTACTGCATGCCAAAGCAGCTCCAAAATTTCAACGCGACGTCACTGTTTTGTCTTTGAAAAGTAGGTCCTGATGATGACTTAACTGTTCATGTTATTATCATCATTATCATCAACTAGTTATCTTCTTTACTTTCGATGTTACGTCAAAATAGCCATAACAGACCAAAAAATTTGGCGGAGGATAAAACAGTTTTGCCCAAATTTTACGGACAGTTTTCCGAATCATTTCACCAACAAACCCAAATATAGATAGGTAAGATTAAAAGAAAAAAAATTCTTTTTTTGCAGAATCAATCTAGCTGCCAGTCCAATTTTATGTGTCTAGTTCCTTTAAAGCTAAAAAAAACAATGAGTACCAAAAAGACTAAATCTTACACTTTGGGCACTAGTCTAACTGAATTTTTCAAAATGCGCTAACAGCTGCCCAAAAATACATACTCAGTGCCCGCAAAAATCTAATTCTAACCAAATTTTATGCCCATTAGAAGGGCATTTTGCCTTTCCAGCCCTCCGCTTTGTACGGCTACGGAAACACCAAGCGATAACTCCCCCTGTTCAAATCTTTTAAAATTTTTATTTAACTTTTTTACTGTCCAAGGGTTTTTTAGGGCTACTCATATGTTCATGTTCGTTTTAACATTTATAGATATAGGAAAACCATTTCAAGTGCATACTTGGTATATTGAACTAATACACTATAAAGTATTTCATATGATTAAAACCTGTGTACACATGTGATGCACAGGACGTAAGATATAAAAATTTGTTTCATAAGTCATGTGCATCACATGTGATACACTGGTTTTAATCATATGAAATACTTTATATTAGCCCAAAATAGTTGATATGCACTTGAAATGGTTTTCCTATATCTATAAATGTTAAAACGAATATGAACATATGAGTAACAACTCCATGAATAAATCTCTGTTAGTTTTCACTTTATTTATATACTTTCTCATAAATTTTTTTAGATGATTAAATATGGCGACTAATAACCCTGTGATGAATGCTAAAAATTTTTATGGTAAAAGAACTTTGGAAAATAGCGATAGTAAAAGTTGCAATTTTTCCTCTTTTGAGAATTGTGAGGATGAATACCAGATTGTTCCAAATGATTTTACTTCTTCAGATGATTTTGAAACATTTGGAGAATCTAATGATAATGAAGTAATGCTGCTACCTCAGCTAGAGCTGGTCCCCAAACAAGTGCTGCTACTTCAGTAAAAATACTCAACTAACTGCACCAGTGTGAGAGAGCGATTTCACTGTCAGAGCTAGATTTCCTTTAACGAATACCAATGCCGGAGTGTATAAAAGAATTATACATGATGATGGTATAATACCTTATAATGCCGATTGAAATTTTTTACCAGTTTTTTGATGATGCAATCATTGAAATGGTGGTGTGTGAAACCAATCAATACGCAAATCAATTCTTTGAAGCTAAACAGCTTTGTCGCACAAGATTGAAAGATACCACAAAAAATGAAATAAAGACCTTCATTGGTGTCATAATGAGTTATTTTGTTTATTGTGGAAAAAGTAAAGACTCGTTGGTACATGGTTTGGACCATCCTGGTTCTCTCCTAGTTATTAAGTTAGCAGAAACTTGCTTGATGCAGGAAGACTTTTGGTAGCTGATAACTGGTACGGTAGCATTCCTCTAGCAAAATATTTGACTGAAAGAAATATCGAATACTGTGGGACAATTAAATCTAAAAGAAAGGGAATCCCTAGTTCAGTGAAAGATGCTAAACTAAAGAAAGGAGAAATAAAGGCTCAAGAGAATACAGATGGAATCAGAATTCTAAAATACAAAGACAAAAAAGATGTTCTGATATTATCAACTTTTCATGGTTCTGATTTCAAAGATAGCATACTAGGAAAAGACACCAAGGTGAAGTTGTAGTTAAGCCAACAGCAATTACAGACCAGAATCGAGCAAAAGGAGGCATTGATCTTTCAGACCAATTAATTTTCTACTATAGCCAGCCCGCAAAAATGTCAAATAATTTAGAAAAGTTCTTTTCCAATGCAAATCCCTTTAACACGACTGAATAGGTGAAATCGGAGAGAGACAATTTGTCACACAGACAGACAATCGAAAGATATAAGAGACACAGAAACTCGCTAGATCTTTCTCTCTCTCTCTCTGGTCCTATTTGAACACCGACTGTGAGGGTATGGAGCCAGCTAAACTTCTCTCGCACAGAAGAGGTTACCCGACACAGTTTATATCAATATTGTAATTTAATAATGTTATCGTAACTGGTCCGCGGTTTTAGACTAATACTTCACAGTCTGAAACAAGTACAATATAATATTAAAATATAAAGTTAATTTAGCAAATAGAACATCGGTTATTATCTTCCAAATTAATAGATTAAAATTGATACATAAAGAACACAAGCATATCTCAGCTAGCACCTCACCATGTGCTTAATTCAGTTAAGACAAAGAAGAATTACGCCACCGTGTTGCCAACAAAAAAGATAGGTGACAAATTAAAAGTTTAAGGGCAAAATAACACGTATATCGACAACAATAGGTTTGTTTTGTACAATAAGTATTACGCAGGCCAGACAAACATGAAGCTAGAGCCTTTTACAAGATCCTTAGCAAGTTCCTTACTTCCCACCCACTTGCAAATTGAAAGGTTTCAAGACAGAAACATGCACTCACGAAAATTCCAAGAAAAACCGACAATAAAACAGTTGGAAGAGCTGCAATAGTTGTTATGATAAAATTACCAATAAATTAGGGCGTAAAGAGGCTTTAACAAATGCCAAACAAGTTGACGCTAAATCTGTCTTATCCAAAAAAACTTTCTGTTTGCCATGTTTCAATGCAAATTTAATTTAATTCAATTCAATTTTATTTGCAATCAAGGTATTACGTTTCGAAGTTCTTATTGAAAAAGTGATTGCGAAATAGGGAAACAGCGGCTAAACGATATACGTTATTACACGCACAACGTCAATTGCACGTGGTCGCCGTACCTTTAAAACGAAGTAGCTACTGTACGTTAATTTTTTTTAAAAAGAAAGAGAGAAAAAAAGAAAACAATTAGCTAAAGAAAATATTCATATATCACGCTAAAGAAAATATTCTTGTATTCACATGGCAATTCCTATAAACCTTTGATTATCTTTTTTATAAATTTTCAAATGCTTTATGTTTGCGTTTATTCTATTACAATTTTATAAAATTTTTCGTTTTTGAGAATAAAATTTTATTAGTTTAACCCAGTGTTTCTCAAATCCTGGGTCGCGACCCAAAAGTGGGTCACCGTTTTATTGGGTTGCTGACAAGTGTAGCTGTGTAAAAATTAAATTAATTTGGTTGTGATTCGATAATGGTTTAATTGATTTCTTTATTGAGTCATAGTCCCACGCATTCTTGTGCAACAGTATGGCTCTGGCGTGCGGTCAGGGCATGCAAGTCATGCTTTGCACGACCAACAAACTTTTGCGTAATGACCTTTTTTTTACTTAATAAAGAACACCACGGTTTAGGGACAAAAAGTGAGAAATCTGAGACTGATTTTAAGTGAAGACCTTTTTTTAAAGAACACCATGATTTTGGGATAAAAATTAGTCTTCGTCTTGGAATCCCACAAAATGTTTTGTCCAATTCATAAAGTATTGCACGTCAATTGCATGACCAGCTTTGGCATACCAACTGCATGACCATCCTCAGAGGTCACGGCACGCCACTGCAGTATGGTTAAACCTATGTTAAATGATCTTGTGTTTAGTTCACTTTTTATGCTTGCAATAACGTCTATAAAAACGATTGGGTCGCCAAAGCTTTACTCTCTATTTCCGCTTAACATTTGGGTTGCCACAAAAAAGGTTGAGAAGCACTGGTTTAACCCTTTGAGGGATATAAGAATTTGATTGTAAAATAAAAGACAACGATTTAATAGTGATGTCACAAATAACTAAAAATTAAAATTGTACCGGTAATGCCTTAACAAAAGTGCTTCTGTTACGTTACAATCACAATGTTGATTCACATACGTACTACTGCCCCTTTAAGGGTTAAAAAATGTTATCCATATTTTTCTCATTTTATATTCTCACTTTTTTTCTTTAAAATCCAAAAGTTATAATTCTTTTGCATACTTCTCTAATTACTTGTATGTTACCCAATTACTTTATTTTTTTCAATATATTACATAATCATAAATATTTTGCTCATTTATATCGACCAGATGTTTTTTTCTGAATAAGTAAAAAAAAAGGCTTTTCTACTTCATGCCATAAAGTTGACTGGCCAGGCAAGTGCTCAGCGAATCGTACGTAATGAACAGCCTTCCAGATCTAGAGCTTTTCTAAGGCGTTCCATCCTTTAGAAAGTTCATTTTTCATTAGTTCAGGCATATTACAGGGCTTAAAAAATATGGCTTTATGTGCAGTGATGGCCTTACAAAAAGGGGAGCCTGGTACAAGAAACGTAAGGGGGGCACTATTTAGTGTACTAAAAAAGGTAGCTGAAATCATTTTTAGAATATGAAAGCAAAGTGATCTCCAAAAAAAAAGATCTTCCATTTAGGGGGTCACTATTGGGTGATCCAAAGCATGGAGAGGCACTTTATACTGCCCCAAGACATTGTGAACTTAAAAAAAAAAGTCAGCAGCCCAGGAAGCCGTTTTGTTTGAAAAAAAAATTTTTTTTGACATGCTATCAATGTTCTGGTGCTGCTATGAAGAAATAGAGCAATTTCTTGCATAAAGGGGGCCACTTTTTGATGTATTTTAGGGGGGCTCAGTGCGGCCGAACTATTCGCACCCAATTAAAACATCACTGCTTATCTGTATCCAGAGGCGTGCCAAACTTTTTTGCTGCCCAGGGCGAGTTTCTAATAACGGTGCCCCTTATACCTAACTTCAAAAATAATTCGGGGGATAAACAAATTATACATGTTGTTATACCTGAAAATGAATAAATTAAAGGTCAAGTAAGAGTGAGATGTTTGTATTATTAATTAAAATCATCAAACTAAGCAACAAACTCACATGTATAAGATCAAACTTATTTATTAACAAAAAGCAAGTCACTTATTTCGATGTCCAATCGCTCCTTTGCTGTCAACAAATGTCTGAACGATAGCTTCTTCACCTCGCTTGTCAGGAATTTCTTTTCGATGCTTATCAAAGATAAACTTGACAGGCGCTGATTTGACATCGAAGACCTCAAATATGTTTGTATCTGTTTCAACTTTGAAAAAGATCGTTTGCAACTAGCAATTGCGTAGCCAATTGTGAGTAATAAACGAATGCACAAAGTTGGAAAAACATCCCAGCCAAGCTCAACTAATGAAGCAAGAGAATATTTTGCATTTTTTGGAAAAGCTCTGTTTCCACTTCGGAAAAGCGTAAGGCAATCAACGATTTCTGAAAGAGCGTAAAAAAGCGTAAGGCAATTAACCATTTTGAGACTGATGTGAACATCAGTCACAGCAGTCTCAAAATGGTTAGCAAAATTCTGGCACTGTCGTTTCAAGGTTTTCAAATGCTCCATCTTTTCAACATCAATTAAGTTTAGCTTTACTAAGAAAGAAAACTTGTCAGCGAGCCTACGAACGCGGCCTGATTGTTCTGAAAGTTTGGTCTTCAATCTGTTTGCGATTTCATTCATTATTCTTTTTATTTTTTCAACTGCTGATAAGCCATCATCTTTCACACTCTCTACAGGCATCATTTTCCTTCGCCTGACTCTTGCCAAGGGTACATTCCACTTGTCACAGTATTCTGATGCTGATCTGACTGCATTCTTAATAATGTCTTCAGATTTCAGATCAACAATTCTATCGAGCCCATCAAGATCATCACTTGCCTGAATTAAATCAATCTTGGGATCTTGTAAACGTTTTGTCACTCTCTGCACTGATGACAAAATAGGGCACGGAAATTTTAAAAGAGAAACAAATGTAAATTGCTGCAACGAATGGAGAAGTAAATAGGCATCAGATTTTGTCTCGCTTGAAAATTTGCCACCTTCAAAATGCTCAAGACAAGATATAATTTTGTCAAAATTTTCTTGAATGACTTCAGCTGCGTTGTAATACGAACTCCATCTGGTCTCACAATGCTTCTTGACTGTTTTCTTAACCTTTGACTTCAGTACTTTTCAACGTGTTGTCGAAGAAGAAAAGAAAACAAAAATTTTTTCCATAATACCAAAAAAAGTAACCACTGTTGGATGAACTTCAGCTGCATCAACACACGCCAAATTTAAGCTGTGGTTTTCGCAATTGATAAACTGGGCTTGAGGATTGATTTCCAAAATTTGTTTTTGTACTCCAGTTTGTACACCACTCATAACAGCCGCGTTATCGTATGCTTGTCCTCGACAATCATTTAAGTCAATTCAATCATCATTCAACTTCTCAATCACCGTTTCCACTAAGCTTGCGGCGTTTTTCTCAGAAACTTGAAAAAACCCAAGAAAAACTTCTTTAATTTCGACATCCTTAATCTCATTGATGTGAACGTATCTCATAATCTCCGCAATTTGATCTTCACGTGATACATCTGAAGTAGAATCTAACATCAGAATGAAATATTTGGCTTTCTTTACTTCGGAAATAATCTTCTTCTTAATCATACTGCCAATAAGATTGATTATTTCATTCTGACTCTTATTCGACAGATAGTTGACTTTGTTAGGCTTATTCCTCACATGCTGTAAATATTCAAACAAAACAACGTCATTGTTACGGCAAGTACCATTTGAGTTTCGAACCCGGGTTTGTTACTGGCTTTTGATTTGCTTCATTATCGCACCGCGCTCGCTTGCTGATTTGTTGTTGCCTTGAGCTGACCTTTTCCATTATTTCACGGCGCTCGCTTGTTGATTTTTTGTTACCTCGAGCTGACTTCTTTTTCTATAAGTTGGGTGTAAAATTGTGAGGAGACATCCAGTTAGCTACTTCAGCCGTTGAGTAGCGATGGTAGAATCACTGTTCGGAATACTGTTCGACGCTGTTAGGAGTGCTGTTGAAGCTTTTTGGGTTGTTTATAATACTGTTAAGAGATACTGTTCGATATTGTTTCGGTCTGCTTCGTGTCAGTCTACAGTTAAAAACCGTCCGATAGTCCGATTTCGTCCGACCATCTTATTTCGTTCGTCTTTTTTAATTTTGTCCAGTTCATTTCGTTCGTCCATCTTATTTTTGTACATCTCATTTCATCCGTCTTATTTCGCATCGTTTTCATATCTTATTAATACAAATTTAAATTGAATCAAAACAAGGACGCGTAAATTTCTGGAGACAGCCACACGGAGTTTCAGACCGCGAGGATCTTACTGTAACAGTCATAATATGCCTATAGTCTGATTATTTTCAAAAGTTTCCAGAATTGGTTTCATTATGGTTAACCAACTTTGAAACTCCATCGTCTCTATGACTTCGAAACGCAATATTCTGTCTTGCCGGGAGAAAAACAACATCGACAATTCGTTCAATAAGTCGTCATTTCTTTTTCTCACTTACAATATGCTTTTGGAGTTCATAATCAATCACGCGTAATTTTTCAAGTCTTGCTGCAAAATCCAAATATTCACGCATTGCGTTTCTGTGACCAGGACTTCTTTCATGCTCATAAATTCGGAGATTCAACTTTCTCCAGCTGCTAAATCCATCTTCGTTACAAAAAAAGAAAGAAAAAGCAAAAGGCTGCTTGTTTGCATGGTGAATATATTAGCCATTTTCTCTGCAAAACGCTCTCCATTACTTGACAAAGTTTGAAACCAATGCTTAGAAAGAGATCTTCTTTCTTTTTTAGCAAAAGAACCTTCTTTGTGTTGGAAATTTTCTGGTTCTTGCTGAACTAAGCATTTCACTAAATGTGTGGAAATTGGCTTCCTTAAACGCCCAAAGTCGTGGTCGCGAAATAATTCCAAAAAATCTTCATCGTTATTGTTACCTTCAGAGTCATCGTTCAAAGTGACAGCACTCGCCTCAATATTAGCATTTACCTCAGCAAAATCATCAGCGTCATCTGAAATCGATTTTTGCGACGAATTTTTATCCTAATTATCACCACCAATGTCAAGTTATGTGTTAACTGAATTACTGACACCATCTTGGACGACGGATTCATGATTTTCAGCATCCGATTGATCTTTGCCACGTATTGATTTTCACCCACACATCTAAAAGAACCTCTCATGTCATTATCTTCTGCTGCTCTGAGTCTTTTCGTGCGGAGATTTTGAGCCCCGCTTGGTTGTATTCGCTTCATCCGTGGTATCAAATTAGGAGAAATCAACTTACACAAGAAATCAAAACCGAAGACTAGTATAAGTAAAACCAACCGTCGTGTTCAGCAGTAATTGTTCTACTGAAATCAAACATAACCAATGTGTGTTAGAATCAGAATATTGGAAATAAGATTATAGAAAAGTGGAAAATTATAGCAAGACTATACAGGTAATATCAGCTTTTACTTAAATAAAAACACATCGAGAAAAACATGTGTAATAACGCGAACTCTACTGCTTGAATCTGCTGCCTCCTACAGCGTACTGCCCGGGGCGGCTGCCCCTATGGCCTCCTCCTAGGCCCGCCCCTTTGTGTTACTTAACTCTACAACAGCGGCGTGCGGCCACCGCATTCAAGTCATGCGTTGCATTACCAAATTTTTAGAAATTGCATGACAAACTGGTGCGTGATGAGGTAGATATCGTTGAATTCGATGAGAAATATTATTCGTTCGGGATGAAATCTGAGGTCGATCCCAGACGAGGACCCATTTTTTTTTGTTATTCTGAAGAATACCGTTGATTTAGGACTAAAACTTATTTTATTTTTTTTGGAAATCACTGCATTTTGAGGACGAAAAGTGCATTACCCGGAACGATTTCAAGTAATGACCTTTTTTTTTATAGAGCCCCGCAGTTTCAGAAAAAAAAGTGCATTAAAAGGCAACAATTTCAAGTGATGACCTTTGTTTTTTAGAGAGATAAGCAAAAATCTTGGACGAAAATTGGTCTTGATCACCATGGCATTAAGACTAAAAGTTACAATTTCACACAAAAATTTTTTCCTGCCAGTAAAATATTGCACGTCTCACTCATCAATTACCCATACTATACCCATTTCCATGACCAGATTTTGGCATGCAAATTGCATGGCCAGACTCAGAGGTTACCGCACGCCACTGATGTACAATCAGATCAACTTAGATAAACCAAAATATATTATTTCACCAAGGTGGTTAGAATAGCACCATCATCTCTGATTCAAATATCCACTTACGCAACGCAAAGAAAATGTTTGTTAATATATGTATGATTCAAGTCATCTTAAAATACAGCAAAGAGAAGATCACAACATTAGTTTTAAAGGACCATTTGCAAGAAGGCTCGGACATTAACAAGATGGAAGTCTAAGTTTGCTTTACCAAAAAAGTTGAAGGATGGTTTTTCCAAGATCAGCTTTTAAGGAGGGCAACAACAACAGCAGCAACAACGATTGTAATATATAGCGCTGTCCGTTTTGACCGCCAAGCAGGAGAATTAATTCAAAGTTCGATCAACATCATACTGTTGTGTATTTAGAAACGACATTTTAGGGCATTTCCCACTTAATCTTCTTGTAAAGCCACTCTATTTAAAAGCCATAATATCCAATTTTCAACCGACAGTAGTAGGATGTTGAACGAAGCGCTTGACTGTTGCTACTAGTGTAACGCCTTTAAGCTTTTCCTTTAAGGCAGTGTTCTTCAAACTTTTTTCATCGAGACCCATTTTGCACAGCCAAATTTTTTCGCGACCCCTAAAAAAAGGTCTTCACCTAAAATCGATTTCTGATTCTGCTATTTTTCCCCCGACATCAAGGTGTTCTCTAAAAAAAAAAAAAAAGGTCTTCACCTAGAATCGATCTCTCATTTCGCTATTTTTGCCCAAAAATCAAGGTGTTCTCTAAACCAGCGGTTCCCAAACTGTGCGCCGCGAAAGTATGCGAAAGTTGTTGTACTTACTGCTTTTCTCACAATAATTGCAGTGTGAAGGTTATTAGCAGCAACTTCCCTTCAGAGAACGATTCCGATTGAGGACCTTTTTCAAACAGCCTGATTTTGGGAGGGAAATAGAGAAAAATAAGGAAATCGGATATAAATCGAAGTGAAGACCTTTTTTTTTTTTTTTTAGAGGACACCCTGATTTTCAGAGAAAAAAAGATTGTTCAAAGAAGTAATGGAACTGAATACCTTTTTTCATTACGGCGCCGCGAGTATTTTTAAGTCTTCAAAGGGGGCCGTGAAAAAAAAGTTTGGGAACCGCTGCTCTAAACAAAAAAAAAAAAAAGGGTTTTACTTCGAATTAATCTTGTATTTCGCTACTTTTCTTCCAAAATCATCATAATCTCTAAAAATCTAAAATTTAAAATCTCGCGACCCCCAGTTTGAAGAGCCCTGCTTTTAGGCAAGCGGATAATGATTTTTTAATAACGATACTTTTTCGACACTATTCAAAAACTTTTTTTTCTTTTAATTTGATTTTATGTTTATGCAAGGAAGCATGCAATCAATTAGAGCAGTGACCTCAAGTCCTTTTGATCACGATTTGATTTACTTGTACACGATTTATTCAGGATGTCAATGCCTTTATCATCGCGTGCGTTATTTGCTAAATATGCTAGGCCTATCAATTTTCGACCTAAATTGTCATCATAGGCCTAACAATTATTCTTTTTCGACTTACAGGTAGCATTGAAGGTGTTTATTAACAGCCAAGCAATAATTGCGACCTTTTGTTAAATGTTTTCAGTTATTAGAATAAATATTTTAATTTAAATTGCTTTCTATGTGCTAATACTTCCCAGCAGAAAATACCGTGTAAATGTCTTTCGCCAAGTACACAATAAAATGACGCTAGTGGGTTTTGAATTTCAATCGTTTTCACTATCAATATGGCGCTTCCATCTTGAGAGCTCGGAGTCGACTAGCTATGTATGAATATCGACTGCACTTTAGCAAGGCTCTTTAAGAGATTTGAGAGAAGGACGAATCACATGAAATATCTTACTGAAACACCAAGGCGTTGTTTGTATTTGAGATTTCTTGCTTTACCTAATACGACTACAGCTAAAATTTTCTTACAAAACAATCAACATGCCAGCGTAAAGTTAGTCCTGCCGCAATGCGCTCAGAACCGCAAATACCTCGTGAAGGTTATGATTCAAGGCCACATTGCTCTCATTTTACAACTACGTAGATCGAGATTACATGTGATCGATTTACGTTCTAATAAATGACATTTAAAAATCGAGCAACCAAAAACTTGCTATTCCGCTATCGCGTACCAAAGCGTGTAAGTGTTAAGGCAACTTTACGACAAAAATTTCAGAGTTGAAATAACAAAAATATTTTTTCAGACATAACAGCAGTCCTGCTCTTAACGCTATTGAAAATTTTGTGATAGAGTCTTAATTCCGAAAACATAATTTTTATTCAAATTCCACCTACTTTTTAAAAGTTAATTGTTGAATAAAAACTGTTGATTATGCAACGAAGATTCGAATGCTACTATGCAAGAACCATTCATGCGTGCAGATAGACGCTACAGGCTATTCACAATTCATTTCTTGTCAACCAACATTTTTCGCAAGCTTTGATTGATCGAGAAAACAAATCAAAACGCTTTTTCTACGCAAATTCGCAGTCACGTTCGTGAAAAGTCACTTATGCTTGTTCCAAATACATCTTTCTGACAACAAAAATTTCTCAAAGCTGAAAAATTTTTTTTAATGACTTCCGTGCACAGCTGCAAGATTTTTTGAGGATATGACGTCACAAACTCTTTCAATCAACTAAAATTTAGTTGTAATGTCGTCACTTTTATACAATCTTTTTAGCTTCTTTTGCTTTTAAAAAAATGTGATTTTCCAAAGCAAACTAATCAATTGTATAACAAACAAACGTCTTCTAAAAGCAAAAATAAACCAACAAGATAACAAACCTGGAAACTAATTATAAAACAAACACAGCATCGTTGTTATTTTTATATCGTTTTTCGAAATAACATAGCTTTCATTGAACGTTCTATCCAAACGATAAGGGTTGGTTACTGTTTAATTAAGGTGCCATGGGTCTTGCCAATGAAAATCTTGGATGATTTTTCACATTGGGTTAAACTCTCTTTGCCAATAGTCGTTCTTTTTAATCGTCGTGAAAATTAACTTCTTTACAATGTGAATTAATATAAATCCATGTTTCAAGAAACGCTTTGCGTCAAAATTAACTTTTATCGTTGATACTATGAACTCAATCATTTGAACAAAGTAGCAAGAAAATCACAACAATTAAAAAAAACGTCTAATGTGTAGGAACAAAAATCATTTAAAAATTTAAGCAGAAAAAACAATTTTCGGACCGTCTCTGCACCGATGCCAAAAAATTAAACTCAACTCAAAGTTGCAGGGTGGACGGAGTTTGGTTTGGTTCGGTGTAAAATTGTAAAACAAAATTTGGGGCCAGGTTCAGGGCTCCGAGCAGCACGCTGTGTTCATCAAAATAAGTGGATAAAAATTGTTAAAATATCAATGAGAATTATTTCATCGTTTTTAATTTTTTGTGTCAGCCCAATATTTTTCAAATCTTTTTTATTGATTTGATTTAGTTTATAACTTGCATTTGAGCTTTGTTGGGGCTTTGAATAATTTTTGGTTTCGGGTCTGGCTGGAGTCTAATATATGGCCCGTTTACAACTCTGACCCAATCAAAATGTTACAAATATGTTTTTAATGTCTGAGTTGGAAAATTGTTATTTTAAATTACACTTGAGTTTATGCAGATACTTGAAACAAATTACGTCCAAATTTTATTTTCGATTGCAATTCAATAACAAGTAAATTCAAATACATGATTGGGAAAACAGCGCAGGTAGGAGAAACATAGGTCATACTACAGAAAAAGAGCATGTGCGTTTGTACAAAAATAAAAAAAACAAAAGCAATCACATAAAACAAGAAATAGGTTTGCCATTGTGTTTTAGAACTTCTTCATCGCCATCAAGGGAATGATAAGAGTTGCGCTTGGAAAAATTCAGCATTTAAGCAGAGAAATATAACATCATGAAGGTTAATTGCCGGGATATGGAGGAACAGGAGGGTCTGGCGACTGTGATGAGGCAACAGGGTGTTGGATTGGATATGGAGGATAATTAGGATCTTTATATTCAGGAGCTGGTCCCGTAGGAAGAATGTAGTTTTTTGGATATTCACCCGTTTGTGGTCCCGAAACTTGACTGGTGACTTGCTCATAGGTAGGGGGAGCATCCGGGACTCGATTCTAAAACACGCCGTTGTAAGCTACACAACTCGAAAGCGTTGATAAATACAACATCGATAGGATAAATACCTGGCTTACAAATGGTTGTGGATATGCGGGGTACCCTGCAGCGACCACTCGCGGTTGTTGAACCTGTCGGGTCGTCGTGGTGGTGGTGACAGTGGTGATGTTGTTTCGATTATAACCGAGCCGGTGGCGCTGGCGTCTTCTGTACGCCATAAGACACGAGAAGAGAAGAACGAAAAAAACAACAAAGGCAACCCACAAATCTGCCAAAACAACGCGTTTGGAGATGGGAAAGTCGAAGAGATTACTAATACACCACGTAAACCAAATCACAAAAGTTTTATTTAGCTATGTTTAAGCTGGAAACTTGTTATATAACACAAAGGCTTGAGGATTCAAAGCATGGCACAAAAAAACTCGTACAACAATCATCTCAATTAGCTTTACACTTTTTGGAGATACAGACAAAAGACAGTCGCATGTAGTAAATATTTGATCCTTTTCTTGAGCTAGGAGCGAAAATTAATAAATTCAAGATAAAATTTTTTACGGCATTATAAATTAAATAAGATTCTAAATTTTGGTGCTTAAACCTCCTACGGGTTGGGGTAAGAGATTTTAGAAGGTTCGTAAATATAATGACTTTGTTTCAATAAACAATTTTAATTCTTGGCCTTTCTGTTCTTTATTTAAATTATCCTGTTTCTTGGCAAAATGTTACGTTTGTCACTTTATTTTGATTTTTAAACGAC
This sequence comes from Diplosoma virens, assembly GCA_963680785.1. NCBI lineage: Eukaryota > Metazoa > Chordata > Ascidiacea > Aplousobranchia > Didemnidae > Diplosoma > Diplosoma virens. Next base: position 5,236,736 of record OY796890.1, on the reverse strand, counting down.
GTCCAAATAACCTACCAATAATAATTTGGAAGGGATTTTAATACAAGCCGTATTAATAATATATGAACAATCCAAGCGAAAATTTTAAATAACATTTAATCTTTTGATTACTACAAAAACTGATTAAGAAATTCGGTAAATATAACTTTTTTGGTTTACTTAAGGGAAATGATGCGATGATGCGAACAATTGAAGATTTTTACTGGTGCAAATAGCCTGTTGCCGCCCTGCATCAATAAAAACTTATCCTTGGTCTATTTTAGATGTGCAACAATATTCATCACAACATTTTTTAAGGAACGATAACTATTTTTTTAAAAAACTTAAATTAACTTTAAGAATTAACATCATTAATGCCTCAAAACCTTAAATATAAGTAAAAAAAACTGATGATACAGAAAGGTCCATGTAAGTAACTGTAATTTCCGAGGATTTTATGATTAAAAAAAGTGTCAAAAAAGTTTTTTCGTCATAAGGTCAATCGCACATATGAAAATCTGCTACGCACAACTAAGACAAGGCAGTAAACGTGACAACAGTAATAATGAATGCGCCAAACGGGAAAAACCACACATTTTCTTCATAACTTTTTATTTGTTTCGACAAAAATTTACGATCTACTGTAGTTTTTTCAAAAGTTTTTCATCTTAATTTTTAAACTTTTTATTTCGAATTTGAATTTACGGCTTACTATTGAAGAACCGCTGCGATTCAATAATAAGCTGACAGCTAACAATTTGCAGGGCGCAATTCACTCAATTAAATGGCAACTGGTTTTGCCTACATTTCAAAGTAAATAAAGTAATGAAGCTTATTAAAGATAACCGTCCCACAAAAGGGTTTGTTTCGATGTTTGGTTAATTTTAAAACTTCCAACTTTAGATTACAATCAATTATTTACAAATAACGACAACGTTTTAAAACTTACACCATTGAGCCCAAAAATGATAGGGGAGAGGTGAACCACAGCATTTGTGTTTGAAGCGATCTACGCAGCAATAACTGTTTCCTGTGAAAAAAATTTAACGTCATTAGCCAAAATGGAGCTAAATCCAGTCCAAATAAATTCAAAATTCTATTTGATGTTCGGTTCAAAACAACGTCTTCGTGACATCAAATTGCCGATACTGTCTTTGTAATCATGCGGTTGAGACAACATAGATGCATGCGCGGGTGTTCGCTGCAGCTCACTGGCTTGAAATAAGGGCGCTTGGCTGGTAAAGTATCAGTATTTATAGCTCTTCTTCAACTCTTAACTTGTCCGGATAACAATTGAGCGGATTTGAAAATTAATCAGTAGCGAACGATGAGGCATCTCTCGGTCTGCATGTTAAGATTCGTCATTGAATAAAATATAATGAAGATTTCAACTTAATGCATTTACGTTTAGCAGGGCTTCCTAAAGCTTCTTATTAGACTTTTCTTAACAATAAAAATCTTTACGACTCCCTGAGAAACAACGGAACCAACAAAAGTACGGCGTACACGTACGTCACTTATTAAAACGTCAAGCTATTTGATTGAAGAGCTGGGTATTAGAACAGCAACACGAAATGCTTCACTCAAGATTTGATGATATTCCTGAATTAAGGCTACCATTGCATGTTAATTTATTACAAGTTATTTTTTACTCTTATTTTTCAGCTGGAATAGTGTATTGGAATTGGCTTTCTAACTTTTTGTACCCAAAAAACTACCAAGTTTATAGAATATATGTAAATAAAAAACCAGTATTAATTTCTTATTTACAGGAGTAGTTAGTGACAAAGATCACAGAGCAATTTAAAATGATTTGATTGTACACATTTACTATATACGATGTCAAAGACATCAAAAAATGACAAAAAGTATGTCATGATCATCATAGCAAATCAAGCTTTTATAATTCTGCATACAAGCAAAATAACGGCAGAGGTGCTTTTAGCACCCCAAAATAGAGGAAGATTCTCTAAAACGTCTTTCCCAAAGACACAGCAGAATGACAAATAAGTTGAATAAGGGCCATCACTACAGCGCTTTCACTTATTGCGCTGCCGACACAATAAAGTAATAACGTAAACACTGTTATTTACGCAGTATCAATATTATTACGAGCGCTCGAGATACTTTTACAAATTTTCGGTGCTAAAAAATTATCAACGAAAACCTAAAAGACTAATTATTAAAGAGTCGCAACCTATCTAAAAAATACAAATAACCTTATCGCTTGAGCAGGGATGTCCAATTTTTTTTTTTTTTTATAGTGGGACAAATTCTAAATTTAAGTATTTTCGGTGGGCCCCAAAACTATATGTATATAAAAATTCCTCTTTTTAGTATTTGATGCCATGACCAATGATGAGTATTAATGATATAAATTTAAAATTTGATTAGCTAATTCGAAACTTAAGTGCAATGTGCAATTTAAAACTTATTACGTAATTTATGTTAAAAATATAAATTAAAAAATTGATTAATAGTTAAGAATATTCTTTGTTCATTAAGAAGTTACTAAATCGTTTTACAGAAACTGATTAACAATGGATCTAAGCCCAGGAAATCGTCATATTTGATGAATATTAGAAAAAGTCCTGGATCTCACGAAGTCATCACAGCAAGAAATTCTTTTAAATCAAAGTGGTCCGAACGATTAACTTTGTAAACTTCATTTTCCGTTGCCTAATAACTCGTAAAACATTGAGTCATTGGCGCTTGTGACGTAACAGATGTTACAAGCTGGCCACGTTCAATTCTTATTCTAGCATTCCTTTTTCAATGCGTTTCCTTCGAATAAGCAACTTAGAAATTTATAGTTCAGTTTTTAACTAAAGAGAAATATTGGAACTGTTGGTTTATCTATTTGAATAAGTTGAATTGTAAAAGTAATAGAAATAATTAAAGAAATTGAAGTGAATATATTGGAAATTAAATTATATAGTTAAACTGGACTATTTGGCTGTTTCTTTTCACAGTACAGCTATTCCCAAACAGTTTAGTTTCTGTGGCTGTCGCAGACTCCACGTGCGTCAGGAACATAGAAAAAGATAAATTTCTAAGTTAGATAAAATTATATCAAGATAAAATTTCTGAAAACTCCAGTTAAAAACGCAAAGCAATAGCAAGTTCTGAAGAGTGAAGATTCAATCCGCTTTTCTCAATTTCACACTCGCTAGCTGGAAGAAAGAAGCCATCTTACCAGCAGCTGTCAATCAAGCAACTACAATCAAAAAGCAAACATAACGAACAGTAGGATAATTGTTATTAATTATATTATTAACCTACTTGATTAACTATATAACAAATTTTGCGTTGTATTAACTGGCAAACTGCGTGATATATTTATATTTATTTCACCTTTTCAAGTTATAATTTAGTTACCGTCGTGTAAAGTAATTTTCATTCCTTACTTACAAATTAATATGGCTGAAGGGTCTAGCCCAAAGCAGTCGCTTATGTCTCGGGACGTTACCGATGATAGTCAAAAGGAAATGCGAAATCACCGTGCTAAAGTACGGAAATTAATGTCCGCTGGCGAATCTTTTATTGCGACACTTAATGAAAGTACGGGTTACGAAAATGTTGCCCTTATTAATGATAAGTACCATGCGCTCGATGCCGAGATACTTGCGTGTCAGGGGCAGGCGTCTGGGGAAGGTAAAAGCGAAAGTCAGGGGATATACAATCGTTTGGTAGCACTGAGACTGAATATCATAGATGTTTATCAGAAATGGCATGCTAGCGTTCAAAACAATAGTGGGCTCACTCCGCTAGACATTGAAACACATTCATCACAAAATCAAATGCTCTCGAACACTAACACAAACATACCAAACATCGAACCCTCCGACTCTGTTAGCAATGTTGGGAGTGGCAGCTCAAGAAGTTGCACATCATCGCAACTAGCCAGAAAACAAATCTCGCTGCGGCTTAAAAGACAAAAAGCTGAATTCCAGCAAAAACAACGGGAAATTGAATTCGAGCTCAGACAGGCTGAACTAGACGCCGAGGAGCAAATGTTGCACTTATCAAATCCAAACTCCGTTGTAAGTGCTCGTTTACGAAATCAACAAACGGTTTGCAAGCCACTTCCCCATACGCAACCTAGGAAAAGGCTTTGTGACGTTACACCTGGACACACAGAAGAATTTGCTAATGCTCAACCACATACTCAATTATACAAACCACTAGTGGAAAGTATTGCTAACACAAAGTCTACTCCACTGCGAAACTACAGAGGGTACTCTACACAGCACGACCCTTATTCACAGAATAGGGTTTCAACACTTAAAAATCAAGAATTCCAAGGAAGCCCTCACAGTAGTAATTCTTCACATATTGCCCTGCAAGAATACCATATTCTATTAGAGGAGGCTCGCGAAATCAGATACTCTGGTCGCAACCTTTCCTTCATCTTTTTCCAAAATTAGATAAGAGAACTGATTAAGCGATGTCCCATTTCACACCGTAAAATGGATATTCTCCGTGCTTCCTGCCAGGAAGGCGCGCGAGAAGCCATTTCGGCTCTGGTGCCACCTGTACCAGGTTGGGATATAGACACACAAATCACGCGAGCCCTGGAAAGACTCAGACTTCGCTATGGATGCTGCAGTTTTCTTGCGGAACCACTTGTAAGGCAAATTCGTTCAGGAGCAAAATTACCCCGTATGGATGCAGGAACCTTAGAGAAACTAATCTCTGACCTTAACGACTGCGAACTGTATGCCAGGGCCCACCAACAAATGCACAGTCTTGACAGTAACTTTATTGTCGATGTGGGTGAACGACTCCCTTACAACTTTAAGAAGCAGTACACATATTTCTTACATGATAACTTTGGCAGCACGGAGCAACCATCATTCGACTCTTTCAAACAATTCCTTAACAGAGAGCTACAGGTTGTTAAAACAACTTTTGCAGAGCGATTTTTGTGCTCTTCTGACAGAGGAGAGAAGAATCGATCTACGCAACGGGCTAAAGTACATCACACAAATGTCCAAACAAAAACGGGAAATTCGGCGACAACAACGTCTATAATAACAAGATCAGCACCTGCAGCAAGTGCACCAAGTGAAGCATCTAGATGGCAACAATCTCCTAGGTGTTTCATGTGCTCCACTGAAACATCAGAGAAACGGCACTTCTTATATAATTGCGATAACTATCAACGTTTGACCCCAGAAGAAAAACGAAACGCTATTATTCAGGCTCATCGTTGCCTTAATTGCTTGCAGTCTCACTCTGTAGAAGATTGTAAGTTTCCTTGCAAATGTAAGCACTGCAAACAACGCATGGCAGTGCCGAAGCATACTACTTCACTACACGAAATATATAATACGTCCTTTCCCACATATCCCAGCGAAAATGTCAGCTCTACTGAAAGGGTGGCTGTTGGGGCCGCCTCACTCCCATCTTATAATCAAAAGGCTAGTACCTCAGTAGTGAGGAAGATAGAGGCACAACAAACAGGTATTTTGACACGTATATCTGCTGTACAAATAAGCAACCCATGTACAGGAAAAAATACCTTGGTTTATGCGCAGCATGATCCTGGGTCACAAGTGACACTAATATCTAAAACACTATTGGAAGAACTCGATCTTGTGCCTGTAGGAAAATCACAAATTACCCTACATACAATTTCTTCCAGTGAAACAAGCGAGCTGGAGAATGTAGTGTTCAACCTCAAATCACTACACAATAACAAACACTTTCTTGGGCTGCAGGCATTGGTAGTCTCACCATGGTCTGATGAGGGCTACACTCTGCCTCACTGTCAGGATTTGTCGGAGTACCCACAATTTGATGATGTCGTTCCATACATGATTCCTGAGCGTTCGGGTGTTGATGTTCTGATAGGTCTTGACAACTCTGCCTTAATGAGGGTTTTACAAGAGCGAACTGGTAATGAAGGCGAACCTCATGCTATTGAAACCCCACTCGGGTAGATAGCATCTGGAGGAAAATTCCAGAAAGGAATGAATTGCCAAACTCACAAAATTTCTGTAAGTGACAATATCAGAATTAAAGAATTAGAACAACTTGTTCGTGAATTCACAAAAGAGGACGAGGTCATACAGCCCTCGGTAAACGACAAAAAAGCTCAACAACTAGTCGAAGATAACATTAGAGTCATTGATAGTCGATATCAGATACCTGTTCCTCTAAAGGAAGACATCCATGAACTGCCAAGTAATTACGAATTAGCTAGAAGACGTGCTAATGGACTGCGCAAGCACATGTTACGACAACCTGACCTACAATTATCTCTTGTTAATGCCATTTAAGGACTTAAAGAGAACAAATTCATTATGCTCGCTGAAGAAAACACGGATCAGCAAACAAACTATCTCCCATACTTTATTACAAATCGAGCAAAACCCAGAGTTGTCTATGACGGCTCTGCTAAGTGGTCGGGATGGTCCATCAATGATTTTATTTATTCTGGTCCTGACATGCTTAACATTCTGGCCCATGTTTAGCAAGATTTCGCATAGAAAAATATGCAATAATGGCAGATATTACCAATGTTTCTTTCAAATTCTTTTACCTGAACACCAACAGAATTTATTTAGAATCTTGTGGTACGACAATGATGACATTTTAAATGGAAAGCTTAAACCATATAAATTTACTAGACACGTCTGGGGTGTGGTCAGCTCTCCATACATCGCTTGCCGTAGTATAAGAGAGATAGCCAAGGAAAATCCTACCAATGCCAGTAACCCCACTCTACACGCGATTCAACATTGCATGTACATGGATGATCTTCTAGTTAGCACAGACACCCTAGAAGAAGCCGAGACCATAGCCACTGAGTCTATCAATCTTCTGGCCAGCCGCTGTTTTCAACTTGTGAAATGGACTGCAAACCAAGCGGCCAAGTCCGTCCTTGCTAATGTAGATAAAAATAAACTGGCATCATCCGTCAGAAAGATCGACCTGAAAAAAGATGAGGACCCACTTCCACAATTCAAAGCAGTAGGTTGCATTTGGAATGGTGAACAAGATACTCTGAAAGTCGAGTTTGGCTTTCATCTGCTCGACAAATATACTCGACGAGTTATGTTAAGTCAAATCAGCCAACAATATGACCCACTGGGATATACTGCTCCTTTTCTCTTGAAAGGACGCCTCATTCTGCAACAACTCGCGGTGGATCAGTTGAGCTGGGATGAACCCGTCCCTGCAAAGCATGAGAGAGCGTGGAAAGATTGGAGTCAAACACTTCTTAAATTAAAAGAAATCTCTATTCCCAGATGGTACTTTGCAAATGCTCCACAGGTTAAAGTTACCGTTGAAACTCTTTATGAGCTGCATGCGTTTTCGGATGCATCCATGGAAGCGTACGGTAGCGTAATCTACCTTCGTAGAATCATTGATAATCATGCCCATGCGGCGTTTGTCTATGGAAAAAGCCGTGTAATTTTGATACATCAACAAAACTGGCCTATAGCAAGAAAAGAGCTGGTAACTGCTATGATGAGTGCAGAACTCATGGCAAGCGCTGCTAAAGCTTTAGGATTACCGCACTACTCTCGACATTTTTGGTGTGATTCTAAAGTAGTTCTTCAATGGGTCACTAACCCTAATCTGAGATTACCAAAGTTTATTTCACGTCGTCTGGAATTAATACGCCGAGTCTCTTCCTCAAATGATTGGCGTTATTGCGAAACCGAAAGTAATCCAGCAGATGTGGCCACGAGACCTCTAGCTAACAAACACTTTGAAACCCGCACAAAACTTTGGATCGAAGGTCCACAATTTCTTCATTTGCCACCTGATACATTCAACGTAAACAGTATTCCTTTAACTGTACGTGATGCTCGAATTGAATTGAGAACAACTTTTTGCAAAGAACCAAAGGCAACACTCACTCGTGTCATACAGACTTCACCAAACTTGTACACTCTGAAAAAGAGGTTGGGATACCTTGCTGCCTTTGTAGAATTTGTGATTGCAAAAGCAAAGAAACTAGAGTTTCATAAGCCACGCTTAAACGCTATATATCTTGAAAAAGCATTACACTCTACAGTGCTATATGTGCAGCGAGAATGTTTCTACACAGTTTTCGACAGCTTGCAAGCAGAATCTCCTGACTCTTTGGAAGATGCAATCAAACGGCTAAACGCTAAAACGTTATCAAATTCTGAACGCAGACACCTTAAAGATTTACGCTCAATCCGTTGTCTTCGCCCCGCTGCCTTTACAGATGGAACACTTCGAATCGAAGGAAGATTGGGAGAAGCTGATCTTCCCACAGACGCAAAACATCCTGTCATTCTCCCATCACGACATCCACTTACTAGGTTAGTGATACTGAATTGTCACCAAGAAATTGCACATGCAGGGATTCAATACACTCTGATGCTGACTCGCCAAAAATATTGGATTATAAAAGGATTGTCTAGCGTCAGGCATTATTTAAATCAGTGCAACGTTTGCAACTTGCAAAAGGCGAGGCCCGTTCGTCAACTTATGGCGGACCTCCCTGCTTCTAGGTTGGCTGCTCACAATAAGCCCTTTTTTAATACTGGCTGTGATTACTTCGGCCCATTGCCATACAAAGAAGGCCGAAGTGAAAGGAAAGCATGGGGGCTACTTTTCACCTGCTTATCAACCCGTGCGATTCACGTTGAACTAGTCACTTCTCTTGACTTGAGCAATTTCATAATGGCCTTTTCTAGATTTGTAGACCTGCGAGGTTCTGTATCTAGTATGTACTCGGATAATGGAACTACTTTCAAAGCCGCCGCCCATGTGCTGCCCGAACTTCTTGAGGCAGACAAACTTCAGTCGTTTTTTAGGAAAAAGAAAATTTCGTGGGAATTCATTCCACCATATAGTCCCTCTCAAGGTGGCGCTTGGGAGTCCCTTATAAAGGTGTTCAAACGCACACTCATACAAGTCACTAAGTTTCCTAGAACACCTACCTTGGTTGAACTGCAAACATACATCTGCAATGCTACGCGCATAGTTAATGATCGTCCACTGACACCTCTTTCTGACGACCCGCGTGATTACACTGCAATATCACCGTCTTCACTCTTGACACCTTTAAATGATCCACACACACCGCTTGGACAACCACACAATAAGGATCATCTCCGACGCGATTATAGATACAACATATCACTTGCACAACAGTTCTGGGAGCGTTGGATAAGATTTTACCTTCCCCTTCTCCAAAAACGTAAGAAATGGTTAACGGTTGCTGACAATCTCCACGTTGGGCAGATGGTGGTAGTCGGGGGTCCGGGTGACTTCAACAAAAGGGGAAATTATAGGCTTGGACGTATCTCAGAGGTCCTCCCACAAATGCCAAGGAGCAAAGCCTTGGTACGTCGAGCTAAGATTGCAGTATCGTCTTGTGATTGTAATGGTAAACCCGTTGTTACGTATATTGATCGTGACATTTCGAAAATTGCGCCTTTGGAATTGGAGTAATGCTATGTGACATTATTGTGTTCGTTTACGAAATCACTTATACAGTATTGTACATACACGCTTTGACAGTTTTGTTGCATCTTGTTTAATTGCCTTTTCATTTATCGTATACGTATATGCCTAGAACTTAACTGTTGTGAATTCTTTGTGTTACTTACCTTGTTTGTAAATTTGATACATCGTTCTCCCCCTTGTTTAGTTGTTTTACATTATGTATGCGCTGATGCCGACACACATAATGGGGGCCGCCTATGGTCCGAACGATTAACTTTGTAAACTTCATTTTCCGTTGCCTAATAACTCGTAAAACATTGAGTCATTGGCGCTTGTGACGTAACAGATGTTACAAGCTGGCCACGTTCAATTCTTATTCTAGCATTCCTTTTTCAATGCGTTTCCTTCGAATAAGCAACTTAGAAATTTATAGTTCAGTTTTTAACTAAAGAGAAATATTGGAACTGTTGGTTTATCTATTTGAATAAGTTGAATTGTAAAAGTAATAGAAATAATTAAAGAAATTGAAGTGAATATATTGGAAATTAAATTATATAGTTAAACTGGACTATTTGGCTGTTTCTTTTCACAGTACAGCTATTCCCAAACAGTTTAGTTTCTGTGGCTGTCGCAGACTCCACGTGCGTCAGGAACACAAAGTTTGTTAAAATTTTATTATTATTATTATTATTATTCTAATGTGTTAAAAATTTTTTCATAAACTTTAATTAAAAAAATTCCTTGCGTTGGTAACTTTTGTAAGATGCAAAACTTTTTCTATTTTGGTTCTAATTACAAATATTAGTAAAATGTGAAACTATTAAAATTATTATGTAATTAAACAAATAAACAAATGATACTCATTTATAGGCGTATGCCTATAGCTATATTAATATTCCTGAAATTAGAAACGTAAAAAAACAATAAGCGCATAAAGTATTAATATTTGTATTAGGCCTGACCTAAATTCCTAAATCGGACCTTTTTAAAGAGTCTGATCCTCTTTCCACCCTCCTAATAAATCAACACTTTCCTCTTTTTTATCACTAGCAGCATCACTGATACTAATGTAATCTTATTCCAAATCACTCTGCATCGGTTCAAAGTTACTACCGTCACTACCACTAAAGTCCTTAATTAACTATCACTTGATATTGTAAAAAATGTTTGGAAATAACGCAATCAATATTAATTCAATTGCAAAACAATGTAAATCCTGAAAATGATCCTTAGGGCAAGCGTCTTTATGACAAGTTCGGCCCACAAAAATTTTCATTGGTCAGTTCATTGGACGTACATTAAATATAGAAATGAAATGATGTTACTCGACGTCAGCAATGAACTGACGCATTCACTTTGTCTCCCTTGCACGTTACTATCACAGCAGTGACATCGAATTCCATACAGTTAAGAAAGTACAACTCAAAAATTTAAGTAAGCAGCAGGTTATTTAGTGGGTTGCAGGTTGGACATTCCTGGCTTAAGGAGATCAACTAATAATCATAATCACCGCGTAAAGAATATTGTGCGTGTATTTTTATCCAAAGTTTTTTTGCTATTAAATTTTACAAACTGTTTTAAGCACTCCCAGATTGCACCTGCGAACCTTAGCATGAGTATTTTAGCCAAATGAGGACCGCTTAATCATAAGCTAATCTACATGATGTAGCCTATGGTAAACTAGAGTCCAGTACTGTACACTAATGCAGATACCATCTTTATTTTCAGATTTGAAATTTAAAAATCGTGTTATTCATTCTCAAACGATGGAAACTGAAATTGTTTCGAATGTATCGTCAATGGAAGTTGCTGATTTTACAGACAGTGAGATGGAAAGTTGTGCTGAATCCAACAGCGATATTGATTTTGTTCCATCAGAAGATCTTTTGCAAAATCGAAAAAGTTTGCGAGCCCTAGCAGAGGCTAGTGACAGATACCACATAAACGGCGGAGCTGGCGCTGCTATTGCAGCTGCGGTCTTGGTTGAATTTGATATGATTGCCCCAGATAAAACACAAAGTGTTATTGATAAGATCTATCTGAGAAAAGAAAGGGCCAAATTAAGAAATGAAACCAAAAAAAACAAAAAACGATTTTTTGAGAAAGTAGATGGTATAGGGTTTAATGGTCGACAGGATGCAACACTGGCTGTTGATAAAGTCAACAAAAAGCACTTCACTTCTGCCATATTAGAAGAACATTATGTTATTACTGAGGGGCCAATTGACTTCTATTTGTATCATTTCACACCAAAAAGTGGAAGAGGCCTGGACATTGCTTATGGCCTATGGTAGGTAATTCATGAAACTAAGCTTGCAGTCAAACTGGTCCTAATAAAATGTGATGGCACAAACGTTAACACTGGATACAAGAGGTGCAATCAGATGCCTAGAAATGTTTTTTAAACGTCCTTTACAAGTGGGTTATCGATGAGCTGCATCTCAGCGTATTGCCTCTACGTCACATATTTATGATTCTTGATGGAAGTACAAAAAGCCCACTAAATGGTAATGTTTTTGAATGGGATATAGTCAAGTTTAAAACTATTTCCTGTCCCAACATTCCCAGTCCTATCACATCAAGTGATGGATGAAATTTCAACTGATCAGCACTATGGTTATTGCATGCGCCACGCAATTATAACAGAAGACATGGATGAAGACTTATCACTGCTGCAAGTTGAAGTGCTAAACCATTCTCGGTAGCTTACTTTAGCATGCCGTATTATGCAATATTATGTCAGTCAGAGAAACCCAAATAAAAATCTCAAGATATTGATAGAATTTATTATGAAAATTTACTTCACAGTTGGTTTGAAATAAAGGCCAATAGCAGACTTAGTGATGGATCAAAAAACTTATTTACCATAATTCAGAGGATCGATAATTTTCTGAATATTACAATCCGCGAATGATGTTATAAAGTACTCAACAACGACAGCTTGTCAGAAGAAAAGCTATTGAGATTGTGTTAACTCCAAGAGCAATCCTGGATCTTTTCCACATGAAAATATTCTCGATCATGCTGTAAATAAAGATATTGTTGGTGATACTGTAGACATTGATGACGACACTGAGAGTGTTGGTGATGAAAGCAGTGAAAGTGCTTCTAAATATTCTCCTATGGACCCAACAGTTAGGTTGTTCAAAAAACCGACAATACTTTGAAGCTTTAGCGTACTACAATATGACTCATTTCTCTCATTGGAAAAGTTTCCCACCAGTGCTTAGTCAAAGCAGCAATGATTTCATTCGACGACTGGAAAAAAGTCCACTTGAGCTTAATCATGAATGCCACAGCCAGAATGTTGAGAGACACATTATACAAGTAGTACGGAAGCATCCGGCTCTGTCTGCGGTTATTCGAGATAAGATGAACTGATTAGAAACAAAATTAGATCTCGCAAATTCATGAAAGACTTTATTTCCAAAAAATTCTTTAAAGGAGCACATTAACTACGTATTAATCGTACAATATAAGTATAGTTGTCCAGGTTTTATACAACTTCCGAATGCTTGCCTACTTTTTGTCTTACAAAAATTATTTAACAGTGCATATACAACTAAGAGTGTACAATTTAGAATTTCGGGTGATCAAAAGTGAATTCTTGGTAAACTAATTATATTAGAGTTAATTTTTCATCATCTAACAATGTGATCAGCAATAATAATTTTATAGTAAGAATGGTCAAGTCAATCAACAAGCAAGTGCCGACAGACCTGTTTCGTCCTTATTAGGACTCGTCAGGACACTACAGCTTGTTGTTAACCCAGCTGAAAAAGTTGAAAACTTAAACAGCTGGCACAACTTTCTGTTTGTGGTTTTTACACCTCAAACATCCAGTTGTGGACCTGAACGCTGGGTAGGTAGTACAATGAAAACAATGTTCCACCAGCGCAACTGCAAAAGACACCGCTAAACCGCTAATAATAATTTTTGCATTTTGGTAAAGTAGGTTACAACTTCTTCCTCTATCAATACTATCATAAAATAATTTCAAAGCCATAATGTAAACAATTGGTGTATTTTTATGACTTTATCATAACGTAAAAACAGCGTTGGCAGCAAATTAAGGGGCAGGCGGATCATTAGTGGCCACTAAATTTTTTTATTTTTAAATTTAATTTTAGCTCAATAGCCAACTATTTGTGGTGATGATTTTTCGAAATTTCACAAAAATTACTTTTTTCGGCCTACCCTAGTACACCACTTTACACATGTCTTTGTTTTAAGCTTCACTTTAAACTGTGTCTTGCTGAAAATGAACCCAAATCTCCTAAATTTCAAGTTTGGTCTGAATATTTAGTTGCTATTTTTAAAACTAAGTTGTCTGTGTTTTCCGGTATTCATCTTTTTAACTTCGGCGACAAATGAAATAAAACCAGCAAAGCATCTGTGAATCATCAACACGCAAAAATACCTGTTCAAAAACAGTTTTATTGTTGATAGAATAATTTTTTCTGGGTAAAAGTTATGTGAAGGCCTTTTTGGAAAGGACCAGTTTTTCTTTGCAAAAGTTTTGAACTTGATTAAATTGTACGCAGATGTTTACAATCTAAATCATTGATTTTCAAACTGGGGACCGCGGTCTTTTAAAGGTCCGAAAAGTATCTTTAAAAAACTCGGCCGAAATTTCCTATAAAGTTTCAAGAAAACTAGCTGTCGCCAAAAAGCCTCAAAATTTTGCAGATCTTGTGTTATTGTCAAATTATCATATCATACCAGCTGGGTAATTCTGAACTTCAAAAACTGAAACAAGTATCTTTGTCAAACGATACTGTTAGAAGGAGAAATAACTGAAGGGTTAAATAATATTCTATCGCAGGTAACAACAAAGATACCGAAGTCAAAGCATAACTTCTTTGGGATTAAGTTTAATAAAACAACAGATGTTGCCGACTTAGTTGAAATTTGTGTTTATGTAACCTACATTACATAAACGGAAAGCTTTTAGAAGATGAATCTTTATTTTGTAAAATTCTCAATTTATAAACAACCATTAAAGGAAATATTTGACAAAGTCAAATTTTTGGAGGAACACCAACTCAAAATGGGAGCACCACATTGGCGTTTGCACAGCCGGTCGTCCGGCAGAGCTTGGCTTGCGTTACGGATTCAGACTTCAGTAAAAAAGTCTTCTGCTGCTGTTTGTACACACTGTGTCGTTTGTCGTCAAGGATTCGTGGTAAAAACTTTGTCTGATCAAATAAAAAATTACCTTGACGATTCGATTAAAAACGTAGTAAACTTGATTGGATAAAATGCGTTCAATTCCCGTCTTTTTGTTAAACTACGCAACGAAAGTGGTTCCGAGTTCGTAACTCTCTTGTTGCACTCTAACGTCAGATGGATATCTAAGAATAAGATACGAAAACAAATATTCATCCTAGGAGAAATGAAATATTTTCTGCAAGGGCTAAAATCAAAAATTTACCCAAAATTCTCCGATGACTGTCTTCTGTGTGGCTGTCATTTTTGTAGGACATTTTAGAATATTTTGACAAACTTGCACTACAAAAAAAAGATATCAATTTGTTTTATTGTCATGAAAAACTATGTGCCGCAAGATAGACAATAAAAATTTTGCTTCATTTCCACACCTAAAATGGATTTCGGAGTGAAAATAATCTTGACATGAACGACGATGTTCTCGAAGTCATGAAACGTCACGTTTCCAACCTTGCAGATGAAATTTTCTAGCACTTTTAAGACCTACAAGATTTTCAAACATATTATCGTCTCACTGACAATCTGTTTAGAACTAATGCTAGCAATCAATCTTTAAACGACAGCTTCATTCAAGAACAGTGAATTGATTTGCTGAATAATGAAGACGCAAAAAGCAGTTTTAGCGTAATGTCTTGCAAGAACTTCTGAATTAAAATGGCACAGACTTACAAAAATGGCACTGAAAGTCCTGGTTTTAATAACTCACGGGTGTGAATCAACGGTTTTCACACTGCTCGTTATTAGGCCAAGAGCTCGAAATAAATCGAATGCGATCCACTCTATGAGAGTTGTGTTGACCAAAACGGAAGTAAACATAGACGAACTGGTAGCATTCCAGCAAGTGCACCTACGTATCTCATAAATATTTATTGATTGAAAATGTGCTCTGGCATAAATTTGCCTCGATCATTAAAAAAATTGAAATGGGACTATTACGCAATTTCTTTTTAAAATGTTTGACAACCAGTGGTCTAAATACAAAAGACAACTTACCTAACTTTGTTTGTTCAGTCAGCCCGTTGGTTATTATTCGAATTTCAGGTAAGTTACGTGAAAAAGACAACTTGCAAAAGCTGCATTCTTGAAGATCTTGCTTTATTTGTATATCTCTTTACCCGAGTCAGTTTCATTTACGGTAAGTATAAAGGCTAATGCCTGTTCCTTAATACATCAAACAAATATTTACTTTGATTTCAAAATAACTGGCAGCTGGGTAGAATTCTGATTGATAAAATCTTTAATCTAGCTGCTTACACTATTACTTCATACTTGTGCGGGGAAAGCGATATGATATTCTTGTTCTTTTAACAAAAAATAGAACAACTCATTTCCCCAAACTTTTGATTTTGCTGCACGAATCAACAGATAAAAAATGATCTACGCTTTGTGAGCAAAAAAAGAATTTACGTTATCTCTCCCATCACCATTTCTTATTAAATTATTGTGTGCAGACCAATTGTTTGCCTGAAGTGTGGGTTAGTGCGGTATCAAAACCTTGTTTGCTAAATCCACTCTTACGTGTGCTAAGGTGATTTGGATTTTCGCAAGAGGTCCAGCACAAACACAGGACGAAATTCATCAACTTTTCACGTCGGACGCATCGGATATTTTGTTAACTTTTAATCAAAATGATTAAGTCTGTCGTTCACTGCAGCAAGTTCTGCGTATCTACAGTTTCAAAATCTTTTGCCTAGCAAAGATATGCAACTTGAGGCTGCAGTTAAAATCAGGAAATACTCGATTACAATGCAAGAACTGGAAGCTGATTGTTCAGTGTTACTTTGATTAACGAGGTGTCGTCGCATGAGGCAGACAGAAATTCCAAAAATAAATTTGATCTAATCCGGCAATTGAACCAATATTAACAGCAAGTTCTTAATAGCCCGTGAATATGGGATCATATAAAATGAAGATGAAATTAAGATATCACCTTGCAAACAACAAATATAGAAAAAGCCTATTGATTGCAAAGCAATTTGAATCTAGTAAGTTCGATGCTCAGTTAACCTGAGTGACTTTTGTTGTTGCTTAAGAAAGATCAGTTAACGATGCGAGTTCGATGCTCAGTTAACTCAAGTGATTTTTGCTGTGTTCACGTAATGATGTGAGTTTGCTGCTCAGTTAACTCGAGTTATTTTTGCTGCGCCCTTAGAAAGATCACTTAACGATGCGAGTTCGATGTTCAGCTCACTGGAGTGATTCTTGTTGTCCCCTTAGAAAGATCACGTAACGAAAAATTCCTCAATGGGGTCACGCAGCTTGCCCACAACGGTGACTTCAGTTGGAATAAAAAAAAACAAACGAGGCCATTGTGAGTAGAAAACATGAGTAATTACATCTGATGGTATGAAGAACACGAGAACTCTGCAACGTTAACAAGCCATGTTACAGATATGCTTTTGTAACTCACTGACCAAGCTTTTTCCACTGCGCTTTAGTCTTTAAACTTTAAAGTGCTTTCAACAAACACAAACTGGATCCGTATAGTCCCCATTTGGTTTTTAAGGAAAGCCCGCATCAATAATCTATTTTAATTTCAAACGTTCACTGCTAAACAAGCAATGAATCTTAGCCCTGTATTGATTATGGATTTACGTAGGCATGGCAAAAAGTACTTTCTCTGTTATTGATGCAATAGACTTTGTGAATTGCTTTAGCATTATTTTTAATTAGCTTCTAAAATTTTAGGTTATCTTTCAAATATCATTTGGCATTGAAAAAGGGTATTTTTATCAAGATGTACTTCGCGAATGCCCGTATGACGCATAAGGTAAAGTCGATTATTGTTGTTGATTGCTCAGTTCAATAATGCCTGAATTTGCATTAACTTAGATTCAGAGTTTTAATTGAGAACAGACCTAACAGGTCTTTATTAAATATTATGCGATAAGGTGTACATGAAATTTATCTTTTGTAGTTTTCTTATAAATTTTAAGGACACACTCAAACAGTAATTACTTCATGTTTTTTATGTTCATTTCATTGCAAAACGTCTGCCAAGACTAAGGGAAAAAATTTGTGTTACAAATAAAATTTTTTACTTACCGCCGCAATATCGTCCGTTGTGGCAGATTTCGGCCTAAAAAAAACATTTACAATCAGTTTTGTTTATTCCAATCTCCATCTATACGACCTTACCATTGCTGTATGAAAAAATTGAAACAAAGCGACCAACAAGGTCAATAAATAAAACGTTGAATCCATATTAACAACGAGAATTAAAATCTACCAACAATCTGAAAGAAAATATAAATTTGACTGTATAATAAAGTAAAAATTATCACAGAAAAATACTATTGCACCAAATTGTTTATGTTGTTGGAATTGGTCTAAAACTAACCTTAAATTGGTCAGTCCGGTGAATTTCACTCACCAATGACCTTCGTGGTATAAATATTTTATTGAAAATCATTGAACAGAGCAATTCGAAAGCAGTTACTCATAAATATTGAAAGAGCAACAGCATGGCGATACAGACGATAAATTGCTGGTAAGAAGTTTTGTGCTTCGACATATTCGTTTTCGAGGTCGTTGTAAACACAACGTCGGAAAGTGGCACGAGGCAAAATTATACGACCATTGTAGCCTTAAAGGCTTTCGACAATCAACCATGCTAAACGTGAAACACCCGAATCAAGTCCAGAACCAATATCGATAAAAAATGCAAAAAATTCGGATATTTGACAGGTCTTATACATGTAAATTCTTATTCCTGTCTTACACAGCTCACAGTTTTTAAGATTCGCAACGGGCATTGCTCATTTGGGTCGGCAGTTCACTGGTCGGAACATGGGACAATAAAGTAAAATTCATTTTAAATATTCTTTTTTAGCGTAATAACTTTATTTTTCTATTTGTTGCAGCAGCGCCGTCAGAATTCAAAACATTTATATTGACGGTTCTAAAAGACAAAATTCTTCGCTATCACTGTAATGCAGAAGTTCCTAAAATTTGCTTCTGCAAGCCTATTAATCAGGGTTTAAAAAGTTAGGTTTTTGAGAAATTTCGTTCGTTTATTTTAACAAAAGTATAGTAGGTTTATTAGAGTAATTTAATTACTCTTTGGTAAAGTGGTTTACGATAAATTAGGAATGGATTAGGGCAGACGGTTCGTTTTATCGGGTTAAACAACCAAATTGAGTCCTGAAGATGCATTTTTTGTTTGGTTGAAGATCATTTTTGATATCATTAAGTCCTTTGCGTAGCGTAATCTGATTTATTAGGTCATCGCATTACATTATCATCCCATTATATGATGTGAATCATTCATCATTATGTCTAGTATGACAGTGTGGAATGAGTGAAACTTTGAACAATCTCTACGTGATCACGCTGATCTGCTTTCGGTTATCAAGATATTGATTGCTGCCCAGTTGAATTTGTGTAGTTAATCATACATATGACAAAAACTTACAACTGTTTATTAAATCCAACAAGTAAAAGAAAAGCGAAGTAAAGTGTCTTTTCCAAGGACATGACGGCATCCCAGGTAGATGCATTCAAAGGTTTACTATTTTAAATTTAAATGCAAATTTACGTTAGAGTACTACTCCTCAATCTTTGTGGCGTGACTAATGTTGGCTTCAATTTTCTTCGCTTGGGTGTTTTTTTGTATATTTTTAACCAACACGTACCTTGATGCATTTTTTTAACTGAACAAAAGAAAAGGAATTATGGCAAGATTCCTGTATTCAGTGCACTGACAATTCAAACTATTTATAAATACACTCAACCGCTAAATTGAGCTTATTCTGAAGTTTAAATAAATTTCCTGCATATAAAGCTTACTGCCTAAACAAACTTACTACCTAAACTTTCAGGCATCCAGCCAGCTGAGCTTCGCCGAATGGGAGCGACACTCTCCTTGGCTTACCGTGGATCTCTGGACCCCGATCATATCTTGCATGGTCTTTTAAGTGGGTCCTCAGATACTCTCCAAGTGAGACTAAGATCCAGACGCCCGTTTGTGCCAGGTGCGCGGAATCTCTTGGACAACCTTGCCAGACTTGGCATCCGCGCTTTTGAATGGACAAATCACAAATGGAAAACGGAGTACTGTGAAAATGCTTCCAGGCTCCGTGCTTTTGTGTCCGAGACCAGTGCCAGGCCTGTTGGGATGGGCTTACCCCGAGCAGCTTGGGTTAAGCTCAACCGCCTGCGGACTGGTGTTGGGCGATTCCTTTCGTCCATGCACAAATGGGGTCTCGCTCCTTCATCGAATTGCGAGTGTGGCGCCTCTGAGCAAACCGCAGACCATGTACTAACAGCGTGCCCTATATATCGGGCACCACATGGAGCACGAGGTCTGACGGTTTTGGATGACGAAACTCGATGCTGGCTTAATGACATCACTGCCAGCATCTGATCCAGGCAGTGCAGCAGTCTGGGGTAGTAAAAGGATAAACCCTCGGCCCCAGTCCTGTTTGTGTCTGACCTGGAGTGGATGCCCTTCAAATGACGACGACGACGACTGCCTAAACACAATAAGGATTGGATTGAACTATAGCAATGCGTCTAAAGGTATTTGCTGTAGGCTGTCGGGTCAGAGAAAGTTTTTTTTGACGTTAGTAAAAGAATCATTTAATGAATGCAAACGGAATGCTGTTGAACCAAGGTTATCATTTTGTGCTTATTTCTAAGATTTGTGCTAATTTTTTAAACGTTGTCTTGGAAAATTTTTAGTGTACTTATTTTTAGGGGTGCCGGAAGCGGAGGGCAGGGAGAAATTGCTCGTGCCAAACGTTTTTGGGACGAAAACAAAGGTTTTGCACACTGATTGAAAGTAATGACCTTTTTTGGGGAGGACAATAATAGAGATTTGGCTGTGCTTATTTTTTGGTTAGTTCGGATGGTATCCCAGTGTTTAATCTAAAACGTCCGACCTGTGGAACGATGCGATGAATAATAAACTACGAATGCTAAAACATGCGCTGCTTAGTGAAAAACAAATCTATTCACTTTTTTAACTGACTGCAAGCCGACAATCAGTCGCTCAGATACAGGCACAATTGATGCTGTTTATGTACAAGCACAATTAGATGTACAACGCACTACTGTTGAAGTGCCACTGCCAAGAAACACTCAGCGGCGCAATTTGAACTACTTAATTTTGTTGTTATGCTTGTATAGGTGGTTGATTGGATTAAACTGGTTTTTCATTTCTCTACGGAGCCATTAGCACAGAAAGGAGATCATTAGAGCATGACAGCACAGTTGAGTTAATTTGTTCAGAGTTCTTGATCGCACTAAAAGTTCAAGTCACTTTTATTCACGATTTCTCTTCAGGATTGAAGAAATTATAAGAATTTTAACCCTGATAATTTTGGAATAACAAACTCTGATTAAACAATCTGATTAAATCTAATCATTTTTAATGTCAGGTTGCAACTTGACAACACTTTGTCAAATCCACTTCAAGCAGGTTGAGCGATTAGGTAGCAATTCTAAAGAAAAACGTTTTGATAAGTTTTTCAAAGCTTGTTGAATTTATCAAAGTATCTTTAAATACTCCGGCAGCGTGTTCAAAATAACACAAATACATTGCTGGTCAATTGTTCATAGAGTTTCCATCGAAAATATATGTGACCATCATAGATTAATTTATTTGTATATGATTTTTGGTTTACATACTAGTTCATGTACCAAGCATGCTATCATCACTTTAAACGATGAATAGAAAGAGCAGGCAATGAAAAAACAATAAATTATTCCTTACTAAAAAAAGCAAACACTTTAAAAAAGTACTCTATTAAAATTCGCTGCTTGATAAAGATGACCGCGAACAGATTTATTTTCTTAAACTTAACATAGAAATTTTTTCTCCGGATTTTAAATTCATTTTAAAATATACAGCTATATTTCACTACTTTTGCTTGACTGCATAGCAGGTTGACAAGTTCTTAGTCGACTTATGGAGGCACCAAAAACAGTTGAATTAAAAACTATTAAATTTTTTCAAGAACCATATATTTTGCTTTTCCTTGATTAACTGCTGTCTATTAATTTGTTTTAAAATTGAATATAATTGATTACTAATGATTTCAACATTCTTTTATCAGAAATCTGTTACCCTTTTTCCAGTAAAGTTACATTGTCGATTTTATTTAACTGATCAAATTGCGATGCATAAATTTATTAATAAAATCGGTCAACTTTCAATTTAATATACAAAATAAAAGTTAAAAATTTGAAACCAACTGTATCATTACGAAAAATCGATTTCGACCTATAAAGATCATCATCAGTTTCTGTAAAAAATTAAATTAGATTACCGCATATTTGACAAAAAATTTTTGAAAATTCTACTGATACTATACGGGTCCTGACTCAAAGACACAAAGTGAAGCTTCCAATAAAAACCAAGAACTAAACGACACAACAGCTGACATAATTATTATGGATCACGTAACAATCATAAAAAAACTGTCTATAAGTCTATACTGATTTCAATTGATAACTACTGTCTATAAGTAACTGCTGTCTACCAAATTAGATAAATACCCAAAACTATCATACTAACAATTAGTCCGTGTTGTAATGCTGACTAGGAGTCGTTCCAATATTGCTCATCATTTCTCTTGCCTTTCATGACGTCAAACCTAAAAGCAAAAAATAATTTGATAAAATCACATGATCAAAAGCGGTCTCGCGACGCGTATGCACGCGCTCGCGCAAACCACACCTTGTTGCGAAGTCGAAGAGCTTTTTTGTTAAAAGTCTTTGTTCGTTTTGCCGTAGGCTCCCGTAGCAAATTTTCGCAATCTTTAAAATAGCTTCACTGCATGGATCGCATCAATTTCTAATAATGGCGACTTTAATATTTCTAACTCTTTCAAAGCGAGCCCGCTCCGGCCGTTGACCTATTCAATAAGATTTCTTGAATTTACGATGTCTCATAGATTCCTAAATGGCACTTGTCGCCAAGATTAAAATAAGAACTTTATTGTTTTCAGCATGAAAATCAAATATTTTCAATTTTAAAGAAAAGTGTAATAAAAACATTAAAAAATCAAAGCAAGCGAAATCAAGTTGTTCATAAACTTTTTCAGATGCCAACACGTGCAGCGAATCCACAACATCGAACTCGGCAGCATCGGCCCTATTCAACACAGTTTTTGTGCGGTAGCCTACTTTTGCAACATATTATCGAACAGTTGGCTGCAAATTGCTATATTTAATCAACTCGCGGGAATTGAACCTCAGCCTTAAGCAAGAGACACAGTAAGCAGAAGTAACAAAACAGTCACGTACTGTTTTGAATTACATAAGAACAGCTTTTGTAATCCAACCTTTTTCTACGTAATAGAACTTTAGAGTGACGACTATAAAAATCTACATAACACGTCACGGCGTCGCTACGCGCAGTTCGAGAATGGCTTGCATAACAATAAACGGTGCTACTTCAGCGTGACGTCTACCACTATCACGTGGATAGGGTTAGAATTAAGGTTTGGGGGTTAGGCGTCGACATCACGCTAAAGTAGCACCCAATAAACTTGGCTATTTTGCAAACGTTAAAATTAAAAAATGCATAAAGTACAATGTTACACCCACAGTTGTGACAATCAGTTTTTTTGAAAGCGTATTGTACGCAATGATTTCTTTGTGTCAAAATGAACTTCTAAAACAGGAGGGTGCAACTATTTATCTCAACGGGCCAAAACTGACAATAGTAATAATGCTGGGGGCCGGACAATTTAGTATCAACCAAAAACAGCTGTTGCCATTAATCGTTGTATCTTAAAAATTTTTTTTCTATCAATTTACACGTAACGTTAAAGTATTAATGGAGATAATTAAATCTTCTATTTTTACGTATCTTGTCAATGTCTGCTTTCATTGAAAAAGTAGCAACTAGAAGTTGACTGGACCGCCGTCCATCAGCTAGCTGATTCCGATATTTTGTCCTAAACAACCTTACTTTAGAAAAGAACTGCTCGCAGCAGTATGTGCTCCCGAAAAGAGAGGTCATTTTTTTGAGGGGTTTTCTAAATTTTTGTAATTCCCATACACATAGCGTCTAAAAACGGTAAACAATCATTTTCATTAAAAGTCCTTTTAAAATCTACATTTTATTGCAATTCTATTATTTCTTATTGAAAGCAATCTGGAATATTTTCAACAGCCAAGTCAAATGGGTGAGTAAAAATTAGAACAGTCGACTTTGCGATTTTGAAAATTTTAAAAGCCTGTTGCAAATGCAAATGATAGTTTTTCAACCATTTTAACATACTTTTCACAATTGATACCTTGCGTTTCAACTCTTCTGCTTTCTATCACGGAAAGTGAGTCAGAGATTCTCAGTATTTTTGCACCACTCACTGCTAAACCGTCTTTTTCCTCAATCAACCTTTTTTCTCTCACTGGTAGATATTTTAAGCTTCTAAGCTAATTTCGAGAATGAATCTTTGTGTTTAAGTAGCTATTCAACAAGCGTTATGCTGCAACAAGAGCAAATTGCCAAGTTTGTAGCCTGAAATGAATTACTGTGTGACGTAAATAAAGATAAAAATAGCATACGGATTGAAAACTATATATAAGCAGGTTAAAAACAATAGTTATATAATATGGTTTTTTATAGTTTCTTATTTCTTATTTTACCACAAATAAATTCTCTTTTCAACGTTTTTCTTTAACTTGTATGTATAATTTTTTTGTTTACTTGAAGCGGGCCTTAAAAGAGGCACCGCGGGCCCCATTCTGGCCCGCGAGCCGTATATGTTGCGCGCCTCTGTTCTAAAGCCTTGACTCGGAAAGAGCTCGAATGAAGCATAAGTTTTTATAAAACGAAAAACTACACAAAAATAAAGCTTGTTTCATTGTTTATTTACACCTTTGATTAAATTTATATTCTATATTTTTTCGTTTTAAACACAACACCGAAGCAAATTTTTAGACGAAGTTTTTTGCAATGAAATAAACAAGAGATATTCTTTAAAATAGCAATCAAACAAAGAATATCTAGAAAATCTTCTCACCAAAGTGGGCAGAAAAACACACTGGAGATTAGGAAATCGGCATTCTAACCATAATGAAATATTTAAAAAAACTGGCACAATGTTGTCACCAGCTGAGCACAAATGCAAGATATTTACATTTGCGCATGTGCTGCATTGGTAAAGCCTAGAAGCCGGAAGTTAAAAATCAATTCCGTTGGAAAAGCAATTTAATTTGTTTTGGTATTTACCTCATTTAAAAGGCCTTCTAATATTTTCACGTATTTCATGTCAACGCTCGGTGCGGCTTGCAAAAGTCCTACAAAACAATATGAAATACCTAACAAAAACTTTGTTAACTTGATAGTTGTTCAAAGTGTCGAGTTAGAACAGGGGTCTCAAACTCAAATGGCACTGGGCCTAAATTAAAAGTTTTAAATTATCCGGGAGCCGTAATACACAAAGCAAGGTCAATATACAAGATTACACATTAAATACTCAATAAACGAAACTGAGTAATGACTAAAGTAAATAAATTGGCATTGCATTCGACAAGAAGCAATGGGGTGTTGCAATAAGTTTAGTCTTGCAGTAGTACCAATGATGGCTTTAGTAAAAAGCAAGCAAAGCGGCCGCACCGGAGCCCCCAAAAACATCAAAAAGTACCCCCTCCCTGCACCTTAACTTTAGGACAAAAGTAGGGATATTGCACTCGATTAAAAGCGGAGATCACTATGTTTTTCGGATGAAAAATAAGTTAGCACACTAAAAAGTGTTTTCCCTTTTGTAAGGCCATCACTGAGTAGTACCATACTTATTATCGCTAAATGCGTCAAGTAAATGTAGGAGACTCTTGTTTTCTTAAGAAGAGAAGCGACGGAATCAATTGAAAAATAAACGATTTTTATTACTTTAAAGAGATGGTTACTACTGCAATGCGCTTTATACAGTGGTCCTACTTTTTTTGTGTTGTAGCCTGCTGTTCGAGATTTAATACATTTTCTCTTGCCACTTTTCTATAATGACTGACGTATTTAAATAAAATGTAATGATGAACATAAACTCAAATATGGTAATATTAGTTTTTAGTCTTTAATATTTATCCTTTAGCTCAACAATTAGTCGCTTGACAAATCAGTCTTTTGCAATGGCGTACGCAAAAATTTTTCATGGGGGGGGGGTGGTTTGCAAGCCAAAAGCAAAATAACTATAAAAGGTCCTAATCATGAACGAAAAACTTTTTCAAAATTATTGAATACATTAAAAAATAAAGCATGTCTGTTGTGCTTTTTGAAGCACTTTGCAGTGACATGAATTTTTTCGTCTAAACGTAAGCGCAACTATTAGATATCGATAAAAATTTCTTTGAGTTAACCTCAATGATATAATTGAATTGATTCAGCTCAAAACGAACACAATTTTTATAATAGTTACTATCACAAAGCAGTAGGTTACTACTAAAGTATGAAGACAATTCACTTTATATAGCTACGTACCTATTGAATTCTCTTTGAATAAGATGCCTGATGGACGAATGGAATCACCCAACATCAGTCCGCAGCCAATTGACCTTAACCAAGGGCTGTTTGGGGCAAGACCTAACTAACAGTTCTGATACTAGCCATGGAAACGCACGGAGCGGGACGTACTCTCAAAGTACTTTGTGTTTCATCTATAATTTGGTCTACTGGGCGGCGCGAATGCCCAGTTCCGCGTGGTCATTTAATAGTTTCAGTCCTGCTGGAACAAATAGGTGCCTATACCATAATCTTACTTAACGGAGGGACCACAAGATGGCGACTGAATGTGAATTACCAATTCAGTCTTACTGAGATAAGACGGAACCAGACATAATGGCAAAATTTTTGTAAAAATGAAGAACTTTTTTCGGTAGATTGGATTATTTAGTTTAGTGTAGGCCTATATTTTTACTTTTTAAAGCTTTGTGAATCTTTGACTCATACAGAAAAAGTTTATTTATTATTGCAGCCTAAAGGCCCGTTTCCACTACGAGCGTGGAAAAAAGCATTCTTTTTTTTTTTTTTTTTTTTTTTATTTATTTTCATTTTTACTCACAATCAACTTGAAATTAATCAAAGTGCATGTAGAAATAAAGATTGTGAATAAGGAAGCAGCGACTAAACGAAGTACGTTATTACATGCACAATGTCAGTTGTGCATGGTCGCCGTACCTTTGAACAAAGCGATGTGATGTTAATAAGAAAAGAAAAGCGAAAAGAAGAAAATTAATACACACATTCTTTGTTTGTTTTGTTGCTTTTTTTGCGCTCGCTTCAATTTTAACCGCTCGCTTCAATCGAAGATCAATAAAAGAGAGAAAGAATGCTCTTTTCCACGCTTGTAATGGAAACGGGCCTTAATTAGTTAAATTATTTTTTATTAGATATTATTGGCCTACATGTCATTTTAAGTTTAATCGAAGTTTCTTTTTAGACGCTCCTTAGCTGCTTTAAACTTATTTCGCCTTTCGTACCAATGCACAGCGGAGTAGGTCAGGCTCATGTCGCGCAGGCATTGTGATAAAACGATTGATATGAAAAGCAAATATAGAAGAACTGAGTTTGGTTTAAATGTTTTTCGGCTTTGGAAGTTTTACTCAAGATGATCTGATAGTTGTACATAAGCTAACTTTAATGCAATTTGGGTGATAGAAAAACCGATCTCTATAATAAAATCACCAATAAAGCTTAAAAAAGACCAAACGCGGTAGCAAAAAAACTTATACCATACTATTGTACCCTAATTGTTACTAATATGTTATTATGTTCAAGTGCATATCTCTGAGTGTGCAGGCAGTGGCATACAGTCAGGGCATGCAAGTCATGCAATGCATGACCAATGAACTTTCCTAAATACAAAAAATAATTATATACATTGTACAAATATATATTTATTAAGCAGATTTATTACATATTGAGTTTAGTAAATTGCGAATTCTGAAGAACGCATATTCTAAATCATAAACTCAAAAGCAACGGTTGATTAAACATGACGTGCACTAAGGGAATTATATTACTGTACTTTACTTGTATAAATGAGCTCTACGTGACGTCATTTTAAGCACCCTTTTATACTCGCTCCGGCATACAATTCTCAAATTGCATACAGACTTCTAAATAAATCTAGATATTTGTGATAAACAACCGTAAGTACCAGGCTGTTTAACGTGCTATCGTGGATTTTGTTCGTTCTTTCTAATATTTTAACAAGTAGTCAAAGCAAGTAATTTCTTTTTTTTTTTATTAATTTCAGAGCTTAATTTTATATTTTTTGAACATTTTATTTTAGGTTTGTTTAGGAGGAGTTAATATAGCGTAGTTAGAGATGATATGACTACTCTAGTACAATTTTAAAAATGATGATAGATATGAAAAAGGATCTTTACCATTTATCTTGAAGCCATTTTACAATTTCTGTTATACATTCAATGAATAGGCATACCAATTGCATTACCAGCCTCAGAGATCACCGCATCCGCTGATGATTATCATTGTTCAAGGGGTATTGACCCCCAAAACCACCCGTGTCTGCGCCTATGGTCTTTTGTTGCTATTTTTTTTTATCAATGATCACATTAAAACAAGTTTTTTTTTGATAAACAGCTTCTTAGGGGGTTAGAGCTGAATATCAGCGCTTTCTGTGCAAAACTACGAAAAAATTTGGAACTTATGACACACTTTTAAGAAATCTACCAAAATTTTGACTAGATGTTCAAAAAAATTCTAAAGGAAAATCGACAGCTTTTACAGTATCTTTTGTTTTAGTGCTTTGTAGGTTATCCTTGGTTGAGAACCCCTGCACTATTCGAGACAGCCTAATACTAATAAAAATTTCTTATGTCTCATAAATTTGTTTAGGCTTATAAATCGATTTACTTAAACTTTGTCTCCCCTTCGTGCTTTCATTCCCCTGTATAGCTGCCCAGCAGACATTCTGCTTTTGTAGCCTAAGCAGCTTACAAATTTGTTAGAATACGTATTCTGGTTATTTTTTTTGCTTTATTACAACAAAAAAAACCTTGTCTTTCAACATTCCAAACTTTTCCAACCTATTTGGGAGAATTAAATAGGATTCTGCTCTATTTTATCTATTTTAAGTTTCTATTCTTTGGAAAGAAATAAGATATTTACAAAAATAACCTTTGATTACGCGAAAGCCATTAGTCATTCCATATACATCTTCTTTTGTAAAGCTTTTTAATCAAAGTAATTATAGATTTTTGTTGACTCAAAATCTTTGTTTAAAAATTTATCACGTGCAAATGTTAAATAAAGTTTGCCTTGCTAAGCTTAGATGAGTGTGTCACGAAAAACTAATGTGATCTCAATTCATTCACGACAAAGACAAAAATAACCTGCGCTCTTGGCCGAAAGTGAAGACAAACAGGCCTTCGTTGATCTTTTAATTTGTATTGCTGCAGTTATTCAGACTGAAAATATTCTGCACTGTATGCTGTACAATTTTGTTCTATTTGCTAGCAGTTACATGCTCTGTCCACGCTGTAAACCCACATCCGATGGACCACATGTCAATCGTTGGTGCAATGAGGTACACTGACTTGCTATTTGCCATGCAGTTATTCACATGGGGTCAATAGAAAGTTTATTGCACAAAACTGTACAAATCTCACCTTGGAAAAAGAACAAATAAAAACAAGAAACATTGATAGAAACAAACAAATAGAAAAAAGACAGAACTCTTTTTTTTATAATACTGTGTTTGGCAAAATTTAAAAAAATGTAATCACGGAGAAATAAACCATCAAACGAATCACGGAGAAACAAACCATCTATTTTAAGAAAAAGTAAGAAGCTTTATAAACGAAGAATACGAAAAATCGGCACAACTATTCTTATTAGTTTTTTTTTTTTTGATACTTTATTTTAAACATTTGTTTATTCAAAAACAATTTAAATAAGCAATGCATAAAATAAAAAGTACTAGTTTTTTATTTTTTTAAAACTTGTGTTTATGATAAACAATCAAATAATTATAAGTGGTCACAAATTGTGTAATTGGAGGTGGGGGTGGGTGGCATAGAGATAAAGACGGTATTTACAAGAACAGCATAAGTTACGAAGCGTTTTTGTTATGATTATCTTTCAAAAAAGTAGAAAGATTTCGGATCGATCGTTAGAGTTACGAGAAATAGAAATGTCCTTTTGTTACACATGCTACTCTCGGCTTGTACTTGGCAGAGCAGCTGTTCAACGGGGCGTGTACACTTCTAGAACGCAATGAAAACACCAGACTGTTTTTATTCAAAACCTGACTTGATATGCACCATCAGTTTTCAATCCTCTCATTGAAGCAGACCGTTCGTCCGTTATGAATGGGTAATAAAATCGTTTTTTCTTTTTTTAAAGGTGGTTTGATACTAAGCTGATATGGCGAAAAGAGATAGTTATTTATATTTTCTGCGACCAAGAACTTTATTCAGATAGAAAAAAATCTATAACTTTCTATCCAAATTTTTTGCTTTTTAGAACAAATTTTAGATTAGATGATATAAATGATAGATTGTTTGATGTACAACAATATAAAAATTCAACTAAAAATGCAACCTTCATAGCACATCATCAATAACGTCCTATTGCTTCTTCTACTTCAATCTCCTGAGTATGGAGGAGCTTCGGACTCAACAGAGGAACTCTTTTCTTCCTGCGTTTCTATGCAGACTTGACTTAAGTCATTTGAGATGTCATTCTGCTTGGAGTAGCGTTGAAACTCTTCAGGGACCCCATCTCGGGTAATTTCTTCATACGTGGGTGGGGAATCAGCAGTGTTGGATGCCTAAAAATTTTAAATAGCTGAGAACCTAGAAATAACCAGCGTGGAGAAATTAATCTGGTTCCCAGAAAAACAACAAATATTTTGGAATTTTTTGGTCTACTGCTAATTACGGCGCAATGTCTAGTAAAAAAATTTTTTAGGTTTTTTCTTAAATTTAGCGCCGGAAGTAAATCTTTAATGCAGAAGAAAAACGTAAAATTAATGGCGGAAAACAAAAGCTAGAATGATAAAACCAGGACTATTTTTAAAATAAAAGCTATTCGTTTTTTGTTTCAGTTTCGGAAAGCTTTTGTTTCCTCCAATCGTGTCGCAAAAAAAACATGAAAAAATCGCAACATTTTCTTTAATAGGATTTGTCACAGCACGGTTTTTCTGATAATACCGACTCATACAAGCCTTTAATTTTATCCAATCGTACAAAACCCAGACTGCGATAAAATGTCGTTTTTAATCTTATTTTGTCAAAGCAAGACAGCGTGGCCCAATGGATGGGAACGTCGTTTGATGGCGACAAGGTTTTGGTTCAAAGCCCACTCTCGCCATTCTGTTATGTTGCTAAAAAAAAACACTTTACGGTACTTCCCCCTGCTGCGTGGTCCTGGCAGAAAGCCTATCATATCTTTAAATAAAACAATTTTAACCGAACTGCAATATTTCGGCATTTTTGAAAGTAGGTCGGAAGTAATCGCTGACAAATTGCTCAAGTATAACGCTTAAGTGTTTTTTTGCTAGTTACTAGGATAAATACAAATGACAGTACAAAATAAAAACCATCCGTCCCTAGAAAGCATGCTGAAGAACAAAAAAATTTTCACTTCAAAAAAGAAGTAATTTTTGAAGACTTCTGTCTCGTTAAAGTTAACTGAAGAAAAAAAGAAAATTGCCATGGCTCTGCTTCCCCCTTCAAAGGTCCGCTATTGAGGCCCGGGTATGCACGATTAATATGCTTATCGTACCGCAACGCGGCACCTTTTCCATTTCAATACGAGAGCATCGGGGTGGGGTAAGCCTACCTCAGTCAAACTCGGAGGTAGAGGTTTGGGTAATGTTGGCCATATAAGAAAATCGTCCATTTTGATTTGTAATTCGGAAAACAGTATTTTTTGAGGGACCGCTACCCCCTGATACTTGAATGTGAGCTCACTCGGACAATGTGTGAACCCGACGGGGGTGGATAATGCGCAGGAAGCAGCAGCTTAGGGAGAAATTACATTTCAAACCAAATATTAGGTACCTCGCCTCTGATGGTTGTGTTATTGTTTCTACGTGCTTGATTACTCAAAATAGACGCCCTCGAATTCCAGCGCTGTCTTCTTTTATACGCGAAGACTCCCATCAAACAAGGAATCAGTATTAATAGAACAATTAAAACCACCAATACATCTGTAAAACACACGGTAATAATGAAAATATTAAAGAAGCAAAACGTAGTGTGACGAAATCGCATCTGAAGACGTTGTTCAACTTTTACCGAAGAAAGGCGATTTATAAACTTTGCTGAAATATCTGACTTGTTAGTGACCGTGGTGTTCGCAGGAGTCGGTCCTAACTGAGGAGTCAATCCGGATAAGTAACGTCTTGATCTTTTTGTTTTAGTTATGATTGTACATTACAAATATTATTAGTTTTTTTAATTTATTACTTGTTCTTTTTAAAAATGCAGCTTTAGTAAAATTTTTGTAAAATTAGAACTATGTTTTAAAGAAATGTGGGTGTACAAAAATATTACTCATAGTATAACAATACTTACACCAATACTGTTCAACAAAAGATCTTTTTCTAATGCAGCACAAGGATCGAACTTGTATGGTACAACACAATGACGGACCTATGTAAAAATAAAAAGATAGCAAAATTAAAGCTGCAGTTTAAAGTGATAATAAAAAAATATTTAAAACAGGGGTTCTTAAACTTTCTGGGGCCCGGCTCCATTGACAACAACAACAACATCCAAGCTCCATCATATAAAAAATCTTATAGCATTGAAGGAACAACAATTTGTTGAAGAGAACAACAAAAAATAATATTTTTGCATGGATGTAACACTGTTTTTTTGGAAACCAAAAGTTTAATTCGTGACTTTGTAGCAGGTAACGGACGTCAGGTTGGTTTTACAGTCAAGTTTGTTCCCGTGTTTTGTCTTTATATCTATGAAGAAAAACCCACTTTCGCGCACGTAAGTAGATGAAAACGTAGCTGTACCAGCCTGGCAAAAAAAAGGAGAAAATTATCCCCAAGTCTCAAAAATTTGGCCAAAATCAGAGTTTTTCTGGAAGAGACAGGAAAATAAGAACTATTTTTGCAGAACAAAGTTCTCAAATTTCGAAAAACGATTAAGATTTGGAGTAAAAACCTTTTTTTTGGTCTTCACACTAAACTTGAGACAAAATTTTTCTCTTATCCGTAAATTGTCAGAAGGTTATGATTCAGAAAAACTGTATTACCCCCGACATTTTTTGGCTAGTACGCCTATGGCTATCTAGCACCTACAATCTTGTATATCTGCACATACCGTATTTCATTCAACAGTCATTTTTATAGCTTCAAAATTGTGTTTTGCAGTCGAGTTGCATTTCATTTCCAAAAATTTCTCTTTGCAGTCTTGGGAAAGAATATCCTTGTTTAGACGAAAAGGATTCCTTGTCATCTACAAGTCTGGAAGTTCAGTATCGCTCAAACCTTGCAATTAGGGTTCGAATTTTTGCTTTAAAAATTGCAGGTAACCCTCCACCTTAAATTTAAGATCAGCCTTAAGTTCAATTTGTTTTTTCTTAAAAGCAATATCTAGTTTAGCAAAGAAACCTGCGTTTTCTTTTTGAATTTGACGATGCCCAGTGCCAGTTTTGCAACAAAAACGTTGATCGCATCGTAGTCATTGATTAAGTAAATATCCTTGCCTTGCAAAATCAAATTTAAAACATTTAACCCTTTGAAAATACGTATCGACAAGGTCTGCCAACCTCAGATGAAACTTTTTCGATTTGATTGACAAAAGAAAATCTTGTTTTACATGAGCTTCAAAAAACAGTGTCAGTTCATCTTTTATTTCATACGCGCGGACTCGTCGTCGTCGTCGTCGTTTGGAAAGGTATCCACTCCAGGTCAGACACAAACAGGACTGAGGTCGAGGGGTTTATCCTTTTACTACCCAAGACTGTTGCACTGCCTGAATCAGATGCTGGCAGTGATGTTATTAAGCCAGCATCGAGTTTCGTCATCCAAAACCGTCAGACCTCGTGCTCCATGTGGTGCCCGATATATAGGGCACGCTGTTAGTACATGGTCTGCAGTTTGTTCAGAGGCGCCACACTCGCAATTCGGTGAAGGAGCGAGACCCCATTTGTGCATGGACGAAAGGAATCGCCCAACACCAGTCCGCAGGCGGTTGAGCTTAACCCAAGCTGCTCGGGGTAAGCCCATCCCAACAGGCCTGGCACCGGTCTCGGGCACAAAAACACGGAGCCTGGAAGCATTTTTACAGTACTCCGCGTTCCATTTGTGATTTGTCCATTCAGAAGCGCGAATGCCAAGTCTGGCAAGGTTGTCCAAAAGATTCCGCGGACTAACATAGCCTATTAATTTTTGATAACCTTTGAACGGATGTTTGAAAAACCAGAGTCTTATGATTGGGATCCATGTTCGTACAAAGCTTGATAAACAGTTTTGCATTGACAGCACTTGCCTTTATATAGTTGACAATTCCTATGATTCTTGCAAGCATATCTTTCATGGCAATAGGTAAGTCCAGGAGTTCTGGTTGAATCGCTCAATGAGATCCAACGGCATTGGGGTTTTCTCCTTCATCTTTGCAAAAGATTTACTACCAGATCCAAATATTGTCAGACTACCATCAATGCATACACTCACAGATTTTTCTCAAGGTTTACTATAATTGCAAACAACGTTAAAACAGCTTTAAATACATCTTTTGTTCTAGATGTGATCATTAGGGGTCTGCGGAATAGCATAGTCTTTTTTTTGAAACAAACTTAGATTAACAAATGAGAAAATGTTTCATCACAGTGAATTAAAAAAAAAGAGGAAATTTGTAATTTTTTGAGAACTTTTGCCTGCTCATCAATGGGTGTATTGATCGTAGAATCCGAGAGTAAAATCTTGGCCATCTTCTTGCTGTATGTTTTTTTCTAACACAAGACCAGGTGCTTTTTACATCCACGGTTTAATCAATGTTTCACCAAATTTGTGAGGTTTCCTCTTTGTAGCAACCATGTGAGCGATTTCGAATGACGCTTCTACTACTTCTAAAGACGATGATTAACAAAAACACTCACTTGCAATTGTTAATCTTTTCAGACAGTTTTTCTTGGTTTGAAAAAAGGTAAAAGCTTATCTTTATGGCCAGAATGTTTTGCCTGGCAATGACGCCGCAAACGACTCGGTCACATGGCATGACTACTGAGATTTTCATAGCATATCACGCACTTTGGTATCACTTGACTATTCACAATAAAATTTATAAAACCGTACTTTAGATAATCACTGTTATGCTTCCTCTTTTTTCTATTTATTTAAAGTCAATGCAGTTATCTTTTCAGTTTACAAGCTGCTGGTTGGGTCCCACTTATAAACCTTTTACGCCGCACATGGGAGGTGGGCTCCCTTGTTTAAGAACCCCTGATTTAAAGGGATTTTTTGTTCACAATCAGCGCTTTTCAGGACAAAACTCGTTAAAAGCTGATTTTATCAGGCAGCTAAATTCTAAAAAGCTTTTGCGAAAACTCAAGGCAAATCTAATTTTTCTTCCAAGTTTAATTGGACGACTGAAATCTGAAAATAAAATCATGTGAATTTTTTATTTTTCAATCTTAAGTTCAACATTTCAATTTTAAGGTCAATTTAAAAAGGTGTTATAAATTATTGTGGCTTCCGCTAAAAATTTAAGGAAAGGGTGCTTGGGCCCTTGCTTGGCAGCCCCTGTTTCAGATCATTGTTCGATCAGCTGATTATAGGAACAGAGACGGCAGTTTTTCGTTTTTTTTAAGCACACTATTCTGTCGTGAAAGTAAGACTTTTTTCTCTTTAAATTGAAATGCTGTTCCCGATAACAACACAACTTTTTTCTCTCACTCTCACCTGTGCAATTGCGTCCAGGTCGTTCGCAAGCTGCCTGCAAAAAAAATATATAAACATTATACTTCTAAAACCGCTTAAAGATTTTGAAAATAGTATTATGCAATCGTGCTTTTGTAACACGTACTTCCAGAAATAAATGAATGGGTCTTTCTATTTAACAGTACTACTATAAGACTTAAGGAGCGTTTACAGCCGTTCACAGTACTTTTTTCTTTCAGCGCGATTTTGGTTTGTTTTATTGACGCTCAAATCCACTCATTTTTTCTCACAAAATCGCGCTGAAAGAAAAAAGTACTGTAAACGGCTGTAAACGCGCCTTTATACACTTCATCAATTAGCCTACTTTAAAAATTTACTGTTGAAGCCTCAAAATATTTTTTCTCTAATCGAGGCTAATTTGTGTTTGTTTTTTAAATTTTTAGAGCTTCGTTCATTTGAAAAAAGTTTTTTTTATTGAACTTGATAACCGGTTTATGTTATTGAAGTGTACATAGTGAAAAATAAACCAAAAAAAATCAGTAATCTGTTAATCAAAAAATGATTGCTTATTGCATGAAGGGCTTCCTAACCCTCTTAACTTTGTTCACTCTTTCCACAACTAGCCAAATTTTGTTCACCTGCGTACAAAATTTTTTCAGAGCAATATAGAATATCATTGCAATGATGTTTTTTGCAAGTCACGAGAATAAGCTATCCTATTAAAGACATCATTATTCTCGTATATTTGCAATTCAAACACTAACAAGGTGCAATATAACTTTTGGCAATATAAGACAAAATGCATAAATTTATTTAGTGCAAAATTTATTCAGAGCCACCGAAAAATTTATTGGACATCACTTTTGTGTTTCAGCACACAAAAGTACTAATCAATTCTTTTTTTCCTCATTTACTCTTTTCATTAATTCCGTAAAAAATTTTATTCACTCTGGCGGATTATTCTCCCTGGCTTAGTGTTTAGCATTATTGCTATGCAGATTTAAAACATTAAAAAAAACTATGTCGGAAACAAGAATTATTTAATCTTTTCCGCTTTGTCTGGCCAAAACCTTACGCTATTCCTCATCAAGATGGGCAGCGGGCTCAAGCGGCTGGAGCGCCAAGATTGTGATCGACACGGTCTTGGTTCAAAACCTACTCCCACCATTCGTTGTGTGCTTGAGAATAACCGTTTATGGACGTTTATGGCACTTTCCCTGCTTGGTGGTCTTGGCAAACAGTTCTAAATTTTAGTCATATCTCTATAAAAACTAAACAACCAAAATAAAAAATTTCAACCGGACAGCAATATCTTGGCATCTCCGGAAGCAGGTCGGGATAATGGTTTTTATTTTATTTTATCTCTATATTTATTTTTCTGATTTGCAGGAAAGCGACGAGGTGCAAATACATAGGAAAGCAATTACCCCGATCTGCTTCCAGATTGCTTTTCCCAATTATTAGCGCCTCCGTAGGTTTCCTGCGAGTCAGGAAGATAAATATAGAGATAAAAAAAAGATAATTGTCTGAAGTACGCAGTGTGCAGATTTTTGAATTGAGAATTTGGAAAGAACTTAGTAACTTATTGACAAAAAATCATCAATACACTTTTTAATTTTTTTGTCGG
This sequence comes from Diplosoma virens, assembly GCA_963680785.1. Taxonomy (NCBI): domain Eukaryota; kingdom Metazoa; phylum Chordata; class Ascidiacea; order Aplousobranchia; family Didemnidae; genus Diplosoma; species Diplosoma virens. The sequence continues at coordinate 5,199,641 of OY796890.1, read as the reverse complement.
CAGCGTGGTCGAGTGGCTAAAGCGCCGGGCTGGTAATCACCATGGTCTCGGTTCAAAAACCATTCGCGCCATTTTGTTGTGTTCTTGGAAAAGACACTTTACGGCACTTTCCCCTGCTTGGTGGTCTTGGCAAGCAGTTCTAAATTACAGTCATATCTCTATTAAATTACAAGCGGACGGTAATATCTTGGCATCACCGGAAGCAGGTCGGGGTAATTGCTTATCCTATGTAGTAGCGCCTCCGTCGCTTTCCTTCGAGTCAGGAGGATAAATATATAGATAAAATAATAAAAAAATTGATAATAAATTCTATTGCTAAAATACACTCTTTAAAGTTTACGATTTATATCGTAAAATGTCAGATTTGGGTCGCGCTCAAAAAATTGGGGAACGAATGCTCTAAACCAGGGATGGCCAACATGTCAATCGCGATTGACGGGTCCATCAATCAGGACTTATTGTAAAAAAAAAACTGTAAGACGATTTTCTTTAGAGACAAAAACAAAGTACTGATTCAAAGTAAAGACCTTTTTTTAGAGATAACTTTTTTTTAGGATCGCATTTTCGCAGTGTTCGATCGCGAATTTTCAAAACATTTTAACGTCGATCTTAAGAGCAGACAAGTTAGCCAACCCTACCCTAAAGAAGTCACACAAAAACAAACATCTCATTTCTTTTACTCTTGAGAAATCAATAGATCATAACCTGTTTAGAATTTGCTTTCGTGAGGAGGAGGTTGATAAGCAATGGATGAAGCATTAAAATGACGCCGCAATGAAATTACGTACTAATTAAATTATTATGACAAATCTTCGACTTTCTACATATATAAAGAGAGTCAGTTGAAACTTTAGTCAGAAGAATTAGGAAAACATAAGGTTCAAATTTCTCAAAAAAAGATTGAATTATTTTTCTACACACAGAAAAAATTAAGAGTTGTTTGGTTAAAAAAATTATTTTTTCTTTTAATTATGCTTTAAAAATCACCAGAAACGAATCTTTTTTAAAAAGAAGATAAAATGTAGTTTCGTTGTGCATAACCGAGTTACATTATGAGCACATTTAAATGGTTGTATATGATACAAGAAGAAATTGAAAATCTCTAAACGTTTTCAAAAGTCAGTTTAGGTCTTAACTTTTTGATTTAGTTAAGGTTTAAGCGAAAAGAGAGCAATTCTTTCGCAGCATTTATATTGTCTTCGGCATCCACTGCTAAAAGATTTAACTTTAAACCAAGTTTTTGTTTGGTCTACATTTAATATATTCATAATTTAGTATAGAAGCGGAAAAATTGTCAAAAACAAAAAATTTGTGCCTTCTCTTTTCTCTATATTCTCAATGTTTTTGCAGCATCACATGATGACGAGGTTTTGTTTCCTCAGTCGAAACAGGCAGAATAACAAGAATATATAGCGTAACTTTAATATAAGGAAACAGCTGATTTTTGCAGAAGCAAATAAGCTTTGACCGCATGTTGGTAAAGTTCCACTCTGGAGTTAATCCAGAAGAGTAGATAGCGGAAACAGAAACTAGACAACGTTAATCCAGACATAACATTCAAAGTAATCATAAACTTTAAAGATCAAAAGTCAGTTGAACCGTTGAAAAATTATGTGACTAATAAAGTTTTTTTGAAAACCAAAAATAGCAAGTAACGTTTTTTTAAACGTAAAATTTCAGATTAAGTTTAACGGAATACATATTACTAACGAAAAACACTTCTATGAAAAGTATAACCTTGCTTCTTTGCAATAATTTAATTTAATTCTTTGATAACAAAAAATTCGTCAATATTTAAATTTTTCTCGTCAGTACTTACCTCAGAAAAAACAATTTGATGAAAATAAAGCCAAGTTAAGAACAATAACGATGGAAAAGATTCCATTATCAACTGTTTTAAACTTAAATCTATGCAAAAAGAAATGGTAAAATGCAGCATTTTTTGTGTTAGATTGTTCTTGATTTACTGATATATTTTGATTAATTGATACAACAAATGTTGTCAAATCGTTTTGCTTTAAATTTTTTTAGTTTTAAGCAAAATTTATACAAAGGCCGTAGATTTATTGGAAATGAATCTTTTTTTGTACCAAAGACGCATAGTCGTACTAGCCAACAAAAATTGTTGGGGCAATACATTTTTGCCCGAATTTTTTCGACGATTGCCCGAATCATAATCGCGTCGCATTTCATGAAGATGTCCAAATGTCGCACAGATTTAATATGAAGATCTTTTTTTTGGATTTCACCAGATTTTGCAGTTGAAAATGACAGAAACGATTGGTTTTCTTTTACCAAGACAAATACAAAAAAGTCTTCACATTAAATCTTAGTTGTTTTGCTCTCTGATCTGGATCCTTTCAAATTGGATAACTTTATTCTTCCCAAATAGTACATTATCGATGCCCAAAAGAAGCTGATTTTGCCCAAATAGTAGATTGTTAGTGCACGAAAAATATATGATTTTTCTTATAATTTTTTTGCGTCTTTGGGAGGCAATTGCTCCTTGCCCCCCCCCTGGCTCGTCCGGTTTTGCTAAGCCGAAAAACGAGAAAGTTGCTTCATATTTGATAAAATCATTTGAATCATTTTTTAAAGATCAGATGAGAACACGAATGATAAAATCTAAACATTAGATTTGTCAGACTAAATTTTAAAAATCTTGTACTTTAATCGTTTCCTGCGGTGAGTGAGTAGCCCATATTGCATGTGATGTCATTTTAAAATATTAAGAAGTCTTAGGGCTGATTGGCCTTGTTTCCGCTAAGCAGTCAATACATGTCTTGTTTTTCCGACAGTAGTTTCACGAAGAAACCGCTTTTACGTTCGATGAATTATATTGCTTTAAAAACACTGATGATTTACGGAAGCACACAAAGTAATTCGTACAAAGAGTCAGCTGCACGATATGAGTAAATCGCTTTTTTGAGATTGTAAATTCGCGCCAAAGATTGATAAAACGAATTTTTATTAAGCTACGAAAATACCACTTATAAAAACCAACATGACTGCGATATTGCACAGTGGCATACAGAGGATTTTTGCAAGGGGGGGGCATACAACCACGATTGAATGTGTTTAGAGGTAAAAAAAGGTCTTCACTTTAAATCTATCTCGGTTTTGTCAATGTTTGGTCCCAAAAACATAGTGATCTCTAAAAAAAGGTCTTCACTTTGAAACTATCTCTGATTTTCTTCAAAGAGGGGGGTAATGGCACGCTCCTATTCTAAATAGCTACTAATACCGCTCCTGTTATTGATCAAGATTGATTTTGTAATTTGAATTAAAGCAAAAAGTATGGAACTAGGTTTTAAATAAGTCATATAAGATTTATTCATATAAAATAATTCATATAAGAAGTATGCCCTAAACTAAGTTTTCGTTTACAGTTTTTCATCAAATATAATTGCAGACTACTAAATAATATACTTAACTTGGTGAAAAAATGTTCTAACTAGGGTCATACAGAATCACCAAATGTGGAGATAACGATCTTTAACTGTAAATATCAAAATCTTTCCCTAAAATATTTTTAATGTTTATTTATTTTGGTTAGGCTAATGCATTTAGTGGGAAAACAATTAAAAGCTCAGTCTTTTTAATATCTTAAATATAGATTTACAATCAGCTACTATAAGTGGCACTTGAAAGGTACAGAATACTTTTGATTTTTTAGTTTTTTACAATTGGTACAAATATTCAAACAATCAACATCTGGTTTATGCAATGTGATCTGTTTAATTACATTAAGCGTACAATTTATTATACAATGTGACAATCAATTTTTTGTTTTCTTGCATGATTTTCTATTTTATTTGTTGTTTTAATTTTTCCTTATGAAATTTGAAATAGCCTTTTTTGTTTTGCGTTGAGCTAATGCCTCCATCCTATATCTGTAAAAACACTTGCTTCAAGCTTTTCCTATTTTTTTTGTGTTCAATAGCAAAAATTTTATGGTTAATATTGTGATACCAAGCCTGCGTAAGAAATTAACAAAGACTAAAGAACTGTGTTTATTCACAAAGTTTTAAAATAAAACTTTTATTTTACTTTATGTCAATTCATAGTGATTTTTTTTTAAATCTCGCTTTACCAATAAGATTAACTTAATAATATTTACAAGTTTCATGGCAATAGTAGGCCTAGAATGGTTAATTAAGAGTGGTCGATTAACTTACACTGACTTACACTACCTTCAGCTTTAGTAACTTCTTTATTTTGACTCATTACTTTTTTCTTATACTTGATGATATTAACTGCTTGATGTTAAATAATACCACTTTGATTTTTGAACAAAAATTCCTAAAAAAAAAGTTTTATTTTTTCTAAGACGTAGATTTCACTCAAATCTACTGCAGTAAAGCTCAGTCAATAAAGATTGAAAAAAATTATTCTTTTACAGCGATTAACCAATTTTCTCGAATGAATATGCTCGTCATTGTTTGTCTGGTGCTGACATCATAACAGTATGAAGAATCTTAGAGAATGAATTAAGCGCTTGTAGACAAAAATTGTGCAATAAGAAGTAGTAGTAACTAGTCATGTATTTCTAAACTACGGAAATGACGTTACAGGACGGAAGAGATGTCAATTGAGTCCCTTTTTTGTTATTGTTTTACGCGAAATTCAATTTTGTTTTAGTTTTTATTGTTTTGCGGCAACACCTTACGTATATGCCATAAAAATTAGAAATAGATTCTTTAGATTAAAGTTATAGTCAAAACTGTTGCATTTGCAAAGCATAACGCAGCAAAATCTTATACAAAAATAAAAAGCCCTTAATTACGTACACAGATGGCAGAAAAATAAAGTATCCTTGGTATAATCAATGTGATCCCAACTCCCAATTAAAGTCTCGCAATCGTCATTTTCTTGTGTCAATTCAGATCAGTTTTCCTTACCTGCCAGTACGCAAAGGAATCTTACTCAAATGAGACTAATAATAGTTTTTTTACCGAAATCGATAAAAAGAAATTTTGATAAATCGTGAATTTTGCTGCGCTTATTTTAGTGTGGACTGGTGTGTGGCAGATATTTTTTCTGTAATGGTTTTTCACACATGGATCCGCTGTAAAAATTTTTTTGAGAGAGTTCGATGTGATTATTGAAGAATGATAAATATTTTATCTCACAGCAAGAATATTTTGTGTCATTTTCAAAAACAGGCAAGCAATCGTTTGATGGCTGCTCTAAAAGTGGCTAACACTTCCGTCAAAGGATAAATAGCAGATATGAAATGATGGTGATGATGGTGTTTTAATTGGGATTTCAAAAATTGCAATCAATATTGTTGTTTTCTGAACATTTTCATTAACGTTTATTTAAGACTATTTTAAATCGGTTTTGCAACGAAATAGCTCCGATGTAAATTTACAAAAAAAATCGTTCCTATATGTCTATATGAGAAATGTATGCAGTGATGTTTAATAGGGTACAAAAGGTGCACCGCAATAAGCCCCGCTAAATTACATCAAAAAGTGCCCCCTACACAAGAAACTGCTCTATTTTTTCATAGTAACACCAGAACATCGATGGCATAGTCCTGTTTGTGTCTGGCCTGGAGTGGATGCCCTTCAAACGACGACGACGACGACGATCGATGGCACGCCAAAAATAAAATTAAAAAATTTTTTTTGAGGATCACTTTGTTTTCATAAACTAAAAATGGTGCCGGTACAATAACGGCCTTCTTTTAGAGTTTGCTGTTCTTTGGAACACCAAATAGTAGCCCCACCACATTTTTTTTGCACCGGGCCTCCCTTCTTGTAAGGACATCACTGAATGTATGCAATAATTGAATTCTTGCGTTTATGTCATTATGTTCTTTATTGTACGTAGAAAACACTGATTTGACGGTAACTAACTAAGTTTCAATATTTTATTTCATGGTAATTTATTGGAATTCCAGGTGATAATTACACAAAAGCATTTATTCAACAATCCGCGGCGGTTCAAATTTTTTCTCGAATTGCCTAAAACTGTCCGCAAAAAATTTTTTTTAAAAATCAATGGTGTTAAAACGCCTTTTCAATCGATACGTCAATTCGTGACAACAAAAAAGCTTTATCTGAACTGAGTATCGGAAATAATAATAATACATATTTATATAGTGTTTTTTTTAGGAAATTTATTAGATCAAAGTCGCTTTACGATATAAGCAAATTAAAAAGAAAACACTTAAAAAAATAAGAGTAGAAAAGATAAAAAGCATCAACCCTTTCGCTGTTGAGTTTTATTCATCACGTTTGCTGCTACTATCGTATTTTCTGGATAAATTTACAATTTTTAAGTTTTTTTCGAAATCGTTACTTTAGAACCATTAAAACGTTATTAAATATTATTATATTCACTTTTTTTTTAGTAAGCATCAATAAGACAATAAAACTAGCAATTTAGAAATAAATGTGTTATTTCTTATCGTGAAATCTTCTAATGTTTGAAATGTTTGACGGTGTGGTACCTGGTGAAGCAATCTGGAACTGGAACACACATGGGTGGACACATCTTGTACACTATGTACATTGTGGAACATGACAGCTGCTTTCTCTCTACCTGAGTCGTGCGTCTGCACTTGTTACTACACATCACAGACTGAAAACAAAACTGCCAAAACAGGAAGGTATCTACTCATCTAGATGTTCAGCAAGGGTCTGCTAATCGGCAAACGTTTTTTTCAGGACGGGGTAATGTCTGGAAAAACTGTCCTATTTTGGATACATTGCCAACAAGTTTCAAGGTCCACTTTTCTCCAGCAGAACATCGAAGGTTTTACTATAACCAAGCTAAACGTTTTACACTATCTTGCTTTACAGTATGAGCCACTGTCATCATCCTACTACAGAAGACTCACTGCACTGATGCGAAGAAGTTAGTACTTCCAAGCTTCCAACTAGCTGGGTCTTTCTTAAGCAGGAAGCATGGTCTTGCCACGATTGTCCAAGAGCGACTAAGTTATACGCTTTTGACCAATCTTCTCCGACATTGAAGATTGAGTGGTTGTACATCGGCGTTGATGGTTACAAAGTAGTCAACGTCTACAAATTTTCACCGACGCGACTGCGATCCCTAGATCTCCCAGTGTTTCCTTACCCCTTTCTTTATCCGGGCGATTTCAAAGTAGCCACGTTGATTGGGGTTGGATGACAACAGCCCGTACAGTGAGTTCTTGGCTGGCTGGAAAAATATTGATAATCTTTCTATCATATACAAGCGATGCTGCCAGCTTTACTCTGGCCGATATGCTGTCACCAATCCAGATCTAGATTTTGCTGGCGTTACAGTTGCTTACCGGACAGGTGTTTTCTTGAAAAGTTTTTCAAGAAGTGTCTGACCTTTGGAGAGCTACAATACCCCGTCCAGTGAATATCCCTGACACTTTTTTTACAGAGAAAATTCTCTGCTCTAAAACTTAAAACCAGGTAAAGTTCCAGGCCCTGATTCCATCTGCCCAGAGCTTATAATCCATGCTGGAGCTGCCTTGATGTCCTGGTTACGTGAATTCCTTTCTTCCTGCTTGCAGTAACTCAAAATAAAATTTATTGTTGAGGACTGGGCTAGTTGGAAGATATATTGAAGAGAAATCTGATTATTGAAAAGAAAGAAGCCTAAAGAATTCTTCTAGACCGTGAAAAAGAATCAGATCTAGAAAAGTGTTAGAAACCGTTTTAGATTTTTTAGTATGATCTGTGTTTCCGGACAGGTTTTAATTACAGTAATTTGCAATTTACTTTGTATGTTATGAGTTTTGCACGAAGCGAAATTAATTGCTTGAAGTTCTTTCCGCAAGAGCGCGACTACGGGCGATAACAGGAATTAAATTCTGGCTTTTATTTAATAATATAGTAAAGTAAGTATTAATTGTGCTTTGTTTCTATGACAATGCTTTTAAATTTCTCGGATTATGGAGTCATTTTTTTTAACGTATCTGTATAGATCAAATAGGATTGTAAAATAATGGTAGTGCAGAAGAATGCGCAAAAAAAAACAATACAAAAATCCGTAACAATAAAATTTATAAATTTAAATAATATTTACATTGAAATTGAATAATGCGAATTTACTGAGATGCTTTAAATAAAAGAAAAATTTGTTGAAAAATCTGTATATGATGCAGATATCAATTAGGAAGAAAAGGATTTTCTCGTGATTTAAGTTCAAAAAAACAATTTAATAATAAAAGTTCAACAAATTAGTCAAATATAAACCTAACGATAGTAGATAATTACATCAAATATCTCTTTGAGAACTTTAAAAAGTGCCTAACTATTCACGTATTCATAAAGCCGAAAACCTTAGGCTGCATTTTAAATAAGTATTTACAGCTTGTATTTGCATAAAAAAACAACGCGAAAACAACGGAAGGTCAGCACAACAAACCTGCAGTCACGTCCTTTTCTAACGTTCGATTCGATTAAAATCGGTTAAATTAAACCTAGTGAATTGTTGTGCGCTTGTGTTAGGTTTTTAGGAAAAGTATATTTAGGAGTTGGTCCGCCTCCAACAAGCAAAGATTTCACTAATCAAAAAAACTATTCAAATCAACTTAACAAGGAGACGATATGCTTGTTCTCAATATGGAGTTTTTCGGGAGCAAACAGCGGAAGCGGTTTTAAAATAAAATTCAGGATGATATGATCACTAAAAAGATAAAGATTGGAAAAAGTTTTGTAATGTGTAAAATGCAAAAACCTATTTTGAAGTGCGTAAAACACTCCTGAACTTGACCCTACTTCAAACTAATTAGTAACTGGTACTAGAAAAACGGGGAAAGTATTGGTAAACACTTCACTATAACAGCTGTAAATCTGTGATCATACTACTGTAAATCAAGAAACTCTTTTGAAGCTGCAATTGATGCGAAAAACAAAAATATCTCGCAATGCTTGCAATGAACTTTCAATGACCCTAGAATTATGCAGTGGAATCATCGTTCTCGAAGCAGCTGCAACGTTGCATGATAGTGATGTAGAGTTTGCAATTATTGACTCTGTTTACGAAGCTAAAAGTAGGCGCAAGTACCGATTACTTTTTTAAAAAACCACCGCGGCGGTACTTTGGTACCAATTTTTAAAAAATACCGATGAAACCGCAAACGGTACTAAAAAAGTACCGCGGTAGGTTATTTTACAATTCAAACAAGTAAATAGCTCTTGGGAATATTTTTACAATTCAAACAAGTAAATAGCTGCCAGATAAACAAGCTGGTTCGTAACCAACTTGTTAATTAGTTGGTGGCATAGTGGAGTGGTTAAAGCGCCGTACTCATGATCAACATGGTTTCGGTTCAAAATCCACTTGCGCCATTCAGTTGTGTTCTTGGGAAAGACACTTTACGGCACTTTTCCCTGCTTGGTGGTCCTGGCAAGCACTTCTAAATTACAGTCATGTCTCTATTAAATTACAAGCGGACAGCAATATCTTGTTATCTCCGGAAGCAGGTCGGGGTAATTGCCTACCCTATGTATTAGCGCCTCCGTCGCTTTCCTGCAAGTCAAGAGGATAAATATAGAGATAAAAAAATTAATTGTACGACCCTATGTCTCTTAGCAATTGCTTTCATATTCTTTACTCTTCAGTTGCTCGCCTATAAATTTACATAAATTTTCATTATGAATCGCAATTCTAAAAGCATGTTGTAGTACTGTAAACTGTCGAGTGTTGTGATATTTTAAAAAGTTTTTCTAATGTGTTTTTTTTATAACACTTCTCAAATTTTTCTCACCGACTTTTCGCAGTTGTAAGCTGGAACATTAAGCATGCATCACTCAATAATTAAAGCTACGGAAAATACAATGCATGCGAATTATAATAAAAAAGTTAGATCTTACTAAAGGAACAAATAAAATTAACATTTCTTATTTTTTACATAGAAAGGGTTTTTAATAATGATGGAAGCACTAGCGCTGGTACCACGTTTTTGAAAATCAAGTGGAAGCCTCTTTTTTGAATTCAGCTTAATTAATCAAGCGTGACCATATTGATTTAAAAGCAGAAAGCACTTCTAATGAGCGAGCGGAGACCGCGACAGCGCTCAATAAATCCTTGCTTTTAGTGGATTGCTCTGGCGTGAAAAGTATTCTTCTGGAAGGACCAGTTTTGAACATGCAGTCCACAAAGTCATAAGCGTATCAGCCAAAAAAATTTAGGGAGCAATGAAGTTTTGCCCCAATTTTGTGACATTTGCCTAAATCATGATTTTTTTAGCATATTACCAATAGGACAAAAAATAGTTTGAGATTCTAGGATGAAGACCAAAAAAAAGTCTTTACTTGGAGTTAGTCTCAGATGTCTCAATATTCGTTACAAAATTATGTATTCTCTAAAAAAAAAGTTTTCTCACTTGGAATCAGTCTCAGATTTCTCAATTTTCGTTTTGATAACTATTTTCTACAATTCATCATTGTTGCTGTCCTAAAATTCCTGATTTTGCCCATATTTTTCATATCGCTTCCCGAAAAATTCTGGTTATGCCCGAATGTTTCATTGCCCGAAAAATTATGATTTTTCTCAAATTTTGGAAACTTAGGGGGAATTTCCCCCTGTCCTCCCGTCAGGTACGGCTATGCACAAAGTCGTGCAACTTACAAATCAAAAGCATATTTTTCGAGCGTTGTATACTAGTTTTGATAAGGAATAATTCACCGGTCAAATCGACACAACTACCAAAAATGTTTACCAAATTTTTTCTCAGTAAATCCTTGTTTTTTTAAATTAATGGTTTGTGAATTAAAAATCTTAATCATAGGAAATTAACCAATATAGAACATTATTTTTTAGGTTTTCAAGGTTAATCTGGACACAGGTAACATAGGTCTACAAAATTTGATGGCGTTTCAGAAACAAGAATGAAAACTATACTTTCTAACTAATTTGCGGGTACTGATTTTAAATATGCTCTCGGTTTTGCCGTAGCGGGTCACATTTTCCAAAAATACAATTTTAAAATTTAAATTTGAAATTACGATTTGAATACGATTTTGCACACTGAAAAGAATAATTTAATTTGAAGCTGTGAATACAAAAATACATATTTAGCAATAGATATTGAAATCTACTAAGCACAAAGAAGGAAATAAATATATTGAATACAATTTTATTACAATAGTTTCTTTCTTTTAGATTAACGAGAGTATTGAGAATCCGAGCCTTCACGTACCAAACCCTAACAATAGTCTGCTATCTTTCTGACATTCCAATTTTCCTGATACCTTTTTTTCATCACTTTAATATCTAGTTCTTTCACTCTGTTCTTCACTGAATGTCCTTAAGTTTTTCAGAAAATAATCAAGATGGCTCTGTAGGAGGTGTGCTTTAACGCTCATGTTACGGCGTAAGATATGAAGCTTTCAATAAGTTTGCTGAAATTTCGGGATTTTATGTTTCCCAGGAAGTTCTTCACTACAGCAGAGAATGCTTTCCATGCATTTAACTCTTCTTTCTTCGTGGTGAAAATAAATACTGTCTTTCAGCAAAAGCCCTATTTGGGGTTCATCAAAAATATCTGCTTTAATTTTTTATATAAACCCGCGGAAACTTTGTACAAAGGTATTTGAAGCACTCTTCCTCTTTGTCAAAAGCCTTGACGAACTGCTTAATTAACCCCAACTTGATGTGCAATGGTGGTAACCGTACTTTTTCTCTATTCACCAATGGAACGTTCTTTATCTTCTTCTCTCCAAGTACAAACACCTCTCTACTTGCCCATTTCCTTTTTATCCAGTGGTCTTGCTTTGCTCTGCTATCCCACAAGCACAAGAAGCAAGAGTTTTTTGTGTTTCCACCTTGTTGCCTAAGGAGCATGGATAACACCTTCAAGTCTCCACATATGATCTATTCATGTTTGGCATATTTGATTCTGTCGAGAATAGTTTTTATATTTTTGTGTGTTTCCTTCATTTGTATTGAATGTCGAATTGGTATGGAAGCAAGTTATTGCCATTGTGTAACAAAACACATTTCATGCTTTTTTTGGAACTATCTATGAATAGTCACCATTCTGATGGAGTGTAAGATGTTTTCATATTAATTATCTGTCCTTCTACGTTGTTCCAGAATAGCAAATTTTTCTCCATTTTCAAGAATTCTATGAGAGCTTTTTCCCTGCAACGGTAAAAGCTAATTTTGGTTTCAGGACCCAACATGTTTTTTCCTTTAGTTGTGATCCTAGCAGTTCAGCAGAACATTTTGGAAGATCAAGCTTTTTTACTTTTTTTTTTACTTGTAAACAGTTGCGGCTCATTATTCTGATGGGAGACAACAAAATCTTCATATAGTTCACTCTCCTCACTTAAAGATACAGCTTCGCTTTCACTGAGCTTAAAACCATGGAATGTTGGTATAGAAAGTTTAACACTATGAGGAACTGGTTGAATTGCTGATGGCAAACTAAAATATTCTATGGAAGACCTTGTTTTAGATGTTAAACCAGTAGTTTTGACAGCAGAAAAGTAACAGTCACTAAGATGATTCTGTGGCTCTCGCCATACCATTGAAACTCCAAATGAGAAATGCTTTTTTCCTTTTATCTACAAGCTGAATGTCGACATACAGGTTATTTTGTGTAGGGCCCAGGACTTGTCTTGGTCTTCCCGTTTCACACCAAAATAGCGTAGTCAGGACTCTTTATAAATGGAGTTATATTTCGTCTGTCTTTCTTTCTCGTGAACTGAACACAAATGTAACAGAAACTGTCGAGATCATTTACAGCCTCTGCGTCGTAATGCTGACATATTTAATTACTCAAATACTAGAATGAACTATTTTAATAAATTTCTGCAAAAGAAATTTATGATTTTAAATTCCGCAGTTAAGTAAGACTTTTTAACTAACTAACGCAACACTATTCCTAGATTCTAAGTTTAACTTGCCCGTAAAAAAACATGAAACTTGTCACCTCGTGAGTTTCGAATAAATGCCTTGTGGTAACTGCATTAACATTCCAATAGCAGTAAAACTCATCAAGTTGTGCTATCACTTCAGCTTCTATTGAACCAATGCAAATAAAGGATCTCCTTATCACAGCTGCAAGTCTATGGAAGGGAGAAAATTTGTAGCAAAACAATGAAATATATAGTTGGGAAAGAGCGATAAGAGCAACAAGAGAAAGAAAGAAATACCGTACAGTAATAAGGTGAAAAGAGTCACATCATGGAAACGCTAAACAGAGCAAAACACAGGATGATGCAGCACACAGGTAGGTGAAATGTTGCGTTCTAATAAAGAATGTTGTTGTGACGATTTATACAACTTACCAGCCAACAGATATGTGCATGCAGCTTTTAAAAATTGCAAAGAGTTGGTGTATGCTATACAGCATTTTAAAGCTCTTTGTGGCGGAGTTAGTCTACGATTACTAAAAAATGAAGGCTGATACGAAAAAACGGACGTCAGATTCAAAATCAGTGCCCCAAAGTTAGCCACGGACACCTGTTTTCTACTTTGTTTCCAAAATTCTGTTGACTAGTGTAATCATAGTAATTCAAGCATTGTTTTGCAGTTTATCGTAATTTGATCGACTTTGATGGTGATATGGTATACCAAGTATAGTCATACGAGCCAGGGAGGGCAGGTCTCAAACATTTGGACGATAATAAAAAAAACATAGACAGATTCAAGTAAAGACCTTTTTTTGGTTCTTACCCTAAATTTGGGACAAAATTTCTTTTTATATCCGTGAAGTGCTGGAAAATCATAATTCAAAAACTGTACTGCCCCTAACATTTTTTCGGCTGGTACAGCTATGATATCAACAATTACTGCACTGAGTAGTACGTACTTTCCTGATATGTTATGATTTACAGAAACTAATTGCAGCAAGCTTGGTAACTGTTTTACGAAATTAACGTCTCAATTTTGCAAAACAGATCAAGCTTTTTTGTGATTACAATAGTAGACCTATTAAATCATAGACCAGTATTTTCCATGTTCTTATTTTTGCTTTAACGGAATTAATCAGATGTTATTTTTTTCTTGTATATATTTTATGAATTTTAAGCTTCAAAAAGTAATTTAAGTTTTTTTAAGATAATACGGTATTATTTAAGACTGGTATTTTTAAAGTTTTTTTTCCGGTTTACGGGAGATTAAACGGAGTGAACTCAAAAACTCTTCTTTTTTTGTTAAGTTTTACTTCTAAAGCAATGAACAAGTTTTTTATGTTATTCAGGGTGGTTAATATGTGGCCTAGTATTTACAAGTTTTTTTTCCGGTTTACCAAGGCTTAATCGTGATTCCGATAAAACTTTGATTTTTTGTGGTAAATATTTTATAAATTTAATTTCTTAGAATACCGAAAAGTTTTTCATCTTATACTAGGTTGTAAATATGTGGGCCATTGTTTTTCTAGTTTATTTGTTTGCAACGATTTATTCAGAGGGATCCCAGCAAAACCTTGCTTTTTTGCGATAAATATTTTACGGACATAATAACTTAAAAATCTGAACTTTTTCATGCTATTTCAGGTTGTAAAAATGTAGCGTATACCAGTATTTTACAAGTTTTTTCCTAGTTGACCATGATTTAGTCGGTAAGATCCCGGTAAAACATTGATTTTTTGGGGTAAATATTTTATAGATATTCTGTAAAATCTTCGAAAACTGAACAAATATTTTCATGGTATACCAAGTCGTTTATATGTAGGCCAGTATCTTACAAGTTTTTTCCTGGATGACCAGGATTCAGTCAGAATGATTCCCGTAAAATCCTGGTTTTTCCACATTTATACAAGTTTACCGGGATATTTTTTGGTAAGAGTCGCGCCGAGCGCTTACTCAAAAACTTTCAATTTCTAAATGTAAACAGTTGCCAATAAACTGCCGTCCTTGCTATTTTAGACCAACGCTTTTCAAACGGTAAAACTTTTCAAGTAAGCCGTGCACTTTTTACTAAACCGTTTCAATTTAGCAGATGCAATTAGTTAAAACTAACGCTAACAGTGGAAGGCTACCTTGTTTTTCTTAAAAAACACATATATTAATAGTTAAAATAAAGACCTTTTTTTGTCTTCACTTTAATTATATACGTTTTTTACTAAAGTGAAGCGAAGATACGAGTACACTGCTGGGCAGCAACAGTTGTTCTACAACTTTTTTGGTGCGCGATGCTAAAAAGTTGGAAAGCACTGTTATAGGTTTTTTGACAGCACTTTTTTATCGCTTACATTTACATTCATTTTTGCTTATCTTTAATACATGTTGCTCTGGCATAAATAAATAAAAGAGACTTAATTTACATAAAGTTGCTTGTTTATGTGCAGCAAACAAACAACTTTATGTAAGTAGAGCCTCTTTCTTATTGCATTTTTACTGAAGTAGTTGGTATTAAAGATTTTTAGCAAAACCAAAACTACATAAAACACAAAGTCATCTTTCGAACAAAACTCTTAATGTCGCTCTCTCAAAACAAGAAAATTTTGTTACACTCTTTAATCTCTTTCACACAGTTTGGAAAATTTTGCTTCACGATCAAGATGGCTCCATCGTCATGTTCTCGTGTTATTGTAAACGACAATTTATGTCGTTTTCTTCAGTCTGGAGCGATTCAATCTTATGCAAATGGCACCAATGATGGTTGTTTAACCGAAATCAATTTTATTGTGTTTTAAAGAAACTTTTATAAATTAATAATTTTAAAGGAATTTCTCTGCGCTGATTTTAGTGTGATCGGGGACTTGTATACCACAAATAACTTTTTTATAACGTTTATTGAGCTGTGGATCTATAATATTAAAGTTTCTCGAGAAAGAGTTGAACAATGAAAATTTTACGAGACAGCAATGCATTTCCATTTCCGAAAGCAGATCGAAATAATCTCTGACCGTTGTGCAAAGCCAATGTTTGTGATAAATCAGTGCATCTTACCAGCAAGGGGAACAAATGAAGAAAGATAAAAAAGAGAAAATAAAATAATTTCTACTTTTGTGATTTAAGACTGATGTCGGATGATATCGTTAAGAATTTCGTTGGTCTATTAAGCAAATTTTTGCATCGAGTGTTTTGTAACCAAAATTTGTATTGTACTTTATTACTATTGTGTATAACTGTGGACATACGAAAATGACGATAATATTTTATGTTGCTCCAAAAAGTTTTCTACGTGGGGGGATGAAATTTGGCTGCTTGTGGAAAAAGTGAACGAAATCGAAAAAGATTAAGAAGGACTGTGCTAAGTAAAACAAACTTTAAGACCTTAAATAAAATCTGAGAGATATTCAAAGTGTAGACTTTTTTTTCAGAGATTAATCCTTTTTAGGATCGCATTTCCACAATGGTCAATCGCAATTTTCCAAAAAATTTAAAGTCGAAGTGACCAGCAGACAAGTCGGCCACGTCTGCTATATGAGGTCAAGCTGCTTATCTTAATGGCGACTTCTGAATAAACAGAACCAAGCCGACGGCTACACGAAGAAGAACATGTGCGATGAGTGTGGCCACGGGTGAATCGTAGATCAAGAATCGTCGTAGCTTCAAGAAACTAAACGACGCTAGTAATTATTAACCTTTTTCATCTACCCAAGTGGTTAAAGTCGGATGCAAAGTCCACAAAACAAACACAAGAGCCATGTTTTTTTACTGCTTTTTAAAACCGCCAGGTAGGTGGAGAGTGCCGTAAAGTGTTTTTTTTTAAAGAAAACATAATGATGGCGGAGGTCGGCTTTGAACATACTGATCGCTTTCGCTGTCAACACGAGGACCAAACCTTCTCGGTTTGTAGTTTTACATACTATTTCTAAGTTTTTATTGTCATGATTTAAAAACGCTGTTGATAAAGTGAATTAAATGTGTTTTTTGTTTAATTTTTGCAATATTTTTGGGTGGTTTTCTATCCTTTTGATCTGATTTGACCTTCGATAACATTATAAAAATTTAAAATCTTGAAAAACGAGTTTCTGGTCTTTAAAAATTCCTTGGATCTAGGAGACACAAAAATGAAGATTTTATCATTTATTTGACAAAATGTAATGAGACCCGAATTTCGACTTGGGACCCAAGTTCCAGATACCTAGAAAAGAAAATACTAATCTTTCTATTTAAAAAGTCTATGATATAATCTAAGGTTTCAGACAGGTCATGATTTGTTTGCAGTTTACTTTGTTTGTTATGGGTTTTTCAGGAAGCGAAATTAATAACGTAAAACGCTTTCCGTAAGAGCGCGACATTAAGATCATAATAAAAAAAACAATCCAGGCTTTGGCGAAGGTTTCAATAAACACAAGGCGTTGCTTCAGCCACCAGCTTGCACTTGATTTTTAAAAAAAGTTCTTAGAATTTTCGGAAAGTGAAAACTTAATTTAATTGGCATCAAAAGTCTTCAATCGTAGCGCTTGGATAAAACCAATTATAACACCGTTATTAAGAACGTCGTAAATTTCTACATTTTATTCCACAATGTCGCTTTTAATGCAGAGCCCTTAAAATGTTTTGCCCACACACTTCAGATGAGCGGCTTATAATTATAAGGCATGTTTTAAAATAAAATGTTCATTAAGGGCAGTACATTTTTTTACTTCAAGTTACAGCCAGAATCTTTTTTTTTTTTGAAGATCAAAAAAAGATAAAAAGCTTTCCCTTCAAATTAAAAGTCAGAAAAAACGTTTTGTTTTCGAAATTAAAATAAAAGTTTAAAAAATTTAATTTGGAAAACATTGGCTTGAAAAAAGGGAAAGGGGTTACATAGAAACTTGCAAAAGGTTGCAAAATATCCATCCCACCATTAAAAATTTTTACAGTTTTATTACAGAAAATTGGCGCTTCTTAGAATTATGAAAATAAAAATTGTCTACATCAAAAACTAAATGTATAAAAGTACAATAAAATTTGACTTGTTTAAAGTCTCTTTATACCAAGTAAGAATCAAGATTACTGATAATTTTGTAAATAAATTATTGCTGAAGAAGCAAATGTCCAGCTCTGTTGTTTCCAACCCTCACACAAAGGCGCGATTGAGTTAGCGGAAACATTTCTTAACACCCGTCTTTTTTAATGCAAATTTTTTTGATGTAAATTGTAAACGATTTAGTCCTCATCTGACTTGGAAAGACCAAAAAATGGAACAAATTTATTTGAAATAGAGGCACCTGGACTGTTTATCAATAATAGTTCCTGCTCGGGCACATACAAAAAGTCGAACAACACCAGCCTACGACGAAAATTTTGGAATTTTTATTTTTTTACGAAAAATTGTTTTCAGGAATCTTGTTAAATCTATGCAAGAAATTAGGCACCGAATGATTTAAAATCTATTTAATTCTTGGTAGCTACCCGTCGACTATATTTGTTTTATAAAATTTTCTTTAATTTCTTTTTTCTAAATTAATTTTGCTTTTTTTCTTGATTAAAGAAAAATTTTAAAGCAATGTAAAAATTATTGAAATGCTTCGTACAACGACAAAATACTTTCTTGTCCTTTTGGTAGATATAGAGAATAAGCACATCACTAAAGGCAAAGAAAACTAATAGCGTCGTATTCTCCAGAGATAGATTTCTTAGGCTTTGGTTGCAGCTTTTTTCACGCCACAAGTTTCCTTTTTGAAATATGCGAAAAAAAGATCAGCGAAAAAAAGATTTCCCTCTCCAACGAGTAATATCGTATGAGACCAAACAACAATGCGATTTTGTTCTGACTCAGTCGATCTGAAGAAAAAAAGTCTAGTGCAGTGAGACTTGACGCTATGTAAAAAATTTTTGTGCGAGCTCTCACAATGCTTAGCATTCTTTTCCATTCATCTTCTTTGTATTGGCTTCAGAAGGAATACTTTAAGTTACAAAGTAGTAGCGCCAGTAGAAACAGCATCAACAGTAAAAGAAGAAAAAAAACAGCCAACCAAATATCTAAAAAAAGTTAACGCTCGATTAAATGCATTAGTAAAATAATTTTTTCAAAAAAAAGTTAAACAATGAAAAGTTAAAAACTATTTTGTTTTGAAAAACTTATTATAAGTCAAGAGCTTCGTGATTAATCGCGGTCACGGTTCAAAACCTACTTTTCTCATTTAGTTCTATGTTTAAGAAAAAAACTTTGCGGCATTATCTTCTGCTTGGTAGTCTTAGCAAGCAGCTCTACATTTCGGTTATATTTTTAAATAAAAACCGAAATAAAAATTTTAAACAGCAATATCTTGGCATCTCCGAAAGCAGGTCGGGGTAATTGCTTGCCCTGTGTATAGCGTCTCCAACGTTTTCCAACGAGTCAAGAGGATAAATAAAAAGATAAAATAAATAAATTAATTAAATAAAGGAACTAGTTTTTGGGATCGATGAATTTTATAAATCTGAACGAGAAAATTTTTTGAAATTTTATCTTTTCGGTTATCTTTACCAATTTCAAAAGGCAAAAAAATTGAACCGGACAAAAATATTCTCTCATTTTGAGGATTAAACCTAGAGTAAAGCATATTCATCATTTTACTGGGAAATCGGTAAGCCTGTAAGCTTGAATGATATCAGAAGTGAATTTACTAAAAAATCTTTGACGGAGTTTCTGAAATAGCTTAAATTCAGAAAAGCAAGACGTGTCTTGTAAGGTTTTTTGGTAAAAAACTTAAAAGATAAACCACTATCCCCTGGTATGAGTTTGCACGTCTATATGGTTTATAAAATGTTTGAAAAATGTCTGTCTTACGCCATATTAACTTTTCGGTTGAATTCCATTTTTTGTGGGATTTATAATGTTGGACCGATAACATTGGCTCTCGGATCGGTTCCGGTTCCTTCGGGCAACATTCAAATACTCCGTGGTCGTCTCGCCCGCAACATAATTCCGACTCTACCTCAAAAATATAAAAGCGCTCGTATTATTATTACATTAACAATAAACGTGAATTTTTTTTGTACTAATTCTATTCTAGGACCAAACCAAACGATTGTATCCCAGCAAGGCCATTGGGAAAATGTAATGTCCACCAGGATGCCCTACAAGATTTTTAAAGTAAACTTTTACAACACTGAAACTCAACTTCAGATAATTTATTTGAAAACAAATATAACGGAAAAAAGTAAGAGAACGTTACGAAAGTGTAAAAAGGTTATCTGTGATTTACTCTTGTAAATTCTAAAAAAGCTTTTAAGATTTTTTAGAATTTGCAGGTCATCACTTACTTGAGCAATAATAAAGGTTGATCCCTCGATTTCCGCAGTAATTCACTCCCTGAAACAAACGTTTGATATACATGTAATTTATTAAGTTTTGCCAACTTGATATAGTTTTTAACTAAAAAACAATTAAAAGTACGTATATGTTGGCAGCGTGCGGAGAGCGGAGAAGCATTGTATCGATGGTGAAGCGATCGATACGGTCTGGGTTCAAAATCTACTCGCGTCATTCTGTTGTGTCTTTAAGAAAAAGACTAAACGGAGTTTTCCTCTGCGTGGAAATCTTATCAAAAAGTTCTAAATTTCAGTCACATCAGTCATTGCGTAAAAGCTAAGTATAAAAAGACGTTTCTTTTTGCCAATCCCGTATAAATATATAAAATGTTGTATAATCTGCCTTTATACAATCATACACTAATACTGGATCCTAAAAAGCCTTCCGTTGTTGCAAGAATTTTCCATAAAGATTGCTTTTTTTGGTAGAATAAAAGAATAAGAATATTAATTGCAAAAAACTTTAACATGTCAATACAAAGTAAAAATAATGATAAAATGTCGAAATTGCTATTTTTTTGGAAATTCGTAAAAGATTGTCAAAATTTTGTAAAAACTTATACAACATTTTTAAAATTTGTAATTAAAAAAAAAAGAATCATAGTTGTCTGGTCTCTGCCACGGTAATCTTTTGAATATTTTTCTATTATTTTGGCATTTTACGCGGTTCAAAAGTAAATAGTCAGTCTTTGGTCTCTTCACGAGATTCGCCTAAATAAATTATATTTCTTAATCCTGTTTGTAGTTTCGTGTACATTGTTTTGATTTTTCCAAATAAAATTAATGATGATGATGATTATGAAAAAATACTTGTCAGAACAACCTCAAATTGCTTTGAATGGTGAGTTTGGTTGCAATGACGTAAAATATCTTCAGTCGGGCCAGTGCGTGTTGCATCTCAATCCCGGCAACATTCTTTGACAGAGTGTAGAAAATTTTTTAAAGCCTGAAAGTTGCCGAACGATGGAATATAGTTAAAGATCAAGGTTTATATTTTAATTGTGTTGCAGCAAGCCATTATACCAGAAATTACTAGTTAAGAAGCTGCGGAAAGTGCTCGCGACCACATCACGAGCTACTTGACGATGATCGTCCTGAACGTGCAAATTCGTCTTCTAATGAGGCAGTATCATCAACACCATCACAAGGCGAGTCCCGAAGTGATTCGATGACTGGCGGCGAACTTCAACACGAGGATAAAAGGAGCGAATAAGTTTATTTGATGCTTCTCACTGCTATCAAACACGACAATGGTGGACACAATTGCGAACGAATTTCATTCTACGTAGCGAACATGGAGCAACGCAAACTTGGTGCTTAGGTGATCGGGCACAAAAACTGTTTGGTCATTGGAATCCTGATGGACTTCAACAATAGAGAATGTTCAATGGCCAACCAATTGGATGTGAAGCAATGAAAGGACGATTGGAGCTAGAGAAGTGAGATGGAACCCTTGCGCAAATTGGCCGAGTTCATTTTGTAGATCAGGTACTGCTTTTGCGAATTACTTAGATGAATGTTGCAAGCTCTCGAGAAGAATTGATCTAATACTTGGTAGTGATTATGCTTGGAAATACGTGTTTAACCCTTTGTTCAGACAAGGCTCCGAACCAGGTGCGGGTAACAACATTTTTGAAAAGCTAGACGTTGATCTTGGGCAACTTTGGCTAAGCTGTTCAACACAATTCGTAAGCGAACCGGACAGGACTGTGCCAACGCTACAACCGGCTATTTCGACGTGGAACTTGCCAATGTCAATGACGTTGGATCATGGAACATGCTAAAGTACTACGGATTCTTCGGAAAATAGTAGAATCTCATAATGTTTGGAAACAACGACTCGTACAAGACCAAAGCAATTTAATAACGTGGACCGAAGAAAGAAGAAGGCTAATATTAATCCGGGTCGCACAACGCGACCAGTTTTCCGAAATCACCAACTGCAAGCGTAACGATGCCACCTTTGTGGTAGCTCCGAAGCAACTTAAGGTAAAACAGCAAACTTCGTTTCACTCGCTAAAAACGCGACTATGTTCTTCGTGTCCGAGGAAGACTTTAATATGTCACGAACTTGAGTGAGAAAGCCAAACATCCAGCTCTTTTTTATAAAGATCATGAAGTAACTAAAATCTTCATTTTAAATCGACATCAGAAGTTGGCTCATCAATCTGCGGCAAGGGCGCTTGCTTTCTTAAACTCTGATACGAAATTAAAACCGATCAGAGAAATAAAAACAGTACAATTATACTAGTAAAATTAGTTCATACATAAATTTCTTTGCAGAAAAAGCCCCGAACAGTTGATGGCTCTTTTACCCAACCACCGGGTGATGTCTAGACAATAGGACTATCTATCAGTTCCGTCTTCATAGACTATGCGGCTCATACGAGGTGAAGCGAGGACGATGTGTGAAGAGAAGAGGTGAATTTCTCTTTTCGTCTGCAATTCCACAACGGCAATCGAATAGAAGTAGTAGAATCCCTTTCTACGTCGGCCGTTTTGAACTGTTTACAACGCTTTCTTTGCCTTACGGCGAGGAAGACTCGACGTATTCGAAATGAGTACGGCACTGCATTCATGGGTGCGTGTAAAGTTTTACAGAAGAATTTTCAGAATTTTCCTGGGAATTCTCAGCATCCGCCTGTTCACATCATCAAGAAACAGTAGAACGGCTAATCCGTACCTTCAAGGAAGTGTGCAATGCATCCTCGCAGCAGACAATCAGTAGCATTTACCTACAGTCTTTGAACTGATAAAGAATTGCCGCGAACCAGAGTAAATCATGAATACTCGGATTTTTGGAAAATTCATTGGGAACCAAGACGACTTCAAACCACTACGACCTATCGATTTATTAACAGCTTACCTAAACCCATTAGATAACGATTTATTTTACTGTGAAACCACAATCACCAAGGAAAAACTGCGTCGAGTCATCAATACAACCCCGCCTTTCTCAAGAATGGTGGCAGAAGTGGACCAACCGCTACATGCATTCGCTACAAAGAAGGTCGAAATGGCGTACCGACGTAAGAAATTTCAAAAGAGGCGATTTCGTCTTGCTGGACGATCCTATCACCCAACCTTCAGGACGCTACCCATACGCAGTGGTCGAGAATCCAAAGTACTGCCCAGATGGGAGAGTTCGCTCTGGTTTATGCCACAGCTAAACCTCGACGGTCAATTTTTTATGATCTCTCGAATCTGGCTGTGACTCTGGAAACTGCAGCCATCAATAAATAAACTTGTAACCTTTTTTTTTACAAAGATACGACTCAGATCTTGTTCAAATAGATGAGGGTTTCTTAACCAGGGGTGCGAGAAATGTTCCTAGGGGGTGCGGAGATGCTGAATCATTAAGGTTGATTAGGCCTACTCTTTTAAATACAAAAAAACGTTATGTTACAGACTTCAAATTTACAAGTGGAAAATAACAGAATTGAGTGTTGTTACAGACTTTAATATCACTAAACTTTGTTTTTGGTATGTCTAAAAAACGAAAGTGGAATGATGCCTATGTTCAGTATGGCTTTACATTTATTACCGAAAAAGATGGTACACAACGTCCGCAGTGTGTCATGTGCGGCACTATATTCTCAAACTCAAACTTGAAACCATCGAAACTTGTTGAACATTTCAAGAACAGACATGGTGGTGTGAATGCAGGAAATGTCATTGCGACATTACAAGTCAAGAGGACTAAATTTGACCGTGCCGGCACATTACGTATGTATGGGTTTTCACCACCAGAAAAACCACTATTGTTAGCTTCTTATGAAGCTGCATACCAAATTGTTAAGTCAAAGAAGCCCCATACCGTTGGAGAGGAATTGATCAAGCCATGTATTCTTAAAATAGCAGATGTTGTTCTTGGCAAGAAAGCTGCAAAAAAGTTGCAATAAGTATCTTTATCTAATGATGTTATCCACAATAGGATCATCGATATGAGTAAAGATATTCTGGAGCAGGTTATTGCTGACATTAAGGCAAGTCCAGTAACGATTTTACTGCAGCTTGATGAATCTACTGACGTGTCAAACTGTAGTCTAATAGCGGTAGTCCGATATCTGAAAAACAAGAAAATTGAAGAAAGTTTTTTGTTTTGTCAGTCACTGGAAACTACGTACAACGAAAGCCAAAGATGTATTCGATATGATAAAAGAATTCTTCATGAAACACCAACTTCACTTAGACAAGATTGGTTCGATATGCACTGATGGAGCACCAGCCATTTTGGGCAACCGTTCAGGATTTGCTGCATTACTAAGAAAAGAAATTCCCAGTCTGAAAATTACCCATTGCTTTCTTCATCGGCACGCTCTTGCAGCAAAAACATTACCCCTCAAACTGAAGAAAGCTTTGGAAACTTGCGTAAAGGTTGTGAATACGATTTGTGGCCGTGCACTGAATCACCGACTGTTTCAACTGTTTTGTAAGGAGTTGGGTAAAGAACAAACCGTGCTTTTATATTACACCGAAGTAAGGTGCGTGGCACATGGTTGTGTGCTATCTCATCTGTTTGAATTGCGAGACAAAATTAAAGAGTTCCTCTGCAAAATGAGAAATGAAATGGCTGAATATTTTGAAGACCCTGAATTTATTCAAAACCTTGCCTATTTGGCTGATGTGTTCACAGCACTCAACGAGCTCAACCGCTCTTTGCAGGGACAAGGAATCAAGGTAATTCATGCATGTGAGAAGCTGTCTGCATTTAAAGAAAAGCTTCAGCTGTGCATTAGACGTGTAAAGAAAGGAAACTTGGTAAATTTTTCTTCCCTTCAAGAAACACTCGAGGAAAGTGCTTCCTTGCATCCACCCCTTGTTTCAACAATTGCTGAACATTTACAAATACTTAGTACAGCATTTGATGGCTACTTCTCATGTGGAGAGATACAAACCTGTGACTACTGGATCCGTCATCCTTTCAAGGTGAATTTGGAAAAAATTAATGATAATAGCGACATTATAGAAGATCTCATTGATATGAGAAACAATACTAGAATTAAAATGGAATTTTCCGATGATAGTCTGAAGAACTTTTGGGCTTCTCAATTAGAAACATATCTTGTTTTGGCAAAAAAGGCTCACCTACTGTGTTGGTGCCTTTCGCAACAACTTATTTGTATGAAACAGGATTTTCTTGCCTGGTTCACATTAAAACAAAATCTAGAAATCGTTTGGATCCTCAGCACGACATGCGAGTAGCACTTAGCACCAAGACACCAAGATTTGATGTCATTATAAATAGAAAGCAACAACAAAAGAGTCACTGAGACACTCTTCTAAATATATTACTGTAATTTCTTTCTTTGCTGATTTTTTTTTTTTTTGAGCTTAAAAGGTGGTTCCATCTTACGTTTTTTGATACTTGTTATATTTAACCAATTCTAAAAGGGGGTGCGAGAATTGATTGGTGATTTAAAAGGGGTGCAGCAAGTAAATAGGTTAAGAACTACTGAAATAGATAGAAAGGCTAAATATCTCTAGACTCGTTACCGATCGATTTCAAGCTTACATAACTTTTCTATAATATGAATTCAGAAAGAACTATTGAAATAAAATTGAACAGTGAAATGAGTTGAATTTTTAACTAAAACTTAAGCACAATCGCACAACGAGCTGTGAACTTTTTACAAATCCGGAAAATTAAGTTTCTTCCACAGTGTAATCACTATAAGGGCAAGTTTTTGCCACTTTTTTTACAGATTCCGACAGCTTTCAAAATATTTAGAATTTATGTAGTAAGATGTTTTATGCTGGTTTTAGAAATTTAAGATTGCAATCAGTGATGGCCTTACAAAAAGGGGGATGATGCAAAAAAGGAAAGGGGGAGCCACTATTTGGTGTTCCAAGACAAAGTAATCGCTAAAAAAAGGTCATTGTTATAGGAGGAGCCATTTTTAGTGTCTCAAAACAAAGTGATCTCTAAAAAAAATATTTTTTTATTGTAGACATGCCACAACATTCTGGTGCTACTATGAAAAATAGAGCAATATTGTGCGTAGGGGGGGGCCACTTTTTGATGCATTTTATGGGGCCCTGTGCGGCTGCTCCGTTTGCACCCTAATAAAGCCATCACTGGTTGCAACTTTTGACAGCAAAATGTAAAAGTGTGATTTAAAAACATGTTATAAAACTATTTCAGTTCTATTTTCTTACATTTGCACAGCGAAGCTGTGTATTGTGACTGATTAGCTGTGTATCAATATTATCAGAGAGCCCAAAATAACTAAACTTGACTTAATTGATAAACTTAAACGTAATAACGAAGAACTTGAAAACCAAACAAAAATTTTACTTGTTCCCGGCACATTTAGCAATTGAAAACGGCACATCATGGGGGTTGGGAACCACTTAATTAAATGCAGCAAAATGTAAATAGCAGTGCTGTCTGTATGAAAAATCTTTTCAGATTCAATCATTTAAATAGACTTGAGCTTTCTGAATTCTTTACTCTCATTAGTCAACACCAATCTGTTCTTTAGTGCAGTTGTTGCACTTCCAGTAAGATAAATTTTTTAATGATCGTATTTATCCAATTGTAAACCGCCCTTGAAAGTAAGCCAAACAAAATGAAAGCAGAAAACAATGTAAACTGCTGCTTACAATCGGATAAATACGGTAACACCATTTGTCCTACTTATCACTTCTACTTTTAATATATTTGCTAAATTATATAACTTGCAGCCATAGAAAAAACAGGTTTATAAAAATCGAAATTTTATTATGAAAGGTTTTTTTAGCACACATAAAAAAAACTTGTAAAAATAATTACAGATAATTTTTCCTCTAAAATGTAGTCTAATCATTTATTTTATTTTAGCTTACCCAAGTCAATACTATAAAAACTTCAGTTATGACGAGGCAAACGAAGCAAAATGTTTGCTTCCAGGTTCTAGGAAACCTCAATCTTAAGCCTAATATGTGCATAAGTTTTAGTTTTCATCAGCTACAACTACCCGCTATGCTGTTTTACTACGTTGAGCTATTCAAATCTAAGACGTCTCAATAGCAACCCTACGCAATAGCGACGTAATTAAAATAATATTTGAACACAAACCAGTGCTCAATGAACTAGCGCCTGTTTTGAGAACGAGCTGCAATATTCCGGATATTACGTCTTCTGTTAGCTTAGCTCATTTAGCAACACTAACCGAAAATAAAATATCTTTTTCGTTAGGCTACAGGTTTTTGCTTTTTTTTTTTTGAAGCTATACGGAAGTGAATACCAACTCATGAATTTTGTCAAACTCGACCGCAAAAATCAAATTTTTCCGGACCAAAATTTGATTGTAACTGATTTTAAATCACAAAACCAAAAGTTTGTAAGTTCTTTTAACTTTTATATTAGTATTTTATTGACGAAACTTTTTAAAACAAGGCTTTCTAAGCCTTATCAAAACAATTGAACCATATCACATTTAACAAACAATCCATGACAGAAAAACTAATTTTAACCAAGATAAGCTTAAAATTCACTGCTATTACGCTTTAATGCTGTACCAAGTACAATCATTTGCAAAAGTATAGGACGACTCCAGTCGCAATGACATTTTGTGGCAAAGCTTGAACTAATTCATCATTAAAAATCGTCCAAATTACATTATTTGATCAAAGAAACACATTATTGCTTCTAAGCCATTAGTCAATTATTGTATTTTTCAAAAATTTTATATATATATGTGCAACCAGTTGCAATGGAAATTAATGTATGGTTGAAGGGTATTTTTAATCTTTTTAAAAACAGAGAAAAATGGGCAAAAAACTCTCATTGTTGGCTGTTAAGCGTGCTCAGATAGTAACTTTGAATATGGAAAGATTCTCAGAGAGGCAGATAGCAAAAAGACTACAATGCAGCAAAAGTTCAGTCCACCGCGCCATAAAAAATTTAAGAAGCATGAAATTTATGATGACATGAAAAAAACAGGTAGATCCTGTAAAACTTCTCAAAGAGGTTATCATGCCATCCCACGAGCTGTCATGCTATTCCCCACTAGTTCTTGTCGTGAAATATGTGCCAATTTGCCAAAAAAATAGTACAGAACAGACATTAGTATTAGCAGGGTTTAACCTCGTTTGAGCAAGGAGTTCGGTTTAAAATTCTATAAGCCAGCTGCAAAACCACGTCTCACATCTGCTATGAAAAAGAAGAGAATCTTTTGCCAATAAACATCTTCATTGGACTGTGGAAAAATAGGGAACACTTTTATTTTTTGACGAATCTACAGTTCAGCAGTTTGCATTGTGAAAGAGGCTCGTTTGAAGACAATATGCCAAAGATTCGATGCGAAGTACATCGTCAGTACAGTAAAATACCCCCAAACCATCTAGTCAACATGGGATGAAGAAACATGGGACTGCTTGGTTGTATTTTTTTCCCCCAGGCACCTCAATAAATGGCCTGAATTATGTTCAACCGCTTCAAGAAAAGCTGAATATACACATGGTGGTGCATAACACCTCTATATTCATGCGCGATGGACCACCATGCCATAGATCGAAAGTGGTTTCGGAATATTTTTGGAAAAGCAAGGTGGAAGTTCTTGACTGGCTTGAAACAGCCGAGACTTGAAGCTTTTGAAAAATTGTGGAGTTACATAAAGAATAACGTGGCGGAAAAACAACCATTTAGTGCTCAAGAACTTGTAACTGCATGAAAAAAAGTTTGGGTGAAGGAAATCTACATCGAGTAGTGTGCATTCCTAATAAAAAGTATGCCCAACCGTCTTGCTGCAGAAGTGTGAGAGAAAGGTGGACACACAAAATCCCGAAAAAAGCCTTCTTTTTAGAGAAAAAGTAATACTGAAGTGCTTCAAATATTTGTTATTTAATGTAATTGTGTTTGATTGCCAATAAAACCTTTTTTTGGTGTAGAACTGATTTACCTTATCGTAGCTTGAAAACTAGGAAAATTTCAGGGTGGTCCTATATTTTTGCAATGACTGCACAGTGTACTTAAAAGTAGCTAGACACCAGCACTCAAAACGTGGTCGAGTGGTTAAAGCACGGGACTGATGATCAACATGGTTTCGGTTCAAAACCCACTCACGCCATTCTGTTGTGTCCTTGGGAAAGACACTTTACAGCACTTTCCCCTGCTTGGTAATCTTGGCAAGCAGTTCTAAATTACAGTAATATCTTTACTAAATTACTAGCGGACAGCAATACCTTGGCATCTCCGGAAGCAGGTCGGGGTAATTGCTTGCCCTATGTATAGCGCCTCCGTCGCTTTCCTGCGAGTCAGGAGGATAAATATAGAGATAAATAAAAAAAAATAGCCTATCTTTGATATTTTTTCAGAATTTAACTTTCAATAACTTTTTATTTGAAAAACTCTAGTCCAGCCATTGATCACGGAGATTTTCGGGAATGCTTTGGAGATTTTCAAATATTTTTTTTGCCTTTATAAAATTGTTTCAGGTGCGATAAAAAGCTTCTAGTTTAATGGAAAATTTTCCTTTGCAAATGTTTTTCTTGGGCAGTCTTCACAATTATTATATTCCACGTAATAATAACGTCATCAACCAGCATAAGAGCGGATTAAATCTCCCCAAATTTGTTTGGATTTTTTACACGTTTAATGTATTTCTCCGGTTATAGGCTGCGCTTGGCTGGTAACCGAACACGATCTTCAGCAGTTGATCGAAAAAAATTGATAAGAAGTATTTGCTCAACAAATAGCATGCTTTCCTACATTAATGATTGACTCAGACGCAAGGTTGTTTTGAATGACGGTTACTCGTTTTACGCTGGTACTTCGAGAAATACCAGTAAAGACTCTCGGTTTGGTTTTAAAAACTATGACTTAATCAAGTTCAAGAAAGTATATGAAAATAGCTAATAAACAATTTTTTATATTTCGTCGAACCGTTATTTCTAGAAAAATTGTTTGAACTATTCTTGTGTAAGGTCCACGGTTCACTTGATTGTTGGATTTTATGAAAAAAGTTGTTATTTTACTTAATCCGGTACCGAAAATTGTGAGGTTCAATCAAAAGACGAGAGTGAAACATTATTTGCAAAGTCGTCTGTTTAACTCAGTTATTGTATCTAACTGTATGCTTGTCAATGGAAATTTTGGCGAGACCATTTTAAGGGATAGGGGTCATTTTGATAAAGTTGGTAAAATACTTTTAAAACCGGTCTAGTAGATAGCTGACCGTATTAAAGTCAACTAAAAAACCGTTTAATCTTTTAGAGAACAAAACGAAAAGAAAAATTTTTTAAAACGCTATGATTTTTGTGTAGATGCAATAAGTAAAAGGTAGTTAAAACTTCTACATTTTTTTTATCTTCAAGGTACCTATGACAGATAAGAGCATATATCCAGAAAGTAGTGCTAAAGTGTAGGCCTACCAATTTCTAATTAAACATAAAGAAAAAACCTAAAATTTTTTTTCTATATCCAAACACTAAAGTTAACTTTTTGGCTGTCATTTTGAAAAAACCCAAGTTCTTTAGGCTTTCAAGAAAAAAGTTTCAAGTTTCAGTTCTCCTTTCCCGATAAATATAGACTCAAAAATGTTTCTATTTTTGTGCTTTAAAACTGAGCAATGATAAAGCACAGGATTTTGTTTATTTAACTCATTAAAGCCCAAATTTTTTTTTCTTTTTCTTTTACTTTTTACTTTTACAAGACTTTTTCTTGTAAAAGCTCCCATCATTCGGTAATTTTTCTTTTGCTGGTGTAAATAAAAAGCACCACTAACATAGTACACATAGCTGTTGCATATACACACCTTCTACTTTTGCAGTTAGGAAATTATAGGGTGACATGCGCCTGATCCCCAAATGGGGATCATGGGCGTTAATGGGTTAAGTTACTGTACATTCTATGACGCTTGTTTTCAAGTAAACCCGAGCAAACACGGCCTGTGCTCAACGAGACGCCCACGCTAGCCTCGTTGGCTGTTTTGTAAGAAACATTGCCTGCACAATTGGTTTTGTTTCTCATTTTTGACAGATGACAAAAGCTGAACGATCAAAATTTATTCAGTAATCATAGATAAAAAGCAAAACCGAACTCGGTTTGGGGGGGGGGGGGGCTCATGTAATAATTAAAACTTTTAAGAAAGTACAAAAGAAAACGAAAAGTCGACCATTTCAAATGCTTTGGTTTGAAAGAAACCTTTTGACTTAATAATTCTTAAAAGAATGTTTTTAACAGCAAATGAAAAAATCAAGCAACAAAACCAGTTTACTACCAAGGGCACCGGAAAATATTTGGGCGGGGAGGCAAAATTTAAAAAAGGGCATCTTTTTTTTGAATTTTACGGTTAAGTTTCATAGTTGTACCACCGAAAAAAGTTTGGGGGCGATGCAATATTGCCGAAATTTTATTAACGCTCAAAAAAATCATGATTTTGCCCAATATTACAGAGTTGCCACTTTGAATCACGACCATTTTTGGCACAAAAGTCTAGTGAAGACTAAAAAAAGGTAATCAATTTTAGTGAATATCCAAAATCTTTACATTCGTTCCCACATTCAAGGTAAAATCAAAGAAAGGATTTCACCTTGAATTGATCAGATATTTTGGTCAAGTTCCTATGTTTTTAAAAGCAAATCTAATTTCATAATTCTGTGTCTCTCCACATTTACCCTTCCTTTTTGAAAAAGGCAGGGGCAATTTCAAGAGAGCAAAAGGACTGCCCTTAGCTATTACGGCAACAATAATTATAAAATACACACGCACTATAAGTATAAATAATGTCAATAAACCATAACTTGCTAAAAAGAGTGACTTTGGAGGTTAAATGTTTTCGGCCATAGTATGACGATCACTTTATGCGGATTATTTCCAACGTATTTCATGTATCTTTCAGAGTGTCTGGTTTGCTTGCCGCACAAAGAAACATACTCAAAAATCCGGTCATCAAGTATTGGCTTACAATAAATAAAAAACAAATATTTTTTTGTTTTTGAAAAAGAAGCATTTATCTAATGAAAAAAAGTTGAAAAATTTTTGAATAAGAAATAAGTAATTTGAAATTAAATAAATTCATTTTTGTACGTTAAAGACTGTTTCTTATAAATTGTTTGTTTTTTGATACAGAAATTTTATGAGATTAAAAAATAGATTATTATTGTTTTGTCACACCACACCAATGGGAATTTTTTCAACGGCCCTTCTGTACTTTTCCTTTTCGATAGCTCTATCATTAGTAAGTGATTGTTTTTGATTTTAAATAATTAGTTACATACATAGGCATAAAAACAGAATGTATAAAAGAAAAAAATTTGGAATTTCTTTAAACTTTTGAGATGATTTAATTTTTATGGTTTGATTATGGTTTGGTTTTATGGTTCAGTACTACAACTAAAATATAGGCAAAAGTGATGAATTCTTTTTTTGACAACACTTTCGAGGATTTGGTTGTTTTTGAAATTTTATCATGAATGATTAAAAAATACTAGGACTGTTTATAACGCTTAAATCTTGTTGTTCAAAAACTTTTTGACTGAGTTATCAGGTAATATGGAGTGATGTTTTGTTGGAGATTATGATCAACGTCGTTTCAATCGAATTATTATCCTCGTCATATATTGTTTTTGCCCTTAAAAAGAGACTTTTAAAGTCGTTTTTTTTGCTGGGTTTATCACTTTTAAAAGACCAAAACTAAAAAATTAAAAAAAAGATTTTCAACCAGAGAGCAACATCTGGATCTCCAAAAATATTTCAAGGTGAATTGCTTTCGGCATTTTCCTGCCAGTGAAAAAATGAATAGTTGGGATGAAAATAATAACAGTGATTGGTTGATTATTGTATTCATCAACTCGGCCAACTCTTAAAGAAAAATTAAAACTATTAAGGTTTCTTTTACTTTTTGACCTTTTTGCCTTTTAAAGTCAAAGTAATAACAGCTTTCTAGCAAAAAATGGATTTTATATAGTAATATATGTTTTACAGAATTTTACTATGAGTAAAAGTAAGTCTGGCTAAATTTGTTATAAGCTTATGATAAGAAGACACAAGTTTAGTGCTCTAAGGCTG
Source organism: Diplosoma virens (assembly GCA_963680785.1). NCBI lineage: Eukaryota > Metazoa > Chordata > Ascidiacea > Aplousobranchia > Didemnidae > Diplosoma > Diplosoma virens. Next base: position 5,166,506 of record OY796890.1, on the reverse strand, counting down.
AGCGTGTTTTCTTAAATATATTCTAATTTTTTTTTGCCAGCTGTACAATACACTAAACTGTGCATCTCTAATGATCTTTACTTTCTTAAAAAAGCTAACTGTCTCTTTTCATAAGCTAATCTAAGGTTATAACACTTTTATATACCAAAACGTGTGTCTATTACAGTAACATTTTGCCGGGGCCGTTGGCAAAAAGGGTCAGATGCGATCGGTCCCGAAATAAAGATCAGACTTTCGCATCAAAGTCGTGTGAGATAAGCAGCATACCAACGACTGTATGTTTAATAATTCTTCATAATAAAATAACGTTTTTTTCAGGGATCTGAGATTTGCCGAGGACCTCCTTTGGAGAGTGGAGAAATAAAACTATACAATTGTACAAGTACGACCAGATGTTCACTATGGTTATTGCTGAGTATCACATAATCAGATCTTTTCCAGATACTTACTACAAATACGCCTTTTGCTGTGGTTGGAATGGGGATCACTACAAGGCATGTTGCTTTACGACAAAAGTCTGGGCCCTTTGGTGTAAGTCAGCTTAAATGTAGCTCGTCTATTTTCGCTGTTTACATTGCTTGTTGTATGATGCCATTGCCTTAAACAAATAAAATCAATGATAAGAAAACAAACATAGCTTTAATTGGCTCAACTAGCTTTTTAAAGAATAGCAGCTATTTTTTCTTCAATGCTACATAAAACTTTCCTTTTCTTCGCTACAAAAAATATCCGTCCTCCTTGTGCGTTATATGCAGTATATATGCAGTATATATGAGCGTCCTCCTTATCCATCTCCACGTCCGCTTTGAGTGTTCTACATATACAGTAAGTCTCTCCTGTATTTTCCACCTCCATTTCTTTTGCAGATTTTTGGCTTGGGATTTTTTTGTTCGTCGCTCTGATAGCGAGCTGTGTGGGTTTCTTTCTGAGATGGAAGAAACTCGGGGCGAAAGGCGATAACGACAGCGATGCGTTATCTGAAGGAGAGCGACAAGTTGCTTACGTCATAACGGAACAAGTTCCCTTGCAACAGGTGCATAGTACCCGAATAGCTTCATCAAAGCATGTGTGTCTTTTAAAACATGGCGGCATGTACTTGAGGTTTAATAAAGGTAGCAGTAAATAGTTTCTTTCTGCTCTCGTGTATTGCGTAGTTAAAAGATCTTGTTTAATTGATTGAAAATAAGGATTTGCAGACTCCAAAAACAAACAAAATGAATTGAGAATTTAAGATAATGTTATCAAATTTAGTGACAACACAAATTCTTCATCAACTAAAGTTGTTGTTCAATAATTAATGTTTTTTTTCGGCGCAGCCAATAACAGTAATTTACGAAGTGTCACATTTTTAGCTGTATTCAATTTTTTTCCTGTGGTTTTCAATGATTATTTTTGTTTCAGCCAACTGTGGAGCCTCCCCCACCCTACCAAGCGGCAACGGACTCGGTAGAATATTCGCAAGCTAATGAAGTGGAAAGATACGAAGGAAAGTCATCAACTAATTCAAGCAGTTCTAGTTCTACAGAATAATTTCATTAAGTGTAATGCATCAAAATGGAAATTTTTGCCAAAAATAACCTGTAATAATCGTCATAACTTGTGGTGTCTAAGCTATCGTAAGAGACTAACACATTTTAATAGTGCGAAGAAGAAACAACTTGAAACTTATAGTACTTTATAAATCTTTGTAGGCATTGTCGTAGTGATTAAAAGTCGTGTCAATTTTTACTCTCAAATGTCACAACTGCGACTGTTTTCATAACAAATACAGAATTGCTGTTAGTTTGTGAAAAAACAATTGCATTATAATACGTTTAAGGTCTAACCCTAAAAGACGGGATGGGATTTCTGCTTCCTAAACTTTGTTATTCAGGGAATTTTTTAATTTTTAAATAAAACTAAACTTTTAATTGAAGGTTTACTCATATGGCTTTTGGAAAATTCCAACGCGAAAAATTCCTTCAAGAATTTACCTAGGGGTTATTGAACCTTTTTAGTGATATTGTCTTAATTATTGTACATGCATTGAATTTAACGACACGCCAGTTATTATAGAAGTATTTATTAATAACATAGTATTATATAATGGCCGCATGTTTTTCGAAAAAAATTTACGGAATTGTAAATAATAACAAAGCGCTTTGAGGACTCCTTGATTCCGGGACAGAAGCCTCAATAAAATACGGTCAGCTGTCCGAGTGGCTTGCTGGACAAATGTAAGACGTATCCACTTTCATTTTTGAAGTTTGTGCTGGCTGCATTTTGTATTATGTTGGCATATTTTTAAAATATATCTACGAAACTTAAGTTTTTTTTATCCAAGTTATCGATTATGTTTTTTCTTTTTGAGGAACAAGCCAATAATGAGGACCGGAGTTAAACTGTGAATAAGTTCCTTACAGCTGATATTACTATTGATTTGGTTACTAAATGTTTCTCACATCTTCAAGATGTACGTGTCTGGTTATTTGATATTTATAGTAATTGGACAAACGGACCCCAAAAATATAATGATATGATTTTACATTGATTAAAGATTGCTAAGTTCTAGGTCACAATTTTTCTAATCCCTCAAACCAGAAATTTTTAATCGGAGAGAGGGACGGGGAGGAAAATCTCCGTTTGACGTTTTAAAGCGGCACGCGAAAGTAATACAATTATTTACAAATACAAATATTTACAAGCAAAATCGACAATCATAGTAATAACATTGAGTTATTCTGCTATAGTTTTAAAAATTTTATGTATTTGATAGAACTAAAAAATGGAATGACGGTGCTACTAAAAAATAACGTTCAGATAATATCCATCAAATAGTACGCGGCAAAGTTTCACAATCAGGGTTCAACAAAGTTGCTTCCGGCGTCATTGTTTTTCCTGAACCAAGTCAACTAATTCTATTCTAACAGTCAGGACAACAATTCTTCTTCTTCTCCTTTCGGCCTTTCTCTTCAATCAGGGGTAGCCACAGCGTATCATCTGTCTCCAAACCGTCCTGTCTTCAACGTCCGTCTTCTTCGCACCAACTTCCCCATATCTTCTTTTACTACATCTAAAAATCTTCTCTTTGGTTTCCCTCTTTTTCTCTTTCCCGGTAACTCCATTTCCATCATCCTTCCTCCTACATATCTTGCTAATGTTAAATAACAGTCAGGACAACAATGAGAACCTTAAACATAAACCAAGCGTCAGGCGATTAATTGCCCTAACCTTCACCCTGACCCTAACCCTAACCCTAACTTAGTGGCAACTTGCCTTCACAAACGCCAAATCATCCCATAGATTGAATTTTTTAACTAGATATTTACATTTTTAATAAAAAGAATCTCATTGATTATATTCAGAGATGTTTGTTAAAACCGACAAGGAGAAAAGCCTATTTTGCCCTCCTCAAAAAACAGAAATAGGAAGGAAGCTGTAATGGAACGGAAGTCATGTTCTATCATTTAAAAGCGTTCCACTTCTCCTAATTGACATAGACAAAGTGCTCACAATGATTTATAGGTTTAGTGTTTGGTTCATTCAAACTTACTTTATTAGCTTAGTACCACAGTGCTTTTTTAATTTACTGTTTAGACCAATTTTTTTATTTAAAAAAGCTTCTCTTAAAACGATTTTTGAACTTTTATTGTGAATGCAGATTAAAGATTAAGTTTAATACCGTTTGGTTGAGTCAAATTATTCTTCTTCCTTATATAAAGTTTTCAATTACAACATTTTATTCTTAAAAAACTAAGATTACTAATTATTTAAAATACATGAATTATTAAAACGGAAATCGAAGCAATAGGCAATTTACACTTTTTATGATGCAAGAAAGCTAATGTTAAATAACAGTCTACATTGAACGTGGATCTTACAAAATTTTTAGCTACCGTAAATTTTGTGCATTTCTAAAAACAAATATTTTTTAGCTATTGATATTTTGTATTTTTAGGAAATAAATTTTTAAAATAGCTTTTAAAAACAAATGATTCATTTCAAGCTCTTTTGTTAATTGAGTAGCCTTAGAAAAGGCTGTTTTGAAAACTCGAACGTTTTCGTCTAGTTCTCTTCAGGAGGTTTCGCTAGAATGAATTCCAGAACTGAACGTAATATTTCAAAAGTTTTAAGACTGATTCTGATTGGCTAAAAATTAAGGTTAGTAACAGTTATCATAATAATTAAAAGTATTTAATAAATAAAACCACGTTTCGTCAGCGTAAAAAATTTTTGGCAAAAAAAGGAACAAAATTATGCAAGTTTTGTGCTAAAATTTGGAACTAAAAGGAAAATTTTTTTACAATTATACTAACAATTTATGTTTGTAAACAAACTCTTTCTGTCCACACAAATTAGGTTTTCGAAGAGTGATGAAAATTGATTCTAAGACTGATAAATGGAAATCCGATCGTGCTTTAGAGAGAATAAAAAATTGATTGTTCTTATAGTGAGATCCACATTTTTGTTTGTGTAACAAGTGGTTTCAATTTTACCGAAGAACGAATTTTACCTGCTATACATAAAAACGTTCTTCCCACTTTTCAACAAAGTAACGTCGTATATGAATACGTGTGCCACTGCGATAGTCGGTACGTGGGTCGAACGTCTCAACGTTTGCAGGACAGAATCCGCCAGCATGTGCCGAAGTCTATTCGGAACAGAAACAGTCAAGAACGTAAACAACCAGAACGCCATCAGTCTTAAAACTTTTGAAATATTACGTTCAGTTCTGGAATTCATTCTAGCGAAACCTCCTGAAGAGAACTAGACGAAAACGTTTGAGTTTTCAAAACAGCCTTTTCTAAGGCTACTCAATTAACAAAAGAGCTTGAAATGAATCATTTGTTTTTAAAAGCTATTTTAAAGTTTTGTACCGACAAAAAACTTTTTGAAATAAATCTTCTTAATTGCGCAGCACTCTTGTCGTATCAGTATCATTATTCGAAAACAGTTGTTCGAAAGTAATTGTTCGTATTGACAATTGTTGCACTAAACAGTTGTTATCCCGACAATTGTTTGAAAACAAGAACCAACATTTTACGAACAAAAGGGTTAGGGTTTGGTATTCATAAAACAGCAAATTGAGCGTTTATAAAATAGATATTTTTAGACAAATGCATATAGCGGTATGTTTTCAATAGGAACAATAGGATTAGGATTAGGTATTCATAAAAAAAGAAAAATAAGCGTTTTTTAAATAAATATTTTCAGACAACTGCATATTGTGGTATTTTTCAAACTATTGTCGATTCGAACAACTAACCCAGCCATCGGAGGCACATTTCTGTGTCTCTTGATGCCAGTCCCAAGCCCGGATAAATGGGGAGGGTTGCGCCAGGAAGGGCATCCCGCGTAAAACTTTTTTTGCCAAAACAGAAAAATGCGTAATCATTATCAATCCATACCGGATCGGTCGAGGCCCGGGTTACCAACGACCGCCTCAGGTGTCGCACAACAGGGCACCTGTGGAAATTATGCTACTGCTAAACATAGTGTAAAAATAAGAGCAGAAAAAGAGGAGGAAAGCTAGTGAAGAAGCAGCGAGAAGAGTGGAAAGGAAGACGCTCACTCATAAGGGTGGGTACTTTAAATATTGAAACGATGACTGGAAGGGGAAGAGATCTGGCAGATATGATGGAGCGAAGGAATTTAGACATATTGTGTCTACAGGAAACAAAGTGGAAAGGTAGTAAAGCAAGGAACATTGGCGGTGGATGCAAAATATTCTACAACGGAGCTGATGGAAGAAAAAATGGGATAAGGATAGTGCTGAGGAGGAGCTGGATGAAAGTGTCCTGGAGGTGAAGAGGGTGCCAGACAGACTAATGGCCATGAAGCCGGAGGTAAAAGGGTCCATCCTAAATATAATAAGCGCATATGCTCCACAGGTTAACAACAGCATGAAGGAGAAAAATGATTTTTGGGAAGACCTGGATGGGTTGATAGAAAGTATGTCAAAAAAAGAGAGGATAGTTCTTGGTGCAGATCTTAATGGACATGCGGACGAAGGAAACATAGGGGATGAGGAAATAATGGGTAGGTACGGGGCTGGAACAAGAAATAAGGAAGGATCAATGGTTGTGGGTTTTGGGAAAAGGATAGATTTGGCGATTGTCAATACTTACTTCAAGAAGAAAGATGAACACAGGGTGACGTATAAGAGTGGAGGAAAAAGTACACAAGTAGATTATGTGATGTGCAGAAGGAGGAACTTGAAGGAAATGTGTGATTGTAAGGTAATATTGAATGAGTGTGTCGCAAAGCAGCACCATATGATGGTGCCAAATGGCTCTTATGGTGAAAAAGGAAAAAGCAGAGAAAGTAAAGCCAAAGATACGATGGTGGAAACTGAAGAAGACAAGCTATCAAGAAGTGTTTAGACAAGAGGTGACCAGGATTCTGGGAGGCAAGGATAGATTACCTAATGAGTGGGACAAAACAGCTGAAACTGTACTGGGAGTGACATTTGGGAAACGAAAAGGAGACAGGGAGACATGGTGGTGGAATGAGGAAGTTCAGGAGAGCATAAAAGAAAAGAAAGAGGCAAAGAAAGCATGGGACAAAATAGGAAATGAAAATACTAAAAAGATATACAAAGAAAAGAAGAGTAAGGCAAAGAAGGCAGTTGCGATGGCAAAGGGACGTGCCTATGACAATTTGTATGCTAGAATGGAAACAAAAGAAGGTAAAAGGAGTTGTACAGATTGGCTAGGCAGAGAGACAGAGCAGGGAAAGATGTACAGCACGTGAGGGTTATAAAGGATGAAAATGGTAATGTTATGATAAATTCGGAAGCAATGTTAAAGAGATGGAAGGAGTACTTTGAGAAACTGATGAACGAGGAGAATAACAGAGACCCTAGGACAGAGGAAGCAGAAGTGGTTAATGAAGAGGTAAATTGTGTCAGTAGAGAAGTAAAAAAATGCACTAAGAAGGATGAAAAAAGGTAAAGCAGTTGGGTCAGATGAGTTGCCAGTAGAAGTTTGGAAGTGGATGGGAAAGATGGGGATACAGTTTTTAACCAGACTGTTCAACAGACTATTAATGGGTGAACGGATGCCAGAAGAATGGAGAAGGAGTGTGCTTATCCCAATCTATAAAAACAAAGGGGACGCATAGTGCTGTGGAAACTACAGAGGAATAAAGCTAATGAGCCGCACAATGAAGGTATGGGAAAGAATTATTGAAGCCAGGTTAAGAGATAGAGTAGAGATCAGCAAACAGCAATATGGATTTATGCCAGGAAAGGGAACCACCGATGCCATGTTTGCTTTAAGAATGTTAATGGAAAAGTACAGGGAAGGTCAAAGAGAGCTACATTGTGTATTTGTGGACCTAGAGAAAGCTTAAGACAGGGTTCCACGGGAAGAGCTGTGGTACTCTATGAGAAGATCCGGAATAGTGGAAAAGTATGTACAACTAGTACAGGATATGTATGAGGGAAGCGAAACAGTGGTGAGGTGTGCAGTTGGGACTACAGAAAGTTTCAAGGTTAAGGTTGGACTGCACCAGGGATCAGCGTTAAGTCCATTCCTGTTTGCAGTGATAGTGGACAGGCTAACGGATGAAGTAAGGAGAGAACCACCATGGACGATGCTGTTTGCTGATGATATTGTGATTTGTGAAGAGACAAGAGAAGAAGTGGAGCGGAGATTAGAATCCTGGAAGTATGCATTGGAAAGAAGAGGGATGAAAGTAAGTAGGTCAAAGACCAAATATCTTTGCATAAATGGAGGAAATGATGACGAAACAGTAAAGATGGAGGATACAAAAGTGCCAAGAATAAAGAAATTTAAGTATTTGGAATCAATGGTGCAAGAAAGTGGTGGTTGTGAGAGGGAGGTAAAGAAGAGAGTACAGGCAGGATGGAATGGATGAAGAAGAGATCGGGAGTAATCTGCGACAGGAGGTTACCAGCTAGAGTAAATGGAAAAGTGTGCAGTTCAGTGGTAAGACCAGCAATGGTGTATGGACTTGAGACAGTGGCAGTCACAAAAAAACAAGTAGAAGAGATGGAAGTAGCAGAGATGAAAATGTTGAGGTTTTCTATGGGAGTGACGAGAAAAGACAAGATTAGAAACGAGCACATCAGGAGCACCATTAAGGTAGAACGGTTAGGAATGAAGATGAGGGAGGGCAGGCTGAGGTGTATGGACATGTCATGAGGAGAGACCAAGAGTATGTAGGAAGAAAGATGATGGAAATGGAGTTACCGGGAAAGAGGAGAAGAGGGAGACCAAAGAGAAGATTTTTAGATGTGGTAAAAGAAGATATGGGGTAGTTGGTGCGAAGGAGACGGATGTTGAAGACAGAAAGATGTGGAGACAGATGATACGCTGTGGCCACCCCTGACTAAAGGGAAAGGCTAAAAGGAGAAGAAGAAGAAGAAAAAGAAGTCGATTCGAACAACTGTCGAGATGAACTATTGTCAATTCAATCAATTGTTTTCGAATAATCCTTTTTTGAACAATTGTTTTCAAAGAATTGTCCGTAAACTCATTCTAATTAACACAGTACTAAAAAAACTCACAAAAAGCATTTTATAAGCTAAACCAATTAGTCTAACTTGTATGTGTCAAAGAATAAAAACAAGAGTCAGAAATAAATTCATTATTTTTAAAGATTTCTGCTTCTTCAGTTGGGGCGTTTGTTGTAGGGGACGGAAGAAATAAAGCCCCCTCGTCAAAATTTCTTCTCCCTATAAAATTTTCAGCCCTTTTAGCCACATTAAAAAATTACGTCTTTTGGAATAATCTTGCACATGAAGACCTTTTTTGGTCTTGATTTGCATGGAATACTGTTTCAAATTATGTTAATTTTTTGATTCCCACTCGACTTGAAAGGAATAAAAACAAGTAAAGACCAAAAAAGGTCTTTTTATTTTTTCACTCGAAAACAAATCTTAATGGTCTGCTTCCAGACATTAGTGCAGGTGTATCATAGTCATCCCTCCTGTTAAAAATAGTTCCAACCTCAGTGCTCTACAGCTTCCGCAAGGTTCCGATAAAATTCCGCAACCCTTGGCGCTATATTTTTAGTTCCAGCACTAGCGTTCGAGAATCCCAACGCATGTTTTTGAAAATACCGTTTTGTCTTCAAAACGTAGAATGATATGATGACATTTCTATCGGTTTAATTTTTGCTATGAAATATTCGTTGGTTTAATTTTTGAGCCAAAACAAGGCCCGGTCTCTCCTGGCAATAGCGTCATCACTGGCTTTCGGTTAAACCGGATATATTTGATCACGAAATTCAATAGGAATAAGGAAAAACCTGGAATATCAAAGGCAATAATTTCAAGTTCAAGTTTCTGCGATTTTAAGGCTGGCTGACAGTGAGAAACACTAATCCAAAAATCAAAGAAATAATTTATTGTCTTCAAATAATAATTTGTATCTTTGCTTAATTCGGATCAATTTGAGAGTTGATTCGAATTCAATTAAACTAAAATTAAATGGGGTTAATATTCAAACAATTCTAAGCGGAATATAGTCTGAAGGCCTTACTATTATAATTTTAAAAAATTTTTCTAATTGTGGGTACCCTGAAGTACGCGTGAGCAGTTCAAAAGTAAATCTCCTTTGAAAAATAAGGTTATGTACTGTATTTACGGTACAAATTTACATTGACGCATTACACATATTCCACGACACACTAAAACGTCATTTTCTACTGAACGGCTCTCAAGAAACGATTGAAAACATCAACAAATTTACTTGTTGCACAATGTCACATAACATATATTTAACGATGCAGTTACACTCATACAGAATATAAAAACTAAAAACTCCAGTAAAATTTCTGAACCAGGTAGTAATGTCTTCGCATCTTCGAACGTTTGGTAGATAGGCCCATTGTATGAGGGATATGTCAATCATAAGAATTAATCCCGAGTTCTCGGCGAAAAAACAAAAACACTAAAGCAAATTCAATTTCTGCAAGCCGTCTTTTAAAGCATTCATTTGTGTTGAATTTGTAAAATAACGTGCAGAGTTCATTCGTTTGCTGCTTTTGCATCGCCTTTGTTTAAAAACTAGTTTAGTTCGCAAGCAGCCACAAAACTTGGTTTCTCAGGCCTTTAATCACCCGATTGTTATTTCTTGTTATAGTTGTGTGACACGTCTTCTTTCATAAGATTCATTTTTTCTTCTAATTTATGTGCGGCCATCAGAATCAATTAATTTAAACTTAGATTCGTCACTAAAAATTTTATTTTCCCAGTCTTCTGGGCTTAAATTCTTGTGCACTTCTGCAAAATGTTTTCTACGTTTTTTGTTTTTGACTGACACAAATGGTACTCTTCTGGCCACTCTGGCATTAAGCCCACTTTCTCTCAGCCGACATCGCACAGTCTCGCCGGACAATTTTACACAATAAAATTCATTACTGTGAAATGTGGTGGTGGCAACTTAATGTTTTTGGGGAGGGTTCAGCTCTTATGAAACTGGTCGATTGGTTGAAATCAAAGGAACCCTAAATCAAAACAAATACATAGAATTATTAAATGAAACTTTGCTTCCATATGCAAAAGAAAACTTGTCCCCAGAATGGACATTCCAGCAGGACAACGCGCCCTGCAACAAAACAAAAAAGTCAAAAACTTTTTTTAAAAAAATTCTGTGACTGTGATGGATTGGCCAGCTCAGTCCCCCAATATCAAGCCCCTAAAAATTTGTGGGGTATAATAAAAGCCCAAATTAAAAAAGATAAACCTCCAAAAATTAGATGATCTCAGAAAAAAAAATTGATACTCGGAAAAGATTCCCAAAGATCTCTGTTTGAATCTCATTCGATCTATACCAAAGAGACTCCAAAAAGTCATTAAACAAAAAAGATATGCCATTAATTATTAATTTTGTTTACTAAAAAATGATTTTTTGTGATTTTAATAAAAAGTCTTAAACTTTTGTGGAAACACATTTTATAAAAAAAAGTTTAAAATTGAAAAAAATCAAAAAAGTAGGATAAAAAATATTATTTGTTTGATGAAATATGATCAAAAAAGTCTCCTCTTTACAATGATGTGTAGTAGAATTAATAAAATTGAACTCAAAAAAGTTATAGCCAATTAAATAAAAATATTTAAAAAGTTTTAAACTTTTGACCACAACTGTATTTCTATTTTCGCCGCTCTTTTTTACTCCCTTGATGTGCGACCTGATAGTAAATTGGATTTCATAGCTTATTTATTGCTCGATTTAGCAGCACGAATATTTATATAAAAACTGGCGATTGTTTAATTTGAAATTTTGCAATTTTGCTTAAAAAAAGATAATCGTCATAAAAAAAAATAACCGTTTTTATAATTAATGGAGTTAAATCAAAATCAGACAGACTGGGCCAAGACGTAACCCGAAGTGTCAAGTACAATTAAATCGATGTCGTTCCTTGAATGTGCTTGACAGTTATAATTCGAGATTCATTCTTGCAATAAACGAAATCGCCTTTTAACTTGTGTGTTAATGAACTCGTCGCCTACAACACTAAAACAAAAACTACCAGGAGATCGTAACCTAACTTTCATCGAACATCTTCACTAAGATAAGATAAAATATGGAATTTGTAAGATTATTTCTTTCATGTAAGATTTGGTCAATTCGCAAAAACTAATTTAACTTTAAATTGATTGACAAACATAACTATCTCATGTATGTTTTATCTGTGAGATTAGGAATATGCTAAGTAGTGGTTAACAATAGAATCACAAAATGAAGACTTTTTAAAAATAGAATAGTTAACTTTCACCAACCGCTGGTCGCATACCAACCAAAAAATTTTGAGGAAGAAAAACAGTTCTGCCTAAATTTTGATACGTTTGCCCGAATTATGATTTTCTAAAACTTTACAGATGTGAAAAGAAAATTTGTCTAAAAAAAGCTCTTCACTTAGAGTCTGTCTTTGATTTCTCAATTTTTGTCTCAAAAAGATAGTGATATTTAAAAAATCAAAATCTTGTTCACAAGATTCCTTGTCGCTGCCCTAAAATGACTTATTTTGCCAACATTTTTTTATCGCTGCCTGAAAAATTCTGGTTTTTCCCAAATTTCTAATACTTGGAAAGCATTTACCCCCTTTCCTCCTGGATAGTCCGGCTATGGGTAGTGGGTTTTTGATGGTAGAAAATCTTTAAACATTCGTCAAAGTTCGTTTAAAGCCGGATCAGTGGGATTCAAAATTTTGTTTGTTGATTATTTTATTGATTTTGTTTAAATTTGAAAAAAAAGATTTGCTGAGCTCGAGAAGTGAGCCTGTTTCTTTTGATTACGAATCGGTCAATAAATAAAAGAAGTATTAATATATACCCTGGCCACTGCTTGTTGTCGTTGGTCGAAGAAAGCATTTTGTCTTACGATGAAGCTTGTGGCTGTCACTTAACGAATATTTTCTTATAAGTAATAAAACTGCTAGGTGGCGCTTTCATTAATTGGTATGGCAGTGACATGCGGAGACCTCTGAGACTGGTCATGTAACTGGTATGCCAAAAACTGGTCATGCAATTGAGTATTTAATGGGTAGGACATGCAATATTTTATGGGAAACAGAAAGAATTCTGTGTGAGATTTTATGACATGCACCAATTTTCGTCCTGAATCATGGTGTTCTCTAAACAAAAACAAAAAAAAGTCATTACTTGAAATCAGTCCTATATTTCACACTTTTCGTCCTAAAATTGAAGTGTTCTCTAAAAAAATACAAAAAAAAGGTCTTCACTTAAAATCACTCTCTGATTTTACACTTTTCATCCTAAAATCGCAGTGTTCTCTAAAAAAAAGGTTTTTAGTTGTAATCAGACCCAGATTTTTAATTTTTTCTCAAAAACTCGATCTGCTTTCTAAAAAAAAGAAAGTTTTCGCCTCAGATTGGCCTTACGTTTCTCTAATTTTGTTCCAAAACCGTGCTGTTTTTTATTCGGTTGAAAAATATAGGTCATTGCGCACAAATTCGTTGGTCATGCAAAGCATGACTTACATGCCCTAACCGCACGCCACTGTGGTATGGTATACAGCAGTGTTTTTCAACCTTTTTAGCCATGCCACACCTAATCACTTTTAAAATTCTGATGTCCTCTATTTAATGACACAGCTCATACCTATAACACTCAAAAATGTTTTGGTAGGGCAATACAGTTTACCCAAATCATGCACTTGCAGCATTGCATTATAGGTCAAGACTTAAGTATCGTTTTGAAATTGTCTCTGATTTCTTTATTTTCGTCCCAAAAGACTAACGAAGACTAAAAAACAGGTCTTCTACAAATGCTTCTGCACCTTGCCTCCTTGTATTTTACCAACAAAATTAGTTCGTAATACATTAGAATTTGTCTATAACGACATTGTATGTAACGTCAATTCGCTTATAACGTCGCATTTCCCTTGGTCCCGGAAGAATTCCCACTTTTTTGCTTACATTTAAGTTTGCCTATAACGGCATCGCCTATAACGTCACTTTGTGTATAACGGCACTCTTTATTTGTCCCCCAGACAAATTTTGTTCGTTTATAACGGCACTTTAACTTTCGGCTTTCAACTGTGCCACAATCAATCATGATCTTTGAATGTAGTTACTAGTCCTGCTTGTGTATTTTCCTTAATTTACTTCACTACGTCATTTGCAGCAGTTAGTCAACTTAATTGGGTGTGAAAGAACTCGTCGAAGTGACTTATGCTGTAGCCTCAAATCAAAAAGACTTATATTATTCGTACAGTATTGACGAAAAGCTGAAGTGGTTAGAAAGAGATTTCTGTAGCAAAATGCCGACAAACAAAGAAATTTTCTCTTTAGGGAAAAATATGAAAATCTTAAGTGAATCTTTTATACGTTATCTAGCACTAATTATTATTATTATTATTTTTTATATTTAATCTCCTGATTTTCAGGAAGCGACGGAGGCGCTAGTACATAGGGTAAACAATTACGTCGACTTGCTTCCGGAGATGTCCAGATATTGCTGTCCGCTTGTAATTTAATAGAGATATGACTTTAATTTAGAACTGCTGGCCAAGACCACCAAGCAGGACAAAGTGCCGTAAAGTGTCTTTTCCAAGACAGAATGGCGCGAGTGGGTTTTGAACTGAGACCACGTTGATCGTAAGCACGGCGCCTAAACCATTCGACCACGCTGCCCACAATCGAACACTATGTGGTACAAAAACCCGTCTCAAAAAACAAAACAGCTGACAATCAAAGACTTTTTCGATAATAAATAATGTTTTGTCTGTAATAATTTTTTATTAATAATTTGGTAATTATATATATTACTGTACAACGTTCAAAAATTTTGATTATTTTTGTGCAAAGTTTGTTTAATTTTCCGTGTACAAAGTTAAAGTAATGTTTTTCAATACAATGGTAATTTTGGTTGGATAATACACCTCGATGTTGAGTCTAAGCAGTTTTGGAATAGCATACTCGTATACTACAATTCGTCTTTAACGTCAATTCGTCTATAAAGTCAGTTTTTGCAATCCCTTGGAAGTGCCTTTATAAGCGAATTCTATTGTATCTTAAATCTTCATTCTCCACCAAAATATTGCCCCACCGGTGGTGCGCTCGCCTTACATTGAGAAAAACTGGTGTAGGGAATCCCTGATTTTTTTTTATTCTTTTATTTTATTTCATATTTATCCTCCTGACTCGCAAGAAAGCGACGGAGGCGCTATGCATAGGGTAAGCAATTACCCCGACCTGCTTCCGGAGATGCTAAGATATTGCTGTTTGCTTGTAATTTCAATAGAGATATGACTTTAATTTCGATCTACTTGCCAAGACCACCTAGCAGGGGAAAGTGCCGTAAAGAGTCTTTCCCAAGGACACAACAGAATGGTGAGAGGAGGTTTTGAACCGAGACTGTGTCGATACTAACGCAATTAATTTATCCCTTAAATCAGGGGTCTCCAAACATTTCGAGCAGGGGGCCCTATGTAGATTTTTTTGGGCCTCCTCGGCCCAAAGCCAAAAGTGCTCTCTAGTGTTTCTTCCAATCAAGAAAAGGTCTTCACTTGAATTCAGACTCATATTTTTCCATTTCCGGCCCAAAATCAAGGTGTTCTCCAAAAAAAAAGCCCTCAATTGAATTCAGTCTCATATTTTTCAATTTTCGTCCTAAAATCAAGGTGTTCAAAAGGTCAACATCTAAATTTGGTAACTACTTTATGGTTATGGGTATTTCCGACGTAATTTTATTCAACTGTGGTTCAAATTAAGTGTATATGTTTTTTACAAAAAGCTCCGCGGGTCGTACTTTGGAGACCCCTGGCTTAAATAATGTGCACTAATTGGAATCGCGTCGATCGAATTTATATAGCAATGGAAAAAATGTACAGCTACAGTTCAAATTATTTGAAAAGTTCATAGCAAAAACGAGAAGCCATGTAATTTTATTTTGTACATATTTACATATGTAGTTTTAAAAGTTTTATCTAAACAAAAAAAGTATATATGTAAATAGAAATTACGTTCAAAATTTAATAATCATGTTGCTACAGTTGTTAAATTTAATTCTTTTTCATAAAATACTTTGTGAGAGTTGTCTGGATAGTATTTTCTTTTTTGCGCTTTACGTAAATTTGAAGATAAGGTGCCAAGGCTGAATTTAAATCTCTACAAATTTCTGCACTACGGTCTAGATCTGAATCGGCATCAATGCATTGCTGCTACAAATTTTTTAAAGTTTGAAAAATTTTGGCAAACTTCTTTTGCAAGTCAGTTTGGGTCAATGCGCTGAAGGAATTCCAAGTTTGCGCTAATCGGTATTCAAGTACAAAAACAATAACACGTTAATCGAATTGGCGTTAACTGAATTCGCGTTAATTGGGGCTTTCCGGTATTTAACTTTGCAATTAATGGGTTTTGGGTTCTGCTTCTGTTTAAAGAGGTTTTTGTTTTATTCTTTGAATACAAACATTTTGACAATTTTCTTCCCTCCGCTGCCTTGAAAACAATTGAAAATTATTGTCACGTGATCTTTGCTACTGCTAAAAATTAAAATGACTGCTTCTAGGTCAAAAAGTTCAGAAACATGTGCAAAAAGTGGCGTGAAACCAATGGTGTGGAAATAATGTGAAAACATAAGATAGATTATTTTTTTTTGAGGAATTAATAATCTAATTAAATTAATGTTTACAATATTTTGTAACTATGTTTATTTTTTATCTTGACACCAATGTCTAGAAGGATTTTCCAAGAAGCGATTTTTTATTTTAGACTCGTTAAATTTCTGATTTAATTTACCTTAAATTCGATGACCTGTAGTAACCTTTATCGTAGTAACCTTTATCGAAAAATCTGCAGTTAGGGGAAACTAAAAAAAAAACAGAAATCATTGTATCTTGAAAACGATCAATGATAGAAAAAAACTGATAGCATTTTTGGAACCAGCGCATAAAAATCATGCAGACACCCTTAAAAAATTTAGCCAAACAAAAATTTTGTTACGTAGTGTTATCAATAAAAGCGTCTCTATAAAGAAAATCATCAACGGTGAGCGACCAATGTACTTTTATTTTTATATAGTTAGTTATTTTTATCACTTTTTTCTGACGTATGTTTAATCATAACATTTTATCGCTAATTCCTTTGTTTCGACCGGATGTATGAGCTTTTTTTAAATATTTGTTGTTGAATGGAAAAAAATAAAGCCGTTGAATCATAATTGGTCGATCAAACCGCGTCATTTTAAACGAATTTTCTGCATAAATTTAGGCTTAAAACTTTGGTCAATAAACATTTTCAAAACTACAAAGAAAGCAAGAGTAACTTCTCTTCTTGAAAAGTTTTTAGTTATTAAGTGTAATCAATAAATTACTTTCACTATAAAAAAATCGTTCAAAATCGTTTAAACCAGGGATCCTCAAACTTTTTTCTTCTGCAACCCCATTTTAAAAAATAAATTTTTGTGCGACCCCAATATGTGTAGGCTAATTTGACGTTAATTTTTTCCTATGGAAAACCATAACAAAAACATTAGCATCAGGCTCTGGTTTGCAATTTTTGTCTCCAAAATCAGGTGTTCCCTAAAAAAATTCTTAACTCTGATTCAGGCTCTATTTTTATCGATTAAATGCCTACAATAGATGCAACCAGTGGTGGATATTTAAAGTTAGAGGCCCGAGGCAAGGATTTCCAAAACTTGATGTTCTCTAAAAAGAAAACATGGCTTTGATCTCGTATTTTCCTTTTTTTTCCCAAAATCATAGTAATCTCTAAAAAAAAAAGTCTTCACTTCGAATCGATTTTACTTTTCGCTATTTTTCTCCCAAAATTATGGTGATCTCTAAAAAAAAAGGTTTTTACTTTGAATCGACCTCCTATTTTCAACTTTTCGTCCGAACTTCATCATGATCCCTAAAATAACATATACAGCAAACTGAGATATTTTTGAGGGAACCCCTAAAAAAATGGGGGCCCGAGACAACTGCCTTATTTGCCTCACCCAATATCCACCATTGGACGTCAGAATGGTGTAACGACACTTTATATTATTGTAGAAAACCAATGTCAAAAGCACAAAATGCCAATTTATTTCGCGACCCCGTTTGGGGTCGCGACCCACAGTTTGGGAAGCCCTGGTGTAACGAACCAAAACAAAGTATTCGTAAGTTAGTTTCCAAATGAATAAACGGGAAAAACACAAAAACACATTATAATAAACAAGAAAATTTTTTAAACAAGTTTAATAAAAATAACATAACTAAGATAATGGCAAAAAGAAAAGCCATAAAATTGTTTAACAATGAAATTATAACGGAGACCAGGTCTGATTGTCGCAAGTTCAAACTTTGCTTTCTACCTTGCTGTTGATCGATTTTCAGTCGTTTTTTTTATTTGTGGTTAGTTAACGTCTTCAGCTATTATCTCATAAAGGTTTGGTATGTATACGTCAATTATAAACATATTTTTAAGGGCCTTGAAAAGGGAGTAAAAAATTGTGATAACTTGGACGAAACTGTGTTGATTGTCACAGCCTAATAAGTAAGTTGTCACACCTATTTTTTATGTAGCACACAATGTGTTAGCCGTAGGGCCGGGGAGTGGTGGTGATTTTGGGTGATTTTTATTCCTACTCCGGAGTAAGATGTTTTTTCAAACACTCTTACCAGTATTCTCAGTTGTCAAAATGCACAGACATTTCATCAGACTTGGTATTTCCTCGAGTGCTTTTCATATAATATCGGCACTTTGGTCGAGTAGTTAAAAGCACCGTGATTGTGATCGACAGGATGTCATTTCAAAACTTACTCTCGTCATTCTGTTGCGTCCTTGGGAAATATACTTTACGGCGATTTCGCGTACTTACCGATCTTGGCAAGCAATTTTAAATTTCAGTCATATCTCTATAAAAATTTCAACCGGACAACAAAATCTTCGCATCTCCGGAAGCAGATCGTGGTAAATGCTTGTCCTTTGTGTAGTGCCTCTGAGGTTTTCCTGTGAGTCCGGAAGATAAATATAGAGATGAAATGAATTAAATGAATTTTTGTAATTACGCGACATTATAACGATGACTTAGATTATTCGTGATTTGCAAATCCCCAAATCAATACAAAACTATTAATATTATAAACTTGACTGCAACTTAAAAATTTTATAAATTTCATTGTTTGGTTTTTTTCAAAACTTGATTGGAAATTGTTCGACTACCGTTGGGATATCAAACAAATCCACAATACGTCTAGAATTGCATAGAAACGCGTCAAATCGCTCTTCCCCCGCGATACTTAAAATTGTAAAATCATCTCTTTTTTATGAATAGTGATGTCATAAAGTGATGACGGAACCTGCAATCGCTACATTGTTTCCATTCTCTGTTTGCACAGAAGTTTCAGGGAGTTTCTCCTTAGTTTGCTGTAACCCTTCTATGTTCTTGTCTTTTGCTGGGGTAGATTCAATTTTGTGTCCGGCCTTGGTCAGTAAAAATTCGTGGCGCATGGATTTCAATGATTGCTCGGTGAGGGTCGGCATTCTCGTCTTGGTTGTCCGATGTCGCTCAGCAACTAAAAATTTCATAAACATTCATCGGCCAAAAAAATGCGACACAAAAGCAGAAATGATAAACAGCAACTCACGTTCAGAGTTTTCATTTACTTTTTTCGGCTTGGTGGAGAAACTTGTGTTTTGGATGAAGCTCCGGGACCTCAGGAAATTGTCATCGATTTGGTTTTGCTGTTTCATTAACGCTTGTGTGAATGCAGTTGCGTTGGAATTTCGTTGGAATTTGTTGTGAGAGGCCCGTTGCAACTCAATGAGTGAAATGGAACCGGAAAGTGTGCTTAAGAAAGGGTGATTCACCGCCCGTGATCCATAGGTCCCACGCCGGTAACAAACTCGTTTCGGTTGTCTTCAAGAGAAACGGGAACAATTTTTAAGAACGTTAATTGATTATGATAAAAAAATACTAATAAAGTTAAAAATGGAATGTCAGATTTATTCTCGAAAAATTTTTTTGGATTTTTTAGGGCAGGCATGTCGAACTCGTGAACGTATGGGGGCGGCGTAGAAAAATTTTAACACAAAAATTTGCCGCGGTCCGCAATCCCGTTAGCAAACAAGGTGAAGACCTTTTTTCTATTTTTTTTGTCTTCACTTGAATTTCAATATAAAATCTTAAATTTTTCATATTAGGTTCTAAAATTTGGGCCTGAGGTCACCTTATTTTAAAATTTACGCTGAAATCAAAGTGAAGATCAAAAAAAGGTCTTCGTTTTAATTCGGTGGCAAATCTCGGCCACGCAAGGGATTAAGTAAGACTTTTTTTAATTTTACATTAAAATCAAAGTGAAGGCCAATAAAAAAAAATTGAAAAAAGGTCTTTGAGTGATTGGCAAATCTCGGCCACGCATAGTTGGATAATTTTTTTAATTTTAGGTTGAAATCACAGTGAAGAAAAAAAAATTTAGCATCGAATCAGAAATTTTTTCTCGATGAAACCTTGTTTTGAATTGGTTAATATTTCGATTTTGTAATGAACTTTTGATAACAAATTTTTCAAAGACTTTGCGGGTCGCACCAAAAGACTTTGGTGAGTTTGACATGCCCGTTTTAGATTATTTCATCTTTTTAATTTAATTGAAAGTGGAACTCGTGCAAAAATGTACGATTGCATGGATATTAGATACCAAACAAAGAAGCTGCTTGTTCAGTCTAGTTTACGAGATTTCGGCGCGCACCGAGTTTGGCGATGATAAGGTTTCGGCGTTCGATCTTTATTTATTTACTCATTTCCTAAACAAGTGTTCTATTTATTAAGATCAAACAGACTAAGTTAATCCGATAACGATTCTTTTGTTTGTCGGCGCATAAAAAAACTGCCAGCTCAAAAAATATAACTGGCAATTGCATGTTGCTTGAGCGCCTGTATCGAGACGCTTCTGGCTTTTAGTACTGAATATTTTTTTAAGATCACGGAAAATTTTGTTTGATAGAAACAAAGGAAAATAAAAACAAGAAAAGTGATCAACATTTCGATGAGCGTGTGGCCTCGACAAACAAAAGAATTATTATTGGATTAACTTGTTCTGTCCGATCTAACAAAATGGAACGCTCGCTTAAGTAAACGACAAAATAAATAAAGATCCAGCATCGAACTCTTGCGTGTCGAAATCGTAAATCGCCGATTCACTGAGCGTCGAAATCTGGGCGCCAAATCTCGCGAGCTCGTTTAGCCAACGCCACTTCAGAACTTTTTCTATTGAAATAAAGACATCAGTTTATTTTGCCGTCAAACAACATTACCAAGTACAAAATAGAAATAAAAAATGTCTATTTCTCTATAAAATTTTACAGCACACCAGGAAATTTCTAGGGTGACTTCGCAGAAACACTTTGGTAACAGTGAATTTTTTGGATTAGAAAAACAAAACGCCGATGAACATCCATAATCTTATGAAAGCGTTTTAATAATTTGCGATTTAATTGAATGTAATAAAAAATTTGTTATATTTTGTAATTTACTAATTATAGTTAATTTGATCTATCCGGGTAATTATTTCTTTAAAAAAAAGTTTTTCTGGCATCTTATGTAAACGTGCTTTTATTTTTTGATGATGTAAAAATTTTGTAAAAATGGTCAGACCAACTATCGTTAGTAACTGTTCGTTATTTTTTAGCCCGTACATTAAAAATAAGCCTATTACTTGCATTTTAATATCTAAACTGTGGCCACAGTTGCGCATAAATAATCATTCGACTTCTAATTAGTGGTTATTGTGTTTTCAAGCGGGTACTCTTTAGATCAATAAACGAGAAAGTGCTGGGCTGCTATTTTGTTATGGTTCATCATTTATAGGATTAAATTGGATGCTCACGTGAGAGGGCTTGATGTGATGTACAAGTCCCCATAATTTGCCGGCCTTTCATTCAGAAAATTTTGCTTTAATTTGTTGTTCGGTTTTCTCGTGGTAGGACTAACCGTAAAAGAAGGTCGATTTCTGCAAAACAAAGACTCTAAATCTTAACTGTAGATATTCGCTTTGTCGGAAACAACAGCAATAAAACCTCAAAGCAACAAACGTTATATTTGATCTCGAGTGAGATGTGCGATTAAAGATTTTTATTGCGTTTTTAATTTTTCTCAGTGAGAAGCCTTTGTATGACTTATAAATTAAACTATTATGCTTTGAAACAAAAACGAAGTAATGAATATAACGTAATGTTAGAGCATGTAGCCAATGAAATTTAAATTCAATCAATTTTTTTATGAATTAAATGTTCCTCACCTCTTTTTTTTTTGGCAACTTTTGAGAATCAAAAGAGTAGAAATTGTTTTAAGTATTAAACAAATTACTCCTATGATAACCCAGGCATGAATCCAAAAACTTTTATGGGTTAATGAACCTGAAACAAATTTTTTTGTTAAGATTTACAAGCAATTTTTTCTTTCCAGTCAAGTCATTTACTGAACGTATAGATTGAGCAAGGGTGGCCGAACTGTGGCTCGCGGTTCTTTGGGGCCTTGCTTGCGACTCTTTAAACCTTTTAAAAAATTATATTAATTTTTATTTTTTACTGCAGTGAATTGAGTGTTTTGTTAATTGAGAGTTTTGTTAAGAAAATGTTCATTAAAAAATAGCAAAAAAAAAAGATATTATGAAGAAAATAAAACTTTTAAACCAGAATGGAAGGAAGAATTAGGATTTACTGATATCGGAGGTAAACCTGTGCGTCCTATCTACTCGTATCATGCTTCGCTCAATCATTACAAAGCCAGCAACTTGAAAGTCATTATAAAGCAAAACACAAAAACTTTGCCATCAATTACCCCCACAACTCGGACTTACAAAAAAACCAGCTCAGGGAATTAAAATCTTCACAAAACTCGCAGCAAACACTGTTGAAAACGACACAGCTACAGAAGCCAGTTTCGTTATATCAAGAAATAGTGCCCAGACTAAACATCCATAATCAGATAGCGAATTTTTTAAGAAAATTATATCTGAAGTTATGCAATGTCAGATCCTAACAACACAAAACTCCAGAGGCTGATATCCCAAACTCCAGCTTTACGACACACAGCAGAAAGATAAGTATCTCGGATCAATGCTGATATTGAAAACAACTTGCAAAATGATTAAAAAATTCTACTGCATTCTGTTTGGCTTCAGACAAGTCAACAGATTTGCAAGACAATATGCAACTGGCTGTATTTGTTTGTTACACATGTTTTGATTTAGTTTTACTAGAAGAAGTTTTGGACTTAATCGCATTAAAAGAAATAATTCCTGGTGTAGATAATAAAAATGCGCTTGACACTACTTTAACAAATGCTAAAGTTTCGCTGAATAGATTTGTAAGTATTGCAGCTGAAGGAGCTCCCGCGGTGTTAGAAAGTAAGACAGGGCTAATCGGACTCATAAAAAATAATGATAACTTTCCAGATTTTCTTCCTGTTCACTGTATAATTCACCGTAAACACCTAACAGCAAGATAGTTTAATTATGAAGAGATTAGAAAAACTGTTGTTGAGATTGTAAATTTCATACGTAAAAATGCCCACAACCACCCGCCGGGAGTTTAGAAATTTCATCGACGATTTGAATTTTGAAGATAACCTAACGATTACAATGTATTCTCTAAAGAGATAACAATGTAACCGATCAAATGTAATTTCAAGGAGTTAAATAGGAACAGTAAAAAAGCGACTAAAACAAATTAGCAAAGAAGACGATCATTATGCAACAGGCCTGTTTCGATCTTATGGACCTCATCAGACATAAGTTTATATGCTGAAGTTTATATGCTCAGCAGGCATAGTTTTCCAGAAGAAGAAATATAAAATTCATGCTGGAAGTGATGAATTCAATGAATTTTAAAGTTTTTCAAAGTTTTTTTTTCTAATCTGAAATTTATTTTCTATCAGCTCTTCTTTGATTGATTTTTTTCGATGTTTTTTTCGATGTTGGCTACTGTAAATTTCTCCGATGTAATTTATTCCTTTTAATTCGACGAAGTCCGAAATTCAAATTTCATTAAACCTTTTTGAAGCCGCTTCAAGGTTCTTTTTGATGAAATCTATTTCCAATGGTTCGATGCAGTCCGAAATTCAATGTTTTAACTCTGTTTCCGATTGGTGCTTTTTCGATGTTGACTGTTCATATTTAAGCTCCGAATTGCAAATTATTAATTAGAATTCCTATTTCCAAAAGAGTTACTTCATGGAATTTTCACCTTAACTTTTCACGCTACCATTTCGCCTTAGAGGCTACGATAACTTATACCCGATGAGGTTCATAAGACCGAAACAAGCCTGTCGCATAATAATCGTCCTCTTTGCTGATTTGTTTTAGTCGCTTTTTTACTGTTCCTATTTAACTCGTTAAAATTACATTTGATCGGTTACAATGTGATCTCTTTAGAGAATACATTGTACTTGTTGAGAATTGATTTTTCACACCTTGCATCCACTTCGGACATTTGCATCCAATTAAACATTTTGATCAAATTTGTTGAACTGTTGGAGGTGATTACTGTGTTTCTTAATGAACAAAATAAAGCTTATCCTCAACTGGAAGATGTTGAGTGGTTGCAAGGTATTATGTTTCTTTCTGATATACTGAACGATTTAAAACTTTAAAATTGACACTTTAAGGTACAGATCATCTTGTTTCAGACCTTTCATTTCAAAACTTCAAGACCATGACACATCAAAAAAATTTTTTGAAGAAATTTACTGTCCAAAATATTTCTTCACTCTCCTGACCTGAAAAAAATAAATGCATTTCCTTATGTCAAAATAAATAAAATGAAATTGGAAAAATACAAAGGCAAACTGCAAGAAATGCTTTATAGTTTCCAGGCTAGATTTATTGATCTGCAAATGCCAAAGCCTTGTTTTTTTTCAAGTAAATTTTTCGAGACTGATATGGTGACTAGTGGATGTCCGATTCCAGAACCATTGATGTCTGACGTACCGGCAGTGGTAATGGAACTATTGGAGCTGCAGGAAGATCTTCTTTTTAAAATGGTTCATTGACCCGATCACAGTGGAGTTCTGAAAACAAGCATCCGGTTGATTTCTGTCTTCAGCACAACATATTGCTGTGAGTCATTTTATTTTGTGATAAAGTTTTTGAAGTGAAAACATTGAGTAGTTTGACTAATCAACACTTGAAGGAACTACTCCGAACAACTACGACGTCTTACCAACCTAATTTTAAACAACTTGCAGCCGAAATGCAGATTCACACCACCCATCAATAAGTATTATTTGTTTGCTTTTTTATGAGCAAATAAAATTGTGTTTTTAGATTTTTGTGTTGTGCCTCTTTAAAATTTTTGTTTTATGATATGCGGCTCAAACATGAAACCGGGTTGGGACACCCCTGGGATAGAATCTAAGTCTCTGAAAACGTTTGCCGTAAGAAAAATCGCCACAGGAATTTTTGCCGTTGAAAACTCTACCTAACCCTAACCCTAAGTTAACATGATAGTTTGCATATTAAAAAAAAATGCGGCGAAACTGTCTTATGGCAAAGTTTTCTGAGGCGAGTTTTCCTTTCGGCAAAAATATTTACAGCAAATGTTCCGGATACGGAATGTACAGAACACCAGATAGTCTAACAAAATTTTTTGAGGAAATATTCTTTGATGAATTTTTCAAATCTTAATCATAGATTGGTCAATATCCAACAAAAAACTTGCTAATTTATCTTTCCAAATGGGCTGATTAAAACAACTTGCAGTTTTTATTCTACCAGGACTATTGATCGGATCAAGTGTGCGAACTTGAACTCGAATAATGCGGTATTTTTTGCCGAATTTGAACTCGAATTTGAACACAAAAAATAAAATCAAGCATTTAAACTTGTACTAGAACTCTAAAAAAATCTATTGAAATCATCAAAAATCATTACACCTGATATGATCCTTTCACACTTCGTTAGTTTTGCCTTTGATCAGGTAACCTTTTAGCTTTTTTGATGTGCCGTCTGATTTAGGCTAAAAGAATTTTTAGAACCATCAAATCAGGCTGTTTTGTTTTATAATTATGTGCTAGTTTTACGTTTCCAGAGATGGACATTTTTTTTCTTAAATTAGCAAAGTGCAGCGCAACGTGTTTTTTAAATCCTGTTAAGCGCTCGAATGGCGCTATAAAGAGTTTATTTTGCTTACGGTGCAGCACTCTTGGATAAGAATAGGTAAGTTTGTAAATTCTACTTTGCTACTACTACTACTAATAAACTCACTTATTGAAATGGAGCAAATGTCTAACGATTATTTTTTGATGCTTTACCACAAGTACCATAAGTAGCTTAACTTTTATGCAGCTTTTTTGACACAATATATTCGTTTCAGCAACCAAGCGAACATGCAGTTCTTTTTTAAAAAGAAAAAATAATCACTTT
The DNA here is from genome assembly GCA_963680785.1 of Diplosoma virens. Lineage (NCBI taxonomy): Eukaryota > Metazoa > Chordata > Ascidiacea > Aplousobranchia > Didemnidae > Diplosoma > Diplosoma virens. The sequence goes on along the minus strand of OY796890.1, from coordinate 5,140,686 downwards.
GAACACGTTTTTTAGAACAAGACTGACTTGTCACGTAGAGCTCTCGCTTAGACAAGGCTGAATTGTTATTTTGTCAGTTTACGTAACATGCACGATAAAATAGGCTGTAATAAAGTTCGCCGTGGGTCCCTACATTAAAAAATAACCGAAAAACATTGTGTTTTTGCAAAATAGTACTATATAAAGTAAGATTGATTTGTTTAATCGCAATAAAGCGCAGCGCTTTCCAAAAAAGAATGAAAACGCAGCGCAATTACCGCAATTTAAATTTTTTTTGAGCAAACTTTTTTATATGGTACAGAAATTGATTAAAAGCTGGGCGTCGACCCAAACCCAAACCGGATCTGTAAACTTGCATTAACCGGTATTACTCTCCGAACCTGAACCGGAACTGAACCCGAAAAAATAAAATTTGTTGAACTTGAACGGGAACTGAACGAGTAAAAATTAAATTTACCAAACCTGAACCGGGCAGTTATTTTAAACGGCTCGACTCCTTGATTATAAGGAAATAACTATCTACAGTGCATTATATTTTGCTTTGACAACATATATTTCGTATACTTTTCTCAAAATTCTTTACGCTTATAATTACTTTTGGCTGTGGTTGTTGTAAAGCGGGAAGATAGAGAAGTCATCGTATACTTGGTCTGATGTTGATTGCTTCCTATCTGTTGCTAATAGATATTAAGAACTGAAATGCAAAGTATAAATGATATTAAAAAATGAAAGTAATTCACAAAATTTATCTTTAAAATCTGCGACAAAAAAAAAGAAATGACTAAGCACTGTACATTTATGTAATTCGTACTACAAGAGAAGCTACTAGAATAAATTTGGGCGCATGCCTTAAAATGTGCCATAAATAGGACCCTATTTTGATCTTAACAAAGAGCATTTTTACATTACTGTATTAGTATTAGTCAATTCCAACCAAAACAAAATAAGCAGCTGTAGACTTTTGCTCAGTGTTAACTAACTGAAATCTACGAGTAAATACAACAAGTCGTCACGGTAACAATATTCATGCGTAGGTCAGTGTTGATGTGAATTTCTCGACTAAAATTGACAATAAAACGATAAAATCAATTAAAAATCTAACATACAGTTGGCAAAACAGCAGTTTCCAACCAACAACCTTGCCAAGGCGAAGAAGAAAAAGCCTGAAAAACTTTTTGCTTTCGCTGTTAAACTTCTAATTTACTGATACAGCGCAATTTCATAACATTTGTGTTTTTGTTTTTTTAAATTTTCTTATTTTTATGGTTATTTTGCATAGTTGTTTGGCTGGCGGTGCCCGTAACGTTTTTTGGTTTAATTGCTTGAATTTTTTGGAGGATATCTTGGTTTTTGTGGAATGTTTTTTTATTTATTTTTGCATGTGAACAAGCCAAAGATATCAAAGATTTTATAGCATTTCACAAACATGTAGTTATCTAAAGTCTGTATTTTTATCCTTTTACGCACCCCTTCTCCGTCAATAAAAATTTCGGCGGATCTAAAAAATTATCCCATTGCAAACAAAAAATTTATAGTAAATTTCTTGCTTGCCATAAAACCAAAGATCTTTAAACTCTTTTACTTTATTGACTTGATCTATTTTGATTTAATCTGTATAAATTGTTTAAAATACTAAAATTAAAAAACTTTCATACATTGTTTACAATGACAACATTGACAAACAAACTTTTAATACTCTTTTTATCTGCCAAACCTTGAAAACATTTTTACGTCCTTATTCAATACATTGTATCTGTGTAGGACAGCTAATTACGTCAAATATTCGCCAATGATTTAAATATAGGCTTATATGAAGTCATATATTTTGGAAACTCTTATGTTATATAAAAGTCTGACTAACAAAAAAATTTCGTGAAGGATTGGTAAAGCACCTTATACAACAGTAAGTTTTAAAAGCTATTGCGACGAATTTACAAATTTTTTAAAAAGTTGTACTGGTTATTAAATTTTTTTCAGAAAACTGCCAATGAATTGATAAAGATAAAAATTGCGATACATAAATTAATTAATAATATCAGTCAAAGCTCAATGGGCCAAATATTAATACAGAATTTAAAAACTAAAACTAACTATCTCATAACGAAAAACCGATTTCGACCAAAAGCGACCTCATCAATCTTTGTAAAAAATCAAAATTTAAAAAATTTAAAAAAAATTACTCATTCTAATCACGTCCTGACTCTAAAGACACAAAGTGAAGCTTCAATGAAAGCTACAAGGCAAACGACATGACAGCTGACATCATGATTTTCAATCACGTAATATAGATGAAAAAATGCACACTGTAGAAATCTGTAGTAAAATAAAAAAAAAACGCAAATTTCCGCTAAGATCCAAAGCGTTGGTTAAAATTTTGGTTACGAGTTAGTTAGTTTTAGTTTCTAGTTCTATATTAATAATTGGCCCTTTGAAATTTCACTAATTTTATTAATTAATTTATGTACCGGAATTGACAAGCTAAATAAAATCGTCAATTTGACTTTGCTGAAAGGAATAAAAGATTTCTGTTAAAGAATTTTTAATAAGTAAAGAGAAAAAAGTAGTGCGAGCTCAAGACAATCAGTAACAATAAATTGGGCCGCCAATGATTTACGAAAGAGTCTGCTGATTGCGATGAAAAAAGTGAAATAATTTCTATTCGCTACATACTTTTCAAATGCTTTAGCTTTTTAAATGTTTTTTGTGTCACGTCATACGAGTATCCCGTATACATCTGAAACTTGACCGCCGGCAAGATTTTTTTTTCTTTACTTGTCTGACCCCATTGGTCCTTGACTTCGTTGTTCCTCCCATGATTTTGCAATATTTTCTTTGCATGGAACTCAAGTGCTTATTTAATTGTTATTATTATCATTCTATTTTCTTTTTTATGTATATATTTTTTAATTTATTTTATCTAAACTTTTTTATGATTTCTCGATGCTTTGTCTTAGAGATAGCGACACGCACAATTGACGTTGTGCGTATGATCACTAATATTGTAAAACCCCTGTCTCCTTATTCGCAGTCATTATTTCAATGACAATTAGAAAATGTATTGATTTGATTACAATTAAAAAATGATTGAATGAATTCCAACCATGGATTGGTTAAGTGCGGACAGAAATGAACTTTAATTTTTTTGTCAATGTCCAAACGTTTTGGTCTTTTTAAGTAAATATAAGTGGAAATTGCTTTGAGGTGCCGCCAAATAATGATCTCATTTGTGGGAAAAAAATGGAAAGCCACTAGTTGCAACGCTATCGTTCTTTGGTAACAGCTTCGTTAGTTTTGACTTGATCGGTATCCAAACCTTGAACTCTCGTGTCGTTGGCAGAAATTTATAACTCGTTCACAAAATATTTAATATTCGATTAAATCTTTTCTGACTTCTTTTTTTGGCTCTTCAACAGGAAAAAAGTGAAGCTGGATTTTAGATATTTGAATAAAAAATCGTACCATATATGCTTTAGCTTTAGTTATTGTATTGTGTATGTAGACGAGGTCCAACGAAAGAGACAAATTATGATACATTTAATAATAAAATTGTCTATGTTTATGTCAATATGCGTTATTCTACTTAGGTTAACAAAACGTTCTTTGATGAAATAGCTACAACTTGGTTATCTTACAAAATTCGAAAAAACAAATAATCGCAATTCGTAACATGTTTTCTACCGTAAGCGAATTTTCGAGTTTTACGTCATTCAAGTCGACAGAACAAGTGATTTAACAAACGTCATAATATCCACGCGAAAGAACATATAAGCAGTATCTCGCTTAGTTTTAGCAACCTCGTTCATTGATCAGTAAGCGATGTGTTGATTGCAGAATGACGTAACATTAGAATTATGTCTTTCGTTGTATATTTGCTTTTACTTCTTATAAAAAGCAATAATAACTTTGCGTATAAACGAATAGAAAGCAATTGTCTATCACTCATACGAGATCAGTACTTTTTTTTTATAAAGTTTTCGCTTTATAACAACAACCAAATCATGGCCTAACCCAACAGTTGTAAAACGACATCAAAACGGAAAGCATTTGCCGAAACGATGACAGGAAAATGGTAAAACTGCCTATTCAGCGTTAATAATAAACGAATGCAATAAAAATTTAAAATAAATTGCAAAGTATTTGTGAATAGAAGCAAAATGGATCAAAACAAAAAAAGTCTTGGATCACATAAAAGTAACGACATCAAAATTCGTAAAATCATAGTTTTAAGAAATTAGCACTATTAAATAATAAAATTAATTTCAGTTTAAAAACCATCGTCAGTTTTATTCAAATAGAATCTTTTATAAAACAGACGCTGACTTTACCATTAGATAAGATAAGAGTTTAATAAACTTTGATTTTCCGAATTTTCGGTGTGGTGACTTTTGTAAGACGTAGATTTCTTCAGTTTTGTTTCTTGTATGACGTTTTTTTAAGCTTCGGACTCACTGTTAGTTAGTTTGCTGTAAGACGATTTAGTGATTTCTTAATGAATAAGAAACAAACTGAAAATCATTTTAGAAAGTCCGAGCATGACTTTTTAAAATGAAATCGCAAAGAGTCTTAAAAACAAATCATTTTTGAATGCCAAGACCAAAATAAACAAAAGCCAAAAAATGTTGGTTTTTTTTAAATTGTACAAGTAGGAGTAGGACTAACTTGTCATAGAATCACTTCTTTGATCGGCTATTACTAAACAACTTAACACTGTATTAATCAGTTATCTATGGCTATATACAAAACCAAGATATTTTTGTCTATACATCTACTTTTAAATCTTCTCTTAAATCTCAAGCTTTAATTCTAACTATTTTTTACGAATATCAATAGCGCCAAGGACTAGGCTTACGATACTTGATCAAGTTTTTAAAGGTAATTATACTAAAATGAAAAACTGAAATTAATGACATCATCATCTTAATACAAACTGGCATTCAACACAATCTCGATTTAGTTTAAAAAGTCTAGACGATCCTCAAATTTCATTGAGTGTTTTAGGATTTATTCAAAATAAAAAAATAAAAATTGCATAATTTTCTGAGTCTTGTGTTTTCAGGCATAATTTTTAGGGTCTTCATCGTCTAGTTTTCTCGTTACTTTAATACTTTCAATTTTATTAATGCTGGTTGTTCAAAGTGGGTTGCTATTCCTTTAGTTTTCTAATTATAAGCTAAATAAGTAACTAAATTTATTTTGGTGCAAACTGAATCAATAAAAATTGTATTGCAAAGATGAAAAATAAAATAAAAGCATCGTGATCTACAACGAAAAAGTACTGAATAAAATTTGCAAATTTATTGTTTAGGATTTTTACATTTGCGTATATCGACTTGAACTGCACCATTTACTGCTCTAGTTTACAACATTAAAGCGCAAGCTATGTTTTTTTGCAGCAAGTGCTAGTTCAGAAATGCTGACAACAGCGGAACAAGCTTACAACGAGTCATTACTCCTACTTATAAACCAGCCATCAGTAGAAACACTGAATAAAATAGAAGCTAACAGCACAGACTTGTAATAAAAAATATTGGACAATAAAGGGTAAAAGTACAATTTACCACAAAACAAAACCGAAAAAATGAAATTGCTCAAACCTATTATTGTCTTAGGGCTTGTTTCCGCTACAAGCGTTGGCGGGAGAATTCTTTGTTTCTTTTATTAATTGTTTTGCTTCTCTAAGTGCGGAAAAAAGTTAAAACAAACAAAGAATACTCCGGCCAACGCTTGTTGTGGAAACGAGCCGCAGGAGGTGAAATTTGAATAAACCATCATGAATAACAAAAAACCCAAAATAGCAATAAGAAAGTCAAAGTAATCCCAAAATATTCTTTTTAGTTAATAGTGAAAATTTGCAGAATGTACGTCACAACTCCGATTGTTGGTTCAGGGCCCTGTGGTTGGAGTGTTCTCATAGACGAGTGACGTTTGGGTTGCGTCTGATGCTTGCATCGTTGGAAAATGATTGGGTGTCGGTGGATCTTCTGGTGGCGTGTATAATTGGCCCGGAACGCTTTGTTGGGTCACAACGAACTCATAAGACGGCGGCACATCGACCATCTTGATTTGGGTGGTTGGCTAAAAAAAGTTAACTAAGTTTTACTAACACTAAGATGTGTTACTAAAATAGTCCAAAACTGTCGAAAACTAAACCAAGTCCAAACTTGCAAAGAGTAGTAGATCCATTGTATTATAGATATATAGACAGAAAAAATTAATTTTAAAAAATTCTTAACAAAATATCCCAGCTAAATACCATCCAATTTATGAGCTTTCATTTATTAAAACTTTTTTAGATACTTATTTAACTAGAATGTATTTGAAGAAGTTTTATTTGATTTTATTCTATTTAAATAATTATCTGAAAAAGCTTTACTAAACCAAAGCTCATAAATTGGGCAGTATTTACAGTAGCTAAAATGTGGCATACAAATTTTAATTTAAAAGCAGTATTGATCAAACTGTGTTTGGGAACATTTATGTTATTAGCTTGTACATGCTTGACTGTCTGTTACGACATAGTTATCGGTTCTATCCTGATAGCCACGGTTCAATGACCTTGTGACTTAAAAAATAATAAAAGAAATGATAGCGACTGTTAATAATAGTAACTGTAAAAGTGGTTTATAAAATCAATATCTTGCATTAATATATTGTGGTAAGCTTTCTTCCAGCGCTATTTGTAAATTTCAATAAAAATCATATCTGAAGCCGAGAGATCGGTCTATTCCAGGGATGTCCAACCTTGTTTCATTATGGGCCACATTCTAAATTGAGCCAAAGTCGGCGGGTAGCAAAAAAGATCTTCACTTTGAATCAGATTCTAATTTGTCGATTTTCGTCTCAAAAATAAAGTGTTCTCAAAAAAAAGTCTTCACTTTAGATAAGACTCTGATTTGTCGATTTTCGTCTCAAAAATGTACTAAGCAAGCTCGCTCATAACGCTGCGATATAGGTTTGAAAACATACTTAAAAAATTAAAATAGGCAGTGGGCCGCATCTAAATCTTAAATGGGCCGCAGGTTGGACATCCCCGGTCTATTCAAACATTGACGTTCAGACGTTAGTTTTTACAAAAAAATAAATGCTAATTAAGGGTCCGTTTCCACTACGAGCGTGGAATGGACTGTTTTTTTGTTTTTTTATTGATTTTTGTGCTTCGCTCAGCGCTTAAGCCCGAAAAGAAGTAAAAAAATCAATAAAACAAACAAAGAATGCTTGATTCCGCGCTGGTCGTGGAAACGGACCTTTAGACGTTTAAAAAACTATCCAAGCCGTTTTTAACTTTGCTTTGAGCAATAAACAGGCAACAGGTTGATAAACATAATTTGTTTTGAAATTCAGGAAGTACCAAATTAATTCATATATTCGTGGTTACGGGTTATCGCTTTTTATTGTCGTTGGTGCCGTGAGGGACTCACTGCCAAGGTTTACAAATTTTTTATTAAAAAATAGCCCAAAAGTAGCCCCTCAGATTTTAAAATAACCCAGCTTTTTTCAAACGGTTGATCTTCTAGTAGTTTACGGATTTTTGTCTCAAATTTAGGGTGAAGACCAAAAAAAAGTCTTCACCTCAAGTGCAATAATAATATTAAGTTTTTAAAACAATTTTTGGCAGTTTTAAAACCATGGTTTTTTTCATGTCGCAAGTTTCATCCAAAGCCGTCCTCTAAAGTCGCCAATTTTAAAAAGGCGCCAAATCAAATTTTTGGTTGCGATTCAAAATTCCAAGTCGCTCAATTGGCGATATGTTGCTCAACCTGGCAACACTGCACACCGCTACCGAGTTTACTATTTTAATACTAATAATACCGAGAATCGCGTTTCACCAATAATAATCTTGTAAAAAAGTTTTTATTTAATCCAACATTTTCTCTCCAAAAAACAATAATAAAAAATCAACCGATTCAGTTTAATAACAATTAAAAAGAATTTCAGTGAAGTGATGCCACCAGTGCGTATATGGTTCGGGGGTTTACTTGTGACATTTTGTATTTTTTGTAAAGGTGCAATAACATTATTTCTGCTTGGAAAATTCTAACACAAAAAATTTTTATCAAAAAACAAATCAAAGAAAATGAGAAAAATTTCAACTTAGTTAAAAATTTGTAAAAATTTTTTTCAAAAAAACTATTCAATCGATGTTCAGTTGAAAGGTTGACAAGATAAAAAAAATTGTTTTACCTCAGATACCGTGTTATTTTGTGTAATTGTCGCAAGCCGTGTTTCTCTATTACGGTTAGCATTGCGCTTTGCTTTCCAGCAGTAATATATTCCGGCCGAAAAGGCTGTCAGGCACAGCAACCCTCCTATTAATCCAAGCCAAAAATCTAAAACAAACATATTCGTATAAAAATTTAATAGCTTATTATCATAACAATAAATTATAGAAGCTTATTTTATTTCGCATATAATCTATTCAAAATTACGTCATAAATTAATGATTAAATTAATATGTCGAAAGAGACTTAGTTAAGTGAATGCAATCTTGTGAATTCAAATAGCGCAATAATTTTCTACTGCGAAACAATTTTTTTATTTCAGGTAAATGCTTTCCCCCATGGGCTGCGTTAGTTGTGTTTTTCTTGAGTTTTCATGAATATCTTTTCTTAAATTGATATTTTTAAATTTCGTTGAGGCCAAATTTATAATTCAGATTAAATACCAAAACACACAATTAATTATAAGCGAGATTAATCATTTTAAGTTTTATGGAAAACGTTGAATAGAGAATAAGACGACCAAAATTGTCCAAAAACCACAACAAGTAGTAGCACGAAAAAATACTCCTCTAACTTATTATTTTCACTCTAGCATAAGAACAAATGATAAAAATTTAAGTAATTGCAGTAATTAAGAAAAAGTCAATAAACTTACACCATAGACTCCAAACATAGATGGCTTGGCAACAGTTGTGATAATCAAAATTATAATAATTGCAACAATAAGCCACCGAATTGTCACCATCTGAAAAAAATCAGCATAAACAAAAGGCAAAAAATATTGTAATGAGCCCAATTGGGACAACTTGATTATTTTTATTTCGCAATCGCATTTCTAAGAAAGAAACTTTTGAAACACCCTACTCTATTTGATAGAATGCTTTTAAAAAATCTTGCTTTTCAATTAGTTTTTTGTTTTTTCAAAATGTGACTAAAAATCTCGGAGTAAATTAATTTTAATTATAAGACCTAAATTGAGTTGCAACCTATATTCTAAGAAGTTTTGGGGCTGAATGAACAAAATTAAACGGAGTCATGTAAAATAATGATTTAACATTAATCACGATACAAAAATTTAGAAAACGAAAAAAAACTAAACCAGTTAAATTTTGCAGAGAAATTTTATTTGTTAGCTGTTATGAAATTTCAAAATACCCGTAATCAAAGAAAATTTTATTCAAGAAAAAATGCAAAAAAATGTCTATAATTTTACCGGCACAAAAAAACTCATCGCTTTCCCAAACATTGCACCATTCCGACGCCTGTAAAAAATGAAATTATTTTATAAGTTGAAGATTATGTTGCGCTAAAACTGACGGGCTATATCATTTACTGTAATTTCTGAATCTTTTTTACTGTATGGAGATGAAACGAGACAGTTTTAAATAAAGATTTTTTAACAATTTTTGGTACATTTGCAAATATTTCAATGAATAATTTCAACAAGCAATATATTCTTTTTAAGCATAATAGCATAATAAGCATAAAAAAGTCCAAACTTGCAAAGAGTAGTAGATCCATTGTATTATAGATAAACTGTCTATAGACAGAAAAAATTAATTTTAAAAAATTCTTAACAAAATATCCCAGCTAAATACCACCCAATTTATGAGCTTTCATTTATTAAAACTTTTTCAGATACTTATTTAACTGGAATGTATTTGAAGAAGTTTTATTTGATTTTATTCTATTTAAATAATTATCTGAAAAAGCTTTACTAAACCAAAGCTCATAAATTGGGCAGTATTTACAGTAGCTAAAATGTGGCATGCAAATTTTAATTTAAAGGCAGTATTGATCAAACTGTGTGTTTGGGAACATTTATGTTATTGGCTTGTACATGCTTGACTGTCTGTTACGACATAGTTATCGGGCCTATCCTGATAGCCACGGTTCAATGACCTTGTGAATTAAAAAAATAATAAAAGAAATGATAGCGACTGTTAATAATTTATAATCTCTTAGATAGCGACTGGTAATAAGTTAAAAAGTGTAAATATTTCAATAAATTTGTAAATATTTCAATGAATAATTTCAACAAGCAATATATTCTTTTTAAGCATAATATTTTTTTATAATTTGAATAAACTTTCAATAGTTCTTTAATGAATGAGAAAGTAAGAGTCATGAAAAATGTTTAAAAAAAGCTTTTTTTAAACATTTTTCACAAAACTATTTTATTCACAAAACTATTTAAAGAGCATTAAAGTAGTTCTCGAACTTTTCTATAAGCGATGCAAAAAATTAATTTTAACATTATAATAAGCAGTTGACGTTGTTTATTTCTCAAAAAGCGCAGAACATTGTATTGTATAATTGTACGCAGTAGCGTATTTAAGGAGAGGCATTGTGCCACGCCTCTTGGAGATCACTAATACGAGAAATTAGAGACAGATTCAAAGTGAAGACTTTTTTATCAAAAATCACTATGTTTTGGGGAAGAAAAATCGAAAATCGAGCAGATTAAAAAGGAAAATTTTTCACTAAACATATTTGATTGTGGTTGTGCGCCCCCTGCTTTTCAAAAATCTTCGGTACACCACTGATAGTATGATAAAATATCTCAATGTTTCAAAAATTGACACCAAAAACCATAATTGAAGAATATCAATTACTCGTTTACTATTTTTTAATTTTAATATTTCTCACCCGACTCGGCAGAAAGTGAAATCCAACGATCATCAAATAGGTTAAAATACATTTGCAAGACATTTTTTGAGTTTTATGTATAATCTTTAAACAAGCTGCAAATGAAACAAAACAAAATTATTTTTATCAAACTCTTTTTTTAAACACAATGACGTTTTACTTAAATTATCCAGAAAGCAACTGTTTATTAAAATAAAGCTAAAAAAACCTTGTTTTAGACTTGTTGTATTCGATTTTTAGTTCAAATCTTTGATTAAATTTTAATTATTAAACTTTTTTTATTTACGTATAAACTTCCTTTAAATAAATTAAGCTTCAAAGTGTATTGGCTTTGCTTTTTTTATCTGAATTAATTTAAAAGTTTGAAATTTAATGCTCCAAAATTTTATATTATTGTACATAAATTTGCCCTGAAAAAAATATAGTTTGTTATTTGTAAGCTGAATGAAATTTTTTTAAAAACTTTCATCATTTACACATATAATGTTTCAGCTGCTCTTTCACATGTCCTTACTTTGTTTTTTTTTCAAACCTTGTCAAACTAATTACAAAAGAATACACAATTAAACAACCAAATATGTTGTATTGATTAGTTACAGCAAGAATAATCTTGACCAACTCGAATTCGACGTGTGATGCTCGATACTTCAACATGTGAGTTCTGAACCAAAAAACGTCTCTTCGTGGAAGCCAAGTGAGTTAACGGTTACGTCAATAGCAAATATTTATCATCATTAGGTCATTGCTCTGTGGGGCTTTAAAATTAAAGAATACTCGAATGGAAACATTTAACGATGTAGTGAAATGTTTACTTTTGCAAATCGACGTCACAACGACATTTATAATGAATGATATAACCTACGGTGACAGAAAGTCGAAAAGAGTGTGTCAGCCACTGAGACTAACTTAATTGAAAGAAGTACTTGTAAAAAGTGTGGATGGAATATAGCTTCAACATCTCTGTTTGTCCTTCCGCCTTGCGAGACAACGTTAGAAACGTTATCTTAGCGCTATCGGCAAGCGATCGCTTCCATGAAATGCCAAGATATTGCTGCCGGGTTAAAGTTTTTTGTTTAGTTTTTAATTTTTATTTGGAAATATGACGGAAATTTAGAGCTGCTTGCTAAGACTACCAAGCTCAAGAAAGTGTCGTAAAGTAGACTACTTTTCCCAAGAACATGACAGAATGACGGAAATAGGATTTGAACCGAGATCGTATTACGTACTCGGCCACGATTATTGTATTTAATGGTTTTGTTTTTGGAAAAAAATGTGTGTTTTAAGGCGTGGTCTCCATTTGTTTATGATGAAATTAAATTCTTTTCTCCGTTAAAGCTCACAGCAATCGCAAGGTCAGTCATCTCATTTATGCTGCCAAGATAAAGGTTACTACGTACTTCGGTCTATAGTAGTAACCTTTATCTTAGAATAAGAATTCTATTTGAATAAGAATCACCTCCTGATGAGCCGTAAAGGCGAAACAGACTGTTGAGGTTTTAATAAAATCTCTTTTGTGGCTTTTGTAATTTAATTTAATGCTATATATATATATATATATATGTATATAATCCAGTAATGTTTCACTTTGCCTGTACAGTGCTCAATAACACACGGTTAGAGCAAGTATGCTATATTTTAAAATCTTAGGCGTCTAATAAAGCTGTTGAGTTTGTCCAGCAGACATTTGAGGTAGTGCTGATTTCCTGGTATTGGAGTATGTATATATATGTAACTTTCCTAAACAGTAAAATGAAAACATGATATTCTCATTGGAAATTTAAAATATTTTTACAATTATCGGTTTTGTGCGTGTTAAATTTTGGAGTTACTCTTGGTTGGCCTATATCTCAAAAGCAAACCAGCAAGAACAATTATTTATTTTTGGAAAACACTTCATTTAATGTCTCAAATCTCCCAAGCTGTAAATACGCTTCAACGTTTCTCAATGAAGCAAACACTAGTATTTTAATAGCAAAGACGGACTGCTAGAATTTAACAATTTTTTTGCTGCCAACGTTAAAAAGTTGAGATTTCAAAGTAGGCTACACTTATTTTAATAAATCGGTCTCTAATTTCTGCTTTTAATCTTTACATAAATAAAACAGCTGTTAGGCATATTGAGCTTATATAAATTTAACATTTCAACATACCGTGATGAGCTACATTTTTAAAAACACACCAAAACTATATAATTAAACAGTTTGTTTAGCATGGGGTTGGTTGTCACAGTGTGACAACCTTCACTAATTTTTTTGTGACAACATGTACGGACCCGTCATCTTGAATTCGACTAAACCTAATTCAAAAACTGTACTACCAGCTAAATAAAGACTTGTTTTACAAAAGTGCCAATGTTTTTACGCCTCCAATGACATATCGATGTTGATAATAACTCTACCCTAGTTGCTTCTATCCTTTCTTAAACAAAAACAAAAAAATTTTGAATTTTTAGTAAAAATTAGTATTTTAAACTTTATTCAAACTGTGCTTACTCAATCAAAGTCAAAGTACATCTGGCAAACAAAGAGGTAAGGACACGTGATTTAACATTAAAGTGATTATTGCACAAGGTTGCGAAATACTCAAAAAATTAAATATGACAACCAGGACAGAGGACAACCAGACCCGGTCTCCCCTAATTTCTCACCTGTAGAATAATATCAATGTAAAGATATAAAATGATAATGGGTAGTACGTAATCACTAATTACTATTTTGACACTGTTAAAAGAAGTGCCGCAAACTTGATACATTTATATTCGAGTTAGCGTTCATAAAAAATTTGCCAGTCTGAGTTCGAATTCTTTATTTTCAATTTTTCGAGTTTAAGTTCTATTCTATGCCGTAAAAATTAAAAGCTCGATTTAGCTTTTCTACACAATAATTAAAACCTCTTTAAAAAATTGGAAAGCTACCATGAAGAGATAAATGGAATAAAAGTAGTAATGAAACTGGCTGTCATTAACAATGTAAAATCAATTCATTTAATGGGTTCTAGTTTAACCCAGAACAAATATAAATTAACGATTCTATGGTCCAAACGAAGGTAAAGTACAACTAAGTTGTTGAAATTTAATTATTTAATATCAAAAGTAAAATCCAAAATATTATTCATTTTCTTTTCAAAACTCTTCAATTGATGAACTCAAATTCGATAATATATTTTTTATGTTTGACTTCAAGTTCGAGCTCAACAATTTTTATTTTTCAAGTTCAAGTTCGAATTCGCCGCCCTGGGTAAAAATTACTAGTTACAATTACTCTTTTAAATTAAAAGTTTTTTTCAACACAACCAATCACCTGTTTTGAAAACCCTATACGTCATGTAATGTTTAGTCGAACGTAAAGGGCTATTGAGAAATCTGGAGTCACTTGTAAATCCGTTTTATATTTTAATTGCTGTAAATATGTATAAGTAGGCGTTTGACAAACTTGATTTTTGTAACACCTCTAAAAAGTATTCTTTACTTTGTCTATTTTCAATAACTTCTTGTGCTCTTTATTGCGTTTCTTAAGTTACTGAATTACCTGTGTAACCCACCTAAAACTAAAACAAAATTTAAGCAGCACCACTTTAAGAAACTTTTAATAATGTTTTAATTGTAAAAGTAACTATAACTGTAACTTGTAACTTCTTACTTTTTGCAAATGGCATCTATAATTTGTAACTAGTTATTTTTAGAAAATAATTTTCCCACCACTGGGTGGGCCATACCGAGAATTTTTGAGATAGGTGGAGTGGCGTACAACCACAATCAAATATGCTTAGTGGAAAATTTTTTTTCAAGCGGGAGCAAAAGAAAAAAAGTCTTTACTTAACATCTGTTTCTAATTTCTCGATTTTCGTCGCAAAAATTTGTTGATTTCGAAAATAAAGGTCTTCACTTGGAATCTGTTTCTGATTTCTCGTATTAGTGCTCTCCAAGGGGGGGTATGGCACAATGACTTACCCCTAAATAGACTACTGGTGGTAGTAAACATTGATATTTTTATTAAGCGAACTACGAGCTGTTATTAACCGCTGACGAAAATTTCGTAATATTATTATGATGCATTTTAATTTTATTTTTTGAAAACTTTTCACAAATTCTTAGAATTTATTTTTCGATGTTTAGAGGAATATTGGGTTTTTACGCGATAAAACATTAATAGCAGAAAACAAAATTTTCAAGGATTTTTTTAATGTAGCCCGTTATAAGATTTATTGTTGAACAAATACATGTGATTCTTTAAACAATTTCAAAATCTGTTTTTATTTTAAATCATCAAAATGACATAATAGTTCATTAAATATGCAATTCGGTTTGTATTATTTTGTAATTGTAAATGAACTTGGACGATAATATAAACTTAAATTATGGAAAACTTTTCCAACATTTTAGTAAACTGCATTTCTCAAAGAAAATCGAAGCAGCCGGTCGTGTTGGATAAAACACTATACCTTTTTTTCTTAACAGTTTCTTGCTTTTTTCCTCCTGCACATCAAGCGAAAAGTTTTAGCACAACTGCCAAAAGTGCTAATGTAATACACGAAATTGCTGAAAAGTAAAAAACAACTTTTTATTATAAGCTCTTTCTTTGAGAAAAAGATAGTTAATTCCTTATTTAAAGATCAACATTTGACAAAGACAAGAAGTAAAATTTTTGAAAATGTTGTTTGTCAGACAAATAATAATTTTCTACTCTTTAGAATTTTTTTGCTGTAAGTAACTGTTTTTAGCAACTAGTATTAAACATATAAAATATGTTTTGTAAGTTTAGTAATTGAAAGTATAAGAGGTAGCGCAACTGACTAATCTAACTTGACGCTGGCTAAATTTAATCAAAGCTTTATTATACTAAATTATCAGCTTTTCAAAGCATTAAGACGATAACATGATCGAAGTTTTCAGCAATCAATTTTTTGTTTCCAGCTATCTACGGTTATGATTCGGTTAATTCAAGTTCATCCAGCATCAAATATCAAACAAAAGTTGGACATTGCTCGGCCAAAAACTTTTATAAAACAAAGCAAATGTGCTCATATCACTTTTTTCTAACAATTCTTGGCCCGAACAGAAAAGTCCAAGATTGCAGGTTTGACGTTAACAAACTATTTTTTAATAATATAATTGGCATTATCTACTTTATGGCAAGTAAAGCTACAGTATAGCTTCCTAGGTCATACATAATAGTTTGCATTAAATCAGTTTTTCTTTTGGCTTTAAATAAAAACAAAACGAAAAATATTTCATTATATAAAGGTTGAATCTCACGAAAAAAAAAGATAATTATGAGCAGATTAAACAGAATTTTCAAATGTTCCTCAATCTTGCAGTAACCCCCAATGGTTGGTCAGTGTTGGCCAGATATAATGTTGTTGGGATGGAAGCCATGAGATCACTGCACGCTTTGTCGCGTAGAACAACTAGTAGAATAAAATGCTTGGTTTGGTTTCTATTATTATTAGAACAATTAAAAACTTATAAATAATTTAAATACACTAATCGTAAAAGACCTTTTTCTTCTTGTTTTTAGTTTTCTTTGTTTTGATTAGCGTGTTATTGTTTTGTTTCGGGTCTTGTTATTTTTACAAAAGAAAGAAAAAGCACAGCTTAATGTGCAG
Source organism: Diplosoma virens (assembly GCA_963680785.1). NCBI lineage: Eukaryota > Metazoa > Chordata > Ascidiacea > Aplousobranchia > Didemnidae > Diplosoma > Diplosoma virens. Next base: position 5,124,214 of record OY796890.1, on the reverse strand, counting down.
GTGTTAGCTTTTTAGAAAAACAATTGAAGAGTGTGAAAAATTTCTATTTTAATGAAATAAATTAAAACCATTAAATATGCGAAACTAATCAGTTGTAATTACACAATAGTAGAACTTACTAAAACTCTGCAACTTTTAACGACTATGTATGGTTCGATTTTCAAATTAACTTTTACCAATTTGTAAATCTTCACTGGTTTAATTTACAGAACTAGATTTTAACAAACTTTGTCTTGTTTCTATGCAGTTGCAAGTACATTAAATTGCAAAGCTGCTTGCTAATTGCCCTGGATAACTGCTTGCGAGATTCCTTGATCGAGTCCATATTGGGACACCAAACTCGGATCGTTGTCAAAAATTTTCGCACTATGATTGGTAAATCTTAATTTAAGCGGATGACATTGTTTTTAAAAAATATAACTTTTATTGATAAAACTATAGAACGCGATAAGTTGTTTTTGATTTTGGTGCAGTAGCATCAAAGCGAATGCTTATTAAATTTCCAAGCATTTAGCTCTTACACTTAAACCTCAATTTATTTTGCATACACCTGCGCTTAAATATGTCTTATGCTCTATCTTTGTACAGTAGAACAATTCCCATTGTAATTGTAGCGAAGAATCAAAAAAACAATTATGAAGAAAAGGCACATTTTAGAATAACCAGACATTATTTCGATCCTTTCTCTCGACAATTTAACTTGGGCGTTGGCACATTGTTAATTGAGAAATATACGTTGCTAAATGTGTATCTCATATAACATGTTCGTTTAACCAACACCTGAAATAATTTTTAAAAAACTGTTTCAAGTTAATGTTGTTAGTGAACTTTGCTTCAAGCAGCGTTTAAATTAATGGGAAGTTCCTAAATTTTTATTTTGCAATTTTCCTAAGAAATTGACAAAAATATGAAGTATAAGTTGAAATTTATATGAACTTTTAGTTTAATTGTTTTAATGCAGGGAGTGAAGAAAAGTGGTGCCAAAGAGGCGGACTAAGTTTTTCTGATATGATATATGAGGGAGTGAATTGCCATCCAATTTATGCCTACGCAATACAATATTGTGTTGCTAATTACGAAGCAACGTTTCGGAAAAAGACAACAAAAGCAAGACTCTGCAGGTTTATGAAAAATGATAATGATGATGATGGTTGATGATTGTTGTTTGAAAGACATCCGCTTTGGGTCAGTCACAAACAGGACTGGGGCCGAGAGTTTATCTTTTTACCACCCCAAACTGCTATACTGCCCGGATCAGATGCTGACAGCGATGTTGTTAAGCCAGCATCGAGTTTCATCTTCCAAAACCGTCAAATCTCGTGCTTCATGTGGAGCCCGATGTATGGGGTACGCTATATGACTGGTCTGTGTTTGTTCAGGGGCGCCGCACTCGCAATTCGGTGAAGGAGCGAGACCTTATTAGTGCATGAACGAATGAAATCGCCCAACACCAGTCCGGAGGCGATTGAGCTGAACCCAAGCTGTTCGGGTAAGCTCATTCCAACAGGCCCGGAACTGGTCCTGGACATGAAAACACGGAACCTGGATGTACTCTAACAGTACTCCAGGTTTAATCTGTGATTCATCCACTGAAAAGCGCGGTTTCCTAGTCCAACAAGGTTATTTAATAGATTCCGCGCAGCTGGTACAAATAGGGATCCAGATTTTAGTCTCTCTTGGCGAGGATCATAGTACCCACTTAAAAGACCATGCAACATATGGTCAGGGTTGAGGGATTCACGGCAAGCCAAGAAGAGTGTCACTCCTAGTCTGCGAATCTCAGCTAGCTGGATGCCTTAAAGTATGGTAGGTGGTCCATTGGAGTGGGACGCAAACATCCAATGACTAAGCGCAAGGCGTCATTCAGGACACTGTCTATGAGGCGAGTGTGAGCGTTGCGACACCAAACTGGTGCGCAGTACTCAGCCGAAATAAAGCAGCTGTGCGCAGTTTTTTGGCTCCAGTACCCCATCTTGACCCTACGTCGCGTCAGCAGTGTGACGCGCGTAGATAGTTTTTTTGCGCAATGCCATGAGATGGTGACCGAACGTGAGCGATCTGTCTAGTTTTACCTCAAGATAAGTAGGGTTGGACAAATGGTAAATGTCTATTGCTGTTGTAGACTTTTAGCTCACAATTGATTTCTCGGTTACTTAAATGAAAGGTTGCCGTCACCGTCTCCGTGTGACTAAGATTCAACCTCCAAGTCTGGAGATACGCTGTAAGTGTAGTCATGTCTTAGCGTAAAGTCCCATCCAGGTCTTTCCACTTTCCAGAAGAGTGCAACAATGCTAAATTGCTGCATAAGCAAACTTTCTAAAAATTGTAGAGGGCAGTTCGTACGTATTGAAGTTAAAAAGAAGTGCAACCGAGACCGATCTCTGAGGAACGCTGTTTTTCAGACGGCGTAGCTTGCTTTGCTTGCTCTCACCAGTAAAGAGTAAAATGTCGGTTTTGGACAAACTCCATGGTCAATCTGACCATGTACTTATCCGGCAGAAACTTCAGCAGATTGCAGGTAAGGCCACGGTGCCAGACAGTGTCTACTGTCATATGCTAGTGTCAGATTAAAAAAATACGGCACTGGTCTTCTTCTTAACCTCGAAAGATTCCTCGATGTTTTGGGTCAGCAGAATTACTTGATCGACGGTTGACTTGCCGCATCGAAATCCAGCCTGCTCTTTAAGAAGTAGTGGATCAATGATTGGCTTAACACGGGCGTAGACAAGCCTCTCGAGAATCTTGTAGGCGACACAGAGCAGATATATCGGTCGATAATTCTTTGGATCCCTCTCAGGCTTCATCGGCTTTGGGATCGCAACTGAAGCGCTCTTCTCCAGATCTTGGAAATTTTGAGTCGGCGCAAACACGAGGAAAGAAAGTTACACAACTAGTACTTCGAAGCAGCTCCAGCATGGATTATAAGCTCTAAGCAGATGGAATCAGGGCCCGGAGCTTTACCTTGTTTTAAGTGTCGGAGGGCAGCAGTGAATTCTCTCTGTGAAAAAATGTCAGAGATATTCACTGGAATCACTGGGTATGGTATTGTGGCCTTCCAAAGGTCAGACACTTCTTGAGAAACAAGTCGAAATGACTTGCTCGTCAACAGCCTCGTATTTCCCATTTCTAACCAGCTGAGATACAATAGCATCAGCCGAAACGGAACAAGGACGAGGAGAGTGTCGTGACCTACCAGTAAAGTTGTTCAATATACTCCATGTTTAATGTATGCTTCGAAATGCTTCGACCATCAATCCCTCCGCCTCCTGCCAAGTTTGGCAAATACAGCCGTAACAGCCAAACTTGAGTCGTCTTTTTGGGAAGACTGCAGGAATGTTATGTAGAGTGATTCACACTCCGCACCAAACACGTAATGTAGTTGTTTTAATAGCCGCGTGGGATGGTCGTTTTGCTGCTTTCCAAATGATCTTACAAAAGTCTTGGTAAGCCGCATCCACATCAAGTGAATCAGGCGGCAACAACAAAAATTCGTGTAGTATAATCGTGTAACCATGTAGGGACTCCATTTAGCCTTGCGGAAGTTCTATTGCTTAACAGGCATGCTTGGCACTGATAAAACAAACATTGGTAATGTGTTAAGCAAAAATCGATGTTGTGACCTGGGAAACTTTTTAAGAACACGTCTATCCGGTAAACGACTATAAGGACTTACGCTAGCGAAAGCTAGATCTGGATTGGTACTAGTGTTCCAGGGGCCGGAGTAAAAGCTGACGGCAACCTTGGCATTGTATAAGAGGGCAAGACTATTAATACTTTCCCAGCCAGCCAAGAACTCACCGTCCGCACTATTATCATCGTAACCCCAATCAAAGTTGCGACAGTTGAAATTGCCGGCTTAAAGACAGGGGTGACGAAGCATTGGGAGATCCAGGGATCGCAGTCGCGTTGGTGGAGGATGGCGAGTGTCTCAAACTGCAGAGCAAGATAATGTAGAACGTTCATCTTGCTTGCAGGGAGGCCTCTGATGTTCAGCTGGAGAATAGTGGGACTTCGAAACTTTTTAGCAATGCGCCCTGAAAAGAGCAGTTTTTTCCAGGCATTGCCCCGTCCTGAAAAAGACGTTTGCCGATTAGCAAACCCACGCTGAACATCGGGATAAGTGACTATTCTTCCGTTTTGGCAGTATCGGTTTCGGTCTGTCATGTTTTGTAACAAAAGCAGACTTAATCACAAACCAAGCTACGAGAAAGCAACTGCCCTCTAAATCATCAGAGTTGATGATGATAATGGATTTTTTATGATCGTTGGTGTTTTTTTGCGCATTTTGCAAAAATTTAATTATTTTAGCCCTAACGCAAGCTTTATGAATTATTTCGTTAAAAAATTGAGCTCTGAAATGAAAATATAGTTATTTGAACATTTTGATATCATTTAAAGGTTGTTACAGATTTTATCAAATCAAAAATTTAACACTTTTTGCTGTTTAAAATCAATATAACGATCAAATTGAAAATGGAGAACAAAAGTTACCTAAGCTTTGGTTAATTGACTAAATAATGCAAATGCATGTTACAACAGAGAGTACAGCCTTGCAAAGACTTGCATACTTCGAAACTTCCTTACCCACTGCTCGTATTTTGATGATCAAGTGCGGCAGATGATGGAGATTTTAATTGAAGCTCAGTTGGAATTTCAGCCGTACTGCTCAACGCCTCTCAACAACACTCCCTCTTTCGATCAACTCGTCTCTAGCATTGGTGAGCAAAAACATTTTAAGTTTCTTTGGGCCAAAAAAAAACATTTGAATAAACCCAAATAAATTTTTTGTTTTGCCTTTAGATATATGAATACAATTACTAAAAAACCGGGAAAAAAGTGTATTTTTTGTTAAAAACTACATTATCATGACGCGAATAGGAGTTGAACGGAAGCCATGTTGATCACGAAAATTATTTGCTATGTTCTCTTCAATTTTTTTTACTAAAAAAAGTTAAACGTTCAGGCTACTTACTGTAATATATTGAGATTCCTTAGATGCCTTAATACAAGAGTTCAATTAAGAAAAACTAATGCAGCAACTTGCTTTACTGAGACGAAATACACTTAAGGTTTTACTACAAAAAATTAGCAAAATCATGTGCCATAATTTTGCTTGGAAATCCAAAAGGACCAGTTAAACTAGGTAACCCAAATACCTGCACTAAAGTAAAACTGTTTTATTTTTTATTTACGTCGGCTCCTAAAATGCCGCTAGATTGAAGTTTTTAAAAGTTAGTTTTGGCTAAGTACAAATGGATTCGTTAAAAATTTTTCACCAAATAGAAGAAAACCACAGTTTCTAACTATACAGAATACATTTACAAAATCAGAAGAACTTGATCGATTCTCGTAAAACTTGACTCTCAAACTTTACCAAACTTCAAATCAATACAACTTTGTAATGAATAACTATAAGAATAAATAAATACCCCGACAGCTAATATTAAACTTAGTAGTTTGTCTTCTACGCAGGTTAAAACAATTCAATGTCGCTATAGAATTAACTTCGAAGGCATCAACACTGACCCTGAAACAACTTAAGCACGATCGCACAGGAAACAGTAACACAAAACGATTGCAGCTATTTTAACTAGAATGAAGAAAAAATTACGGCGCTATTTACGGGTGTACATGTCAGCTAAAGTTAGCAGATAGCTACCGAAGGTACTAGAACGGGCCAGATTTATTAGATTAATCATTATATTAGCTTTAACAATTGGACAAAGCTGTTTATGACATCATAGTACAACTAGAAGATACAGTGGTAAACAGGTTATATAACTTATAATGTCGAAGTAGCTTAGCTGTAGTAAATGTTACCAATCATTCTTGATTGCTCTAGTCTAGACAAAATTTCGTAATACTGCGGCAAAACGTCAGAATGCCTGACTTCAGTCAATCAATGCACTTTTAATAAAAACCGTAAATCGATTCTTTATAACGCACCTATGAGAACAACTTGCAGACAAAATAAATTAAGTGGAGGAGTGGCGTACGGATTACGCAATCACTACGCAGCAATAGAAAATATGACGTCATAATCCAATAAAATTACAGTAAAAGACTGAGAATCAGCTTCATAGTTATAGCCAAAGATAAAGATTGCAATTATGAATGGAGTGTGACATCATATTTACTTTTTAGACAGATGCCCTCCCTATGCCTACTCTGACGTCATGTTTCTTCTTGACGCAAGCTCAAGTGTGACAAAACAGGTTTTCGAATCCATGAAGCGACTGGTCGCTCGGCTAATACAGAGGTTAGTTGTCAAATTTGTTCTTCAGCTGGCACTCGTTAATCAAAGTTGTCGGTAAAAACAATTACTGAGGTTGCAAGAAAATAAAAAGCTGTATTCAAAACACCCTTTCACAAAACTGAATAAAAAGCAAACATGTAACTACTTACCAAAATTTAATCGTTTTATTATTTTTTAAAGAAATGAAAAGAAAAACTTAAACCTGATGAAATTTTTAGAATGGTAAAAGATGAACCAACCGCAATCCGAATCGGCGTGTCTCTATTTCACGAAATAAATTTTAAATCTATCGATTTGAACCGGTGAGGTTCCTGGTTGTTTTTTCAATTTGAAAACCAAATATTGGCAATGATAGCAAGTTACGTGTGCCGAATAACTGCAAGAAAGTCAAAAAAATGTCATAATTGTTCATTGCATGTTTTTTCGGGCAGTTTAATGTAAAACAAGAAATTACTGGTAAAGTCGAATTATTTCAAAAGGTCGATTTCAAAATGTTCAATTTCGCGTGAAATTTATGGTATCTTAATTGTAATATTAAGTTTAACCAAGAGTGAGTTTTGCCATTAAGTTAAAAAGCTACGTGTTCATTTTTTGGGGCCTCGACTTGGGGTAGATTTGGGCATGTACAGTCGTGTGCAAAAGTTTAAGACGACCAAGCAAAAATTTTTTTTACTTCCAGCATTGTGATGTTATCTGGGTTGTTCAAGATTACTTTAACTTATAGCATCAGTCTAACTAGTTGTGTTTAGCAATACAATACTCAGTGGGTGCTTGGTTAAAGAATATTTGGGCTGTTTCTTCAATATTTTTATAGTTTTCAAAAGTCAAAAAAATAGGAAAAAAGCCAGTCTGTCTGAAACTAAGAGAACCCAAATTGTAATTTTGCACAAGGAAAGGTTTTCTCAAAGGAAGATTTGCAAAAATGTGTCCTGTAGCAAAACGGCTATTCATCAAGCAATTGCTTGATTTCAAAATTGCTAGATTTCGAAATTTTGGATTATGACAAGAATAGGGGTAAAAGGCCAAGAAAAACAAGCCCTCATAATAACAGCTTTATTTGGCAAATAACTGTTCGGTTTGCAACCAGATCCTGGAAGAAAATACGCGGCACTACTTCTTAAAGGCACAGGTGTACATCATTGTACAACTATTAGTAGGCGTCTTGTTCATGATTTCAATCTGAAAGCGTTTAAACCTGCAAAAAAGCTTGCTTAACCCCAGCCATGAAAGCGAAAAGGTTGGTTTTTGCCAAGCAATATAAAGACTGGGATGAAGCAAGATAGCATAAAGTCTTTTTCTTCGATGAATGCACAATCCAGCAGTTTGAACGGAGAAAACGGATAGTTCATAGCCTGCTGAAACACAATTTAATGACTGCTATACACAAGCTGTGGTAGAACATCCTCCCAGTGTCATGACCTGGGGTACCATGTCTAGTACTGGCACTGTTGGTCTTTTCTTTTTACTAATCGGAACAACAATAAACGGCGTCAGGTACCGGAAAATGTTGGAGTACAAAATCGAAATTTACGTGGCTATTTATGAATGTAATATGTTCATGCAAGACGGTGCTCCCTGTCACTGTTCAAGTTAGTAAGTAATTTCCTTAAGAAGAATATAAAAATGTTGGATTGGCCTGCTAATAGCCCAGATCTCAATCCAATTGAAATTTCGTGGCCAATACTGAAAGACAAAGTGGCAGATGAGCATCCTACAAGTGCTAAAAACCTGGAAATGGCAATAAAACGCATGCGGACACAAACGATTACAGCTGAATACTGCAAAATCTGGTGCATAGCATGCCTTGCCGTCTGCAAGCTGTTTTCAAGAACAAAGGTGGACATACCAAATACTAGATTCTTACACAAAACTGGCTAATGTATTTCAATTTTTAGTCGATAAGCTTACTTTTTGACATTTAGTGTTATTTTCAATGTATGGCTATTTTATTGCATTAATTTGAATAAACATAGTATAACATAAATAGAACAAAATTGGTTTATTGTATATTTTAGATAAAAAATGCCTGGTGTTCTTAAACTTTCTACACGACTGTAAAGTCCTGTAATCTAAATTAGCTTATAAAACTCATCAAATGTAAATCAGGCTCTGATCATCTGGTCTGTTACTATTTATTTCAGACGGTATTTCGTGAACTTTTTTCACTATTTATGCTGTAAGCGATTCTTTAATTATTATTGTTCTAAACGAGGTAGCAAGCTAAAGCAAAAGCAATTGACAGAAGTAAACAAAATTCAAATTTGTTGTTCTTTTTTTAAGATTTTTAAACGGAAAAACGTTTCTTCAAAAATTACAAAAAATCAGAATGCCATCATCGAACATCACAAGAAGAAGAATGATTGGAAGAACTTTGATGAAACTAGCTGCTAAGCAGTTTAGCTTGGGTCAAAATACAGCTGTAGTCCGCCCATTTCATACCCCCACTATTATTGTTTTAACAGACGGTCCAAGTGAAGATTCTTTAGTCGAATCAATTCGAGTATTAAATGAAAAGTAAGTGTAAAAATCTTGTATGCTTTTGTGATTAAGTCTCTGCTAAAAACAAAACTATTTTTAAGCTCATAAAACCAATTGATTTGTGTAATTTCTAGTTTTTTAAGCATTAACTTTTAACTTGAAGTTGTTCTGGATCAATACCGTTTAGTATAATAAAGATTAAACATATCAGCCTATTCATAAATACAGTATTTTATAACGTACGTCACACTATTTTTATTTTTATTTATTTATTTAAATCAGACTCACAGTCCATAACAGAAAAAAAAACAAAAACAAAAACAAAACAGCAAAAACTAAACAGAATAAGATACCCATACAAAAAAACAACACTTAAAAAAAATTACCAAGAATCTATTGCAAATAAACTAATGTATTGTAGTATTTATAATATGATGAATTAATAAAACATTCCGCGGTCATTAAAGAAAAAATTAATCTATTATTAGAATCGTAACAACGATAAACGAAAGAAGGAGCAGGACATTTTTCTTAGAATCGCATCAAATGTTGTAACGTTATTCAACACCTGATGTTCACGGGCACTTACATACCTAGGTGAAAACGGAGAGAGAGACACACACAATTTGTCACACAGACAGACAATCGAAAGATATAAGAGACACAGAAACTCGCTAGATCTTTCTCTCTCTCTCTCTCGTCCTATTTGAACACCGACCGTGAGGGTATGGAGCCAGCTAAAACTTCTCTCGCACAGAAGAGGTTACCCGACACAGTTTATATCAATATTGTAATTTAATAATGTTATCGTAACTGGTCCGGCGGTTTTAGACTAATACTTCACAGTCTGAAACAAGTACAATAATATTAAAATATAAAGTTAATTTAACAAATAGAATATCGGTTATTATCTTCCAAATTAATAGATTAGAATTGATACATAAAGAACACAAGCATATCTCAGCTAGCACCTCGCCATGTGCTTAATTCAGTTAAGACAAAGAAGAATTACGCCACCGTGTTGCCAACAAAAAAGATAGGTGACAAATTAAAAGTTTAAGGGCGAAAATAACACGTATATCGACAACACTAGGCAATCCATGTAAAAATCGAAAAGAATTATTGTAGGCTACACGTATTCTTTTTAGACTAAAGGACAAAAAGTCATTCCATCGTCGTCGTCGTCGTTTGAAGGGTATCCACTCCAGGTCAGACACAAACAGAACTGGGGCCGAGGGTTTATCCTTTTACTACCCCAGACTGCTGTACTGCCTGGATCAGATGCTGGCAGTGATGTCATTAAGCCAGCATCGAGTTTCGTCATCCAAAACCGTCAGACCTCGTGCTCCATGTGGTGCCCGATGTATAGGGCACGCTGTTAGTACATGGTCTGCGGTTTGCTCAGAGGCGCCACACTCGCAATTCGGTGAAAGAGCGAGACCCCATTTGTGCATGGACGAATGGAATCGCCCAACACCAGTCCGCAGGCGGTTGAGCTTAACCCAGGCTGCTCGGGGTAAGCCCATCCCAACAGGCCTTCGACGGAGCATTGACTTCTCACACTCTAGTCGAAAAGCGTGGAGTATTTTGAACAACCTTACTGGTAGGTCACAACACTCTCCTCGTCACTGTCCCGTTTCAGCTGATGCTATTGCATCTCAGCTGGTTAAAAATGGGAAATACGAGGCTGTTGATCGCAAGTCATCTCGACTTGTCTTTCAAGAAGTGTCTGACCTTTGGAGGGCCACAACACTAGACGCAGTAAATATCTCTCACAATTTTTCACAGAGAGAATATACTGCTGCCCTTCAACATTTAAAATCAGGTAAAGCTCCGGGCCCTGATTCCATTTGCCCCGAGCTTATACTCCATGCTGGAGCTGCTTTGAAGTCCTGGTTACGTGAATTCCTTTCTTCCTGTTTGCGCCGACTCAAAATTCCCAAGATCTGGAGAAGAGCGCTTGTGGTCGCGATCCCAAAACCGGCAAAGCCCGTGGGGGACCCAAAGAGTTATCGACCGATATCTCTGCTCTGTGTCCTCTACAAGATCCTCGAGAGGCTTATCTACGCCCGCGTTGAACCATTAATCGATCTACTGCTCCCTAAAGAGCAGGCTGGGTTCCGACGCGGGAAGTCAACCGTAGATGAAGTTGTTCTGCTAACCCAGAACATCGAGGATTCTTTCGAGGCTAAAAAGAAGGCCAGTGCCGTATTTATCGATCTGACAGCTGCTTATGACACTGTCTGGCACCGTGGCCTTATCTGCAAGCTGCTGAGACTACTTCCGGATAAGCACATGGTCAAAATGATCATGGAGCTTGTCCAAAATCGAAGTTTCACCCTTACCACCGGTGACAGCAAGCAAAGCAGGCTACGCCGTCTTAAAAACGGCGTTCCTCAGGGATCGGTCTTGGCTCCCCTCCTATTTAACATCTATACATACGATCTTCCTTCCATGATTTCTAAAAAGTTTGCTTATGCTGATGATCTAGCATTGCTGCACTCTTCTGGAAACTGGAAGGACTTGGAGGGGACCTTAAGCCAAGACATGTCTACACTTTCAACGTATCTCCAGACTTGGAGGTTGAAGCTCAGTCACACTAAGACGGTGACGGTAGTCTTTCACTTAAACAACCGAGAGGCCAAACGTGAGCTAAAGGTCTACAACAACGGTAGACTTTTACCGTTCTGTCCAACGCCTACTTACCTTGGGGTAAAACTGGACAGATCGCTCACGTTTTGTCACCATTTAGTGGCATTGCGCAAAAAATTATCCTCGCGCGTCACACTGCTGAGGCGACTCGTGGGCTCGGGATGGGGTGCTGGTGCTAAAACACTACGCATAGCCACCTTGTCTCTAGTCTACTCAGCAGCTGAGTACTGTGCGCCAGTTTGGTGTCGCAGTTCTCACACTCATCTCATTGACAGTGTCTTGAATGACGCCTTGCGCATAGTTACTGGATGCCTGCGTCCCACTCCAACGAACCACCTACCTGTACTTTCAGGCATCCAACCAACTGAGCTTCGCCGAATGGGAGCGACACTCTCCTTGGCTTACCGTGGATCTCTGGACCCCGATCATATCTTGTATGGTCTTTTAAGTGGGTCCTCAGATACTGGCCAAGTGAGACTAAGATCCAGACGCCCGTTTGTGCCAGGTGCGCGGAATCTCTTGGACAACCTTGGCAGACTCGGCATCCGCGCCTCTGAATGGACAAATCACAAATGGAAAACGGAGTCATTTCATAATTGAAATGCATACATAGACGAGCAATATGTGCGAAATAATACATTTTTTATTTTCGTCGAACACTTGTAAAAGCATGTTTTTAACCTATTTGCAGTTCCATATAAATAACAAACCTGTCTATTTATATCTTCATCATCATCTAACTTGGAGTTAAGAAATACCCCAAGGTATTTAATTTCATTTACAAACCGTATCTTGAAATCACCAAGTACCACATTAGGTTTAATATTTAATTTAAAATTGCTAGATGCAAAAGATAAGCCTAGTGTTTTTTGACAGTTGAATATTATATTATGAGTGGAAGCATGCGAGTGGCATACATCAATGATACGTTAAAGACCATGAATGCTAGGGCAAAAACAGCACAGATCATCTACAAATAATAAATGATTAACAAGAGATTTTCTAACAAAACATCCTACTTTTATTTTGTTTAGTTCTTTCGACAGATCATCTATGTAGACTGCAAAAAAATATGGACTTAATATGCTACCTTGTCTAACAGCATGAGTTACCGAAAATAACGAAGAATAATATCTACCCCATCTAATTTGCATACTTTGTTGAGTATACCAACAAACCAATAAACGAACAAAACACATTGGAACATAAACTATAAAAATATGTTGATTTAAAATGTATGAAAAGTGATATATCAAAACCGATGAAAACAAACACACTTATATAATCAATAAGACAAATTTTTGCAATTTTTTTTACTCCTTTGACAGATTTTTAAATACTCAGAATTTCAGTAGTATGATATTTTAAGCTGTTTTCAAGAATTTTATAGTGCAATTTTTTTCTTTTTTAATTGCAATTTTTTATTGCACCAAATGTAAAAAAATTAGTAAAAATTATACCGCACTTGTAGCAGTTTAATTAGCTTTGCTTTTTAACTCTAATTTGGGACGGTTGAATCGTTGTGTTTTTAGCGCTTTAATCATTTTATCAAGCGTTCTTGTCAACAAAATCGCTAATACGCGCTATTGGGGCAGCTTTAAGATTGCCTCCTTTCAGATAAAAAAAGAAGCAAAAGTGACACACTATAGCGCTTTTTCTCTTTTGATGAAAATATCTATTGAAATGGGAGAAATTTGAGGCATGCCGCAATCGTGAAGGCCCGTTTCCACTACGAGCGTGGAAAAGAGCATTCTTTGTTTCTTTTATTGATCTTCGAATGAAGCGAGCGCAAAAAAAAATCAATAAAACAAACAAAGAATGCTCTTTTCCACGCTCGTAGTGGAAACGGGCCTTGACACAGTAGAGAAAAAATTTTTTTTTAAGGCCCGTTTCCACTACGAGTGTGGAAAAGAGCATTCTTTGTTTCTTTCATTGATCTTTCCGCGCTTAAAGTTGAAGCAAGCGCTAAGCAAAGCAAAAAAAATCAATAAAACAAACAAAGAATAATCTTTTCCACGCTCGTAGTGGAAGCGGGCCTTACTCCCGACATTTGCTACAACAAGATAAATCGGTTTATTCTCAGTAAGTTGGAATAGACGCATTGTGCAACTGCAAAGCAATAAATTATTTTAGGCTTTAGTAATGGAAGATGATTTATTATCTAAGCAAAGAAAATTTTAAACATTAAGCTTTCAATCCAATTTTGGTATACTTATAATTCAGCGTTTGAACCTCAATTTTTGGTAGCATTTTTATATTTATAATATACATTTTTAACTAACACTAATTCATAAACTATACCTTAGCGTAACTTGTAAAAACTAATTGCAAAATTTTTACTTTCATTGTGAAGATTATTGAAACTAATGAAACAATTGCTACTGTGAACTACAATAGCCCTTTCAAGTTTTAGTTTGAAAATGTACAAAGTCCGTTGTATCTTTAGACAACCGTTGGAGTTTCAAGTTAATTTAAGCCAGTAATTCATAACAAACCCCTCGCTTTTCTTGAAGGGAGTTTAAAAAATTCAGAGGGTCAGTTTTAATTACACAAATTTTTAACAATATACAGGGTATCCATAAAGTCTCTTTACAATTAAAAAAATTATTACAAAGTGAAATGATGAGATATCGCAATGAGGGTTGTTTTATGTTAATCAGTATTTCATAAAGTTTTTATTGACACATTTAATACACTTTTAAACATTTAATTTAAAATATCATTACTCTATTCAATATCATTACTCTATTTGCTATCTACATTAGTTGCACGAAGCATATCTAGACGGTACTCAATTTCCTGCCATGTTCGTTGTAGCATAGGCTTATCAATGGTTGCAATGGCATTGAAAATTCTTTGTTTTAAGTCAGTCATGTCCCGTACTTTTGTTCGATACACAATATCCTTTACGTAACCCCAAAGAAAAAAGTCCAGGGGAGTGATGTCTGGTGAACGTGGTGGCCATGGAATCGGTCCATCCCTTCCAATTCATCGGTTGGGAAAAGTTTTCATTGAGGAACTCACGAACATGCAGTCCCCAGTGTGGTGGTGCACCATCTTGCTGGAATATGATGGTTGGTTGAAAGTCAATCAGTTGTGGTGCCACATATTCGGTCAGAAGGTCAAAGTAAACATTTGCAGTAACTGATGCCTCGTTGAAGAAAAATGGCCCAATTATTCGATTGCACATGATTCCACACCAAACATTCACTTTTTGACTATCTCGCTAAAGTTCTCTACTCGCATGGGGGTTTTCCTATCCCCAAATTCTTACATTTTGTTTGTTTAACTTTCCTGAGACATGAAAAGTTTCTTATCACTAAAATAAACTCGCTTGAGGAATGCTTCATTCTCAGAAATTTGTTGCAGCATGTTCACTGCAAATTCTTTTCGTCTTGGCATGTCGTTTGACTGAAGTGCCTATAACATTTGCACTTTGTAAGCATACAATCTTAAATTCTTGTGTAGGACTTTGTGCACTGTTGAACGTGGTAGTTCCAATTGTCTGGCAGCAGTACGGATGGACTTCATAGGAAAACGTTGAAAGGCTTTTCTTACACGCTCGATATTTTCTTCAGATGTTCTTGGTCGCCCACTCCTCCTTGTATCGAACACTGTCCCTGTCTCTATAAATTTCTTGTGCCATAAACGAATTGAAGGACATGATGGTGGATCTCTTCTATACTTACTTTTGTAGTTTCGCTGGGTCTAAACATCTGATTTTGTCTCAATGAACCAGGATACACATTGCGCTTTTTCTTGAGGAGTAGTCATTTTATGGGGGTTCAGTTTATATAACACAATCGTTAAACATAGAAAATTTTAATTAAGAAATTTTATCTGAAACGATAAATTTTAGTGTCAATAAAAACTTTATGAACAACCCTCATTGCGATATCTCATCATTTCACTTTGTAATAATTTTTTTAAATTGTAAAGAGACTTTATGGACACCCTATATTTTGCTAACTTTAAAAATATTATTTGTTTCCGATGAAGTGCACATAAAAATTAGAGTCTCGTCTTTCCATTGCAATAAAATCCTTTTTAGTCCTCTCCCCATAATTTTGATTTTTTATACTACAATGTTGCTTTTTACTTCACCGAATTAAATGCATTAGAAGACATAGAAAAACATTTGAATCTTTAGGAGGTCGTGCTTGTAATACTTTACGGTACTTTTCCCTGCTTGATGGTCTTGGTGAGGAGTTCTAAATTTCAGTCATATTTTTATAAAACTAAAAGAACAAAATAACAAATTTTAACTGCAAAACAATACTTTGGCATCTTCAAAAGCAGATCAGGGTAATTACTTTCCCTATGTATAGGCATACCATATTTCCGAAGGGGCAAACCGGGACGCTCGTTAATAGAAAAAGTGATACCTAGAAAGGTCTTCACTTGGAATCAGTGTCGGATTTTATGATTTTCGTTCCTAAAACGTAGTGTTCTCTAAAAATGGGAGGTCTTCATTTTAAATCTACCTTGGATTTCTGGCAAACAAAGCCCTAAAAATCGAAATTGTCGCGCCTAAATTCGGATGTATTGTAAGATTACTTATGTATAGCGCCTCCGACACTGTCCTGCGAGCCAGCAGGATAAATATAGAGATAAAATGAAAAAAGTGTTTTAACTCAGAAAGAGTAAGCTAAATTGGAGAAAATGTTCAAATTGCCTTTTTTATTTTAGTCAAGCACTGTTTTGTTTGTTATTAAATAAAATTAGTATTGATATTACTTTAAAAAATTTGTGACTCACCAACCCGAGCTTCACGGCACGTCACTGGTTTCACCCAAATGCGATCATCATCTTATTCACATAAAAATCAATGTGTAGCTATACAAGGTGAATTATCCCCATACTTTTATAGCAATGCTTTTTAGATGTACTCATTTTTAAAATTGAGTTTAATTTGAGCTGAATTAATTCATTTTTATCAGTGAGCTAAATTTGTGAAAAATCTTATTGATATTTAATAGTTGCGTTTACGGTAATGCAAAAAACTCCTGCTGCAGCAAGGCTTTCTAAAAAGCGTAATAGGCTAACTCTAATTTGGAGTGTAAGTTTGGAAAAATTTTCGGCTATTGATCAGGACCACTTTTAGTAATCGTGTTTTTGACCCCCCTAATAAATTTCTGCGTACGCCACTGATTCCAACTGAATAGCAACCTAAAAGCAATGGTAGAAATAATCTCGCTTAATATCAGTCCAGAACTATATGCCAAATTGTTAGACTGTCAAACAACTTCGTGCACTGTGGATCGAAGCCCAGATAATGTTTGAAAATATTTAGTGTTTTTAGTTTATGTAAAAAAAATCGTTTGAGTGAATCACTGTCGTTTGAAATGCTTGTGCTTAAACAAAACTTTTTACACTTGCGACATTTGTTAAAAATAAATGTAAATTTTTTCACAATTTGATTGCAATCGAAACTTCTCCTACCGTGTTCTCCAAAAATAAAACAGGGCTTATATTAGTTTTCGCTCAAAAATATGACACCACCTTATTTTTTAATTACAAAGTATAGAATTATGAGATTTCTAAATATGCAAAAAATAAAAACCGATACTCATTTAATTATAAATAATACGTTTTGTATTAAAAAAATACTTACCATAGATTATTTAAAAATGACCATATCATCGTCCTCTGGAATGTCTTGCAAGTCATTGGATTCCAAAGTTCCAACAGAGTTTTCTTTTACCTGAATTTGCTGCCGAATTTTTTATCACAGATTTGCACAACAAGGAAGTTCTTCGGGCCCATTAAAAGACACTCGCGGGCCAAAAAGACTTTCGCGCTATCGACTAGGGTTTATTTTAAAGGTAGGGCTTATATTAAAATCATTCTCAAAATTCAGGCTAGGTCTTGTTTTTAGGTTAGGTCATATTTTTGGAGAAACACGGTAGTAATTAGGCAACACACTAAAACTACAAAGCCGACTAATATGTTTAATTTAAGAAAAACAAAAACAAAAGAAGGAAAATGAAACAACATCCAGAATACGTAAGAATCTTTACAGAAGACTGCAAAAAACCGTTAAAGGTCATTGAGTCAAACACCAACGCAATTGCTTTATCTTTTTTAACTTTACAAAAAAAACAAAAGTGCATAAAACGTAGTTGAAAATTGTCTACTTTGGTGTGTTTGAAAAGTCAGTTGTTGCGGTAAAATATTCTCCCTGTTTGTAATTAGCATATCTGTTTCTTTTCAGTCGAATCCACGTCGTGCGTTTCGGGCCAACGCTGATTACAAATCACAACGGACATGACGTCACTTACGGCGTAAACAATACTCAGGCGTACGAAACATACATTCAAGAAGTCATCGACGAGATATGTTTTGCTGACAGGTAGTCAATTATTCATGCAAGGTTAAATTCCTACACCGTTTAAAAATCTTCTTGGTAAAAATTATAATTTTTTATCAAGAAAATTAAGGTAAAACTCTGTATTTCTATTTTAGCATTTATAGGGTTACCTTTCCGACCTCAAATTTAATTGAAGAAGCTTCTTACCTTCACTCAACATCACCCTTGGGGGCGACTCGTCAGCACATCTTCTCTCGCACCTCCGGCTTACAGCTCCCTCTCTTCTGGGAACCGAAAGCTTTGCATCTCGTCAACTTCACCATTTGGCACAACGATCGCTTGAACAAAGACAAGATTGACTTGTTAAACGGGGGTTATCCTGATCCGGAATACTTTTACACCAATGAGTTTTCCGATTTCGGTTTTCAAATATATGACGGTTAGTTGATTTGGGTTCGATTCTTTGTTCTGTCTTGGTCATCTTTAAATTTTCATTATTTAAATAATTATGATCATAACGAAAACTTTGCACTGCATGTATAAAAATGGCTTGTTCATGCATTGCTACAAATTACAAATGATTTAATATAACTGCAGTATCTTTGCTGTGCAATGTTAAAGCTTCATACATTTTATAGGCGGCTTAATGATTTTTATAGATATTTAACTTTTTCATCATTTTTGTTAAAATTTTCAAATCAAAAATATATCTTGTCATAATTTTATTCAGAATTTCTAAATCGTGTTTATATATCATAGAACAGTGCTTCCCAAACTTTTTTTTCCAATGGCGCCCTTTAAAAACTTACAAATACTTACGGTGCCCTTGTAAAACCAAAATTTGCAAGCATTTAAAATGATAAAAGATTATATTAATTGTATTTAACGTGCAAAAATAGTGTACGTAATGGAATGTTTTATGGTCTTGCTAAATTATTTGATGCAAACAGTGAGCTTACTGCTCCATGCACATTTTGTCAAACGACAGCTCAATGTTCGATATCGCAACACGCATTTCGCGCTCAATGTCGATCTTATTGCGGTATTTAGACTTGATTACAGCTACCGACGAAAAGCCAGCTTCACATATATAAATACGATGTTGCAGCTTTACAGCTTACAAGTGAAAATTCAAATTGAGCCGTAATCCAGAAAGAAGTTATTGAGTTAGGACTGTAAATGTTTTTCAAAGTGAGGTCAAATGAAAGATCAATGAATTGTTCAGCTTCAAGACATGCAAACCCTTGAGGTACAATTGCATTATCAACAAGGGGATTTCTTACCCATGTCTTCAGAAAAATATTCATCAAAATGCTAGATTAGAGAATCCAAATGCGAATTGTTCATATTCTTTACACCGCAATGCAAGGAGGGATTCCTTGATAGTGAGCTTAAATGTGACTTTGAAAGTGGAAAACTATTACACTTTTCTCCATTTTCCAACAGACCAGTTTTCCATAATCGTAGTTTTCTTTTAAAAGCTATAAGTTTGTCATAAAGCTACAGGATGTGAGTATCCTTTCCTAGATGTTTAATTTTTGATGGGATTGAAGATGTTTCATTGATTTAGTTTTTTAAAAATATCATATATTTACGCCAACTTCAAATGTAGTAACAAGAGAATGCTTTTCTTCTTTCAAAAATATGATAATTTTACTTCTTAATTCGTACACACGAAAAAAAACCTTGCCTTAAGAAAGCCATCTTGAATTACAGTATAACAATAAAATTATTATTGTGTTTGGCTCCGACAACAGTATAACAAGTATAACATAAATTATTGTGCTTGACTCCGACTTTATCGCAAAGACGTTGGAAAAGCCGAGCCTTCAGAGGTCTTGTTTTAATGAAGTTTACAATTTTGAAAACTATTTTAAGCGCTTCATTCAGGTCAGAACTGAGCTGTTACAAAGCCAGCGCCTTTCGGTGTATTAGGCATTGGGTCCATTTAGCGTGGGGAGCAACACCTTACACTAACGCTCGTAACCCGCTGAAGCAACCGGACATAGCACGGGTACCATCAGCGCATAAACCAACACAAAATTTTCACTCAACATTATTTTTCGCGAAAAAATTGTTCAGAATCGCAAACAAATCATGTGCTTTACAACTTATAAAATGGGCTTGCAAAAGTGCAAATTTTCAGCAATGTCGCCATTTTTATCAATAAATCGTGATCTTTATTGCTTGTACTGATTGTTGCCTCATCTATCTGTAAGCTGAACTCATTTCCACGCATATCTGTTACGAGTTGATCATTGATATCATCAGCAATTTTTTCGAATCTTTTGCAAATAGTGTTGTTTGAGAGTGGAACGGTTTTAAGCTCTTGCGCAGCTGAATCCCCAATCATTGTCGACACTAAATCAATGGCAGCAGGTAATCTTAGCGTTAGTATGCGGCTTTTTACATTTTGCGATTCTATGCGCAACTTTAAAAGACGTTAGCTGAGCTTTGGCTGGTAGGAACAAAAAATTTTAAAACACAACCAATTGCTCTTCATTTCTGATAACTTTTGGATAAAAAATTCACGTGGTTTTTCGGATAAGTAGTTGTGGTTTGTTGTAAGGTGGCGCTTCAGTCTACTAAGTAGCATGCATTCCGCAGCTAAGATTTTGCAACAAATCACACATTGCGGATACTCAATGCTTTTTTTTTCTATGACAATAAAACCGAAATTAAGATAATTACTGCTGTATTTTCAAGTCTTTTTTTTCTTTATGTTTGCATCAGTTTCAACCTGTCTTTTTTCAAGTAAAGTACCAAGAATAAATTTATCCATTACAAAACTTAAACTTTATTGCAGTTAAATATTTTATAATCGCGTAAACTAGACTCCTGCAAAATTTTATACTTTATAAATAGAAATATACTTTATAAATCCCTTTCCTTCCCAGCGTTGCTGTTCAACAACACATATTTTCATGTTTAGTTTCTACCTCATTTGCTATAATTGCAACTTCGAGAATATTAAATCAAAAATAAAACTTTTACAGTCCGAAACAATTGTTTTGCTTGATTGATTTTTATCATATCGATACTGCCTAATCGAACACACGTATTAAGAAAGAGCGCAGATCTTGGTAAAACGTTGAGAATTTAATTCGGGAAGGAAAGAGATAAAAATACTTCAAAGCAACTTTACACAAAAGCGAGTGACACACAATGCAACCTTGGCGTTGCTTTACTTAAAAGGGAGAAAAAATTTTTCATGCAGACCTCTGTATTCTACACTTTCTAATTTGATTGTCCGTTGTTACAAAATAGTTATTAGAACATTTGCTCATTATGATTCGCAGCTCTTTTACTACGAAACCGATAACATTCATTGTGATAAGTGAAGTAGTAAACGCAGCAGTTGTCGCAAATCTACGCGGCGCCCCTGCCAAAGTCTTGCGGCGCCCAGTTTGGGAAACGCTGTCATAGAATCAATCAAATAACCCTAACCCGCAAAAATCTCATCACATGTTTATTTTATGAATCAAGATTCAAATTTTTGCTTTTAAATCAAGATTAAAATAACTATAAATTTAAAGCAGAGTTTTAAAACTTTCATCTTTTAACATAGGTTTTCCAATTCTTGAAGCTTCTTCAACTGACCAAAGAATTTCATGAAATATTTATTCTTCATGATCATACGTAGGCTATAAGATTTTTACGACAATTTTTTGAAATAACGACAAAATATCATTTCATTATTCCCGGTTGAACAATTTTATTTATAGCAACAAAAATCTTGCATAGTTGAATACTTTTCAAAAAAATAATTGTTTTTTTATTTTAATATTATTTTGTTTTAACCTATGTTAGTTCTTTATAGTATCGTCAGGCCTGTCGCTAGGAGCAGCAGAGTGGCAAGTCAGGCTTCAAATTTGTACACTGTCTAATTTGAAATAACTGAAATATACGTTCCTTATTGATTCGCTCGATAACTTTCACTCTCAATTAGACTATTTCAGGTTTGATCAAATTTAAGGCAAACTATGCAAAAATCCGTTTATCAATCTGAATTGCGTCATAAAATCTTTAACAAAATCGTGCTTCAACAAAATAATTTTGCTAAGCATAGACTGACGTTTTTTTCAGAGATAATAGGCCTACTAAAATTTGATTGCTGCTCTTGACAGGCAGTTGATTTCATATATACTGGTTGTTTTTGTTTTGTTTTGTTGAACGTGTTTTCGCAATTTTTTATTGAGGTTTTTTTATGTAAATATTTACAAATAATTAGAATAAGCTTGTACATTAAGTGAAAACATTTGCAATTAATTTGATCTCTAATCTATTCCCCGCTTGTTATGATTTCCTGTTATGCAAAGAAATCTTAATTATGTAGTAGTCGCGTTGTAAATTAGTCTGATAGACCTACTTATCAAATAGCGGCGACATGTGTATTAAACTTACTTAAAACGTTAGAATAAACTTGTTCATGTTTCAAATATGATTTTAAAAAAAAGAAAACTTTTTTCCAAATAATAGTCAACTGCCTGTCTTTATTATATTATTTATCGATGCGTGCATAAAATCAAATTTTTTTGTCATAATGTTTTACAAAGCAACCTGTAATTTATCTAAACCAATGGTTCTCAAGCTAACCCGGGAATACATAACTATTTTAAGTGTACTTGGGAAATGCAAAGCATCTTTAGACAGATACGTATTTAGGAAGCAAGAAGTTGCATTCCTTTTTTTAGTTATAAGCATCATGTTAAAATTATTTGTTAAGCGGCAATCTTTTTTATTTAAGTCGGGGACTTAAGCTTTGGATCCTAATCTAACTCTTATTACGACCATTCAGAGTGGCAAAACTGTGCGACCTTTTTTTTTAATTTTTTTTGGTTTTTAATAAGCTTATCTGGTTTAACGTTGCTAATAAACATCTTAATAATATTGTTAACAATAGTTAACTTTAATACGAAAAAATTTCAAGATTTTCATTGTTTTTCAATTATTAAACCATTTTTATCCGTTTCAAGATGTACAAAAACATTTTCTTAAAAAAATAAGTATACTTTGTTTTATTTCAACAATAAATACATAATTTGATTATGTAAGCTTTTAATAACTTGCTACTTAACTCAGTATTTCAAGTAAAAACAGTGGTTTTGCGAAGACTAGAGATTTTAAACTAACAAATTGGGTCAAAATCAAAATTTTATCTGTTATATTTCATTTCATCTCTGTATTTATTCTCCTGACTCACAGGCTAGCGTCAGAGCCAGTATATTATGGGTAACCATTAAGCAATTACTCCGACCTGCTATTGGAGATGCCAATCTATTGGGGTTCGGTTAAAATTAAAATTTAGATAAAACTAAAACTAAAATAGTTTAAAAACGAAAAAATGATTGAAATTTAGAGCTGCTTGCTGACAGCTAAATAAAAAAAAAGTGCTATAATGTGTCTTTCCCAGAAACACAACAAAACGATTCGCGTGCATTTGGGGTCGCAACTGTATCAATATGTCGTTCTTTCACGTTTAAATTTTAATAAATTTTAAATCATAAAAGTTTTAAAAAAAGACGCAACAAAAAACAGATCAAGAATAAACAACTTTACTTATCTCATTATTTAAATCGAAATTGATAAGAAGGGCAAGTCTATTGAAGAATGACGTTATGTTTACCCAATGAACCAGACAAATGACATTAATTTAGAGACACATATCGAAATCATCCTAATAAACAAATAATAAGGCATCTTATAAAAAAAGATACGACTACAACACAATGAAATGACGTAGTAATGTGCAATAAACGAAACAGTGCAACAACACTACAGACTGAATTATAAAAATAATAAATATTTTTGTCATGAAAGGCACGACACCTTGAGTGATAAAACCAGGTAATATAGAAAAACAGCTGGAGTGAACAGTGAAAGGTAAATATAATCACAGTAAAATACGAGGGTCAGTCAATAAGTAATGAGACTTTCTCAATTACTTTGGTGTTCTTGGAGTTATGCAACTGAAATTTTATGTGATGATTATGAATGGAGTTGTCATCTTATTTACAACAAAACTTGTTTATTTTCAGATTACTGTAGGTGTGACGATAAATTGAAATGACTACTAGGCTAGGAAACAGCTCATGCTTGGAACAAAGAGGAGTCATCAGATTTCTGTTGGCAGAGAGTGTAAAATCATGTGAGATTCTGTCTAGAATGCAAAGACAATATGGTCCTTCCTGTATGTCTAGAGCAAACTTCTACAAATGGGTGCAAGCATTCAAAGATGGACGCGAAAGCATTACTGATGATCTGAGAAGTGGAAGACCTGTGGATGTCTCTACCCCAGAAGCAGTACAGGCAGTTGAAGACCTGATCAAATCTGATAGAAGGGTCACTTTAGATGAAATTGCTACAAACTTGGACATCTCCCATGGCACAGTGTACGCAATTGTGCGTGAGAAGCTGCGTTTTTCAAAAGTCAGCTGTCGCTGGGTTCCAAAGATGTTAACGGATGATCACAAAATGCAGCGCCTGATGGCTTCCAGAGCATCACTACGCAGATACAGAAAGGAGGGAGATGTATTTCTATCGAGAATAGTGACAACTGATGAGACCTGGGTCTTTCATGATGAACCTGAATCGAAACAACGATCAATGGAGTGGAAGCATGTTTCTTCCCCAGTGAAGAAAAAATTCAAATCTCAGAAAAGTTTAAGGAAAGTCATGCTCACTGTGTTCTGGGACAGAAATGGGCCGATCACTATAAGTTTCTTGGAAAGGGGCAATACTGTGAACTCAGAGAACTACTGTGAGCTGCTAACTCAAGTGAAAAAAGACATTAAGAACAAACGGAGAGGACTTCAATCAAGAGGTGTGATTCTCCTTCAGGATAATGCAAGGCCCCACACAGCAGCAAGAACCCTAGCCAAAATTGAAGATTTAGGCTGGAAACTTCTAACACACCCACCCTACAGCCCAGACCTTGCACCATCTGATTTTCACCTCTTCGGCCCACTCAAAGAGAGTATGAGGGGAATTCAGTTCCAGACTGATGAAGAAGTGAAGGCTGCTGTGAGCAACTGGCTAAGGACCCAGTCCACGGAATTCTATGCCAAAGGAATAGACAATCTAATATCAAGATGGAACAAGTGTGTTGCAAAGGAGGGAGACTATGTTGAAAAATAAAAAAGCATTTTTTGATTACCAGTCATTGCAAACTTGAGTTATTAAAAAAGTCTCATTACTTATTGACTGACCCTCGTAAATTAACAATGCGGCAGTTGTGCATTTGCAATTAGATGGCTTAAGTTTGCTACAATGTTTTATGAATACTTTTGATTATTATCTATAAAAATTGATTTGAAAGAAAATTTTTATATCAGCAGTAAATTATTGTAAACAGGACTTGACTTACTCCTACAAATTAAATCAATCATATGCTTTTAACAACAAGTTTTCGAATAGTTTCTTCTATCAAAATCAAACTGGCTGCAATTTAATAGTGCTGATAATTGGCACACAGGCTGTTGAAAAAAAGGCCCAAATTACATCGAGCACAAGATGACTACAAACAGCTCCGGGAATTTATCATTGCAAGGATGTTCCTGCTATGTTTTAGATCAGTGCTTTCAAACCGGAATTTTCCATAAGAATTTTGGGGATTAATGAGAACAAGTGATTTTACTCCAGTGACTCCGCTTTTTGTCCTTAGTTTACTTTTACTAGATTGAATGTAGCAGATGCTGTCTACAATACATATCAGTCTCCGATTTTAAGTAAAGTCTTTTTCTTCATTTGACTTTTGCCAGAACGATGCAAGATATAGAGTAACATTTCCTCAGATTATGAGTAATGTCCTTGTTTAGATCATCAGTTGCTTTTACGATCCCCAAGTAATTTTCGTAATACGGGCATCTCTAGGCAAAGGTCAAGAGAACTATCCAAAGTTTATAAGCAAAAGAAATCTTATTTTTTCTCTTTCTTACCCCCTCTCTCTACTTTCTGCATGTTTAACGTTCGTCGTTGTGTCGCGTTTCCTTTTCATGCTTTGCTTAATGTACATTGCATATACTTAAATATTGTTACTAAGCGTGAATAAAATATCATCATCATCATCATCATCAATCTTTAAATTTTGCTCCAACCTTAAAATAAATTTCAAGACACATAAAAGATTAGAAAGCACTGCTCTAAATACACTGCAAGAAGGCAGAATGAATTTAGCTTCGTTAAGAATACGCTGCTATTATTAAATATTTAAACTTCTGGTCGTTTTAAACTTTTTTATGCAAGCAAATAAAATGAAGAAATTCGGTAAGGTCCTAATACATATATAATACATTTTTAAAAAATTGGGATTAATAACTATGACAAAAACGAATAAAGCTCGGAGTTTTATATGCAAATATACAACCCTAAGGATGCACACGGAATAACAAAACAAAAACAACTTTAATAAAAACACTAAATAAAACATTAAAAGTCTTTCAAACTGGAAGCCAATAAATATTTTAGTTATGATATAACTAATATAAAAAAAATTTCAGGTCATGAAAAAACAATAATTTTTGAAGCTGAAACATCAAGGACTTCTAATCAAAAAAATTTAAAACTCAAAATCAGCTAGGATGCACTAGTTGAAGCGTTTGTTGAATTGTTTTCCAATTTACTCAATTCCGAATTTGAGTTCTGGCTAGTTGTGACGTCAGAAAGTACCGTTTCACTCTCATTGGCTGTGACGTCAGAACAATCAAGCTTATTAATTGGCTGATTTGTAAAAATAATAAAAGATTTAGAAGATTTGCTTGATGGACATTGACCGAAAGGTGTTGAAGTGGGCAAAAAAGTTTGCTCTTGTTCTCTGGGAGCATTGATAAGTTCGACTGCATTTCGGTATGACTCACTCCAGCTACACGTGGTTGTCTCAGCCAAATTTAATTCTTTTAAAGGAATTTGAAGAGAAATATCAAGCTCATCATATTCATCATACACTTCATTGACAACTTCTTCTACTGAGCTTGCTCCTTTGCTTTTTCTGGTAACAGGAGAAAAGGATTTTGCTTCGCCGCTACATGTCGCACGTTCGCATTCCTCTTCACTGGCATCTGTCCAACAGCGAGAACAGGCAGGTGTTTAACGCGTGAACAAACACAGGCTGCCAAGCATGTTTAGAACACCCGGACAACTAGAATATTGTTATAATTAATCAATTCGAGCGTATTCTTATTTCCAATTTAAATCTAATGATTTCAATTCTAATTCATTAATTTATTTCACTGAAACTGCGCTTTTCAGCTTTGTTTTTAACAAGCATAACAAAAAGCTCAGCTCTAGCAAAAGCGAAATAGAAGAATACAAATGCCAGAGTGCTGTAATGTCAGTATAAACTACTGTTCAAGAATTTCTAAATATACAAGCAGGCGAACTATGCAACTCACGGCAAGGCAATCTCGGCATATTTTAACACAAGATATGGATATCAGTAGTATTATTTTTATCACCCATGCAATCTCTATTCGATAAAATCAACTTGCATTAAAATTGCTTGTACTAAAAAATGTAATTTGAATTTAAGATTTTTCGTAATTTTTAGTCTTTGCGAATTACGTAATTCGAATGTTAATTTGATTTGATAAAAACAAATAGAAATTCGGACATAGTTCGGTCCAAATTTTCAACAAAGTCATGCCTTTAAAATAGTTAAAACTATAAAGAAATAGGATATTGTACACCCAGCTGCCCTTCGACCGTTCAGCGAAAAGTAAAACTCAACCATAAGACTATTAAAAATCATTGACGAAAGGGTTTGAAAAATACTGATTAAATGTTAACTGTAATCATTAAATCAATACAACAAATAATTTTAAGGTGCGGGTACGTTATTCAAATTCAACCACATGGATAAAGAAACTTTAAGGAGAACCAAGGTACAAATTGGTTCATTAGATACAATTCTATTATTGATACTATCGTTAAAGTATTAATAGTTGCATATGTAAAAACAAATCTAAAATAATTTTATTGGATTACAAGTTTCTATGCCGCATAAAATGAATAAAAAAACCTTAAAAAGAATAAGACTTTTTGCCTTTATTGCCCCTTTTAGAATGTTTTAAAAAGTCCTTTAGCAAGGTTTTTGTCGCCAGCCAAGTGCCTCCAAACAGCACTTAAGATCAAACTAATAGTGCCAAGCACTTTTCTTCGACATCAACGATCACAAATGCCACGTTTAATACAAAGCCCAGCGACGTACCGACACCCCTGTATCCACGTTCCACGTCATTTCCTTCGTTGCTGAGACCGCTGTTCGATTCGCTCGACTGCGTTTCGGACGCTGAGGGCGAAGTTTTACGCTTGACTGGCACTCGAGTGTAGGGGGACAAATTGCTCGAAAACACGGACTTTTTCGACAGAGCCTGGCGGCGCTTCCTTTTCCACGGATGACGTTTGCAAAAACTAAAATTTTAAACTAAAAAAATTGAATGACGTTAAAACCACGTGACGTAACAGCTCAATAAGTTGTGGATCAAACGTTCAACAACCTTGGCTATTCGTGAAAATCTCTTCAAATATTTAGATTGGATGGATTAACTTTATAAATTATAGATAAGGGTCCCATATAAAACTTGGATAAAAAAAGGCCGATTCTGATCTGCTCATCTGCACGACAACTTCACAACTTGCCGAAGGATCATAATCTCATCATCTAAATGCAGTCATGAACGGCATTTACTTGGACCTTCTGCAGAGAATCTTTAAATATCTTGACATGAGCGCCGATACAACTTTAAGTTAAGCAAGATTTAAACAACTTGGCCATTTTAGGGGCCTGTGAAAACTAAACAAAAACTTTCCAAATATCATGAAACAGTATCCAATCGCTAACCAACCGGGTAGTAACTAAAGTTCCGATAGTTTATTTTCTATTTCACAAAGCAGATGCCTTTGAAAATTTTATACCATCAAAAAATTTCGTACACCATTTGAAAGAGTTATCAAACCCATTATATTTTTTTTGAGAAAAACGAGATTTATTTAATTAATAATGAGTTGTTCAACATAGATCAACGACGTGATGTCCTTTATATTTGATTTTTAATATATACATTGCAATTAGTCAAATAAAATTTAAACATAATATGTAAAATGGCCGGAGCATGACCAAAACAGAACTTGTAAGTTACGGAAAACTATGACGTGTTATCTCATTAAATTTGGCATGACAAATTTGGCAAGCTGTCGTCGTGGTATGGAAAGGCGGCCGCTCCGGGCCAGGCATAGACAAGGATTGGAGCCAAAGGTTTATTCTTTTACTACCCCAGTCTACTGTACTGCCCGAATCAGATGCTGGAAGTGATGGTATTGAACCAGCAACGAATTTTGTCACGTAGATTCATGTGGTACTGATGTATCGAGCACGATGCTAAGGCATAATCTGCGGTTTGTTTAGTGGCGCCGCACTCGCAATTCGGTAAAGTAAGATCGCATTTGTGCATGGTCGAATGGAACTGTCCCACACCCGTGCTCCGATGATTGAACTCAACCCAACCTGTTCAGGGAAAGCTCATTCAAATAGATTTTGTATTAACCATGGGTATGAACCCCCGATGCCTAAAGGCACTATCACAATACCTTGTGTTCCATCTATGAGTGCTATGAGTCCATCAACGAGACGAACCATATAGCAAGTTTTATTAAAACTTGCTCTTTCACTTTTTATGAGACTGCGAATCACTAAATCGCAATTGTCTGAAAAAATTTTTGTTGCGAGAAACAATTTCCGATTTGTTTTGCGTAATTGATAAACAGAAATAAGCATATGTATTATTAAACAAACACAACTGCAATAAAATAACCCGCAATACAAGGCTACAAATTTAGCATACTGATTGCCTTCCTAAGGTGTTTTAGTCATTTTAAAAAGTAACGTTATATTTTCGTGTTAGTTTCCACCGAAAAACGTTAATATTTTAGAAGCACATGTCGAAACAAATAAATTTTCTTAACAAATTCACAATGAAAACGGTTTGACAATGTTCGGATTTATAGTCAAAACAATAATAGACGTTATGAATTTTGCATGAGACTACCGCAGCGTCGCTTTCAACGTGGTGGTGGAACATTCCTCCGGAAAGCAAAAAAAAAAAAAAAAAAGTTAAACACTCAGAATAAATACATCAAGAATTTCACTCCAGCCAAAGGGTATTACATCCGCCTTCATCCCATAGCAGATGTCAAAATACTATTTGTGAAAGATTCAACGTGAGAAAAAAGCAATGGCATTATGCTAAACTTTAAAATTACAGCATGCCAAATGATTGATCAATTTAAGGGTGTTATTGATCAAGTTAAGAAATTTCTCAGGTTTCGTCATACGATAAGCATAGAAGTTAGTATGAAATTCTTTTTAGACAAGGACAAAGCAAGAAGCTTTAGAAAGCACGTGCGTACCAGAAGCGCGTTCATTCACGGAGTATGCCGAACAATAACGAAATGTCAGCGCCCGGACTCATGACTTAATATAAATGGCTAAAACAACTAAAGACTGGTTCAACAGAACAAAGTATTGATTTCCCGTTGATTCGAGGAACGACGAAAAACCTGAATTAGACTCGTTGCTTCTCGAATCGCAAAGATAGAACGTATAACAAGGTTGGCTGGATTTGCAAATAAAAGGAAACATACAGCCTTGTTTTGTCTAAAATTCAATAGCTTCGGAAATACGTTAAAAAAGCGGGAAACGACCAGAAACAACACTGAGCCAATTTAAACCGGACTGCTTTTATTACCGCGAAAAAATGTGGCGTCAACTAAAGCTTCTTGATAAATTGTGTTTTACTAGCGCCCGAACAATTTTCTGGGTCGTAAAAAAGGATTGGAAAAAGAGAAAACTTTTATAAAACTGAAGATTTTAAATTATCTTAAGTTTCACTTGCTTTTTTTGCTGTTTATATCCCTCAAAATGAACGCAAATCAATGCGACAAAACTTATTTCAACACTTGAAAAAATTTACTAAGCCCAGAATCGGATTTTTTAAAAGCGATGATAAACATAGAATCTGCTCCGCAAGTCGAGAGAAGCAACAATGTTACATGGGCAACTTTACAGTAAGAAGCAGTAAATCGCACAAAAATTGCATCATCAGGCCTAAGTTATTCACTTCATCTATTTCAATTAGGTTTACTTTTTTTTCGTCATAATCAAAATAAGTAGTTTTTGATTAAAACTAATGAATTCCTTGCAGTTTCGCTTTACCGTCGCAGAACACGTGGTTAGCGGTGATCAAAATTTGGCTTACAGCTATTTTGAGACAAGTAGTCGAATAAAGCATCAAGTCAAAATAAAGCAGCTAATTCTACGAGAAAAACGGCATTGGTTGGATATAAAAAAATTTTCATCATCTATATTGAAGTGATAAAACCATCGATTAAATAGTTTACTATAGCAAATGTATAATGCGCGTGATTTAATTTATTTCTAAATCGCTACAATAAGCGTCCTTCAAATGTCAACCTCACACAAACCTTTTGCAAGTTCCTTTCAGCCAAGTGTCGATCGAGCGAAAGTGATACGTCATGCTGTGATAGGAGGTACTCTCGAACTGGTACGAGTCGAAGACCTAGACAAAATAACTTTACGTCATCTGCTGTTGTAAAATCAACCTGGAAAGAATGCGCAGATATTAACAAGCTACCTGATAAGGAGAAAGCAGAGGATATTATTTTTAGACATTTTTTAATATTTAAATTTGCACAATAAGCAAGTCGAACATTCCAATAAAAAGCTGCAATGAAAACTCGTCAAGATATCAACAGTACAATCACTTGATTTAATACATTTATAAATTTGGAACCACTGCTTTACTAAAAGATGTGATTTTGACATCCTTGACCTAATCAAATTTGGGCAGAATATTCGAAGTAAGACCTGGTTGTTTTTTTAAGTTTGACATTAGATGAAATTAAATGATGACTTTTTCTTTTTAATGGAAAAACTTGGACAATTTCTACGGTTATATCTTATCTCATTAACAGAAATTTCAACAGTTTTAAATCGGTTAAATGCAAGCAATACATGAAAAGCTGCAAAAATTTTTTAAATCTCATGTCAACCTTTTTTAAACTTATAAATTGAGAGGTTTTATAAAAGTTGAGACGGTTTTTGAAAACCTTGTAACCTTTTCCAAACAAAAGATGCCCAGATTTGCTCTTTTTCATCCTTTTTTGATCCAAACTACGTATTTATGATTAATTTAGAAATGTTAAACTTTTTGCAAGGCCAGAAGAACACACCATTTATATTAATTAGAGCGAAATTAAGTCGCTGTTATTTTACGTAAACCAGTTATAAGCTCATAAAAACGACTACAGTAGTTGCAGAACAAAACATATTTTTTAAAAAATTTATTCGAAAAATCGCTGAAATAAATCATAAACTGTAACTTAATGCAGATAGCAAACGGATACATGGTGCAAGAAATGCATGTTTTCGCGCCACTTCACTACTATTAATTGATCAGAGAAAAGCAAACATGTGTGGAAAATTTGGCGGGCTAAGTGGCACGTCATAGTGACACGGCATTGATTCAAAATCGACAGTGTGATTATTCAAGCGTAAATAAAGGAAACCGATAAAATGGAACGCTTGGTTAGGAAACAAAGCAGCAGAAAGACCTAGATAATCTTCTAAAATTGTCCCAGAGTAAGCTACTTATTTTTTAGATTAGTGGTATCTTATTTGTGAACCCCGTTTCAGAAGAAAATAATTCAAAAAATCCCATTCCGGGTGCGATTTCTTGTACAAATTTTACCGATTCATCAAGGACTTGCTTAACGAGTGCAAATAGTTTTTGAAATAACTCGTTTCGATATAGAATTCACCATAGCCAAAATTCTCTTTTCTTGTCGCTAAGTACTTCGAAAAAATCAACTATCTTATTTAATCTAATGTTAGTGGTCATATTTCAGCCATCACAATATGAAAAATATCATACTCTACTAAGTTGAAACTTTAAACGTGTCCAAATTCAGAAATGAAACGGTTGTAAAAGTTGCTCTTATATAGTTAGCGAATAATGACAAACTCCCTAACAGGCATCAAGAGATTTTTTTGAAACATTTTATGTGAAAGTACTAATTGTATTGTCCAATTTTATGTATGACACTAAAATTAAAACACATCAAAATAACTATGTATCGAAATATGATGTAAAACTGCTTTTAAGGTGTTGGATATTAACAGCTTTTATGGTTAAGGAACTGTTAAACAGAGTCAAATTTTGAAACCAAGTCAGTAAAAGAAGTTTTAAAAATGACACCCCCTTAACATTTGAAAAATAAGTTTTTAAATCATTATCAACTCACCCAAAGTGATACTGGCCAAAAACTTGTAAAAAAACTGTAAAGTTGAAATCGTCAAAAATTCTCTTTTGAATTTTCAAATCTAAACTGTGCCTTGCCTTATTTATCCATTTTTGTCCAGAAGAGACACGGTACGACGTGTTTCCCCTGCTAGCATGGGTTAGCCGTTCCAAGCGGCCTCGTCTTTTCTTCGACAATTGTCGTCGTAACCTTCTTCTTTCATTTCTTCCTGCCAACCTCTCGATCGTTTCCCAGGTCTTCCTTCTTTTTAACTTTCATCATACAAAATTTTGATAGCCACAGCTGGAGCTTTTTTTCGCTCATCCTTTCAACATGGCCAAACTACTGTACCTCAGTCCGACTTCTCAAAAATTCCTTCAATGTTTTCACAACACTCATCTGTAGTATTAGCTCACTTTTTATCGCAAATCTCAACTGTGACTAGCCAGCAAAATAGAAAATCGAGTCAATCAAGTGTCAAACATTATCAGCTGCATGCCATTTTCTACTTTTATGCAATGGAGCTCCGGGTAAACACCTCAAGGCTTTCCATTAATTTTTTTATGAGCCTTTTAAAAACAACGTTTAAATGACGAAATAAAAGTCCTTCAAAGCAAAACTTGATGAGCAGGTCTTTATCTTTTTATACTAATTTAAATACACTGTAAACTTGAGGAAATTAAAAGGTATTACCTGAACCATACCCTTGTGCCATCGGGCACCGACCGTTTTCGTCCCGTCCCCCATCCATACTTCTACATGCACCACGCCGTGGGGTTGGTGACGCACTGCATAAATGCACAAAAGGGTGAGTTTTCTTCCAATGACTCCATGCTTCGTTTTCGATTGCTTTCAACTTAACCCCGAGCAAAGAGCCGGGTAAAAAGTTTAATCAATTCAACGAATCCCAAACCAAAAAAGATTTAATTAAACATATTGTTTAAAACATAATGTTTTTTTACTTCAGTCGGGGTTTTGTCTGGCTACTTTGCTAATAGCATTTTACGTCAAAAACCCTGATTTAAAAAAAATTATTGGCGACATATTCTTGTGCTGCTCGCGAACGTGTTTCGTAAGGCTTGATTTGATTCAACTTGGTGGTTGTCATTTCTGACTCTTGGTTTGATTCTAGGAATGGCTACACTTGAACGAGGTGCCAAAGGCTAGCCACCGCTGAAAGTGCTGTTCAGGAGCCACAGTTGCTGCACGAAGTCTCAGCTCGATCAATCCTATTGAAGTATATAGCAAGAAGAATGCTGTGCCCGTTGTGAATAGAATAGAATCACAGGACATTTTCCATCTCGTGTTAGACTGCCCTATTTTTGATTCTCTACGTTTGGCCATCTTCGGCCACTTCTTAACTATCCTGGACCCCTGGTGTAGTCTTTGGAAAGTTACTCAATTATTTGGGCCACGCGGAGTTGATCCGCTCCTCATCCTTCGGAATGGGTCGAGTAAGTTTATTACCACCACCAGTGTTGCTCCAGAGCAAGATAGCAACGCGAACACGTGACATGATTCAGCTTATGAAAAGAACGGTTTATCATGCAGATAAGTAACATAAAGAATAAAATAGCGGATTTGTGTCTCTTAGGTGGAAAAATGAAGACGTAAAGGTTATAAAATTGGTCAGTACATAGTGGATTCTCTTTAAATTTATAATTTTCATTTAAATTGTACGCTTATAAGTTTATAATACTGTACATGGCGCTTTTGGGTTAATCACTTTTTAAAGTTTCAAAAATATAGCACTATAACTTACCTAATTAAACTATAATAAATATTTTACCATTGACTACTTCCAATACAGCAAAACTGGAAAATATTACCGTATGTTACAAATTGTTTTATTCAAGAAAATCACTTGTTTTGTTGAAGTAGACGCCGGATATGAACACGAGATCTCCCGGCTTCATATCCTCCTCCCTCTCGACTTGCAGAGGCAGGGTATCAAACATGTAAGCCTGGTTCCAGGGTCCGATGCGGAAGCCAAAGTCCTTCCGAAGATCGAGCAGGACTCGTCGGATCAAACCGCAGCAATCGAGGAAAAGACGGGATTTATGCTCCTTACCTGGAAACCAATCGCGATGCAATCGCACATTAGTGGAGAGTAAAACCGAAAATCCCAAGGAGAAAGTATTGCAAGCTCGTCGCAACTACAAATCGCGGTCAGTGCGGCATATCAACCGCTTGCATTCAAATAAGCTCGACTATTGTCTCCATGTCGGCAACAGGAAACTTCAAATACATGCGAGAGCTGTTGATTAATATTGAAGCAGCAGCGGCGCGAAACTGGTCAGGTTTCATTTAACGCGAGTTGACGCTTCTTTGAAACGAACTCTGCCGAGAACATCGGAGATTTTTCACATAATTGATGGACCTGGCCCGGCACTGCTTGTCATTGTCGCGCTGGCGCAAAAATTTCATTTAAATCTGCCAGTCTATGAGTTGATTGAAAGGAGAAACACGATGCAATTTTTCGAAATAATAAGACTGATAAACAGGTTTACGGTCGGAAGTTGGGTTCACCGGAAGCTTTGTTAGCATTCGTTAAGTCGAAACGTTTGAAAAATAATTTAATCGCTGGACATTGGGAGAATTTGTTTGAAGCTTCAAGCGGAGAAATATGAAAAATGACGACAAATGGTTTTCTTTCGCATTTCAGCACGTCAAAAGCTAACAGACTGTTTCCTTCCTTCAGCAGAAGCGAGCATCCTGACTATAGTAAGGCGGGCGTAGGTGCATCAGGCTTTCAACTGTCACCAGCTCGGCGTGGCACAGAAAACAACACAAAGAACAACGAGGCGGCTTTATAAATGATGAACACAGAGAAGCAGCCGCTATAAATGCGAGTTGAACGATATTTATGCTAAAGAAACAAAATGATTATTTTTCTTTAAAATGTATTAAATCTCCCAAAAACCACACATGATCTAAAGCAGTGGTTCTCAACCTTTTTGTTACCACGTACCATCTAAGTATCTTTTTGTTACACTAAGTACCACAAAGTTCATTAAAAGATTAATTCCTTGGATTTGTTTAAATGCAAATGGTGATATTATTTACTACAGTTGTAGCCTATCTGTTTTTCCTGCACAAGTTGCTTTATATGCCACCACCACACTCACTGCACATTAGAAATCATGGGAGGGCCATGTAAGACGATTCTGGCTTTTATTTTTAATACTTATCATTGCAGACAAGCCCTGCTTACACTCCCATGCGCCTTTTGAGTCAGAGTTAGATAATTAAAGGCCATTGTTAGCCAGAAATTGATTGGCAAGCATTTTTTATGCTTAATGTTAGCTGCCTTATTATATTGGATGTCAATGGTGTTCTTCTATCATGCTGTTTGATATGTGATTTGAAAAATGAACAAAGAATAGATTAAAATGTAGGGACAACTATTTTTAATCAAAAATAATGCATTAAAAGTGTTTTAAGCAGTTTTAAATGACAGTCAATTTCTTGAAACAACTTTTTTTTGGATTGTTTTTAATACAAAGAGAGATGTGTCAACTGTGAACATTTGATACTTTTTTGGTTTCTTTGTTCATACGCCATAAGTCTAGTTTTCATACTGAAGTTTGCAATTTAGAAGCAAAATCTCCAAAAAAGCGTTTAAACCTAAAAAGATTGATTTACTATTTACTGTCAGAAAGAAATATAGTCAGAAAAATTTTAAATTAAGGAAAAAGTTACTTGAATTTTACACAAAAAATCACGATTTAAATGACCCAAAATTTCTATCAAGACTTATAGCTACACTTGTTGGACATTTTTGATACTCTCATCATCAAAAAATTTGCAACAAGTACCTACAAGTCTCGATAGAAACTCTGGATTATTCAAATCGTGATTTTTTTTGTGTTTAAAATTCAAACAGCTTTTTCCTTAATTTAAAAACTTTTCTTGCTATACAATATTTCCTTGTGAGAGCAAATTTACATTTGTACAGAAAAAAAACAAAAAAACATTTGGTCTTTAAAACATTCACAACATTGTATGTTCAAAACACCAACAATAGAAACGAAGCAATTTTATGAAAAAGATGTTTAGAAGTTATTTTCAGGTGCCACATTGAACTTGCAATTGCGCTTTGAAAACAGCTAAAATAATTGCGGCGTCAGTGTTTTCGCAATTAAAAAAAATTCTGCTTTAGATCAGTTCAAATCAATCTGATTATTGTATTGATTACACAATAATTTAGTTTATTGCAGTAAGTTAGCTAAAAACATAGCTTTAAATCCATTTATTACCATACTACCAATAAACATCTAAAAAATATAATTTAATTTGAGTATTAGAGTTTATTGAAATTCGAAAAGTGCTCGCGTACCTCTTAAAGAGCTCTCACGTACCACTAGTGGTACGCGTACCACAGGTTGAGAACCACTGATCTAAAGCATATAATTATATTTATAAAAAAAATGTGACATGGGGTGTTTGCTGGACTTGAGTTTTACTCGTATCTTTCCTATCACCTTTGTTTTCAATTGTTGATTTTTGTGAGATTTTTCTATTGTTGTAAAAGTTGTGACAAAAATAAAAACGATTGATTGATCGATTCCACCAAAAAACTAGATTCAGGGCTCAAAAATTACAGATTTAACCTTATCCATATAAAGCTGATGATGATTATTCAAGCAAAATCGATTTAATGATTTTATGGTACTTTTAAAATTTTTCATAAACCTTAATTTTATAATTTTTGCTGTACTGATTATGGTGTGATTCGAAACTTGCTTTTGATTAACGTTTTTTCAATAGAACAATTATTTTTTGTCGTCGAAGCGAAATACTAGGTCCAAAAAACTTTAAAAAATTAGAAATCGAATTGCTATTACTTCCTGGTGCATGGTATTTCTTTTTGTATGGGACTCCGGTATATTTAAGGCACCCTTGGAGAAACTTCTTACGCAGTTCCAACATCCGCTCCTCATTGATCTGATCCATGGCAGCCGATTGTTTTTCATCACGATTATCATTATTTATGGATTCCATCTCAATCTGTGTAGGGGCATGTTAATGAAATTGGCAATATCTACAATTGTCAAAGTATTTTTGAAGACTATCTAGTTTTCGGCCTTTGCGACACCAAATCACAAAGCATTTTTCTAAATTTAAAAAAATCTTAAAAACGCTTTTTAAAAATTGAAAGATACTATTAAAAACTTTTTCGTTTACTAACGTATTATGCATTTAGTTGCAAAATATTCTAGTACAAATGGACATAGCTGAAAACTGAACAGATATAGGAAAAATGAATGTAAAACCCTTTTTTTTAATAATTAAAATTTTCTCGATAATTTTTCTCTTTCTGGAAGAAAATTTAAGATGCGCAGAAATTTCGAAGGAAACCTATTTCTATTTGTAGCACATTTTTGGGTGGTATCTTTTTCGATCCTTTCTTTGTTTTGCACACGAAAGCAACTCAGCGCACTTGGTAGTTTCAGACGCGACATTTATGGGTGGCATGGAGCTGGTGCGAAATCTACGACTGAAATGAGGAAAACTGAAACGCTCGCAATAAGGTAGATGAAAGCAGCGAAGCAAACAAAACACTGCCAGAGAGAAGTGATATTTACAACAATAATCACTCTCGTCATCTCTCCGTCAGAAATTCGCTTAAGCACTCGCTAAAAACTCGAATATGATGAACTTAACGAAGAGTAAAAACACAGTAATTCAATCACTGGTTCAAGTGAGATTAGTCGTTAGAAAAAAAACCTTCTCTCCTTTTTTTTTTTAAATAAAATGAGGTCTTCAAGTTTTAACTTTCTGAGTAGAGATCGATAATTGGCCGCATCTTTACCAGACAGTGTTAGTAATCAGCAACCAATGCACTGTAGGATAAAGATTAGGCAAATAATCAGTAATCTTCTGCCGCAAACTCCAGCGTTGTTAAAACCTTACCGACAAAAAAGCATAAAACCTAATTTTAAATCATTCTCTGGCATATATAAACTAACCGTTGCTTTCATCTGAACTAAGCGTAACAAAACAATAATTTCTTTTGTCTGTCATGAAATTCTAACAAGTGTACCCAATTCATATTTCCGAAAGGCGCGGCAATGGTACATGTGATCTTGAATAATAAAATTATAGTCTAAAAATTTACATACGGAGAAAGTCAACCTACTTTACCGCTTTTAAGAGTGTCGATTATATGCGAATGAACGACGCGTTACAAATAGCAAGTTTATTTTAACATAACCAAACTTTTATCAGTCAAAGGAAAAGCGAAAACTTGTACGCACTACGCAACAACGATTTTGACTTCATCTACGAAGCACAAAACTAAAACCGTAATCCACCAACGGCTGGTAATTTTAGGCCATTTTTTCACTGATGCGAAAAATAGTTTGGCTAAGTCAACACTGACTCGACATCAAGATCTCAAGTGAAGCAAACAAAATCTCGTCATGTAAAAACCCGGACACAGCGACTCGTATTCGACCCTGGCTAAACTGTTTTCAACTGGCTACAAAACTAAAGCTATATAGCTATATTGCCTTATTATTAGTATAATGATACCCGATCTAATAGAGAAAAGTGTAATTGAAGGTGTGCAATTATTTGCGTGATACGTCGCCAAAGCAACGACTGTGCGATAGTTTCTAATTATTCCAAATTATTACCCTAGTTTGACGACACAATAAAGAGAATATCTACAGACCTTAGCAACCGAATTTGAAAGTTAGTAAATGCAACAAAGCGGCGGCATTGAGAGTATAATAAGGGTATATCTAATGGCAGCTCTTCTAACAGGAGAGCTAAGGGGCTTTATCGCCAATGAGACGTGAAACCTAGCAAACCTAGCATTAACTAAACACTAAAAGGTTAGAATGGTCACGCTTGAATCATCTTCTAAAGTGGCAACGACTTCGAATGACCATGGACAGGTGTGGATTTCTATAGATACAAGCCAAAGCGGTCATATACGTTAGCGAAAAGGAGCGTTAGTATGTGACTCACAATGATAAGTGAATGCGGCGTGGCGAAAGCAAATGAGGGCAACATACGGGTCTCTTTAAACCAGCAACGTGCCAGGTCAAAAAACGGACCGAGCTGTGTAAATGATGAAATTATCGATATAGGCATACCACTGCAATGTAGAACCGACAAGCAGGATTGCCCAACGAAGTCAAACGATGAAAGAGTGGTGACATGATATCATCATTACCAGGCAGTATTAGAAGCATTCCAAGACTGCCAGGACGATGACGTCATGACCCACATTGACGTGCGATGTAGAAGGTTGAAATAAACGGGAGAGTTGCTTACTGGCGCACTCTAATGCTCAACAATAACCCCAAATGACATTAGTTGAAACTAAACAGAAGCTGTAGATTCGAAAAGCAAACTTAAAATTAACGAAATAGAATTTTTATTTAAATTAAATAACTTATGCCAAATCACGATAGAACCTCCATTTAAATCTATGTTTCAAATCACTGCACAACTAAGCACAAAAATTAAGATTCAAATTAATAGCTAAAAAACAAAAGAAATATTACACGGCTTTCCAGAAACTTTGTAAAAAATAGTTACTCTAACTGCATAAATAATCAAATTTATCTCCCTACGTCTAATAAGAATGCCGCTTTCGACTACACACAACTTCTACTTCAAAAAAAAAAATCAGTACCAAAGAAATGTTTTTTTATAATAACTCCAATGCTTTAACAGAAACCGAATTTTTTTCGTCACAAATCAACTCCTACGTTTCACTACGAGTTAAACCAAGCGGTAATTACACTGCTGCTGTCGCGTAACGCAGCCTCGAGCAAAGTAACTTGAAGCTATTCACCTCGTGGTGTAGCGTGCACGTGTTTAGGACTGGCGTTGAGGGCATTGTATGTGGAAGCATGGCGGTATCGGTCTCTGAACAAATAAAGCTCGCTTAACGAAGGCGGGAAACGGTTGACGGGTAAGAGGCTTCTTATATTGATGAGAAGGCGCTTCTTGTTGCGCGTCGCTAAGCCTCAGACAAACACGGCTTCTCCAATTTCAATGAATTGAACATCGAGTCGATAATAGATTTTTGAAAAGAAGTTGGTTCTAAATTAAATATCTAGTATCACATGAGCTCAGAGTTTAACGTGAGCCTTAAATACACTACATCTGTATTCTCTCACAACATGGTACTTAAAGTTATATCAATGGTGTGTCAAGCAAATGTTAAAACTTACAAATTGATAATCCGTCTACTTTAATAAAACATTTTATGCTCAAAATCTAGCACTAAAAAATGATTTAATATCACAAATTTACTTTTGTATACGTCAAGGGTTTTTAAAGGGGCGCTTTGACCCCAAGGGGTTCAATGATCATTTAGCAAGGGGGGACTCATACAGAAGCTTTTTTTCAGTCTTTACCAGTTCTTTGGGAGAAAGATGAAATCAGAGACAGTTTCAAAGATGTTCTTTTTTTTTTATCTTCACTTGAATTTTGGGAGAAAAATGATGAAATCAGAGGCAGTTTCAAAGTAATGATCTTTTTTTTGGTCTTCACTTGAATTTTGGGACAATGTTCTATGCAGGGACCATGGATCTTCAGAGTCTTTAAAAAGGATCTAAAGACCTGAAAACTCTGAAAAGTTTGAGAACCACGGATATTTGGAGTGAGAGTCAGATAAAATATTCTGACTCCAACTATTTGTACTCAACTCTGACTCCATGCAACTTTGCAACCCTGATTTAAATATTAAAAAATTTAGATATAAGTATACAAAATTTATTTGGAGACGCGGATCTAAAATGCCTATAGGTGTATTTTAGATCCGCGTCACCAAATAAATTTTGTATACTTGTGATACGAATACGCGTAATCCGTTTTCTTATAACGCATTACTGGCCTTACAAAATAAGCTTTTAGCTAACGCTGAGCTTGTCTCTTAATCATCATTTCTGATATAAGTATACAATACAGACTGTAGTTCATTAATGTTCAACCTGGCTTTTCAAAAATATTCATGGGAAAAATGCAACAACCTTAGTAAATAAGCAGTGTAAAAAAACTGCAGGTCAATTTTACAATTAAACTTTTTTTGATTTTCACTTGGTTTAAAGCAATTTTTTAAATTTTCTACTGAAGTGAAGGCGAAAAAAAAGTCTCTTACTTGCGCAACAAGGTTTCCTGTTCGATTAAAGTTTTTGGTAACAATTTCCTAATTTTCTATATGTCTTTACGGAAAATTCTCTGCAGACCACATCAACCATAATTTGGGCAACAGTGTAGTTTAATAATAGTTTCAAACTAATCAAAACAAAACTGTGCAGTTACACAATTTGAAATGACTATAAAATCACAAAACAAGAGTTCCAACTTAAATTTGTAAGAAAATTTTTGCTACTAGTAAGTTGAAGGGGTTTTGATTAGCAAGCATCCAAATATAAAAAAAATTGATAATTCTTACAAAAGAATTTTTACCGTTTAACTCATTACAGATGATGATTTTAACAGCTAATGACACAACAGTTTTTGAGATGAATTTTGACACTATTGACACAAATTCTGCCACTAGCAGTGCAAAAAATACAAGATTAAAAGAAAAAGTCAACTGCCTTTTTAGCTTTCTTTTGTTCGATGTCACACTGTCTCTATTATGCCTCTCATCAAAAAAAAGTTATAGAAGTAGACAACTTGCATGGACAAATTCATCATATTAAACCGAAAACTAGATCCACACTGATTGTTACAATAACCTCTTCATTCAAACAGCATACAAAATTTGGAACAATCTACCTGAAAGTATTGTAAATACTACAAGTATCACCCAGTTTAAATATAAATTAAAAGTTTAACTTACAGAAGATTTCTTCCCTAGTGTTTGCACATGACTGAGTAGCTACTGGGTATTTTTTTTATATTATTATTTTTTATGTATGTTCTTTGTTTTGTTTTCCTATTGCTATTCTTTTATTAGCTATGTATAATTGCTTTGCATATACAGTAGAATTTGCCTAGCCACTTCAAGGGGAACAGAAAAAGTGGCAATTTAGGCAAACACGAGATTAAATATGCATGGGCCTACACAAACTTGGGATCATGTAAAAAAAGCACCCCTAGGGTTGTATTTTTTACATGTGGAATTTTGGGGATGTATTTTTAACATGTGTAATTTATTTTAGTGAAACTAACCTGGCTCCCCCTGTGGTTACTATCATTTCTTGAGAGATTATTTTTCTCTTGGTCTCTTTTTTTTATTGCCTTCTAGTGCAGTAGGGGAGATTCCAGGTTAGTTTCAACAAAAAACAGCAGTTATGGTCACTTTTTAAAGAGACCCTTTTTTCTCTAATTTATTAAAAAATTTTTACTATGAATTATTTTTTAGCTGTGCCTAAAACTTTTATGAACAAATACTTAAAAATTTTGGTGTATTTTTTACCTGTGTAATTTTAGGGGTGTAAATTTTACATGATCCCTAACTGGGATGTCTTTGTTTATGCAAAAGTTGAATGTTTGTGAGAAATGCAGACACAAACTAAAAGCACTTTGTGGACTTATTTTCATATATTTCAATAAGCAGATAGCTTTTGTAATGATCATAGTAAGGCTGATTCACATGGGAAAAGATATTTAACTAAACTGAACTGAAACAGATAAAAAACAATCCAAAGTGATGAAATAATGAGGTTATAAAAGAAGTTTGTAATGCACAGTGGGGTTGTGTCACACCATTAAGGATTGTAGAAAAATTAGTAAAACAACTGTAGTGTAGTGGTAGCAGACAAAAACTTTGGAATATAATCATGCTGGCTAAGTTTTTATAGGCCACACAACTTTATTAATTTTTTTGCTCATGGTGAGCAAAAACAGTGGCAAGTTAGGCAAAAACAACTCAGCCAAATATGATAATGCTCATGGTGAGCAAAAACAGTGGCAAGTTAGGCAAAGACAACTCAGCCAAACTTGATAATACAGAAAACAATAGGCTCTCAGCCAAAACCAAGCAATATGTGGCAACTTAGCCAAATTTTACTGTACTGCAGCCTTTTGTTGTAAATCTTGTCTTTACTTGCTTGCTAAAGAGCTTGGGTGTTAATGCAAGCACCACAGTATTGTATATTTAATAAAAAAATAAATTATCAATAAATTAACTGACAACTTGAATATGTTTGTAAAGTTAAATAATATTTTATATACTGGTTATGACAGTGCAATACATCATTACTTTTTGAATAAAACCCCCTGCCAACTAAAATGACAAAGATAAAATTTAACTTTAAAGATTAAAAATATATACAGTTGACCTTCAAAAATTTGGCAACCAAAAATCCAGATTTTTCAATTTTCTGGTACAGATTTTTGGGAATGCATTTTTATATTTTCCATGTTGGTGCACATGTTTACCACTGTTTTTATGAGCTGCTTCTTTATTTAGATGGTGCTGTATGCCTAAACACCATGTTGGTTTATTCTTCCACATGCTAA
Source organism: Diplosoma virens (assembly GCA_963680785.1). Classification (NCBI taxonomy): domain Eukaryota; kingdom Metazoa; phylum Chordata; class Ascidiacea; order Aplousobranchia; family Didemnidae; genus Diplosoma; species Diplosoma virens. Next base: position 5,079,767 of record OY796890.1, on the reverse strand, counting down.
CAAGAAATCCTGCTGATTTTGATCTAATGATTACTGATTTGACTGTCCAGGTAGTAATTTTGTTTAAATATATGGGGACAATCATACAAAATTATAACCTTTAAAATCTGGGATTTTTCAAAATCTGGCAGTTCTTAGGTCCTGAGGTTGCCAGTTTTTTGAACGTCAACTATATAGTTAAATCTTTCCACCAATTACATTTAATAACTTTTTAGGCCAATAAAACTTTTTAACTTCTTCAAAAGTAAATATCTAAAGTTTTCATTTATCTTAATTTATTTCTTAAGTTATCCTCCTGACTTGTAGGAAAGCAATGAAGGTGCTAAAATATAAGGCAAGCAATTACCATGACCTGCTTCCTGAGATGTCAAAATATTGCTGCTTACCTGAAATTTAATAAATGACTGAAATTTAGAATTGCTTGCCAAGACCACCAAGCAAGAGAAAGTGCCTTAAAGTGTCTTTCTTAAGGACACAAATCGCATGAGTAGGTTTTGAACTGAGATGATGTTGATCATAATTCTGACACTCAAACCACATGCTACCGAGAACATGTCAATTACAATCCTGGCTCTCTAACTAACCACATTGCATTTTTAACTTCAACCAAAATAATAACAATTTACGTCTCTTCAAAAAGTCACCATGAGCAATTTTTTTTGGTGAAACTAACCACAATCCCCCTTTGAGAAGCAGGGTGGGATAAAAAAAACAAGAAAAATGATTTCAAGAAGCAATAGTAACTCCAGGGGCATCTGGGTTAGTTTCACAAACAAAAATCGCTTACAGTGATTTCTTGAAAAGACCCTAGAGTTACAGAGTTACTGATAACAAACAATTTTTTTGTTTGTTATTTGCTTTCAATAATTCTTCATTACAAAAAAAATTAATAGCATGAAATTAATTTTTATATGTCAAAATACATCAGTTAGACTGACTTGGTCTGAAATGACTGAAATTTTTATAGTTATTTTTTTTAAATTTTAGGATATTTTCAAGGAACTGTTTTTGTTGATTAAACTAACCAATAATCCTCGTATTGCACCATTAGAAAAAAAAAGAAAGAAAAAGAGGATCTTTTAAAAAGTGATAGCAATCACAGAGATATTCTTGGGTGATTTTACTAACAAAATTGTATCTCATTAAGAAATCATTGCAAGCAATTTTTTTAAAACTAACCCAGAATTCCTTTTTCAACACCAGGATGAAGTAAAGAAGAAATCAAGAGAAAAAGATCTCTTAGGAAGCACTAGTAACTACATGGAGATCCAGGCTAGTTTCATTAATAAAAATAGCTTATGGTGACTTCTTGAAGAGACCCAAAAATCACTCATGATTTACTTCTTAAAAAGACCCAGGTTTTGTTCCATTTTGGGCTTTATTCTAACTCATTTAGTTTATATTTGTTCTGCTTTAAGCAAACAGCCAGATATTGTATAACCTAATTGCTGTTACAAAATGTCATTATTATAAAAAAAAACCTTTACAAGTTACAAAATAGTCTGTTATCAACAAAATAGTGAGACATAACTACCTGTTTTGCTTCATGAAATTTTAAAAAAGCTTTTTGCAATGACATTGGTTTTGAAGGAAAGCAACTTTCTGAAATTATCAAAACCTTAATACAGTACATCAAAAATTTTATAACATGTGATAAAATCAAATTGCTTACCTTTTTAATTGTCACTAAACTTTCCATTCATATCTTTAAAGCTTTGCTTCTAATGTTTTGTTCTAAAGCTTTTGCTTCCAATGTGTAACTAAAATGTTTAATTAGCCTACTGGCATGTATAAACCTTTTTTTAATAAGATGTTTTTATCCATGACTTAATAATATTACGAGCTATATTAATAAAAATAAAAACTAAAGTATCAAACAGCCAACAATTTCATAAATTTTTTAGAGATTAAAAACAAAATTCCCAAACAGAAAATTATTAAATAACTAATAATTACGTTTTGGCGAAAATTGGTTAAGCATATGAAAGATTTTGAACAGGAATTGTCAAATAGTCAACAAGTACGAAACTTTTCGTCAATGGTACTCAGTCTTTTTGTAGAAGGCTGGGGTCAATTATTACTAAGAAACAGACTTGAGCAATAACAACAACACAGATTAATTTAAAACTCCTCTCGGACTAATCATAGGTGCTAACAACTTTACAATTAAGGCCGTAACTTGATTAGCAATTACACTTTACCACAATCTTAAGTGACATTACCTAGCCTTAATAATATTTTCCACATTCTCCTGTCACGTGTTGAATATTTTGAAATAATTTTATTACTTGGCGGTTTTTTTGTTGCTGTTACGTTGCCAAGTTATAGTGGTGAAGAACATACAGCTTTTTTAATTGTCGGGTAGAACTAGAAAAACGAGTCCCCACATTAAAAAAGTTGACCCCAAATAGTAATTCATGTAATTTAAAATTTGAACAGTAGCCTATCTTCTTGTTTTTACGTTTTCCGAAATATATTAAATTTTTAGTGTATCCTAAATATAAATCCTGATAAAAAGAAAATTTTTTTAATACAAAATTATAAAACTATAAATAAAAAAATTATAAAACTATTTTTTTACCAAAAAACAGTAAAGCCCAAACGCATTGGATTTACCAGATCTGTGTCTCACTGGCAAGCATTGCGCCAAAACGTTTAAACTACCGGTAATGTTTCGGTTCAGATTCAGGTTTGAATTTGGAAAATTTATTTTTAGTGGTTCAGTTCCGGTTCAGGTTCAGCAAATTTTATTTTTACGGGCTTCCTTCCGGCTCAGCTCCCGTTCGGGTTAAAAAAAAAACAATTAACGATTTTTCAATTCAAATCTGATTTAATCCCTAATTTTATAAAATATTTTTTCGGCTTATTTTTGCAAGCGTATAAATCACGGACATTGCTCGTAGATCTTGGCCATAGACATATCAAACCAAAGGATTTGAGAAAAGGGGGGAAACAATATTGCATAAATCCTGATTTTGCACGATTTTATTTCAAAGCCAAAACGTAACAAATATAACTGAGCAGAATGCATTAGCTTTATTTTGTACCCGAAATCTTTTTGGCACTCAAAAAATTAATTTAGAAGTGTTGTGTATTGAAATAATTAATTTTATTCCATAAAAAACAGTTTTACGATTGAATCTGTTATGCAGCACATTGAAATTTTTGAACATAAAATAAATTTCTTTCTTCCGAGAAACATTTTACAAGCGCATTTTATGCCCCAAAAAACATAATCAGTGCCCAAAAAATCAGATTGTTTTCTAATTTTTTTGGTTGTGAACAGGTTGAGATAGCGACGATGATCTTATTGCTTCCCAATTTGTAAAATTGTGTTATCCCTGGATTGTGTTTTTACCCAAATGATATCCTATTATCCTATGGGTGAAAACTGGCTTCGTATGTTGAAGGACCATGGTAAATATTTTAAAGTTGAATACAAAAAAAGTTCAAAGTGGAGGTAATTCTGGTAGATCTATACCGTACCTTTTAAAAAGTTAAACGCTAAATCTGTACACCCACAAGCTTATAAATGTGAATTGCTAAACCAACTTTATAAATTTCAACAAAGTTGAATGAGTGTGTAATAATGATATTGCAAGCTTCAAAAACAGGGCGTCAAACCGGGATCCGAATCGGATCCATAACCCGTATTAAGCGTTAGCCAATTATTTTTGAATCGGAATTGAACCCCAAACTATAAAATCTGCTAAACTGGACCAGATTTAATTGAACCGGAACTTTATTGTAAATGGTTCCGGTTCGACGCTCTAATTTTAATTTGGGTTTGTGTTTACAGTATGGGCCTAGATAATAATCTTCTTTTTGAAGTTGCCACAATTTACTTGGTCATTTACTTGTTAATTGTGTGGAAAAATAGAGACGTCATATACAACTTTCTAGGTCCAAAGCAAAAAATTGGTCATTTGAGCTAAATATAAAAAGCGCATTTTTAAATAGATAGTAGGCCTATGCTAAACCATTAAAAGAGAAAATTTATTGAAACGAAACGCACAAAAGATAACGAAAAAAACTCATAAATAAAAATCTGAGCTTTAAGACTATAATGATTCTTTTTAACTTTGTTAAATATTTACTAAAGTGTTGCACAACTTTTTGTTGTCACCGGTAATATTACAGAGTTAATTTTAACTAATGTTTGCTGTAGGGATCTTCTAACTCCGGGATTGCTAACTTCGATTTACATGTTTTCATAGAAGGGTCAACTAAATATTGCCTATTATATACAAGAAAGTGAGGGAGCGAGCATATCCACATGTAGATCTTAAAGATTCGAGTTCAAATTCCAGGTAGAACAATAGTAATAAAAGTCGCCAAAGACTTATTATAGCAGAAGATACCAGACTGTATATTCTTAGGATTTAGAAAACTTCTATGTTTTGGCTGTACATAAAAATAAGCACAAGTACAAGCACTGTAATGCCACCTAACAAAACATGAAATAAAATATTTTACATAAGCTAACTGAAGCAAATTTTTGCTAATTTTTTTCTGCTGCGGCTGTCAATTTTCTACGAGTCAGATTAAACACAAATACAATTTGCAAATAAAAAATTTTGACACAAAAATGAAAAAAAGGCAAAACAATCTTTAAAAATAACCGAATTCAATAAAATATCAATCAAAATCGACAAATAATTTAATAATTTCTGAATTAAAAAGAATTAGATTAAACTAACTGTTTGAAGAAAGTTTTTGCAGTTTTCGAGAATTTTTTTACGCTCTTCAAGTATTGTTTTTTTGCTATCATTGATGCGCTTAGTTAATTTTTGGCCAAGTAATTAAATGCTGATTCGATAATTGCTGTAAAATTTAGGTAGAACATTGTTGTTGTAGCAAGAAAGAGCAATTCTAAAATGGCAATGCTTTTTTTAGTGCAAAAATATAAGCTTCTCGCGCGTTTGATGAAGTCAAAAATCGGATTCTTGCATGGTCATATTCGGTTAATGCCGAGTAATACTGAACTGCAAGAGCAGTAACAGTATAACAAAACTCATGACGGCTTTGGTAAACCACCTCTATCAGCAATGTCAAACAAATAAGTGCACTCTTTTGGTAAAAATCATAAATTGGTGTTGGGTCGTGGCCTTTCACAAATAGTTCTTTGCAAAATGAACATTTACGACGTCGTGAAACACTTCTACCCACGTAGCCACTAACGAAAAAGTTAATGCTAACATCAATGCAAGACAGTTCATCTAGTGAAAGCTCAGAAAAAAACGTCATTAATCAGTTAAACTTTTTGAATTCAATTTCTTTGCTTGAAGAGGATTGCAGTTACAAAAGCCTTGCAAATTTAAGTAAACCTTAATTTTTGTATTTAGCTGTGGAATAAAAATGTGATTAAGTATTGCAACTTGTAAAAACAATCTAAGATTTCTATTCTAGAAAAGTTCACCGTTTGGGTACAATGTTGAATAACCTATAGAAAAGCAAATGTGATTTTTATTTAAAAACACAACTTTAACATTTTTAGATATAAACTTATTACATCTATCTTTAAAATAGTTTTTGAAGATATTTTGTTCAAGAAACTAAAAGAAATTTCATAATTTTAGTGATTACTTGCAAGACACTTAAACTTTAAAAAAATAATTTAAGATAAAACAATTTTCATCTTTAAAGCTATTTTCCATTTCCTGTTGTATTTGACCTGAACTGCCTGGCTTTCAGTTGTTTTTTTTTAGTGTTCTCAATTAGTGAAAGTTTACACAGTTAATTTAAAAGGAATAGCTGACAAAAGAAAATTACTTAATTTAAAGCTTTTAAAAAATACAACTTTAGGTACCTAAAAAATGCACTAAAATTTTGGTAGCTTTAGTTACTCTACTAAACAATGCACTAAAATTTTGGTAAAACCTGGTAAACTTTTTTCTAATTTCCGGTGCAAAGATGAGGTTATTTGTAGCAAGATTTTTAACAACAAAAGCTGTAATTAAAATTATTCAACGTAACTTTAATTATTATTGCATCTCAACTCAATTTTATTGACTAAAAAAATGTATTCAAATTACTTTTTGCATTTAGCTAATTGCAATTATAAAAAAGGTGTATAAATGATTTATACACACTTATTAAAAAAAACGTTTATTGACTGTCTGAACAAAGCTATCAGCCACAAAAAATATAACTTACAAGTATTTGTTACAGTTATTTATCACAAGCAAAAATAAAAAAAATTACTGGTACCATAGCACTTCATCTATTATAAATACTGGATCTAACGTATCTCAACAAACCGATAGAACATATCTTATTAAGAAAGACCTAATAATTTTTGTATCACTAAAACTTTAAAATTGAAACGTTTTAAAAAAAAGATCAAGAAAAGATCAAGATCAAGAAAAGGAAGAAGCAGCACAACGTCAGACGTTAAAACATGCATATGAAAAACAAAGTAAAAGTACAAGATAGTATAAAGCATGGCTGCAACACCTTAATCATATAAAGACATAAGTGAAAAAAGAAAAAAAAAAACAAAATAAATAAATAAATACGTAACAATAATATTATGAAACAAACTGAACAATTAAATAACCAGTGCATGACTAGGCTGCGTAATGGTGATGGGTGGCACAGCTAGCCAAGATGGGAATTTAGCTCAACTGAGCAAGGTGAGTAAAGAAAAACCACCCAAAAAAGAAACCTCACCAGGTCCGGAAACCTTTTCTAAATGCAACTGGTGACTATAATAGAATAGTAAATAATGCTGAAAGTATATACAAAAAAAATTACGGAATTATACAGCTAATAATAAACAAATATTAACGATAAAAGAGATAACATAACATAAAAAGAAAAAAAAACAAACTATTATGCTAGTCAAAGTTGATGGAAAAACATATATTAATAATATAACAATTATAAACAACAACAAAAAAAAAAAAAAAAAAAAAACATTTACAACAGAATTCATGCACTACAAAAAATATTAGATAAAATTTTTGCAGACCAGCATAATAGCAACATAAAAAAATTAAACAAAGTCCATAACATTTAGTAATTGTTTTGAAACTTATTTTACAATTCTAAAAATAAAAAATTAATTGCTAAAACGAACAGTATACCATTGCCAAAAAGAAATTTTAATGAAAGAGCGAAGATAAGGGTGAAAAAGAATTAATTTGTTTAGAGTTTGAAATTATGCAGACAATCAAAATATAAGAGTTTTTTTAAAGCTTTGTGTGCAGACTGGATATCTTGATCGATTAAGCTTTTCTTCCAGAGATTGAATTCAAAAAATTTTTACACCATTTCCTTCTTTCCAGAAACCTGTAATCAAAAATACATAGGGCAGTATCGCGTTTAGGAATCTAAACATTACAATTAAGTATTATTCCCATTACTTAAAAGATATTTATAAACCTCAAGAGTAAAAGATCGAACACTTTGTTTTTTATTTTTTAAGTCAAAGGGAATGCAATTCCAATAAGCGGGACCACGGTGTGAAATAGCTTGCTGACATACTGTGCTAAAACATTTCTTTGGAATAAAGAGAGACTTGTTTCTGGTATTGTATTTAGATTCGTTTTTAGTAAAAACATCTTTAAATGCAGATGGGTTTTTACCATTTTTTTGCTTAAACATAAACACAATTAGTTCTTTGGTCAAAAGTTGATCTATTGTTAACAATTTATTTTCTTTCATGACATCACAAACAGTTGAGCTACTGTTAAAACTAAAAAATAATTTAACATATTTATAGCACAATCCTTATAATCTTTTAACCAAAGTTTTATTGCCAAAACACCAATTTAAAATACAGTAAGAAAGCTGACTATTTATAAGAGAGTGATAAAGTAGAAGAAGAGATTTTTTATTTAACAGTGACTTTACTTTAATAACAGTTCCAAAAACACTACGTAGTTTAGATATTAGGTGGTTTATATGTCTTGACCATGATAAGTGCTCTTGTATATAAACACCAAGAAATTTAATACATTTAACTTGTTCAATTTCATTTTGTCGCAATGTGAGAGTTTGCTTTTTTGTTATTAATTTGGATTGAACAGTCTTAAATAAAATGTATTTAGTTTTAGAAACATTAACTGATAATCTATTTGAAATCAACCACTGGTCAACTAGTTGAAGTTCTTTATTACCAGCATCAAATAGCTCCTTGATGTCTTTATTTTGTAAAAAAATGCTTGTATCATCAGCAAACATCAAAGAATCACTATCATTCAGACAATTTTTGAAATCATTGACATATATCAAGAAGAGAAGTGGTCCTAGATTAGAGCCCTGAGGTACACCACTTGTAACTTCAAGAGTAGTTGTAGAAAGAATTCCTGTATATTTTACTTGTTGTGTACGTCCTGTTAAGTAACTAGTGAACCACTTTAATGTATTGCCTCTAATCCCATAATGATTAAGTTTGGAAAGTAATATTGTATGATCAATTGTATCAAATGCTTTAGATAAATCCAAAAAAATTCCTAGGGTTGCCTTTTTACAGGCAAATGACTGAGATATTTTTTCCACTAAAATTGAAATTGCATATGTAGTAGAATGATTTTTTCTAAAACCAAATTGATAGTTGTAAAAAAAATTTTGCTTTTCTAAAAATGAGTACAATCTATTATACATAACTTTTTCAAGTAATTTCGAAATATTTGATAATAAACTAACTGGTCGATAATTATTAATATTGTTGGAATCACCTTTTTTGAACACCGGACACACAGTTGCAAGTTTAAAGCAATCTATGAATTCACCTTTACTCATAGAAAGATTGAAGACATGGCTAAGTGCTAGAAGTATATTATGAGGAGAGGATTTAAGAACTTTGGTTGGAATATGATCTGGCCCAGCACTTAATTTGTTTTTTGAATTTTAGTTTCTTTACGCGATATGGACTATTTTACTTAAAAAACATTCGTCGTCGTCGTCGTCGTCGTCGTTTGAAGGGGATCCACTCCAGGCCAGATACAAACAGGACTGGGGCCGAGGGTTTATCCTTTTACTACCCCAGACTGCTGCACTGCCTGGATCAGATGCTGGCAGTGATGTTATTAAGCCAGCATTGAGTTTCGTCGTCCAAAACCGTCAGAACTCGTGCTCCATGTGGTGCCCGATGTATAGGGCACGCTGTTAGTACATGGTCTGCGGTTTGCTCTGAGGCGCCACACTCGCAATTCGGTGAAAGAGCGAGACCCCATTTGTGCATGGACGAATGGAATCGCCCAACACCAGTCCGCAGGCGGTTGAGCTTAACCCAAGCTGCTCGGGGTAAGCCCATCCCAACAGGCCTGACACTGGTCCCGGGCACAAAAGCACGGAGCCTGGAAGCATTTTCACAGTACTCCGCGTTCCATTTGTGATTTGTCCATTCAGAGGCGCGGATGCCAAGTCTGGCAAGATTGTCCAAGAGATTCCGCGCACCTGGCACAAACGGGCGTCTGGATCTTAGTCTCACTTGGCCAGTATCTGAGGACCCACTTAAAAGAACATGCAAGATATGATCGGGGTCCAGAGATCCACGGTAAGCCAAGGAGAGTGTCGCTCCCAGTCGGCGAAGCTCAGCTGGCTGGATGCCTGAGAGTACAGGTAGGTGGTTCGTTGGAGTGGGACGCAGGCATCCAGTAACTATGCGCAAGGCGTCATTCAAGACACTGTCAATGAGGCGAGTGTGAGCACTGCGACACCAGACTGGCGCACAGTACTCAGCTGTTGAGTAGACTAGAGACAAGGTGGCTATGCGTAGTATTTTAGCACCAGCACCCCATCCCGAGCCCACGAGTCGCCTCAGCAGTGTGACGCGCGAGGATAATTTTTTGCACAATGCCACTAAATGGTGACGAAACGTGAGCGATCTGTCCAGTTTTACCCCAAGGTATGTAGGGGTTGGACAGAACGGTAAAAGTCTACTATTGTTGTAGACCTTTAGCTCACGTTTGGCCTCTCGGTTATTTAAGTGAAAGGCTGGCGTCACCGTCTTAGTGTGACTGAGCTTCAACCTCCAAGTCTGGAGATACGCTGACAGTGTGGACATGTCTTGGCTTAATGTCCCCTCCAAGTCCTTCCAGTTTCCAGAAGAGTGCAACAATGCTAAATCATCAGCATAAGCAAACTTTCTGGAAATCATGGAAGGAAGATCGTACGTATAGATGTTAAATAGGAGGGGAGCCAAGACCGATCCCTGAGGAACGCCGTTTTTAAGACGGCGTAGCCTGCTTTGCTTGCTGTCACCGGTGGTAAGAGTGAAACTTCGATTTCGGACAAGCTCCATGATCATTTTGACCATGTGCTTATCCGGAAGTAGTCTCAGCAGCTTGCAGGTAAGGCCACGGTGCCAGACAGTGTCATAAGCAGCTGTCAGATCGATAAATACGGCACTGGCCTTCTTTTTGGCCTCAAAAGAATCCTCGATGTTCTGTTTTAGCAGAACAACTTGATCTACGGTTGACTTCCCGCGTCGGAACCCAGCCTGCTCTTTAGGGAGCAGCGGATCGATTAATGGTTCAACGCGGGCGTAGATAAGCCTCTCGAGGATCTTGTAGAGGACACAGAGCAGAGATATCGGTTGATAACTCATTGGATCCCCCACGGGCTTTCCTGGTTTTGGGATCGCGACCACAAGCGCTCTTCTCCAGATCTTGGGAATTTTGAGTCGGCGCAAACAGGAAGAAATGAAGTCACGTAACCAGGACTTCAAAGCAGCTCCGGCATGGAGTATAAGCTCGGGGCAAATGGAATCAGGGCCCGGAGCTTTACCTGGTTTTAAATGTTGAAGGGCAGCAGCAAATTCTCTCTGTGAAAAATTGTCAGAGATATTTACTGCGTCTGGTGTTGTGGCCCTCCAAAGGTCAGACACTTCTTGAAAGACAAGTCGAGATGACTTGCGATCAACAGCCTCGTATTTCCCATTTCTAACCAGCTGAGATGCAATAGCATCGGCTGAAACGGGACAGTGACGAGGATAGTGTCGTGACCTACCAGTAAGGTTGTTCAAAATACTCCACGCTTTTCGACTAGAGTGTGAGAAGTCAATGCTCCGAACTGCCTCGGACCATCGATCCCTCCGCTTTCTGTCAAGCTTGGCAAGCAGAGCTGTAGCAGCCAAACCTGAGTCGTCTCCCTGAGGAGACTGCAAAAAGGTTTTATAGAGGGATTCACACTCTGCATCCCAACACGGAATATAGTTATTTCGATACCCGCGTGGGATAGTCTTTTTGGCTGCTTTCTTAACACTTTGACTGCCATGTCAGTCATATATGGGTGACACGTAATGTTTCATTACGATCACCGTCAGTCATATGTGGGTGACACTCGAATTTTCCGTCTAGGCCACGTCTCTCACTTATGGGTGACAGTACGTGCAAATCGAATGGAGGTTTGATAGCGTGGCCTCTGAGGAATATTTTGGTAGCTTTGGTTTTAGCAAAGTGCAAAAAATAAAAAAGTTATAAACCGACACACAAATTTTAGCAAATTTTGTTTATTTGAAAGAAATACAACGAAAAGCGACAACAACGTAAATGTGAATATCACGTCTGTTCATTTGTGAAGTTCATTGAAGCATTTTCGGCACATCTGTGGTTGTCCAGGGCACAAATCACAATATGTGTATGATTTTGAAGAGTTCTTTCTTGCCCCATCACGGCCACCTTCTTGCTTCGCCTTTGCGTAACAGGAGGCACATGCTCGTCTAATTTTTTTTCCAAGGGCTCCTGTACGCTCAACCAGATGGTGATGTGGCGCAGAAGAACCTGAAATTGAAGGTGTGACAACACCGGCATCTGATAACAGTTGCTCCACGAGCAGTTCCTTGAACTTAGAAATTTTTATTTTTGTTTTGGTCACTTCTTTATAGACCACCCAAGCATTTACAACCGACATCCCCAGCAATAGTTCGGTTGCTAGCTTTCGGTACCATTTGACCCCCTTCCTAAGGGTAGTAGCGTATGACGCCATTTGGTCCGAAAGATCGATTCCACCTTTGCCTTTGTTGTATTCCAAGATAGCAAGTGGTTTTTCGGTAGCTCTTTGGCGTCGTCTTCTTTGTCCAACTGCGTCTGATGAAGCAGCACGTGGAGCGCGTTGTGTGATTGGCTTCATAACCGGTGAATGCTTCGTTGACAAAACACGGACGTCACGAGTGTCTCTCCACTTCAAAATAACCACTCCTTGTTGGTCTTCTTTAGCAACCATTTCACCTCGTTTTAGCTTTGCTTGCAGAACTTCTTTCGGAATGTGTTTCTTGTTTGCACGAAGGGTTCCAACAAGATGGGTCTGTTTTTGCAGGCAGTAGTTTGCTAGCTCATAGCTAGTATAAAAATTGTCTACATATAATGTACGACCTTGACCTATCAGGTCTTTCATCAGCTCGATGCAAACATTTTTAACCAGCCCAATTTCACGCTCTCCAGTTTGGGATTTGCCAGAATAGACCTTCAGAGCCCATGTATACCCAACCATTGAGCAAAGTTTGAAAAGTTTGACTCCATAGCGATGCGTTTTGTTTGGGATGTATTGCCTGAAGGTCAAGCGTCCTCGCCATGGCACTAAAGTCTCATCTATAACAACATCTTCTTCTGGACGAAACAAACTTTGAAAGTTTTTTTGCAGCATATCTATCAATGGTTGTATTTTGGCTAAACGATCACCACTTTACGAAGTTTCATTGTCGCTGAAATGTAGCATACTCAAAAGTAACTGGAAGCGATTGCGAGACATGGTTGCGCGAGGAACAGTTTGCTGAAAGAGAGGATTCGTTAACCAGTATTTTTCAAGAGAGTTTAGTCTAACAAGCCCCATACAAAAAATTAAGCCGAGAAACTTTTTTATTTCGACTTCATCTGTATCTACCCACTTATTCAACCGGGCAAATTTGGTGAGAGACCTATTGCTATTGTTTGTGCGGCGTTCCGGTTTGTTTCTGCAACAATACGATGAATGACATTTTCATCCACTAGAAGTGAAAACACATCCAGTGGGGAGCAATTAGGCGCAAGGGTTTTCAACAAACCAGATTGGTCACTGAAAGTAAAGGGCTGCTGCCTTCCAACAAAATCGGTCCAGTTGCCACTGATCAATATTGTGCTGTCGTTACTGTCATCATCATCTTCGGATGCTGATTGATCTAGGCTACTGCCATTAGTGTCAAATGCTGCAGTGACGCTGTCATCCATGTTCATGGCAGCGGCTTCAGTTTCTGATTCATCAGAGTCAAAATCACTGCCATCACTAGAAAGAGGGTCCGGATCCCAATTCGCATCATCACAAGAATCATCATGGTCTGATTCACTAGAGTCAAAATCCGATTCTTGCATAAGCATATCTATATCATCAGCAGTTAACTTTCGTTTAGTCATATTTGAAAATTTCTATATTTAGCCTATCTGAAATACAGTAAAAGAGCAACAATCACCGCAATCCTTTACGTTTTCGGTAAATTGATAGTTGGGGGTTTCAAGAACAGCAAAATGTGTAGCAATTACTGTCTACCAAAAATGACTAACGTGGCCTGGCGCAAAAACGTTTCAATCTGGGGCCGCGTCAGACATTAGTGACTGACACGGAAAAAGTTAAATTTCATACCTAAAATGCACTAACATAGGAAATTTCGATATATATAAGTAATTTTTAGTTAAAATACATCAGAAAAAAAAATTTTTGCACCATGGCCTCTGGGAACCATTTTCTGAAAATGGGCTTGGCAGTCAATGTGTTAATGGTGCTACAGAAGTCCTGGTAAGCCGCATCCACATCAAGTGAATCAGGTGGCAACAAAGTCTTTGCGAATTTATTCGTCAAAGCAATGTAGTGACTCCATTCGGCCTTGCGGAAGTTCCATCGCTTAAAAGGCATGCTTGGCACTGCCATAGCAAACCTTCGTGGTGTAATAAGCAAGGGTCGATGTTGTGACCTGGGAAACTTCTCAAGGACACGTCTATCCGGTAAGCGACTGTTTGGAACTTACAGTAGCGAAACCTAGATCCGGATTGGTGCCAGTGTTCCAGCGGCCGGAATAAAAACTGGCAGCGTCCTTGGCATTATATAGGAGGGCAAGACAATTAATACTTGCCCAGCCAGCCAAGCACTCACCGTCCGGACTGTTGTCGTCGTAACCCCAGTCAGCATGACGACAGTTAAAATCGCCAGCGTACAGACAGGGGTGAGGAAACACTGGAAGATCCAGGGTTCGCAATCGCGTTGGCGGTGGTTTGTAGACGTTGACTATTTTATAGCCATCAACGTCCACACACAGCCACTCGATCTCCGATGTCGGTGGAGATTGGTCCAAAAGCGTGTATCTCAGTCGCTCGTGGACAAACGTGGCAAGGCCATGCTTCCTGCTTAAAGAAGACCCAGCTAGTTGGTAGTTTGGTAGCACCAATTTCTCTGCATCAGTGCAGTGGGTCTCCTGCAGTAGGATGACGAGTGCCTCAGACTGCATAGCGAGGTGATGAAGAACATTCATCTTGCTTGCAGTGAGGCCTTCGACGTTCAGCTGAAGAATAGTGGGTCTTCGGAACTTGTTGGCAATGTGCCCTGAAAAGGGCAGTTTTATCCTGGCATTGCCCCGTCCTGAAAAGGACGTTTGCCGATTAGCAGACCCACACTGAACATCGGAATGGGTGTATACCCTTCCGTTTTGGTAGGTTCGGTTTCGGTCTGTCATTTTAGAATCAATGAACAGACTTACTCGCGGCTTAGGCTGCGTGAAAGCACCTACCATCTGGGCCATTTAAAAGCTCTATAGATTAATCACTCATAAAAACATTTAAAAGCTCTATAGCTTAGTTGAAACTAAAGACTAAAAACGACCCCTTTCCGTGCATAGGATAAACTGTTCTAAATCGGAGTTAGCAATCCCGGAGTTCGAAGATCCCTAGGTCGCTGGTGGGTTATGGTAAGTAGATGAAATTATGTACTAGGTGCATTGGGCGTATGAGATAATAAGTTTCATGGATAATATGTTTTTACTCCTACAGCTTGAAATGGAACAAACTGTCAACATTTTTTATTACTCGAATTTATTTAAACAAATTTGTAAAACATTATTTAATGATTTCTTTAATATACTGGCAAATAAACTTGCAAAATCAATCGACCAAAACTGTTATTGTCTCACTAAAGCTGGTAACAAAACTGTAGGTTATAGTCATACTAAAGGTAAACCGAAGCAGCATTTTATATTTACTTATAAAAAAGAAGAAATTACATGTTCGCCATCAATATGAAGTTCTTTACCTCTTTGGCCAAGGTGCCGACTTTTTATCACAAATATTCATTTCTTCTTCTTCTCCTTTTTTTCTTTTTATTTATTTTTATTTTTTATTTTTTCTTTCATTTCATTTCTTTTTTCTTTATTTTTTGGTTTCTCTTAAAAGGTGCTGCAACCATGCACACTTTTTCTTAAAAATCTATTCTTATCTTGATTGCATGCCACAACGTTCATCGTTTTGTTGCCTCTTCCTTTTTCTGTTCTGCTTTCTACTACTTATAAATTTCCTATTTCACTATGCTTTTTATGGCGGAACTGAAATAAAAGATACTGATGCTGATATTGATACCCTTCGGTCTTTCCTTTCAGTCAGGGGTGGCCATGGGGGACCCAATGAGTTATCGACCGATATCTCTGCTCTGTGTCCTCTACAAGATCCTCGAGAGGCTTATCTACGCCCGCGTTGAACCATTAATCGATCCACTGCTCCCTAAAGAGCAGGCTGGGTTCCGACGCGGGAAGTCAACCGTAGATCAAGTTGTTCTACTAACCCAGAACATCGAGGATTCTTTTGAGGCCAAAAAGAAGGCCAGTGCCGTATTTATCGATCTGACAGCTGCTTATGACACTGTCTGGCACCGTGGCCTTACCTGCAAGCTGCTGAGACTACTTCCGGATAAGCACATGGTCAAAATGATCATGGAGCTTGTCCGAAATCGAAGTTTCACTCTTACCACCGGTGACAGCAAGCAAAGCAGGCTACGCCGTCTTAAAAACGGCGTTCCTCAGGGATCGGTCTTGGCTCCCCTCCTATTTAACATCTATACGTACGATCTTCCTTCCATGATTTCCAGAAAGTTTGCTTATGCTGATGATTTAGCATTGTTGCACTCTTCTGGAAACTGGAAGGACTTGGAGGGGACATTAAGCCAAGACATGTCCACACTGTCAGCGTATCTCCAGACTTGGAGGTTGAAGCTCAGTCACACTAAGACGGTGACGCCAGCCTTTCACTTAAATAACCGAGAGGCCAAACGTGAGCTAAAGGTCTACAACAATAGTAGACTTTTACCGTTCTGTCCAACCCCTACATACCTTGGGGTAAAACTGGACAGATCGCTCACGTTTCGTCACCATTTAGTGGCATTGTGCAAAAAATTATCCTCGCGCGTCACACTGCTGAGGCGACTCGTGGGCTCGGGATGGGGTGCTGGTGCTAAAATACTACGCATAGCCACCTTGTCTCTAGTCTACTCAACAGCTGAGTACTGTGCGCCAGTCTGGTGTCGCAGTGCTCACACTCGCCTCATTGACAGTGTCTTGAATGACGCCTTGCGCATAGTTACTGGATGCCTGCGTCCCACTCCAACGAACCACCTACCTGTACTCTCAGGCATCCAGCCAGCTGAGCTTCGCCGACTGGGAGCGACACTCTCCTTGGCTTACCGCGGATCTCTGGACCCCGATCATATCTTGCATGTTCTTTTAAGTGGGTCCTCAGATACTCGCCAAGTGAGACTAAGATCCAGACGCCCGTTTGTGCCAGGTGCGCGGAATCTCTTGGACAATCTTGCCAGACTTGGCATCCGCGCCTCTGAATGGACAAATCACAAATGGAACGCGGAGTACTGTGAAAATGCTTCCAGGCTCCGTGCTTTTGTGCCCGGGACCAGTGTCAGGCCTGTTGGGATGGGCTTACCCCGAGCAGCTTGGGTTAAGCTCAACCGCCTGCGGACTGGTGTTGGGCGATTCCATTCGTCCATGCACAAATGGGGTCTCGCTCTTTCACCGAATTGCGAGTGTGGCGCCTCAGAGCAAACCGCAGACCATGTACTAACAGCGTGCCCTATACATCGGGCACCACATGGAGCACGAGTTCTGACGGTTTTGGACGACGAAACTCGATGCTGGCTTAATAACATCACTGCCAGCATCTGATCCAGGCAGTGCAGCAGTCTGGGGTAGTAAAAGGATAAACCCTCGGCCCCAGTCCTGTTTGTATCTGGCCTGGAGTGGATGCCCTTCAAACGACGACGAGGGGTGGCTATAGCGTATCATCATTCTCCAAACCTTTCTGTCTTCAACATCCGTCTCCTTTGCAGCAACTTCCTCCATATCTTCTTTTACTACATCTAAAAATCTTCTCTTTGGTCTCCCTCTTCTCCTCTTTTCTGGTAACTCCATTTCCATCATTTTTCTTCCTACATACTCTTGGTCTCTCCTCATGACATGTCCATACCACCTCAGCTTGCCCTCCCTCATCTTTATTCCTCACCGTTCTACCTTAACGGTACTCCTAATGTGCTAGTTTCTAATCTTGTATTTTCTCGTCACTCCCATAAGCAAACCTCAACATTTTTATCTCTGCGACTTCCATCTCTTCTACTTGTTTCTTTGTGACTGCCACCGTCTCAAGTCCATACACCATTGCTGGTCTTACCACTGAACTGTACACTTTTCCTTTTACTCTAGCTGGTAACCTCTTGTCGCAGATTACTCCTAAAACTTTTCTCCAACTGTTCCATCCTGCCTGTACTCTCTTCTTTACCTTCCTCTCACAACTATCACTTTCTTGCACCATTGATCCCAAATACTTAAATTCCTTTACTCTTGGCACTTTTGTATCCTCCATCTTTACTGTTTCGTCGTCATTTCCTCCATTTATGCAAAGATATTCGGTCTTTGACCTACTTACTTTCATCCCTCTTCTTTCCAATGCATACTTCCAGGATTCTAATCTCCGCTCCACTTCTTTCCTGGTCTCTTCGCAAATCACAATATCATCAGCAAACAGTATCGTCCATGGCGGTTCTCTCCTTACTTCATTCGTTAGCCTGTCCATTATCACTGCAAAAAGGAATGGACTTAACGCTGATCCCTGGTGCAGTTCAACCTTAACCTTGAAACTTTTTGTAGTTCCTAGTGCACACCTCACCACTGTTTCGCTTTCCTCATACATATCCTTTACTAGTTGCACATACTTTTCCACTATTCCGGATTTTCTCAAACAGTACCACAGCTCTTCCCGTGGAACCCTGTCGTAAGCTTTCTCTAGGTCCACGAATACACAATGTAGCTCTCTTTGACCTTCCCTGTACTTTTCCATCAACATTCTTAGAGCAAAAATGGCATAACAAATATTCATTTAAATACACATATTTATTTTATTTTATCTCTATATTTATCCTCCTGACTCGCAAGATAGCGACGGGGGCGCTATACATAGGGTAAGCAAATACCCCGACCTGTTTCCGGAGATGCTCTCAACGCTACGTCACAATTGAGTCTGTCAAAAATGCGCGGGAAAAATATGTAGCTCTAAACGCCACGTCACAATTAAGTCTTTGTTTAAAATGCGCGGGAAAACTAAGCAGCTCTCAATGGTTACGTCATAATCCAGCCTTTGTCTAGAATGCATGTGATAGCATCATGTGATAGCATACTCTCAATGCTTTGTCTAAAATGCATGTGATAAATAAGAAGTGTTCTCTTTTTGGCAGTATCGTTTTGACTGGCGTCGAGGGAAGTCACAAAATTATGAAAGCAAATTGTTATTTCCGATTCTGGTTGCTTTTGGCTTTTTGGGTTTC
This sequence comes from Diplosoma virens, assembly GCA_963680785.1. Taxonomy (NCBI): domain Eukaryota; kingdom Metazoa; phylum Chordata; class Ascidiacea; order Aplousobranchia; family Didemnidae; genus Diplosoma; species Diplosoma virens. The sequence continues at coordinate 5,060,984 of OY796890.1, read as the reverse complement.
GAATTTGCTGATTTTGAAAGATTCTACTGGTATAAGGTTTTGTTTGAATAAGATTCTGTATAAATAAGAATAAGTTGCTAAATGATTTGTATTGTGATAATTAAATAAAAGTAAACTGCATGAATTCTCGAAGAGACGGAAAAGAATCAATTCCTGGACTCTTGATCAACTATATATGTAAGTGGTGGTAGAAGTATAAGCATTTACTAACTATATATACATACAGTGGCGGCTCGGGCTTTCATTAATGGTGGGGCCAGCAAAACAATTTAAACCCGCCAAAATATGTGGGCCCCTCTGCATCGTTTTGAAGAGACTTCAGGGAATATTTGAAAATATTCCTCGTTGTTTTTCGGTTAACTGTTATCTTGGCATGCATGTAAATATTTTGATATTTAATATAGGGTTTCTCTTAGAAATCCACATATTATTTGTCAAATTTTTAGTGGGGCCAGCCCCTGTGGCTCCTATGTACGAGCCGCCACTGTATACATACCTACCTATATGACCGCTACACCAAGGTATTGCTGTCCGCTTGTAATTTAATAGAGATATAACTGACTGACTTAGACCAACCAAGCAGGGGAAAATACCGCATAGTGTTATTCCGACAGAATGGCGCGAGTGGGCTTTGAAGTGAGACCATGTTGATTATAAGTACGGCGCTCTTAACCAGTGGTGGATATTCCAATTTAGGGGCCCGAGGCAAGAATTTTCAAAAATTCATGTTGTCTGAGAAAAAAAAGAGGTCTGATCTGGGCTTGGATATTTTTCTCCCAAAATCAAGGTGTTCTCTAAAAAAAAAAAAAAAAAGGTCTTCACTCCAAATCGTCCACTGAGCGAATTCAAAACTGTATATGCTGTTTTCGAGGGGGGGCCCTTAAAATCGAGGGGGGGCCCCCAAAAAAAGGGGGGCCTGAGGCGACTGCCTCATTCGCCTCACCCAATATCCACCACTGCTCTTAACCACTCAACCACGCTGCCGACATGTTCTTTTCACTTATATGGAAATCATATTGTTATCGAATTCTAAATTGGAAAAAATTTTGGGTCTCGTTTACTATATGCCGTGGTGACATTTTACACGGTAAAATCCCCGAACTGTTTTCTCTCGTGACTGCTCTTTATCCTTTGTTTCTTTTTTTCTTTAAAAAGTTTTGCTCCCACCACGGTCTCACCACTCCCGATCTGTTTCTTGTTTAACGTTTTACCCCATTCATACAAAGCTTGATTTAATCACTTTATTTCGCCACGGTTTACAGTGAACGAGATTCTCGAAAGAAAGTTCAGATTATAACTTTTAAGTGTCCTTATACACTTTAAACATAATAAAATTGTTTATTATAACTATCCTGCATACAAGCATGATTTTTTAAGCTTCGTTTATCATTTTATTTGTCTTGGTGAATAGTAAACGAGATGGTAAAATGGAGGTTCGCGTTAAAACTTTTAAATTTTATCATACACTGATTCTCAAAAGATAGTTTGGATTATAACTTTTAAATGTCCTAATAGATTTTAAACATAATAAAATTGTTTATTATAACAATTCTGCATAAAAGCTTGATTGTTTAAGCTTGGTTTAATCATTTTATTTTGCCACGGTGCACAGTAAACGAGATGGTGAAATGGAAGTTCACGTTATAACTTTTAAATCTTACTATACACTGATTCTCAAAAGATAGTTTAGATTATAACTTTTAAGTGTCCTAATAGATTTTAAACATAATAAAACTGCTTATTATAACAATTCTGCATAAAAGCTTGACTTTTTAAGCTTGGTTTAATCATTATATTTTGTCACAGTGAATATTAAACGAAATGGTGAAATGGAAGTTCGCATTATAACTATAGTGCGTATAGTATAGGAGACCCAAAAAGAAGACACTGAAGGAATTTACATAATACATACAAGTTTTAGATATAGCTCCAGGATAGAGTAAAAACTAAGTATTGTTTGATGAATAATTTAATGCAGGACTTTTCAAGCTTTTTGTTTTGCAACCCCAAAAGTAAAATAAACAACTTTGGCGACAGTTGACTATTAGTCATATCAGAGAGCTGAAACAAATTATTAATTAGGTCAAATAAGTTCATTTCGCTATAGCTAATGGCTTGCTAAGTCTTCAATCTTGTTCTACATTTAAAATAACAACAAAGGTTTTTATTATAACAATCCTGCTTACAAACTTCAGCTTATCATTGATACAAGCTTGAATTTTTAAGCTGGATTTGATCACTTTATTTTGCCACGATGAATAATGATCAAACCAAGCTTTTATGCAGAATTGTTAAAATAAACAGTTTTATTATGTTTAAAATGTATAAGATTTAAAAGTTATAACGCGAACTTCCATTTCACCATCTCGTTTACTATTCATCGTGGCGAAATAAAATGATTAAACCAAGCTTAAAAAATCAAGCTTGTATGCACAATTGTTATAATAAACAGTTTTATTATGTTTAAAATGTATAAAGACATTTAAAAGTTATAATCCGAACTTTCTTTTGAGAATTAGAGTATAATAAAATTTAAAAGTTATAACGCGAACTTCCATTTCACTATCGTTTACTATTTACCGTGGCAAAATAAAATGGTTAAACCAAGCTTAAAAAATCAAGCTTGCATGCAAAATTGTTACAATAAACAGTTTTATTATGTTTAAAATGTATAATAAGATTTAAAAGTTATAACACGAACTTCCATTTCACCATCTCGTTTACTATTCACCGTGGCGAAATAAAATGATTAAACCAAGCTTAAAAATTCAAGCTTGTATGCAGGATAGTTACAATAAAACAGTTTTATTATGTTTAAAGTATATAAGGACACTTAAAAGTTATAATCTGAACTTTCTTTTGAGAATCTCGTTCACTGTAAACCGTGGCGAAATAAAATGATTAAATCAAGCTTAGTATAAATGGGGTAAAACGTTAAAACAAGAAACAGATCGGGAGTGGTGAGACCGTGGTGGGAGCCAAAATTTTTAAAGAAAAAAAGAAACAAAGGATAAAGAGCAGTCGCGAGAGAAAACAGGGAACCATGTAAAATGTCACCACGGTGTATAGTAAACGAGACCCAAAATAAAATTTTTACCACATAGGTCAAATAAAGATTATCGGAAAGCCAAAGATAGTGTCCCAGTGGGCATGTATACATGGGGCCCATGTAGGTTTTTTAGTGGGCTGTGAGTTGTATATGGGAAAATATGTGTGAAAACAAGTGGGGCCCAACTGCAGATAAATCAAAATGATTTTAAGAGTTATTTTTATAAGTTTTTGTTTGTAAAAAGTTGCAAAAACTTCGCTTTGGTAATTTTTAAAAGTTTTTAACTTAGATAAAACTTTATTAAAAAAACGATTTACTAGTTAGCCCACAATATTCACAGTGTCTGCCCAGTTTTGTTTGAAGTGGTTTAAAAATAAGGTCTTAAAGTGCATAAAATTAAAATTGAAGTAATTGTTGAGCTTCAAATAGATTATAAAAAGGGAAGAAAAAATTTATTAAAGCCGAACTATAATGCCCCAAAATACAGGAGCTTGAGTATGTTTTTTGGAGCATAAAATGCACCTGTAAAAATGTTTCTTGGAAGAAAGGAAGTTATTTTGTTTCCAAATAATTTATTTTAATGTATAAATAGCTGATTTAATCATAAGATGTTTTCGAAGGACAAAATTGTATATATTGTTTATTTCAAAGCATAACACTAATTGATTTTTTCGGTGCCAAAAGGATTTCAGGTTCATAAAAAAGCTATTCTACTTAGTTATATTCATTTAGCTTACGTTTGGGCTTTGTAAAAAATTGTGTAAAACCATGATTTGGAAAAAAATGTTTTGTCCCCTTTTCCAAATCCTTTAGCTTGGTATGTCTATGACTATGATCCAACATGAACCACTTTCTTAGATTATACGCTTACAAAATTGAACAAATAATGATTTTGTACCCGAACCGGAGCTGAACCTTTAACCCCTTCATACCTGAATTTTTATTAGACTGTATAAAATAGTAAATTTATTCTTTAAAGGATGTGTTGCCAAAATGTCGTTGCACAAAACAAATTTGTCGGGGTGCATCTGTAAATTAGTATAGGGGCTTTAAATATTTGGGACTATTTAGTCCCAATGCGTTCAAAGCGTACTTTTTTTCAAAATATCAGCTTTAATTTTTCTTGTCATATTCAATGAATTTGAGTAACTTTAAGGAATCTGGAGTTTTAGAAAAATAGATATATTTATTACATCATGAAAACTTTCTGTTTTTTTTTTAACGTTTGAATTTAAGCAATGATTATTCAAGGAGCATTTAAGTCTATTGAAAATTTTCTGCCGTAGTGGTTATCTAGTTATCTTTGTAATTTTTTCAGCAGCTTTGAACAGTTGTATATTTTGTTTCTGCACTTTATTTATTTTAATTTATTGTCGGTATCATGCTAATTTAATACAAGCGAAAATGCATTTAAACATGGAAAAATAAACTGAAAAAAAGGCTGCGAAGGAAGCACCACATAGAGGGTCTTTAGTCTGCAGTCCTTGAAGTTGTAAACTAATTGTGATGCAATTTTTAATTCGCATTTAAACCGCGACGCTCATTTACAGAAAAAATTCGTCACTAAAAAGTTGTGTTTTCTAAAAAAAACTTTTTATTTTGAATCATTCTCGAATTTCATGATGTTCGTACCAAAAAAGAAGTGTTCTCTAGAAAAAAATTTTTTTTTCAGTTTGAATCAATGACCGATTTCTTAATTTTTCTCCCCAAAAAAAAGTATTCTCTAAAAAAAGATCTTTTGTTTAAATCAGTCTCGGATTTCACGATCTTTGTCCCTAAAAGGAAGTGCTCTGCAAAAAAAAAAGGTCTTTGAATCTGTCTCGGATTTCATGATTTTCGTCTCTAAAAACTATATGGTGATCTCTAAAAAAACCGAAAAAGGAGATCTGCACTTGGAACCTGTCTTGAATTTCTGGCGGGATTTTTACCGAAATGGGGGGGACAAAGCCCTAAAAACCGGGATGTATGGTTAGCCTACTTAAAACCCTATTAAAACTTTTTCACCCCTTAAAAAATCTTAAAGTTTATCTATAAAGTTTTTTCCGAAAAACATGCTGATTTCTAAAAAAAAGTCTTCATTTTAAATCTGATTCTGATTTCCCGCTTTTTATTTCAAAAACATAATAATTTCTGAAGAAAATTTTACCCCCAAGTTAAGTCAAATTTACTTCCAAGAGATAAATTTATCTCCGATTGAGAACCCCTAATCTATTTGGTAAAAATATTTATCAATTTAAAATTTGGTAAAAATGAAGTATCATTCTTATGTAAATAAAAAGACTATATGTCTTTAAATGCATGTATGTTATAAAATGTCGGCACTGTGGTAGAGTAGTTAAAGAGTGCCATATTGTGAGAGAATGGGATCAACATAATTACGGTTTCAAATTTACTCGCGTCATTCCGTTATAAAATTAACTTAACAGCCAGGGCGTCAACGGTTGAGGTCCAGGTTCTGCAAATTTTATTTTTAAGATTTAATTTCGGTTCAAATTCAGTAAATTTCATTTTTTCAAATTCAGTTCCGGTTCAGGTTTGGCAAAAATCAATTTCAAAGGTTAGTAGTATACAATGGGTCATTTGCCGTCAATTGCGCCGGAGCTGCGTCGGAGCTGCGTCGGATCTGACGGGGTATCCTAACCCTAGCTCTAACCCTAACCCTAACTCCCACGAGTTCGATTCCCAGGCAGAGCGACGAAGTCGTGTGGAAACCTAACTTATGTCGAGCAACGAAGTTGCGAGTATGGTTCCCAGGTAGAGTGACGAAGTCGCTATGAAACCTAACTTATGCTGCGCAACGAAGTTGCGAGTATGGTTCCCAGGCAGAGCGTCAAAGACCTTATTCTAAACTTTCAGCTGTCTTTCTATTGCAAGAACATGTCAATACTCTTTCCGCTGTCCTTCTATTGCAAGAACACGTCAAAGACGTTATTCTAAACTTTTAGCTGTCTTTCTATTGCAAGAACACGTCAATATTCTTTCAGCTGTCCGTAACGAGGTTGAGCAGCTGTCCTTCTATTGTAAAAACATGTCAGCAATCTTTCAGTTGTTCGTAACGAGGTTGGAGCAACTATCCTTCTATTGCAAGAACACGTCAGCAATCTTTCAGTTGTTCGTAACGAGTTTGGAGCATCTGTCCTTCTATTGTAAGAACATGTCAGCAATCTTTCAGTTGTTCGTAACGAGGTTGGAGCAGCTGCCTTCTATTGCAAGAACACGTCAAAAACGTTATTCTAAACATTCAATTGTCTTTCTATTGCAAGAACACGTCAATATTCTTTCAGCTGTCCGTGGCAAGGTTGGAGCAGCTGTCCTTCTATTGCAAGAACATGTCAAAGACGTTATTCTAAACTTTCAATTGTCTTTCTATTGCAAGAACACGTCAGCAATCTTTCAGCTGTCTGTAACGAGATTGGAGCAGCTGTCCTTCTATTGGAAGGATATGTTAGCAATGAAAAAGTGTCCTTGAGAACAATTACCAAAGATGGTGCAATCTATGACGTCATCCAAAAAGATGTATATAAATACAGTTGCTGCAACCTCTTGATATTATTGTAGACAATGTCGTTTACTTGTAGCATATGTTTGAAAGTGTTTACGATAAAAAAAAATTTGACAAGACATATAGCGTCAGCTCATAATAATAAAAAATATGAGTGTACGTTATGTGAGAAATTGTTTCTACGAAAAGATTATTTACGAGATCATAGATTATCTGTTCACGATAAAACAACCGAGGTAACATGTTCAAAGTGCGGAAAAACTTTTGCAAGAGCAGACAATTTGAGAAGACATCAAAAAATTTGTTGCAGATGCAAACAATGTTCAAAACAATTTGAAAGTGTTAGTTCTTTAAAAGAACATAATTGTTCAAAGACAAAAGAGGTCCCTAATCTTTCCTCCGACAAAGAAATAAATTTCACTAACCTAGATAATTTGGAAGCGATCTCCAGAAACGAGCAACCAACATCGAGTAGAGATGGGGTTGAAGCAGGCTCTACCAGAAACGAGCAACCAACATCGAGTAGAGATGGGGTTGAAGCAGGCTCTACCAGAAACGAGCAACCAACATCAAGTAGAAATGGGGTTGAAGCAGGTTCTACCAGAAACGAGCAAGCAACGTCGAGCAAAGTCAACAAACAAAGTAAAAGAAAGTCTTTAAAAATAACACGTCGTGCTCACCAAATTGAAGACGAAGCAGCGGTTCCTGTAGAATGCCCTGCAGTTAAAAAGAAATCGAAACACCAAATCATGCAAGAAGAAGAGATTGAAGAATCAGATCCTAATTTAAAAGAGTTCATTAAAAAATATTGGTCGAGCATTCGAAGTTTTATCAGAAACAACAAAGTGCAGAGTATATTTAATTTTTACTATAATAAAGATTTGAAAGAGTTAATTGAAAAAATTTTGGAAATCGTTTTGAAACAACAAAAAACTCGCTTTAAAATTAATTACAGTTTGGCATATATTTTAAAAAATATTGAAACGGAGGAATTGCGATATTTTCATGCTTCGTATAATAATCATTTGATGTTAAAAACCGCTTTGTTGAAAAGTAATAGGCAAGAATTGCTCGATTTTTTAAATTCTATAGCTGAAGAAAATTTCATAGAGAACATAACGCGACCAGATACCAAGTGGAAGATTGTTCAGATATCAAACATCACCTTCTACGTCAACCACTTGCAAGACGCGCCGTTAGGGGGATCTGTCGGATTACCCGCTTTTATAGTGAACAACCACGGACTTGCAAACGTTTCGGCGGAAGACAATCTTTGTTTCTTCAGATGTCTGGCCGTGTTCCGTGGTGCTGATCGTCGTCGCTGTAATCGCGCTGCAAAACAATTGTTTTATGAATACTGTACCCATTTTGAAATTGAGAAATTTTCCGGAGTAAGTTTGTATGATTTTGTTGAACTCGAAAATTTTTATAAAATTAATATTGTTGCCTATGAATTGGAAAATAGCAAGGCAAAATTAATTCAACGTAGCCGCGAATTGCACAAGGAAACAATGAAAGTAAATGTATTTGAAAACCACTTGAGCTTAATCATAGATTTTGAAAAATATTGCTCTGTGTATCAATGTAAGCATTGTGATAAGCTATGGTATCGAAATTGTCATTACTATTGTTATACGAAAACATGCACAACTACAGTTCACGAAAGTTTCCCCGGAGGCGTTTACCATAATCCGCATACAATATTTGAAAAGCTTGAACAAATTGGAATACAGGTGCCCAAGCAAGATCGTATTTACCCGTACTATGCATGCTACGATTTTAAAGCGTATTTGTGTCGTGATCAGCTACCTGAAAACGGACCGAAGTTGATGTTTGAAGCTCGTCACGTTCCAATGAGTGTTGGAATTGCATCGAACGTTCCCGGGTTTGAGGAAGGAAAGTGTTTTATAACGTCTGGCGATGAAAAGGAATTAATTCAAAATTTAATAGATTATTTGGAAGCTATATCTCTGTCCGCTTACTGTCTTGTGAAGGAAAAATTTCGAACTACTTTTGAAGCTTTGGAAAGCAGTGACCACATAAGAAAAGAAAATTTACTGAAAGAATTCGATTCGTACTGCCGCGAGCTGATAGTCCTTGGTTTCAATTCTTCATCGTACGATCTAAACTTAGTCAAACCTATTTTGATCGAACGTCTACTGAACGAAATTGATTTTGTAATTAAAAAACCCAACACCTATCTCTGCATCAAAACATCGACGTTGCGGTTTCTAGACATAAAACATTTTCTTGCACCCGGTTTTTCGTACAGAAAGTTTTTGATTGCATACGGAAGCGAATTGGAAAAATTCCATTTTCCCTATGAGTTTGTGGACAATTTAGAAAAATTAGAAAGCGACCTACCAAATCACCAAGCTTTTTATTCGTCTTTGACAAAATCGAATATTACAACAGAGGAATATGTTTTAGTTCAAAAAACGTGGTTGGAAAAAAGATGGAAGAGTTTGCGTGAAATGTTGGTTTATTATAATCTTTTGGATTGCGTACCTTTTATTCAAGCTGTTAAAAATTTATTAATTCCCTACAAACAACAAAATTTAGATATTTTTAAACGCTCGTTTTCAGTTAGTGGAATTGCGAAGCTAAGAATGATGCAAAAAATTGAAAAAGATAGTTTTTTTTGTTTGTTTCCAAAAAAACATTCGGATTTATACAAAACTTTGAGAAGTCAACTTACCGGAGGACTCAGTATTGTTTTTTGTCGGTATGCTGCAGCAGGAGAAACCCGAATAAGAAGCCACGAAATTTCGAACCCGGAAACAACAGAAAAAATTCTAGGTCTGGATGCAAATTCCCTTTATTTGCACGCCATTGCTCAAAACAACCCGACAGGTTATTTCTGCAGATACAAAGAATCAGAAAATTACAGACCGGACTCCTGCTCAAGATACGGATTGATGTCCTATCAATGGTTAAGCTTCATGCAACAAAAAGAAGGGAACTTCATTCAAAGCAGATATAACATTGGTGAGCGTTACGTTTCAAAATATAGTTTTAAAGTAGACGGTTTTTGTCAAGAAACAAACACAATATACGAATTCGATGGGTGTTTTTGGCATGGTTGTGATGTATGCAATGCAAATCGTAACGCAGACGGTAGTCTTCAGGAAACACACCCAATCAAAAATATATCTTTCAGTCAAATTCGAAAAGCAACGCAGGAAAAAAAACGAGCCCTTACTGAGGAAGGGTTTCGTGTAGTGTCGATCAGAGAGTGTGAGTGGCTGAGAATGAAAAAGCAATCCGAAATTGTTTCTTTTTTAAAAACGTTGAAATGCGTGCAACCGAAATATCAACTATCATTTGAAAAAATTTTGAAAGGCATTGAAAATAAAGAATTGTACGGTTTTCTAATTGTGGATATCCACACCCCGGAAGATTTAAAACATTTTTGTAAAGATTTCCCGCCAATTATCAAGAATACAAACATAGGAAGAGAGGATATCGGTGTTTACATGGAGAAGGTTGCAGAACAACATGACTTATTAAAAAAACCAAAAAAATATTTAATTAGTCGTTATTTTGGGAAAGAGATTTTAATTAACACAGAAATGGCAGAATTTTATTTAAATCTAGGACTTAAAATTACCAGAATTTATGAATTTATTCAATTTCATCCAGAAAAATGTTTTGAAAAGTTAGCCAACGAAATTGTCAACTCGCGAAGAGAAGCCGATCTCGACAAATCAAAAACAGTCATCGCGTTAACGAACAAACTCACCGGAAACTCATTATACTCAGCAAGTTTATTAAACAAGGATAAGCATCGAAATATAAGTTACCACTCTAAAGACACCATCAACAAAGCAATCAACGACCCGCGTTTTATTCACCTCGACGAAATCGGTTCCAATGTTTACGAGGTAAAAAGTTTAAAGCACAGTATACGCCACGATTTACCGATACAAATTGGCTTAAACGTCTATCTAAATTCAAAATTGCATATGTTAAAATTTTTCTACTGTTTTTTAAAAAAATACATACCTGAAAGATGTTTTGAGTTGTTGGAAAGCGACACTGACTCGATGTATTTTGCCATCAGTCGCCACACCTTAGATGATTGCGTTCCCGAGCATTTGAAAGCAGAATATTTCCGAGCCAGACTTCGTTGGTTGCCTGCTGAAGCTTGCCCAGAACACGTAGAATCTTACATTCGACAAAGAACAACTAACCGAATTTGGAACAAAGAAGAATGCTGTGAAAAATATTATAGATTCACCCAAAGAACATTAGGTTTAATGAAAGTTGAATATTGCGGAACCAAACAAATTTCTTTAACATCGTAAACATACTTCTGCGTAGGAGATAAAAATAAACAAGTAAGCAAAGGTGTGTGCATTCGTCAAAACCCTTTGACTTTCAACCAATATCGTAACGTGTTAGAAAGCAATCAACCTCACTCCATAACCAATCGCGGCTTTCGTAGCCATCAAAGTAGAACCTTCTCGTACGCACAAACCAAAAAAGGTTTAAACAGTTTCTATCCAAAAAGAATCGTTTTGGACGACGGCATCCATACCGAACCTTTGAAAATTTGAGTATTTTGTAAATGTTTTAATCAATTATCGTAACCAACCAAAATTTATTTTAAATTGTTGCTTCCCTTGTTTAAATTTTCGTAACTTCACATAAAGATTTTCGATTTTTCTGACTTTGTTTAAATTTTCGTGCGTTCTGAATGAAATATTTTTAAGTCGTTTCTGCCCATGTTTAAATTAACCTCACATAAAACATTTGATTTTTAAAATTTTCATGCGTTTCTGAATAAAATGTTTTTTAAGTCGTTTCTGTCTTTGTTTAAATTAACCTCACATAAAACATTTGATTTTTAAAATTTTCATGCGTTTCTGAATAAATTGTTTTTTAAGTCGTTTCTGTCTTTGTTTAAATTTTCGTAACCTCGCATAAAGATTGTAAAAATTTTCTGTCTTTGTTTGAATTTTCGTAACCTCACATAAAGATTTTCGATTTTTCTGACTTTGTTTAAATTTTCGTGCGTTCTGAATGAAATATTTTTAAGTCGTTTCTGTCTTTGTTTAAATTAACCTCACATAAAACATTTGATTTTTAAAATTTTCATGCGTTTCTGAATAAATTGTTTTTTAAGTCGTTTCTGTCTTTGTTTAAATTTTCGTAACCTCGCATAAAGATTGTAAAAATTTTCTGTCTTTGTTTAAATTTTCGTAACCTTGCATAAAATATTTCATTTTTAAAATTTTTGTGCATTCTGAATAAAACGTTTTTACTTGTTTGTGTCCTTGCATCGCTTTTCGTAACCTCACATAAACATTTTAATTGTTTAAATCTGTTTGTGAATTTTCGTATCTCTTGAATAAAACCACTACTTCGAATTATTGCGTTCGTCTTTTTTAAAGTTTTATTATCCGTAACAGTCGTCTCAAAATGTAAAAACAACTTAGTTTTAGAAAGCAGTTTAGAAACGACGTTTCTCGAAAAGATTAATCCATAGTTTTTTAAACCAAGTTGCCCGCTTAATCGATTGAAGTTTCAAAAACCTATTCCACCAATTACGAGTAGATTGCAGCCAATAAAACCTTCTAAACAGTTTTTCAGAATATATATGAAAACACTTATTCGAGAGAGTATAAATACAATCGTTTGCATTTCCATACATTTTCGTTTAAAATGAACGCAAGAGATTTTTACGAAAGATTCAACACTTTTGATAACGAAATGGATGAAGTCCGGCGACTAGCCTTTTGCTGCGCTGGATTTCTCCAACTTCAACAAGGATATCAGAGAATATTGTATTGTAAATTTTGTATGTTGGTTGTTGTATGGATTAATGGAGAAGCTTCACCGCTCCAAATACACGCACGGTGGGTTCTATAAAATTATTGTTGTTTTAGTAAAGGTAGTTATTTTTCCATATCAACTACCAACCTCTGTATCCTAGATCAGTTGAAAAGTAAGGTATGTCTAACTTTTTTTGTTTTAGACACAGACCTGACTGCATCTATCTTCTTTCCTGTTATGGAAGGGAAATAATCGATCGACAAAGAATGAACAATCCCCCATCACCTCGGGAACATTGGTTTTTCCAAGGTTCTCTATACATAGGGGATGAGAGGCAAGAAGAGTTGCAAGAGGACGACGAGGCGTTCCCGGTCGCTCAAAGACAAGAAGAGGAGACTTTTGCTGAAACATCTACATCAAACACATCCACCGCGTTTTCCTCGACAGATTGTGACACGTGTGTCTGTTGTATATGTTTATCACTACAACGAAATATCTTGCTATATCCGTGCAGACATTTCGTTGTATGTGCTGAGTGTATCCAACAGATACAAACGTGTCTGATTTGTCGGGAAAGCATCTCCTTTTTTGAACGTTGTTTTTTGTAACTTTTTTTAATAAATATTGGTGTAAAACCTTTTAGAGCTCATTTGCTTGCAAGATGTCGTTGCGGTTTCAAAACCCGAGTAGTTTTATAATAGCTGGGCCGTCGGGTGTCGGGAAAACGTTTTGGGTATTTCGGTTTGTTGACAGTTTAAAAGAGTTTTGTCCAGAAGTAGAACGCGTGGTTTACCATTACGAGATATGGCAAGAGCTATTCGATAAGCATGCAAATAAAAAAATTGACTTTAAGCAAGGCGTTCCGAACCTGGAAGATTTAAAAGAGTATCGAAACGCGTTTGTCATACTTGACGATTTGATGTTTGCCGATCCAAAATTTTTGGCTAAAATCTACAGCGTTTATTCGCATCATTTCCGCTTCAGCGTGCTCATGACGGTACAGAACTTGTTTCACAAAGGTCTGCACGAGATAAGTTTGAATTCCCAAATTATTATTCTTTTTAAAAACTGTAGAGACACGAACCAAATCGCGCATTTCATGCGACAAATTTATCCAAAAACATACAAGAACGCTTTGGAAGCTTATAAAAATGCTGTTTCTTCACAGAGAGGTTATTTGATGATTGACTTGCGCTGCGAAACGAACGATAAACAGAGACTTCGCACAGGAATTTTTCCGTCGGACACTCACTATCTTTATCAATGAATCGCCTGCGAAAAAACGGACCGGCGCTGCGTTTGCTTCAAAAGGCCCCGACATCCTTGCAAAAAAACATTCTAGACAAGGCGTTGCCAGAGTTAATACGTTGTATTTGTGATTGCGCACACAACGTTCTACAAGGAAACGTCACCTTATTGCGTCATTACAAAAAGAAATTAAGTCAGCATTAAACCAAACTTCGAAAGCTAGCTGATCGTAAGGTGGCGTTAAAGAAGAAAAAACGTCTCGTGCAAACCGGTGGATTTCTTCCGCTTTTACTGTCGGCACTTGCTCCTGTGATAAGCGCTGTGTTAAGTAATATTGTAAAATGAGAAAATTGATTGCTCTGGAGCCTGAAGTTTATGAAAAACTCAAACACGAAAACCCCGACAAAAAAGTGCTTTCAGACCTCGATTGAAAAATGCAAGAAATCTTGCAATCAAATAAACCCGAAAGCGAAAAAGTAACGCTTTATAACGAAGCGCTGCAAAAATCAAAGTTATTTCTGAAAAAGTCTCAACCGAAAACACCTGTAAAAAAACCTTTGTCTGACAAGGTGGTTTTAAAGCGATACAAAAAACGAGCAGGGGTGAAAAAACTACTCAAAGAAGCAAAAAGCAAAAAGAACTTAGACTGGGATGCTGACGGTCAAATGGTGTTAGACAATCGAGTGGTACCAGGTTCGAATATCGACGATTTGTTTCAATCTGCGCTGAAGAAACGCAATCCTACTTTACCTGGCATGCGTGAGTTCGAATCTCTGTTGTGGGAGAGTATTTAGATTATTACGACCCGAAAAAAAGCGGCTCTTTCTCGGGATCTCGTCGCTTTCCAAAACAGTGGTTGCAATCGCAAGACACTTATACGCTCCACAAACCAGTGAGAAAAAAGTTCAAGCGAAGAAAAACAATTGTGCCTGGCGCTCACTTTCAAATGCAAGCAGATCTCGTTGATTTTTCTCTGCTGAAATTGTACAACGACAATTACAAATATATTTTGGTGGTCGTTGACGTGTTTTCGAAAAAAGCTTTTATTGCTTACTTGAAAACGAAATCAAGCTCGGACATGATCGAAGCTTTTGAACGTGTGATGTCCAAAACCGATAAATTTCAAAAACTACAGACTGATATGGGGCGCGAATTTCTGAACCGACCCTTTCAAAGCTGGTTAAAACAACATCACATTGAGCATTTTCACACGCAAAATTTCGACACCAAAGCGACCATAGCAGAACGTTTTATTCGCACTTTGAAGGAAAGACTCTGGCGTTATTTTACCTACACCAACACCCGAAGGTATGTGGAAGTGCTGTCTGCTCTGGTCGAGTCTTATAACAACACCTACCACAGAACCATTGGACGCGCTCCGAATTCGGTCAATGCAGAAAACCAAGAAGCGGTCTGGCTCACGCTCTACGCCGATCCCGAATTAAGAAAACCAAAACTTAAAGTAGGTGATCAAGTCAGACTGTCCATGACACGAATGCGTTTTCGCAAAGGCTACTTACCCGGATGGACAGACGATCTGTTTCAAGTCGCTCAAGTGTTTCGAGACAATCCTCCTTATTACAAAATCAAAGATTTGCAAGGAGAGTGGCTGGAAGGAACTTTTTACAAAGAAGAGCTCCAGAAAATCTATAAAAAAGACGATGTGTTTCGACTCGAGCGTATTCTGAAACAGCGCAAGTGCAAGAAAGGTGTTGAATTTTTGGTAAAGTGGTCTGGCTATCCTGCTTCGTTTAATTCGTGGGTCAAAGAAAAAGACCTCGTATGCCTGCTTTAACCAACTTTGACATTGTTTTGTTTGCTGCTCAAATTCTGGTTCTTTACATCGTGGTGTCGATTAGCTTATACAATTTAACACAAAGCAACAACAACAAAGAGCTTTGGATTAGTCTTCTTAGCAGTTCCGTGGGTTATTTGCTTCCGTCGCCTCTTCTCATCAAACATGTTCCTCACCCTACCCAGTAATTCTTCTATGGATGTTTATCCTGAAAACAAACTTTCGGATTACGTGGTTCACTTACCCAAAGAAATCAATTTGACTGGATCATGGGAGTTGGGTCTGTCAGAGATTCTGTATCCCAACAGTTGGTACAACATCGACACCAACCAATGTTACATCTTCTATCAACGCGGTGCTTTGGAATTTGTAGCAGTGCTTCCAGCAGGTTATTATCAGCACCCACAATACGTCGTGCGTCAGATACTTCATGAAATGAAACAAGAGTTTCAAGCTAGAAACAAAGCACTTGTGAGTAAAGGAGTTTTGACGAAACCAATCGACTTTCTCTTCAATCTCACTTACAATTCTCAAACACTACTAACAACCATGTCCATTCAACACAAAGACGGAGCATCTATGGTGGAACGCGAACTCGAAGGTAACACGCAACCGGATGTGGCAGTGACTCTTTCGCACGAGTTGGCTTCTGTCTTGGGTTTTCGAAAGACGCGGTATCGAGAAATCGGAGAGTACACTTCGGAAAGCGTTGCCAATGTGGACACCGTGAACGCCATCTATGTCTATTGCGATGTAATCGAACACAGAACGGTCGGTCATACTCTGGCACCTTTGATTGGTGTTCTTCCTGTAACAGGGGAGCCAGGTTCTTACGTCTCCAAAAGATACGACAAAATACAATATCACCCTGTCTTGAAGAAAAACCTTAGCAACATTCACATCTCGCTTCGTGACGATCAAGCAAAACGGATTCGCTTTCGTAGAGGAAAAGTGATTGTGACGTTGCATTTGCGACCCAAAAAACTAAATTCGTTATAAAGATCGGGTGCATCGAAAAACGAATGTTATTTGATAAAGATGCGCGCCAAGTATTGTTGTGATGCGAAAGCGTACGAAAACTATTATTTGTCTCAAGTCGGTCATGGCATGCCTTATTTCAGCGGTGCTCGAATACAACAAGGCTACGGACTAGGCAATTTGTTTAGTTCTATCGCCAAAAGCATTTTACCTTTGGTCAAAAGCGGAGCAAAAGCAGTCGGAAAACAAGTTTTGCAAAGCGGTGTTGATTTCGCGTCCGATGTCTTGAATGGTAAAAACGCAAAACAAGCAGCCATCGACCGAGCAAAATCGGCTGGTTCGAATCTCTTACGAGCAGCCAAACGAAAAGCGAAACCAAAAAAAGTACAAAAGAAAAAGCGCAAGAAACACCACGACATTTTCGATTAAACCATGGCGACGTTAGTACACCCTAGTTCGGCAGAATCCACGACGTCTCAACTCGATTTGTTTTCCGTGCCCCCAAGCCAAACGAGTTTGGAAGACGGAAATTTTACCGAATATCATCCTGTGTCTGTGTTGACCTCCACAGGTCCTATCGAATTTACTGTGAGTGCTGAAAACTCAAACTACATCGATCTTGCAAACAGCTTTCTATACGTTTGAGCAAGCGTGACTGAATCAGACGGATCGGATTTGGCAAAGGACGTGGAAATCGCACCCGAATGTAATTTTTTACATACCAAATCGATGTGTATTTGAACGGTTCCCTTGTGACGCAATCCAACAACAATTACCCCTATCGAGCTTACATTGAAAACTTGCTTAGTTTTGGACAAGAAGCAAAAACTTCCCAGCTTTCTGGTCTGTTATGGTACCGCAATACTAGCGGACATTTCGATAGTTGCACTGCAGCAAACACAGGTTACACACAACGTAAAGGTTTGGCTGCAGAAAGCAAAGAAATCGATATGATGGGGAAATTACATATTGATTTGGCTTTTCAAAATCGTTACTTGTTGAACGGTGTCGAAGTACGCTTGCGTTTGATTCGATCCAAGGATCTTTTTTGCTTGCATGGAAACACAGACCAGGCACAAAACAAAGTGTCTTTGAAAGAAGTGACCTTGTTTGTACGCAAAGTAAAACCCAACCCGGCCGTACAACTTGCTCACGTCAGAGCCTTGCAGCACGGCACTGCAAAATACCCGCTGCGACGCGTGGAAGTCAAGAGCTTTACCGTACCGACTGGAAATCGAAGCATCACCAAGGAAAACTTGTTTTTGGGGCAATTGCCTACTCGAACGGTGATTGGTGTGGTGGACAACGACGCTTACAACGGGGTCATCACCAAATCTCCTTTCCATTTCAAGCACAACAGCATCAATTTCATGACGCTTTATCGTGACGGTGTTCAAATCCCTGTCAAACCTCTGCAACCGGACTTTGCCAACGACCGCTTTATTCGAAGTTACCTCCATTTGTTTTTGCAAACCGGTCAGTATTATCGCGACACAGGCAACGATATTTCGCGAGAACAGTACAAGAACGGTTGTGCGTTGCTTGCTTTTGATCTCACACCCCAGATGGATTCGGGTGAAGTCGGTTTCGAGTTGATAAAACACGGCAACATTCGCATCGAAATTCATTTTGCCAACGCTACCGCGCGCACTCTTACCGTTCTTATCTTTGCCGAACATGACAACTTGCTGGAGATCGATCGAGACCGAAACGTTGCTTTTGACTACACCGCATGAACAGCTTACAAATCGAACGTTTGCTAAAGAACGACTCCGAAACAAAAAGCGTTTTCAAGAAAGTTTGCGCTTTGGATCAACTGGAAAAACCTACTTTCCCATCTGCCTACGTCATCAATTCCGATCCGAGCACTGAACCTGGGGAACACTGGATAGCTGTTTACTTTGACAAGCATGGACGAGGAGAGTATTTCGACAGCTACGGACTACCGCCTGCGTTTGTCGGTCTCAAGTCTTACATAGATACCTACTCTTTGTCAGATTGGATTTACAATCGCAAAACCTTACAAGCCTTATTTTCGAGCGTTTGCGGACACTATTGCGTGTACTTTGTATTATTTCGTTGTCGCGGCGTACCTTTGCGCGCTATTGTATCTGATTTTACGTCAAACCTTTCTGAAAATGATCGTTGTGTTTCTCGTTTTATTCGCAATTTATTATAAAGTTGTACAATAAAAAACAAAAATACATCAAGGTGTGGTAACAAAATCGACAGCTTTTCGCTTTTTAGACGGTTCCGGATTGTTTAAAAGTTTGAGAAAGCTTTCCAATTGTTCCTGGTTTTCTGCAGACAGGTGAAAACCGTTGTCGTTTTGCGTTTTCAGACAGATGTAGTTATTGACCAGGTATAGAAATTGACGTCTTGGACCCGATACGTTTTCGACAATACAACGCAGTTGAAATAAATCTACCGCTATTTCTTGTTTGACAATTTCGAATCGCTTCTGAACTTGGCATGCGGAATCGTCTGTGTCAGTAGACCAAAACAGCAAAATGACGTATTCTTTGACTTCGGATTTAGGTCGAAAGAGAATGTAAGGGAAATTCTCCATCAACACTTGAACCACTTTGGCAAGTTGGTCGGTGGAAAACATAAATTTTCCTCGTTTGACACTGACGACAGCTTTCCTCAACGACGTCGAAGAGGGTACATACAACCCGGACGCAGCAATTTCCTGGAACTGTTTCCTGATGTCTCTGGCAGCGTTTTCCATTTCTCTTGCTTGTTGAACTAGTTCGTAATTTGCCCACAACGCTTCGTAACAACTTGTGTAAGGAGGGATATAGACAGGGCACTCGACTTCGTTTGCTTGTCTGTGGAGATCGTCTGCTTGACTCGTATACGTTTCCATCTTGTGTGCTTTGACGATTCTGTCTGTTTTTATACCCAAATCAAAGAGAAAAAAGTTTTTTGCAGGATTGCACCATCTTTTGTAATTGTTCTCTAGAAGACTTTTTCATTGTTGATGTGTTCTTGCAATAGAAGGACAGATGCTCCAACCTTGCCACGGACAGCTGAAAGACTACTGACGTGTTCTTGCAATAGAAGGATAGTTGCTCCAACCTCGTTACGAACAACTGAAAGATTGCTGACATGTTTTTACAATAGAAGGACAGCTGCTCAACCTCATTACGGACAGCTGAAAGAATATTGACGTGTTCTTGCAATAGAAAGACAGCTGAAAGTTTAGAATAACGTCTTTGATGTGTTCTTGCAATAGAAGGACAGCTGAAAGAGTATTGACATGTTCTTGCAATAGAAAGACAGCTGAAAGTTTAGAATAACGTCTTTGACGCTCTGCCTGGGAACCATACTCGCAACTTCGTTGCGCAGCATAAGTTAGGTTTCATAGCGACTTCGTCACTCTACCTGGGAACCATACTCGCAACTTCGTTGCTCGACATAAGTTAGGTTTCATAGCGACTTCGTCGCTTTGGGTGAGAATCATACTCGCAACTTCGTTGTTCGACATAAGTTAGGTTTCAACGCGACTTCGTCGCTTTGGGTCAGAATCAAACTCGCAACTTCGTTGCTCGACATAAGTTAGGTTTCAACGCGACTTCGTTGCTTTGGGTCAGAATCAAACTCTCAACTTCGTTGCTCGACAAAAGTTAGGTTTCAACGCGACTTCGTCGCTTTGGGTCAGAATCATACTCGCAACTTCGTTGTTCGACATAAGTTAGGTTTCAACACGACTTCGTCGCTTTGGGTCAGAATCAAACTCGCAACTTCGTTGCTCGACATAAGTTAGGTTTCCACACGACTTCGTCGCTCTGCCTGGGAATCGAACTCGTGGGAGTTAGGGTTAGGGTTAGAGCTAGGGTTAGGATACCCCGTCAGATCCGACGCAGCTCCGACGCAGCTCCGACGCAGCTCCGGCGCAGCTCCGGCGCAATTGACGGCAAATGACCCATTGTATACTACTAAGGTTCAATTCTGGTTCAGTCCGGTTCGAGTTCAAAGAAAACAATTAGTGGTTAATACGATTATTATTGATGCATGTGTGGTTCAATCCTTATAATTTTATAAAATATTTTTTATATCCATTTTTACAGGCGTATAAACCAAGGACATAACTCGTGGATCGTGGCCATAGACATACCAGACCAGAATTTGGTAAAGGGAAGTAAAACAATTTTGCCCGCATGGTTTTGCACGATTTTACCAAGAAGCTTAAACATAACAAATAGGTTTATTATTGAGCAGAATATATTAGCTTTGTTATGTACCCGAAATCTTTCGGGCGCCCAAAAATCAATTTAGAAGTTTTATGCGTTGAAATAAACAATTTTACTCCGAAAAAGATAATTGTGTGATTGAATCCTTTGCTCAGCACATTGAAATAAACTAGGTGTTCCGTTCTTAAAAATCGCCCCATTATGTATATTTACAATCTCCTAAACAATCTCTTTAATTTCGCTTTGGTCCGGCTCAAATAGCCGAAGAAATAACGTTTCTATAAGCATTTTAAATATTTTACATTTATTTACAAGAAAATGGCAACACTGCTTAATTTTGTAATTTTTAAAGAAAAACCCAGAATATTCGCTTGACCTGTTAGCCATTGTGACACATGTGGCGTAATAATGGTTATTTGTGATTGGCTTGATCTTAGTAAGTTTCAGAACATTCGAGCAACTTATGACCGATTGATATAAATAAGGCTCGTTCGGAAGCGTGATTATCATTCATTTTAATAATTCGGTATTGTAAATTTGTTAGCTGTGCGAATTCATAGTTTTTGACTGCAAGTCTCTGGTTGCTTACGTTATTGTTGAAAAATTAAGCTAGTGAGCTTAACCTGCTGTTGATTTTATACTATTGTGGGCCCCTAAGTGGATTGGGGCATATTTTTTTAATAAAGAAGTTATTGTGGTAGTCTGAGCTATGGTTTAACTAGACTATATTTTTGCTGTTACTGGTTCCTAGGGCAGGTCCAGTAAGAAGATTTAAGAATTTTATCTTGTGGTAGGCAGCCAAGATTGTGTTGTCGGTGAGAGCCTTCTTAACAGGCACCGAAAGGTAGAAGATTAAACAACTTACCGAATTACTGAATTAATTTCTACAAAATTTTAAAACTAATTTTGTGGAAGTAACACTGGGCTATTATTTGGATGTAAAATAACTTCTATTCTTTCAAGAAATATTTTTACAAATGCATTTTATGCCTCAAATATAATCATTGCCAGAAAAATCAGATTGTTTTCGGATTTTTTTTTCTTGGTGAATAGGTTGAGATGGCAACGATGCCCTATTGTCCCCCGATTTGCAGGGCTATGTTTTTAGCCAAATGATACATCATGGGCGTCAGATGCCATGTTTCTTGGAGGATTATGGCAAACAATTGTATACCTAAACTTTTTAAAGTGGAGGTGTGAGAGGCATATAGACTTTAAAAAGTTAAACACTAAATCTATTCACCGGCAAACTATTTAAGTGAAATTGCAAAACTAACTTTGCATAATTGAACAAAATTCTATGAACCAATTGCCGATACAAAACTTATCTTCTTAAATTCTTCTCAAGACGGCTCTAATCGTTTCCATGCCTTCAAGATAAACAGCACCTCTCAAATTATTGGCAATGACTCTGCTATTAACAGCATTTTTTGGAAAACCCTTCCTGTTCCAGCCAATACGCATAGTGCGGCTGAATTCTCTATCCTTGCCCGAGAACGTACTTTTTTGCACCTTTCCGTTCTTGAAGCTACTTTTATCAAAACGTTTTAACCTAATCTAATGTCGACACAAAACTTTTTTTATAACCTAAAACTCATTCACTAAGACTTTTTTTTTTGGCTTCTGATTGGTCGCTTTTCTCGACAGATCAGATGCTTTCTTATTGGTGTCTCAATTGGTCGCTTGCTTAACCAATCGAAAGCGCTCTCGTTTTCTACATAAGCATGTTTGAATCGCTTTTAGTTCATTCTGACGATTTCTCCCAATAAGTGTCGGATAAAAAGTCTTAGAAATAGGAACACGATTTTTAAAGCTATCTTAAAGTTGAATAAATGTAGGCTATAATTATAATTTTGCGAGGCCTTAAAGTGAAGCAAAAACGTTTTGTAATTTTCTTTTTAAAATCAAGTTTTTTGGGCTATATTTACGCTAGTGACAAACAAGGGCGTTAAAATTAGGTTGAAGAGTCCCTTGTAAGACTTCTGTCCCCTTCATCCCCCCTTAAACTTACTTTGCTAAGATCAATTTAAATTTTATATTTTTCGCTAGAGAAAGTTTTCTAAGGTGCTATTCTGAATACGCTATTATTGTAATCTCACAACCACAATCTTTCTAAAATAGCAGATGCTCACGAGGCGTTAGTGAAATTTTACAAAGCATAACTAGAGTCTGAAAAGTTTGCGTTTATAGCTATATCGACACTTTGATAGTAGTAGAATGAGGGAGGAGAATGGGGAGTCTGGGGGGCTTTGCCCTGAAGGACGTTGTACAAGCGTATGAAAGTCAGCTTTGTTATATTGGTGTGTGCATGTACTTTTGATTTTACTTGGATATTTAATCAAGGAAGTTCCCAGAAGTTTCTGACCAAGAAGTTCAGATGAAGATAAACAGGGCATTTTCTTACCACATGTGAAGTAAGTGATGTAAAATCCCAGTCTATCTTTATTTGCCCTGGTTGGAACTCCTTAGATTAGACAGGAAAGTAAAATTAAAGCCAGCGCGGAAAAAGGCTTCTTTGCAATACAGTAGAACAACCTGCTATTTTTATATCTCCCCATTTCTTCCTGCATTCAAAAAAAACGTGTTTCCTGCTTTGCTTTTAAGCAACTTAGTTTATAATTTTTTGTGTCCCTGTAATAGTCGGTACGTAGACCGCACATTTTTACGATTACTTGGCAGAATTCGTCAACACGTTCCAAAATTTATTAGAACTAGCCAAATTCTCAACTCTCATAACATCTCCACTCGTTTTAGAAAGCCTTCATTCCAGTTATGTTTAGTGGTTTGGCAATTAATTAGCACCTTTTAGATAACCCTATGTCCTCCAAAAATTACAATAATAAAAAATTTACTATTTTTTCATCTAGCCATTTGTCTTTTTGTTTATCTGCTTTGGAAGTCTTTACATCAAATCAAGCAAACCAAATTTATGCCGCCAAAAAGAATTTGGAAAATCTTGTATTGATTACGCGTTTTGACGCCTATTTCAAACATCCATCATCTTCGTTCAGGTTTATTAGACAACCAATTGAATTTTTTTCTTAATTCCGACGTTTATCTCCTGACAAATGTTGGACAAAAAGCTTAGAGATAAGTTATTTATTGGCTATTTTCAAACTCTGTACCACAAACCACTTGTTTAAATAATGTGAAGCAAACACAATGGAATTTCAACCAAGTAGTTCAATCCTAATTAAATTAAAATAGTCTGAGATCGAATAAAAAAACTAATGACTTTAACAAAAACATTAATTAATTACAAAATTAGAACGTCAAGAAAGAGCCGATTGTGAAACAATCAACCTTAGACTTTTTTTTATATTATTTTGTTTTCGCCAAGTTTTTTAGTACAATTTTTCCTTAAAACACAAAAATTTGCGTTTGTTGAGACTGCCTTTTCAACACAATATTATCTTTTTTCTAAATTTTGCTCCTTGCTAAGTTATTGTTATTTGCTTGTGGTTCTAACCCTATCAATTTCTCAATAGACACCTAAATTTTACAAACTCTTTTGAATTTACTTTTGGTCAAAATTATGTAATTGCATAGACAGGTGTAACCAAATGTATCTGTTTTTCGAATCTCGAAGAGCACTGCCTGCCCGCCTGTGCCAGCCGTTTTAAAAAATATATGGCATGGGGAAAATTGCTCCCTGCTCCCACTTTCGCGCCATTGGCAATATCTTTTTTAAACTAAAAAAAAAACAAATAAAAAATTTTAACCGGACGGGAATGTCTCGGCATCTCTGGAAGGAGATCGGGGTAATTGCATGCCAGTGCTGAAAGTAGGCCAAAATAATTTTCTTACCGGAATGGTGCCGAACCAGAGATGAAAGTAGAATAATTTTCTTACCGTTTTTGCTGATCAAAAGCAAAATCTATGTTGCCTCATTATTGTAACCAAAAAGATTAATGAAACTTTTTTAACCCAGCACATTAACAACATAACTAAAAAACAACAACACTAAATTATTTAAAGACCTTTGGTAAAGTTTTGTAGTAATTATCCTTTTTCAAGTTTTGACAAGCCATGCCACGCCACTTGTTGAGTGAGCTGCTATTCTTTTTTTCCAAGCCAAGTTCTTACGTATGGCTTTGGATTCTATTTTTTGCACGGAGGCCCCACAGTGCTGATCAACAGCTGCTTCTCGGCATTGTTTGTTGTTATCACATTTCTGACATTAGTAATAATACTGTTTATGGTGCTGAACCCTCCCTCACGGTCGACGTTACTAGGCGAGAGAATGTCAACGGCCACAACAACTTATTTATTTGGTCAGAAATGCTTTTTTCCTGCTAGCCTTAAGATGAGTTCCTTGGTTTTGAGACGAAAAGTATCACATAAACTTTTCACCTCATCTTCTTCAAAACGACGATTTTTATGTTCAATTTTTTCTGGATCTAACATATCCTTGGATCTAACACATCCAATAAGGGTTTTGAATTGCATAAACGCTAGGCTGTGCTTTGTTTAATGCCATAGTAAAAAACCTTTTTTCATGTTGTCAGCTATTGTCGGAATAAACTGACCCTAATTGGTTACTGGACTTTTTCCTTCTTTCAATTCTACCTCCTGGGACGACATTGCTTTTTCTGCTAGTTGGACTATAATAAAATGCTTCCCCGAAAAAGCAATAAGGTTTTCTATTTGTTTTGCATACACAGTGAGTAAATATGAGCTTTTGGTAGCGTGGTATTTTAGTTTTGAAGTGTTTCTGATAAATTTTGTAATTTATTCAAGACATCCGTTATTAGCGCTAAATTTTTAATAAAGCTTATTATAGACAACATGGTTTATTTAGATAATAATCCTTCAAATGTGACCATTTTTGTACTTTGTCTTGTTTCGTCATTTGAAGCTTTGTGAAAATATTGTGACAAAGCTGGAAAAGAATGCCAGACGCTGATACTGTCCTGAAAAATGAAGAGATTCAGTGCATACATTTTAGGGTCATTTTCAAATCATGAGAACACTGCTAAGTTCCCACTTGTTTTTTTGGTGACTGGCTCTACAGTGAATATAAATGTTATAGAAATGACTGAAAATCATTTGCACCACTGATAATTTCTAGTGCATTTCCTACAGCAAGCTCAAGTCTGTGATTAAGACAATGCCACAAGGTTATATCAGGAAATTTGTCTTTAAGCAACTTTCCGACTCCTGACTTTGTCCCCAGCATCACAGTAGCTACGTCACTGCAAAATCCACAAATGCTTCTTGGAGCAACTCGCGATGGTGTAATCAATTTTTAGCAAACAGTCCACAATTTTGTCAGCAATGTGAGAAGCGCACAGACTTTCCAATTTTACTGAATCTAACGAATTTGCTATCAACACAAACAATTTTCTGATCGGTCAAGCTCTACCACGGCGGCAACAAAACAGTAAATTGCAAACCATTGCGACGCATGATATCAAGACTATTTTCCCAGCAAATCTTTCACCGGTACGCTATTCCGGCAACAAATCTTTAACGGAACGGCGTTCCGGACTGTTTCAGCTTACTTTCACCACTGTTGTTTGCCCTATGTACAGCGTCTCCGACGCTTTTCTACGAGTCCGGAGGATAAATATGGAGGTGAAAGGAAAAAAATTGATATCGATAGGAAACATTGTCAACATTAATTTTGAAATAGCGTGAGTTGAAGTAGCTTAAAGTGCAAACTTTGTTGGCCGTTTTGTACCGTATTTTCTTTTGGAGTGGGGATCATTCAAGTGCATTTGTTGGAAGTTTAAAATTGTGTTGCCTTAATATGATTTGACTTTAGGTTTCGATCAAAGCAACATCAAATTTGGCACCGATATCGATAGGAAACGTACTTAAAATTAATTTTGAAATGCTGTAAATTAAAATACTTTTTCACTTTTAAATCTATTTTTTAGATAGTGTACAGCATATTATTAGAGGGTGTCTGATGCCATTGAATAATACTATTTTTTCTGTCAAATAATGCGTTTGTGCCACTGTTAAGTTAATATATTTTCTAGTTTGGTAAATCAACAGAAAGTAGGCTATTTAAAATTTGGGTATAATTAAAGTTTACGTACGTAAATTATTTAAGCTGAAAAACGGTATGACCGTGAGCAATTTTTGTTAGTCAAACTAACCTGGATTCCCCTGTGGCTACTATTGTTTCTTGAGAGATTCTTTTTCTCTTGGTTTCTTCGTTATTGCCTCCTAGTGCTGTAGGGGAGGAGGTTCCGGGTTAGTTTCACCGACAAACAACAGTTACGGTCTCTTCTTAAAAAGACCCTCAAATTTAACGGCGACCCAGCAATTAAAAAACACTAGTTTAATGTTTATTATTTTCAAGAAACGATAGAAGCCACAGGGGAATCCAGGTTAGTTTGACTAACAAAAATCGCTCACGGTCATACCGTTTTTCAGCTTAAATAATTTACCTACATAAACTTTAATTATACCAAAATTTGAGTATTTTTGCAGTTAGTAGCTGCAAAATGTTTACCATAAAGAATGACAAAGTGAAAGAACTGATATATACAATATACAAATATAAAATTAACAATGGCGAAATCACGGAAATAAAAACAAAGTTAAAACCCAACAGACTATTTTACCCATAAAAGGGATCATCAGGGGTATCTAAAAAGTAAAATAAAAATAAAATAAAATAAAGTATAGATACCAAGTAAATAAAGTATAGATTAGATACCCCTGATGATCCCTTTTATGGGTGAAACAGTCTGTTGGGTTTTAGCTTTGTTTTTATTTCCGTGATTTCGCCATTGTTAATTTTAATTCAAGCTCTAACTTTGTTATCGAGCACTTTAGAAGAACTGATTTTTCAACAGTGCAATATACAAATATATATATATATACAATATACAACTGAATACCCTTTTTAATAATAAATTCTGCAATTTTTTAAGAATAAAGAAGCTGCACCAAGTTGAGAAATGGTAGTCTAGGCTCAATATTTAGCTGTAACAATGGTTGCTTCTTACGATTTGCCAAGTTTAATTATTTTGTTTTTAAATTTTGGGAAATCTTGCAAAGCCTGCAGGGTTAGTAATGAAAAACAATTATTGAGAACCCAAAGGTTTAGGTTTCAATAACCCAACATTAACTCATTAAAATTAGTGAGAAAATTAGTTGTCATTTAATGTTTTCAGAAACTTGAATTTTTACTTTTTTTAACTGTGCAATTAATGTGTTAGCCATCCAATGAATTTAATTAAGGCTGAAAGTTTCTATTGTAAATGATTAAAGATTGGGGCAATATCAAGATAGCTGTAGTCGATATGACCAGTTAAAATTTACATATATTAATAAAAGTAATCAAAGAGATTGTATAAGTTTGAATTTGTATTTCTATATTAGCACCATATTTTTGTCTTTTCAAGAAGTCACTGTAAGCAATTTTTCATGTGAAACTAACCTGGATGCCCCTGTGGTTAGTATTGCTTTTTGAAGAGATCCTTTTTTTTTTAGTTTCTATTTTATTCCATTTTAGTGCTGTAGATGGGATTCCAGGTTAGTTTCACCAAAAAAAACTGCTTACAGTAACTTTTTGGAAAGACTCCCATATTGGTTATTTAAAAAAACACATTTATGTCCTTTCATGTAATATATTACTAGGCCTATATACTGTATATGTAATACTTTTTTAGCTTTACAAGAATCTGGTTTAACTGTTTAATTGTACTTAATAACTTTTTTAAAATGTATTTTTTTCTTTATATGAAATAATTAATTATTTTACTAGTTTTAATTCAAATAGTGTAAATAATTATTTAAAGCTTATATAATGGGTGGAAAAGAAAGAAAAAAGGTTGGTAAAAATTTAGTAATAATTTTTTAATTTTTGTTTATTATATAGACTTAAATTTCTTTTTTAATGTTAGCATTGGTGTCCTTAGGAAGCATAGACTATTTAGTTGTTTTTGTTATTTTGAATTGATAATCTAATCAAAAAAGCTGTTGCTCTAATAAAAAAGGGTTTTTATCTTTTTAAAAAAATTGTGAGGTTTTTAATAGGTTAATGGTTGTTTGTATTTGTGAATCAATTATGTCAATTTGTAAAGGTTTATCAATGTTGTTGTTGTTGCTACTTCTCCAAGGATATCTCGGAGTAGCCATCTCTTAACCCCTCAAAGTTTAAGCCAATCTAGATTTCCACTCTTGGATTAGCTTTGCTGCTTCTGAAAGCTTTTCCACAGACTAGTTAAACATTAAGAAACAATTGTTACAACAACCAAAAAAAACTAGTTTAGCAAATGATTATGAAGACAACAAAAAGAAGAATGCATGAATTAATTAAGTCTTTATTGCTAAAGTAAAGCTTTTACTGATTTTTGTAGTACTGATGCATGAAAATCAAACTGTCAAAACTCTTATAATTTAGTCTATTTTCAATTTCGTGACATAGTCTCATGGCTAAAAAAGCTCTTTCTGGTTCTACAATGCATGATACAGCTTCTCAAGATTTTCAGGTCTGTTGTTTGTAGCTTCTAAAAGACTCATTTCTTTTTTTCAATTGGTGATTGACTCTCTTGTGCCAAAATAGCCTCACACTCATGATTTTCACTCTTGAGGAATGAAAAAAACTCCTTAGAAAGAGTCATGACCTTAAGTGCCTGGTCAGGCTGGTGAGATTCAGTGGTAACAAGTTCACCCTCAACATTTTCTTGATCCTCTTCCACAGATTATAAGGGCTCTGTGGATAGAGCCTTTTCAAAAGAGACGTTGCCAAGGCTGCAATTTTGGTTTTACTGATTTTGTTTCCAAAATGGTCCTGGTACTCATCCAGGTAATTAGAAAATCTCAAATACTTAGGTACAGTTCTGTGTTTTGCCTTTCTTGCACTAGTATCTGAAACTTTTCCTGTAGGGCCTTACTGATCTTTGTATCCAGATCTCTTACTTTCTTCAGAGTGAACATAACCACATTTTTAGCCAGAAGTAAGTCAGCTTTGTCTTTGCAAAGGTATTTGACTGCCTTTTCCATTAGAGCAAGGGCTTCACAGAGCTTGTTGATCTTTTTCAATTCATCATTGGAAAACTCTTGCTCAAGCTGATCCATTGCTACCTTTATTTCCTTGTGTAGCTTGTAAAAGCGCTGGAGCATTTTGAACAAACTATTCCACTGAGTCTTGCAATCCAGGAATAGAGCTTTCTCTTTTCCAAAGGAAGCAATTTTTGAGGCTGTAGATTGTTATCGTTGTGCACCGCAAACTTTCTGAACATTTTAACTGTCTATGTATATATTCTGAACCAAAACTATGTCTGGAAGTTTATCAAGGTTGTCTTCAGCAGTTTCATCTATATCACTGTCTTCTTCCTCAACATTATCATTGGCATTATTTTTGTTGTTAAATTCATTAATTTTTCGCTTCTCCTTGTATAGTACATCACAAATGCACAAATGAATTGCATAAGATAAACAAGCAATGTACAGAGGATTGTTTCTCAACTGACTTTTATCATAACACTAGCTCCATCTGTGATTATGGCCACAATGTCCATGTCCAAGTTAAGATTAAACTTGGCAAGTCTTCCTTGAACAAGCTTGATTGCTTTTTCAGATTTCATGCTGCTTTGACACGAATCATACCAAGAGACTGAAAACTTTGTCCGTCATGTAGATTGAGATTCATGTATCGATGAATTCTGTTCTTGGCTATTCATGTATTGATTCATGTATCGATGAATTCCGTCAAAGCTAATTAAAAAACGATTTTTGTTCTTGGCTGTGTTAACTTTTTCACTGACAGTCATGAGAGTATTTTTAAACTCTTTTAACAAAGTGATCACAGATGGTTTGGGGACTTTTGGGCATAGAATAACCATCAGCTTTGAAAGCTCTACTAATTAGAGAACTGTTTGCAATTTGGTTAAAAGTAAGACCATCAACAGACACCAACCAAAATTATGACCTCGCTGATGGACTCCTTCTTATTCTTAAAGTAAGACTTGATGTGTGAAACTTTCAATATTGGTTGATCATCCTCAGCAGCTATTTCATAGCATCTTTTGACTTGAATTTTGTGCTTTGATTTCAAGTGACTGATCAAACTTTTGGTGCTTGAACCAGCTACTTTAGTGTCACTGAACATAACTTGCACTGTGCTCTTTGCTGAGCCTTGTCAAGAAATGTTTCCAAACTTCTGATTTTCTATGGTCACTAACATCTTGAAACTGAATGTCTGACATGTTTTGTTTGTGCCTACAAAATTCAGCAATGTAATATAAATGGTAAATGATCAACTTTAAAAAAAGGCAGCTTTTTTTGTTTTTGATCATTGTCAACAGCATGGTCAAGTGGTTAAAGCACTGGGCTTGTGACCAACATGGTCTCGGTTCAAAACTTACTTGCACCATTCTGTTGTGTCCTTGAAAAAGACACTTCATGGCACTTTGCCCTGCTTGGTGGTCTTGGCCAGCAGTTCTAAATTAAAGTCATATCTCTATTAAATTACAAGCAGACAGCAATATCTTGGTATCTCTGGAAGCAGGTTGGGGTAATTGCCTACCCTATGTATTAGTACCTCCGTTGCTTTCCTGGAAGTCAGGAGGATAAATATAGAGATAAAATAAATAAAAAAAAATAAATCATGTAATGTTGTAACACTCGACAATCATTCTATTACCTTTACTTTGATGTTCAGCCAATACTTTAATTGACGTCTGCTTAATAAGGGCAAGTGGAGCTAACACTGCGGGTGTTTTTCACTGTTCCAAAGTCCAATTTCGTATGCTGCGGCCTGTGGGTGCTCAAATCGTAGTTAATATTCCTGAGTGACACTGAAATTTTTAAATTTTAAAGTCCAGGTTTTCAGATTTTAAAACCCAGGTTTTGGGTAGTTAAAAAATAGCCAAAAAACCAGCTTTCTGGTTCGGGAAAACCCGGGTTGGTAACACTAGTCCATGCTAGTTCTAGATATAAACTTTTTAAATAATATAAAGAACTGCTCTAGATGCCCCAGCTATGTAAATGCAACAAGAATAAAACAAACAGTGTGGTTGATAATTCAACCTGGTTTTAGATATCTTTGTCAGATATATATATTAGGATGTTTCATATTTATGCCATTTTTAAAAATTTTCATATTATTTTAGAAATTTAAAATGCCTGGGTTCTCATGGGGTGGGGTGGGGAGAAACTTGACACCCCAAATTGTATATTATTATGATGTCATAAAGATGTGGTATGCGTTAGTTGAAATCTAACTTTGTTGTTTTTAATGTATTTCATGTATCTCATAAACTGCCTATGGTAAAATGATAAAATTGGGATCAAAATGTCTTAAGAGTTAACTTTGTATGACCACTTAATACATGTCATAGCTCTATCTGCAACATAAAAAACTTCTTTGGAAAAAATAATGTTTTGGCAATTTTTCTGTAATGTCATAATAGACTGGTTTAATTATTTGAAAATTTTTAGGTTTTTATTCTCGTAAGATATTTGATGAATGATAGTCCAACCCAATGCTTAACTTAGATCTACAGCTTGCATGGCACAATTACCCGAGATCAAAAGTTTCAATGCAGTATTTCTGAGATCTGATAATATCAGACTTAGTAAATATATGAAGCAACTACAATTCATTATATTTTCCTATAATTTTAATGCAATGGATCACTACTTTTACTTGAAAAAACAACTTGCTTACACAAACTGCAACTTTTCAAAAAGTTTTTAAAAGTGTGATTTTAAAGATGTTATTGCCTTGCAGGAAGGTGTTCTTTACATTACCTTGCAAGATGGGTAGTCTTTACATAGTGTGTAATCAAAAGTCAGAGACTGAGCATAAAGATTTGATAGGCAGCTGCAATTTAACAAAAAAAAGGGATAAATTAAGATGAGAGGGTAGTGATATTGGAAAAGAGTAAATTAAGATAATTTTAATATCTGCCAATGTAAGTGTGCTATCTCTTGATTATCCTAAAGTCGCACATAATAAACCAGCTCGTAGTTGCACTTTAGAAAACCGAATTCAGGAAAACGCCGAAATTTTGTAGACTTACGTTGTTAATGTTATACTGCATATTGGCCTATTATATAAATTAAAAAAGGTCTACCGTTGTTTAACTTAATGTGAGGTTTCATTTTTTTAACCTTAAATATATTAAGAAGATATTAACTATTTTTTAATTGCAATTATATTTGATTGTTAATTAGAATGTGATATTTGTTTTTTATAGTACGAGTCTGGCACAGCTGTGCAATACATCACACGAAAGAAAGCGTGCAAAAAACTGCAATTATCTTTGGCTGATTTTCGTCGATTGTGTATTCTCAAAGGAGTTTATCCTCATGAACCAACTAATCGAAAAAAGGTACCAAATTTTCTGTTTAAAATTTTTTCAAGTATTTTTTGTCTTTATTGCATTTAATTGTTTAGGCTAGTCGTGGAAGTTCAAAGTACAGAACACTCTACTTCAAAAAAGATATTCAATTTCTATTACACGAGCCAATTATTAATAAATTTCGACAAAATAAAGTAAGTTATTTATAATCTGATTTTTAATACTACCTGCTTTTAATATTTCTTTTCGCCTTGAGCTTTATTTAGAAATGTTTAGATATGTTTGATGTTATTCACGAACTAAAATTTTAGTTGCCATTTTTATGTCTATTTTAAGACTTTTCTTAAACGCTTGGCAAAAGCTAAAGGAAGAGAAGATAGACGTGAATACGAGCACCTTGTTCGTTCAAAACCAACCTATCAATTGGATCATATTGTTCGTGAAAGGTATAGTTAAAAACTGTTAAAATGAAATTTTTCTAGTATAGCGTTTGTTATGCTAGTTATCCCCGTTAGTTTGAATTGGTTGATATTGATTGCAGATACCCGACGTTTATTGACGCGCTGCGGGATATCGACGATGGCTTGTGCATGTGTAATCTCTATGCTTCTTTGCCTAAGCAATTTGGTATTGATCCAGAAACCACTCATCTGTGTAGACGGTTATCAGGTAAAAATCGATTGATGGCTTATAGCAAGATTTCAGACATTCTGAAAGCGTATTGTTTTAGTTGAGTTTATGCAGTACGTCATCACGTCGAGGTCTCTTCGCAAGGCGTTTATTTCTATCAAAGGATATTACTTTCAAGCTGAAATCATGGCCCAAACGGTCACGTGGCTTGTGCCCCACAGTTTCCCCTACTCGGTGAGTTGTTCTATGCCATGCTCATTGTCGTATTTTTTATAGGGCGTGTATTATATCTTAATTTTATTGGTTAAAGAACTGTCCGTTTTTTATTTCCCCTTTTCTTTTTTGGATTTTCAGAGTTTTGATGACGTCGACTATCGAGTGATGAGCACTTTCACTCACTTCTACTCCGTTATGCTTGGGTTTGTTTTGTATCGTTTGTATCAGTCAATCAACCTCCACTACCCTCCGAAGATCGCTTTGCTTTCAACGGTCAACACCACTGTGGGCAGCACTGAAGATGAAGCCGTGCATGACCAAAAGTTTTGTACAGACAAAGACAAAAGAATGGAGGTTCTTGGCTGTACCATTATTTTGTAATTGTGTTAACTAAATCCTGTTTGAATTGTGATTGTTAATTGATAAGTTTGCCAAGGTATTTTTCATTGAAAAAAAGTAAAATTTAGTGTCATAGTTTTTCGTAAGTTAAATATTATGTGTGTTTGATGCAATTTCTTTATATGGTGGTAGGTCGTAGCGTCATTAAACGTTCCATTAGCGAAACATGAAACAAAAACTGAAGAAGATGAAAAAGACGAGGATGTTGTGCATCTTCAAGAAGAAATGACCCCCGAAGCTGTTGAAGCAATAAAGAAAAGAAAGGAAGAAGAAAAATTTACAAAGCTCTTCGAAGGGTGTAAATTCTTTTTATCGAGGGAAGTTCCAAAAGAACATCTTGTATTTGTTGTCAGGTAATTTGTTATCTAATTTTCTAAAAAACTATAATTTTTTTCTTTATTTTTTAATATTTTGTACAGCATTAAATATTCTTACCATACTATGAGAATTTAGTAATTCTTTTTTTCTGTTATTGTGCTTTTGTTTCAATCGCCTTCGGTTCGTTAAACATAAAATAACTCCGACCCTTCAATTGTTTCATGGATTCAAAATACTCCTTACTATTTTAACCATTCGATACGGTTCCTATCTTAGACAATCCTTAAAAAATATATTCTTTAAACTGTTTATGTGTTTTTGAAGAGCAGTATACTCTAGTGCCAGAGGTTTTCAACCTTTTTTTATACCATGGCCCACTTTTCAACCCAGGTAACTTATGACCCACTTCGGTGAACAGAATTTAATTTCCGTCGCAAAAAAATGGTGATCTTTAAAAAAAAAGTCTTCACTGGGAATTTATTCTGATTTCTCGATCATAATGACATCATTATATAAGTCCCATACTGCTTTCATTCTGATTTATGCTTTGTGTCCCACTGAAAACAGCGCCATGGCTTATCATTGGGCCATGGCGCACGACCGGTGGAAAATCAATGCCCTTGTGGAATGTTTGCAATGCGATAACGATTAAATTGACCTTTTCGCGGCAGTGGACCACCATCTTGACCGCTGCTTGCCTGGCACAGCTGACCAACACCGCCTGTCGGAGTTTGATCTCGCCTTGGGATTCAAACAATTAACAAACCATTCAGAACAAAACTCTCCACATTGCGACCGGCCGACCAATTGACACAAAAATTCGAGACCTGAATGACGTTCAATGGTCACCCATGTCACACTTCATGCTACTCAACTTAAGGATCTGACACAAGCACTATCTTAAAGCATATTCACATCCACCTAAAAACATGAGGACCACAATCTTTCACAATAGCGATCACATATCATGATCTCAGATCCAAGAATGAAAAGAAAACCTTCAACACATCCACAATTCATCACCTCGCAATGATTCAACTTTAATAAAAAGCCGATTGCCAACATCAAAACAAAATTATATGTCACATGCATACAAATCTGGCTTAGCTCAGAGCCTACATAATAAACCATCACACTTGCATGCCACAACCCCGCTATGCTAGATACACAACACGACACTAATTATATTTTTAACTGCAACATAATATGGCCCAATAGCCCAACACTAATCCGAAGAATTGTAAGAAGCAAAAACGTTTTAAAGATGTCCAGAATGGCTATTTTGGAAGGTTAAAGTTGGTTGTAAAAACAGCTTTAAAGGAGAGCAACAACAGCTTAATGAAATTCAAAACATTAATTCGTCATCGATGCTAAGATATTGCTTCATTACTCAACGTTTTGATATTTCATGTCGATTAATCTTTCTTGTGCTTGCTGCAGGAGCTTTGGCGGGTTGGTGTCGTGGGACAGCAGTCTTGGTCTTGGCTCAACCTTTGCGGTCGATGATGAGACAATTACCCATCAGATAGTGGATAGACCCACGGTCGAGAAGACCTATATTTCAAGGTAATAAGCTGTGCTGAAATGCACATATTATTTATTATCGATGACAAACCGATTTCATTTTATTCTTTACTAAGAGCAAACAATTTTTTAATTGAATTGAATTTAAAATATTTCTGTTCTTTAAAGGATTTCATTATATTAAAAAAAACTTGGTGTCACAATTGATATTCGCTGCGCTATGCACTTGTATTAAATTTCGATACCTTAAATCAAAAAGGTATTTCTTAAATACTCGTATATGTAATAATTGTTGATCGAAGGTGCTTTGATTTAACGATTTGGATTTAAAGTAATGACGTTTAAGAAATTATACTGCACATGCATTGGTTTAGGCTGTTCTATTTAGGCACTCGCATAGTTATCGAATTTTTTATGATTTTTTAAAAACGGCATTAAAGTTATTGCAGAAAAAAAAATTAACTTATGAATATAAAAATTTATTCCTGTTGAATAACAAAAGTTTCTTGCCGCACCCCGGCGTCTAATTACGTTGTGGACAACAGAGAGTTTTCACTGTCCAGGTATTATGTCCAGCCGCAATGGGTCTTCGATTGCATCAATGCTCGGCTTCTACTGCCTTTAAACGGTTACCTTCCGGGTGATACTTTGCCTCCACATCTTTCTCCGTTTGTTTCCGAGGAAGACGGATCATATATTCCGCCCGAACGCCAACGTGTTCTTGCGTTACAGCGCGGAGAAGACCCAGGTTTCTTGGGCATTATATTTAACTAATTTTTGTAGCTCTCTGTAGTTTTGATTTGTTTTGTCGAATGTTGATTATTGAACCAGCAGTATATAGTACTTCACTTTGCATGTTAATCGAAATTGGTTGAAGCTTGAAAACTTGATGCTTCAGTATCATGGAAATTTAATATTTTTATTTTATCTCTATATTTATCCGCCTGACTTGCAGGAAGACGACGGAGGTGCTAATACGTAGAGCAAGCAATTACCTCGACTTGCTTTCGGAGATGCCAAGATATTGTTCGCTTAAAATTTTTTATTTTGTTTTCTTAGTTTTTAGAGGTATGATTGAAATTTAGAACTGCTTGTCAAGACCACCTAGCAGAGGAAAGTGTCGTTAGTGTCTTTCCCAAGGATGCAACAGAATGGCATGAGTAGGTTTTGAACCGAGACCATGTTGATCACAAGCACGAAATAATTTATATAAAGTTCAGATTAATTCCAGTGGTTACACACTGGTACGTTGCGGCGTCCTTTTGTCAATTACTTCATGTATTTGCAGGAATCCACAACCAAGATGAAAATCTCTCTGAATCTGATGATGATGAAAGTGAAGACGATGGATTTGATGAATTAGAAGATGATGCCGATGATGAAGGTGCTGAAAAGAATCAAGAAACCGTGGAAACAAATCCGGTTGAAAAGCAACAAGTAAGTTAAACTTGCAATATTGTGTGGCACTGCGTTGGAAGGTGAATCCTCCGGTTTAGCTTAACACTAACTCTCCTCGACTTTTTTTAAACTGTATTTTAAAAGGAATTCGAATCGCTCGAGTAAGCCTAAAACCTTGCTTTAATCAATAAAAATAATTTTAATGAAGTTTGAAAAGAGCTAGAATAGCGTTTGTGTGCTCTTCACTATCAGTTTACTTCATAATTCCCCCTTAATTTTCAGCTCCCAAAACCCGTGGTCCGGCCCGGGAAGACGGATGTCGACCATCAGCAGCTTCCTGAATCAGTGAGTAGCATTGTCACGTGATACGAGCCACGGAAATTTTCGGCGTATCGTCCACGTGTCTCAACGACTCGCTTAGAGCCACCTAGTGATGTTTGAAGCTTTAATATGTTGGGTTGTGTAATGTTAAGGTTTTGCTTGGTGGCCCCTGAGAAAAAAATTTACTGTTTTCTTGAAATGCTTTAACGTTTGTGATCATCCAAAACAGTTTAAATATTTGGTCTTGATACGGATGATAAGCTAGTCGCTCTATTTAGAACCACGTATTGAATGGTTGATGAAACTAACTGGCAACTATATCTTCTAAGGGAGCCGGTATATTTTTGAATCATTCGATTCTTTGCAATTTTCTTTATGTGTTCCTTTCAAACTTGATTGAAGATGATGAGTATTTATCTTCTTATTATTCCAGGCTGCGCAAGCAAAAAAACGCTAGTAAATTAAAATCTGTCATATTTTCTATTTTTTTGTTAGATTGCAGCAGAAGAAAAAAAATTAGCGATAATGATGATTCCTAAGAAGCGACGACGTTTATTCAACAAAGCCACCTTCCGGATAAAACGACAACAGCGCGAGGTCGGGATCTTTGTTTGTTGTTCGAATTTACTTAAATATCTTAAAATTTTGTCATAATTTTAGTTTAATTTGCTTTGCGTCGTGATAATTCACGCTGTGTTGGAATATTTCACCTTTGCAGATGTATTCATATTAATCTGCCCATAAGTTGCATTTGCACAAACTCCAACGAATCAGTGCGACCATGTTGAGGATTCGGTTGTTCTGCTAAATTAGGCTGTTTAATTAACAACCTACTCTCCGCGGGCTCTACCAGGTCTGGAGAGTTTTTTTTTGGTCCATCAA
This sequence comes from Diplosoma virens, assembly GCA_963680785.1. Lineage (NCBI taxonomy): Eukaryota > Metazoa > Chordata > Ascidiacea > Aplousobranchia > Didemnidae > Diplosoma > Diplosoma virens. Next base: position 5,022,478 of record OY796890.1, on the reverse strand, counting down.
GATCTTTAACCCTTTGACTGATAACGTTCTTTTAAAAACTAAGTGGGTCAATTGAGTTGAGTTGCTACTAAGCCAATAAACAGTAAATGTTAAATCACGTGTATCTGTAAGTGCTATTAAGTTTTTAAAACTTTTATAGTCACAAGATGTCAGCATGTACTGGCCCTGTCAAACACAGTTTTCCGTCATCCATTCCTTGGGATCGTTTCAAAATGACGCGCTTTAGCATCATTAGCCGTCAAAGGGTTAATATGATTTGTATTCTTTAAAACTTCTTTTAAAGAAAGCTTCATGGCTTAGTCCAAAACAAAAAGTGTCGATGCTTTATTGCGTTTTGATGACGTTGTAATTACTCCTTGTATTTCCAGGCTGCCGCTCTAGCTCTTAAGCGAAAATTAATTGATGAAGAACTGAGAAAAGAAAAACGAATAGAAAAAAAAGCGAAATTAAAAGCGATTTAATTGATCAATAAATTCTTATTCGCTACATTCTTGTAATTACGTGATTGTTCGAGTTGTCTGCTGTCGTTCTTCAATCTAATCGTAACTGGGGATCAGATTTCCATTTTATAGATTAAAATATCGACAGCGTGATCAAGTAGTTAGGAGCGCTGTATCGATGGCGAACAAAATCTAAACACTGTTGGTTCAAAACCTACTCGTGTTTAAAATTCCGCTTTCTTGCAACGAAACAAGAGCAAGAGTTGAGCCACGATTAGGACTGATCGCCGTGAAATTAATCGGCTCCATTCAAAGGCGTCTCCAGGAATTTTGTAATAAATTAAAACATATGGTGGCTTAAACAGTTAATCATCTGTTAGCAGAAAACAAAATTCTGTTCAGGCTCCCTGCCTGCGATTACCCAACCACTAATGAATAATTGTTGCGTCACAATAGTCACAATGCAAGACAATTTCTTTGACCGTACCGTAGTTTCCGCCTATTTCTTTACAGCCCGAGTTAAACATAAAAGTTACGCGGAGAAGTCTCTTGTTCGAGGGTCTTCACGCGCTTGGGAATTTCTCCTTTCTCTGTCCTGATCTATGGCTATATCTCTGAAACACGAGTTGAATATAAAGGTTAAACAAAAAATACTTGCTTCGACCGTCTACTCGTACTGGTAAAATCGCTACCTTCTCTATCCTGTTCTTTTCCTTTCAACCTTTCCCTTCACTCAGGGGTGGCCATAGCGTATCATCATTCTCCAAACCTTTGTCTTCAACATCCGTCTCCTTTGCAGCAACTTCCTCCATATCTTCTTAACTACATCTTAAAATCTCTTTGGTCTCCCTCTTTTCCTCTTTCCTGGTAACTCCATCATCTTTCTTTCTACATACTCTTGGTCATGACATGTCCATACCACCTCAGCTTTATTCCTAACCGTTCTACCTTAACGGTACTCCTGATGTGCTCGTTTCTAATCTTGTCTTTTCTTGTCACTCCCATAGCAAACCTCAACATTTTCATCTCTGCGACTTCCATCTCTTCTACTTGTTTCTTTGTGACTGCCACCGTCTCAAGTCCATACACCATTGCTGGTCTTATTACTGAACTGTACACTTTTCCTTTTACTCTAGCTGGTAACCTCCTGTCGCAGATCTCTTCTCCATCCGTTCCATCCTGCCTGTACTCTCTTCTTTACCTCCCTCTCACAACCACCACTTTCTTGCACCGTTGATCCCAAATACTTAAATTCCTTTACTCTTGGCACTTTTGTATCCTCCATCTTTACTGTTTCGTCACCATTGCCTCCATTCTTTGACCTACTTACTTTCATCCTTCTTCTTTCCAATGCATACTTCCAGGATTCTAATCTCCGCTCCACTTCTTCCCTGGTCTCTTCGCAAATCACAATATCATCAGTAAACAGCATCGTCCATGGTTGGTGGTTCTCTCCTTACTTCATCCGTTAGCCTGTCCATTATCACTGCAAAAAGGAATGGACTTAACGCTGATCCCTGGTACAGTCTAACCTTAACCTTGAAACTTTTTGTAGTTCCTACTGCACACCTTACCACTGTTTCGCTTCCCTCATACATATCCTGTACTAATTGTACATACTTTTCCACTATTCCTGATTTTCTTATACAGTACCACAGCTCTTCCCGTGGAACCCTGTCGTAAGCTTTCTCTAGGTCCACGAATACACAATGTAGCTCTCTTTGACCTTCCCTGTACTTTTCCATCAACATTCTTAGAGCAAACATGGCATCGGTGGTTTCATTTCCTGGCATAAATCCATATTGCTGTTTGCTGATTTCCACTCTATCCCTTAATATACCTTCTCTGTCCTGTAACTGGGGTTATTTCTTTGTAGCGCTAACATACAACATAAAAGCTAAGCAAAAAGTACGACAGCTGCTGCATACCACATTTATTAGTCGTCCTGTAGGTTTTTTTTATATTATAAAGGTGGTTTTAATATAATGATTTTATAATAAGATGGTTTACAGTCTAAATATTTACATTATAAAGCGCCTTACTGGACAACTAATAAGTACAGGTATGAACTTTATACGATTTCAGATGTTTTGTAATGAGGCTCTGAGTTTTATAGAATCAATGTCGACTTAAAAGAAATCACATTAGCCCGAGCAGCTCGATTTGCTACTAGCTCCATTGCAATATTTTACGACTTTTATTACGATCATCATCCATTCTTCTCCCAAGGGCACTACGTGTTTTCCCATGCAAGATTTTTGCCTAAAATGAATTAAACATAACGGTTGCTAAACGTTGCGTCATAAACATTTGTCATTTAAGACTGAAACTCAAATAATTTGCGCTTTATTTAATCTGACAAGATTAAACAAAAACAAAAAAAAGCTTTGACTGATCCCCCGCTCAACTTTTTAAGTCGTTGCTGTTGGGGAAATCATCGTAACGTCATAATACGATTTGTGAGCAACTTATTGTGATAATGCAACCAAGGCTGACCGACTGATTCTGGAAGTTTATCTGCGAGCATGCAAGAGAAACCATTAGCACAATGCTTTACGAATTGTGCAGAATAAATTTGTTAAAAAAATTGTGATATTTTGTTCCATACATTTTTGCAACATAATCGTAATTTCATACAAAACTCACAGGCGGCCGTTAGTCAAAGATAATTCTGTAATGCACGATTATGTACTCTGTCCTGTTGCCAACTGAATTCTGTAAAACATCTCTAATAATGTTTCTATACTTGTATTTCTGCTAAGTTTCAATTGAACAAAACAAGAAAAAAACTAAAAACAACACAGTCATAGCTACAAGCACACCAAAGCGATGTTTGTTAGGTCATAATCGGTACATATTGCGAAGCAAAAAGCTAAAAAAAAACTATCGCTTAATTTACGCAACATTACTTTAAGTGCTTAATCAAAACGCAATAAACATATCGTTAGCAATAAGGTAAAAATACATAAAAAGCACCTATTTTCACACAGTATTGAAATATCAACGTGTCCCTTTGGCAATAACAAGCACGAATAGAGGTAGAAATAAAGTGAAAACTTTTATGTCTTAGAACCTCGCATGTTGTAGGAGAATTGCGTTGCCGTGGAAGTGGACGACTTGCTGCTTTGACTGATCGAAGATTTAATTCCGCTCCCATCTGTCAATCAATCACTGTCCATAAAATGCGACAAAACAAAGAAAATCACATAACTCACAGGATTTTTTCCACTGGGTTGACCGAAGTTTGACACGTGATCGAGATTTACGCGATGGCGACACCGAGCGGCAAGGTTTATCAGTACTGAAAAAATGCAAGAGTGAAGCAAACCGAACACTAGCAGCAGCACAGCACTCACTTCTTCCAGTCATCCAGGGTGTAACTCTGCACAGCAGTCATCGGTTCGTAGGCGTTGGGGTCGTAAAAGTGGACGTCCTCGAAATCGGGGTAAAGTGTGGGTCGGGAGGTTTGGGGGCGCAATGACTTGCCCGTTCGCCGCTTTTGTTCCGTCGTAAGTAGAACTGTTTGGCCTGAAACACAACAGTCGATGTCGTGACGTCAAAAGCGCGTTGGAACTTAGCAATCGATAACGATTATTACGTTTTATACGATCGGGTATTGCTCAGCTTGAAGACTTTGCCGACTCCTTCGAATGTCAAAATCCATGAATTTATTGAGCGAAAAAGTTGCGCGTTTGTTTATATTGGTGACAAGCTAAATGACTTAAATTTGTTTTCTTTTTACGAGTTTTATTTTAAAAAAGCTGGTCACTGGTCAGTGGGTCGCGTGAGGGTAGTTTAACGAAAAGACAGGTCAGTGCCTATTGTAATAAAATAACTCGATTGCAAAGCTTTGTATTACACGAGAGAAGAGAGATTCTACTGACCGTAGACTTGAGACAGCTGCCGGAGTTTGTTTTGATTCGGACGGAAGTTGGAAGGTCGCCGTCGTGTCTTGCGATGACTTGTCTTGGCACGAACTTTGTTGGTTCTGAACAAATCCATTCATTCAAACTTCATGATCAACACAACAACACAAACGCAGACATCAAGCTCATACCATGAAATCAATGCCGGAACAAAACACATTATTATCAACAGCAATTTTAAATAAAAGGGACACTGGACAAGTTAAATAGGCAATGTTCTACTTTAAGCACATCGGCGAAAAGTTAATCTTTATACTATGATATGATACCGACAGCTTTTCCCACATTGAAAAATCATTTGAACTTTCAGTCAGAACAAAAATACCTGTTAAGTTGCGAGATTTACACTGCAGATCAACACAACAGCATAGTACGTAGAAGATCTTACTTCAATAGATACTCCGAATCAACATCAGACACAATGAGACCCGGGATCGTGTCCTGTCTCTCAGGATCAACATTTTTTTGATCTTGATCATGAATTGCAGGGGAAGAAGAGACAGAGGTGCAAGGTCGTTTTTCCTTCTTTTTTTTCTTGGAAGAAGCCAGGGGATTTTCTTCGGCGGTAAAGGAGGAGCCCGTGCCAGGTTTCGAGTTGCGACTGCTGGTGCGACTAACATCTTTGGAGGAACTGCTCTTTCTTGGAGATTTATCAACATTGTTGAAGCTGGAAGACCGGGATTGAGGAAAACTCGACTTGGCAAAAGGCGGAGTGTCAGGAAGATGTTTACCAGATCCCGAAACAGGAAGACTTGCACAGGAAAATTTATGAGGTGCAAGGGATTTCTTTAACTGGCGAGCACGGTCAGGATAGTGGCTCGAGAAAAACCTATTAAACCAGAAAAGCGATCTCATTGCACATCATCATTGTACATCATCATTGTACATCATCATCAGACAACTACAGGCTGCTTACAACCAATTCTGACGCAACCGAAAACCAAACTTATTTATGAGAAAGCAAATAACGGTAATTTTCCGAGCAAAAATTTTAGACAAAGATTTAAAAAAAAAATTCTCACTTTCTCCACGCAGACTGAATGATGGCGGCTGCAGAATTTGCCTGCTGAAAAGCAAGCTTCCGGTTTCGTTGGATGGTCGCCAACAACTTCCGCTCGCTGATCGAAAGCGACATCAGGCTTTCGATGTACTCCGACAAAGACAGATTTCTGGAAAAAAAACAAAAAAAATGGTTTAAAGTTTATGTTGCAACTAAGTGGCATCACATGCAAGCACTATATGCATAAAAATGCTGCATCATATTCAAGCGATAGTTATTCAGCAAATCTTGTTACTAACTCACTCGTTGACGATAGATGTGTTTGTGCGATCGGCAAGCGAGCGATCAAAAGTGGGGCTCAGGTGAGTAGCTGAGGAGGGGTAAGCCAGCCCGGTGACAGGCTCTAGCGCGATCTTGTCGTCACTGCCGATGTTGTCGAGATCGTGGAGCGACGAGCGAAGCCGAGATGATGAGGAAGTACTTCCGGTTTCTTTGGGATTAGTTCGGATAACGGTTGAACGAGAGGAGCTAATGCTGGAAGAGGAATGTCTTGGAGCAGGAGGACTTTGTAAAGCTTTGACGAGATTACTGGATGAGGATTCTATGGGAATTTTTTTTGAAGGTTTAGGATTAGAGGTTGTAAAAATGCAGTCATTTGTTTGGGATTCCTGCACCAGACGCTTGTTCCGAAAACGGCGTTTCCTTTTTCGAGATTCGGCGGAGAGCAGATCACTTGCGGTTGAATCAGCAGGAAGACCAGGAGGACGATGTTTCTTTTTTTTCTTACGTTTTTGAAGTTGTTTTCCATCTTCAGAATTGGCGGTATCAGCGGAAGCGACAGCAGCTAAATTCTAAACGACACCAAGAAACGCGTGTCAGAAACGAGTGCGACAACACGGCGCTGAGCTTATTTGGTGGTGGTGGTGGTTTTACCCGACCCATTCCTAGGGATGGGGGCGCGGATCAATTCCGCGGAATCCCAATAGTCGGGCGACTCCCCACGGACGGGACCAGAGGTCCATAAGAGAAGGGGTGTGGCCGAAAATGGACCGACGCAGGGGATCTAGTACAGGGCAGTCGAGCACGAGATGTGAGAGATCCTGTGGTTCAGAACCACAGTTGCTGCATGAAGGAGTCTCGGCTCGATCAACTCTGTGGAGATAAGAGTTGAAGAGAGTGCTGTGCCCGTTGCAGCGTAAACGGAAGAGAGCACAGCGAGCGGAGCGAGGGAGAGTAAGCTCCTCGGGAGATACTGAAGAGATTTGATGTTGAAAGAAACCAGATTGGACACTGCGTCTCCAACTGGTGTAGAAGGATAGTCGTTGGGAGGAGATGAGGGGTGCGAGGGACACTGATGTACTGGAGGGATCGAGAGAGGCACCGGCTTTAGCTAGAGAGTCAGCTAAGTCGTTACCTGGGAGGGAAGAGTGACCAGGTATCCATTGTAGATGGACAATCTTGGATTGAGATAGAGAGTTAAGAAGAGATTGAGTATTGGATAGGAATTTGGGGGTTAAATATGGTAGGGGGGTAGAGAGAGTTGATAGGACAGATAAAGAGTCGGAAAAGGTGATAGATTTGAAATTACATGTCTTGGAGTGAGAGATACACCACTCAAGAGCATGTAGAAGAGCGAAGATTTCAGCACTATAACTGGTAGCCCAGAGACCAGTCGAGAAGGAGAGCGAGGTAGCAGTGACACACTTTGTACATTTGATGTGTATCCCTGCACCACCCTGTCCCAGCCCGCCAGGTACCGAACCGTCAGTCCAGGCAGAGATATCGCTGTGAGATAGAGTGGAAAGATGGGAGGTAGCTGCAGTGTTGCGAAGGGAGGGGGGTCTTTGCGAGAGCATGGGGATGAGAGGTGGAGTGAGATTGTGTAATTAGATGGGGCAGGCCAGGGGGGTTTAGGAGGACAGAGGATTAGTGGTTCACGGGTAAGATGTAGGTTAGGGGTAAGGTTATGTGATCTGGAAAAGGATCTCCATGAGCTCTTCTTGAGACGTGTACGGGGGTTAGAGTTCGCAAGGGAGGCTATGGGAAAGGTTGAAGGTAGACGGAGGGCTCGTTCAAAGAAGAAAAGGGATTGGTGGGTGAGGGTGACTCGTAGTGGAGGTAGAAGTGCTTCTATATGAAGTAGAGGAATGGGAGTGGACGATAGACAACCTGTGATTACTCTACAGGAAGATCTATGCATCCTCTCCACGGAGGTGATGTGAGTAGGAGATGAGAAGGGAAACCAGCCTGGGGAAGCATAGGTGAGGATGGGGCGAATAAAGGCTTTGTATAGGGTACACAAGGATTCTTTTGATGGACCCCAGGAGGCAGAGGCAATGGAGCGGAAAGCACGGAATCGCCTGTGAAACTTTTTCCGTAAGGATAAGACGTGATATTTGAAAGAGAGAGTGCGGTCGAAGGTTACACCGAGAAAGGTTGGACGAGGGTTGAATTTGAGAGGGGTGTTAAGAATGTGCAGAGATGGTTGTGTACGTGATTGGTAGGGGTCTAAGCTGAAGAAGGATGTTTCACATTTGAGGGGGTTGAGAGGAAGGCGCCATTTTGAGGACCATTCCACCAGTCTGTTGAGGGCAGCTTGTACTACAGCGGTTGCACACTCAACTCTCGGGGAGGAGGCCCAGATGGCTAGGTCATCTGCATAGAGAGAGGTCTTAACAGATGCAGGAAAGAAAGTGGGAAGGTCATTTATGTATAAAGAGAAGAGAACTGGTCCTAGAACCGAACCTTGGGGAACTCCTCTTCGGAGACGGAAAGGACGACTGTATGAATTACAGATACGGACTTTCGAACGGCGATCTGAGAGGTAGGATCGTATCCATTCGACAAAGCAAAGAGGAAGATCTAATGAGAGGAGTTTAGAGAGAAGGGCAGAGTGCCAAACTGAGTCAAAAGCTTTCGCAAAATCCACAGTGGCAAGGACTGTACGTGCGCCTGGCTTAGATTGGTGGAAGGAATCTGCGATCGACTGTGAGAGAAGGAGAACCTGGTCTACAGTCGATCTACCAGGTCTAAAACCAGCTTGCACGGGTGAGAGAATGTCTTGTTGTTCGAGAAAATAGGTTAGTCGTCCTAAAACCATTCTTTCGAAGAGTTTGGAGGTACATGAAGTGAGAGAAATGGGTCTATATAAGGTGAGTCAGAGGGTTTTCCGGGTTTAAGAATGGGGATGATTGTTGATTGCTTCCAAGCAGACGGGAAGGTGTGTGTTGACCAAGAAAGGTTGAAGATGTATAGAAGAAAGTTTAACGCAGATTGTGGTAGGTGAGATAGAAGAGGGTAGGTAATTTGATCAGGGCCAGAGGAGGTTGAGGTTGAGAGTTGAGATAGCTATAGAGAGTTCAATCGAGGAGAATGGTGAACAGAAAGTGGAATGCAGGGTGTTGCAGTGTGCAGTTCTGATTTGCTTCATTTGGGCTTTCTCGGTGCTTCGAAAAGGTTTTGGGGTTTGGGTAGAGAAATGAGACTGTAGATGTGAGGAGAGATGGTTGGCACAATCTACAGGGGTATGGCAATTTGAGAAATTGGGAAGGTCAGAAGTAGTTGGGGAGGGGGAGCCAGAGATGGAGCGAAGTAGAGAAAAGACTTTCAGGGTCTCATCCTCGGGCGATTCTCTTTTGGACAACTGAGCTTATTTCGCAGCTGGAACCGACAATTACGTTTCTACATCGACCTAGTGATTTAACGCCATGACGTCACGACTTACTTTCGATTTCTCTCCCCGAGCCATCATTTCGCTTTCCGTTGTTTTACTCGCAGCAGAAGTGTCCGACATAAACGAAGACTCCCGGACGAACTCTTTCACTTTGTTTTTCGATTTGATTTGGTCATCCATACCGGATCCACTCATCTTCGGATTATCTCCGTTTGATCCCATTTTCCCCAAAGGATCTACGTCATCGGCCGCATTCAGGCTATGGTTCGATGAGGGCCGGATAAGGAATAAGGAACGCACAGGAGTTGGATAAGCATCCTCAAGCTTTTCACCACAAGGGGGCAACGAGGAGATTTCTTGTTCATGAAAGGAATCTACCAAGCATAGTGAGTTTTATTGTAACACTTCTGAAAATTAAAAGATGACAAACAATGAACAAGAAAATTTGGAAGTTGCAGAAACGCAGCCTCGCGGTTTCCGAGTTCGCGGTCTGTCTCATTGTAAACAAGAAAAGGACACCAGAAACTAAAGCAGTGCTGAAAGTTTAACAACTATTACAATTTGACCTGGGCCTTGACCAGGTACCTGGCAGAGTGGGATCGAATTTTCGTTTGACAACGTCACACCGAGATTTGATGGTTATGACGTCAGCATTCACTTCTGTCGTCGAATCGAAAGTGACGTCATCGCTGGATAGAGGAAGGTGGTTGGCGACGAGGGACGTATCAGGGGGAGGGGGTGGCTCTTCGCCGACTGCGTTTAACTGATCAGTCGAAGATGTCATCGCCTTTTTCTTGGCGCGATCTCTGCACAGAGTGTCACGTGACGTCAGCAGCGGGAAAGCGCCATGCGCGAGCAGTCACCTGTCCTTCTGGCTCCGCAGCATCTCGTGCTGGATGAGCAGGTTCTTCCGGTTGAGGAAGCCTTTGCGGACCTGGGATTCAAATTGATGACGTCAGAGAAACTACGAACCAATCAGCGAGCAGATCACCCACCTGATAACCGCGGTAGCACGCTTGTATTCTCGCGGCCGCGATGTCACGGATGGTCTCAGAAGAGAGTGCCCCTGCACAATACACGCCAGGTTGGTGAAGGGAGAAATTAAATTCAAAATAACTCGCGATATGTCAGAGCCATTTGCTTCAACTGCTGGTTTCAATCAATTGTCATACAAGTAAATACACAGCGAAGTAAAAAACAAAGCAAACAAAAGATCGGATAGGACCTTCTCTTGTGTATCTCCATTCATTCACTTTAATTTTTACCAAAAATGAATAAATTTATAAGCAAAGTATTTCTCATTAGATTTAGGCAAATAGCAGAACATGAAGGACTGTATTTCACTGTTTGATCTTACAGCAAGATTTAACAGATAAAATCTAACATAATGTTGGAACGAGTTTTTAATCAGTTTATTGCAAAACGATAACAATTTGATAAACAATAAACTAAGAATTATTGTTAATTATTTACACAAATGCAACACCAACAGTCAACACTTGCTTTTCTCTGCAGTGGTATGCATTGCAACATCAATATCATGGCGCACTGGAGTAAAAATTAGCTAGTTTTCATTATAATTATTATCAATTTATCATACAATTATCATTGTATCGATAATCCAATAATCTTAGTAAAACAAAATAAACCGGATTCAAGAGTTCTTTTTTTGTTTTTTTTTGTTTGTGTGACTTGTTCGTTTATTAATGATCGAGACACAAATAACAAATGAACGAGTCCTGACAGAATATTATCCCAAGAACAACTCTGTCACCTTGTTCAATGAAGTACTGAGCTACTTCTTCTTTTCCATTCAGAAGAGCATGATCCAATGGAGTCAGTCTCTCTTCCGTGAACTCCATGAGGTTCGGGAAGGCGGAACATTGGAAAAGAAGTTTTGTCACATCTAAATGACCACTTTGCGCCGCCCAGTGGAGAGCGGACATGCCCTAAAAGTTGAAAAAGTCTTGCTTGAAATTGAGTCGGCGTGAAAATAAGAATTTTAGATTTTTTTATCAATACAACACAATGACGACATTTAAGTGAGAATAACAAACTATCGAAGCAAAAAATTATCACCAATGTCAAAGATCTAATATTTGAGGGAAGAAGCAAATAAATTTTTACGTGATTGAAAATTTCTCATTAAAAGAACTTCTATCCAAAAAGATGTGGATAGGCAAACTTGCATACAGAGCAGATATACCGTATTTATCCGATTGTAAACTGCCCTTGAAAGTAAGCCGCACATACAACTGTAAAACTTGGTTCATTAACTTATGACCGTCTGTGACGCAACAAGAAGGAAAATAAAAATTAAGTCAAAAAACGCGTAAACAAGTTTCGGCTATTATTTATATATTATAAAACAATCTTTACAGTAGCTTTCCACTTTCCTAACACCTTGCTCTTTTACTATCAAACACCTAGCATCGACTGCTTCCTCGTTTTCTTTCAGCCACATTTTGGTCGGCGATAAGCCGATTTGTGCTGCTGTTTTCAGTCCAGGTACCGGTACTATTATTTAAAAGTCTATGCTCAAACAACAAAAACTACCGGTAATTAACCTAGTTTTTTAACGGTAATTACGCTTCAATAGTTCTCAATTCGTAGCGAGTGTTTAGAATGTTCACTTCTGAGGTCTTTACACTTTGTGTGATTCTTATACGGTATTCAGTCGCTTAAATGATCGTTGTAGTACTCCTCCAGGTTATTGCATCAACATATTTACAGTGTTTAACAAAACTTAAAAAACAAAGTTGATTTTTTGCAATAGATATTTGCAAAAACGCGACATTGATATATTTCCAAGTTTGCAAGATTTTATGGCAAGTATCTCTGTAGAAACAAACTAAAGAGTTATTTACTATTATGAGTCAACAATTAAAAGGGCTAACCATTAATTTTTACCAATATTTTTCCAAAAATACGAGGGGCGTTTAGAAAGTAATGCAACTGATTTAATTTCTTGCAGCATTCATTTAACTAACATCTGATTCTTTTACAGATTATAGATTGGTAACTAAGATTTACAGATTTTGTAAAAAAATAAGGTGTTTGAATTACTGCAATCTGCAATTCAAATTTTAAGCAATCCGTCTATGTCTACTTCATAAGAAGGTAAAACTGGCATGATTGCCCCAAAGCAATCTCAGCAGAAGCAAAGAGTTGTTATTGAATTTCTACTGTCGAAGGGAGAAACAGCTCAGAACATAAGCAAAAGGCTAAAGCAAGTGTATGGTGATGGTGCGATGGATTACAGCACAGTGACGAGGTGGGTGAAGCGAATCAATGATCGACAGGAAAAACCTGCTGAAAGCGATCTTTGCAATAGGCCAAGAAGTGGTAGGCCATCTTCTGCTCACAGTTCTGCTAACATTGATCAGGCAGATGCATTGATTAAGGAAAACAGATGCATCACTATTAATGATCTTGCTGAGTAAGTGCAGGGAGTGCTACAAAGATCATGGATACCCTGGGGTATTCAAGTGTGCAAGGTAGGTCCCAAGGCAGTTCACAGAGGCTCATAAACAATCCTGCCTAGAAGCTTGTTCTGAACTTCTATAATATTACCATAGTGAAAAACCTTTTTGCAGCAAATAGTGACCGGAAATGAGACTTGGGTTCACCACTTCGAACCAGAGTCAAAGAAAGCATCAATGGAGTGGCGCCATCTTATTTCACTACGCTCGAAAAAGTTCAAATCTCAGCAGTCTGCAGGAAAAGTGATAGTGACTGTGCTCTGGGATAGTGTTGGTGTGATACTGGTAGACTTCATCTTCAAAGGAGCAACAATCAATTCAGATGTTTACATCGATACATTTAAAAAGTTGAAAGCAAGAATACGAAGAGTTCGACCTGCTTTGTAAATGTCTAAAGATTTATTGCAACATGACAACACTAGGCCTCACACCAGCCTCAAAACCCGTGAGGTCATCAATTCCTTTGGCTGGACAACAATTTCACAACCCCCATATTCACCAGACCTGGCACGGTTTGACTTGTATTTGTTTGGGCCCCTCAAAGAAAGTTTGAGGGGGCGACATTTCTCCAGTGATAAAGAGGTCAAAACTGCTGTTAGGAAGTGGTTAAAAACGCAGCCTGTAGAATTCTTCAATAAAGAAATATGTGAACTCGTTAAAAGGTGGGAAAAGGCAGTTCGGAAAGCGGGAGATTACATCGAGAAGTAACTATGAAATGCTCATGCTATATACTTTCTTGTGATGCACGATTTGTGTACCTTTAAAACTCAATGTCATGAAAAGAAACCTGGTTGCATTACTTTCTGAACGCCCCTCGTACCATCCTCAAAAGGAAAATTTTTGGATCGTTAAGCTCTTTACAGAGGACATAAATTCGCGTAATCTTAACGCTGCTAAAAAAGAATGACTGATAAAACTCGTTTGAAATACCAAGTTAAAGATCAAATAAAAAAACTTAGCATTTTCACAATTTTAGGTTTCATTTAAAAGCGAATATATACAACTTAATAACAAAGCAATTAAACTGCTGCTGGTTTTTTCTACGGCTTATCTACGTGTGAAAAGTTTTTTTGGCTTTTTCTCTTATCAAAACCAAGAAAAAAATTGCGTCGATATTCAAACTGTACTTTGCCCAAAGACGCCAGAAAAATTTTTGGCGGGAGGGAGGGGTCAAAATTTCAAACAAAAGCACCTTTTTTTGGTTGGATAGAAAAAAATTGTTGCTAAGATTTCAAAACTAAATGGAATCATCCGAAATTAAAAGTTACGTGATCGAAATATAGTTGAAGACTAAAAAAAAGGTCATCACTCTGATTTGAACTCTCATTCTTTCGCTATGATAGCAATGATCACGCGATGACTAGCAACGGTGCAAAGTTGAGAAAAAGATGCACTCATTTGATTGATAAGGTACTAAGAATAAATGTAAAATATGAAAATCTTTCTGCATGTATACAAGGAAACCGAAACTTCATTAACTCAAGATTATTAATTAAGATACAAGGAACCGAATAAGGAAACCAAAAGTTCATAAGGTGAACGATTGCCGTAAAGAGGTGATGACCTTTTTTATTCTTCAACTAACTTTCCAGGTCATCCACCTGTTCCAAATACAGTTGAAGACAAAAAAAAAGTCGTCGCTTTGATTCTACCATCTGTTCTTTTTTCGTGTTTTCAAATATATTTCGGACAGGTACGCAAATGCATGACCTGGAAAGTTAGTTGCAGACTAAAAAAGAAAGTTCATCTCCTATCTACAAAAGTTCGTTCACCTAATGAACTTTCGGTTTTCTTGTATACATTCAGAAAGATTTTTACATTTTATATTTATTGATAGCACCTTAAATCAAGAAAAAAGATAAAGAGGCACTCTTTTTTTGATTTTGCGCTCTTGTAACTTGTTGTTCTTTTGCTGTTGCCAAATTACTGTTTTAAAAACTTTGTTAGATTTAATTTTGGTCGAATTTATATGAATATAGAGACAAATCAAACCGAATGTATTTGTACTGCGAATTCATGGGACACTATTTGCCGCCTTGTACGCTCCGCTTCTGGTGCCTTTTAAAAACTTCAACAGAGCCACTTTTACAATATATTATATCAAGGAAACAGCAGCAAATTTTACATTAAATAGAGTTCTTCGGATGCTAAATGGTTACTTTTATTTTAATAAAATTCTTTTTATCAAGTTATCGCGTTTATTACAATTTTGTGATTAAAAAAAATTACCGGGTCACAAGATTGCTTTGAAATATTACCGGTCCGCAAGCTTAATAAGGTTGAGAAACACTGAATTAAGAGAATGTTTTTGCAATCAAATGTTGTTTACGTTTACAATTCAATTAAGGGGAAACCATAAGTGAAACGAAACGAAAAACATAAAGCTTGAAACAAACAGGTAACATTACAAAAACTTGAAAACAAACCCCTTGATCTTGTAAATCAACATCCGCTCTATTCTCGAGGAGCACATTCATGCAGTTGATGTGTCCCCCAAACGCCGCGCAGTGGAGGGGGGTCCTCTGAGAGTTGTCTCGGACATCTGGGTCCAAACCTATCAAAACAAGATAATAAAAACGATGAGGTGGAAGTGATGAAACGAGATGACGTCAGAGCTCGCGGCATGGGCTGCGGCGTTACATTTGATTCGAGCGAGTTTGAATCTTGAATCACCCAATCGCGAGGGTCATCGAGCGTATCATCAGGAAGGCCCCGACAACGACCCCCTCCGCAAGGCGGTATTTATAAGCATAAAAATCAAATCAATGCTGATTCAATTATTAGCTGGACACATACTTACGTATCTTAGATAAAGGAGGGGTAACCTTTTTTCAACACAAAAACAATTCAGAAAAGCGTAATATTTATAGTGGACCATTCAATGTTTTTGTGCTTCAAATCAAAGATTTAAAACTGCTTCTAAACTGTGATGACAAAAAGATCTCAGCTTGACTCTTTCTCTATATTTAAAAAAAATTTCAACAAGATGAAGATTGCCACAAATTTATTAAAAAAACTGTGGCAAGAACAGCGCTAAAAATACCTCACACAGCCTTGTCTTAGATCTTGTCACAGCTTTGTGACGAATCTGTTATAAGTAGACTGAGACTCTAACTTAAACAAAGTCGAACTTTAACTATGACATTTGTTCATAAAACAAGCATACATTACTCTTTAAAAACTAAAAGTGAATAAACACACATAACAACCACCGAGTGTTAAATATTTAATACATAAAATTTGTTATAAATAATCTGTTTAATAAATATCGTGAATTCCGAACCACACCAAATCATTCGTAAAAGTATTTGATTTATTGCATAATTATGTTGATTTAAGATGATTTTAAACTATTTATTCGATTAAACAAAACATTTATTAGTTAAACATAATTCAATAGTTTTGAACGTTTCAAAAATAGCATAAAATAAAAAATAAGTAAGATGTCACAACACACTTAAAAAACAGCGGTCTATTAAAACTTTCAAATTTGATTGAAACATTACCGTACTGAAGTAAAACAGAAGTAAAATTTTAATTAAGAAAAACTTTTTTCTAATTAAGAAATTATTTCGAGCCGCTGCAAACGACCGTGGATAGGACTGGACGACGTTGTCAACTTGCCCTTTGTGACATCATCAAACTGCTCGAACGAACAAATAAAATCTCACAACGCATCACGACTTGGCTACCGCTGAAAGCACGACAGTTTCTCTTCAAGCATCTTCTGCACATCCTCCGGTGTCAAGTCCAACCACTCATCCATGCAGCAGAAGATCTTCTGGTTGAAAGCGAGCATCGTGGCTCCATCGTACTTGATGAGGGCGTCCTGGACTAGCTTTTGAAGGCCTCGGTATTTGAACTCGCATGATACAAGTTTGTAAGCGCAAACGCAATGGGATGGCGCCCCATCAACCCCATTAGTTATATTGGTGATCCAGTCTGGCTTGATGGGGACCCGGCTGGATTTTTTGGATTCAAACGTCAAGGGATTGAAACTTCCGGCGAAACCCTCAGCAGAGGAAGGGTTTTTTTGGGCGATATCCATTATTTTCACTTGGACTTTTTTCCATTGGTTTTCGGGCAGGTTATGAACGTTTTCAGTGGTTCCAAGATCAGGAAGAACAACGGTGTCGACAGTAAAACTAAGGACATCTTTGAGAAAGTCGTGGTTCCAGTAGATCGAGCGCGTCCGCGGGAAATCCACCCAGGATTCTTCGTGCATGTCCAGAGACTTGTTCGAAAACTTCTTCATAATCGATTTCAACAGATTCGGAACCAAAGAAGGGTACCGGTACAAGCAATGATAATACGTTCCTTTGCCGAATTCATTTTTAAACGGTCGTCTTTCGATTAGATGGATTCCTTCGTCGTCATCGCTTTGTGTGTACTCCTGCGCAACACCCCATGCTTCGGCCACTTGGTATTCTTCAATGGACAACGGAAGAATATATCGAAATTCCACTTGCGGCATCGTGGTTCACATTAAAGCCAGTATCTCAAAACTTATTCATTTTGTTTAACAAACGAGAAAACTAGAATGTAAATGTCAAAAACATTGGATTAATGATGAAGGTCAATAATAAAGGAGGGTCGACGACAAACAGCCTTATCTGAAAAGGCAGCCTTCATCGACTCACCTTGGTAAGGTCGGATCTCGATAGATTTCAACAGAGTTCGATATTGCAACGAACTCGAAGCAAAAGTGAGAAATTTTTGGTTCCGTATTAATAAACGCGGTGCAATAAACTTTCTTTCAATTTCAATTGAAAGATACAATCGGAACAATCAAAAATATCGAGAAATTAAATGCGCAATATCCTCAACGAAACATTCAAGACAGGTAGTTGCTGGGATTCTACCAAAACATATCAAACTATTAATATTTCCTCTTTTTAATTTTTTTTTTGGTAATTCTTATCGTACGCGAAGAATCTGTTATACAGGGTGTCCATAAATTATCGTTACAATTTTCAAAGTTTGTCAAAATTTTATTTTTTGAGATATCTTTATTTGATTTGTTTTATAGTGAAGGAAAATGATTGAAGTTTTTTTATTCTTGACAGGTGCTTGTGGAAATAATTAGATTTAAAATTACAATTTATTTGGTGATTAAGCAGAATATTTTTAAATTTTGAAGCGAAAGTAGAGTTTATGAAAATGAGCACACTCTGCAGGAAAAAGCCCGGTGTATTTCTTGGTTTATAGAGACAAAGTCAGACATCCAAACACAGCGAAAGATATCGTTGACCGAACTAAAGTCAGAGACAGATTTGCAACATCGAATAATTGAAGCAATTGATACAGTTACTGCAGATATATTAGCAAGAACATGGCAAGAAATTGAATATCGGTTGGATATCGTACATGCGACTAATGGTGCACACGTAGAGGTGTACTAAAGCATCTAACGTAAACTTGAAGCATTTCCCTTTGCTATAAAACAAACCGATTGAAAATATCTTAAAAAATAAGACTATGGTGAATTTTTGAAATTGTTACGAAAATTTATTGACAACCTGTATTACTTGTGTACACTTATTGTAATTTTACTTGTTTGCATCAGGAACGAATGTTTATCAAGCTTCCCTGTCTACGTGAACCATAGCAGTAAATCATTTTATCATGTGAATTGTTTACTTTAATCTATACGTACTCATTTTTTGCTTGCTGCAAAACCTAACGATTATTTAAAATAAATTAATTTAGTCAAAAGTAAGGCTGGTAGTCTATAATCAGCAGCAAAAAACTTATCTCGATTTTATATTTTCAAATTGAAAAAATAAAATTTTCGAAATCTTGATAAAGTCTCGCAAATATCTTATATAGAACATCTTTTTCTATTCTAAGCTATTTCGTCCAAAGTGTTTCGTTCATTCACATTCACCTCAAGTATCTGCAGAGATAAACGCTGCCTACGCAAAGGAATCGCTCGTCCGGTCGTGTTATGACAAATAGACCAGTTTCATTGTTCAAAACTGCAACGGAAATACTGCTTGTTTCAGGCAAAGAAAACAATTTCCACATAAACCAGAGTTGCCGCTTAAGAATCACAAGAAACGAAAATCAAAGGAAAGCTTTAACAACATCAAAGCATAGCTACAACATTTAGTAACGCTTGAAGATTAGAATGAGATTTCGTGTCAAATGTACAAACTTCAAGGGAAAATTTCATAAAACTTTAGTTATAATAAAATTATTTTCTTAATTTTATACACCAAGCATATTCATAATCATAATTAATACCATCATATTTGTTTAACATCGCTTTTTTTGTGTCTGGTGTAGGATATCATACATTTTATCCTGTCTGCAGCTAGACACACTCATTTTTTTGTAACATTTTATTTCTACATCAACACATACCGTAACTTCGATATTTTTTTTGGTCTGTCACGACCATTGCTCTTCCAATCAATTGCCTATTTATATTTATACTTTAACTAAGCAACTTCTTTTCCCTAATTCAGTGGTTTACAACCATTTTTACACCTCGACCCATTTTGCAGCTCAATGTAACTGAACGACACCTTTTTTAAAAAAGTTTCTATTTAAACATATGTAGGTTAATTTATGCGTTTGTGAAGTCGCATTAAATTAAAAAAATGATTTAAAACAATTCATTATGTTAAATAAAACCCATTAATTAAATATTAGGACATTAAAATTAAATAAAACATCCACAAAACTACACTGTGATATTACTTGTGTTGTATCTTATTTTGGCGGGCTCCAGCTGCCAAAGCAAACCATAGATCTTGCTCTACATACACTGTTGACATTCATGCTAAAGCATGCTTTGTAAACTTTTTTGTTTTTGTTTACCCCTACCAATGAGTATTGTATTTCATTCACCCACAATGCAATTCAATACAAAAATAGGACTTCACTTGATTTTTGAGCAATAGTACAGCCTTTTCCCTTTTTTTTCGGTTTTCACTTGACGCTGTTACTAAAAAAGTTTGAAATTATGCAGTTTACGGCTCGTGAATTTTGGTGCCTTCTCTCTTTGAATAATTAGCTTGCTTAGTTTTTGGCCAGTTTAAATGGTTACTCTGTTTTTGCTTGTTTAACCCTCACTCGCCGCTCTTTATTGTTGTATCTTTAGAAAACTTTTATCACCCGATTAAGAAACTAAGGTTTAAATCTTTAGCTCACAAGTCTTAAGTTCAGTTCAATTTCTTTTTTTTTCTGTTCCGCTACGTAGTAAAAGCACAGCTATAAATATTTAACAATAAACATAATTAAGGGCGCAAATTTAAAAAAAAAGGAAGAAGCAACAATGCTTGTAAAGATAGAAATGAAACATTTAAAGAAATTGTATAACAGAAAGCAAGAATGTTTCATCTCAATGTGAATTTAAAAGGAAAAAAAACAAAAAAAAGCACAAAAATCTTACATATAGATTTGTGTAGGCCGGTACGCCCTATGATGCTCATCACGATTGAGGCTGTCTATGAGTTCAACTCCTAGTCTCATTGTTTTTTGTGTCTTTGAAAAACACGCTTTACAACGCTACTGTATTCTGGCTTGGCTGTGTTACTAAGCAGCTCTATACAGAACAAATAAAAAAATTAAAACAAAAATATCCTGCATATTCAGAAAGTAGCTTGGAGTAATCGCTTGACGGAGTCATTAAGTTTAACATCTTCAACATAAAACAAAAAATTATGCGCTAAAGTTGAATTAGGTTTTATTAATGGCACAAGCTTTCGTGAGCTACTGCACACTTCGTCAGGTGCATCTTCAATATAGTCCAGTGAGTCAGGAGGGTAAAAAGATATGTTATTGACAATGATGAAGATAATGATACTAAGGCTTTGCCTCAACGCTAGCATGCACAAGGAGGAATAATGATATAACAAGAAGCCAATCACATATATTATACAATGCTATTTTTATCAATTTTATTATTCCTTTCCCTTATTACACATTTTAACTTTTGCACAAACACTTTAACGTATGTATATGAGAAATTAAAAAAATTTTCTACATCATTCACTTTTAATAGCTAAGAAGTCCCTGGGTTTTGTTAGCTGTAACCAATTTGTGGCCTGGAAACTAGTTTTTATGTTGGCAGTGTAATTTTTTATTTCTTGTTCTTGCTTGTACGTACTCAACGATTTTGCGGCGTCTTTTGACCTTTGGTTTCCCCAGACTACTCAGAAAAAATTGTACTGAATATGTATAACAACGCAATAAAACCATTTATATCTAATTGTAATGTTCATAATTTTCCTCAAAACCAGTTTATTGCAAGACTTTTGTCAAGTACAGTAATCCTGTTATTATGGACATGAATCAAAATATCGATAAATAATTAATTTTAAGTAAACTTTAAAAATTATGAATATTGTTTTTCTTAAATTGTTCATCAAAAGCTCTCGCAACCCGCCCAAAAAAACCCAAACGACCCAAGCGAGGGTCGCGACCCACGGTTCACTACGCTAATCACATGACCAAGCCACTGCAGCTTTCGTTTTATTCGAAGTTGTTCGCCAAATAATTAGTTTTGCTTTGTATCAAAATAGCCATTAGGCAGAATTTTCAAGATATTTTCATCATTCAATTTTCGAAGTGCAATGCGATGGTGGGAAAAAACAATGAAATAAACTAGAATTAAAGAATAAACTGAGAGCATCCTGCAAACTAAAACTGCGAGCACTGGACAACGTCCATGAACCAAGGTTTTTCCCAAAATCCGTTGTTAAACTAACAAGTTTTACAGCACTTGGAAAGCAAATCTAACGAACGCTTTCCATTAAAACACATACTTATAAAAACCATAAGAGAATCGAGTAAACTATCTCATTTTTACACCACTTCGAAAAAGAAAACAAAGTAGATCATATGACTTATTGGACAACCGGGAAAAATTTTATGAAGCGAGTTCTACACAAGAAAAATCAAATGCTGCAATTCTTTTTGTGTTGATATTTATTAAATCATATTTGCATATTTTATTAAACGACTACATCGATTCTTGGACTGGTAAATTTTGTTCTACATCGAGCCGTGTTTTGCAGGGTCTATCTGCACATGCGGCACGCCTAACGATGTACGCAATCCACGGCAAAAAATATATCATAACGGTCAATGCAACTGTGTTCTGTACTCAAAGTGATTAAATAACGAACCGAGAGTAATATTACAATATTCCGATAGGTTAGCGGAGCTAAGCTGCTTGAAAATTATAAAAATATATGGTCTCTGCTGGTGCAATGCAAAATAAAAAGAAATTTTATAAATCAAAGAACAGATATCAACTTAATAAAATAATTAACACAATAATAACTCCGGCAATAGAAACACCGAGTTATATTGAAAGCAAAATTACCTGTTTTAATAAGCAGTTCGCATACGTCAGCGTGCCCTCCGATGGCGGCCCAGTGGAGGGGGGTACGGAGCTCGAGGTCGCGAAGTTGGACATTCGCGCTGCAATCAAGCAAGCCCTCCACGACGGAGTGGTGACCCTGTAACAACGCACGCAACTTGGAGATCGCTTGGGAGGCCTAATGGTTTGTTCATCTGGCTTCGGAACTGAAGGATGAAAGATCAAACCTTGACGGTGTCATGCGCTGACAATACTCAACTATATCAATGTTCCAGTACAAAGTATCGGTCAGCAAAACTGATCATACGCATTTCTTTATAATGATGCAATATGCGATGGCGAATTTCTTCTTGAAAGCAGTAATAATCTCTTTCTACGACACTTTACTAATAGAAACTAGGAATAATAGAAAACCGCAGTTATATATATTGTATAGGCACAATACACGGTTTCGTGCACAATAGTAGTGATAACATTTACAAACTCTGGTTATTGAAAAGTTTTATAGCGTACGAACTCTAAAAAAAGCAAACCGCAATACAGCCAATTTAAAGTCAAATAGAATCACATCGCATTGACCTTTTCGCATGCGCCGAACATTGGTGTGTGGTTCATATTATTGAGCAAATCATGTTTGGCACCGAAATCAAGCAAAAACTGAGCTGATGTGTTGTGCCCATTCCAAGCAGCCATGTGAAGTGCTGAAAGATTAAAACAATTACTCAAAAATAACAAGAACATAATTATATCATGATGTTGGCTATTCTAGTCCAGCGCGCGCAATATATTTCATTCTTTATTTTTTATTTCGTCTTTATATTTATCCTTCGAGATTCGTAGGAAAGCATCGGAGGCGCTATACAAAAGACAAGCAATTACCCCGACCTGCTTCCGAAGATGTCAAGTTATTTGTTGAAATTTTTTATTTTGGTTTTTATTTTTTATTAGAGTTATGACTGAAATTTAGGGCTGTTTGCTAAGACCGCCAAGCAGGGAAAATGCCGTAAAGTGCCTTTTCCAAGGATATAGCCGAATGGTGCGAGGAGGTTTTGAACCGAGACCATGCCAATCACAATCACGGCGCCCCTGATCAATCGACCACGCTGCCGACAAAAAAGATGCGTTTAGCAGAACAAAGTTACCAGTGTTTCCCTTGTTATCCACCCTGTTGACATCCACAAGCACGGAACGAGAAGTTGAAGAATCTGGAGACAGAGTGGCTGCCACTGTGAAAATAAAAAGTTTACGTGAGGCTCTAATCACGTAAAACCTGGAGTAAAATATGTTTTCTTTATCAACAATCGAATCTACTAAAGTTAACTTTTTTTGACAATAATAACTTTTTCACGTGATTTATCGGTCCCAAGTGTTTCGCATCATTTCGCCACAAAACGAACTGACCAAGAACAAACCAGATTCTTGAAAAAATTGCCACAATAATCAATGGAACTTGATGCAATGATTGTACATCGTCAGTAGAGAAATTTATGGCAGTAAAAAAGTACCGACCGAAATAAAAAAAAGCAAGGGCCTAGACTTGCATAGCAGAGCTAGCAATCGGCAAAAATGAATTTTAAACAAAGATATATTACAGTAATTACGCTGTTGATCAAGTATATTGTGGCAATTGTCTCAATTTAATCTTAAATCCAGAGCAACGTCAAATTTTTTAGACCATATGAAAACCATTTTTCATTACTAACAACATAAGCAAAACAAAAATGTACCTGGGGTAGAATCTCCGTCAGATGAGTTAAAACCAAGCAGCAGTTTTATGACATCATTGGCCCCCTTTCCTGCGGCCCACATGAGTGCGGTCCTGCCTTCGATGTCAGCTTGTTCGAGAACATTCGGGTCGTGACGAATCATTTCGGAAACAACTTCCTGAAAGTAGCGATTGAAGGCGGTATCCGGAGCGGGGGGAGACAACAAAATTTGGCCTGGTACTCACGTGTTTGTTGTGCAAAGCAGCATATAATAAGGGAGTAGCGCCGTACTCGTCTGAAATGGAATTTTTGGCACCAACAGAAAGAAGAAGCCGAACTATTGTAGAATTACCTTTAGCAACAAAAATTTTTAAGCAATTAAATGGTTTTGGATTCATTTATACAAAGATAAATAAAACTTTACTGTTCTTGATACCAGGTATATTATTAAAATCTTTGTTCATGATCTTCTAGTAAAATTTGAGTTAAACTGCTGTTAATTCTTTATTAAAAGGTAAAAACAATAATAAAAACTCAACGCTTGTGTGTACTGTGATTCAGTAAACCTTCATCAGGAGATTAAATAAAATACAAATATCATCTGCAATAAAATCACAGTGGCAAAAAAGAAAAAATAATAAAAGCACATTTGTGATCTAAAACGACATCTAACGGATTTAAAATTTTAAATTATGATAAGCAGTTGGAAAAAACAATTGGTCTTGTCATTAAAAGCATAATTATTAGAATGAATAAAAAGCGTTCAACCCACCGA
Organism: Diplosoma virens; assembly: GCA_963680785.1. Taxonomy (NCBI): domain Eukaryota; kingdom Metazoa; phylum Chordata; class Ascidiacea; order Aplousobranchia; family Didemnidae; genus Diplosoma; species Diplosoma virens. The sequence continues at coordinate 4,998,142 of OY796890.1, read as the reverse complement.
GCTGAGCGGCCCAGTGTAGAGGGGTTCGAAAGGTGTTGTCCAGTCTGTTGACTTCGCATTTCTCTTGATCGAAGTTAATAAGAAACTCGACCGCGGCAGTGTTCTCGTGAGCTACAGCGAAGTGCAGCGCGGTGCGGCCTTCATAATCCTGCCAGTTCAGCGCGCTTGGAGAGGAATACTGAACAACAATCAGACGTAATCTCCACAGCAAATAGTCGCCTGAGTGGTTTGGCGTCGCAATTTTGTCGAAAAGATACTTCTCTTAACTTATATTCCACTCTACAAATGCCGCGTTTTAAACAAATTTGAGATTTATCCCGAAAAGAAACAAAGGCAAATTGAAAAACAAACTCCATTGCAAAAAAATTATACAGTATAATTTCAAAGCGCTGCGATGCAATCTAGAAAAGAACCAAAATAAAAAAATCTTCTCAACTCCCGTACACATCCAAAACATACCAACAATGTTCTAAGGGTTGTAACAACAGATGGGTCGTGGGTGTTGGCGGCCCAATGCAAAGGGGTCTTTCCTTCTCCGTCGGATACGGCCGGATTGCACTGGTGCTTAATTAGGAGTCGAACAGACTCTTCATTGTTGAAAGCAGCACTCCAGTGAAGAGCAGTCCTCTGGATGAAATGAACAAATGTAGAAAAATGAAGATAACTCTGGTCGTTTGTAAAATTTCAACTAAACATAAACCGAAATCCACAGATAGGTTTTTTAAGAAGACTAAAACTGCAATCTAAATAAAAAATATAACGTTTTTATCTGAGCTCTATCGAAACAAAACGTTTTTTTGATCAAAGCTACTTTGAAAAAAATTTGTATATTTGTTGTAAAACTACAAAATCATATTCAATTTCAAACATAAAACATAAGTCACACGAGTTCAAAGTTTAACATCTTTGAATTACTCGAAAACAAAGTTTGAACCAATAATTTTTTGTTTAATGCTTCATGGGACAACTTGAGCTTGTTTGCAGCGGCAATGAAACAAGGCAACTTCGACTTACATTTTGATTGTCTGTCACTTCTGCCATCCCAGGCTGAAGCTGACGCAATATAAACTCGAGACAACGAACGTGTCTGTTCCTAGTTATCAGGTGGAGTGGAGTTTGTCCATCGTTATCCTGCATTTCTATATTCGCTCCTTTTTCATACAGCAATTCGACAAACTTATAGCTTCCCTGAAAAAAAATATCTATTGATAGGAACAAATTATTTTTTCGCATGACAAACACGTAAAAATTAAATGCAATACACGATACTGTGTGGCAAAAAGCGGCGAAAGGAAAGCTGCGAATAGACTTTGCGATCATTAAGTCAAACAGTCATATGCGTCAGAGTGTTTGAACTTGTTTTGTGTTGATTAAAAGTTTTGTTTAAAACACGAATTAGGCAACAGCAATCGATTGAGCATACAACTACAGTGAGCTCACATACTTTTATATATTAATTTGAGTAGAGAAGTATCATATCTAAACGATTATAAAAAAACTAGGATAAATTTAACTTGTTTCACATCTTCATAAAACAATTCAACAATCTAGGGAAAATTAAAAACGCATGCAGCGTATGGAAATAAAAATTGTGGCAAAGGCCTTCATGTAAACACTGGATGAAAAGCAAATGGGGGACATAAAAAAATACCCGCAAAAACATTATTTAGAGAATTCATTTAACCAAGATCTGCTTTGCATCAAAAAACTAACTTTATGTGCTGCCAGATGAAGTGCACTTCTTCCTGCTTTGTCTTTCTCATGCATATTCGCTTTCATTTTCAGCAATAGCTTGGCACAGTCAATTCTATCCGATAGTACACAATACATGAGTGGCGTCCGACCGAAGTTATCAGGCGCTTCGAGAAGCTGCGGATGATCTAGAGACATCAAATCGTTTTTAACCGCAGTGAACAAGTCAAATAAAAAATCCCTAAAGAAAGTTAAAAAACTATGATTTTTAGAGTTAAAAAGTTTTTATTCATGTCGGAGGCGGGAAGCGATCAATGAACCGATGATGAAATGAAATGCTAATTAGAGACAGGGCGACCGAAACCAGGAACGTAACTACTACGTCATTTACATTTGAACGGCCAGGAGGTCCCTATGAAGTGGAGATCAATTAAACGTGCGAGACGCGCCTGACGTAAAAGTAAACTAGCATTTGAAAGCCGAAAACAACGGACCAGCGTCACACAAAGCAAAGTTCAACTCGCTTTCGAGAAAAGGCATTTTGTCAGGTTGAATTGTTGTAATGACCAATATACCTTGAATTCTGCTACTTGCCATGCGAAAAATTATCTTAAGCAAATTAAAAATGTGGATAATGTCAAGTGGCAACTCTGATCACAACTATCCAACATACCGTGAAGTTGGCGACATATATGGATAGTTTCATCATGAAAACATTTAAACATACCCATCGTGCATGACGAGAAAACTTTTAAAACATTTGTTTCTATAAACAAAATACAAACCATTCAAGAGTTTTTTCACAGTGGACTTTTCTCCACGAACGATTGATGCATACAAAGTCATCATTTCTTGAGCTTCTTCTTCATCAGGCAAAGAAGATGGCAATCTTACTTGGCGCGAAGTTTTCTACAAAAACGAAATCATTATTTGAATCAAAAAACTTTTTATTGGAATATTAAAAGCTTTTTCAATTAAGAAAAACAATTAACAAATTTACCCAATTGCATACAAAATTGCAAAAATTGCTCCACACACGTTTTTTACATTGGTTTCAGTGAAAACCAAGAAAGAAGTTTAACAACTCTTTTAACATTTAGAAATGTGAAATGTACTGTACATAGAGTCAGTTTTATTTAAAAGTTTAAATGAGTATATTGTACTTTGCCCAAAACACAAACAAAATCTAAATCAAGCAAAATTAGTCGGAATTGATTTGTGGCAAATAAGTTGAATAATGACTATCAGAATAAACAACATGACGTGAAGCAAAAGCATAACAAGTGGGAAAACTACTTTGAAGATCAAATTTAATGAACCTTAAGCAATTAAGCGATCACTCAAAAAATTCTTAGGCGTAATTGGTTCTAATCAATCAAATATAAAATTTTAATAAAATAGTATATAAAACTGTGGACAATTGATATACTGATATATAACATAGTATCTTTTATTGCAACTTGACTTCTAAAACAACAATTTTTATTAACCTTTTGATGACTAATTTTAGAATTAATTAATCTCAAAATTATATTGCTCTGAGGATCATATAAAGCTTATAATACGAGTTGTACAACGTGTCTCATGATGTAACAAACTTTTATAAAGATTTTAACTTAATGCTAAGACTAAAAAAGGTTTCTACTTTAATTTATATGCTGATCTTTAATTTACATAAAGCTTTGAGATAATTTGTTCCATGAGAATTAATTGAAGGCCACAGATTACATGTTTAAAATTGCCGAATTAAACAATAACTAAAAAAATTTTTTTCTCGATGTTAATTATACATGCATTTGCAAACTTAAATAAAAACAAAGAAATAGAATATTATCTACAATTTGAAAAACTTGATGTTAACAGAATTTCACATGAACTAACCTTTTCACCAGGAGACATACTTTGATTTTCTTGAGCTTCTACCACAGAATCATGATTTCTGTTTTCATGATTCCCAGCTTCAGTACTGTTGGATTCAGTAGCAGTAGGTGATGTTGCAACAGGTGAGAACACAATGTTGGGTTCCGCATTAATTTCTTAAATAAGATCTTATCAAATAATATTTTATGAGATTGTAACAAATTTTTTTATTAATTTATTTTTTGCAAGATCAAAAGTAATATTTCAATTTTTACATATTATTATCATCAAATAATGACATCGACTATGTTCTGATGGATGAAAATTTTTTATGATCAAAAAACATTGTTTGATTGGAAAACTTTTGAATGTTCAACACTTGTTAGAGATTTTGGTTAACTCTTGTTCAAGTTGTGCACTTTAAGTCTAAAATATTTAGATGAATCTTGGCTGAATCTTTTGGAACAACAGCACAAAGAATGGTTGTTGAAAAAGTGCTTTTCTCACTTCTGTACAAAAAACATTATGTGCAAAATGTGTATAAATACTTGTTAAAACTTCACTGAAAGTAACCACAAAAGTAATATTTCACATTGGCTTAATAAATTTAAACTGTACAAACTTTTTAATACTGACTTGCTTTTTTCGTTTTTAGGTTCACATCTAAGCTCCATGACACTAAGCTGAAACTTATAATTTTTTAGACTTTTTGAATAACAACACTATCTAATAAAAGCAAACAGTTTTTGTGCTTTAAACCGCTAAAAATCAGCAAAGCTAGTGTTTACACATAATTAACCAAGGCACTGTTTCAACATGACTATTATTCACAAACTTATTTAAAAAATTGTACAACAATAGCAAAAACACGGGAATAAGAACAAAGTTAAAAGCCCTACAGACTGTTTCACCCATAAAAGGGATCATCAGGGGTATCTTATTCAAATAGAATTTGAATTAGAATTCTATTTGAATAAGATACCCCTGATGATCCCTTTTATGGGTGAAACAGTCTGTAAGGCTTTTAACTTTGTTTTTATTCCCATGTTTTTGCTATTGTTATTTTAAGCTCTAACTTTGTTATTGAGCACTTTAGAAGTACTGATTTTCATACAGTGTTAAAAAATTGTACATATATTTTTAAAGAATGGGAGACAAGCCCCCTGCTTTTCTTTTTATTAGATCCCTGGCTTGAGTAAATTAGAGGGTGCCCGAATTTGTCTTGCGATCCTGCAATTTGCTATCTTGAAATTCTATTGCAATTTGTAAGACATTTTGCAATAAACCATAAAATGCGATTTGAATTTTAAGAGTCACAAGACTAGATTCCTGATTATTTTCAAAAGTTCTAGCAATTGCATCAAAAAAATCTAAATAAGGACAGAAGTGCTATAAAAAAACATCTATGCAATCCATGCATTATAAAAATATCTATGCAAAACTTTAATTTTGGTCCATCTTGCAAATACAGAGTATTGCAACATTGGGGGAGGTTAAGTTTAGAGTTAGACTTAACAATTTTAAAAATAAACTTAACAATTATGTAAAAACTATTATTGCCAATTAACCAGCCTTTAAGTCTAGCCACAAGTAAACAAAAATCTGAACAAATCACAAAAAAATCGTTCAGGTTTCTTAAAAATAAGCACTTACATAGTTAAATTAACAAAAAAACTAATCAATAGAAGCACACCTTGCTTGTCTTTGACATGGTTGTTTGCAATCTCTTTCCCAGAAAAAACACATGGTGGTTCCTGTAATTGATAAGACTTGCTTTAATAATAAATATTCTTATTAATTTTTGCTGATTTAATGAAAGGCAAAAGCATCCAACATGCACGAAATTAAATATGTAAAACAGTAATCATGAGACATAATACAATAGAAGTAATTTAAGAAAAAGTTATTTTATATTAATAACATTATCAACAAATCTTTCTTATCACACTTAATTAGCAACATGAAACTGATTAAAAGTACTATAATACTTAAAAATAGTTGTCATAAATTAAACGTTTTTGTTTAGACTTTTAATTTTTAGGACCAAATGATAACACAATTATAATTTATAATTATCAACACAGAGTAATATACAAAAATAAATTACAAAACATATTGTTTATAAAAATTGTGATTGCAAAAATGCACTTAAAAATGGTGGATTGATTTTAGGATTGTATTTTTGTTGTTGTAACTTAGATTGACTTTATTTGTTGTTATAACTTAGATTTAAAACCCTAACTTAGATTGACTCAAGCACAAACACACTTTTTACATTACTTTAATGCACATTCAGATCCACAAATTATTTGACTTTTAAAGGTAAAAAATATATTGCTAGGAGGTGTAGCCAGCCAAAATTTTGATGGCTCCAGCTCCACAAAACATTGAGCAGCTTGCTCCAGATGCATTCATCAGAGCAAACATTACCACATTACATACGTATAAAACTGGCATAGTTTAAAACCAACAAAACACCAGTCTTACAAAGTTACTTAGACACAGTAAATTTTGATGATTACATACCATAATGTCCACTAAGCTTGACACACACACATGACACTAAGCACCTCTTTAACTGCAGCAAAATACCAATACCACACCATGCCACTTGTCTGTGCAGAAGCATTTAAAAGCAGTGAAAGTCATCCAAGAGTGGGAGTCTAGATTGCTTTCTTTGATGAGTTAAAAGATGGCTCCTTTAAGATATACTTGAAGAAGGGGCAACAACAACAAAAAATACCCTATAACTTATAATCTGAAGTTAATGCATCAAGATTTCTAACCCTATCTAAAACAATTTATTAAAAATCTTCAAACAAAAACTATAATCAAGTTTAATAAAATGTGACCATTTTTGAAAAATTTAATCTTTGGTAAAAATAGTTTGTTGCATTGTAGCAGCCAATTTACAATAAATGTTTGTATTACCACAGAAAAATGAGTAAGGATCACTCCTAACTTAAAGCAGTGACAGAGTTAGGAGTGATTTTCTACCCATCTTTCTATAGTAAATTTCTTGCTTGCCATAAATCTAATAATGTTTATATAAATAAAGCTAATTACAGTATCAAGTAAAAAAACAACATTACCATTACTTGATTGATTATACTACCTGAATGCTTTTTTGGTGATAATATCACAACAAATTTAGAAAAGTATTTTTATTTGATTGTCAACAGTAACATCTGCTTAAAAGTTTATTTGCAACACCATTAGTATTATAATAAATATCAAAAAAGTGCAGCTTTTTTATTGATCACTAACACATCAAAATATTGAAAAAAAAAACAAAATGGTGAAACAACCCTTTTAACCATTTCTGTCAACATTTCTTAAAGAAGTCAATTGAACTCTGACCAAAATAATATCATCTAAAAATGTAAAAGATACTGATTTTAAATAAAAACACCTAAATTAACATACTTAAATATTTTCACCAAAAAAGCATTCAAGTGAGTACTAAGATTTATGCCTAATAAAACAATTTTATAAAATTTTGTCAGCAATACAAAAACTGAATTCATTAACAATAATTAGAGACAAACACTAAAATCTGATGTTAACCTAAAAGTTAAAATTTTTCAATAAGGGAGACAAAAATCAGTCCAAAACTTGTTAAAAACTTATTTTATTTTAATTAAAATCAATTTCGATCACAAGATCATCATCAGTTAACAATTCTATTAAGTCTTGACTGATTCTATTTGAATAAGACTTAATAGAATTGTTAACTGATGATGATCTTGTGATCGAAATCGATTTTAAATTAAAATAAAATAAGTTTTTAACAAGTTTTGGACTGATTCTTGTCTCCCTTATTGAAAAATTTTAATTGAGATGTGTTTCACAAGAATCGTCCTAAAATTTTCATCCAATGGGGTTAAACTGATCCACTGAGTTTTTTAACAAATTAAGCTTATTGTTAACCTAAAAGAATATTATAAGGCTTTTGTACAAAAACCAATATTTAAAGTTTTAAAATGCTTTACAATGGATTAAAATTAGATTATATTAATAAAAATGTATATACTAAAACAATAAGAGAAAATTAGTATGTCTTTTCAAAAAGTCACCATAAGTAATTTTTTTGGTGAAACTAACCCAGAATTCTCTTTTTGGCACAAGAATGGAATAAAAAAGAAACCAAGAGATAAAGGATCTAAGAAGCAATAGGAACTGCAAGGGGATCCGGGTTACTTTCATGAACAAAAATTGCTTGTGGTGACTTCTTGAAGAGACCCAAATTAGTTAGGTATTACAAATAACTCATACCTTTAATTCAATTATAAAAAAGATACATAAACAAAAAAATAAAAATTATATACAGTTAAAATAAATATTCTTAATAATTAACATAGAAAAAGCTTGTCTCATAAGAAGTCATTGTAAGTGATTTTTGTCTGTGAACCTAGTACAAAATCACCCCCTACACCAACAAAAGAAAATAATGAAGAAACCAAGAAGAAAAGAATTTTTTGAAGAAACAGTAGTAATCACAAGGGAATTCCAGGTCAGTTTACAAAAAAATTTGCAGGTCTCTTGAAGAAGTCATTGTAAGCAATTTTTGTTTGTGAAACTAACTTGGATTCTCTTGCACTTCCTATCACTTTTTGAGAGATCTTTTTGTTTCTTCTTTATTTTGTTCTGGTGCCAAAAGGGGGATTCTGGGTTAGTTTCACCAAAAAAATAGCTTATGGTGACTTTTTGAAAAGGCCCAAACTGCTTACAATAAACTTTTTTGAGACCCAAAAGTTTAACATATCATCATATAATCATATTATATTTATATTATAAGAAACCACCAAGACAAAAAAGGGATTTATTGAACATTACAGGCAGATGGTTCTTGTTTACTATTTTTAAAGTTTAATTCATTTCTTTTTACAATTTGGAGAATCAAGGAATCCCCAAAAGTCTGCAAGGTTAGTAACAACAAAAAGTGAACAAGACCTAGCTTTTATTAACTGAAGGTAAACACTCTTTGAAAATCTGCAAAAGATGCAGAAGTTAAAAAATTAACATTATTATGATGCAAACGTTTAAAAATAATGAATGCATTTTTAGATACAGGAATTCCTTGACTTGTGCGAGTTCAACTTGTGCTAAATTTGACTTGTGCAAGCCAATTATTGATACCAAGTGTTCAGGTTGCGCAAGCCTTATTATTGACTTGTTAGTTTTCTAAGAAAAACTATAATAATAGTATTGGATAAGCTATGCCATTAAAAAATAGAATTAGTTTATTACCTGTCAAAAATAAACTAAATTTTTTATTTCTAGATACAGGGTTTTTTGATCTATTATGTCTTTGTTGTGACCAATTAAGTTTCTGTTGCGATCAATTAAGTTTGTCTTACGATCAATTAAGTCTCTGTTGCAATCAATAAAATCTTTTATTAAAATAATTTTAAGTTAAATACAGTATTTTTGCACATACTCGACAAACACGTCAGAATTGATTGTTTTCATGACAATTAAATATTGAAAATTAGAAATTAACAGCTTATTTAATACTTTATTTCTTAACTCTTTCACGACAGGAGAGACAAAATGGGCTCATGTCATGTGTCTCAAAGTGAGCAAAAAAAGAAACACGGCAAATTTTTTTGGCTAAAGTTCCTGAAAAAACTTTTGTTACATCACAATACCCAAGCAAATGCGCATGTCCCTTTATATACGGCTGTGCTTTGATGTGAAGTCAACAAAAGTCTACCTTAAAAAATGATAAAAACTGTTAACTTCTACTTATTTATGTTTCATCATTGTAAATATAAGTTATTTAAACAAGTTTGTTTGGTATGTGCAAAAATATTTAACCTAAAAATATATTTAAAAAAAAGACTTAATTGATTGCAACAAAGACTTAATTGATTGATCGGACATAGACTTTATTGATTGCAACAGAGACTTAATTGGTTGCAACAGAGACGTAATAGATTGAAAAACCCTGTATATTGTGATTAGCAATGATGTGTAGAGTATTATCTTTATAATATTTGTGATGTCACAATGCTATGTAATGTTTGTTGCTTTGCCTGGTGTTGCTTTGGATTTTGGGAAATAAAAAAGCAATAACTGCAAAAGGCAATGCATCACAAGGTACATCTCAAATAATAATGAATAGAAGTGTCGAGATGATAAAAATGGAACCACTTCTAACTTTTTGGGTGGAAGATTGTAACTGTAAAAATATACCTCTTTCCATGCACACAATCCAGGTTAAAGACAAAGCACTCTATAATGAAGTTTGCAATGAAATTCATGGTAATAGAATTCAAAGACAATTCAAAGCTAGCAATCGTTGGTTCACAAAGTACATAAATAGGCACAAATTACATAGAATCAAGGTGACTGGAGAGGCAGCTATTGTAAACAATGAAGCAGCAGCAAAGTACTCTATGGAATCAAAAAGCATAATTGAAAGAGGCGGGTATAGCGATATGAAAATTTTCAACCTAGTTGAAACAGGACTGCATTGGAAGCACCTGCCTAGCAACACATTTATTGCAGAAAAAGAGAAAACTATGCCAGGATATAAGGTGTCTAAAGATCGTTTAACCTTGTTACTGGGAGGAAATGCTGCTAGTGACTTAAAACTAAAACCATTGCCTATATACAAGTCTGAAAATCCCAGAGTCCTCAAACATTGCAACAATCAAAATCTTCCTGTAGTATGGCATTCCAATAAGAAAGCTTGTGTCATAGCCACAGTTTTTGAAGATTACTTTAAGAATTACTTTTGTCCTACACTTGAAGAGTACTTTAAAGAGAATAATCTAAGTAACAAGGTGTTATTGATCTTGGATAATGCTTCAGGGCAACAAAGTCATTGAAAACCATGAATGAAAATGTAAAAGTGACATTTCTACCACCCAGTATGACTTCATTACACAGCTGATGGACCAATGTGTTATTGCCACATTTAAAGCTAATTCTTTAAAATTTACATTTAAAAAAGCTATAGCTGCATCAACTGGAGAACCTGCAATGTTAATAACTGAATTTTGGAGACAATACAACATAAAAGTGGCACTAGAACATATTAATACAGCTTGGTTGAAAATATCTGAGAGCACCATAAAGTGCATATGGAAATGTCTCCTTTTTGTGCTGAATGACAGCAATGATTGTTGTGCTGCAGACTTAACACAAACTATAGATCAAATAACAGCCATGGGCCATCAGCTTGGTTTAAATGAACTGGGCTCCAATAGCGTTTGGCAAACTTTGCATGCGAATGAAGAGCTTGACAACAGTGAATTATTAGCAATTGATAATGAGATTACTGACAACGACACAAGTGAGCTTTCAACTTCAGAAAGCCCAGAAGAAAGACAGGTAAAACTATGAAAGCTGCAGGATATGATGAAAACATGTAAAAGCTTGAAAGACCAATTAATGAACTTTGACGAGAACACTGACCGATGTATGCAAGTGCAAAGAAATTTGGAACATGATTTTTCTTGTTATAAAAAAATGTTTGATGAACTGAATAAATAAATTTATTTGCTATGTGTTTTCTATTTTCTGTTTATAATAATTAAACAATTTGTATTATTTTTGTAATTTATTTGTACAAACCAGTCATTAATAAAAGTTCTTTGGTTTAAAATAAAAAGAACATTTTTTTAATGCTTTCTTCAAGTGTTTCTTTAATATAACAATATTTAGCTGTTATTCCAGAAAATATTTAAAGAAAACAATATCTGGTACTCAACTTGGGTGAATTTTGAATTGTGCATCCCCTAATTACTCATGCAAGTCAAGGAATCCCTGTAGCTCCTTTTAATTTAAGTTTTTTGAAAAAACAACAAAAGAGAATAAAACATATAGTAATTAACAGATTAAGCACAATGTAAAGTCTTGTCTTAAACAGTGTTTGATGATCAAATGATGAGTCACTTCAATAAGCAACCTGGAGTGAGTTTTGTTAGTGAAACTACTTGGAATACCCTTGTGGTTACTATAGTTTCTTGAGAGATCCTTTTTCTCTTGGTTTCTTTTTTATTGCCTCCTAGTGCTGTAGGGAGGATTCCCAGTTAGTTTCATCAACAAACAACAGTTACGATTTCTTCTTAAAGAAACCCAAAATAATAAAGCAACAAAATGTTTGTAAATCAGGTAATAAAAGTTAATGTAATACCTCAAACAATTTTGTTTCACTTGTGTGATAATTGCTAGCATTTGATAATCCACTAGATCTTTTTAAATTACTGGACAATGGCCTGACTTTGGCACGATCATTTTCCTTATCCTGAGTATCATCTGAAATCGATAAGGAAACTTTTGGACGCCTTAACTTTTTAAAAAAGTTCATTAAGTAACCTGTAAAAAGTTGTAAATAAAATTTTGTGACAACCTTACTAAAATAAAAGAAACAGATATTAAAAAATCAAAACTTTATAATGTGATAATATTCCAAGTTATGTTAATATCTACAGTTTCAAGAGGAACTTTTTTGAATGATTTACTCATTCATTTTAATTTTATTCTTGACTACCAACATAGCATATTTTACACAGTAAAAAGTAGTTACGAACCAAGAAAAGGTAGACACAGTACAACATCACACGTTAAAGCATACAAAAAAGCATGGAAAAAAATAAAAGAAAAACACTATGGAGCATGGCTGCATCACCAAAAGAACAAAAGAGAAAAGAAGAATGATTGTTAGTGATTGTACCATCCCTGTAAATGTATAGGCCAATGTGCAACTGAATTTAAAGCAATATGGTACAAGCAATCATTTCAAAACAGAAAATTTCTACAATAAATACATTTGATTTTGAAAGGGCAATGGGGTTGTGACACTGGAAATAGAATTGAAAATTATCAGTAAAGCTTAAGCATTTAAAGAGATCTAAAGTGTGTCACTTGTGTATGAATAAAAAAAATTATTTCAGGTGATCTCAATACACTATTTGACAAACATTTTTAAGTTATGTTAACACAGAACCTGTTCAACATGTCAACACAAAACCAAATTAAAGTAAAAGATTCATAACGTGTAATAAGTTGTAGTTTGTGCCTGGTATTGTGATTGTCCACTTGGACGCACTAACCTTTTATTTATTTATTTTTATTTTATCTCTATATTTATCCTCCTGACTCGCAGGAAAGCGACAGAGGCACTAATACGTAGGGTAGGCAATTGCCCCGACCTGCTTCCAGAGATGCCAAGATATTACTGTCCGCTTGTAATTTAATAGAGATATGACTGAAATTTAGAACTGCTTGCCAAGACCACAAAGCAGGGGAAAAGTGCCGTAAAGTATCTTTCCCAACGACACAACAGAATGGCGCAAGTGGGTTTTGAACAAAGACCATGTTGAACAAAGACCATGCTGTGTCCTTGGGAAAGACACTTTACGGCACTTTCCCCTGCTTGGTGGTCTTGGCAAGCAGTTCTAAATTACAGTAATATCTCTACTAAATTACTAGCGGACAGCAATATCTTGGCATCTCCGGAAGCAGGTCGGGGTAATTGCTTACCCTATGTATAGCGCCTCCGTCGCTTTCCTGCGAATCAGGAGGATAAATATAGAGATAAAAATTAAAAAAAAAAAATTTAAAATCATGAATCTGGCGCCCTAACCACTCGACCACGCTGCCGACGCTGCTTTTAACCTTATTGCAGCCTGCAGTTTTTTACTCAGATAAATTTCATGATTTTGTAGTTAGACTGTCTATTTGATGAAACGCTGCCTGACTGCAGGTCGACTTATTTTGATAAGGCCTGCAGTCTAAAATTAAAACAGCTGCATCCAGGTGCCCAGTCAGAAAAAAATTAAGGGGGCCAAAAATTCGTGCAAAACCAGGCTATAACAACCAGGGCGCGAACCGAATTAGAACCGTATCAGTAAACACGTTATTATTTTTTAATATGAGCCAAAACTGAACAAAAAAAAATTAATTGTTGAACCCATAGATATTTGAACCTGAACCGGAGCGGAATGAGTAATAATAAAATTTGTTAAACCTAAGCCGGAGCTGAATAGGATATCTATGAGCTGATTCCGTAGAAACATAGACTCTACAATAAGTTATTGTAGAGTCTATGGTATGAGTCTATGGTAGAAATTAAATTTGCCAAACGTGAACCAGAACTTTATTTTAAACGGTTCCTGTTCCACGGTTTTTTTATTTTAATTTTATATAAGCCTAGATGAATTACAATTTTATATTTGAAGTGGGACAATTTATTTCGTCATTTACATGTTGTGTGGCAAAACAAGACATCTAAAACAACTTTCTTGGCCAGTGGTTCTCAACCAATAGCCAAGAAAATTGTTTTTGCAGTAGTTCCCAACCAATGGTCCATGGACCCTCAAGGTGTCCGCCGAATGGTTTTAGAGAATCCTCGAGCAGCTCGTGCCCATTAAAAAAGCACTCTTGGCTGAAAAGGCATAAGGCACAATTTCAACGTAAAGTTTAGCACTGACTTGCAAATTTGGTCGGCAATTTCAGTTGAAGACAAAAAAGTCATTCAACCTTGTCATCAAAATATCTGGAAATCAAAGTAAAGTAGGGGAAAGTGGGGTAAAGCAGAACAGTTTTACAAATTCTTTCATAACTTCTGCTATATACACTCTAGAGACATGGTTCCTGGTCGCAATAGTTGTGCTCCAGGTTTAGTATCTTTATATGCCAGCTCGCAAAAAAATTTTGCCTAGGCTTGATAATATAAACCAATTTCAAAATTGAAATTTTGTTCCGGTTTGCCCAAGCTTCAGGGCAAAGCAGAACGCTTGTTCTGTTTTGCCCCAATCATTATTCTGTGGGTTATTTCATTATTAATCCAGTTAGTTTGCTACTGCTTGGATTTATTTTAGCGTTCAAGAAAATTAGGCATACCAAAATTAATGGTTTGATTCCTTGTCGGCAATATCGTAGCTAATAATAGATTTTGAATTAAAATAATGAAGCCATTAATGTCTAATAGGCCTTTCAATCTAATTCAATCTTAGATTGAAAGGCCTATTAGACATTAATGGCTTCATCTCTGAAAGATCACACACAATTCTATTTAAACACCACCTTAACTGAGCGCATTGCAAGCAAGCTTGTTTATATTGTAGAATGTAAGAAAACAGCCAGATTTAAAATAACGAATAACACAGTAAAAAGCACAAACATGGCTTCTAAGAAATACTGCAACAGCAAAGCAAACACCCAGACTCGTCAAAAAATATTGCAGTAAAAATACATCAACTTGGCTTCAAAGAAATAAAGAAAATGCAACAGTGCAGGAGTAAGCTAAACTTAATCTAACACAATTGTAGAAATAAAAAAGCTAAAATTTTATCAGCACGTAGAGCTTAGGTACACAAATCACAAACAAATACAACACATCCGTCATAACTGGTGTGCATTTTTCATGACACCACTCTTTGCAACTGTCACACTGAATCCAGTCTTCAGTTGGTGGATTAATGTAGGTTCACTACACATTGGGCACTGCCATTCACCACTTCTACCTTTCTTTAACAGAGATTGTTTCGTCTTGTTATTTGACTTTTGCATTTTTTCCACCATAATTTTTTTCTGGGGAGTGCTTGTCAACAGTTTAGCTTTTTTTCCGCTACGTTTTCGTGTGCTACACTGAACCTTAGGCAGTGGCGAAATTTCTGTCACACTAACTCTTCTCACAGTAGATGAGAAATGCTGTAGTTCATTGCAATTGCCTGCTGTTCCTTGATCAGCATTATCATTTGTGCCAAGAGTTTTTTCAGCTGAAGTTTCTGCAGCATTTCCTTCTCTTGAAGGTATAGATGAAACTGGAACTTAAACACTTGCTAATGGAAAAAAAGCTGCAGTATTGCCCACATCTACTTGAGGCTGTTCATCTTGATTATCAGTCACACTTTGCAGCAGCAAAATCTGCATCTGTAAAAATGTGTGAATTGAAAGGCACAACGCCTGTGCATTCAAAGCCTTTTGCAGCTTTTTGTACATCAGCTGATTGCAGTTATGCTTTGTTGAAAAATCCTATCACATCAAAGTGTGAAACTCTTCTGCCTGGATGATTCAGCAACCACTTCTCAATTTCCTGGTTGTAATAGATCTTAAAAGGCCCGTAGAAAGTACGATCGAGAGTTGGAGTCTATGAGATGTGGAAGGTGGAATTGATAACATCATGATATTATTTTTTCGACAAAAATTTATAGCTGGCAATGACACATGACTAGCATTATTGTCTAGTATCAGCAGCACTTTGCTTTGAGGTGTTGCCTTTACTTGACTTTGAAAATGAATCAACCACTGCAGAAATAAAGCAGTATCGATCCATCCACTAAATGAGCAGTATCTTATTGATCCAAATGGAGCACCATTGAGTAGAGTTTGTACCATTCTTTTCCTGGGAAATATAACATTGGAGGTATATAGTTCCCAATTGAATTCATTGCACAAACTACTCTGGTTGTTTTCCCTTTTTCCAAACTTGTTAATTTGCCAACTTGCTTCATTCCTCTTTGACTTAAAATTTTTCCTGGCTTTTGTACACTTAATATTACTGTCTCGTCCATATTAAAAATTCTAGCAGGTAAAATATTATTTTGTAACAAAATTTCTTTCAGTTTACTGTAAAAAAGTTCAACCTGAACCTTGTTAAAGCCTGTGGCTCTAGAAAGGCTTGTGACCTCCGGCTTTCTCAAACTCAGATCAGGATGACGAGAAAATAAAAAAAAAAGCAAAAAAGCCATATAACCAGTCTTTACCAGCTTTGCTTTTATCATCAATAAACGGTACTGTTAGACCATTTGCTTGTGCAACATTACAAACCAGTTTTCTTAAGCTGTCACAGCTTAAGCCGAATAGCATTTTCTGCATGTGCTTAATATGAGACACAAGCTCATCTTCGATGTCAGGACTTAAGGCAAGTTTAAAGCGACCAAGATTCTTCGTACCTGGATTGGAGATTTTATTGCGTACGTGTCGAAACAACGTAGATCTTGGTATTTTATAAAGTTCTATCGCTTTTGAAAACGTAATTGTTTTTTTCTTTATACCTTTTATAGCAGCCTGTAAGTCGTTTTCGGACCATCTGGCGTTTTCAGTTTTACGTTTGTAATTTCTAACCATTCTACAATTTAGCAATTTACAGATGAATCAACCTAAATTATATTATATGTAAGCAACTGTGTAAAGTCAATATTCCAACCTTGATGAAAATACAAACAAGTTTGCATAACTTTATTCAATATATGCTATAATTCAATAAGATAAGGTTGGAATCAAATGACTATCTAACTTGGGACAAAGCGGAACAGCATTCCCTTTTGCCCCAAAAGCAATATTTCGTTTTGCCCCAAACTAGCTTCGTAGACAAAAGTATCAAATCTGAAAATTCTTATGAAGCAAAATAGTTGTTGAACTTACGTTTGGATACTCTTTAGATGCACTTCAAACCCAACCTTAAAACATGATAGCTCAGCAGCATAGCAAAAGAAAAAATTACGTATCTTCTCAACAGTTTTCTTATAGTAAGACATGCTAAAACTGAAATTTCTGCATGACTTCATACACTAAACACGCCAAGTAACGAATTTTGGCGGAAAAACCTGTCACCCGATAACTGTCCACGTGACAAAAAATGGTGGCGCTATTTCTCAAAATTCGTAAAATATTCCAATATTTCGTTTTGCCCCGTGTTCTGCTTTCCCCCACTTTCCCCTAATTAAATTTCAGACCAAAATTTAATTTAACATTAATTTTATTTGGCCCAACAGACTGTTTTGCCTGCCTGGGATCGTCAGGACGCGGTTAGAAATCGGAAAAACAAAACAAATGAATAAAAATACAGTTTAAAAAAGGCGATTGACTGCCGGCAAAAAAAAACGTAAAACAACAGTAATTGGCCGAATATTAATCGATTAATGAATTTTATAGCCAAAGACAAAGTTTTTTACGTAATTTGCTCTATTGTTTAAAAATAATAAATAAATTTTAAATGTTTGCATTAAAAGATGTGTTTACATTTTGAATTAGAAAATACGGTAAAAAGATGTTTAAAAAATACCTTAAAAAATAACACTTATCAGGGTATTTGAACAAGTGATTTGTGGTACAGAATTTGAAAATAGCCAACAAAAAATTCATCTCTCAGCTTTTCATCCTACACTTGTCAAGAGATAAACGTCGGAATGAAGGAAAAAATGCAATTAATTATTATCTAATAAAGCTGGACGAAGATGGGATGAGTTTTTTGTTGGCTATTATCAGGGTGCGGATTAAAATTAAAACAATGGAATTTTTCACAGGTATAACTTAAGATTATTATTACTTTAATAATATACGAGTATAGTGTAGAAATGAGTTGTTTTATTTGCTGATCAAGAAAGTGGGTAAAAGAGAGATGTAAAAATAAAGTAAACCGAGGGTGTAAATTAGTTAATAAGAGGATAAGTCAAAAAGTTCTCAGACAATTGCCATAAATTCTTATCTTTTGAAAGATTACATTTATTTTTCTACATAAGCCCTATTAGTGTCTTGCAATCTAAGTTTCCACCTACAAATTTCATTATTGTTGAAATTTGAGAATCTGTCTCTAATACCAGATAATTAATTGCTGTTTTGCTTCATCTATAGGGACATTAATCGGGCGCTTTGAGTGTTCCTTTAGTTTTGGAAATAAAAAAGTTACAGGAAGTTAAATTTGGGCTATAAGAAAGATGTGGAAATAATTTTCATAGAAATTTGCGTAACAAAGCTCTGATAGTTCGCGAAGAATTGGCAAAGGCATTTTTGTAGCGGAACAAAATCTGACTGTGCAGTTTTCCTCGATGTTTTTGGCCAGAATTATCTTCAACTTTCAGGCCAAAAAATGTCAGATAAAATGATGAAACTTTTTAAGATCACTAAAATCCTAAAGTTATGTTTAAGTTTGAAAATTTTCACGCATTTCGAAGTTATGAGATTTTTTTGAAAACTTTTTGACTCTCCCTCGTATATTTATTAACTGCTAGTGTGGTTATAAAATCAGGGTTGTGAAGTTCTAAAAATTTTTTACGGCTCCAACTCCGACTCCAATTCCAACTCTACCTGTTTAAAATTTTCCGACTCCAATGCCGACTCCAAAACATCTGAAAAACGACTCCGACTCGTGACTGCGACTCCAGAACATTTGCAAAACCGACTCCAACTCTAACAATTCTAAAAAGCTACTCCAGCTCCGATTTCCCCCAAAAGCTAACGACTCCGAAGACTCCGACTCCACAACCTTGATTAGTCATACATTAAAAAAATTTAAAGAAAAAGGGAAAAGCGGACCCTATTTTTAAAATCTGTAGCCGGAGCTGGATAATGTTAATTAGGGATATTAGTTTTAGATATCCCTGAATGTTAATATTTGATATCAGTTCTTCAAAAAAGTGCTTGATAAAAATATCATAGCAAAATATTTAAATTAAAAGTCGCAAACTAAAACCAAAAATTTTAATAATTCAAAGCCCGACAGACTGTATCCAAACATCGAATAGAAAATTGAATACAGAAACTCAATAGCTGTCGAAGTGAAAACCTGTTGACAGCCTCATGAAGCCTTCTTTTATTTCTTTGGTTGCACACAGCATGTCGTAATTTCTTTGATTGAATCCGATACATTAATTTTACAGCAGAATCAATACTCAGTCACAACAAAAGCATCATTGACAATAAATATTTCTTACATGAGGTATCACACATGATTAATCAAGTGTGTTAATAATAAAGAATTCACTTTATCAATAGATCGTTTTTTAGTCTTTACTGGCTTCTTCTCACATATAATGTAAAGAAACATAGTTGTGTGTAAGTGGAGATAAAAAAAAGCCAATATTCACGTCAAGTATTTAATAGTGTGTACTCGATTTGGGATGGTAAAATATTTTTTACTCGTTTTGAAGTCGACGTGCAGAAAAATTTGTCCGAGCAAAGCCTTTTTAATCACTGAAGCATGCTTTTTCCACTTGCTACGTAGGCCTACCGCTGGCTGAAACTTTTATAACCTGAAAAAAATTGAATGTTTAAGGCTAGGCTAGCGCTTTGATATTAAAATTTTTATCAGTGCTGGAAACTCGATAGATTTTTATTATTTAACTTCTCGTTTGAACTTAGAAAAACTTTGCAAACTCGAGTTTTTCATCTCTTAGTTTTCGAGTCTAGGAAAGGGTCATGTTAATTTTCGTCTTAATTCTTATCTTCGATTGTATGCGCAGCGGCGCCGGAGCGAGGAGGAGTGAAAAGGCCAGGGGGACCCACTTTTGCTTTTATCTGCACCTTAAATTTAAGAAAAAAATGGGGATCATTTTCTCGATTGGAAATGATGACTTTTTTCGAGTAACCTAAAGACTATAGTTTTGGTGAAAACGGTCGCGATACCGAATGGAATCGCAACCGTTTTCAGTGCAAAAATTTTTTAAAAAATTGTGTGCCTTTTTGTCTTTTTTCTTTTTTATTTATTTATTTAAATCCGACTCACGGTCCATAACAGAAAAAGAATAAAAACAAAACAAAACAGCAAAAACTACACAGAATAAGAGACACATACAAAAAAACAACACTTTAAAAAAAGTTACCAGGTATCTATTGCAGATAAACTAATGTGTTGTAGTGTTTATAGTATGATGAATTAATAAAACATTCCGAGGTCATTAAAGAAAAAATTGATCTATTATTAGAATCGTAACAACGATAAATAAAAGAGCAGAACATTTTTCTTAGAATTGCATTAAATGTTGTAATGTTATTCAACACCTGCTGTTCACGGGCACTTACATACCTAGGCAATCCATGTAAAAATCGAAAAGAATAATTGTAGGCTACACGTATTCTTTTTAAACTAGAGGACAAAAATTTATTCCATAATTGACATGCATACATAGACGAGCAATATGTGCGAAATAATACATTTTTTATTTTCGTCGAACACTTATAAAAGCATGTTTTTAACCTATTTGCAGTTACATATAAATAACAAACCTGTCTATTTATATCTTCATCATCACGTGACTTGAAGTTAAGAAATACCCCAAGGTATTTAATTTCATTTACAAACCGTATCTTGAAATCACCAAGTACCACATTAAGTTTAATATTTAATTTAAAATTGCTAGATGCAAAAGATAAGCCAAGTGTTTTTTAACAGTTGAATATTATATTATGAGAGGAAGCATACGAGTGGCATACATCAATGATACATTGAAGACCATAAATGCTAGGGCAAAAACAGCACAGATCATCAGCAAATAATAAATGATTAACAAGATATTTTCCAACAAAACATCCTACTTTTATTTTGTTTAGTTCTTTCGATAGATCATCTGCGTAGACTGTAAAAAAATATGTACTTAATAAGCTACCTTGTCTAACACCATTAGTTACCGAAAATAACGAAGAATAACATTTACTCCATCTAATTTGCATACTTTTTTGAGTAGTCTATATCAGCAAACTAATAAACGAACAAAACACATTGGAACATTGCGCACAATTAACTTTTGAAAGAGCAAATAATAATTTACCCGATCCAAAGCCTTTGAAGCATCAAGAAAAACACAGAAAATTGGATTATCACGAGTAATATATATAATAAGAAATTGCTTGTTTGAGTAGGAAAACACATATCTCTGCACTATGCTTGGTTTTAAAACCAAATTGATTGTCATTGGTATCTCAGAAATTTTTAATATTAACAAAAATGACTTGCTCAAACAGCTTTGAAACAACTGTTGCAATTGCTATAGGTCTATAATTACCACAATCTTGATGATTACCATTCTTATTTTTTACAATAGGTACAATAACTGTATTAATGCAGGGTTTAGGTATATAGACATGTAGGATACACATATTAAAAAATAAACTTAAGTTAAGGGCAACAGTGGAATCAGCAAAACAAATATGCTCAGCAGAAATGCTATCACTACCAACAGCACTGTTAAAAGGCAGTTTAAACATTAAGGATTGAATAATATTAACATCACACATGTACTGGGATGAATTCATATAACTATTCTTACAAGTAATATTGTTGTAAACAAACTCTTTATAGTGATCGTTTCCGACAGAGCTAAGTAGGTTACTGAAATGATTTTTCCACATCTCTGCAATTTTTTGGGATCCTGAATCACCTCCAACTGTAGCTGGTAAAGGACTTGATTTCTTAAGCTTTTTAATGTTTTTCCAGAAGGCCTTAGAAGAAGTATCAGAATTTTTAAAAAATAAGGTGCATTTTTCTTTGAGTTTTTCCCCCTGACAAAACAGCTTTCCAGCGGTCTAGAGTATTTATTAAGTTTAGATTTTTTAAAAATTAGATGAATAATTAACAGGTTTGAATTTTTTTAGTTGTAGTTCAGAAATTTTTATTATTTGAATTCAAGTTTTATGCTCCAGTTCATGACGTTATTGTCGTCACTATACCAAAAGATTGTTTAACAGAACGATCCCCCAATTAAGTATGCATTCCTCGTCAGCAGTAGCGGCTAGCAAATAAAAAACAAAGAGGTGCCGCAATCAGGGTCACCAGAAAATTTTTGGGAGGTAAGGGTAAAGTTTAAAAAAGGGCATTTTTTTAGTCGAAAAGACACTCTTAACAAACGCAAATTTTAGTGCTGGAGAAAATTTTTACTAAAAAATTGTATAAAAACCAAAAATAAATAAATGCAACGATCTTCACTTTTCTGCCGCCTTGTTTTATTTACTTGGCCGGCAAATATTTTTGATTCAGCATACTCGTAACGGTGGAACATTCTTGTTGCAAATAAAGACCTTTTCAATTTTACCGTCTTCACATATCTCCGCCATAGCGTATGAACACGTTGTTACGTTAAAAACACTGCGGTTTTTCTTTGTCCATGCACTGTCATCACCAAATAGTGCAGATTGTCTGCAGTGCTTAATGAGGTAGATTGTTTCGTCATTAATATTGACATTACAATGGTATAGCAATATAATTGAAACCATTTGTTTCTTTAGTAGCGAAGTTATGCCTAGCATTTTACATTAATCTTTTGTCGCAAAGTGGAACAGAGAAACATTGGTGAGTATGATCAACCCACCTTGTAGCCAACAACAAGGAGCACAATCTACCCCGGTGCGAAACTCTGAATTCCATTTGTGAATTGTATTGACTCGGATCCCAGTGAAAAAAACCTTTGAAGGATTTGGACTCGACTCGAGTGCACAAATCAACACATAATTTGGACTCGACTCGAGTGCACAAATCAACACATAATTCGGACTCGACTCGAGTGCACAAATCAACACATAATTTGGACTCGACTCGAGTGCACAAATCAACACATAATTCGGACTCGACTCGATTGCACAAATCAACACATAATTTGGATTGGACTCGAGTGCACAAATCAACACCTAATTCGAACTTGACTCGAGTGCACAAATCAACACATAATTCGGACTTGACTCGAGTGCACAAATCCACACATAATTTGAACTCGACTTGAACCGAAAAACTTTTAAATTTTTCTTATTTTAAACCCTGCTTACAAAAAAAAGCAAAAAAACAGTCATTATCCAAAAAGTATTAAATTTTGAGTTTTTGATGTTGTCACACTTCATTCATAATAATTTTAATCATGACGATGTAATTTATTCTCGTTATAAATTCGAAGTTTTATTATGAAATAATAATTGCGCCGCCGTTGAGCGCTGTTCTCGTATCATGCGATGTAACGTCCGATTTGCTTTTCTCTTTACGCCCGACAGTATTGACGTAATATTTTTTTGATCAGCGTCACTGTAGTAGAATATTCGCGTATATACTAGGTGGTTCTAGCATAAGCGTATTCTCTAGAGCTGGGCTACTCAACTGGCGGACCGCGGTCCAAATCCGGACCTTCTGAGTGCTCCAGCTGGACCGCAATAATGTTTTGGCATACCGAACATTTTCCAAGTGATCAAAGTATTACTATTACGCAATAATTAACATTTAATTTTAACCAAAAATTTTACTTTACAGCGCGTCGGAACTGAGATTGTATGCACTTTTAATTTGGTCGTAGTACAGTCAACGTCGGATATAAGGGATTTTCGCTTATAAGGGATCACAGCTACCGAAAAATGACTTGAGACCTTTTTCATTTTCTCACGTTTCTAAACGTGTGCTTTGTATTGATAACTTTTAAGCTAATTATTACGCATAAATCAATTATGATTTAGCAGGATATTGTTAAGTAAACAATGAACTGTAATAACTAGGCAATTGCACAATTGCTTCATGGTTTTCAGCAGATAGAATTTTAGTCAGTGCTCAGAATGAGGCCAGGAAAAAGTTATTTAACCCTTTCGATACCGTCGGGACATATATGTTCCATGGGACAAATGTGTCCCAATTAAGAAAAGTAGAAGAAATACAATGCGGAGTAACAAAAACCTATTTAAAACACATATATGACATAAATTTCCTTGAATTAATTCAACTTTTTCGGTGCCGAAGGTTAAGCAATTGGGCTCTTGTTTACTATTTGCCAAGTTTAATTAATTGTTTTTTAATTTTAGGGAAAACCCCAAAGCTTGGTGGGTTAGTAACGGTTAACGATAAATGAGACCCGTTCTTAGACGTAAATATACGTTCTTTTGCACCGAAAATGTTAATATGTTCATTACAAAATCAGTATTGAAAGGGTTAATCATAGCGGGCTTGAAATCTTGAAAGCTTAATTTCAGTCAGTTATAACTTGTTCATATTCCGGTACTCATTTGTATAGTGCGGTACTGGTCAAAAACTCATGTAGATTTAATTAATTCGTAAATATCAGTTTTTAGTTTCTAAGGTTGATAGTTTTAGCGTTTAAATCCATATACGCTTTTTAGTTTTATGTTGGTTTGATCATGGCGTTTTTAAAGAAAAGAAAATTTGATGAGGAAAATCGATTTTTTAAGGAAGAATGGACACAGCAGTACGCTTTTATTTTGCCTCCAACCAGTTCGAAACCGCTTTGCCTTATTTGTAATGAAAGTGTTGCTTTAGTGAAGAGCAGTAACTTGAAACGGCATTATGAAACTAAGCACAGTAAATTTGAAGGGATGTATCAGCAAAAAACTGAAGAAAGGAAAAACAAATTAGATTGGCTGAAATCGCAATATGAGAGGTCAACCACAATTTAAATAAATTCCATGACAGTCCAAGAGAAAGCAACAGAATGTTCCTTGAAAATTGCTTGGATATTGGGAAAACACAAGAAGCCTTTTACTGATGCAGAAATTGTTAAAGAATGTATGCTTGAAACTGTTGAGACGTTGTTTGATGATAAAATGAAAACTGAAATAAAAGAAAAAATAAATAAGATTCCATTATCTGATTCTACATCAATGAGGAGAACAGAGTTATTGGCATATGATCTTATGTCGCAACTCGATGAAGGCCTGCGAAATGCACCCGGCATTTCACTAGCCATTGATGAATCAACTGATAAAACAGATAATGCTCAAGTCATGGTGTTTGTAAGGTACTATAATGCTGGAGTTAGAGAGTTTTGCCAAGACTTGATGGGAGTGACTAATCTTAAAGAAAGAACACGTGGAGAGGATATTTATGAAGCATTGAAAAGCATGTTAAACTCAAGAAACATTGATGCAAAGTCCATCATTTCAGTGACTACAGATGGAGCTCCATCTATGATTGGTCGAGGTCGAGGATTAACAGCACGATTGAAGAAAGACAATCCAGATATGATAAAGTACCACTGCACAATTCACCAATCCGTGTTGTGTGCTAGTATGGGAGATGAGTTTTACGAAGTTATGGAGACTATTATGAAGATTGTTAACTTCCTTCGGTCAACGTCAGCTCTACAACATCGTTTGGTTCGAAGCTTTCTTGCTCAGATTGATGCAAGTTTTGACGATTTACTTCTCCACAACAATGTAAGATGGCTAAGTAAAGGAGGAGTTTTGCAAAGGTTTTGGACCGTTAAGAAGGAGCTACACACTTTCCTGAAGGGTCATAATAGTGTGAAGGCAAAATTGTTTTTGGATTTTCTGGAAGATGACGGGAAAATGGAAACTACGGGATTTTTGGCAGACATAATGTTGCACCTGAACGATCTTAATGTTAAACTGCAAGGAAAAAATCACTCAGTCTTCAACTTAATCTCAGCAGTTCGTGCATTTCAAAAAAATTGGAATTGTTTGCTACTGATGTTCGGTGTCAACTTTTCCACTTTCCCAAACTTTTGGAGCAGCGTAAAGGCGCTACTGATATAAAATACGTCCTATTTATTGAGAAGCTAATCGATAACTTTAAAGAACGCTTTGATGATTTTGTTTTTAGAGAACAGCTTCTGCTGTTCATTCAAAACCCTTTTAATCTAACAAATATCGCAGAATTTTCGATGGAAGCAAAACTCACGTTTCAGTGGATGGATGCTGCAAAAATTCAACTAGAAATGATTGATTTTCAAGAGAATATTTCGTTGAAGCAAGCATTCTGTGATTGCACACCAGAAACTTTTTGGGCAAAAAGGGTATCTAATGTTAATTTTCCTGCGCTCTTTCAATTAGCAGTTCACATTCTAACAATGTTTGGCTCCACTTACTGCTATGAGTCCGCTTTCTCAACTCTGAACTTTGTTAAGAACAAGTTTTGTAGTAGTATGACAAACGAACATCTTTACGACAGTCTTCGACTCGCTCTGCACTCGAAGACTCGGAGTCATTGCTTAAATATTGGACTTATTGCAACTGTTTTATTTCCTACAAAGTTTAATGAAGTGTTTAGAATATGAATGCCGGATCAAGTCCCTTTTTTTCCCACGTGAGGAAATTCATGGACTTGTTGATGTGGGTAGACAATCAGAGCGTGAGATCTGTGGCGAAAAAAAGGACTTGAACATACAATGGCGAAAAAAAGAGACATGATCCTAAATCCTTTAACGACGGGCCGCCAATATTTTGGTATTCGCCTGGCATTCCACTATTTTGGCTGTATTTAGTCACACAGGTGAGCAGAAAAACAAAACAGCTAGATTTCCTGGTTAAAACTTTTTATTTATTTTTATTTTATTTTATCTCTATATTTATCCTCCTGACTCGCAGGAAAGCGACAGAGGCGCTAATACATAGGGTAGGCAATTACCCCGACCTGCTTCCGGAGATACCAAGATATTACTGTTCGCTTGTAATTTAATAGAGATATGATTATAATTTAGAACTGCTTGCCAGGACCACCAAGCAGGGGAAAGTGCCGTAAAGTGTCTTTTTTAAAGACACAACAGAATGGCTCGAGTGGGTTTTGAACCGAGACCGTGTTGGTCACGAGCCCGGCGCTTTAACCACTCGACCACGCTGCCGGCGCTTTAACTTTCTGAAAAACCTTTTGATCTGTATTGTTTTTGTAATAATAACTCAGGGGTTCTCAATCTTTACCCGCCTGCGGCGCACTTTGGAATTTTTTCAAAATTTGCCGCACACTTGGACCAGAGAGTAGATCTTAATTTTCGTTTCTAAAAAGTCGTGCTTACTAAAAAAACGGTTACGGAGCAATAGTCTAATGTTTTTAAAAAAATTTTGCGATGCATTTGGAAATCTTTCGCTGTACACAGGTTGAAAACCACTGGAGTTGCTAATGAGCGGTCGACGCAATTTCTTTGAGTAAACAATCGCGCATAACTTTGACGTTTCTGGACGTATCGAGGCAAACATTTTCCAGTAGATAGAGTAGAACTCTAGCGACAAGTAGCGACTAAAAACTTTGAACAATGTCAAAAAATGTTATTATGTTTTATTAAAAAAGAACAAAAAACAGAAAAATGCCCGGCGTGAGAGCACTTCTCCACAAATTGCTACACATGGTTATTTGGACAACTTAAAACCCAGTATTTAACCACTGCTTTATGGATAACGAGATATTATTTTTTACCAAGGCAACAAATTCTTCTCGTACTAGTTTTGAAAAATGCACAAATATCGTAAATGATATCTTATTATAGAATAGATAGCATTTGGAGTTAAGTTTATACTATACAAAGAAAACAGAAGATTGATACAAAATTTATTATTAGCTGCTACGCAACAGCTACAAAAATAAAAGCAAATATACACAAACTTCTAAAACTTTTGCGGAGTGAATCCCTTAAAAATTAGAGATTTATAAGATTTGCGGGTTTGATTATTTTTCAAAGTAGGGTACTTTGCCAGCGTGGCGGAGTTGGTAGTCTCGCCGTTCCCGTATTGATGGTCATCACGATCGTCATGGCATCAGTTCAACTCCCACCCCAGCCACTCTGTTTTTCCTCTGCTTTTCGGTTTTAACAAGCAGCATAAAACTTTAATCATATCACCATAAAAAACTACAAAAAATCAACTGACAGCAATATATTGGCATCTCCTACAGCATGTCAGGTAATCGCTTGACGATTGCCCCCAAATATAAGGCATCCGATATTTTTCTGCAAGTGAGAAGGATAAATAATGATAATGATAAAAAGAATAAACAAGCAAAAAAATAAAATAAATTACACATATTTTATATGGAAAATATACATTTATTGCAAAAAGTTTAATATATATCTCATTCCAATATTTTTGAACATTTTACTATTCGAGTGCTTTAAATAGTTATAAAGCGAATAGACATAATAATAGAAAAATTTAAAGACTTATAAAAAATATACATGAAGCAAGTGCATATATATCGAAAAAATTAACCAAAAAAATATGCTTTTACTCCATTTTCTTTTATACAGTAGTAAAAGGGCTATGAAAAATATAAAAAAGACTTTTTTTGTCAGTTATGGTTGTTTCCTATTTACTGAGAAAAAATTTTATGCGCAAACGAAAATCTCTGCAAGCCCAAAGTTATCAATAAAAATATTTAACCAAACATGTTTAAAAGATGGTAGTTAATGAATGCTCAAGAAAGCATGACGTTATAATTTTGAACATTGCTTTAGGAATAAATGACAAAGAAAAATTAAAGATATAAGAAAAAATCATAAAATAAACGCCAAATTGCGGCATTTTTGACTAAAAGCATTAAAAAATAGATTAATTTTTAGTAGAAATCGATTGTTAGATGTAATCAAAGTAATAAGATAAACGAATTGTTGCCGGACAAAAGTTGTTCTTTTGCATTTTATCTGATAGGCCTATATTCACTTTATCCTTTGTTTTTTACATAATCGTCAATGATTGTTAAAAAAATATATTGTATTTTTTACACCCAGGCAACGTTTGTAAATATACTATATATGAGTTCAGTTGGCGTAAAACTTGACTCTGTACAAGAAACTATTTGATTTTCTGCGAATTGCTTTAGATTGAAAATATTGTTTAATTTTGTCTACAATTTCGTAGAAGCACTCGGCGTGATTGGCAAATATTAATTTATTCAGGTTTTCGGTTGAATAGAAACTTTTTGATTAACTTTTTTCATCGGTAAAGAAAATAAAAGAATATCATACTATATGATTAAAGTAAAATAAATAGCGGTCAATAAAATATTTATCTAAGCGGTTCTAAAGTGTATCGTGTCGATAGATAAAAAGGTTTGTTTAGGTTCTCAACAGTACGTCACGACAGGACAGTTCATTTTCTTCACGTTAGAAACTTTCTTTAAAAAACAAAAAAGCAAAAGATGAAAGAAATTCATTCTTAATCTTACAATTTTGTACATTTACTTTTTGAATTACTTCCAGATAAGGATGCTTCACTTGTTTGATTATTGGAGTATGGGTTTACTGTTTTGTATTGAGACCTTTGGCTAAATGACCACATTCTAGCAAAAGTGAATTTATTGACAATTTGACTCTTTTTGAATTTCTGAAAGATTCTATCAATGGCGCCAGAGTAAACAATCGGATTAATTGAGCTGTTGATTGGAAGCAAGATGATTGCTGACGCTGCATACACTGTATTTGAAATAGGAATTCCTCCAACGCTTAGAAGAGCCATGACTGAAATAGGAAACCAGCAACAAAAATCGGTGGCTATTATTCGAAATATTTTCTTCTGTAATTCTTAAAAAAATTTATTAAAAAAATAATTTTTTTAGTAAATCCAAAGCCTATGCGGGTTAAAAAAATTGGATTAAATTTTTTCATTGTAAGTGTCATTGTAAAAAAATTATGTAATTAAAAAAATTCAGACAACATCGTGCTTGAAGATATTAAATAAAATATTGTAAATATTTACTTACTTAATGTTCTATTAGTACGTTTTGTTGCGATAGCAATTTTTCTGGTTTTGTAAACAATAAATCCATTAGCACAGGCAATATATAGAAACGCGATGAAATTGAAAATGAGGATAGAGACAGTGTAAGGCCAAGATTTGTCTTCAGTGGTCACATAGAGTCGAGGTATGCAAACACTGTCCGCGCTGTAGTATCTACAAAATTAACTTTTTCAATTAGCTGACAACACTTTTGAAAGTAATCTTTGATTGGTTTAGGTGATCTTTAAACAAATTATCCCTCGAAGCACAATTCACCAAAAAACTCTGTATTTTTATAAAAAGATTATAAACAATATGAAACTGTATAATTAATTTTTGTAATGACATTTTTCATCTAAAAGGACTTAATCATCAATGCTTTTATGTTCGACACACAAATCTGTTTTTAATGAAGCTTTTTTCTCCGAAGACTTTCTAAAATAACATTAGCTTCCGTAGAAAATTAAAACAAATGTTTGATAAAAACTTTTACTTGAAGTTTTAAAAGCATCTTATCAACCTAATATGATTTACTTTGGAAACGAAACGAGTTTTAAATGTTTTTAATAACGTAAAAAAATTGAAACACTTAAATCAAAAACCAAGTTTTTAAAAACTTTAACTGGCCAACGTTTACCCGAGAAACTGACGCGGTCGGAAATAAGGACCCGAGAGTGAGCTTCGATTGACGACATCTTCCAACACAAACCAAGATCGAGCTTCGTTTATAACGTCAAATATATCGTCAGATACGTTTGCAAACTGGTTGTCAAAGGTCATCAATGTTGATATCCACTTTTTGGCACTATCCATAGAAACTAGAGTGTTATTGAAAAACGGATTTTTGTAGATAAATGCTTTGTCGATAAAAATAAACTGAACTTGTGTAAGAAGAGGGAAGATAGCGAGGAAGAACGTGATTGGCCAAACCAGTAACGTGATAATCAGCATGTGCAAAATTTTCGGTTTGGATTTTGCCTTGAACGGCTGAAAAGCAATGTTAAAAAACAATTAAATTAATAATAAATTAAAAAATCAATCACCAAATGTAATAAAATCGATATATATACTTATACATTGATAATATGTAGATTTGTTACAGAGTTTTCATAAGGTACTTATGATATCACGATTAGGCCTTCTTGTCACACTTCATTCATAATTTTAATATTAACCTTATATCTCTATAGTTGATTTTTAGTCTTTTACCGTAATTTTTAAGGCTTTTAATTATGACATCATCTTTTTTATTGTTACTTAGTGATTGCATAATCTATGCATTACCCTTCTACTTAATTTTTCTCCGCAAGTTGTTCTTATAAGTGTTATAAAATTCGTTTTACTAGTTTACTTTAAGCGCATTGACTGACTGAAGGTTTAAGAACACTGTGACATTTTGCGGCCCGTGGTATAATTTTTGTCTAGAGCAGGGTTTCCCAAACTTTTTGTTTATCGGTACCCTTTGGACACTTTATAGATTCGCGTGTATCCCCAAAATTTTGTCACATTTTTAGCGCAAGCATAGCGTTTTTAGAGCTAGCATTTTTAGAACTTGCTCTGATGCATAACTTACTTTTAATAGCTAAGCAGTCCATTTCAATCCTTTAAAAAAATCTTAAAAATCTGTAGTTTATAGTGATTAAAAGCGTTATCTTTAAGTTTTATTGTGGCAGTTCAAACGCAGGAGGTTAACCACTAACTTGATTCTATTTACATTTATTTTTTTATTTAAATAGAAATGAAAACAAAACAACTAAAACATTTTGGACAACTATTTTTTATAATTGAAACAGAAGCTTAAAGTTATCTAACTGATGTTTTCGGGAAAGTAACTTTATATATTACGATTTACGATAAAGACACTTCGCTGTATGAAAGTGGGTGTAATATCACGTAATCACGCGATATGGAACGAAGAGATGTGAAATTTGAAGATGTATGGAAATGAAGCATAGCTATCGGAGACCCACTAACAAACCATACAGAACATAATTATGGCTTGGTGTACCATGGTTAGTCAAGAGTGTCGCTTTTAGTTGGAGAAGCTTAGCTGGCTGGATGCCAGAAAGTATGGGTAGCCTACAATGCGTGAGGCGTCATTTAAAAAACTGTCCGTAAAGCGAATGTGCACGCTGCGCCACTCGATTGGTGTGCAGTTCTCGACTATTGAGTGAGCCAGGACAGGGTAATTGTACGCAATGTTTTGACACCAACTTCTCATCATCTTGATCCTGCAAGTCGCCTCAGAGTTGTGACAAGCAAAAATTGTTTTTTGCGCAGTAACACAAGATGTTGAAGGAACGTAAACAATCTATTAAGTTTTATGCCAAGAGAAGTTGGGACTGGACAAAATGGTAAAGGTTTGTTGTTGTTTTTTGTCAATTTTTAGCTGACGTTTGGCCTATCAGTTGTTTTAATAAAAATTTGCTGTCACCTTCTTTATGCAGGTTCAATCTCTAAGTCCGAAAATACGCTGAACGTTAAATCATGTCTTGACCAGAGTTGTGGAGTCGTCGCAATTTTCTTCGACTCTAACTCCGACTTCAACTCCACCTCTTTAAGATTTTACAACCCCAACTCCGATTCAAGAATACTTACAAAAACGACTCCGATTCCACCCTAAAATGTGCGGCTCTGACTCTCGACTCTGATTATACAACCTTGATTAAGTCACACTTTTTATAATCTGAAGAAAAAAGGAAACGTCGATTTTTTTAAAATCTGTAGCCCGAGCTGTATAATGTTAAGGTTTGATGTCAGTTTTTCAAAGTGCTTCATAAAAGTATTCGAGCGGGACATTTTGAATTAAGTCACAAAATAAAATCAAAAAATTTAAATGATTTGAAACCCGACAGACAGTATTTATGAGAACAAAATTAAATACAGAAATTGTAAAATATTAATTGAAACTAAAACTGTTCTATTTTATCTATTGCACCATGTATGTGCTGGCCTGCAACCGGAAAGAAGCTAAGAAA
The DNA here is from genome assembly GCA_963680785.1 of Diplosoma virens. Classification (NCBI taxonomy): domain Eukaryota; kingdom Metazoa; phylum Chordata; class Ascidiacea; order Aplousobranchia; family Didemnidae; genus Diplosoma; species Diplosoma virens. The sequence continues at coordinate 4,965,455 of OY796890.1, read as the reverse complement.
AGTGTCCCAAGCATTTTCAAAATTGCTATTTTAACAATCGAGTGCTAAGTTCTCATTTCATGATAATAAAGATTGTTTTTATTTTGCCGATTTCAAATGCAATAAACTCATACTTGCATTCACTACCATATAGGCCAGGGATGGCGAACCACTGACCCGCAGGTCACGTTGTGACCCACTAGTTGAAATTCAATAACCCGCCTGAAATTCGATAACCTGTCTAAAATTTATGGCATTTGTAGTTTGCAACATTAATTTAGGACGGAATAGAATTATGTCGGAATTTTGGGAGAAAAATAGTGAAATCAGAGATTGAATCAAAGTGAAGACCTTTTTTTTTTTTTTTAGGGATCACTATGATTTTGGAAGAAAAATGGTGAAATCAGAGATCGAATTGAAGTAAAAACTTTTTTTTTCAGAGATTACCATGATTTCGGGAGAAAAATGATGAAATCAAAGATCGAATCGAAGTGAAGATCTTTTTTTTTTTAGAGATTACCATGATTTTGGGAAAAAATTTTAGATATTGATGGAAAGTGAAGACTTTTTTTTAGTCTTCAACTTTTTTTAGCCAATGACCCACTTAACGTAAGTTTCAAAAAACTGTTATTTTTTGACCCGCCGTATAACAAAGGTTTGCCATCCCCGATATAGGCCTATTGCAGGGACACTTTTAATGATTTCTATTGGATGCCTGCTAGCACCATATACTTATTTGATTAAGTTTGCCTGTCGCGTTACTATTTTTGCAAGAACAAGAATGCTGTTTTTCTCTCATTGTACAGGCTTACAACAGCCCAAATGACAAAATAAAATAAATTTTTATACCTATGTGACTATAAATGACATGGCTAATCTGGAAATTTAAACAGTAATTTTGCTGGAAAGAAGCAAATATTAGATTTTTATTGTTCTTCCCAAAGCGCGTACTTTGTCTCTCCAATGCATGATGCGTAATTGTGGGGCTATGTAGATAAACAAGTTTATTGTTTAGACCAGTGGTCCTCCAAGTGGTCGATTAAAATATTTAAGGGGTTAAAAGGAGGTTTACAAATACACTTAGAGTTTACTCGAGCGATAAAGCAACACTGCCGAAATTCTCAAACATGCCTAGCTGTCAAAATGAAAATCGTTTTTAGTATTTAATTGCTTGCTTTCACATTTACAGCAATTTAAAGACATAGATTGTTGCGTGTAAGTGAAAATAAAAAACAGTTATTCATGTTAAGTTTTTTAAGAGTGTGTGCTCGATAAAATATTTTTTACTTATTTCAAAGTCGAAGTGCAGAAAAGTTTGTGCAAGCCAAATTTTTTTAATTACTGAAGCACGCCTTCGTCACTTGCCAAGTAGGCCTACGCTCGCTGAAGCTTTTTTAACCTGAAGAAAAGTTAAATTTTTTAAAACTTTATCTGTGGTTTAGTAGGCCTAAACGCTTTAAATACTTATTTCAGTACTAGAAATTAAATAGATTTTAGAATTTAACTTTTCATTCAAGCTCACAAAAATTTTGCAAATTCAAGTTTTTCATTTCTAATTTTTTGTATTTAGGAAAGAGTCATGTAATTTTCGTATTAATTCTCATTCCCAGTTAATATGTCTGTTGCAAGAGGTCTAAAATATTTATAAGGTCTAGTTACTTTAAAAATTAGTTTAATAATTCACAGGATTGCATTTTTTAAGTTATACTTCCAAAATTTCGATTTTTTATTTCAAGTTTATCGCTTCAGTTCATGACGCTATTTTTGTCACACATACCAAAAAATTGTTTGACAGAACTACCATTCAATGCAGTACAGATCCCTGCCCAGCAGTGAGGGCTGGCAAGTAAAAAACGACGAGAAACTGCAATCAGGGACGCCGGAAAAAAATTGGGCAGGAGTGGCAAACTTTAAGGGCACTTTTTTGGTTGAAAAGATACTTTAACAAACGCAAATTTTAGCGTTGGAAAAAATTTTTAGTAAAAATCTTAATAAAGACTAAAAAATAAATAAATACAAAGGTCTTGACTTTTCGGCAGCGATATTTTATATACTTGGCCCGCAAATATTTTAATTTAGCATACTCAAAAAGGTTGGAATGTCCCAGTTGCAAATGAAGACGTGATTGGTCGGCAGAGTGGTTGTAGCGCTGTACTTGTGTTCAGCAGGGTGTCAGTTCAAAACTTACTCGCTCCATTCTGTTGTGTCCTTGAGGAAGACACTTTACGGCACTTTCCCCTGCTTGGCAGTCTTAGCAAGCAGTTCTAAATTTCAGTCATATCTCTTATAATGCTAAAAAACCAAAATAAATATTTAAACCTGACAGCAACATCTTTGTAGCTCCGGAAACAGGTCGGGGTAATTGCTTTCCCTATGCATTAGCGCCTCCGTCGCTTTCCAGTGAGTCCAGAGGATGAATATAGAGATAAGATAGATAAATAAAGACCTTTTTCATTTTACCGACCTTCACTTTGAACTAAAAAAATTTACACCTTTATATTCTCGTCTCGCGCCATTCTGTTGTGTCTTTGTGAACGACACTTTACGGCACTTTTTCCTGCTTGGTGGCCTTGGCAAGCAATTCTAAATTAAAGTCATATCTCTATTAAAAATTTCAAGTGGACAGCAATATCTTGGTATCTTCGGAAGCAGGTTGGGGTATTGCTTGCCCTACGTATAGCACCTCCGGCGCTTTTCTGCGAGTCAGGAGGATAAATATAGAGATAAACTTGCGAAACAACAATATAATGACAATTGATCAAATAACCGAATTACTGATATTGATCAAATAACCGAATTATTAATTGATCAAATAACCGAATAACTGACATCTTGCGAAACAACAACATAATGACAATTGATCAAATAACCGAATTAGAAATAACTTGTTTTATGTATAAATATATAAAAGGCATGTTACCACCATGTTTTGATCATTTTTTTCAAAATAACCTGGTAAGCGACAATTTCACTAAATGTACAAGAAGCCAGTCCAAATTTTATCCTTCATTTTGTAGATTAAATATAACTAAACAATCTTTAAGATACAGAGGTCCTCTTGCTTGGAATAAAGTCCCATCAAGCATTAAACAGATAAAATCATATAGTAAATTTCGAACAGAATTTCAAAAGCACCTTATAGCAACGTAATTTTTAATGGTAATAGACTTTACAAATTTTAAAACATCTGCTGCTGGTTTTTATTATTACAGGTAACTTCACCTAATTGGACAAAGAAATTGAAGGTGATAAAAGCCCGATGCGACTTCAAAGGCAACATCCAGATCATTACGGCCCGTCCAGTTTGATGAAAATTCACATAATTTAATTCTTTTGCACCTATTCTTGTTTGCTATTTGTATGTTTTACGTATATAAATTTTTTGTCCAGCCATATGCTTTTGAAATGGTCCTTTTGACCCGTGGCAGGATTTCTTTTGGTGGGTTTCTTTGCCTGCCTGACCCTTTTTGGTCCAGACCCTTTTGGTCTTTGAGTTTGTTGTTTCTCCCACCCATGATTATACAACATTCTCTGAATATGGCTCGGATGTGTGTATTAATTTTCTTCTTTTCGCTTTCCTTTTCTTATTAACATCACATCGCTTTGTTCAAACGACCATGCACAACTGACATTGTGCATGTAATAACGTACTTCGTTTAGTCGCTGCTTCCTTATTCACAATCTTTATTTCTACATGCACTTTGATTAATTTCAAGTTGATTGTGAGTAAAAATGAAAATAAATAATAAAAAAAATGTTTAAAAAAAAAAAAAAAAAAAAAATTCAAGCGAAGACGTTTTTTGATCTTTACGAAATTGTCTGCAAAAACTTTTTTCCCATTTGTTAAAGTTTATGTTCGTTGAGACTTTGGTGCTTTTAAAATAAAAAAATACTTTTTCTAAATTTTGTCCTCCCCGCTACTATTATAGGCTAGATGTTTTTTTTTGGAAAAAAAATTGGTGACTTTTTGTCTAATTTGACATTTTATTAAGTTTATTAGATTAAATTTTGGCAAGATTACATAATTCTAAAGTCAAATCTAATACAATGCTTCTGTCTTGCAAATTTTAAAATCAAATGCCCCCTCCCCCCGCTTACGGCACCCCGGAATTAACCATCTTTAAATACCATACAAACTGGAGCTTATTGTGTCTACCCGAGTAAAGGTTTTTAATGGATCATTTTGTCTTCAAAAATCTCATCGAGACAAAAAAGTCTTTACATCGATTTAAAAGTCATTTTTGTCATCGAATTAATCTAAAGAGTAATTTTTAATCTTGAGTGGGATTTTGAAGAACTGACACTAAACCAAAAATAAATTTACATTTTTCAAAAAAATATACCCTTTGGTCCGTCGATTTAAAGCGAAAACTATTCTTTAATAATTTTAAATTTAGGGCCAAAAGCGACATTGTCTTCCGAAAAATATTCAGCGCGTATACGCACGCTTGTTTGTGGGTTTGGTGCATTTGACCAGCTGCAGCGAACGTGTAAGTTTGATTTAGCCTAAAGCAGAGTCGCAGTCGCAAAAAAAAAATAACGACTTGATCTCCGACTCCTACACATCTGCAAAAACGACTCCGACACCCAAATCCGACTCCTGCACATCTAAAAAAACGACTCCGACTCCCGACTTAGACTCCAGCAAAACTAAAAAAACGACTCCGGCTCCGACTCCGCCCAAAAACGTACAACTCCACGACTCCGACTCCCGACTCCGACTCCACAACCCTGGACTTGACTGAAAGTCACCAACAAGTTTTTTCAATATCCAAAAAAGTGCAACAATATTAAATTATCAGCATAGGAAAACTTTTCGAATATTGTGGAAAGCAGGTTGTGCGTATAAATGAGACGGAAAGCCATGACCGATCACTGCAGCACGCCGGTTTTCAGACAGCGTTGCCTTGTTTGCTGTCATTGGTAGCAGGGGTGAAAGTCCTATTCTGGACAAGTTTCATGGTCATTTTAATCGTTTGCTTATCCTGTAGATTTCTCGGCAGCTTGCAGCAGGGACATTAAAAAAATTTTTGGCTGGGAGTGGGCAAAATTCAAAAAAGGCAACTTTCTTTTTCGGTTTTGTAGTTAAGGCTTACAGCTATACCAGCCGAAAAAGTTTGGCGGCAATGCAATTTTGCTCAAATTTAATTGATTTTCAACAAATCATGGTTTTGTTTTGACTTACAAAATTGCCACTTAGAATTGTTGCCGTTTCGAGCGCAAAATTCTATCGAAGACTAAAAAAAAAGTCATCGATTCCAATCTGGCTTTTAAATGTTGAAAGGGTAGCAGTAAATTCTATCTGTGAAAAATTCTCAGAGATGTTCACTAAGTCTGGTCTTGTGGCCCTCAAAGGTTAGACACCTCTTTAGAAACAAATTGAGATGACTGTCATTTAGCTGGCGTTTGCTGAAAACCAGGATAAGTAGATGTTTTTCTGTTTTGAAAGTTTTACCAGTTATGCAGAAAATAAACAGATGGTTGCTTATGACCAAGACTGCAAAAAAGCAACCTGCCATCAGGACCAAACTAAAATCTTTAAAAGTCAAAATTTTAAAGCATAGTCTGCAAAAAATTTTAGAGGAATCTATAATAGTAATAAATTACTTACCTTCAATACACCGTACAAGCGGGTTGAGGTTAGAAGAATTAGTATAATAACAGACGTTTCAGAGGATAGCAACACCGTCACCCCCATAACTGAACACGTGCTACTCGACAACCAAGTGAGTCGGTAAGCACAGAAGTTTCCGCTGTAAACAACTCCTGCTCCTCCAAGCATGAGCAAGTAGATTCCCATGATGAGGTCCGCAACAGCCAAGTTGACCAACAGCATTTGATTGTTACGCTTGACGACTGAGGTTGATTCTTGATTTTGTGGTCGTAAATTATTGGCTTCCACAATGATGACAATCTAAAAAAATGTAAAAACGTTTAGGTGAAGTAAAGCAAAAGAAAAGGTTTAAATGATTTTCTGAATTGAGTGTCGAAATGTCTCTAAAGTTGAATTAAAACTCGAAATCAGAGTTAGACAAAATTTTAATACGTGCAGCAGCAGTTTACTCGGCAGCAGCAAGGTGTATTTGCAAAATAAACGTCATAAAACGAAATGACCTCTAATTAATCTTACCATGTTTCCCACTACTGCCGAAATACCCATGATCCAGACAAAGGCGCGAAGGATGGGGTTTGCAATGAGTTGAAAACGAGATGAAAAAGCATCCTCTTCGCGGAGTTTGGGATCACATTCATCGGAGAAATCAAAGCAGTCTGCTACACCGTCAAACAACTGCAAGACAAAAAATGTGATCTCAGAAATTAATCAAAAACCTTATTATTGGTAATGCATCTAAAAAGATTGCAAAAGACATAATGATTTGTTTTAATATTTTTATATGGGTCTTACTTTTTCTCTTGCGACAAACAAAGGACCAATCGTTGAGTTTTCACAATAGAATCTACCATCAGATGTGCAGTTCAATTCGTCAGACGAATCATCACAGTTAATTTTTCTATCGCAAACAAAACTTAGTGGGATCGAAACCTGAAAAAGCTGTTGCTTCATAAAAGTTTTAGAAAAATTTTTGATATTGTTTCTAAAAGTATAACAAAAAAGCTTATTTTTTTGTCCAAGAAAAAAAATATTATGTTGTTTTTTCCTCAGAGAAAACAACAGAAATTGCCGCAAGCTATTTTGTAAATGAGATTAAATTTGCCTCCGGTAGCATCTCCGATCAAGAAAAAATTTCAACTTTAAATTTTAAATTCAGCTGAAAAATTAAAAAAAAATTAACAAAAAGCTGTCGTCATTTATTTTCTCCTCAAAAATAAGGGACACAACGTGTTTTTCCTGCTCGCAAGAGTTATCCGTTCTTTGCAGCTCCGCATTCAATCTAGCCTTTTCTTAGTCTCCCCTCGTCGCAACCCCCCTTTTTTTATTAACTTCTTCAACAACTTCCACTCGTCGTTTCTTCGGTCTTCCTTTCTTCTTTCCTTCAAACCGTAATTTTCATATTCATTGTTAAAGCTTATCTGTGTTTATTCTTTTAGCATGATCAAATCATTTGAATCTTCTCAAAAATTCCTCATTGGTTCAACTCAGTCATCTTTAGTTATAACGCGTTTTTTGCTGTATCCGTCATTGTCTTGCCACATATAATACGAAGCGTTTTTATTTAGGTAGATTCCATTCTTTTAATATCGTTTACTTTTATTAACCAGCACTCTGCTCCATAAGTGATGGCACTTTTGATGTATATTTCATATACAACCTCTTTTAACTTCACTGACAAACCCTTTTTAAATAAATGTTTCGGCTTGTAATTTATAATCTAATATAAAGTAGCCTTTAATGATCTTGTTTTCAAAAATATCAAGTCCTAAAAAACAATTTTACAAATTCTTGGTCATTCTTAGTTTATTCTGATTTTCTTTTTGTTTTTAGTAATTCATGTTTTTTATTTTATAGTTTTCTCACAAAACTTTTTCTTTTACAAAAATTCCAAAGAAAACACGGTTGATAGCTTGCAGCCAAATAAAGTTTTTTCCAATACAATCTCATGCAAAATAAAAATAGATTTAGTTAATCTAAACGTCACCACGGGGTACGGGGCCAAAAGTCTTCCGGCCAAGTATACACACGTCATCGGGTACGATATAAAATTAAAATGATGAATGAAATTCGGAAGCGTTATACATAGAGTAGCTGTAAAGCAATTACCCCGAACTGCTTTTGGAGATGCCAATATATTGCTGTCCGCTTGAAATTTTTTATTTTGGTTTTTTTAGTTTTTTTAGAGATATGACAGAAATTTAGAACTGCTTGCCAAAACCGCCAAGCAGAGGAAAATGCTGTAAAGTGTTTTTTTTCCAGAACACAGCAGTTCTTACTAATAGATAAAATATCGCTACCGAAGAAGTTTCCACCTTCAAGATAAAGTAAAAATCTTTTCTTTTTTTGGTTATTGCTTTGCATAAAAAAATTGTTTCGAAATACGATTACCCTAATTAGTTCATGTCATTTCAGAAAGTACCACGTGGGCTTTTCAAAAACTTTACGGGGTGGTTGTACGCTCCTAAACTCAAATGAAAAAAGTAAAAATAAATGACGTAAAATTTTTTACCCTTTTTCCGCCTAGTGATGAACAGAAAAATCTGTCATTACAGCGAGTAGAATCTTCATCTGATTCGTCATCGCAGTCTACTATTCCGTCACACAAGCTTTCCACAGGTATGCTGATCGCATTTCCAGCTGAACAGTAATGTCTACCTCTGTTTTCGCAGTTAAGTTCGTCACTGCGGTCTAACGTACAGTCTATAATTCCATCACATACTTTTGTTGACAGAACGCTGCTTTTCGTGGCTGGTGGGGGATATTCTATGGGTAAAGCAGCTGGGGGTTTGGCCTAAAATGTTTTAATTAAGTAAATTATCGAAGTTTAGATGTTGAAAATAAAACACTACGTTCATTAAAAAAAGACTATCTTTTGATTTAATTTGCAGTAAAACAAGATAATTCAATCAAATGTAAGAGAGCAAAAAATTTTTTTTGTGTTATAAAATTATATCACCGACTAAATATTTGTTCTAAACCTAAAGTTTTTTTGTTGATATCTTGAACCTTACCTCAATTCGAGCACAGGGAATGTCTTGGACCACACTTTTACGATCAATTTTAATAGTCGTGTTGACCGTGCAGTTGTTACTTTTGGTCAAACAGTTAGCACGACATTCGTCAGCCGCAAAGCCTGGATTTTTTTCCCATTTATAATCAGGACCGTTTGGTTGAGGACAATCAAATATCCCGTCGCAAAGTCTTCCATTTACCACCTGATACTGACTGTCGCACCTGAACAGTAGAATTAAATATAGACAATTATTAAACATTGTTCATGTGGTGCTGTAGGTAATGACAGATTGGTAATATTTTGGACTCGAACCAGCCACACGTAAGGGCAAAATAAGGCAAACGGTTTGAGAGAAGAGGACGGCTTTCAGCAGATTAAGCTCGTTGCATAGATGAAAATGTTATTCTAGGTAAGGTGCAGCTGCAATAGTAAAAGCAAAAGCAGTTAAATAGAAGACTTAATGTAAAAATCTGCTCAGGAAAAGATGAAAAAATTATTTGGACTAGTAAGAGTAATGAGGATCGAGAGGAAGGATGTAGTAGGAGCAAAATTTATATAAAACAAAGTTGAAGTTATTCGTCAAAGATGAAAGTATAATGGAAAGGTGGAGGAGATATTTTATAGAACTAATAAATAAGATCAGTTATTATAACTGGAAGAAGTAAAAAAGAAGAACGAATGTAGAATAAATCAGATGGTGAGGTTTGAAGGAAATAAGTCTTTTTCCAGTCACCTAATGGACATGCCAACGGTTGATACGCCCAACAAGCTTTGGCTTTATTTTGTTTGTTTTAACAGCCAAATCATGAAGCAGATAGCTTATGTCGGTAATTTAACTTGGAGTTGGGGCTATGAGATTTGTTTAAATTTTACAATTTGTTAGTTAAGTCATCAAAACTAATATCTTGCGCTCATTGGATTAGATTTTACTTAAAGTCAGTTTTTGTTTAAAGAAATTTTTTTTAAACATCTTTCTTATTATAGCTTGCGGTAATTTTGCTTTTAAAATTTAATGTTACCAGGAGCACCGAAAAGCTTTTTTGGCGGGGGGGGGGGACAAAATTTATAGAAAGGCATCTTATTTAAAAAAAAACTCTTTCTAAGAGTTGCCACTTCGTATCGCAGCCGTTTTCAGCGCAAAAACATAGTAAAGACTAAAAAAAGTCATCATTTTTAATTAGTTTCCGAAATCTCTATTTTCATCTCAAATTGAAGGTGAAGACAAATTTGAGTTGAAGTGAATGTGCAGCAGAAGTCAGCATTGAGCCCGCTTCCATTTATAAAAGATAGCAGAAAAAGAAAGGAAAGAAGGTTTGTGAGATGGTTTAAATACTGATAGTTTCCAAAAATAAAGCAAAAGCAGTATATAGATTAAACAAGTGACTGATTGCATTGGAAATAAAGGAAATGAAAATTAATAAGGATAAAACAAAAGTAGTGGTCGTAGAAATAAATTACAGTATCTTATAGTGGCAAAATGCAGTATGTAAAAAAGTGGACAAGTTTTATAAAAATAATTTGAAACTGAATGATTTGATATCGGAAGTGATTGGCTGTAATCTTAAAATGGCAAATAAGTTGTTGTACCAGGGAAATATGACGTCATGGAACACAGGAAAGATGTGGGAATGAGGAAATATGACGGCAGGATCAAAAAAGTGGCTGGAATTAATTGTTTTGCATGTAAGTAAAAATCTACTTTAAAAATGAAAAGTACATATTGTATGTATTGTATATTCTGCAGAAGCAATACAAAATAAACATACTGTAGGCCTAAGCCAAAGCTGCGACAAAGGCATGCAAAGGCCCGCGGCCCACATGTGGTCCGCGATGTAATAAGTTCGTAAGCAGATTTTTTAACTCTTCAGTATTTTTTTATAGGCTCAAATGTATTTGCTATAAAAACGCACCAAAATTGTTTCTGTTATGAACCTATTGTTTCTATTGTTTCTTTATGAGCCTGCCACCCAAAACTTGTATAACGAACGCTTTGAAAATACGTCAGTTTTTTAGATTTGGCTTAGGCTAATCCATACAAGCTGGCACTGCGTGCTACTATAGCGACTCATTATCACTTCGTGTTATTGCATAAAACTTATTAAAATCTAGGGATTTATTACGTTACAATAGCTACTGTTTATAAATCAAGCCGCTTTGAAAACGAGAAGCACTAGACTGGAGTTTTGCTTATGTTAGAGCTCGTCAGTGATGCTTATGTCACTGCGAACCGAACCGACTACCTATGATCCTCCAGGCAGAAGACAACACCACTAGACCACACAAGCCAGAAAAAAATTCGACTCAAAGCAGCTATAAGTATCAGTAGTTCTCGGATTTGCTGCACATGGCGCACCCCATGACCGAGACTTACCCGACAAGTGGTTAAGTGAGTGCTTACTCTCTTAGAACCAGCCGAGCAAATAAACAATTTTTATTTTATTTAGTTTAACATGAGGATTTAGTTGATTACAAATTGTTACACTTCATTCATAATAATTTTAAACATGACGATGTACTTTATTCCGGTTAAAAATAATCCAAAGTTTTATTATGAAATAATTATCGCGTGGCCAGTGAAGCGCTACTTTCGTATTATGCGATATAACGTCTACGATTCGCTTGATGTATCTCTTTTTCTCTTTTCGTCCGATAGTAATGACGTAATATGTTTTTGTCCAAGCTTCGCTATCTCGATGGTAGTGAAATGTTCTGGCACATTTAAGCGTAGCGCTCTCTCCAAGAAATTCGAGTTAAGTCCCGCATATACGAGTAAATTTGTCGTCACATGACTTTTATGTATGTATATATATATATATATATATATATAACACTGTTGAAAAATCAGTTCTTCTTCTGTAAAAAGTGCTCGATAACAAAGTTAGAGCTTGAATTAAAATTAACAATGGCGAAATCACGGAAATAAAAACAAAGCTAAAACCCAACAGACTATTTCACGCATAAAAGGGATCATCAGGGGTATCTTATTGAATTTGAAAACGAAAAGCACCAGATTCGAGTTACGCTCTTCTTACCTTGGACGAAAGTACCGATACAACTAACACGGCTCAACCAGCTATTTTTGTTCGAGGGGTTGATAGCAACTGTTTATGTTCAAGTTATTGGACTTTGCTTGCAGTTGCTGTTAGTATTAGCTAGGTGAGGTATAGTTTATAGTACGGTACTATACAAATAATTGCAGAATTTCACAAGTGATTAAGCAAAAATGAGCACACTTATAAGCAGAAACCGTGAATACCGCGACGTAGACAGAATTTTTAATGAGCAATGGACTATGCATTTTTTGTTTATTGAAAGTAACGGGAAGCCTTTATCCCTGGTTTGTCAAGAAACAATATTTGTCATGAAAGAATACAACTTTAAATGGCATTATAAAAGCCGACATGAAGTCAAGTATGACAACATCAGAGGCCAAGAACGTGAAGATAAAATTAAGCAGTTGACAAAATCGGTGCGTCGGCAACAAATCGCTATCACAAGACTTTGAGGGACTGATGACTCTGTCAAAGCAAGTTACATTATTGCTCAAGACATTGCTAAAAATATGAAATCATTTCGCGATGAAGATTTTATAAAAGACTGCATTGTGCATGCAGTGCAATGCGTCTGTCTTAAAACTGTTAATGATTTTAAAAAAATCAATCTTTCAAGAAACACAATCACCAAAAGGGTAGAAAACTTTCTTGCAACATTGAAAGCGTTTTGAAGGAAAAATTGCGCACATATGTGTTTTACTCTGTAACCTTGGACAAAAGTACTGATCCAACAAACACCGCTCAACCAGCTATTTTTATTCTATTTTTATTCGAGGGGTTGACAGAAATTTTGACGTAGTTGAAGAACTTTTGAGCATAGCTTTCTTAAAAGATCGTTGTAGTGGTGAAGGTATGTTTAAAGCGCTTAAGAACGTGATAGAGTTCTACGATTTGCGTTTCAAAAATCTTGCGGGCGTGGCTACAGACGGAGCCCCTTCCATATTAGGTAAATATACTGGTTTGGTAGCCTTTTTAAAAAAGCAGGATGAAATTGATAGAAACGTATTTATCGATTACCACTGCATTATTCATCAAGAAAGTTTGTGTGCAAAAATTACGATTTGATGCCGTCGTGAAGGTGGTTAATAACGTTGTAAAATTTATTCGAGCCAAGGTTTTGAACCACAGTCGATTTCAAAACTTTTTGACATCCAAATGGGCGGCAGATCATGGCGACGTGATTTACTATTGCGATGCACGCTGGTTGGGTCGTGCAAACATGCTTGAAAGAATTGCTGAATTAAAAAATTCAATCCAAGAATTCATGACCTAGAAAAATAAATCAATTTGAAATTTAACAATTTGCAATTTATGGCAGATTTTGCATTTTTGACTGATATATCTTCTCACCTGGCGACTGTCAACCTCAAACTGCAACAAAGAAGACAACTGATCAATGCTCTTTTCAGTCATGTGAGAGCACTTCAAGCTAAACTGAAACTTTTCGAAGAGCAGCTGGACAAGAAAAATCTGAGTCATTTTCCAGTAATGGCTCACTTAAATTGCATATAAATACGTATATTAAATTGCATAGAGTAAGCACCGAATATTGCAAAATGTGCATTTCTGAATTGCAAAACATATTTAATGAGCGCTTTCTTAACTTCCGTTTACAGAAACAAAATATTAATTTTATTACACAACCTTTTTCTGCGGTAGCTGAAGATGCAGCAGCAGAGCTTTAACTGGAACTAAATCACTTGCAATGTGACAAATTTATCAAGAAGAAGTTTGATTATATTTCTGTAGATGAATTCTATCGCAAATATGTGCCTTCTGAAAAGTTTCCCAAGTTGAAAAAGAATACAGCACCAATAATTTCTATATTTGGTAGCACATAGGTTTGCGAACAGATGTTTTTTTAAATGAAACATGTAAAGAACAAGATTAGATCTTCTATCACTGTTGACAGTAATGGCCTTACAAAAAGAGGAGCATTGTGCAAGAAAATTAAAGGGGAGCCACTATTTAGTGTACTAAAAAAAGGTAGCTGAAGCCATTTTTAGTGTATGAAAACAAAGTGATCTCTAAAAAAAGTCTTCAATTTAGGAGGGCCACTTTTGAGTGATCCAAAGCATGGAGCGCCACTTTTTACTGTCTCAAGACATTATGATCTCTAAAAAAAGGTCTTCACTTCCACAAGCACAAGTGACAGAAACCTAACGAGCAGTAGCCGAGCATGCTGCTAATCTTCAAATTTTTTTCTTTTCTTTTTGACATTCCATCAACGTCCTGGTGATACTATGAAGAAATAGAGTAATTTCTTGTGTAGGGGGGGACCTTTTTGATGTATTTTAGGGGGACCTGCTGTAGCCGCTCCGTTCCACCCTATTAAAGCCATCACTGACTGATGGTCATCTGGAGCAATGCATGCGCTTGGCCGCTACAACGTTAAAACCTGACATAGACTTTTTAGTTCGAAAAAAAACCAAAGTCAAGTAGCTCACTAACGATTAATTATTGACTTGATTAATTTTATATATATAAACTTGCTATTTATGTATTATGTAAATTAGTAAATTTTTACCTAAATTATGTCATTGTACAATGAAACATTGTGAATGAACTTGATTGGTATTTAAGTTTGGTAAAAACGTTTGTGGCCTGCAATAAATCTTCTCATGTAAAAGTGGCCTGCAACTCTAAAAAGGTTGGGCAGGTCTGGCCTAAGCTCCTATAGAAACGTGAAAAAGAACAAAAACGTAAGAAAAGATGGTATGAAGGTATTTGCAGAAAAACGTAATTTTTAATATTACTTTTCCCGACAAGCTCTCTTTTAAGTTTCAAATCAAGTTGTAACATTCCAACCTGCACAGCTGGCCTGCATTCGATTGTTTCCCAGACTCACACACCAATGTTCCTTGGCAAAATTCGAATCTAAAAGTTAGAGCTAATAAAAGTAAGGCATCTTTACAGTATAAGAAAAAAAGATAAAAGTCGAAAATACTAAATAGGAAATTAAAATTCGATAATACTAAATTTATAGATTGCATAAAAACAAAACAACTGTTTACAACAAAACATTGTTTTTAGATCTATAGTTTCCGGTTCAGACTACTCAGCAAAACCTAGAAGAGGAATCAATTTAAATAAACAATAGATGGAGAAAAATGTTGAAAGATATTAGAGAAGCTCTTAATATTAAGCCATACATTTTCAAGCTTTTTTCAAAAAATTACGATTGATTTAAGTAAAGATATAGGCTACTGTAATACATATACAAAAAAATTAATATTTTGAAATATTTTTTATTAAAAGTTGTTGACAAAAGATTATGAAATTTTATTACAACAATTAAATGAAAAGTTTTTATTACAAAAATCTATGTGTTACAGCAAGCTTTACCTGAGTTTCGAACCGATTTTCGTTATTCATGATTCTTTGTTATTAGTTACCTGCAGTTTGCTTTAATTAAGTCTTTTCTTTTCAGCGCGCATTCTTTTTGTCATTAATTATCTTTAAGCACGTTTTATTCTTATTTATTGTAAATCGTTTTTGTATTTGACAGTGAGTCACAGTGAGTTATTGAAAAAGAATTGTGTTATAGAAGTCTGTTACGAAGTAGACTGTTACGATTTATTTGTTGAAGTTGCTGAAGTTATCGGGAAGTAAAAAACAATTTATAAACGCATCGCTTGCATCGCATAACATCGCAAGCATCTCATCGCATAATTTAGCATCGTTTTGGATCATATCACAATCATCGCATAATTTGGATCAATTATATTGAAATTATATTTAAATAAAACTGTTTTCCTCTTTTTTACTTGCGCATTTTAAACGTTTTTAAACCGCTACAACAAAGAAAATTTTAAATTGTTAAACACTTCTTCCAAAAAAAAAAAAAATTTTTAAATTGTTCTTGAAAGAAATGAAAGACAAGACAAGACAACGAGAAAGAAAATGTCTGCCACAAGAAAGACATTTGAAGATTTAGAGGAGCTTTTTAAGGAACTCTATGCTAAAGTCGATTGTTTGACAGCTAATAATGAAGACGTATTTTTGATTATTAAAGCAAAAATTTTGTCAGCTAACAATGTTTGTACCGAGATGGAACGTTTAGCTTTAAAAGAGACGAATGAAGAGAGAAATTCTTGGAGAACGCTTTAAAGCAGCATTACGCCTTTAGGTCTGCCATTGACGAGCGAGTTTCTGTCTATCTTTCAGGTAAGATGTCAGAAAAGGAGGTTTCCAACATTGTCTTCGCTCCACGTACACTGAGATCTCGCACGTCAGCAGGAAAAAGAAGTAGTAAGAGTGGCTCTCAATCGAGCAGTGTGTTGAAGGCGAAATTAGTAGCTAAAGAAGAACTTGCCAAGTTGAAATAAAACATTTAGAGCAGAAGCAACGCCTTGAAAGAGAGATGCAAGAAGAAATGAACAAGCAGAAGAAAGCTGAAGAAAAAAGATTTAGTTTGGAGTTGCTGCAAGCACGTCAAGGGTTGGAAGAAGTATTTATCAAGCGTCAAGTTATAGAAGAAATGGAACGCGGAGGTTATTTACCGCCAGAAGAGAAAAACGCGCAATATCAGGAGCCCCAAGTTAAGTGAGATTTGGATAATTCTAATTTTCCAACCTTTGAGAATCAAGCTCAATTAGAAGGACCAGATCACAATACAGTTCCGAAGTATATTCCATCAACATCAAATCAACCAGAAGCTAGCGCAAATTTAGCACAACCAGCCTCTACCATTATGCTGTTATGTACAAAAGTTTGTTCAAGTGAAATAGATCTTCCTAAAATCGAGATTTTAAATTTCACTGGAGACCCAACAAATTATATCCGATTCATTAAAACTTTCGAAGCGAATGTAGAAGGTATAATTAAAGATTCAAATAGACGTTTGTTATTGTTAAAGGCGAGCCGAAAAAACTAATAGAGTTCTGTTTAATGCTGAAACCACAAAGAGGTTATTTGCATGCAAAGTCAATTTTAAAGGAGAACTTTTGAAGAAAGAATCAGATAGCAAGAGCATTCATTGACAAGTTGCACAGCGATGCTAAGATTGACACTAATGAGATTGGTCTAGTTACCTTAGCTCGTGATCTCGAAGAATGTGAAATTACCTTTAGAGAATTAAAACTTCATTCTGACATTAATAGTTTTGAAGCTATTGGTAAAAGTTATAAAGCGATTACGGTACCCCTTGTAAAATCGTTGAGTTTGTATAGCTGCGGAAATTGAGAAAACAGGAAAAGAAGCGACAATTGTTGATTTGGTGAGATTCGTTGAGATTCGTAATAAAAGATGAAGCAGAAATTGTGATGTCGTAATAAGCAAGATTTGTTGCTCAAAAGCCAAAAGGCTTCAGGAGATTTGTTACTCATGTCACTAATATCTACGGGATTGCTTCAAATTTCGTCGGAAATTACTCGACCAGAGGATCGCATTCATGCTACAAAATAAATATTTTGACTATTGTTTTAAACAGGGACAGATTGCTCGGTTTTGCCGAAACGATGGTTTGTGTACGGTAAAAGGATGTCAAAGGAAACATCATCGTTTATTGCACCGAGACTGGAAGCCTTCGCATGCAGAAGAAGATCAATCACACGCTAGTACGTCTAATCCAAGTACGGTGGTATGACGTCGAGTATTTCAAAGAAATCAATCTCGAATCAAGTATTTTTAAACGTTGTTCCTGTACGTGTTTATTCCAAAAAATCTTGTATTGATACGTTGGCATTTTTGGATCAAGGTTCTACGACCACTTTGTGTGATGGACGTTTGCTCGGGAGCCTTGGAATTAGTGGAGAGAAGACAAGCTATTCCATTACAACAGTGAACCAGACTTTCGAACAACGCAATGGACGAAAGGCTAAGTTATTAATATAGTCAGTTACAAGTAATGAAACTATTGAATTAAAAAATGTCTACTCTGTTGATAAGTTACCAATTCGACCTAATCCTAAATTAACTGAAGATGATTGGACTCGTTGGCTGTACCTGCAAGGATTGGAACTGCCAGCTGTAAGAGCTAAAGAAGTCCAACTTCTTTATTGGTGTGGACAATCCGGAAGTGTTTTGGGGACTCTTGACGAACGCCATGGGAGAAAAGGAGATCCGTTTGCAGTTAGAACAATATTGGGTTGGTCGTTATTAGGCGGTACTGTTGGTAAGTCTAACCACAACTTGAACGTAAATTTTGGCAAAAAAACCAATGATCTGCTACAAAAACAAGTCGAATGTCTGTGGAAGCTGGATAACGTGCCTACTTTGTCTTGCTTAGGTGTAAATATGTCAAAAAATGATCGATGCGCAATGAAAATATTGGAAGAATCGCAGCAATATAAAGACGGTCACAAGCTTTACAAAGACTTCAAACTCTGAAACGACGAATCCAAAAAGATGAAAGGTAATCATCTTTTTGGATTCGTCGTTTCTTTTTGGATTCGTCATCTTTTTTCTTTCATCTTTTTGGATTCGTCTTGCATATCCCTTTGCAATACAATTTTCCATTGTATTGCAAAGAGATATGCAAGGGATATGCAAGACTGTGTATTGCAAAGGGATATGCAAGACCGCTCACCAATCAGGAGAAATGTCGCGATGCTGAAGACTGTTGGTATTTGCCTCATCACGCAGTATTTCATCCACGCAAACCAAACAAGATAAGAGTCGTTTTTGATTGCGCAGCTCTTAAATAACATGAAACTTCATTAAACGAACAGTTATTACCCGGACCAGACTTACTAAATAGCTTAATAGAAGTTCTCTCTCGTTGCAGATATAGAAGCCATGTATCATCAAGTCCGTGTTGATCTAAAAGACCAAAGATATTTGAGATTTTTGTGGTGGCCGGCCAGAAATACTTCAATTTCACCGTTAAGAATATTGCATGACTGTCCATGTATTTGGAGCTACATCATCTCCCACCTGTGCGAACTATGCTATGCAACAAACGGCTAAAGATAATACACATTTGTACTCTGACGAAGTTGTCCAAACGTTTGCAAAAAATTTTTATGAATAATTGCTTAAAGTCTCTCCATTCCGTCAATGAAGCAATTACTCTTAACGTTCAACTGACTGAATTGTTAAAGAAAGCCGGGTTTCATTTGACTAAGTGGTTAAGTAATTCTAAAGAGGTTTTAACAAAGATTTCACAAGAAAGTAAAAACAACCTAATTCTGGATGTTAAAGGTTCTTGGAGTAGAAAGGGACTTTGAAGATGACCATTGACACGGACAGGAGTCTTGTCCGTGGTAAGTTCTTTTCGATCCTCTTGGATTTGCTGCACCTGTTATTCTTTAAGCAAAGTTGATTCTTCAGAATTTATGTCGTCTTGGTCTAGGCTGGGTTGAACCGAAACCTGATCGCCCTGCCGATGCATGGAAGAAGTGGATAACAGAGTTGCCTCAAATTTCATGTCTTCAAATAAATCGATGTTTTTTAGATACCTCTTCTTTGAAAAGCGTGCTAATGCATTTATTGGCTGACGCATCAGAAGGCGCCTATGGAGTCGTCGCTTACATACGAGTTCACAACATTTGTGGTAAAGTTTCATTTAACTTTTCTATCGGTAAAGCTAGACTTGCTCCAATTAAGTCTACGTCGATACCTAGATTGGAACTGGAAGCTGCTACTCTGGCTGTTAAATTAAATAAAATGATGTTACTAGAGTTGAACAAACCTAACTGGGACACTTACTTTTGGACAGATTCGATGACTGTCCTGTTCATGATCCACAATAGCGCTAAACGGTTTCCAACGTTTGTAGCGAATCGCTTGGCAAAAATTGACGATTTATCTGAACCAACTCAATGGAGGTATGTGAATTCCGATCTAAATCCAGCTGAAACAAAGTTCTCGTTGGATAAATGGTCCTGACTTTTTGAAATGTTCTGAAAATAAATGGCCCGTCACTCCTTGCAAGCTACCTAGTTTACCAGAAGAGTTTTTAGTTCTA
Source organism: Diplosoma virens (assembly GCA_963680785.1). Lineage (NCBI taxonomy): Eukaryota > Metazoa > Chordata > Ascidiacea > Aplousobranchia > Didemnidae > Diplosoma > Diplosoma virens. The sequence continues at coordinate 4,945,887 of OY796890.1, read as the reverse complement.
AAAAGGCAAGTAAATAGCGTAGTTACAAATGATGGCTGACCAATTATTGCGATATTCATCATGGTATCGGCTTAAACGTTCACTTGCTTGGTTGTTAAAATTTAAAGATTATCTCTTAAAGATGGATGTTAAAAATTCATTAACTGTTTCCGATTTAGAAAGAGCTGAGTGTGCTATCATCCACTGTGTGCAGCAAGAAGTATTTGAGAAAGAAATTAATGCTCTTCGCAACAAAAAAAAATGTTTGTTCAAATTCGCTGCGGAAACTAAATCTATGCTTGTTTCAAGGTATTCTTTGTGTTGGTGATAGGATTGCCCAAGCTGAATTACCGTTTTCGATAAGACATCCAATAATATTGCCTAGTCATCACCATGTAACAAAACTAATTATACAAGATCATCATAAAACTATTGGACACTCTGGAATATCTCATACTTGATCGTCGTTAAGGCAAAAATATTGGATAATTAAAGGAGCTGCTACAGTTAGAAAAGTCCTTGGCCAATGCTTTCAATGCAAAAGAAGAAATGCTCCAGCGGGAAATCAATTCATGTCCGAACTTCAAAAATGCAGACTGACGCCAAGTAAACCCACATTTTTATTTTTCAGGTGTACGATGAAAATTCACCAAGAGGCAAATGGCCACTGGGAAGAGTTGTCGAGTTAAAGGACGCCGCTACTTAATACTTGTGTGTTTCTTATGATAGGATTTCTTTTCTGTTTTTTAGGTGTTATTGTTTGTGTTTAAAGCTTGGTGTAAAGTGGGGTTGAATGTACGAACCCAATAAGTCTTTTCTTTTCAGCTCGCATTCTTTTTGTCATTAATTATCTTTAAGCACGTTTTGTTCTTATTGTAAATTGTTTTTGTATTTGACAATGAATTACAGTGAGTTATTGAAAAAGAATTGTGTTATAGTTGACTGTTGCGAAGTAGACTGTTACGATTTATTTGCTGAAGTTATCGGGAAGTAAAAAAACAATTTAAAAACGCATCGCATAACATCGCAAGCATATCATCGCATAATTTAGCATCGTTTTGATTCATATCACAATCATTGCATAATTTTAACTGTTTTCCTCTTTTTTACTTGCGCATGTTAAACGTTTCTAAACTGCTGCAACAATATGTTATTTGCAAATAACAAATTTAAGATTTGTTTAAACCAGGAGTAGAAAAATACGGTGATATCTTTAAGCGGCCCGTGAAATCTTCTATGAATCAATATATTAAGTGACTTATTTTCAAAATAAATGTTTTCAGGTGAATTTTTACTCCATTTATAAAACAATTTATAAATTTTGCTTTACCCTTCGTCTATGTTGTGATCACAATCATCTACAGAATCGCAGACTTTGTTTCTTTTTATGCAATTGTTTTCATCACAACTTATCTCTCCGTGGTTACAAATACTGCAAAAAAACTAAAAATAAATCTTTTAGCATTATTGACAAAGAAAGGATAAACTTTTTGCTGAAAAATATATTACAAAATATAATTTTTTAAAATGATCTTACATAGCTTTTAATGAATTTTTCTTAAAATATAAGATCCAATAAAAAAAAACAAAGTTTTGAGTTCTACACAAACGTTATTTTTATATTTATGTCCAGCTTGTATACTTTTAAATATTTTAATAAAAGTTACTTGGTATTTCTATTCCGTTCCTGTTCCTTGTTCCCCTTCAATCTGACGCGGTCACAAATCCTTGGCATTTTCCCTTCACACAAGCATTCATCACTAAGGTCTGGACAATCAACGAGGCCGTCGCAAACACGCGACACAGGAATTACAATCGATGAATCCAAACACTCGAAACAGCGAGTTCTGTTTAACTTTCGGTCGGAAACAGGAGTTTCTTTGCGGAAGCTGAAAATTAAAAACTCAAACCTTGTCATGGGTTTGGCGCCAGCTGTAGGAAAGATCGACAAAGCCCCTTTATCAAATGTCGATGTTTTTTATAAAACGTAGGCTGTTTAAAAGTTACTTTACTTAGGATTAAAGGAAAATGGCATTTAAGCAAACAAGTTACTTTTCATAAATAATTTCGTTGATGAAGTAACATAAATCCTGTCCGTTGTCACAATCTTGAACTTGATCAGTGAGTAACTGTTGGGGAAGGAAACACAAGCTCCCCTCTCTCAGACACTTGAACCCGGGACCATTGGTCCATTCCTGGTCTTCCTCACAGCCGTCTGTCAAGATTCCGTTGCATAATGACGTCATTGAAACGCAGCTGTTGTCACGACAACGGTAATGATTGACGCAACCGACATCACAGAAATTGACGTTACGACATTGTATTTGGTTGTCACAGATATAAGTTCGATTGAGGAGGCAAGTTCTGTTGTTGTGAGTCAAACAACTGAAAAACAAAAAAAATCATTTGAAGTTATTTATGTTCACTGACTATTTACAAGATTTAAAGCAGATAGAAAGCTACATGTATATATATATATATAAACAATTTTTATGTTTTGTAGCGTATTTTGAAAATGTCACTTGATAACGTTGATTAATTGTAGTAGTGCTCTTGAAAACAATAATACACTTTTTGCCATCTTGCTAAGTAGTTCTTACTCAGCGGTATCATTTCATTAAACTACAAAACAAATAAAAATTTTTAATCTCTTGGCAATTTTTATATTTAAATCTCTTAGGTCAATTTAATTGCGTAACAATTTTAACGCCCTCTTATCTCACGAGTTGAAAAAATACTGTTACTTACAAAAACAAAATTTTTGTTTAAATTATTTATATTAGATTAAGCAAACAATTAATCTGCTAACTTACGCAATTTTATTTTCTTTATTATTCTGAAAACTGCTTTCTGCCGGAATTTCGTCACTTCCGTCGGAGCATTCCTGTCTTCCGTCGCAAAAATATTCAATCCGTATCCTTTCTCCGTTGTGGCAAATAAAACCTTTTAAACCAGGTTGTTTATTTAACACTTTTTTGTGGAAAAATTATTATAATACAAAACTAATCATATTTTACTAGTTATTTTTATATAATCTATTTGACATTCATTGGTTTTAGAAAAATACGTATAACTTCAACTATATGTTTATTAAATCGTTCATAAAACAACTAAATTTGCATGTACCATCACAGATAAACATGGAAAAAATAAACCACGAGGTAATGTTTTAAACTTTTTTCCAAAATAATTTAGTGTGAATTGTTGGAAATGACTAATGTATTCAAAATTTATTGGCATTCTTTGATTAGTAAAAAAGTTAAACAAGACAAACAAAGCTCTAACAATAGAAACAGAGCTCAAAGTTTGTGCTCAGCTATTGATAAAAGTAATTCAAATTTTAAACGAATCAACCAATAATCTTTGTAATCATCAGTTGTATGTGATTTTGGAATCGAGAAAGTAGAATGAGCTTGACAAACGCAGCTTTACGAGTTTATTTAAAACTCAATAAAGAACGAAAATGGCGGTGCCATTATTTAACAAAGGGTCGCAACAATTTATCGCCTCTTCAATAGTTTTACTTAAATGTCTGAATTGCTTAGGTGCAAACATGCGCACCATAAACTTAATACAGGTTTCATTAATTTTACTGTATAAAGCGAGTTAAATAAATGTTTTGGCTTTTGGTCCATTAGGTCAGTAACAACTATGTCTAAAAATTGGTTTGTGAAAGCTATTTATTATTAAATAGCCACTTTGTCTCAAAGGTAAAGAACCTATTTATTTTCTTATTTGAATTTATTTTAAATTTGTTTGAAGAAATGGACAGAGTTCTTACTCCGTTGTTGGATGCTTTGTTGTTCGGTCGAATTAGTTGTTGTAGATATTACATCAGAGTCGTTGTATGGAAGTTCTGGAAAAAAAGCTTTGATGCTTTATTTCTAAACTAAAAAAAAAAACAAAAAAAAACGAATATAAATTCTAAAGTAAATATCGAAACCTTTGTAGAAGCTGGTAAATTGTATGTTGTTTCTCGATTGAAGCCACACTCTTAAATAATGAAGTTCAATGTATGAAGTTAACCGTGATGTGGATTGAGTGATCATGCCAATCATTCCGTTTTTGCTTAAAATCTAAAAACCATCAAAAGAAAATAAAAATTTTAGATGTTTCAATAAATTATACAAACTGTATAATAGTATGTTTAAAAAAAGATTCTTAACTGTTTTTACCAAATGTTTTTAACGAAATAGAACTATTAATGCTAATTTGACTCTGTTCGATGTATCAATATATATTCGGTAAAGTTGTATTGCCCGAGATTTTGTCTCTTCTGTTTAGGATATCCATGCCAGAGAGGCTTGCAGATAGAAACCAGACAAAATGTAGTTTACAAGATGGAAACTTCAAACCTTAACAGATCGTACTTATTAGTTGTGGCAAGCAAAAGAGTGTAGAACAAGGAAATCTCCAAAATAAAAATTCTTTATTGTAGGGTTACACTGCAAACATTATAACATGTTATCTAGAAGATTTTTTATGCTACCTTAGGCTTTGCTCAATCTAAAAAAGTCCGCTTTCAAGTAGATGGCAGGTACATCTGTTCAATTAGTCTTTTCCCAAATCAGTCGGCCTGGCCAAGCTTAGGACACGTAGGAGTGCAACATACACTTCTCTCCACCAGAAAGAAATTTTGGATTGTGAATGGGCATGCTTCTGTAAAACACTACTTAAATCAATGTGGGCAATGTGCTCTTGAAAAGGCCAAACCGGTTAGGCAATTGATGGCCGACTTGCTGCTGACAGAATTAGCGTTTCTCACAAACCCTTTGCTGTGTGTGGTCTAGATTATTTTGGTCATATAAACTATGTTGAAGGTCGAAGCACGAAAAAAGCCTGGGGCCTCTTGTTTACGTGCATGGCATCTCGGGCTGTACACGTAGAGATTGTCACTTTTATAAATAACATGAGGTTTTTTGGATGATATTAGAAACCAAACTGCTTAAAAATGAGAAGCACCAGACTCGAGTCTGGTGCTTCTCATTTTTAAGCAGTTTGGTTTCTAATAAGATTGTCACTTCTTTGTCTTTAAAAGATTTTTTGTTAGCATTTAGCAGGTTTAATGATGTTCGGGGAAGAGTAGAAGTTATTTACTCAGACAATGGGTCTACCTTTCAGGCGGCATCTGAGGCACTTCCGAAATTACTACATTCTACAGAGCTAAAAAACTCATTTCGTGGAAAAGGAATTAGGTGGGAATTCATACCCCCATATGCCCCGGCTCAGGGAGGAACGTGGGAATCCATGGTGAAGCAGGTCAAGCGAATTTTGCAAAGAACTCTGGATACTACAACTCACAAACCGAATCTCTCAGAACTGATAACATTTTGTAGCAACGCGGTTCGGGTTGTAAATGAGCGTCCGATTACGGCATTGAGTGAGGACCCCAGGGACTTTGCGGTGGTGACTCCCCCATCTCTACTCACTCCAAGTTTTGACACATATTCCCCAGTAGGTAGGGCTCATGATCGTGACCACTTGAGGAGAGATTATCAGTTTAATTTGGACCTGGCTGATCGATTTTGGAAAAGTTGGATGGGTTTTTATCTTCCTACTTTACAGATAAGCAATAAATGGCCAAAAATTGCTAAAAACTTACAAGTGGGCGAATTGGTATTGGTGGGTGATGCTGAGGATGTAGCTGTAAGAGGAAAGCACCGGGTGGGTAGGATTGCGGAAGTTTTTTCGCAGATGCATCATGGAAAACCCCTTGTACGTAGAGCAAAAATTGTAGTGACTGAATATGACTCAAAAAATGATTTATATAAAGTAGAACACATTTACCGTGACATATCGCGCATTGCTCCTGTTGGTGGGTTAGGGAAATGAAACTCAGAATAAAAAATAGAAATCAATCTTTGGCATAACTCCAAATTAGATTGTAATTTTATATTGTGTGTTTTGTGATAATTTTCGAGTTTTGCTTGTGTATAATTTTTTTTTTGCTTTGTTGTCAGTTTATTGTATATATTGTGTTTATGCTTCGTACTTTGTTTGCTTTGAGCTGATTTTACTGTCTCAAGATTGGATACATTTATTATTAATATTATCGTTATTTTATATATATATTTTTTTTTATGATTTTTATTGTAATATGTGTATGAATTTAATTACCAACTTAATTTCATCGGGGCCGCTATGTTAAAATCATAAAAATGGAACTCGCACTGAAATTGAAAAAATTAATTAACTGAATAGAAGTCTTTTTTGAAACCTCGTAATTAGTTCTAATGTTTGCGTTCACTGCTTTATAGGCAAATCACGTGCAGTGATTTTAATGAAATCTGATTGGTTCACTTACACGTGGCGAGCACACTATAAATTGAGATGTTGGTAAATTTAATTCCTTTCAGTCGTTGGTGATCAAGTGGTTCGGTGATTTTGGTTTGGTTTGAAGAGTGAGTTTAAAGATTGCAAGCGAAACTTGAAAAAAATTCGTTTTGCGATTGCATCGTTGGCTGCACGTTGGTTGTATCGTTGGCTGCACGTTGTTTGTATCGTTGGCTGCACGTTGGTTGCATCGTTGGCTGCACGTTGGTTGTATCGTTGGCTGCACGTTGGTTGTATCGTTGGCTGCACGTTGGTTGCATCGTTGGCTGCACGTTGGTTGTATCATTGGCTGAACGTTGGTTGTACGTTGGCTGCACCGTTTGAGCTATCGTGTTTAGAAAATAATTGTGGTCGTTGGCTTGTGGAAGCCTGTTATACCTTCATATCGAAATCTCAACTTTAATAAATATTATAAAGCCATAAGACGTGTGGAAAGCCAGCGGTGTGATTGGGGAAGGCTCGGATAGCTTCCCCATAGTTGAAGAAATTGAAGCCAAGAAGAGAGGGATTCGCTGTGCGGTCTACAGTAAACTTTGAAATTAACAATAAAGTGTCACCATTATAGACATATTAGTCTAAAAAAATTTGGGGGGCAATAGAGTTTTGCCCAAATTTTGTGACATTTTCCCGAATCTTGGTTTTCTAGAACTTTACGGATATGAAAGAAAAATTTGTCTAAAATTTAGAGCGAAGACCAAAAAAAGAGATTTTCACTTAGAAAGTGTTTCTGATTTTTTGATTTTTATCCCAAAAACATAGTGTTTTCTAAAAAAAAGTTTTTGCCTAAATTCGTAAATTTTTTCCTGCAATTTGCACAAAAATCTTTTTTTTTTTTTATCTATGTCACTTTCCTAAAATTCCTGAGTTTGCACAAATTTTTGAAAATTTGGGGCAATTACACCCTTGTTCCCCCTGGGTTCTTTGAAAGGTTAAAAGATGGCTTTTTTAAAAGAGATAGCCTTGGTGGAAGGACAACAACGACAAAAACAACATTGCTGATTTGATACGTACAAATAACAAGATTTGCTAAAGCATTAGCGAAAACAGTAATTTAACAAAAACTTTTTTATAATTAAAAAGACAAAAGTTTAGAAAAAGTTTCATATTCATCAAACAATTCAAATAACACTGGTCAACAGCAACTTTTAAACGGAGTTTCCAGTGGCGTTTTTAGGAGTGTTTTTGACGTTGATTCCAAAAATGTTTTTATTTTTTCTCTAGCACATTATGTTTTTGAGATATTTTTGTTTTTATAATTTTAAATTCATTTTCCTTACTAATCATTTAACAGTCCAAATACAACAGAACATTGCATTACGACGTCATAGATAAAGTGGTAAACAACGTAAATGAAAGCGTTAAGTGGCATTGAAAGTATGAAAGTAGATGGTTTTGCAAGTTATTATTTAAAAAGAGAATATGAAAAATGTTTGAGCATAGGCCGGCGCAAAGGAGGAAATGAAATAAACAATGTATGGCAACATGTTATATTTATCAATAATAAAAAACCTCCTTTCATTCACAATATGAACTACAAAATACCCAGAGTTTGAAATAACTCTTCAATATCATGGCACTAACAAAGCGGTCCCTGAACTTTGAATGCCGAAGAAAAGTCTCTATTGGGCTCCTGTAGTAGGTTTAGGACTACCTGTAGAATGGAGGCTCTTTATTGATTCCTTAAAGAGAAGCTTGAAAGCGGTTCTTTTACATGTTGAAAATAAAGACCCTCCATTTCTACTGCACACTCTGCCCAGTTAAAAAAATTTTACAATAATATTGAAATTTGTCGAATGCGATCCACTATTCTGACTTCCAGAGGAGCTTATGTGGGGACCTTAAGATCATTAGAATCATAATGAGATTGCAAAGGGGTTTCACTATTGTTTTTTATGTTTGTGGGTCAGTCCATGCTACCGCACAGCACTACGAAACAAAAGAATGGCCGACAAAGAATTCACATAAACCTGAAATGAAAAATATTCAACACATTCCTTTAGTAAATCCCGATAAAGTTTTAATGTTACCGTTGCATATTAAGCTAGGATTAATGAAAAACTTTGTGAAAGCTATGGCCAAACAGCTTTCGAATGGCTTTGTATTTTTCAGCAAAAAGTTTTCAAAACTAATTTAAGCCAAGTTTAAAGAAGAAATCTTTGTTGGCCCACAAATTTGGAAAGTTTTTAAATTCCCAGAGTTTGAAAAAGCTTTAAATATATTGGAACTACGAGCTTGGCATGCATTTAAATGGATTTGCTCGAATTTTCTAAGAAATCTCAAGTAACCTTCATATCAAGAAGGTACTGCAGAGTTGCTTGTGGCATACAAAGAGATAAGTGGTCGCATGTCTTCAAAAATGCATTTTCTTCATTTACACCTTGATTTTTTTCCTGAAAATCTTGGATGAGCAGGTTGAAAGATTTCACCAAGATATCCAAGCAATAGAAGAAAAGTATCAAGGAGTTTGGAATGAGGGCATGATGGGTAGTTTTTGCTGAATGTAGTACCGCGATGATCCTACCCATACATACAAACGGAAATCGTATGCCAAATATTTTAAAGTCTTTATCTTAGAACTGGTATTTATTGCCGTACCAAGTTGTTCCCAGGTCAAAACCAATCATTTTGCCATGCTATTCTAAAACAATCTTGTTTAAGGCTACCTAAAACAACCTTTTTTAAGGCTATTCATAAGCACTCTTTGTTAAGGGTGTTCATGTAGGACTAGCAGTTTTTTCAACACCACAAAAGAACAGGTTGTTTCAAGGCTTTCAACAAACATTCTTTTTCAAGACTATAATAGACAAAACAGATTTGGCCCGTTGTCCAATTTTTAGTTATCGGTAAACACCCACACAGGTACGTTAAACTTGCTTGTTTAATCTTTGATTGACCTTAACAGCATGCTAATCTGTTTAGTATGTCAGAACCTAAATAACTACCGTGATAGTGGCAGAGATATTGTGCCATTTATAGGTTAATTTATAGTATAAAATGCACGCAAAAAAGCTAATGCCAGGTTCGGAGTCAGCGTCCCCCTGTTACCCAAAAATAAGTGCTCTTGTTCTCGTTTAGAAAAAAAGCTATTTTTTGTCTACCAGTGTAATTTTTAACTGTTATCAACTTATTATCTTACAATAAGAGCTCCTTTGCAACTTTCACAATCGAAACTGAGCATAGTATATTGAATAGCGTGACCAGCTGTTTCTGACACAATGATCCACTCCACGAATGATACGTCATAATTAGAAGGAGAAGACAACAAATATGGCGTCTTGTCAGCAACAAAGTAGGATCCGTATTCGCCGCCTTTAATTCCTTCAAAACGTAAAATAATTTTTTTTAGACAACTTCAATTCTATTAAAATAACCTATCTTTAAAAGTCTTACTCTACTTAAATAATTCGACAATAATTAACAATTTGCCGATCTATAAATTTCTTCATTATTAAATTTAAAACAAAATTATTGCACAATGTCAATCTTTTTTCAGTGAATCCTTTAAAAAATGTACTATACAATTGATTCTTAAATTTTATAATTATTATAATTACACGTATTACTCAACTTTTACTAAAAATTGTAAAATGTGTTGGGCAAAATGTTTTTCTGGTTCCTTTTTTTTGTGAAATAGCTTGTTGATAGCTAATTTTGGTAAAATAATCATTGAAAACTTTTTTTTACATCACTAGGTATTTATATCATACTGTACATAAACTGTAGAGTGGAGGTGAGTAGGTTACATTACAAGTGTAAGGAAATTATCACGAGAAATATTTTTGAACTATTTACAAGTAGCAGTTAGAAAAAAACAGCTGTAGAAAATTACCAACGCACATGTTTATTTTACATTTTTTTGCTTTTCAAATCTTTATTGCACGCGCATAAGCATGCCGGCACTTTTTGTTATAAGCATAATCACGCTTCAGAAAAAGATTAGAAACCACTGGGTAAATTTTTTACAGATTATACGCCATACTTCTTTAACAAAGAAATACGTAAAAAGTCAAGACTAAAAAAAAATCTTACTTGAAAACTTTCTGGGGTTATATTGTTGAGGAATTTCTTGAACGACTAAAATAGAAAAGCAAAAATTAAATCAGCTCGTTGTTTTAGTTGTCGTATGGCCGTATTGTCCAGTATGCTACTTTCGGATTTAAGTGAAATATCCATTGTAGCTAAACAACATGACTCCATTATGAACTTTGTCTTAAAGTGACTTCCTTCACCAAGTGCAAAAAAAAATTACTAAGTTGACAGGGTATCAAACACGTGTTCTTCTGCTCGCAAATCAAAAGTGTTATCACGATATGTTCTTTCAAATTTTATAAATTCAGAAAACATCTTCATGCTTCAAAGCAAGGGTGGGCAAACTTTTTTAACTCAAGGGCTGCAATTACAAATTTATTTTATTTGAGGACTGCCCTATAGCAATCTCTAAAAAAAAGATCATCACTATCAATCAATGTCCAAAATCTCCATTTTCGTCCTTAAAATGTAGTGATCCCAAATTTTGGACATTGATTGAAAGTGATGACCCTTTTTTTTAGAGCTCACCACGATTGAAAGCGAAGACAAAGATTGAGGCTTTCGCAGGCCGCACAAAAAGTGGTGGCTGGTCGCATGTGGCCCGCGAGCCGTAATTTGCTCACCCCTGCTTTAAAGGGTTCTCAATGAAAATGTATTTGAGTGAGATTTTAAAGTTGGTTGTAAAAGATTTTAATGAAGTAAACAAAAAGTAAAAGCGGCAAGCAGATGATTATTTTAATGGAAGCTTATTCTAGCTTTTTACAGCTAAGTAAAACACTTATGTTTTGTATTTTTGCATTGTGTGATATGGAGCTTTAAAAAAAGTTTACCCATAAAATTTCAAATTTCACAAGATTAGAATAAAATTAAAACTTTAGCATAATCATTAAAGAAACAACAATTTCAACACAAAATTCGAAGTTGTATTTAGCTACAGCAACTTTTTTTCTAAAAAGTTTTTTACTTGCCTTTGAATGTCGCGTTAAACCCCACATTGGTAGTTTTTATATCACTTCGAAATTCAACTTCAAAATTATTTTTGTTTGTGAACAAAGTAGTCCCTGATAAAATCGAACCGTTCAACTTCTGAATAATCTTGTTATCGGTTCGTATCTAAGCAAAGTACATAGAATTGTTGTAAACTCATAGTTTTATTAAATGTGTATAATTCATATAAGATAGATATGTTATAAGAAAAGTAGTTTGAAAGTAGTCCCTGATAAAATCGAACCGTTCAACTTTTGAATAACCTTGTTCCCAATTTGTATCTAAATTATAAACTTGTATTATTTTTTAAATTAAGCATGATTAAACGTTTAAATTCTTACTGTTACAAAATCGAACGTGGGCTCCGTTTGAAATTGATCGAAAGTCAACTGAATGAAGTGGCCAGCAGGGACTGACAAATTCCATCGGCAAACGAGATTGTTTTCATATGGTCGGGGAAAACCCGGCGTCGCAAAAGTTTTTCCTTTGCTGATTTCTCGAGTAAGTGTCAAGTCTTGATTGCAGCCTAAACAACAAACGCTTGTTGACTTTATCGCCTGATCTACACTCTACACCTGGTTTTTATCTAGCTTAAAGGTTGCCGCTCCTTAGTTGAGTTTTGTTCCCTAAGCGCAGCAATGGTTTTAACAGGAAGCGCTGAAGGCTTTTTAAAAAAACATCGCAAAAGTGCGTCCCAAAGAAAATAAATTTTTTTAAACAATTGTACAACAACAGATTTTCTTATAGACAAGGGCGTCCAAGCTGTGTAATGTTTGCAGTTTAGTACATTATTACCTTGAGTGGCAAGGGAAGATTTTTTTCATCTTTACTGGACTTTGAAGGAACAAAATGTGCTTAATGCATATGAAAACCAAAAAAAGTTTTTACTTGTCATTCAAAGTATCAATATAGATAGCCACTATTTACAGTGGCCCCTTTTGTTTTTTGCATCAGCCTCATTTCCATCCTTTTTGTAAATTCATCGCTTGCTGAGTGTTTGAGCCAGTTAAAGCAATAGACTAAACCTAAAGCGATATAATGTATCTCGCAGTTAATGTTAAAAAAAAGAAGGTAGTTTTATAATAAGATAGTTAAGTTTTTATTTTGCGAGTAGCATCATTTTACCCATTAAAGCCCAGTGATGCAATCTGCTCCAAAAAATCTAGTGTTGAGTTTTTTGAAACGTTTTTTGATATGGCACAAGATTATATAGTTAAAAAAACTGTTCGATATGCCATTACGTGTAAAAATTATTTGTCATTTACAATGACTCAAAACGAGGTAATATGGCTGCTAGGTCTACTACTACTTTCTGATTATTATAAAGCTCCTTTAGAAAGGCATTATTGGTTCCTTGAAGAAGATCTAGGACTAGAAATAGTAAGTCATTGCTTATCAAGAAATAAATGGGCAGCATGATCGAGTGGTTTAGAGCGCCATGCTTGTAGATGTTCAACATGGTCTTGGTGTAAAACCTACTTGTGCCATTCCGCTTTGTTCTTTGGAAAGACATTTTACAGCACTTTCCTTTGCTTGGCGGCCTTGGCAAGCAGTTCTAAATTCCAGTCATATCTCTATAAAAACTATAAAAGCAAACAAAATATTTCAACCGGACAGCAATATCTTAGTATCTCGGGAAACAGCAAACAGGTCGGGGTAATTGCTTGTCCTATGTATAGCGCCTTCATCGCTTTCCAGCGAATCAGAAGGTAAATATAAAAATAAAAGAAATAAATAAAAAAATACTGTCAGCTTAAATCTTTTTGCACTTTGCAAAGTAGCCATAATAAAGGTTTTAAGATCTTACTACTTTTTAAAAGGATAATATAAAACTTCAAGCAGTTTGATTGCTTTGAAGACAATCTTTCAATAGATGAGATGATTGTTAAGTATTACGGTCACAAAGCCCTGAAGCAATTTATTTGTAAAGCTAATTAGAACAGGCAAAAACTTGTGGGCCATTTGTGGTCCTTCTGGATATTGCTCTTTTTTGATCTGTGTTGAGGCAAAGATGATGCTTCCCCATACTTTGAATTTTTTTTTGGAACTGATATAGTTCTCAATAAGTAAAGATATTGCCATTTTTCATAATAGTGCAGTATATTTTGACAATTTTTTTACCAGTAAAGATCTCTTGGTTAAACTTCAAACTGGGAATCGAAGAGTTACTGGCACAATTAGAGAAAATAGAATTGCTAAATATTTTTTTAAAACAAAGATATGCTCAACAAGGAGAAAATAGGATCATATGCAATGATGGTTTTAGTACGGAGCCCATAAAAACGTCAAAACATGGCCCCCCAAAGCAAAATATTGTTCTATTTCCTCATAGTAGCACCATGACCGTAACCCCCTAGAGTGATGACTTTTTGATTTTTTTCATCTAGATCACTTTTTTGGGACCAAAAAAAAAAAATAAACACAAAAAAGTGGTCTCCTTATTTCTCTTGCACCGGGCCCTCCTTTTGCAAGGCCATCACTGATCATGTGATTTTTCATTTAATGAAAATGGTAAAATATTATTTATGATGTGGCATAATAACAATTGCTTCATTGTAGGAATCAGCATTAGGATTAATATAATTAGTTTTGTTCAGAAATGGGAAAAGTGCAAAAAGGATAAGGTAAAGTTCCATAGCTTTGTGCTGTTAACAATTTTACAAAATATATGGAAGGATTCGATTATAATGACTGGCTCATAAGCAAATATTCTATTGCTATTAGAGGCAAAAGTGGTACTGGCCTTTTTACAAGATTGATCGATATGTGCCTGGTACATGTCTTGATCAGGAGTTCCCAAGCTTTTCTTAAAACAACCCCATTCATAACTTTCAACTGTTTAGTGGACCCCAATGTGTGTGTGTGTGTGTTTTGTCTACAATCTTAGGCCTTCAATCTGTGAACAACATAGGAATACGTAATATTAAAAAATAAAACACTTTTATAACTGCATTATCGCATCCAAAAACTACTAAACTTGTGGACATAAAATACTAATAAACCAAACGCTTATATACAGTACAATCACCCTCGAACATGTTGTAATTAATTACTGTATCTATTTTTATTAATCAACTTACATCACATAATTCTTAAAATAAAAATTCTGATTAAATTTTCATACCATGGTTGCTCATAAGAAACCACATGAATCGCTAATATATTGACCTTGGCTGTTATGCGCCCATCGCACCCAGTGCAATAAGCCTATTATACAACAGAGATCGCGTACATAGCTCATAGAAATACCTATTTACATATATCCACTGCTACATAAGTTACATACGAAAATTGCGTACATGTCTAAAGGAATATGTCTTTATATTTGAATATTTAAAATCACAAAATACACACATCGATATAGTTTTAAAGTTCTAACTTTTATACGATATTGGTTAAAAATTCACGTACAAATCTCTATACCGTATACACTATAAAAGTATAGATCTATTTATATCATATCGCCGTTACGTGCGGCTTATAGAAACAAACTAAAGAGATTATTATTTTGACAACCAAATTTACATAGTATGAAATAACGTACAAACAAAAACCATCGCTTATATATCATAAAAACTGACCACACTAATGAAGCGAACCGGCTAATTTAAAGCTACATTGCAACAGAGTCAGCCAAATAACTAAACATGAATTATACGAGTAGATTGACGACTAACAAAACGCATCAAGCCTCAACCCGCAGTTACTGGTTTAGTTAGATAACAGATAATAATACAAAATAAATAGGTCTGCCTTCGTCATAATACAGTACCTCTAGACAAGCGCTTTCATTTTAATTGCGTCTTTTTTTCTCAGTGATAGTACTATTAACTACAGTTATTATTAGTGGCATACTAAGGATTTTTGAAAAGGGGGGAAGGGCATACAATTTAACATATCATATTTTTGAAGGGGAAAACCGAGACGCTCGTTAACAGAAAAAAGTTTGTTCCTAAAAAGTAGTGTTCCCTAAAAAAAAGGTCTTCACTTTGAATCAGACTCGGATTTCATAATTTTTGTCCCAAAAAGATGTGGAGTCTAAAAAAAGGCTTTAATTTGAATCTGTCTTGGTTTTGTCAGCTTTTTCTCCCAAAAACAAAGTGATTTCAAAAAAACATCTTCCCTTTGAGTCTGTATTCAATTTCTCTTAGTAATGATTTTCAAAGGGGGGGGGGCATGGCACAATGGCTCCCATCTAATACATTACTGGTTACTATACAAACTATTAAATTTTACATAATGTCTGGTACCCCCAGCTTGGATGCTTTGTATACCCATTTTCTGACCAAACCTCATCGACCCCACCGATCCCATGGCTTGTTTGTGACCCCACATATTGACCATTTTGACCTTATTTAGGGTGCCGACCTCTGGTTTGGAAATCCCTAGTCTAGATAAATCACAAGTTAGTTTATAAAGTAGCGCTTGTGACCTGTTCTCTTTTAGAAGAAGTATTATTACTATTTATCTGAAAATTAAAATTAAAAGAAAAAGCGTTGGTAGATCATTTATCAGTTCCTGAAGAGTGCACCAGGTTCGATGGTGTTGATCATATCATTGCTAAAAGGCTAAAGCAAAGAAGATGCCAGAACAAGCCATGTGGAGAAAGACCAAAAAAGGTATTGCATAAAATGCAATTTAATCCTGTGTTTCTTGCGTAATCATATCAAGTAATATACAAATAAGTAAATTCTTTTTTTTTAAATAGATTATAATTTTATTGTGTAGAGTAATTTTTTGTTTTATTTTACTATTGAATAAAAATTGAAAAATCATTTGCCCAACAATCGTTTAAATAATCGATTGTTTTTTATTATATAATGTTCATATTTTTTACTTTTTTTAATGAAAATATTTAGTTTCAAAAAATTTTGACGTTAATAAGTAAAATAAGATTATTAAGGATAAATATCTTCTTTAATAAAAATCTGTATTTTTATTTTTTTACTGCATTTGCATTTAAAAAATAAAAATTTAATTTCAAAATTTTATGCAAAAAATAAAGTATAGGGTGTTCCATAAAGTTCGCCGAATTTGAAATTTTATCTAGAAAAACAAATAATAACACAAATGATTACATATGGCATACTTATGAACAGTGAGTTCTGCCATTTGTGTATGAAAGACAATGTCCGTCATATGTCCACCTGCACTGAGTCTGCATGCATTTATGCACTCTTTGAAATTACTAATAACTTTTTCACACATTTGTGGCCTGATGTCGCCAATTACACGCTCGATTTCAGCCTGAAGTTGCAGAATCGTGCGTGGTTTGTCGGTATATTCCTTGGATTTCACGAATCCCCACAAGAAGAAATCACAAGGGGTAAGATCGCAAGATCTTGATGGCCATTTCTTATCGCCATGCTAGGATATACTCGTTCAGGAAATTTTTTGTGGAGTAATGCAAGCGTTTCACGTGAGGTGTGGCAGGTCGCTCCATTCTGCTAAAACCAGAAGCTGCCAATCTCCAATTCTTCCAAGTTTCGCCACAACTGAGTGGATATCACGTCTCAATACCGTTCTCCATTAACAGTATCTGCAGTCGCCTCATCAGTTTCAAAGAAAAACGGTCCAATCACTCCACCTGTTAGAAACCACACCACACAGTTCTCAATGAATACGTTTCACGCTCTTGCATTATTTGAGGGTTTTCATTTCCCCAAAATCCGGCTATTTTGTTTTTCGACAAATCCATTCAAGTGAAAGTGGACCTCGTCATTGAAAATGATTCGTTTCGCAAAATTGTTATCCACTTCAAGTCTTTCCAGAACCCAGTCAACAAATCGCCTCCCCCTCCCATGATCAGCTGGCTTAAGATTATGCATAAGTTGAATTTTGTACGCTTGCATATGGAGATCTTTATGCAAAATTCGATGCAATAAAGAGGACGGGATATCCAACTGCTGTGAACATCGGCAAATTTGTTTTCCTGGATTCGCAATGACGCTATCTTGCACAAGAACAGGTTGTTCTTCAGTTTCGATAACGTTTTCGTCAGGCGATTTCATCGCTAAAACCGAAACAGTTGTTTCAAACTTTGTCACTAGTCTGCGTACAGTAGACTCGCAGGGATCTTCATTTCTGCCAGAAATGGTTCGGAGTTTTCGCACGGCTTGCGTCGCACATTCTCCATTTTGATACAATGTCTTAATAATAAGAACTTGTTGCCCAGTTGAAAACCGCTCTATGACCCAATATTCTAAGCAACAACTACTAAGCAAGTATCGGTATTCAGCAGATAATTCGATTTTACATAAAGTATTCTAAAAATTTAAGCAAAAAACAACTAATTGAAGTGAAGATACTTTGCAAAAAGGATAAAAGCATGCCCTTAATCTTTAACACACAAAACATTCGCGAATTCAAATTCGGCTTACTTTCTGGAACACCCTACAAATAGATAGGCATATACAGTATATGAGAAGATTTTTAATTAATAGAATTAATCTTCCACTTTCAATGATATCAACAATATCTGGTTAAATTTTTTATTTTATTTTTTTTTAGAAGAGTCTTTTTATGTTAAGAATTTGAAATATGCGAATCCAAAAGTCCGTTTGTTTTTTAGCTATACTTCGCAATGACATGCTTACACTTGTTTGAAAATGCTTTCAAGTAACGTCAGTTTATCGTCAGCCTAATAGTTAAAACAAAATTAGGCATGTCATATTTCCGGGACGTTTGTTAAAAGAAAAAAATTCGTTCCTGAAAAGCAGTGTTCTCTAAAAAAAGTTCTTCACTTTGGGTCTCAGATTTCTTAATTTTCGTCGCTAAAAAGTAGTGTTCTCTGAAAAAAAAAGAAAGTCTTCACTTAAAATAGGAAATCCGGGACATAATGATTACGCCAGGATAAGACCCCAAAAATTAAAACTGTTCCGCCTAAACCGGGACGTATGGTAAGCCTAAGCAAAATTAGTATGGCAGCACAAATTTGTCAACACAAAAAACTTACTTGTATCTGCCGATGATTGCCTCGCGGTAGTTTCTATAAAAACAAGTGAAAAACATTATGAAAAACTTCGCTAAAAGGTTAGTTTTATTACATTGCCACTGCGCAGGTTATAATTCTGAAAATATTCACATTTTGTAGAACTACTGTATTTTCATCTTAGAGTTCAATTTACTTTTCACTGACATTTGTATTATTAAAGTTTTACTAACGACATCATAACAATTCTTTTCAGAAATTATTTTCTTTACCGGTAAATGTCGAACTAAATCCTGTTCTTGTCACAGAGCGGTCTGTACGAAATTGCACTTGCAGGAAATTTCCTGCGGAGATGTAAGTAGTTCTTGATGGTAATGTAGATCCAGAGAATCGCACTGTTTCATCTGCGCCCAGCATGACCTCATAGACACAATTAGCCGAATTAATTAGCCGAATTAATATATTTGTTACAATTCAATATTTAAAAAAAATAAACTTTTTCTTATATTCATTTTTATAGGCTAATGCATGTCACAAGTTCGTATTGATCATCTTCACAACATTGCGCATGCGCAACACACCCAGCCGCTTACATGAAACTTCCGTAAAGGTGATTTGATGCTATTCGCCGCAATCAGCCCGTTCACAGGAGGACATAAAAACCCTCAAATGATTAAGCTTTTTTTAATTCAGCGAAATATTTCATTAATTTGTTTAAATTTTGGGTTTTGATAAATAAATATTAGTTAAGGGCCAATGGTTTTACAATAGTGGTAACCAATTGTGACATTCTTCTTGTTTTAAGGGGCACTGTTGGCTGTGGCCAGAGGCGCCGGAGTTTTTTTGCCGGGGGAAGGCAAACTTAAAAAAAGCAGTTTTTTATCAAAAGGGCACTCTTAGCAAAGCAAATTTTGGCAACCCTTACTTATTGTAAAGGCACTTTTTGTAATCGCGTGCGTTTTCAGCGCAGAAATCTAGTGATTTGTAAAAGAAGAAGGAAATCACTTTCAATCTGCGCTCAAAGTCTCGATTTCCGTCCCAAAAACTTACTGATCTCCAGAAAAATATGGTCATCATTTTCAATCAGCGTCCAAAAAAATGGATTTTTTGTCCAAAATTTAAAGTATAAGCAAGAACCAGGATAAGAAGTTTAACCTTTACTCGTTCTGGTATTTTCATCGAGTTTCTAAGATTTTAGTGACAAATCTAACCAAATGCTTCTGTATCTGCCTACCTGTACCCGCTCCCTTTTCCAAAAGAGCAAATTTGCCTCTCCCTGTCCCCCTAATTTTAGCGCCCTTTAAAATCAAGGGAGGCAGTTGCCCCCTGCCCCCGATTCCGGCGCCCCTGGCTGTGACAAATTTTTTTGCTTAAACTTTCAGACTTTTCTTTAGATTTAGTTTTTGTAATGAATTTATAGTCGAAAAATTGCTTTGAATTGTTGTAAGCAGTGATGGGATTTACAGGATTCGCACGGGTTTGCGGGTTTTTACTTAACTCAATTTGTTAAGTTTGAGTTTTAATTGCCCAGTTATTTGATAGAAATAGCAAAGAATTTTTAATGTACCCAAATTTAAACATCAAATGGTCCTTGTTTTTTACGGAGTAGTTCTTTGAAATGTAAAATGTGCTCACAAATATCGATTTTTGATAATTTTGGGGTATTCGGTGGGTAGCACTTTTTTGACACAATCAATGTTTAAATAAATAGTTCTATTTTGATTTGCCAAACAGCAAACTGTTCTCTTGCATTTTGGTGCATAAGTTTATAAATAAACTACTATCTTCACCATTCGACCACTTTTTAAAAATAGCTATCATAACCAACGGCTTCATACGAAACTCCTTGGCTTATATACAGTAGGTAGCCTTAAAAAAGCACACTAATTTTGATTGGCTAAAAATTAACGTTAATAACGATTATAGTCAAACCTCGGTTTACGAACGTCTCAGGATTTGAACAATTTGGTTTCCGAACAGAAATTTTGAGTTAAAAATGACCCGATATTCGAACAAAAATTCGGTTCTCGAACAACTTTTTTTGTTCACCAGCATACGAGTTACAGTACATTCATTGTTACGTTGCTTTATTGTTACTTGTGCTTTATTGTTACGTTTATAACATTCATTGTTACGCTGTGCATTTACGATTTTATTGCACAAAACATTCTTTTCTCTTCATTAGCCCTAAGTCATGGATTTAATGAAAGCGAGAAGTGATATTGGTCAAGGAAAAAAATAAATGTATTATTACATATAAATTGTTATGCAAATTTTAATGCTATATAAAGTTATGTAAATGTAAATTACTTGTTGTATTGTTTTATTTACTCTTGGAAGAAATGGTTTTGTTTTATGATATACAAGGTATATTGTAAACAGGTATGTAAGTTATTCTTTTGGCGCGTGGGACGAATCAATCTTTTTTACATTATTTATAATGGAAAAATATGATTCGGTTTTCGAACAATTCGGTTTTCGAACAGCTTTCCAGAACGAATTGTGTTCGTAAACCGAGGTTTGACTGTATCATTATATTTGAAGAAAAAATCTAATATAGTAAAGCCACGTTTCGTCAGTGTAGAAAAATTTTCGCAAAATAAGAAAAAAATTATGTAAGGTTTATGTTAAGATTTGAAACAAAAAAAAAATATATTCACACTTACACTAATTTATAAACAAATTCTATCTGTCTACATAATTTGGGTTTGTAGAAAGTATTTAAAATGTTATTAAGACTAATAAATGAAAGTCAGATCTTTCTATGGAAAGAATAGAAAATTGGTTATTTTTCTAGTGAGATGCACATCTTTGGCTGCATAACAAATGAGGAGTCCAGTGCCAGCGGGAGGTATATTATATAGCATTCTGATTTTTTTGTTTTCGATGGTATATTATATAGCAAACTTTTCCTGTTTGCTGTAAAATTTTGATCACGAAATTTTCCCTTATTACACCGTACACAGCGTACGAAAGAATATGGCTGGATATGTTACATTGGAGCGAAAAAATTACCAGGCCGGTGCAGTGAAATAATTTAAAAATTCTTTAACGTAAAAATATGTTTGACTTTTTAATATAGTACATGGATTACTATTTTATTTTGGAGAATTGTTTTTTTGAAAATATTAATTTACTGTGACATCGTAATGCATTTTTTTGTGCAAAACTAAGCAACATTATCAGTAATAAATCGTTTTTATCGTAATGCCATGCGTATATGTTTGTTTAAGATTTGATATTATGTTTAAGAATCGATATAAGCAAATGACCAAGAAAAGACATAAAATAAAGGCAATATATCTTAACGAGAAAATGAAAACATTATATTTGATAATGGTTTTGTAGATTATACTAAAAAAAATAAAAACTTTTAATCTTTTTTAATATTTCAAAATAGTTTCTTGGATAAAAATCTACGTGAATAGGAAGAACAAGTTTTCTTACCAAAAAATACTATACTATACTATTGCATAGTTTATTTTCAAAAATAATTGTTGAAAATTAAAAAGATAATTTATCTGATCAAATAAATGGAATTTTTTAGAAAATCCTGTCTGCATACTTAATACGCGATTTTCTCAAAACTTACAAATTGCAATTGCTCCCCTCTGGATCTAGTCTCCTCAAATAATTTTCAATGGCTAAGTCAAAATGAGATATAGACATCAGAGGAAACAATAGCCCCCCAAACTCAAAAAACTTAGGCTAAACCAGAATTTTTCGGACAGTGACAGCAAAAGTTTAGGCACAATGAAATATTTTAACTTATTTAGATTCAGATAAAAGTGAAAACCTTTTTTTTTCCTTCACCAGGTTTTTGAGACAAAAACGTATCGAAATTTGTCATAGCTATTGCAATGCTTTAAGATAGCGATTTGGGCAATGGTCATTAAAATTTAGGCAAAACTGTATTGCTCTCCAATTTTTTCGTCAGGTAGGGGAGACCGGGTCTGGTTGTCACAAATTTCAAACTTTATAATCTAGCGAATTTCAAAAATGTTTTTTTTTTTTTTTTGAGATAAAGTCTTCAGCTATAACTTTAGAGTATTTTTCTGGTTTTTCAGCAACAATAAACATGTTTTTGGACAGTTTAAAAACAGTCAAAAAAAGTGTGACTACCTGGACAAATCTGTCCTGGTTGTCACAAGCATTGGGGTAAAATGTCACAGCTATTTGTGAGTTGACACTCACTCAGTTGCTTTTAAATTTTGCTATACGCCAAGATTAAACGAACAATTTATTGATAAAAAAACATTACAAAAATATTATATACAAGTCAAGTAAAAATAGCACCGTATTTCTTGTCCAGTTAGCTGTTTACAAAGATGTTTTATTTTTGCTTCACAGTTGAGCGCCAGATACAATTAGATAAGATCAGAGTTACACTAGCGGTGTTTAAGGAAGGATAAGTAACCGAAATAGGCATGCAATCTTCACATTTAGTTGCAGGAAACAGATTGATTATTTTTTTTTATAAAAAAATAAAATGTTTTTACGCTCATTTTAAACAAGTTGCACTGACGTATTAATTTCTCTTCGATTCTGCATCGGTATCACAGTTATGACAAACATAACTTTGAGAAAAAGAAATGCATTTTTTTGTGCCCAATTTTTGCATGAGAAACACTGCACCCAAATCTCTTTTTGACTTGCTACTGGAATAGGGCTCCATATATACAGTACCAGGCAATACCATTCTTGTTTAGCAAGGGCAGTTGGTTTTCTCTTCTCTTTTTGTCTTGTGGGCGAACTATTTTTATAAAACAAACTGTATTGTACATTCTTAGGTAATCGCACCTTTTTGCTTTGCTTGGGCGATTGCTGTTTTAACTGGGTTGTTAGTCAGGATTTCTGACTTTTGTTTTCGCGACCTTTTTCTTTTGTTATTGTTGCGCGGTTGAGCTTTTGGAAACGGACGAACTTGAACTGGCGATATACTTTCTGATCTACTAAACAACGGACTGCTTAGCGCATCCGATCCTTGCTTGAAGGATTTATAGCTGCATCTGATGATGTAGAAAATTGCTGTTCTATATCAGTAGAAGTGCTATTTACAATCTCGTTATTTCCAAAGAGCTGGTCTTTTAATAAGTTTTCCGGAGTCTTGTTGGAAGTCATTCCTGCTTTTCCAGCTGCTGGCAATTAAAGGTCATGGTCAGTTATATATCTTGGCAAAAAGTACGAGTCAGAAAATATTTGGCTGTTAAAAGGTTATATCTCGGTTGGTTTAAAGCCTGCTTAAATATTTGATGGCGTTACAGCATTTTTATATGTAATTGCAACCAAAGCTGGCAAATCATAGATGGTCCTTCCTTTACCGGGGTTATTAAGATGCCATTCATCAGCCACTGTACTAAAATATTTTTTTAAATGGTCTGTATATAGATTAATCCAGTGGATGCAAATGATGAGTACAGTGCGGCGGTAATGAAAGCATTACAATGCCATTTTCTTTAGCGAAGTCTAATCCTTTAATGCATATATGCGATTTGTGATTATCTAGTAAAAGAAGACAAGGTTTTTCGTGGGTGCAGTGAACATGCTCAACAAAGTGCTTTAAAAAGTCCAAAAAAGTGCTCTTCTGTCATCCATCCATATGGATTCGCACCTCCTTTGCTTCCAGGTGGCGCTCCATTAAGGAAATGCCTTTGAAATTTTACGCGAGGGAAAATAAAGTTAGTAGGAATACAATTTCCACTTGCTGATATGGTGCCTACTACAGTAATAAGTGTACCTCGCTCAGCCGACGTTATAGCGCCTATTTGTTTCGTTTCACGTCTTTCAATATAATTCTATAATATAATTCTATCAGGCTTACGTACAGTAGTTACGCCTGTTTCGTCCATGTTCCAAATGTCCAAAGGCTAAAAGTGATGCCTATTTAAAACTAAGTTCAAATTTTGGAAAAAAGAATTAACATTGTTTTTGTTAAAGCTACTTGCCCTAGTTAAACTTGTACTTTCTGGAATGCGGAGTGACAATTGGCGGTGTCTTTTTAAAAAAAGATGTAAGCCAATCAGGACCAGCTTGTTGTTTGTCATACATCGTCGGCAGCGTGGTCGAGTGGTTAAAGCGCCGGGCTCATGACCAACACGGTCTCGGTTCAAAACCTACTCGCGCCATTCTGTTGTGTCCTTGGGAAAGATACTTTACTGCACATTCTCCTGCTTGGTGGTCTTGGCAAGCAGTTCTAAATTACAGTCATATCTCCATTAAATTACAAGCAGACAGCAATATCTTGGCATCTCCCGAAGTAGGTCGGGGTAATTGCCTAGCCTATGTATTAGTGCCTCCGTCGCTTTCCTGCGAGTCAGGAGGATAAATATAGAGATAAAAATTTTTAAAAAATACCAACTTTTTGGTATTTCTATACGGTTAGCTTCAGCAAATCTGTAAGCAAGTTTTCGCCATTTCTTTGGTGATATTCTAAAATAAATATCCGATGCTTCTGTAAGATATTCGATAATCATTATTTCTTGTGCATCTGTAAACACTTGCTTGTTTCTGGTGTATTCCACAGTTGTTGTTGGAAATGTATCTTCTTTAATTTTTTTGTTAGAAAATTTTTTTCTATAACGTGAAAGTGTTTTGTAATTGATACCAAAACTCTCAGCAGTTTTTTAAATACTCTCTCCGGTACTTTTAATGTGTCAAACTACTCTCAACATTTCATCAAGTTTAGCTATGCCTCGTTCACTTTTCCTTGTATAATTACGCGGCATTATTATAATTACGGTACATATATATATATATATTGCAGGAGTGAATCGATCTTCCCCGCAGAGTGCTCAATGAAAAAAATCAGAGCAATTTATTACAAAATTTATTCAATCACTGTTTAAAAACCACAACAGTTTGTTTCATCCTTAGAATCGTCAGGTGGTTACTAGAAAAATAAAAAAATAAAAAATATAGTTATTAGCGGTAAAAAAAATGCATATGGAATAAATGATATGTAGTTAAATTAAGCAAACAATACGGTTCCTATGACGTCATACAAGAAAAAACAACTCAAAATATAGTAAATGCAAATATAGAGGTTTGCATTCATTTGAATGTGAGGGAAGGCGAGTTGGTTGTGTGGTGAAAGATATAAAAGGAAAGAAAATAATCTACAAAGGAATAAAAAATAACGAGAAAAATCGCATAAGATGAAAAAGTAAAGTGGGTAAAAAATGGCGTGAACGATAGTGGAAAATATAAGCTGATTTAATGACGGACAAGAAAGCACACACGCACAAAAATAATGGCAATTTAAGCATACGAAATCAAGTGGGTAATTTATTTAATTTAAATTTGTTTTTGTGACGACATTTTCCGGTAAGTTCCAATCGTTTGTTGAGGATTGTTGGTTGGTTTGCTTGTAGTATTTCTAGTTTTTCGGTTATGCATAGGTTGCAGCATTTTTGTCCTGGTTTATAGGGGATAACGTATTTGTTCTAATATATATATACATGTCATATATTCTATTTGAATAAGTAACCACCTGACGATTCTATAGGATAAAATAGGCTGTCGTGGTTTCAACTTTTTTGTTGTAGTGTTTTTAATTTAAATAAATTGCTCTAACCTGGTTATCGAGCACTGTATCAGCATTTTGAGACAATGCGGTTATATATATACATGTATATATATATAAATTTCCTAAACAGTAAAATGAAAACATGACATTCTCACTGGAAATTTAAAATATTTTTACAATTATCGGTTTTGTGCGTGTTAAATTTTGGAGTTACTCTTGGTTGGCCTATATTTCAAAACCAAACCAGCAAGAACAATCATTTATTTTTGGACAAGACTTGAGTTGATGTCTCAAATCTCCCAAGCTGTAAATCTGCTTCAACGTTTCTCAATGAAGCAAACACTATTTTAATGGCAAAGACGGAGTGCAAGAATTTAACAATTTTTTTGCTGCCAACGTTAAAAAGTGGGGATTTCAAAGTAGGCTTACACTTATTGTAATAAATCGGTCTTTAATTTCTGCTTTTAATCTTTACATAAATAAAACAGCTGTTTAGCATATTAGGCTTATATAAATTTAACATTTCAACATAAGGGTTGGGACATTCAAACCACGTTCCGACTGTCGCAGTGACATACTTTTATATAATAAATAAAGACCCTACTTTAAATGATAAATTCTAATAACCATTTATCATAATACTATTTTCATTAGATAGTTTTTATGTTGCAGCGCATGCGTCACTTTTGAAAATAATCATTCGTGAAGAGATTACTACAATCCAAAATCAAGTCAATAGCTGCTACATTTATCAGACTTCTTATCGGAAGTTATTACCTCCTAACTTTTAGTTAAATATCTTTATTATGATTCAAACCTTGAATTCCATATGTATTTATTGTGACGTAATTACACAGAATAGTTATATACTTTACACTCAATAAAAAAAATTTATAACAGTATATGGTTTACAAACATATAGTAAGAATGGTCAAGTCAATCAACAAGCAAGTGCCTACAGACCTGTTTCGTCCTTATTAGGACTCGTCAGGACACTACAGTATATGGTTTTGCATAAATATTCGGTCCTAGACGCTGGTCCTTTTTGTTTGCCTCTTAAGTTTGTTTTTTTCGTTTGTGTTTTATTGTGTTTCAGGTACAGTAAACATGAACATAATAATCACATTTGTTACATTGTATAAAAGAGATGGAAAACCTTTGGAGGCCAGATTTTAAAATTTTGACAGAGGAGGCCGCATAAGTTAACCCCTTCGTACACACTGTGTACAATTGTACACATGCAACCTAGTTGGGTTTTATCTAACTCAGCAAAGCAATTATTGGCTGAGTAGAGCATGTAAATATTTTTTCATGTTGTTAAGGTTACCAGCACTCTTACTAAATTAAAAATTTGTTAATTTGTTGTTTAAAAGTTTGATTTTCAAGGATCTGTTTGGGGTTACATTTTGTACTGAAATAGGGGTGCATTTTATATCTCTAATACACCCTATAAAAAGTTGAAAAAGTCAGATAGCTTGTAGAAAATATGTCCAAAAGGAGCAATATTTTCATTTGGGAGCTCCCTGTTGGATGAAAAAGTGTTTTACAAGTGGCAATAATTTTTTAAGTTTCGGCGTCATCATTTGTACACATGGTGCATCAACCACTGAAAATGTTGTTAAAAAAGCAAAAACTTGCATCAAATACATGGGTTCGTACAAATTTGTGTACAATTGTACACATCAATTAATTTGCATATGAATGACATCACATCCAAAAAAGTAATTGTTTCATGCATCGGTGACCATACCCTTTTCATAAAAACAAAAAAATAGTTTTTTTTCAATTCCTTCAAGGGGCGTGTACGAAGGGGTTAAAATACGCAAGAGAATAGCAAAGTATATAATATCTATCTCGTATTTCTTGACCTTTGTCGCAAAAAAGTAGCATCTTCTAAAAAAAAGGTTTTCACTTTCAATCTGAGTCGATTTCCTTGAATTTCGTCCCTAAAATGTAGTGTTCTTTAGTTATCAGCAGTAGTCATTGACACATTATTCTATTGTCATGGAAGCCAAACAAAAAACTAATGAAGCCGCAGGTTTCCCACCTCTGGTATAATGTATTATTTGCATGTTTTATCTTACATCTTTTTTCACTGCTTGCTTTTTGTCAGCTTTTTATGTATTTTTGTGCTTTGGTTTGAGTTGTTGCGGTTGAGAATTAAACAATTACGCATACATAAAAAAACTAGGCGGAGAAAAAAAAATTGAACTTTACGTTAAGCAGAAACTTACCGACTTACCAGTTAAACAACAAGTAATAATACTGTATATTGAAAATCTTGCAAGTAATATGTCAAGAAATTATTTTTTTATTTCGTAGGCCTAACAAACATTGCCACATTACCTTGACTTCATCGTAGGTAGACTCCGTATTGAATGAGAGCAGAATAAACAGGATTCTAAACTCCTTCCGAGCGGTAACTTTCCACAAGCAGTTCAGGTTATTGCTGTAAGAAATCGGCCATCCTGGGCTATTTATGAATCTGGTGGAATTGTCAGCCAATAAATTTAAACTGCAATCACCTAAAAATTTCCGCAATAACGTCAACCAATTTTCGTAAAAAGAAAGAAATGTTAGAATTCAGAGAAAAATACAAATTTAGCAAGCATGAACTACATGACAGTTAAAATATAATTGAGAATTAAGAAAATCTTTTAAAAGCTTGAAATATAGGTGTCACACACCGTTCATACTTCTAATTTTAACCCTAAAACTCTATAGTTGATTCTCAGTCTTATACAATAATTTTTAAGCTTTTGAGTATGACGTTATCTTTTTCATTGTTACGTGTGATTACGTAATCACTGCAACCACCCCCACTTAATTTATTTTGTCTGAAATTTATTCTCTACAGTGATAAAAGATTTATTTACCTTATTAATTCAAGCGCATTTACTGACTAAAATTTTAAGCCAGTGCGACGTTTTTTGCGGCGATGACGCAGTTTTGAATTACGTCATCGCTACTATACTGCATGTCGGCAGCGTGGTCGAGTGATTAGAGCACCGTGGTTGTGATCGACATGATCTGGGTTCAAAACCTACTCGAGCCATTCTGTTGTGTTCTTGGAAAAGACACTTTACGGCACTTTCCCTGTCATATCTTTATACAACTAAAAACAAAAAAAAAGTTCAAGCGGACAGCAATTTCTTGACATTTCTGGAAGCAAATCGGAGTAGTTACTTGCTCTATCTATTAGCGCCTCCTTCGCTTTCCAGGGAGTCAGGAGGATAAATACAGAGATAAAAAAAAAAAGAAAAAAAAGAAGTTATATGACCTGTATACCGCTTTATTAAATGATACTATTGTAACGTCATAAACTGCTTTGTTTAAATGCTAAACTTTTAATTAATCTAAGAATTCTTATTCATTTTAGTAATTTAAATAATTTTCTTGTAACGTTGGCTGATTTATAAATATAACCTCGAAAATTTTTTATGCAGTACTTAGCCATGGAATGGACCAAGGACTCGTATCATCAGCCTCCACGTGGCGAGTCCCAGTAACTGGCAATGACCGGACAAATGATAATAAATTTGGGTTGCTTCCGCGGTGTTAAAAGAACAGACCCTCGGATACTGAATACAAAAGAGCTCGATAAATTCACAAATGCTTGATATGGGTCATTTGTGCTCATAATACTTCATTTAAATGTTGAAGGTCTAAGCGCAAATAAGATATGCCTTATCAGCCAATTGACTACCAGACAAAAGGCTCTTGTCATTATTCTTAGAAACCAACTGGTAATACTACACTTCACACTGGCTGGTTGAGTCTCAAGCAGGAAGCATGTGGCCTTACTACGTTTGTCAACGAAAAACTTAGCTGGGCCGTTGTAGATAAATTTTTGGGAAGATCAGCAATTGAGTGGTTGTGTGTGGACATTGATGGTTGCAAGATTGTCAATGTTTACAAAACCACCAACCTCGCAAATTACATTAACAGCTATTCCAATGTTTCTACAACCCTGTCTTCATGCAGGTGATTTTAACTGCTAGCACACTGACTGGAGCTATAATTACACCATCCAAGAGGAAGAATACCTGGCTGAGGAGGCAGCCGAGGGAAATCTTTCCTTCTTAAGTTTCCAAAAATTTGCAGGAAAGCCTTAGTGCTTGCCATCCCAAAGCAGAATAAGCCATTGGGCGACCCGAAAAGTTATGTACCTATCTCTTTGCTTTGTGTTCCCTTCAAGATCCTGGAGAGCCTTATCTATGCTCTTGTGGAACCAATTATAGACCTACTGCTGGCTAGAGAGCCAGCTGAGTTTTGGCGGGGAAGGTGGACCGTAGATCAAGTTACTATCCTGACTTAAAAAATTTAGGATAACTTTTTGGGCAAAAAGAAGGCCGGCACTATGTTTTTCAATCTCACTGCAGCCTATGATACTGTGTGGTACCACAACCTCATCTGCAAGCTACTTTGTCTTCTTCTGGACAGGCATAATCTCATTGATTTTAAAAATTTAATATTAGCCATTGCGGTTTTTACTTTATTCTTGTAGTTTAACAGTACAAAGTTCTTTTTCTTTGTTCGGGAAAATGAACGGGAGCTGGATGGTCCGCTAAATGGTTGGACATATTTCCGTCAGCCAGGTTTCCAGGCCTTTTTTGACATCTGAGAAAGCACAGGATTCATTTAGATAATGATAGATGGGGCAAGATGTTATTACGAGCTCAGCTGTCTGCTCCTTTGCGCCACACTTACATGCCTCCGTAGAAGCCATAACCTATTTGTGCGTTTTTGAGCGGAATAAATCAACGCCCGTTTGGAGGCGGTTTAGTTTGACCCACGCTGGTCTGGAAAGCTAATTCCTGGTAGCGTTGGGATAACATCCTTAATAAATGTATGGAGTCGAGGGCGTTTTCTCGCCAATTCATGTTCCATCTATATTTCGCCCATAGCACTGCACTGGTACCTGACTGGACGGAGGTTTTCAGCAGTTCCAGTGCATCAGGCACAAACGGGTGTCTTGACTTAAGTTGCTTCAGCTGTCCACAAACTAAAGACAGGAGCCTCTATCATAAAAGGTGTTCTGGTTCTTGAGTGAGGTGAGCTAAAGACAGTATGGATTTTTGGCGGCGAAAAGCAGTTGGTTGGATGCCTGCTGAGATAAAAATGTTGTTTGTCGGTGTGGGAAGCAGGCATCCGGTAACTATGCGCAAAGCATCGTTAATAGTCAGCGCCTGTTTGGTGGGCAATACGACATCAAACAGGCTCACAGTACTCAGCCTCGGAATGGCCAAGACAATGGTGGCTGTGCGAAGCATTGTGGCATCCGCACCCCAGCTTCAACCAGCTTATTGCCTTAACTTTGCCTTAACGCAGTGACTCTAAGTGGGCTTATTGGACACGTACCATCAGCCCCTACATGGCGAGTCATAATTGGTAAATGACCAGGAGAATGATGATAAACTCGGAAAGCTTTCGGGGTGGTAAAAAAGTAAACCTCGCTTTGGAAGCGAAAGAAACTCGAAAAGTCCACAGTACGAACTTGTTGAATGATTATTCGCAATTGTTGGCCCTGTGAATTGCTTTGAAGTTTTTTGAAGCTTGAGAGCAAGTTTTTACGCAGAACTGATCAAGTTCGTTTGATTTTGAAAATATTTTATTATTTATAATTAGAAACTTTAGTTTTTTACTATCTGTTGAGAGAAGTTTTATAGAGAATTCACTCATACTTAGCCAGAACTTACTGTATTAAGAACTTTAAGTCTCGCGGCAAACTATTTCTAGTGCCGGCATAAATAAAAATAGACAAAGCTTTATTTTAGCACAGGTATTTGCGTTACCTAGTTCAACCGGTCCTTTTGGCTTCTCGAGTGAAGTTATGACAATGGTTAAAATGGGCAGTAATCCTGCTCAACCAGGGGGACAATTTGTCAACAAATTCTTCAGTCATAATTTTTGTTGTAACAGTAACATATTTAAAAATGGAAAGCAACAATATGGTTGGGATTAATCAAATAATAGCACACAACATCTAATTGGAAGACATTAGAGGAAACTTTAAGTCAGGACATGGCAACTACATCCTCGTACCTCCAAAAATGGAAGTTGAAGGTTAGTACAGCCAAAGCGGTGTCGGCTGCCTTCCACCTAATTAACAAAGAGGCACGACGTGAGCTTTTCATCACTGTCGAAGGATAGCCCTACCTTACTGTGCCGAACCTAAGTACCTCGGAATAAAATTGAATAGGCGCTCTCAATTTGCCCACAGATTGAGGCATTTCACAAAAAATTAATAACATGAGTTGGGTTTTTAAGGCAATTAGCGGAGTCAACCTGGGGTGCTAGCGCTGCAACATTGCACACAGCCACTCTAGCCAGGGTGCACTATACTGCAGAGTACTGCTCGCCTGTCTGGTGCCGCAGTGTCCACCTCGGATCGTTAACAAGCTTATTTAAAATAGTGGTTTGTGCCGCTATATGTCTTCCCTCTACAAGGTTTTGTCTGCCCTCTACAACTCTTATTCACTTTCAAGAGCATAACAAATTTTGATAGCTGTTTTACTTTAACCAGATAGTCCAGCCCAGATTTCTACCAGTAAGCGGTTTGAGCAACGAATGGTTTTTCACAGGAAAATCGAAATCCAGGGCGAACTTCAAATACTCGCGAAAAACCAGCTTTGCTTCTGCTAAAACTGCTTGGTTTTGCTTTACAGTTTTTCTTGTTTAGGATCTGAAAGGGGGCTCTGGCACAGTGGCCTTCCCCTCGGTACGCTAGTGTATAGAGCAAATAAATACTTTTAATTTTATGTTTTGCTTCTAAAAATTTCAAGACTACAACCCTTAGTGTTTTTCATAAATTTACTCGGAAGCCAGAAGGACAGGTTGAACTACGTAACTCAAATGCCTGTGCTAAAATAAAGCTGTGTCTATTTTTATTTATGCCGGCACTAGAAATAGTTTGCCGCGAGACTAAAGTTTTAATACAATAATTTCTGGCTAAGCACGAGTGAATTCTCTACAAACTTCTCTCAACAGATAGAAAAAGCTAAAGTTTCTAATTATAAATAATAAATTATTTTCAAAATCAAACGAACTTGATCAGTTCTCATAAAAACTTGACTCTCAAGCATAGTTTACTCAAAGAAATTTTTTGAGTAAGCAAATTATTGTTTTAGTGAGCATAAAAAATTCAACGCTGAGTTTGCTCAGTACACATTTTTATTTAAATAGCTACAAACAAAAGACTGCATACACATTTAATTAAAGCAATTTCTTCTTGTTTTCATGTTTTTCTAGTATTTCTAAACTTTCTCCAAATTTATTACAGATTTATTTAATACAGAATTTTCCATCATCATTTGGTTCAAATGGTAAGAATCAAGTCTGCTTTTGTTCTTTGTTTTGATTCTATTCATTAAGCTTAATTCTCTTTCACAGTCAGCACTAGAGGCTTGAAATAAAGAACAAATTTGGAGGAGACAAAGGATGGTTGAAAACTTTTTATCCCTAAAACAGATTTCAGCCAAATCATTCAAGCTAACGTTTCCTTTTTCTTTACACTTTCCCTTTGGCAAAAATTTAAAATCATTGAAGGCATTTTTAGCTTCGCTTTGAATCTCAAGGCCAAAACAAGAAAATAAGCATATGTGTTTCTTTATGA
Organism: Diplosoma virens; assembly: GCA_963680785.1. Lineage (NCBI taxonomy): Eukaryota > Metazoa > Chordata > Ascidiacea > Aplousobranchia > Didemnidae > Diplosoma > Diplosoma virens. The sequence goes on along the minus strand of OY796890.1, from coordinate 4,912,488 downwards.
GCTCTTCTAATTCAATTAGCTCAAAATCAAATCCGGCTCATTTCAAACAGCTGTAGTCAAATATACGCCAATAAGAAAGTTTATAATCTTCTGGAAATCGGTCTTTAAGGAGAATACAAAGCCTTTTAATAAATTTCATAACTGGAACCATTCCGTCCATTGATAATGTTGATCCGTCGATTAAATTTTGTACAACTGCATTCCAATGTTTTTGTTCACCCAAGTACTACGCTTGCAATTTGGTAATCTTGCTGTAAGTGAGTGCTTGTGCTTTCAATGGGGTGATATCGCTCTTCTGAAAAGACTTTTATGAATCAGCCAGTTCAGTTAGAATGTCGTTTAGAACAAACAACGTAACCTTAATTAGCGGTGATTCCAGTTTTGCAACGCAGAATACTGCCACTAGATCACGAATTTCTTGTTCCTTGCAAAACTTAAAAGTACATCATAGTTTCTGACGAGTGCTTTTATAGCAAAATGACGAGAAAGCCACCTTACTTCATATATAGGTATGAAAGAGATTATGTTATGACCAGATGCCTGATTATAGATGCCAGCAAACCTTGCTTCTTAACCAAGGATCTGCTAAACATAGAATAGGCGGTTCTTACTAAGACTTCAATGTCTTACATAAGGAATAGTTTTGACCATGCATCGTCGTTTCCCAGGTCTTCCAGATGAGTTAAGCAGTGCTGTTCAACCAAGTGAGGTATAAAACTTTGCAATAATTTTGCTGCACTATTTCGTTTGCCAAGCATGTCTGCAGCACCATCACTTGTAAACATCACCATTTTTGAATATCGATATTATGAGTGGTGTAAAAATTTTTGATTTCTTCTAGATTAGATTGACTGTTACACTTAAAAAAGGTAAAATCCTTGCAAACACTGTCTCGGTCAGTAAGCAGCAATTATCTTCTACACAATGCTTTATGTATAATATCAACATTTTTGCTCAAGAAATTTGATTGCTTTCGTTAATAATCAAAGTATGACATTTTGCTTGCCTTATGCCGTGAAAAATTGCTTCTGTGGCGAAAATACTGTATAATGCTTTTCAGAAATTCAAATCCATAATTTTTGCTTCGCCATGATTGTGATAATTTAGTATATTTCAACATATGGTCATTTATAACTTGGCAGGACAGCACTGAAGAATCCAGCTTAATACTGAGAACAGCGCTATCCATTAGAGTCTTTATTTTGTTTGTCAGAGTTTTCAAAACTTTGCTCTCTTTTGCAGTTGGCATTGAGGTAAAAAAGTTTAAGCTACCGCCTCTTTCTTTCCAGATTTTGGTTTTAAGCCAAGGCACTTATTGATTGATTATATTGTTTACGATGCAAATGGCGTTTTAGATAGTTTACTTTCCATTTATTTCACAATTTTCCTTTTCCAAAATCGGTGTTAGGTACCACTTCAAGACAAACTTTGCAGATTTTTATGTTAGTTGATATGTGATAGTGATAGATCTGGGATAGTTTAGCGGTTTGCTTTTTCAGCTTATGTATACCGGTATCATCATCGAAAATTGCAGCCACAAACTTCATTGTTACATTTAACCATTCCACTCTAAAATTAGTTTTCTTTCTTTTTGCCTTGTTTTCATAAATAGAGATTTATTTTATTATTACGTGAATACAAATTTAAATTTTGTTATATAACTTTTGAATAAAAATGGCTACCGCTTACCAATGTTCCAGCTGCTTGCAAAATATGAAAACGTTTATAACAAGAGCTTAGTTATGCTTACGCCTCAAGTACTAAAGTACGGTTAATTATTTTTAGTCCATCACAACTCCATAAAATACAAGTTTCTCTTTTATCCTATTTAGCTTGCTTTGTGTTAGCAACGGTTTAATCAAAATACAAACAACCACAATATGTAGTCGTCGTCGTTTGGAGAGGTATCCACTCCAGGTCAGACACAAACAGGACTGGGACCGAGGGTTTATCCTTTTACTACCCCAGGCTGCTGTACTGCCTGAATCAGATGCCGGCAATGATGTTGTTAAGCCAGCATTGGGTTTCGTCATCCAAAACCGTCAGACCTCGTGCTCCATGTGGTGCCCGATGTATAGGGCACACTGTTAGAACATGGTCTGCGGTTTGCTCAGAGGCGCCACACTCGCAATTCGGTGAAGGAGCGAGACCCCTTTTGTGCATGGACAAATGAAATCCCCCAAAACCAGTCCGCAGGCGGTTGAGTTTAACCCAAGCCTCTCGGGGTAAGCCCATCCCAACAGGCCTGGCACCGGTCCCGGGCACAAAAACACGGAGCTTGGAAGCAGTACTCCGTAGGCACAAAAACACAAAGCTTCGAAGCAGTACTCATTTACAGTACTCCGCTTTTCATACATGATTTTTCCATTTAGAAGCGCGGATGCCAAGTCTGGCAAGGTTGTCCAAAAGATTCCGCGCACCTGGCACAAACGGGCGTCTGGATCTTAGTCTCACTTGGCGAGTATCTGAGGGCCCACTTAAAAGACCATACAAGATATGATCAGGATCCAGAGATCCACGGTGATCCAAGGAGAGTGTCGCTCCCAGTCGGCGAAGCTCAGCTGGCTGGATGCCTGAGAGTATGGTTAGGTGGTCCGTTGGAGTGGGACGAAGGCATCCAGTGACTATGCGCAAGGCGTCATTCAAGACACTGTCGATGAGGCGAGTGTGAGCACTGCAACACCAGACTGGCGTGCAGTACTCAGCTGTTGAGTAGACTAGAGATAAGGCGGCTATGGGTAGTGTTTTAGCACCAGCACCCCATCCCGAGCCCACGAGTTGCCTCAGCAGTGTGACGCGCGAGTATAGTGTTTTGCGCAATGCCACTAAATGGTGACAAAACGTAAGCGATCTGTCCAGTTTTACCCCAAGATAAGTAAGGGTTGGACAGAACGGTAAAAGTCTATCGTTGTTGTAGACTTTTAGCTCACGTTTGGCCTCTCGGTTATTTAAATGAAAGGCTGGCGTCACCGTCTTAGTGTGACTGAGCTTCAACCTCCAAATCTGGAGATACGCAGAAAGTGTGGACATGTCTTGGCTTAATGTCTCCTCCAAGTCCTTTTAGTTTCAAGAAGAGTGCAACAATGCTAAATCATCAGCATAAGCAAACTTTCTGGAAATCATGGAAGGAAGATCGTACGTATAGATGTTAAATAGGAGGGGAGTCAAGACCGATCCCTGAGGAACACCGTTTTTAAGACCACGTAGCCTGCTTTGGTTACTATCACCGGTGGTAAGGGTGAAACTTCAATTTCGGAAAAGCTCCATAATCATTTTGACCATGTGCTTATCCAGAAGAAGTCTCAGCAGCTTGCAGGTAAGACCACGTTTCCAGACAGTGTCATAAGCAGCTGTCAGATCGACGAATACGGCACCGGCCTTCTTTTTAGCCTTAAAAGAATTCTCAATGTTCTCGGTTAGCAGAACAACTTGATCTACGGTTGACTTCCCGCGTCGGAACCCATCCTGCTTTTTAGGGAGCAGTGGGTCAATTAATGGCTCAACGCGGGCCTAGATAAGCCTTTCAAGGATCTTGTAGGGGACACAGAGCAGAGATATTGGTCGATAACTCTTTGGGTCCCCCACGGGCTTTATTGGGTTTGGGATCGCGACTAAAGCGCTCTTCTCCAGATCTTGGGAATTTTGCGTCGGCACAAACAGGAAGAAACGAAGTCACGTATCCAAGACTTCAAAGCAGCTCCAGCATGGACTACAAGCTCTGGGAAGATGGAATCAGGTCCCAGAGCTTTACCTGGTTTTAAATGTTGAAGGGCAGCAGTAAATTCTCTCTGGGAAAAATTGTCAGAGATATTTACTGGGTCTAGTGTTGTAGTCTTCCAAAGGCCAGACACTTCTTCAGAGACAAATCGAGAAGACTTGCGGTAAACAGCCTCGTATCTCCCATTTCTATCCAGCTGAGATTCAATAGCATCAGCTGAAACGGGACAGTGACAAGGAGAGTGTCGTGACCTACCAGTAAAGTTGTTCAAAATACTCCACGCTTTTCGATTAGAGTGTGAGAAGTCAATGCTCCGAACAGCCTTGGACTATCAATCCCTTCGCTTTCTGTCAAGCTTGGCAAGCAAGCTGTAGCAGCCAAACTTGAGTCGTCTCCCTTAGGAGACTACAGGAAAGTTTTATAGAGAGATTTACACTTTGGATCCCAACACGTAATGTAGTTATTTTGATACGCGCGTGGGATAGTCTTTTTGGCTGCTTTCTTAGTGGTGTTACAGAAGTCCTGGTAAGCCGCGTGCACATCAAGTGAATCAGGTGGCAACAAAGTCTTTGCGAATTTATTCGTCAAAGCAATGTAGTGACTCCAGTTGGCCTTGCGGAAGTTCCATTGCTTAACAGGCATGCTTGGTACTGCCATAGCAAACTTTGGTAGTGTAATAAGCGAAGGTCGATGTTATGACCTGGGGAACTTTTTTAAGGATATATTTATCCGGAAAGCGACTACTTGGACCTACGCTAGCGAAAGCTAGATCCAGGTTGGTGCCGGTGTTCCAGCGGCCGCAGTAAAAACTGGCGGCGCTCTTGGCATTGTATAGGAAGGCAGAACAATTAACACTTGCCCAGCCAGCCAAGCATTCACTATCCGGACTGTTATCATCGTAACCTTAGTCAGCATGACGACAGTTAAAATTGCCAGCATAAAGACATGGGTGGGAAAACATTGGGAAATCCAGGAATTGCAATCGCGTTGGTGGTGGCTTGTAGACGTTGACTATTTTATAGCCATAAACGTCCAAACACAACCACTCGATCTCCGATGTCGGTGGAGATTGGTCCAAAAGCGTGTAAATAAAACAGTTTGATGTTAAGCTAACTTAGATCTACATGTTAGCTATTTTAATTAAACTATTGCTATTGCTTTCTTAATTAAACTCACATAATCCATAACATTAAAGTTCTTTTTTTGGTTGATAAACCCTATACAGAACTAGTACAGTCTAAACTACAGCTTTTTTATCTCTTAATCGTGGTATTGTTTGATGTATTGATGAGACAATGTAACACAGTGAGTTCACAATAAACTCCCAGTTTTAAAAATGTCGTTATAAATTGTCCAGCTTCAAGCCTCTATTGCACAAAGCTGTGTTGAATAGCTTTCTTTCAAAAATTGTTGATAGAATGCTTCTTTTTAATTTGTAGCCTAATATTTCAAGTCTGCGAGATTGAGAGTTGCTGCTCTAATGGTCTGATGCAATTGCGCAATTGCGAAGTTGCGCACCTTAGAGGGAACCGTGTTCTCAAACTTCACAAAACTTGTAAGCAAATTACAGCGCCAACAACTGCGAATAATCACTGAACAACTTTGTATGGACTATTTAGAAGAATCAATTAGCACATCTATAGATAATATTAAACTTAATAGTTCGTCCAAATAATTCCATCTTACTATAAAATTAACTTCTAAGCCGTCAACCTGATCCTTAAACACTTAACCAAGGCCACAAAAGCGACAGTAATACGAACAATTCTAACCACTTTAATCAGATTTACTCAGCTAGAATAAATGTAAAGCAAACTGCAAGCTATAATAATTACTTTTTTAATTATTTTTTTTATTTTTATCTCTATATTTATCCTCCTGACTCGCAGGAAAGCGACGAAGGCGCTATACATAGGGTAAGCAATTACCTACTGCTTCCGAAGATGCCAAGATATTGCTGTCCGCTAGTAATTTAGTAGAGATATTACTGTAATTTAAAACTGCTTGCCAGGACCACCAAGCAGGGGAAAGTGCCGTAAAGTGTCTTTCCCAAGTACACAACAGAAGAATTACTTAATTTTACCAGAAAAAACAAAAGATATTTGAACAAACACGAGTTCTTAAATTATTCATTATATAGGTGTAACAATCGGACAAAACACTTTATGACGTCGAAAGTAGAATCGTATGACAAAGTAGAAAACTGGTGATATAAGTTATAAAATATCACTTGCTTGACGACAATACGTACGCCTACTATCAATCGTATCTTAAATGCTCTAGATTAGAGCTCCTCAAACTGGTTAGCGCAAAATTCTAGGATTCCGTTAAACATTTACAGGAGTTTTGCAAATTTTAACAGTTCCGCAGGAAATTCTTGATTTAAGTATTCAGACAATAATAAATGCTTTTAGTTTCTTATGATTTATTATTTAAAATTTTAGAATTATAATTGTTATAATGGAACTAAATGGCAAATGGAGATGAAGCAAAACACCATAGTTTCGTAAGGAAGTGAGGAAACACCACAGTGAGGAAAAGGGATGAAACGCATACGTGCAGTACGGTTTTTATTTGTCCGGCTTTCAGCCTGAGAGTCTGATTTGTTCTAAAAGGCTTGTAAGTTTGCACTGGCTCCAGCAAAATTACCAAGACACTTAGAAACAAATCATTTCTTGTACTTATCTAAAAACCATTTCGCACTTTGAACAAGTCAAAAGCAATGTTTAGAAGCAAAAACGATTCTTTTTGCAAACAATAAAAACGGATTAAGGTTTGTTGCTGACGTCTTATTGTCTGTGCCACTGTTTTGAGTTCAAGCAAAGGACAATTTCTGTTTTGAAGTGATCTAAAATTTTAAACCGTTATATTGCTGAACGTGCAAGTGCGACCAATTCCCATTGGTATATTAATTCTATTTGATGCGCAGTAGTTTGTCATTCGTCTGAACGCTTTTCGCCCTTCTTAACTTTCTTTTATTCTACGCGCAGCGGCTTGGCGCTTATCTGTCCTTTTGGCCCTTGTGAACTTTCTCGTTTTAGCTTTTTTTTATTTCAAATATTGATTAGCAGGGGGCCCTCAGATATAAATAACGCTCGCCAGAGAAAAGAAACATTCATTTTTCATTTAAGTTGTAAAAAATAATTTTTGGCTGAAGTGCAGCTAATTGTTTTCGAACTTCGGAATCGCAATCATCAACTTAATTATTTGGCTCTCCACATTTCTAAACTTTTGTGAGTACCTTTTATTTGGTTTTGTATGAATTTCGTAGTAGCTATTTCAGCGATTTATTCATATATATATTATCCATAGGATTACAAGTACAAAATAGGAATACTTGTCAATCAAGTTTTTAACGTGGAGAGAGAGATTCGCGAAAAACAAACTAAATCCAAAACAGCCACCATGTCCATAAAACAAAAAAACCTTTTACTTTTGCTGAAGAAATTATTTGACCTGCATTGCAAGTAGTAGAAGAGCAGATTTTTGACGAAAAATATGGACGAAAATTAAAACAAATTTCTCTGTCCGATTGCATTGTAAACATAAAAACATTTTATATGGCAAAAGATTTCTTGAAACACTTAATAAACAAAATAAAAAAGCTCTTTGTTATGGGCTGCGATTGGATGAATCAACTGATATGGGAAATAGGGCACAACAACTTGTTTTCATAAAAATACCTTATGTCGATTTGCTTGCTGCTGCGGATGAATAAAAAATTGTGTTGCATAGACCTTGGTATGAAGACAACTGCCGAAGAAACTTTTGGTGAACTCGACAAATTTATGACAGAGAAACAGATACCTTGAAAAAACTGTTGATTCTCTTACGACAGACAGAGCAGCGGTGATGACCAATCTTGGTTTGGAGTTGGTGTTTGAGTCGAAGCGGTTGCTCCGAGTTGTGCAATAAATTACTGCATTAAATCTGCTTAGTTTCCACAAGAAAATAAAAACAAAGTTAGAAATTACCTTGAATATAAATGTGAAAACTGTGAACTACATAAAATGTGGTGGTAAAGAAAAATTCACAAGAGTTTTTTAAAAAACTATGCAAGCAAATGGATTCTCTCAACGTTACACTTCTGCATTTTAGCGAGTGGTGGTTGTCTCATGGAAAAGTTTTGACACTTGTATTCAAATTAAGAAAATAAATTTACACATTTCTTGCCTAGCAAAAGAATTAGTTTGCAAAGAATTTTTGTGATCTTGAATAGGTTTCTGAAATGACATATTTGGCTTCAGTATTTGACATGCCGTGCATGCTCAATACAAGTCTGCAAGGTCTAACGTATTTTCGAAAGTTAGTAAAATTGACGTTTTCGAAGCCAAATTGACTGCTGCATAAACAAAGTCTCAAACAATGATTTTTCTGTTTTCTGTTTTTAAATGGATTTCTAAACAATCAAAAATAAAAGATGCAGCTGAAATTGAAGAAATAGTGTTGGGACATTTGGCAATAATGGAAGAAAAATTCTGACCGGTATTTTCCAAAAGTAGTATGTGAAAATCTTTGTTTGCTAAAATAGATAGTTAATTCTTTCAATTTTCCAATCAGAACTAGAGGAAGAACTCCTCGATATATCTTGCGATGTATATTTGGAGGAGTTGTTTGAAAAACACGGAAGAAAATATTTTTAGATTTTTCTGTGCAGGGATAGAAAAAAATTGCAATCAGCACAATGAAATATTTGCGTCAGTTTCCTAATACATACTTATGTGAGGCAGCTTTTTCTGTTCTAACTACCATCAAAAACAAACAAGTGCGTGAGAATTACATTGAGCAGCATGCAGCCACGCTTTAACAAAATTGCAAGTAAAGAGCAAGAACATCTTTTTCATTGAAATACTCTTTTTTAACTGTATATACCAGTGCATTTAAAGTTGAGGATGTCTGTTCTGTTTTTTCCTTTTTTTATGGTGAAGAGGAGTGTTTTATTGATTATTTGTTCTGAATTTGTTTTTCTTACTTTAGTAAAATATCGCCAAACCCTTTGCTTCAAACGTCGTGTAATAAATGGGAAAAAGTTGGCGTAGTTTTAATAAAAAGTTAAAGTTCTTCGTCGTTTGCAACTTTTCTGCAATTACTTTTCCGGTAGCAATGCAACGCATGGCGTTTGTTGCTTTTTTTCTGTATTTCAATAATTGTTGGCCAGTTTGCAATGGCGTCATACATTTCCGATACCGGTACAACTATCTATTCTTAGGCTTAACATTGAAACTTATCTTTTTAGTTATTAACTCTTTTATTTTCTAAGAATGAAGATGTTTTTAATATTTGTTCTTAATGTTTGGGCAAAAATGAGTCTAATGTTTGCATATAATAATCATTGTTTAAAGAAAAAGAGTGGAACATTGGAAACCACTAATAATTCTGTTCCGGTAGGCTAGCAAATTATTTTAGGCTAAGGTGGACTATGTTGATAGCAAAGTACATGCTATTCTGTGTATATTTGTTTTCTTTTAATTTTTATTAAATGGGGTTCCGTGACATTTGCAAAAGCTGACATTTTCAGACACCAAAAAATTTACGAAGCGCTGCTCTAGGCAAAATCACGTCATCGCTGCCACAAAAAATGTCTCAATGGCTTAAAACTTCAGTCAGTCAACGTGCTTTGAATAAAAGAGTAAAACGACTCTTTATAATTAATAAATGGGGGGGGGGGGGGGCGATTACCCAATAACTATGTAACAATGGAAAGATGATATCAAAACCAAAAAATTTAAAATTACTGTATAAGACTGAATATCAACTAAAGTTTATAAAGTTAAGATGAGAATTATAATGAAGTGTGACAATGTCAATCTTAAAACTTTTCGCTCTTCTTCTCTTTATAATTTACAATATTCTATCAATATTTGAGCTCTATTAAAGACTTTCAGTCGAACAATACCTAATCTTTATAATAAAAATGTTTTAACAATTTAAAATTCGGTAAAAAGAAGGTTTCTTTCTCATTTATAAGTGTTAATTTCTAAATACGTGTTTGTTAAACAGTAAAAAGTGGGCAGTGTCACCGAAGAGTAACGAGCGCCGTAGTGACGGCAAAATATGATTGATGCGATTTCGGTTCAACACCTAGTGGCGTTATCTCTTGGGTCGTTGGAAAAAACATCACAACTTTTCTCTGCTTGGTGCTCTTAGCACGCAGCGCTATCGGTCAAAACTCTAAATATAAAACATAAAAACTAAAAATTTCAACTGGATAACAATTTTTTGGCATCTTTGAAAAAAGGTCAAAATAATTTGTTGAGTGCTTTCCGCTAATCGCTCAAACGTATAGCGCCTCTGACAATTTCTGCAAATCAGAGAAAGATAAATAGCCAAGAGATAGAAACGAAAACCAAAAAAAATTTTCTGTTTCTTTGAAAAAGACGCTTTATGCATTTTCCCTTGCTAGGCTCTCTTAAAAAAAAGCAGTTGGAAATGTCAGTCACGTCTCTATAAAACTAAAAAAACAAAATAAAGATTTTCAACTGGACAGCAATATCGCGGCATTTCTAAAAGCAGATCGGTTAATTGCTCAGCAGTTGCCCTATTTATAGCGCCTCCGACGCTTTTTTACTAGTCAGGAGAATAAATAGGCCTGTAAGAGATAAAATGAAACGAAAAATGAACTTAGCATTGCTGATGCATAAAATAATTTTTCTGAATGTACTGTATCTTCAAAATTTTTAACAAATTATTCTTCCGCAGACGAACCCATTTTAGAAATTTTTTTTTGTCGTGATTACCAATATATCGAGATAAACTGAGACTTTTTTATTTTTTTGTCGACAAAAAAATTATTCTTTTCAAAACTGATATAAATTACCATTTTTGCAACTATTAATTAAAAATTTGTCCGTAATAACTTTTATTAACAGGTCAAAACTATGAGGTCAAAATAAATTACTTTGTTTATTAATATTTATTTTTATTGAATAAAGTCGTAAATGCAAGTATACTACAGCTACTATTTGTTGTAACAGAACTTACTTAAAAGTGTGGCTTCGGGTAAAACATCAGGAAGTTCAGGAAGCTCATTAGTTTCTAAAAAAAGTGGTTAGCACACTTTTAACAAGCCAACACTGATTAAAATCTCAGCCGATACCTTTTGGGGAACGGCAAAAAGATGATTAAAGATCAGCACCAGTTTACAGACCGATGCTTGATAAACACTAGTTTAAATGATAACAACAATCAGAAGTATTCCTTTACTAAATAAACAAATAAAAATTTTCTAAGAATCAAGAAATGCTACTATAACTAAATGAACACAATTAATGTAAAAAACATTTAAAAGGGATCCAGGCCGAGCCGGATGCAGCATGTGAAAAATTAATTCTCAACAAATGCAATGTATTCTCAAAAGAGATCACGTTGTAACCGATCAAATGTAATTTCAACGAGTGAAATAGGAACAGTAAAATAAACAAAAATAAAACAAATTAACACGATTATTATGCGACAGGTCTGCTTCGGTCTTATGGACCTCATCAGGCATAAGTTATCGTAACCACTAAGGAAAATGATAGCACGAAAAGCTAAGATAAGAATTCCATGAAATAGCTCTTTTAAAAATACGAATTTTAATTCATAATAATCTACAATCCCGAGATTAAATATGAACAGTAAACATCGAAAAAGCACCAATCAGAAAGAGAGTTGAAAAATTGAATTTCGGTCTTCAACGAATCATTTGCAATAGATTACATCAAAAAAAACTTTAAAGTAGCATCGAAAAGGTTTAATAAAATTTGGATTTCGGACTTCGTTGAATCTGACTGAAAGTTTGAAATTTCAATTTCTTTTTGTTTTATTTTAGCATGAATGTATGTGTATTGCTGTATGTAATTGTAATATGGTTTGTCGAACCTCTCCAATTGATTGCTACCTTAGCGTGGTGGAGGCATTTAAGTTTTCTATGATCCTAAGTGCAATGCCGTCTGGAGTTTCCAACTCCTCTCAGGGACACCCATGGGGGTAAGGTAAGAAATGAGTAACAGACCAAAAGCAATCTAACAAATGTAGCAGAATGAATGATTCGAATGACAATATTCATACTGCATCAGGCGTCGAGCAGGATAAAAAGGTCCCCGTTCGAGCTTTAGACAGAGAGTCCCGTTTGTAAAGTAAGCTGCATTCTCCCCCACAAGCTGACTGTAACTGAAAACCCATTCATGCATTCGCTACGCGTTTTGGGAGGTAAATGGAGGCAGTGCACAGGATCTGTACTCGAGTTAGTCTCAAACATCGTAATCTTCGCATGGGTTATTAGAACGTCACTTCATTCAAGGGAAAAGAACTGGAACTGGTTTCAGAGGCAGAGCAGTATCATCTCGATATTGTTGGAGTTTTCTTGCTCAAGTGCCGTGGTTATGATACTGTTGAGTTGAATGAAGGTGGAAGCTTTTCTACTAAAGTGTAGATGTGACCATGTCTGCTTAGGCAGGGGTAGGCATTTTTGTAAGCCGTCGCTTGGCCCACTGCGTCACTGATTGAATTCCACTCGGGGAAAGGATTTGAATCCTTAAGCTTAGGCTATAGGAGCGGTCACTATGTATTTTGCAACTGCACGCACTAAACGCTGAAGCACAGTACCAGTCTTTCTTAGATGAAGTAGGTGCTGCTTTATAGAAAGTGATAACTGCAGAATCAATTGTCCTATTGGGTGATTTCAATACACATGTGGGTACTGATCACAAGACATGGAAGGTTGTTATCAGAAGACAAGGAGACTTTGACATTAACAAAAATGGAAGATGTTTGCTACAGCTCTGTGCCATCAACGGATTGTGCATAACCAATACCTTTTTTTGGCACATGGGGATTTAAAGTACACTTTGTACAGAGATTTAGTGGGACAGCGTTCTATTATTGATTTTTGTATTGTCTCAGCGGACTTGTCATCTTCTGTTGTCGATGCTCATGTTAAAAGAGGAGCTGAACTGTCTACAGACAATCACCTAGTCGTCTGCATTTTGAGAGGCCTAAACCATCCAAGAACAAGGAAACGATTCAGAGCACGAAGAGCATACAGAATAAAGTGGGAGTTACTAGCCGACAAAAAGGTGAGATAAACTTTTGCAAGCAAAGTTTCTTCCCTATTCAGAGAACTCCCTGACTATACTAAAGACGTTGAGACCGAGTGGGATATATTTAAATCAGCAGTCATTACATCTGCAGCTTCTAGTTGTGGTTGCAAACGTGTGGGAGGTCAAATGGGTTGTGAGGAAAGAATTGCTTGGTGGAACCAAGAAGTTAAAGAAGCTGTCCGTGCAAAGAAAACTGCGATTAAAGCTGGGTTAACCCTGCTCTGGTACCATGGGGTCAATACAACCCCTGGCTTATTTGATGGGATAAATATCCCAAACGCTGAGATTATAAGATTTACTTTCACATGCTATTTTCTTCACAAGTTCTTGTTAAATGTTTCCATTCATATAACCTTGTTTGCATTATTGCTTTTTTTGTAAATTTCACATTTTATTTGTTTTAGCCGTAAAGCCGCATGGTATCTTTTAGATTACAAATATATCCGTTTGCACCTCAGTTTGTAAAACAAATTATTTACAGCTGCAAGGTTTTATCAAAAGCACTTGCAGCTGTTCAAAGCATAGCCCAGCATTGACTATCTGGGCACAGGGGATGCTTTGTTTGTCCAATATTGAAGGGCAAAAAGTACAGATTCACTTGCGGTAGATGACATACTACCACCTGCAAAGGACAGAGCAAGGTGATCTGTAATCAGTGTAATCAGTTCCTGGAAAAAAATAATCGTCTATTTTGCACTCCACTACATTGTTATAACAATAAACACTGCTTAATAACAAATCGAATTATTCTACTGGTGTCCAAGTGTATTTTCATTGAAGGGGTCATATTGACCCCAAGGTACTGCTAACGTGATTTTTTTCATGGTACCAGAGCAGGATTAACAAGCTATCAAATTGTTGCACAAACAGTAAGAAGTCTGTGTTTGTGTCAATGGCATGAAAACAAAACCTTTTAGTATCAGTGTTGGATTACGTCAGGCTGTGTTCTTTCTCCTCTTCTGTTCATTATATACATGGACAAGATAGAAAAAGACAATTTCTCCGGTAGTGGTATCACATTTGGGGAGTGTAATGTTCGGCGCCGGCTGTTTGCAGATGACCTTGCATTTAAGCTCGAACATAAGTTATCGCCAATATGCACTTGATCGGTTTTCTGATGCATGCTTGAATGCTGGGATAAAAATTAGTACGGCTAAAACTGAGATTATGTGTCTGTCAAGGCACCCTGTACAGTGTTCTTTCCAAACAAATGGAGTAACTCCCCAGCAAACGGTGAAGTTTAAATATCTTGAAGCGACATTCTCGAGTGATGGTAGACAGGACAACGAACTGGACACACGTATTGAAAAAGCAAGCGTAATAATTCGCCAGCTTTACCGATCAGTTGTACTAAAACAAGACTTGTGTACAAGAGCAAAGCTTCTTGTTTTCAGATCAGTTTTTGTTTCTATCCTCACTTATGATCATGAGTGTTGGGTAATAACCGAAACAATGAGATCCTGAGTACAGGCGGCAGAAATGGGTTTCTTGCGAAAAGTCAGAGATTTATCCTTACTTGACAAGGTTAAAAGCTTTGACATTCGTCAATCTCTCAACCTCGAACCGCTGCTATTTCGTATAGAACGGTTGCAACTACGCTGGTATGGCCATGTGACACGAATGACCCACGAGCAAACAGCAAAGCAACTAATAGATGCTCTTCCGAGTGCCAAAAAGCTTAGAGGGCGACCCAGAACTCGCTGGCAGAATTATGTTGAAGACTTGGCCTGGTCACGTCTTGAAATTTCACCATCAAAATTGATTCTTGTTGCAGGAGATTGAGATGCTTGGAGATTGCAACTCAAGCTGCTGCCCCCGCAAACTCAAAAGGACAAGCAAGCAAAGGGAAATACACTGAATTAATTTATTTTTTCCCTAAAAATGATGATGATGATGATTGACTTCGTCGAATTAAATGGAATAAGTTACATTAAAAATATTAAACGTTGGCAATATCGAAAAGCACATCAAAAAATCCATTCAGAGGAGAGCTTGTAAAAAATAATTTTTGGACTAAAAAAGACAAATTGAAAAAAACTATAAATTCATACAATTCATAACTTCAAAATTCGTACACCAAGGATTTTCTTTTTCTTCTTCTTTTTAGATTGCTTTCTAAACTTAATATTCATTGTAAAATAGAGAGACCGAAAAAGCAATTATCTATTAAAATGCAAAATTACTTGACTAAGGAACTTAAAACATTAAAGGTAATAATAAAGGATCCAAGGCGAACCGGATGCAATAGAATATAAAATAATTTCAAATTTGCTGAGAATCAAGAAACGCTACTATAACTAAATCAACACAATCAATCTAAAAAATATTTAATATTTTTGATGTAAATTATTCCATTTAATTCCACAAAGTCCGAAATCCAAATTTTATTAAACCTTTTCGATGCTACTTTAAAGTTTTTTTTGATGTAATCTATTGCAAATGATTCGTTGAAGACCGAAATTCAATTTTTCAACTCTCTTTCTGATTGGTGCTTTTTCGATGTTTACTGTTCATATTTAATCTCGGGATTGTAGATTATTATGAATTAAAATTCGTATTTTTAAAAGAGCTATTTCATGGAATTCTTATCTTAGCTTTTCGTGCTATCATTTTCCTTAGTGGTTACGATAACTTATGCCTGATGAGGTCCATAAGACCGAAGCAGACCTATCGCATAATAATCGTGTTAATTTGTTTTATTTTTGTTTATTTTACTGTTCCTATTTCACTCGTTGAAATTACATTTGATCGGTTACAACGTGATCTCTTTTGAGAATACATTGCACTTGTTAAAAGCTATCTATTTACATTTTAATAAGGTCATTAGTTTATACATTTTAGTTTTTATTTCTCATTTACATTACTCATTAGTTGTTTTACATTTAGTTTTTATGTAAAATAATAAGTAAATCATTTTTGGTGGTAAGTTAACGTTTGGTTGAAAACCATCCTACCATAGCAATTTAAAAAAATGTTTCGTAAAATTGATGTCGTTACGCTTGTGCATAAGTTTTAACACTTTACTTCTAAACAAAGCATAAATAATAAAGTATTTCAACCTGAAAAATTTCCTTCAAATCCTCTTCTTTGAATCGAATAATCGCTTACAAAGTTAATAACCATCGTGCGGTTCAGAGAATAGAATCTTCTGGTTGAACTGAGTGATCCACTCAAACTTGTGGTTCTGCCGCTACCTTCTTTTATCTAAGACATAAAGTAAAACTTTTTTAAATTGTAAGCTTTTATATTGAAGAACTAAGTAACAAACTACCGTCACTACATCGAATCTTCTTTCAGTGTCAAACTCGACCAAGTCAAGTTGAACGTGGTATTCTTGAGAGGAAGTTAGAATCCATGTGCAATTAAGGTTGGGTGAATATGAATACGTAGAATAACCTGGACTTCTTATTGCTTGACTTTCATTTGTGGCTGCAGCATTAAATCCACATGAATCTATAGTCAATTTGTTATTAGAACTTTATAAAACTTGAAACAATTTGCTTTAAACTATTTATTACAGTAGCTCTGGCTGTAAGTTTTATGATCATATTTTCTAAAAATAAAAACCATGCAGTAGCAGCAGAACTGTTTTAGAATAGATATACTGTTAATGATATAGCTTCAATCAATTTTGTTCAGGTTACAGCTCGCTTATACTCTTCATAAAAATTCTGACATAAAATTTTAGTCTTCTTACATGTTGAAAAGTTATATCCTATTTAAATTGACAGCAGTCTGTGCAAAGATAAAAAACACATTGTTGCCTGAAGAGAAGTCATAGCTTTTTGTACCAAACAAACGGTTCAGTGTTTACATTCAATTCAAAAAATTTCATTCATCAAACAGTTAATTAAACATGAAGAGATTTATTACTGTTTATTTTTTAAAGTAAACTGCCAGCAAGATAATTGCTTGGAAAAATGCTCGATAATAGTTATTCTTAAAAAATTATAAACTATTAAAAAATAAGTTTATTGGCTGCAACATTTTACCTTTTTCAGTTTTTCGAGGTTTGAGAGTTTCTAAAATAAATAGGCGAGTAAAATAAAACTCAAGTATAAACAAATTCTATCGGTTGTAATGAAAAAAACAAGTTTAAGTTTAAAAGCTGGTACAAAAATAAGAGAATAAAATTTTAAAGAAGTTTTTAAAGGCTTTAATAAATTTGATGCAAAAATTAAATCCGCAGTAAGCCCAACTATTAATTAAACCTAATTTAAAGTTCAACTATATCAGATCCTATTTAACGTGTAATTAAGTTAACCCGTTGAAAGTTGCAGACTAATTTAAGATTTTGTTTTGCTCATTGAATAAACCACAACCTATTATAAATGCCAGAAACCCTGATCTTTGAATGGATGAATCAGACGTAAATTTGACGATGAGAGTTGAGTTGAGCGATAAGTAACTTCTGCCTGTAATCGTGGTACTTCCACTCAGACTAATGTTGCTGCCATCTCCTCTGTAAATCTAAAAAGATATTAATGAAAATTATATTGATTTCACAGATTTGACATTTTAAATGCTATGCTGCTGTTTTTGTCGAAATTAGTCTTATAACTTATTAGAAAAAAATTGAAAAGGAAACTAACGTATATGACAATGAAACGGGCAAGCAACGGCTTTTAAATCTTGTACTTTTCAAATAGAAATTAATTCGTAAATTCATCCTACTGGAAAAACGTTTTCAAAGACTTTACTATTAAAACAAATAACTGCCATATTGCATCCCAACTGGTTTTAGGTTTTAATTTGCAAACTAATACTGGAAGTAAATTGCATTGCTTGCGTTGCATTGGATTATGCGCTGAAGTCTAACTTACCGATACAACGTCAAATCTATACTCTGTGTCAAAATCATCAAACGTCAACTGGACAGAGAAAGCAGGACGCGCAGTTATTGTCCACGTGCAATTTAAGTTGTTTGGATAAGACTGGTTTGGAAAGCCTGGACTTGCTATCACACTCCTTGTGGTGCTTGCAATGAGGCTAAATTCGCATGCTGATAAAAGAAAAACAACTATGTAATTTAGATGAAGTAAAAAACTAAAAGTTGCAAAATATCCTATCAGTTTATTCTGAGTGTTTCAAAGAAGCACACCCGTTTATTATTATTATTGAAATACATTATGACAACATTTGCAAATAGCCAACAAAAACTCTTCTCAAACGTTTCATCCGACATTTGTCAGAAGGTAAACGTTTGAATGAAAGAAAGAAAAATTTAATTAATTTTGTAATAAAGCTGAACGAAAATCATGGGATGTTTGAGAAAAGTGTCACAACACGTGATCAACGCAAGAGTTTCAACTTATAAACAAAGTCTTTTTGGCGGCATAAATTTGGCTTCCATAATTTGATGTGAACGGCTTCTAAAGCAGATAAATGAAAAAATAAACGGCCAAATGAAAGAATAGTAAAGTTTTCATCACTGTAATTTTTGGCGCACATAGGGTTATCTAAAAGGTGTTGACCAATCGCGGATTCACAAAACATGACCGAGATTGACGATTTACCAGAACGAGTGGAGATGTCGCGAGAGTTTGGAATTTGGGCGGTTCGAATAAATTTTGGCACGTATTGACAAAGTCTGTCCTGTAATCTTCGAAATGTGCGGCCAACATACCGACTATCACAGTGGCACAAAAAATTATAAACTACATTGCTTCGAAGTAAAGCAGGAACATATCCTTTTCGATTGCAGGAAGAAGTAGACAAGATATAAAAAATAACACGTAGCTCTACTGCTAAGAAACATTTTTCCACACTGGCTTTGATTTTCTTTTCAAGTCCGACCAAAAGAGTTTCCAACCAGGGCAGATGAAGATAGACAGGGCATTTCTTCACCATATGAAGTAGGTGATGTAAAATCTTTTTATTTAAATTTACAGGAAATTGTTTTCTCAATGAGATGTCGGGGTAGCCATTTATAAGTAGTATTGAAAATTTTTTCTAATTTCAGTTTGGAGTGTAACGTTGGAGCCGATCATTAAGGCTCGATGTACAAGGATGGAAATTACACTGATTTTCTTTTTTCCAGAGCTGAAGGATTTCCAGTTCAGGTATTGTTCTGTAAATGTGGATTTGCGGTAAACAGATATAATAAGTGTAGAGTCCACATTTCCACTTGTACATCAAAAAAGGAAGATACTGATCAACTTCTTTTTCAAACGTAAACTGCAAGGAAGGGTGCAAGGAATTTAACCCTTTAAGGCCTGAGGAGACGAATACGTCCGGTTAGAAAAAAAACGGTTTTATATGTCTAATATATCAAAATTTTAATTTCCAAACCAAATAGAATGATTCTGTTGCTTTCAAAGTTTAGAAAAAAAATTTTTTTTGGCAACTATGACTGAAGCTTGGTTACTTTTTTTGTTTGCCAAGTCATTTAATTTGTGCTTTTACGAAACTGAGGAAAAGGTTATATTTGAGCTAAAATTTACACAACTTCTTCAAAAGGTAAGCTTTTTATTTTTTTTTAGTAAGTAGATTATTGTCTTTTCTTGCATGGAAAAGCGATTATTTTGTTAATTTTTGATTACAAATATTGTAAAAATTAATTAACCTAAGAGGACGAATTCGTCCAGCTGGGCCCACGGCAAGAAAAAATGAGTTAGCTTTATTTTCTTGGCAAACTAATTTTAGGTAATATCAGAAAAATTTTTGGTTTTTACATGCAAAAAAAGTTATAAAAATAATATGTGTGCTATTTTAATTGATATATTCATAAAATTATATTTTTTAAAATTATAATGAAAAAAATTTATTTAGCATTTTTAATCAAACTTTACAAGCATAAGTAGGATGTGATCCCTGTAAAATTAATTTTTATTGTTTTTTATAGCATTTAATTTTAAATATACTTTTATTTTTTTATTTTTAAGACTTTGACTGTATATTAAAGTGTAAATATTGATGTACTGCAGATAACTAACATGAACGTCCCAACTAGAATTTTCTACAAAAAAATATGTAGGGGCAATGATCTGTGTGAACCAGATGAATGTAATTTGCTAAATGAAAGTGAAGAAGAAGATTGTGGTCAAAATGATGAATTAGAAGATGAAATAATCACAAATGAAGCTTCCCAAATTGAACCACTCCAGGAAATTTTATTTGAAGTCCTTGGTAAGCAATTGCACAACACTTTTTTTTAAAAAAAGATACATCTATTTCTTTTTTGAAAATGATTTTAAATTTTTTTATTATCTTTGTAAATTACACCCCCTTATTGTATCTTTCAGAAAATCAAAAAAGTAATGAAGATGAAATTGAAATTCTAGAATCAAATAGCCAGATGCTGAACTCTTCCACGACTAAAAAACCACAAAGAAGGAAGCGAGATCGGTTGTATTGGGAAAAAGTGGCTGATGGTGAAGTTGTCCATACTAGCCCATTTATATTTGAGTCCTCTAACTCTGAAGACAGGGAAGACTTGCAACACCAACTGCCAATAGAATATTTCAGGAGGTTTTTTGATAATGCAATACTAAATCTTTTGTAAATCAGTCTAATTTATATGGTGTTCAAAAGGATTCAAATAAACCTCTAAATCTAAATCAAAATGAGCTGGAACAATGGCTGGGATTATGTTTTTATTTTTCAATATTCAAAATCTCAAGCACAAAATTACATTGGTCAACTTGCATGTCACAGGATAAGATATGGTGTACAGAGGTACTTGGTGTACAGGAACTGTCCAACCAAACAGATTGTATGTATGGTCTTTGTTTCAAGGCTGATAAACTATTATTGATGAAGGGACGGGGAACCCATGAAGAGCAAAAAACTGTAAGTGATAATATCACATTGACTGCTGTGAAGTGGATAGATACAAGATCAGTTTGTTTGCTCTCTTCCTTTTTACAAGCCAGTCCACTGGAAAAGTGTAAAAGATTTGACAAGAAAAAGAAAACTAATGTTGAAATTAACCAGCCAAAATGTATTAAATTGTATAACAAAAATATGGGTGGGGTGGATTTGGCAGACCAATTGATAGCCTTATATAGAATTAGCTTTCGTGTTAGAAAATATTATCATCAGTTGGTGTTTCATTTGCTGGATATGAGCGTAGCAAATGCATGGCTTCTTTATAGGAGAGATGCTAAAAAACTGCTACTTTCAATAAATAACAATCATTGTTGCAATTTAAAATTAGCATTGTCGATTCTCTCCTAAAAGTTGGAAAATGTGACTACAAAAAGAGGGGTAGAAAATCAGACAATGAAGAAAACTTTCAAAAAAAGAAAAAAACGTCAAATGCAACTCATCCAATTCCACAAAAAGATATTCGATTGGACAACATTGGTCATTTGCCAGCAGTTAGTGACAATAGAAAATTGTGTAAATTGCCTGGTTGCAAAAGAAAAGTAAATTACTTTTGCATCAAATGTAATGTTCATCTGTGTTGCAATAATAAACAAAATTGTTTTTTAATTTTTCATACCTAATGAGCTGTGTGTAAAAATTGCTATTATAAGTATTACTTGTAATGCACTTTGTAATGTACTTTGCTACAAATGTTTATGCAATTGCATTTTTGTATAAAAGAATGTTTTTTAGAAATTGTCCTGATTTTCAAAATTACCAATTTTCAGCTGGTAGGCCTGAAAGGACGAATTCGTCCTCTTAAAAAAAAACATAAAAAAAAAAATTTTTTTTTTAAAATTTAGGTTCTATGTTATAGCTTAATAGCGTTTTAAAGAAAATACAATCAAAAAAAATTTTTTTACCGTTTAAAATTAATTCAGGGCTTAAAGGGTTAATTGATGAATTTGGGAATTCCTTTATGGGGACTTGAAAAGAAAATCAGAGAAAGTGTTGAAAAATGTTTCTTAGCAGTAGAGCTACGTGTTATTTTTTATATCTTGTCTACTTCTTCCTGCAATCGAAAAGGATATGTTCCTGCTTTACTTCGAAGCAATGTAGTTTATAATTTTTTGTGCCACTGTGATAGTCGGTATGTTGGCCGCACATTTCGAAGATTACAGGACAGACTTTGTCAATACGTGCCAAAATTTATTCGAACCGCCCAAATTCCAAACTCTCGCGACATCTCCACTCGTTCTGGTAAATCGTCAATCTCGGTCATGTTTTGTGAATCCGCGATTGGTCAACACCTTTTAGATAACCCTATGTGCGCCAAAAATTACAGTGATGAAAACTTTACTATTCTTTCATTTGGCCGTTTATTTTTTCATTTATCTGCTTTAGAAGCCGTTCACATCAAATTATGGAAGCCAAATTTATGCCGCCAAAAAGACTTTGTTTATAAGTTGAAACTCTTGCGTTGATCACGTGTTGTGACACTTTTCTCAAACATCCCATGATTTTCGTTCAGCTTTATTACAAAATTAATTAAATTTTTCTTTCTTTCATTCAAACGTTTACCTTCTGACAAATGTCGGATAAAACGTTTGAGAAGAGTTTTTGTTGGCTAATTTTAAATTCTGTTCTACAAACCACTTGTTTAGACAATATTTGTTCATATAAAACTAAAAATGATTGAAATTATCGCAGCCTATTATATATTTACAATTGAAAAATTGTTTTCATTTCAATTATGAAAGATTGTTATATGTGACGTCATAATATTACATAATGACAACACAATTTGTAGTATAAAAGTGCGGTAAAATTAATGAGCTAAATCTAATTTAAGGATATAGTGGAACATCTTTTGGCTGTAAAAAAAATTTTTTTGGAAGTGTACAGTCATTGCGGAAAGTATGTAAAAAAAGTTAGAACCTTTTTAAAGAAAAGTTTAAAGAAGAGCCTTTTCCTGATCGCCATTGTGTAGTTGCAATAGTGAAGAAATTTAAGCAAATTGAAAGCGTGCAATATCGATTTTGTCGTGGTCGTCCTTCAGGCATAATGTAATGTTCTTTCACATTTTGTTTTTCTGTCACGTTCTCTTTGATGAATAAATGTTATTGAATCAATAGAGCTTGTTGTTTATTTGTTAACATTTGAAATGCTCTTTTTGTAGGTTATTTTTAAACGCCCAGTAGCTTGAAATGTATTCTATTTATTTTTTTGAAAAAATTAGTTAATACACTCGTATAATTAAACTAACGTTTAGACATCATTTTGCTTACCAGTTGCTGTTGAGATTTCTAAAAATAAAACAGAACTGTAAAATTACAATTACATGAAGTGAAAACAATGTTGTTTTATTTTATTTTATCCTATACTTTTAAATGTCTAAATAAAATTTTGGTCATTTTAGTCCTCTAGAAGATAATGCAAATGCTCTTTGTAATATATGTTTAGCATAAAGTCAATACTTTAAAGCAAGTGTTTTCAACCGGGTCCATGTAAACCCCTTAGATGCAAAGAAAATTTTAAAGAGCTAACACAAAAATGTCAAATTGGTTTTTAAAGTGTTATTTCGGTGATCCACAAGACAACAAAGTCAGCAAACAATTTTTGAATACACCTTCCTGATTACTAGAATTTGAATCTCAACCTCAGTTGAAGACTAAAAAAAAAGAAAAAAAGTCATCATCTCAATCGAACCTTCATTTTTAAGCAAAACTGTTGTAAAAATCAATGTGATAACTTTTTTTAATTTTTTTGGTTTTTACCTGAATGGAAAAACTGATTCCTGCTTTTAAACGAATAAAATTCAAATTCAATATTCTGTGGAAATTTAAGTGAGGACAAAAAAAGTCATCGCATTTATTTGTAAAAGAGTTTCTCCCTAAAATGCCGGTTGAATGGAAGTGATAACGTTTCTTTTTTTAGTTTTCTCTTTGATATCAGCAAAATTGAATTCAATACGCTGAACCAATAAAAAGTAATTCTCCAATATAGGTGAAAAACAAAAAAATGATATTCACTTTGGTTTCTGCAAAAAAATCTCTATATTTTTGTATAAGTCCACTAAGTAGTTTTTAGAGAAAAAAGAGGTCCATGGGTTAAAAAAGGGTAAAAATTTCTGCTTTAGAGTGTTGTTGGCAGTATTCCAAGGCAAAAAAGCAATAAGTTTTATATCAAAAGCAATATATAAACTTTTATGTAGTTTGTCAAGAAGGATGTTAAAAGTGCGGTGATATAATCCAAAAATTATAGAAGTTTTATTACTTTTGCTAACACAAAAATTAAATTTTAGATTCGTATTTTAACTTGTAACTCTCGATATGTAGGGTTTATTTTAGATTTATAGTAGAATTTAAAAGTCAAATAAGAAATGATTAAAAATAGTACAGTGATGAAACTGTCGTAATTCGTGAATGCCGAATGCGTGGTTGCAGCTTGCTCGGATTATGCATTATTTTGTCGCCTGTCTACTGAGTGCTACAGCCACGTCACTATATATAGTGAGCATGACCGAATATCAAAATCACCGACAGTGGAACACAGAAACGCCCGTCACACAAAATTGCACACAATAAATATTATGGGAAACACAACTAACAAAATAAAACATAAGCGGAGCATGCTTTAACCACGCATTCGGCATACACGAATAACGACATTCCCCCCTGGTTGCAAAAAAATTGTGGACACTAATTTGAAAAGATTTTGTGCTCTGCTTCCCATAACATTTATCGTGTGAAATTTTGTGCGACGGCATTTTTGTGTCCCATGGTCGGTAATTTGGATATTCGGTCATGCTCACTATATATAGTGACGGGGCTGCACCATTTAGTGGACAGGCGACAAAATAATGCATAAGTCTAGAAAGCTGCAACCACGCATTCGGAATACACGAATCACGACAAAACTTTAACCTTATTTTTAAAATTCGTTATTGGGAATAAATTTTTAGTAATTTTTGCTTTTGTAAGTTGTTCAAATTATTTTCAATAAATCTATGCTCAGGCATGTATTTTAAAACGTTTGTACCTTATTAAGGTCGAAGCTATTTTAATCTTGAAAAAAACTGGCTGCAAAATGCCAATGGAAATACGTACAATAACCTTATATTGCTATTCTTCATCGTTAAGCCTGATTTTCATGTGGTGTGGACACAAAAATAAAGAGTTTGTTGAAATTGCAAAGGATTTAAGAAAAAATTTTCAAAAAGTTAGTTATTATTAAGCAAGCAACTTGTTGGATTTTGTAATTGGAACGGAATTCATTGTAGCCTAGTAATAAAAAAACTTTGCAATGCAAAAAAAGTTTTTTTACGCATAAACTATCTTAAGCTTTTATTTGAACAAACGATCCTAAGAAATCAAACTTTTTCAATAAAAATAATTATAGACGAAGATATTAAATGCAATTTGTAAAACGTCAGACACCAAATATCAATTTGTGAATTTGTGAAATGTGAGATATTCAATGCAATTTGTGAAATGGGAATGACAACAAATTTTACCAACCTACATAACTTGCTAGAAAACCTCTGCTTTGGTTGAAGCTACTACTTTGGAAGCATATAATTAGTTGATTGCTTTTTGAGATAAATTTCTTGTTTGATTGATTTCCGCTTAACGTCTCTGTTCCAAGATTGGTAACCTTAACCTAAAAAATAATTTATATTAACCAAATGGATTCTAGCCAGTAAACAATTCAAATGAACAGAAGCACATTTTTAATGTATATATACTGTATACGAGTAGCTATATTTTTATTTACCGTATCCCACTTATTTATTTTTCAGTTTCAAAAAAAGTTGATTGGTTCAACCAAAAGAGAAAAGCAATCATATTTAACTTATCCATTTTAAAGTATTTTTATATGTGTCATTAACATTTTAAGTAACTTTAGCTCATAGTATACCTACACATTTGAAGGTATGATTATTCATTTATTAAGTTTTGTTTATAAACATTTTGTTTGTAAATTAATAAATTAAAACACTTACTAAAACTTGATCGAAAGATAATTCAGTTTCAAAATCCAAAAAGGTAATGCTAACACGATAATTTAATTGTGCTGTCAATATCCATTCACAATTCAAATTATTTGGATATAAACTCGGATATCCAGGACTTGTTAGATTTTGCAGTGTATTTGTTACATTAAGATGAAATCGACACTCTACTGAAATAAAAAAACAGCAAATTTTATCTGGAAGTTGCAAAAAGTAGGCGATCGAAACAACCTGGATACTCTTTTTACCAATAACGGCAGTGTCAAACGAAGACCAATTTTTGGGGCTTGTTTGAACGAATAGAATTTACCAGCAATAAAAAGCTGTATGTTCAAAAATAATAGAATCTAATGACTGGCTATAACAAAAGTTCAGTGTGAAAAGCTATAAAAAGAATTCTACTAAATTCCAAGATTTCGTTATAATCATATTTTACACTAAAACGGGTCATGGGTTTGCCATGGTCATCGCCGCAACATTGCATCATCTGGACTACAACGCCAATTCTGCTTGAAATTTATGAGACCTTGCATTAGTGTATCAAGAAAAATTAAGTCCACGAAAAACAAAAAGATTAAACTATTTTCCATGATTTCGGTTGATAAGTGTTAATATTTTAAAAATGTTTAAAGTTAGTTCTGAGAGCGTCGGTTAAATAAGACCAATTTGAGAAAAATAAAATGTAAAAAAATATCTAAAATTAGTTTAATGTTTCGGAAAATAAAACCCAACTGTTTTTTGACAATATAAAGCTTATAAATTATAGAGCATTAATTGTTTGAGTTTACACTCAATTTTCAATTTCTTCAAACACAACCGCCGACCAAAAAATTAATTGAACGAACTAAAAAAGTGTACATAAACCTATTTTTCTTTAATCTATCTTAAAGTTTTGAGCTGTTGATTATGACATTCTACTTTCTACTTACATCAATCTCTTAGTCTTTTTGGGGTTGTGTCAAATTTTATGAAATTTTGTAACTAAAAATTCAAACTTACTTTTATTTGTTGAAACATTATTTTTTCTTTCTTTTGATTCTAAAAACACATTTTATTATTATCCTAAAAAGTTTATTAAGACAAAAAAAAGCAGAATAAATAATTTTGAAAACTTGTGCTTTTAATTATCATTTGCCATATCTAGGGTTGTTTTAGAAATCGGGCTCTGAACCAAAATTAAAGTCCGGATCACTTTAGCCCAAAGGTTCTTAATCTATGGTTTGCGTACCGCCAGAAAACATCAAAAGATTTCCTTAAAATAGACAGGAAGTTATCATCGGTTGCAAATTATAGCTTTAAGCCAACTAAATTCATGCTAAATAGAAACAAATATGTCTTTATAAAATTATGTGGTTTTGTCCAAAATATTTTTGGACTGCAAGAAATGGGATGAATTGTTTTTTGGTTATACAGGAGGGGTATCCAACTTTTATTTGAGACAAGGGCCATTTTGGCTCATCAAAAATATTGGCGACCCAAACAAATAAAACACCCTATTTTTTGTCTCAAAATCATAATAATCTCGAAAAAAAGTCTTCGCTTTGAATCATTCTTTGACTTTCGGAATTTTATCCTTTAAAAGCATTGTTCTTTAAACTAAACGTCTTCACTTCAAACCAGTCTCGGATTTCTTGATTTTCATCTTTGAAAACTAGCAATCTCGGAAAAAAACAAGAAAAAATGGGGTCTGCACAAGTAATCTGTCGTCGATTCCTGGCGGGATTTTTGCCAAAATGTGCAGGACAGAGCCCTAAAAAATTGGGACAGTCCCTCCAAAATTGGGACGTATGGTAAGCCTACGTCATTTCGGAAAATATTGAGCGATTTAATATTGCACTCAGAACCTTTACGAGGGCCAAACGTGCGGGCCAGGGGTTGGACGCCCCTGTTCCAAGGCATGTGCTTTGCTTAATTTAAATCCGCTATCGTTTGTAAAAAAAACCTGTCAAGGACAAAAACAACCAGAACGACAAATTTAATAAATTAAGCATTGTATACCTTACTGTGACTCGGTATTAAAAATCTTTTTTTATACCACTAAAAATTTGAAGCTGACAAAGAGAATAATCGATTTTCAATTTTTTTAAAAGTAGGATTTGACTGATCTTTTTGTTTAAAATATTAGATTAGCTTAAAAGTTTTGGATGATGTATGGAATCGTGACCCGACAATTGATCGAACGCACTTGATCGAAACGACACTTGATCAAAACAACAGTTGATCAAAACGGCACTTGACTGAAACGACACTTGACTGAAACGACATTTGATCGAAACGCATTTGACCGAAACGACATTTGATCAAAACGACACTTGATCGAAACGGCATTTTATATATTTTTGTATGACGGAAACTTAATATACATTGATATGTCAACCCGACATTTAAGCACTAGAGTTATGAAGAATTTGGACTTTAATTTTAGTATCAAGTGCAATAAAAGATTATGTAAGGTGTTGTAATGTTTGCTCTTCTTTTACAGTAGATAAAATATAAACTCTCTTAAAATAATGAAAAAGTGTAAGTCCGAATTTCATACAAAAATACACGACACATTGTTTATTAAATATTAAATAAAATATTTATTAAAAAGTTTAATTTTAGCTTAAATAAATTAACAAAAAGAAATTAACGTGGAAGCCGAAAACGTTTATGCTTATGGTTTCTTTTTGTTTTATTTTAGTATGAATACATGTGTGTTGTTGTATATAATTGTGGTAAAGTTTGAAAAAGTATACTCTTTCCCTAACTTGTAAAACAACAATTTTAGATTTTAATTTAAGCAGCCGTTTCTTTCTTTCTGTTGAAAGACAACATAATTAGCAAATTTTACAAAGTTTTAAACTTATTTCATTTAAACTACAGTATATTAACAACTGTTGACGATTGTGAAAAGTAATATATTTAATGTAAACTTCCAATTTTCAAATAAAAAACAAAGTAACAAAAGGTCACTTCAAAAAGAGATCTATAGTCTAAAATGGACAAGTAAATTTATGTTAAGTCGTTCAAACGAAAAAAATTATATTTTAAAATCTATTTCCTATAAATACACAACTAAATTATAACTATTTTTTATGAACTGTCATTTCAATCAAGTGTCGTTTCGATCAAGTGTTATTTCGATCAAATGCCGTTTCTATCAAATTTCGTTTTGATCAAGTGTGGTTTCGGTCAAGTGTCTTTTTGTTCAAGTATTGTTTCGGTCATGTGTTTTTTCGGCCAAGTGTCGTTTCAGTCAAGTGTCGTTTTGGTCAAGTGTCGTTTCGATCAAATGTCTTTCGATCAAGTGTCATAGTACCGTATGGAATACGCCTTGAAGGTCGTTTTCTTTTCATGATAACACAAGTCTCTTCAAGAAGCGACCGTAAACGATTTTTTTTTTGTTAATAAAACTAACCCGGAATCCCCTATGGTTACTATCGCTTATTGAAAAAATCCTTTTTCTCTTGGTTTCTTTTTTATCTTTTCCTGGTGCTGTAGGACCTTTAGGACGTATTTGATACCCGATCCAAACTTTTCAAATTATATGTTTAATTCAATTCTCATAATTTTTACGCTGGAAAATCTAAGTATTTTTTGATTGTTAATTTATTTTTTTGTTATTGAAACAACGTTTGTAAAGTTAACAACCAATCAAACTTATTTTTAAATCCTATGAATATTATTTATCAGTTTCGCAGTTCATACTGAAGAGAGTTAAACGAAAACGTTTGAGTTTTCTACAATAGTTTTATTAAAAAAAAGTATTATGCAATAAAGCCTTTGCTTTTTGTTGTCATTTTATAATTCTATATTACTTAAGTTCCATTATCGATAATTAAAAAGATTTGCTTACCAATATAAGTGAAATTAAAACCACTGAATGTTTGTGATACATCTGTTACAAAACTAATGATCAACGTTTGATTCTGTGATTGCAAACTTTGTCCTGAAGCTTCAGTGCCAGTGAGTCGAACAGAACTTTCCGAATAAACATTTTGAATCTAAAGTCAACAAAAATAAAAATAGAAACATTAGAAGTATTCAAGACTAACAGCTTGCTATTTTTAAAAATCAAATTTAGCAAAAAAATGTTGTAAACTTTATAAATACTTTAGATTATCAATATAGTTGGAACTGTGGTTTTTTGCTAAAGTTCTTTTTAAAATTCCTATATTTTTGTAAAATTAAATTATTTTTTGCCACAACGGATCTAATTTGGCATTTTCGCACCAATGGTAGATCTAGGGTGATGGGGGCAAAAGGAGACAGTCACACTTTTTTATTGACGTTCTGACAAGTCTCTCTTTTTTCGTCACTCGGCAAGCCAATGACCAAGCAACTGCAAAGCGCGGCCATTCCGATTCGCACGATGCGAAGGTTATATTCTCCAACTCGTCGACTTTTTCAAACTTCGTCAAAAAAAAATATAGGAAATAAGAAACCAAAAAAAGTTTGTAGGTGGCATTACTTAAATATGTCTTCGTAAATCTCGATATTTACTTAAAATCTTTAGCTATAGTCTGCACTATAGTTAGCATCTTTCAACGATTTTATAAAAAAGTTAAACGTATGGTGCGAATACTTGGGATTTAAAACTTATTTCTTGAAAATTAATCATTTGAAACGGATATAACGTTTTTTTAAAAAAAATATCTGGTTATTTTAGCATATTTAAATGACATTTTTTTATATCTTGCCACAACTTCAGTAAATTATTATTTTTTTTGTTGAACCGAACCTTTTCCGACTAAAACGTCTTTACAAGAATAACATAAACAAACGCTTTAATATTTCTTTCAATCATTCGTAATTTTTAGCGGAATTCCGTTTTGCTTTTTTCTTTTATAATAGTAAGTAAGCCAGGTTTATTTTAACATTGTTCAATAAATACAATTGAAATTTGCCCCCCCTGCAAAATGTTTTCTGGATTCATCCTTCAAAATGCACGCTCTAAGTAATAAGACACTTTTGTTGTTTCGTTTTTAATTGTTTTTCGTGTCATAGATGTAGTCACAAAGCCCTTTTTGAACATCGATTTGAAATGACGACGATATTTATAGTCATCACTGACTAAATTAAAAAGTTTCAAACCACTTGCGACCTGAATTATTTTACATTTTTAAGAAATGTCCTGAAGATTTATCAAAACAGGAACCACCTTGTATAAGTATTTTAACAATGAAAATATTCAACTGTTTTTGTGGAGTTTGTAGTGTCCTGAAAAGATACAAAAACTTACAAGAACAAAATCGTGTTCTCTTTCCGTCCGAAAGCTTTTAATGGTTAAAAGAACAAAGTAACCAGTCCTAGCAGTTAAGATCCATCGACAGTTCAAATTGTTGGAGTATTTGTTTGGATAATTAGGACTCGTAATAATTCTAGTTTGATTTGTTGCTGAAGCACTGAATCCACAACCAAAAGCTGAAATGGTATAAAGTTAA
Organism: Diplosoma virens; assembly: GCA_963680785.1. Classification (NCBI taxonomy): domain Eukaryota; kingdom Metazoa; phylum Chordata; class Ascidiacea; order Aplousobranchia; family Didemnidae; genus Diplosoma; species Diplosoma virens. The sequence continues at coordinate 4,881,441 of OY796890.1, read as the reverse complement.
ATACAGAATGTATCTGTGACATAGCTTTCTCATTCAAGTTTATTACAGTACTGTATATTTCTAAAAGCTTTTAAAAGATTATAAGATTATTTCAGACCTGCATAGGTTTTTGAAAATCTTTGGCAACTCAAGTTGTCTGATTTTCTCACATAAATAAGGGTTAAAACTTACCTGGATCAGTTGGGGAAACTTCTTGGTTGTTCGTTTCTAAAAAAAATTAATTTATATTTGAAGAATTAAGAGGATTTGGAATTAATTTTAAACAAGCTGCATAAAGATGAGAAACTCGAGTCTGGTGTTTCTCATCTTTATGCAGCTTGTTTAAAAAAAATTAATTATTAATTTTTACTAAAGATTTAAGACGATGGAATAACAATGTACGGGTATTCAAATAAAGTAGCTTGGATTTTGTATTAACACTTTGACGCTCGACGTCGGCTATAGACGTTATGCTGGTTTTGCATAAATGCACACCCCCTTGATTCTTAACTTATAGTCAGAAAAGATAAGCAATATTTTGCGTAATTTTATATATATATTAAACAAGTCTATTGTCAATAAAAGGAGGCAGGTCATGCTGCATTTGGAACCTGAAGTGGTATGAATTGCTCACGACATGTATTCCCGTCATGTGGAAATTAAATACATAACATTATCCAAGCTTATTTATTTCAGTTCAAAACAAAACGTAGTATTCAATCGTGGTTGCAAATACCCTATAATATGATTTTTAACAAAAAATAGAAAGTTATGGACTAAGTTACCTTCCTTTGAAACAGAAACAAAGGACATTTTGATAATTCCTTTGACTAGTTCCTTGACTAGCATGATGCAAATAAAGAATTATGAAGAACTAGCACAACTGCTACATGAAAAAACTACTGTTGCACATAAAACATTAAAAAAACTCTACTGTTCCATGAAAACATAAAATCTGGGCATAGGCTAGCTTATCTTAATGCCCACGGTAAATAGCAAAACATGGTGCATGACATAAAGATGGTGTACCTTCGCAATCTTTACATCTGTAACGTATCTCTCTCCTTTTCTTCTTTTGTGTACACACTCTGCAACGTAGGTATCGAGGAACATTTTCTTTTAATCAAGGAATATTCTCATAGCTGTGAAATGCATCAACTATTTCGTATTCTGCTAGTGTGGTTGAAGGAGCTGATGTTTTTATTGGCTGTTCCATTCCAAGATCCACAGATGCCAGTTCTCCTATGAGAGCATCTCTGAACATTAGGATTCGCAGCTTTTTCTATTTTAATAGTTTCTTGAGGAGCACGTAGGAATTCATAACAGCACGGAGATGGAAGAAAACCTTCTTGTACCATTTTATGGTCTTCCATGGGGTACTACAGTAGCAAAGTAGTTGGTCTAAACGATCAACCCCTCCCATGTTTGTGTTATAGTCATGAACACACATGGGCTTCAATTTATTATGTCCACGACTTAAGGTACAATTCACCATTCTATGGTAATGTTTAGTGCTAAGCATGAAGATTTCTCTCTTGTCTTTCTATATTGACACATAAACGAGCCCTCTTCTCATCCAGCAGGCCCTACCAGGTTTTTTCAGTTTTTTTTTGGGCACTGCTCTTTGGATTGTATTTCCTATTGGTCCTCAGAGTGCCAATGATATGAGTTTTTCTATTGTGCAATAACTCAGAAAGGCCAACACTATTGTAGAAGTTATCCATGTAGAGTCCGTGATCTTTATCAAGGTATGGCCGCATCAATTTCATCATAATTTTCTGGAAATGACCATCTCCTTCATCATCCTTTGTCACTGTTGATTTACCCCCATAGATCACAAAATTTGAAACGAAGCCAGTAGTTTCATAAAGGGCATAGAACTTGATGCCAAACTTGTGTTTTTTGCCTTTTATGTATTGGAAAAATCAAAGTCTTCCACGCCATGCCATCATTGACTCATCAAGACTAAGGTTCTGATCAGGATAGTAGCAGCTACAAATGTTACCTATCAATAATTCAATGATAGGTCTCACCTTGCTGAGAGGATCGTCATTTTCATCGGAGTCCATATGCAGGTGTTTTAGAATCATTTGATATTTTCGTCCGTTCATGATTTTTGAGAATGCAGGAACTACATACAAACCTTTACAGCAAAAATTGAAAGAAGCGGTCAACATCTCAACGAGTGGCATACACTCACATCATTTACTCAAACTTGGCACAAAAGGTGCATCTTTCCTTTAATCATATGTAATAACACGCAGTATTGACGTTTCCTTATGTCCAGTGGTTATTGCGCGAGGTTTAATTTGGACGGCTATAGACGTCTTTGCTATTTGTATCAAACTGAAAAACTGAGGCGAGCGTCAAAGTGTTAACTATCAATATTTAATTAACTATATAGCACAGTTTCTCGAAACTGTATAAACAAAAAAGGAAAAATAAGGCAAATGAGCTTTTATTGGGCGTAAAAATAAACATTTGTAATTCAAAGCCTAAAGATCCATACAAAAAATAAGGATATTTAATCCAGGCAATATCAGCCTAAATTGTTTTCTTATCCCATATTTGCCCATCGTCCTTTTAAAAGGACGGTTAAACTTTTTACCATTTCAACAAGCCAGGTTTATATTATTAAATAAATAAAAGTGTTTGAAAAACTAGACACTTTCCTGTTTCTAAATAACTGATTATAGTTTATCTTTGATTTGCTGTGTTAGTCTTAAGGAAGAAGTAAATATCAAGAATTTACAAGTTTGAAAAATGGCCAAAGCAAGGCAACTACTGTAAGTATACTTATTTTATTTTTTGTAGGATCATTTTGTTTTGTAATGATATGTTGTTAGTAATGATTGATCTTCATAATGTAGTTTGATATTTTATTTTGCTTTCGTTTTTTCTCTACTTAAACGATCTTTGAAGACTGCTGTCCTTTTAAAAGGACGATGAGCACATGTGTTACATATATGCACTCTAAGCGCGTATATGAACTGGCCGATTAGTCTAGTGGTAAACGTTGCTGACTTTTGCGCTATTGATACGGGTTCGATTACCGGTCTTGTTGATGCACTTGCAACAAATCATTGACGAAAAAAAAGCCACTTTTTGTTGTTTTTTTTTCAGATTAAATGTCAATGAAGCATTAGCTTATTTAGAAAATGGTGATGATGACATCTCTTCTGCTGATATCTATATTGAGCCACCAATTGATGCTGGATCAATTTCTGAGCAAGACTCTGACGACGAAGATCAACCTTCAAGCTTTAACCATTTGTCAGGAAAACAATTAAATGCTCCCGCGGAATTAGTACTGCATCAACCAACTGGTATCAGTTTACCAGAGGAAAATGACATAATTGACTCAGAAATTCCAAAACCACCTTGCAAAAAAAAAAGAAAACAAAACAAAAAACCGGAAAGAAAATGGATACGCAATGATTTGATAAGTGCTCCGCCTAAATCAGCAGAACCGCCGAAATATAAAGAAGAACAATGGTCGCCGGCAGATGTTTTTGAAATTTTCTTTGACAATGAAGTGATTGAACTAATTATAAGATTTAGTAAAATTTATGCTGCTGGCAAGGGTTTTCACCAGTGGCGTACGCAGAAATTTGTAAAGGGGGGGGGTTTTGGAGCCGAAAACACGATTGCTCTAAGTTAGAGGTTTCCAAACTGGGGTACATTTAGGCTTCTCAAAAGGTACATTATCAGAGAGAATATCCTTATTTAAGTTAAATTCCGTGTTTGGAAGAAATAATGGACTCAAATGTCTAGAATTTTCGAATTCGGTCGATTATAATTACGTCAAACAGGACAATTAAGAGGGAAGACTTTTTTACAGATCACCGTGATTTTGGGTTTGAATGGGAAAAATTTGTGGCTGCTGAAAAGGGAAGAGTTTTCATTTTTTAGAGATCACCTTGATTTTCGGCATGAATAGGAAAAATTTTCTGATTCAAAGTGAAGACCTTTTTTTTTTTATTAGAGGACACCATGATTTGGAATAATATCTACCCGGCTGACGCCCACAAACTCGAACGATTTCGAAAAGTGGCCCGCAAGAGTGAAGAAGTTGGACCACCCTGTTTTAGAGAAACGTCACAACATTTTGGGGGTACATGCAAACCTGCTACAGTGTTCAAAGGGTACCGATCAACTAAAAGTTTGGGAAACCCTGCTCTAAGTGGTCCTGGTAATGGGAAAAAACTTCCAAAATTAGGCCTACATTCAAAAATAAAGTGTTTTGGTTTTAAGACCGCCTTGCAGTAGCATGAACTTTTTTTTACCAAACCGTAAAACTAACTATTGAAAAGGCATGTGCAGGTAATTCAATTATGATAAGAAACTTTCGGTGCTTACGTATTATCGGGAGGACCTTTAAAAAAACGACTCAAAAATTAAAGTAAATAGGGTTACTTATTATTAAAGTAAATTAGGGTTACTAACCCTAACCCTAACCCTAACCCTAACCCTAACCCTAACCCTAACCCTAACCCTAATCCTTACGTACTGTGAAAAAAAGGAAAAAGTAAAAATCAAAGGTCCTCCCGATAATACGTAAGGACCAAACTTTCCAAAATAAAAGCAACTCGTGTAAATGATGAGAACAATACGTGAAAAATCAAACGAACAAAAAATAACCTCATTACTTAACAAATATTTAAAGTTTTTTTAAAGGCTTATATTCAAACGCTGTTTTTTCACTTAATTTGTTAATTACGTCACCAGGGCAAGGCGTGTGGCTCCTATAAATGTTTAGTGATGCAAGTCTATTCATTCGAGTGGTACCACTTGTGTTTCGTAAGCACGTTTTTCGTCTGCGTAATGTGGAAAACAATTGTTCACTAGTGCATGTTGTCACTGGAAGAGTTAACAAAATGGTCATCAATGTAAATATATGTGCGGAAAAGCATCGGAACTGCATTCCTTGATGCTGCTCAACGCATTAGTTGGTCTTTCTGCTGCGTTCAACCGAAAAAGCTTCCTGTACCATAATATCAGTTCAGGCACTAGTTCTCCCAAGAATTTTGTTAAATCATTTTCGTAAAATTTTCCCAAAACTTGAACACTTTTAATTTGTTGAGGAGTTGGTCCACTAGTTGGATCAGAAGAAATTAAACACTGAAATTCATCAATAATCGATTTGTGGGCTGTAAATCTTGCTTCGAGAGTGACAATAAAGTTATCAAGAAATGGAATAAAAATCCCTACTCTAAAATATTCTTCATCTGTTCAGCAGCAATATTGCATCGATTGGTCTGTCTTGAAGTAAGGCGTGGTGTTTTCAAAATAAAACCTTCGGCTTTGGCCGTTTTTTTGCGCAAAAATATAGAACTAGTGAAATTCATATTCGTTTTTTTCTCTAAGACACTTCAATTCATTTGCAATATCATGTGCAATGTTGACAGCCGCAAAAGAGTTTATCTACTTTTTTTGCTTAACTTTGCAAAAAACAACACTGTATCCAAAAACGTTTTTTAAAGCTAAGAGAGCAATGCAAAATTCACTTTGCGTAATTGTCGAAAGCAACTGCAAAGCTCGTAATGAAGTTCCTCTCTGTCTGGCCATGCTGAAATTTCTGCCAAAGCTTCTACAACGGTAAATTGTAAATTTGAAAAAGTACTAACACTCTCGTGTCGATCGACCCATCTGATGGCACAAATTTGAACAAGTTTTTGAACTTTTGCTGTTGACGAAATTGTGTTGATAGAGTTGCGTAAAAATGTTTTGACGTTCTGAAGCACTAAAAAATTTGTGAACTGAAGCTATTGTTTCCATGCAGTTTATTTCCATTCCCATACTTAACTTTCAATATTTTACAAGTTTGAAAGTTTTCTTTACAGTGGCAGCTGTACATTAGCTAACTTTAGGCGATAGAAAAAATTGCAAAAAGAAATTGCAAAAAGAAAAAATCGCAATTTAGGCGATAGAAAAAATTGATGCGCAAGCAATAATTAAGTTTCAACGTGCGGCAAACAATAGAAACCAAAATCTTATTATTGAAGCCTATTTATTACCATGTATATATGGCTGAACACCATTCTTCAAGGGGGGGTTTTGACCCCTGAAACCCCCCCCTTGCGTACGCCTATGGTTTTCACAATTTTCAGGTATCAATGGAAGAGATGCGCGCTTTTCTGGCTTTACTACTCCTAAGTGGTTATGCTTCTCTTCCACGGAGAAGAATGTACTGGGAAAAACAGATCGATGTAAATAAAGAAGTGTTTACCCCAGTGCTTCTCAACCTTTTTTTGTGGCGACCCAAATGCTAAGCAGAAATAGAGCAGGGATTCTCAAACTTTTATTGTTATGGAGCTCATGAAGAGGTTGACCATTATCTACGGAGCCCCACAATAAATTTATAAAAATAAAAACAAAAAAAAAACACATTATTACTTACCATAGCCGTACCAGCCCAAAAAAATTTGGGGGCAATGAAGTTTTGCCCAAATTTTGTGACGTTTACCCAAATCATGATTTTATAGTACATTTCGGATATGACAAAAAATTGTCTGAGATTCTCAGACAAAAAACCAATTTTGTCCTAAAATCAAGGTGATCTCTAAAAAAAAAAAAAAAGGTCTTCACTTAAATTCAGTCTCCTGATTTTCAATTTTCGTCCCAAAATCAAGGTGTTCTCTAAAAAAAAAAGGTCTTCACTTATCAGATTATTAGTATTTGCTGCTTTGTATTCAAAAAATATTCAAATTGCGGATTAATTGAAGTTACTTGTAGGTTGTTATTGCTTCTTTGGACAGTTGCAAAATTTAAATCAAATCACAACCAAAATGATTTAATTTTTACACAACTAAACTTGTGGGCGACCCAATCAAATTAAACGGCGACCCAATCAAATTAAACGGCGACCCACTTTTGGGTCGCGACCCAGGGGTTGAGAAGCACTGGTTTACCCGCACGCTGTCACGTCACAGATTTGAAGAAATTCTTCGCTTTTTTCATTTAGCCGACAACAATAATTTGCACAAAGACGACAAATTTGCAAAGATTCGGCCACTTCTTTCGCTACTGAATGCAAAATTCTTAATTAACTTTCCGAAGGAAAACTTTCTTTCTGTTGATGAATCAATGGTTCCGTATTACGGCCGTAACGGACTGAAACAACATATTCACGGAAAGCCAATCAGATTCGGCTATAAAGTTTGGTCTTTATGCACACGTACTGGTTACCTTACGCAGGCAATTCCTTATCAAGGTAGTAGTACTGGTTATTCGAATCCAGAATTTGGTATGGGTGGGTCTGTTGTTCTAAATTTGATTGCAAAATTACCACCAAATATAGAATATAGGTTGTTTTTTGACAACTTCTTTACCACTTATAGAACACCTAGAGCGTATCAATATTGGAGCTACCGGAACAATTAGACTGAATCGAATTGGAAAAACTCCACTCCTAGACCCAAGTAGCATGAAAAAGACGCAACGTGGTAACTACTGCTACGTGAAAGAAAAAAATTCAAACTGCATCCTAGTCCAGTGGAACGATAACAGCGTTGTTACCATGGCCTCCAACTGCTATGGTGTTGCCCCAGTAAGATCAGCTTCACGTTGGTCCAGTGTGGAAAAGAAACGAATTGCCATTGATCAACCTGACATTATTTATCAATATAACCAGTTTATGGGGGGAGTTGACAGGTTGGATGAAAACATTGCCAAATTACGTGGCAATAAGAATGAAGAAATGGTGGTGGCCCATGTTTAGTTGGCTATTAAATGTCTCAGTAAACAATGCATGGCAAACCTATCGCATTCTAGCCCGTTCACAAGAACTGGAGCCATTAGACTTGCTCGGGTTTACCCGACGGATAGTTCTAACCTACGTCAATAGATACTGCTCTATCAAAGCTGTTAAAGTTGTTGGTGGCCTTCAAACGCAGGTGGTTCCTGAAATTAGATACGATGGGCTACACCATTACATACTTTCAACAGAAAAACAAATCAGATGTGCCTTGTGTCACAAAAAAGTAAAAAGAAAGTGCGTGAAATGTTGTGTGGGCCTTCACGTGGACTGCTTTATGGATTATCACACAAAGTAGACGTAATTGGCCATAATTTCAATGTTTTCTCTTTGTATCAATTTCTTTGATTTGTAATAAACTAATTATAGTTTATTGTATTTTATAATAGTGTTAGTATTTGAATAGATTAGACTAATGTAAACTACAAGTATACGTATACCGAAATGTTAGAGGCTACAGACGGCTACTATCATTCATTTCTTGCAAAATTAGAAAAATAATATCATTAATCTAAAACATAGCAACAACAAAAAAGATATCTGCCAAAATTGCTGAGAAAATTAATTAAAAATTAAGGGTACCGTATTCAAGTAATTTTCTCTCTAATGATTTAAAAAATAGCGCTATTGATGCGCACGATCTTTCTACACCATTGTATTGTAAGTGCTCAACGTCCTTTTAAAAGGACGGTGACGTAACAATAAAACAAACAAAAAATTTAAAAAATTTTTTCTAGATTTTGAAATTACTCTAAAAGACTATTTTACAAATTGAATATGATGAAAAAATTTTACGTCTTTATATGCGTGGACATTAATGCGTTATAAAGAAAAGAAAAATCTTGTAGCCCATTGCCCTTTATCATCGTCAATATGTTTAACGCTAGTTAGCTTTGTGATTTTTTTGAAATGAACTAAAACATAGCTTGGGTCTAAATAATATTTTCCGAAAGAAAGAAATATGCAACATCTTTTTGTTTTCCACAATTTATTTATTCGGTTTTTTCATAAAATCTTTTAAGTGGAAATTATTAAAAATGTACAACAATAAGGGCATGTAACAAATAGGCAGTGGTGGGCAAGGTACTGCTTAAAAGTACCGCGGTACTTTTACTCGGTACTTTTGAATAATTCAATTTAATAGTTATAACTATTAACTTTTCTGTCATACATTGAATTTCAATTGACTTTCAAAAACAGTCTAATTCAAAAATAAAAATAAAAAAAAAATTCAAAAAAAATTTTTTTATTGCTATTAAATTGGATTATTCAAAAGTACCGAGTAAAAGTACCATGCCCACCATTGCAAATAGGCAAGCTCAAATATTTAATTTTGAAAAAATGCTTTTAAAATAGAAAAAAGGATAATTATTTTTTTCACCCAGTAACTTAACTTTTTTTTTGTGCATTGTCAACAGGTCATATAAAGAGATTTCATTAAGGTGATAAGCACTCTCGCCTCGTCCAGATTTCTTGCTTTTTTCTTTGATGACTGCTTTGAGACTAATCCGATCGCTTTTTGTTTGTTTCATTCTGTTTCATGGTGCTACGTCTTCGAATTTTAGCACAAGATCTAGTGTATTTGCTTTTGATCTTTTGTTTTCATTTGAAGTTTTGAAGGAACTTTTTGAAGCTAAGAAGAAGGGCGGTGCTGTAATCCTCGCTCTGACAGATGCTTATCACTGCCTGGCATTGTGGCCTTATCTGTAAACTGCTAAGATTTCTTCCAGATAAGTACATGGTTAAAATGATGGAACTTGCCCACAAGCAAGTTTTATCTTTGCTACTGGTAAAAAGCAAGCTTAGATATCTAAGAAAAGGCGTTCCTTAGAGATCGGTCTTGGCTCATTTCTCTTTTAAGCTTTATACATACTATTTGGCTTCCACAATCTTCAAAAAGCTCACCTATGTGGACTATCTGGTACTGCTGCATTTTTCTCGAAACTGGAAGGACTTTAGATCAAAGACATATTTACTCTTTCAACCATTCTCCAAACTTGAAAAATGAAACTCAGTCACTCAAAGACGATGACGACAGCTTTTTATTTTAATAAGCGAAAAGCCAAACATGAGCTAAAAGTCTACAACAACGATAGACTTTTACCGCACTCAAAAGTAATGCGCACCATTCTGATGTCGCAGCGCTCACACTAACTTCATGGACATTATCCTGAATGACGCCTTGCGCACAGTCACTGGATATCTACGTCCTACTCTAACAGAGCACTTACTCAAACTTTCAGGCATCCAGCCAGATGAGCTTTGCCGACTAGGAGCGACACTCTTCTTGGGTTACATTGATTCCTTGACCCTGAGTATACGTTGCATTGACTTTTAAGTGGGTTCTCAGATGCTCGCTAAAAGAGATGAAGGTCTAGATGCTTGTTCGTGCCAGCTACGCAGAATCTATTAAACAATCTTGCCGAACTAGACATCCGCGTTTCGCAGTGAACAAATTATAGATGGAAAACGGAGTACGGTGAGAGTACATCCAGGTTCCGCGTTTTCATACTCATAACCGGTGCCTGGTCTTTTGGAATGAGCTTTCCCTAAACAGCTTGGGTTAAGCTCAATTGCCTGCGAACTAGTGTTGGGCGATTTAATTCGTCCATGCACAAATAGGGTCTTACTCCATTACTGAATTGCGAGTGCGACGCCCCTGAACAAACCGAAGACCACGTCTAATAAAGTGCCGCGGGCCCCATTCATCGGGCACCATATGTGGCACGAGGTCTGACGGTTTTGAATGACGAAACTCGATGCTAGCTTAATAGCATTACTAGCTAGCATCTGATCAGGGGAGTACAGCAGCCTTGGGTAATAAAAAAACAAACCCTCGGCCCCAGTCCTGTTTGTGATTGACCCGGAGTTGATGCTTTTCCAAACAACGACGACAACGGCAGCATGTTCTGTATATTAATGTATGGCCAAATGACGTACAAATAGAAATGATGATTTTTCAATAAAGAATCGTCAATTATAATCTGTTTTATCGTTTTTAATTTCAGGTGTTCATTCGACTTTTCGTACACCTGTCTGCTGATTTTTTCTGTTTCGTAGATTTTATTTTTTAGAGGTGACTCTGAGTTTAAATAAATTTTCGTATTTTATGTCGGTAAATTATGTTTTGGCCAAGGTTGGGTCAACTCTATATAAAGCCCACTTACAAATATGCATTACAATGACGATGACGTAAATCTGATAAATAATTTACACAGCTCAAAAATTGTTACTTGGTTGAGAATAATTAGCGTGGTCGAGTGGTTAAAGCGCCGTGTTTATGATCAACATGGTCGGTCAAAACTAACTCGCGCCATTCTGTTGTGTTCTTGGGAAAGAAATTTTTCGGCACTTTCCCTGCTTTGTGGTCTTGGCAAGCAGTTCTAAATTTCAGTCATTTTTTTCAAGTGGTCGGCAATATCTTGGCATCTCCGAAAGCAGTTCGCGATAATTGCCTGCCCCATGTATAGCGCCTCTGTCCCTTTCTTGCGAGTCAGAAGGATAAATATAGAGATAAAATAAAAATAGAATAAATTATTATGCCAAGTGTTTTATAATAAAATTTACCAATGTAAGTGAAATTAAAACCATTGAATGCGAGTGATCCATCTGTTTCAAAACTGATGATCAACGTTTGGTTCAGTGATTGGAATGCTTGTCCTGAATCTTCTGGACCAGAAAGTCTAACATACTCATAAGTTTCCAAATGAACATTTTCAATCTAAAGTCAAAATATAAATAGAAACATTAGAAATATTTTACACTAATATATTGCTATTTTATAAAAATCAAATTTAGCTAAAAATTGTTTTAAACTTTATAAATGATTTGGATCAGTGATTCCCAACCGCAACTCTCAACTGTCCATCTTGCGGCTCTCACTTTTTATATTAAGAAAAACTTTTTAATGCATAATTTTTAATTTTATATACTGTAATTTGTTTTATATTCTTTAAGTCATAATGTCAGAGCAACCTACAAAGAAAACTCGCGTTTTTCAGCAAGAAAAACCGGCTTTTAAAAGTGATTTGGAAGAGGTATTTTTTAAATTGAAGTAGAAAACAAAGCACATTGCTTTTTGTGTCCTGTAGATAACAAATCACAGAGGTAGTAACCAGTGTAAAATCATATAATGTCAAGAGGCACTACGAAATTTATTCTGCAAAGCATGATTTGCTACGAAGGAGAATCAAAAAAACAAAAAGTAGCAAGTAACAAGCAGACGAACAGTGTATATTTAAATGTACTAATGAATCGGAAGAAATAACAGCGACAACATGTAAAATTAGCCATTTACTTACTCGCAATATAAAACGGTATTCTAATGGTGAAATTATTAAGCAGGCTTTTGCTATGTTTGATGAATATTTTGTTCTACTAGAATTCAACTTAAAGCAAAAAATCACAGCATAGTAATGATACAGTAACTCGACGCGTTGAATGTATATTTATCAACTAATAGGAAGAGCTATTTCGTTAGTCAAAAAATTTTGTTCATCACTCGATTGAACTTGACACTTCAAAAGGTTTAGAGCAAATAGCTGGGTTTACCAGGGGAGTCATGGCAGGATAAGATTCGACAAAAATACCTAAACTTGCGTTTCATTCATGGCTCAACAAAAGAAACATGACATATTTCGTGAATATGACGCAACTCTTCAAGCACATTTGGATCTTTCAAAGTTGTTTTCAATGGCAACAAATGGGTGTCCTATGCCTGAAGCAAATCAAGGACTACAAGGACTCATTAACAAGTGGCGTGTAGAAGATAGTTTTCCTCGTTTGGCATGGTATCACTGCGTTTTACATCAAGAAAGTCTCGTTTCTAAATCATTAAAAATACCTCATATGACAAAAGTTGTAATAACAGCAGTAAATGGGATTAAAGCAAATGCACTTAACCATTGTAAGTTTAAAAAATTCCTTCAGATATTGATGTTGATTATGGTGACATGGTCGTGTTTACTGCCGTAAGTTGGTTAAGCCGTGCTGTATGCCACAAAAGATTTTATGATTGCCTTCCGGTGATTAAAATGCTTGCTGAAGGGAAGAAAAAAATTTTTTTAGCTTGGCAATGAAGCATAAAATGCTGATTTGGCGTTTATGATTGAATTTACCACCTACTTTTCATCTCTAAATTGCATTCTACTAGAAAATAACGAGTTTTTGCATAATTTTTGCACTTGTCTCTGGAATATGCAGCAAGCAAATTATGTAACCATAGCAGACGAAAGAAATTTAGGGATTAATACAGTTTTGCCCAAATTTTATGACGCTCGCCCGAATCATGATTTTCTAGTACTTTACGGAAAGACCAAAAAAAGTCTTTACTTAAAATTTGCCTTTGATTTCTCAAATTTTGTCTCAAAAATATAGTGATTTCTTTAAAAAAAGGGTGTGTACCTTAAGTCTTAAACTTTCTTGCATTTAGTGTCCATTTTCGATGCACCAAAAATTTGTTTCACGCAAATAATTCATTGTCACTGCCCTAAAATTTCTGTCTTTTTCTAAGTTTTTGAGACTTGTGGGGTAATTGTCCCTCTTGCCCCCCGGAAGGCACGGGCTATGAGTGTTATCGCATATATTACGACACTTTCAAATCATCGAGATACCCGATCATTTGAAACGTATTACTGGCTTATTGGCAACTTCATTTTGGAATTCGAATATCACATTAACGAAATAAATTTTTTCTCGCCCATGATGAAAACATTTGCAATACCTGACAATAATAGCTGCCAATTTTCAATTAAAGTTACTAAACTTGCAGTCACATGTCAAGTTGATAGAAACGTTTAAAAATTGCTTGAAGTAAAAGATTTTTCTTCCCAAAGCTTTTCATCTGACACTCTTCAGGGGAAATCGTCAGAATGAAGTAGAATTGAAACCGAACTAATTTATAAAGGAAGAAAGTAGAGTTCTCATTGGCTGAAAGAGTCAACCAATGAGAGAAAAGTTTAAGAAATTTTCAAAGAGTATACGAATTCTTTTTGCTTACACAGAAAGGGATTGAGAGATTTAATGAAAGTCGCTTCAAGAGCAGAAAGGTGAAAGGAAGAGCGACCTCGAGCGAGAATAGAAAATTTTTCGTTGCTGTAATGGAGGGCACATTGGGCGTTGTCAAGAAGATGTTGACCAATAGCGGATTCGTGAAATTGTTGTGGGCGTATGTTGCTTTTGCAAGAGCGGGAAAGACTTTGGCGGTTGGCCGAGGTACGAGGATTGGTGATGGATTTAGGAACGTGTTGTTTAATTCGCTCTTCTAGCCGTTGAGACGTGCGACCAACGTACCGACTATCGCAGTGGCACAAAAACTGGTAAATAACATTGCTGTGATGATGGGAAGGTAGCACGTCTTTCTTAATCGCTGGAAGGAGCTGTCGGGTGTTGAAAATAACACGTGGTTCGACGGAGAAAAAGCAGCGTTTCACAGCAGACGTAATCTGCTTTTCGAACTTCATCGAAACGCTTCCAATCCATGGGATGTGTAGGTAGACAGGGCACTTTTTTACTGTGTGGACCGGGTTAGAATTTATTTGTTGAAGTTTTCGCTTGAAAGCCGAATTGATTACACGTTCCGGGTAGCCATTTTCCAAAAGAATTGAACGAATTTTGCCAAGCTCCAACCACGTGTTATTTTCAACACCCGACAGCTCCTTCCAGCGATTAAGAAAGACGTGCTACCTTCCCATCATCACAGCAATGTTATTTACCAGTTTTTGTGCCACTGCGATAGTTGGTACGTTGGTCGCACGTCTCAACGGCTAGAAGAGCGAATTAAACAACACGTTCCTAAATCCATCACCAATCCTCGTACCTCGGCCAACCGCCAAAGTCTTTCCCGCTCTTGCAAAAGCAACATACGCCCACAACAATTTCACGAATCCGCTATTGGTCAACATCTTCTTGACAACGCCCAATGTGCCCTCCATTACAGCAACGAAAAATTTTCTATTCTCGCTCGAGGTCGCTCTTCCTTTCACCTTTCTGCTCTTGAAGCGACTTTCATTAAATCTCTCAATCCCTTTCTGTGTAAGCAAAAAGAATTCGTATACTCTTTGAAAATTTCTTAAACTTTTCTCTCATTGGTTGACTCTTTCAGCCAATGAGAACTCTACTTTCTTCCTTTATAAATTAGTTCGGTTTCAATTCTACTTCATTCTGACGATTTCCCCTGAAGAGTGTCAGATGAAAAGCTTTGGGAAGAAAAATCTTTTACTTCAAGCAATCTTCAAATTCTGTACCACCAAATGTTTATTCAAACGTTTAAAAGTAAAAATCTTCTGGACTTTTGGAGTCGAATTCCAGAAGAAAAGTATCCCAATTTGATGGTCAGGGATGGTCACATGCGGCCCGCGAAACCCCCGAGAAAATAATTTAAAAAATTCATTGAAATTTTTTTGTCTCCAATTAAATACCAGGTAACTATTTTAAGGTTTAAGACGAAGACCTTTTTTTATTATTTTTTTAGATCACTACATTTTAGGGACCCAAATGAAGAAATTTGGGACAAATTCAAAGTGAAGATTTTTTTTCTAAAGATCACTACATTTAAGGAGGAATAACGTTTTATGATAACCTATAATTATTAAAATTTACCATTGTCCATTAATGAGCGGCCCGAAAATCAATCCAAAAGCTTCAATGCGTCCAGAGGCTAAAAATTATTGCCCACCCCTGTGATAGACATTGCCCTTAAGAAAGCCTTGGTTTTTGCTTTAACCAACGCATGCGAAGCACTTTTTTTTTATTTATTTTATTTTTAAATTTATCCTCCTGACTCGCAGGAAAGCGGCGGAGGCGCTAATACATAGGGTAAGCAATTACCCCGACCTGCTTCCGGAGATGCCAAGATATTGCTGTCCGCTTGTAATTTAATGGAGATATGACTTTAATTTAGAACTGCTTGCCAGGACCACCAAGCAGGGGAATGTGCCGTAAAGTGTCTTTCCCAAGGACACAACAGAATGGCGCGAGTGGGTTTTGAACCGAGATTGTATTGGTCACGAGCCCGGCGCTTTAACCACTCGACCACGCTGCCGACTACGATTCTCATACTCGTCGACTTTTTCAAACTTTGCCACAAAAAATATAGGAATGTTCAGTAAAATGGTTAAAATTAAAAATCAGTATCGTAACCGACAAACAGACAATCATAAAAAGCAGCTTTTGCGTACTACTTCAACCATGATTCGTTCTCTTTTTAACACACTTGTAAAAAGTTTAAACTAATGTCAAGTTTCACATTAAAATGATTGCATATTTTTTGTATTTTTGTGATATGTTGTTTCTACTCTTTAACGTTTTTTTAATAAACTTTGCTGTTTTGATTCAGCTCCTTATAATACTTTAAGTTTGAAATATTACCCTGGCTCTAAAAAAGATTGAAAGTTAATGATTAACATTATGACTGTAATTGAAACCGTAGTTTTTTGCTGGCGTTCCTTTTAACGTTTCTATAACTTTATAAAATTAAACTATTTTTTGCCACAACGGATCTAATTTGGCATTTTCGCATCAATGGTAGATCTAGGGTAATGTGGGAGTAAAAGGAGACAGTCGCACTTTTTTATTGACGTTCTGACAAGTCTCTCTTTTTTCGGCACTCGGCAAGCCGATAACCAAGCAATTGCAAAGCGCGGCCATTCCGATTCGCACGATGCGGAGTTTATGTTCTCCTACTCGTCGACTTTTTCAAGCTTTGTCACAAAAAACATAGGAAATAGTAAGAAACCAAAAAAAGTTTGTAGATGGCATTACTTAAATATGTCTTCGTAAAGGTCGATATTTACTTAAAATCTTTAACTATAGTCTGCCCCAGGGCTTCTCAAACTGTGGGTCACGTAAAAAAATTTGGGGGTTGCAAAACAAATTGGCTTTTTTACAATAACATTAACTTTTTTATAATTTTTTACAATCACTGAGTCTAAAGCAGTGTTCCCAACCTATGTGCTGCGAGAGAATTCCAGGCGTGCCACGAAACTTTTGAAAAACTTAGTCTGACGATGTCCAACCTGCGGCGGTTATTACACATTAATCGCCAAATCACATAATTCGGGGACAAAAATCGACAAATCGGAGCTTGATTTTGAGTGAAGACTTTTTTGTTTTTTTGGAGAACACCTGAATTTGGAGACAAGAATCAAGAAATCTGGTTTAAATGCGCCGCGAATTTTGAAAAAGTTTCAAAATGTGCCTGAAGGCGCAAAAAGTTTGAGAAACATTGATCTAAAGCCAAGATTAATTTTTATAAATAAATGCGAAAAAATTAAATTAGCTACTATATTTATTTGTATTTATAAGGTAGCTGTAAAAGAATATAGAGTAATTTGTTCATGCCATTAAATGTGCTTAATATTGTTCATTAAATAAAGTTTGTTTTTGTAGTTTTGTTAATTTGCTTTAGATTACTGTTTCTATTTCTCGTTGTTATTGCATGGTTTTTCATGCACATGCATGGTTTTCCATAGGAAAAAATTAATGTAAAATTAGCCTACATACATTGAGGTCGCACAAAAATATATTTTTTAAAATGGGGTCTCAGAACAGAAAAGTTTGAGAAGCCTTGGTCTACACTATAGTAGGCATTTTTCAACGATTTTATAAAGAAGTTAAACGCATGGTGCGAATATCTGGGATTTAAAAGTTTTTTTGAAAATTAATCATTTGAAACGGATACAACGTTTTTAAAAAAAAATATCTGGTTATTTTAGCATATTTAAAATGACATTTTTGTTATATCCTGCCACAACTGCAGTAAATAGTTTTTTTATTGAACCGAATTTTGCCCGACTAAAACGCCTTTACAGGAATAACATAAACAAACGCTTTATGTTTCTTTCAATCATTTGTAATTTTTAGAGCAATTTCGTTTCGCTTTTTTCTTTCGTAATAGTAGGTAAGCCCACGCAAACAGGTTAATTTTGGTCTTTTGGTCACATTGTTTAATAAATACAATTGAAATCCCCCCAGTCACATGTTTTTTGAATCCGTCCCTCAGGATACATTCTCTAAGTCAAGGCTTCTCAAACTGTGGGTCGCGTAAAAAATTTTGGGGTTGCAAAACTGATTGACTTTTTGTGCTTTTGAAATTGTTTTTTTACAATAATATTTATTGAAAATCAAAAACTGGAAAAAGTAAAGTGTCATTACACCACTGTTACGTCATAAACTAGTGAGGTGGCGCGATCAGAAAATAAGTCGGGTGGCGTAATCAAGAGAACAGCAAGAAACAAAAGCAAAAAAAAATTACTTACTGAGTCTAAAGCCAAGATTGATTTTTATAGATGAATGCAAAAAAATTAAATTTTTTATTTGTCTTGATAAGGAAGCTGTGAAAGAATATAAAGCAATTTTTCCATCCTATTATATGCGCTTGATAATGTTTATCAAATAAAGTCTGTTTTTGTAATTTTGTTAATTCGCTTTAGGTTATTATTTTTATTTCTTGTTGTTATTACATGGTTTTCCATAGGAAAAAATTAATGTAAAATTAGCCTACACATATTGGGGTTGCACAAAAATATATTTTTTAAAATGGGGTCGCAGAACAAAAAAGTTTGAGAAGCCCTGGTATAAGTAATAATACACTTTCGTTGTTTCGTATTCACTTGTCTTTCGTGTCATAGATGTAGTCACAAAGCCCTTTTCGAACATCGATTTGAAATGACGACGATATTTATAGTCATCACTGACTAAATTAAAAAGTTTCAAACCACTTGCGACCTGAATTATTTTACATTTTTAAGAAATGTCCTGAAGATTTATCAAAACAGGAACCACCTTGTATAAGTATTTTAACAATGAAAATATTCAACTGTTTTTGTGGAGTTTGTAGTGTCCTGAAAAGATACAAAAACTTACAAGAACAAAATCGTGTTCTCTTTCCGTCCGAAAGCTTTTAATGGTTAAAAGAACAAAGTAACCAGTCCTAGCAGTTAAGATCCATCGACAGTTCAAATTGTTGGAGTATTTGTTTGGATAATTAGGACTCGTAATAATTCTAGTTTGATTTGTTGCTGAAGCACTGAATCCACAACCAAAAGCTGAAATGGTATAAAGTTAAATACAGAATGTATCTGTGACATAGCTTTCTCATTCAAGTTTATTACAGTACTGTATATTTCTAAAAGCTTTTAAAAGATTATAAGATTATTTCAGACCTGCATAGGTTTTTGAAAATCTTTGGCAACTCAAGTTGTCTGATTTTCTCACATAAATAAGGGTTAAAACTTACCTGGATCAGTTGGGGAAACTTCTTGGTTGTTTGTTTCTAAAAAAAAATTAATTATCAATTTTTACTAAAGTTGCGTACGTTTTTAGGACTGTGGAATAACAATGTACGGGTATTCAAATAAAGTAGCTTGGATTTAGTATTAACTATGTAGAGCAGTTTCTCAAAACTTTATAAACGAAAAAAAAAATAAAGCAAAATAAGCTTTTATTGGGCGTAAAAATAAACACTCGTAATTCAAAGCCTAAAAATTCATACAAAAAATAAGGATATTTAATCCAGGCAATATTGACCTAAATCGTTTTTGATAAAGAAAAGAAAAATCTTGTAGCCCATTGCCCTTTATAATCGTCAATGTATTTAACCCTGGTTAGCTTTCAGATTTTTTTAGAATAAACTAAAACATAGTTTGGGTTTAAATGATATTTTCCGGAAGAAAGAAATATGCAACGTATTCTGTTTTCCACAATTTATTCATTTTGTGGTTATTCTTTGCTCGTCAAGATCTAGGAGAGAAAGCGCGACGCTTAAAGCTTTTTGGGTAAGTCCAGGTCATGAGGTGCGGCCTTGGTCTTACAACATAATGGATTCTAAGTATTCCTTGCGCTGTAAAGCCGGGAATAACTTCTGAGCTGCTTACAGTCAAGCTAATGACGCCTTGTTTGGTCTAGTGGTGTTGTCTCCTGCGTGGAAAACCACCTGTAGTCAGTTCGATTCGCAGTGAGATAAGCACTACTGACGAGCTCTAACAAGGATTATTTGAATTGTGGTCGCAATTAAAGCAGCACTCTTACATATCTGGACACGCTGCCAACTATTGCGTTTAGTGCGTTGCCTTGTATACTTAAAAACATCGATTGGGTTGCGCTTTTGATTAAAAAAGAACATTGCGTTTTACTTGATTTCAAAATCACGCGTTGCGCTAGTTGTGCTGCGCTCCACTAATCAAAAAAAAATCTTGCTTAAGTTGCGCTACGCTTTTTTAAAGAAAGGCAAAATACCCACCTCTGCAAGAATTGTAACCTACGCAAAACAATATATTTTTTTAATAGTCTTACAGAGCAAAAGCAACTCTTTTCTGTCATGTGTGTTTAAAACCTTAAAATAAATCATACATGATACATCAACTCAAAATCAAATAGATTAAAGTGACGATAATTTTTTTTGTTTATTTTGTTTAAAGAAATATTTAAGACAGATAGTAATTTTTGAAATATTAATACAATAGAGCTTGGCTAAGTCGCCAGTTCGCCTAAGTCGCCACATATTGCTTGGTTCCGGACGAGAGGTTATTGTTTTCTGTGTTGTCAAGTTTGTCTTTGCCTAACTCGTCAATTTGCCTAATTAGCCACCGTTTTTGATCACAATAAGCAGAAAATTTGCCCAATTTGTCAGGCCTATAAAAAATTTGCCAATGTAATTACATTCTAAACTTTTAGTCTGTTACCACTTACGAGTATACTAGAATTGTTTTGCTTATTTATCTACGATCTTTACTGATGTAACACAAACCACCAACAAAACAAAAAATGTAGCTCTTGGTCATTCATTCATTCATTCATTTATTCATTTTTTATTCTCGATCATTATTAAACAGTTTAACACAAAAATTATAAATATTAAAAAGATCAAGAAAAGGAAGAAGCAGCACAACGTCAGACGTTAAAACATGCATATGATAATCATAAAGTAAAAGTACAAGACAGTATAAAGCATGGCCGCAACACCTTAATTAGATAAAGATATAAGAAGTGAAAAAGAAAAAATAAAATAAATAAAAAAAAATAAATAATAATATTATTATCAAACAAACTGAACGATTAAATAACCAATGCATGACTAGGCTGCGTAATGATGATGGGTGGCACAGCTAGCCAAGATGGAAGTTTAGCTCAACTGAGCTAGGTGAGTAAAGAAAAACCACACATACAAAGAAACCTCACCAAATCCGGAAGCCTTTTCTAAATGCAACTGGTCACTATAATAGAATTGTGAATATTGAAGAGAGTATAAACGAAAAAATTACGGAATTATACATCTAATAATAAACAAATATTAACGATAAAAAAGATAACATAACATAACAAAAAAAACTATTATGCTAGTCGAAGTTGATGAAAAAAACATATATGAATAATATAACAATTATAAATAAAAATAAAAAAACTTTTACAACAGAATTCATGCACTACAAAAAAAAATATTAGATAAAATTTTTCCAGACCAGCATAATAGCAATATAAAAAAATTAAACAAAGTTAATAACATTTAGTAACTGTTTTGAAACTTATTTTACAATTCTAAAAATAAAAAATTAATTGCTAAAATAAAACAGTAGACCATTGCCAAAAAGAAATTTTAATAAAAGAGCGAAGATAAGGGTGAAAAAAAATCAATTTGATTGAGTTTGAAATTATGCAGACAATCAAAATTTAAGAAGTCCTTGACTAGTTGGCCACCTCTCGTGTAAGCCTACGCATATTTAATCTGTTCTTTGTTTAAATTGCCACTTTTTCTGTTCCCCTTGAAGTAGCAACTTAGTCAAATTCTACTGTATTTATTCTACATCGAAGCTTTACCCATCATCACAAATTCACAGCAGAGTTGAACATACGCACAGCGTCAGAGTAGACTTGTACATAATCATAATATTGTAGCAGAGTTGAACATTATCATAACATCACAGCAGAGTTGTACATAATCACAATATTACGGCAGAGTTCACATCATCATATTATCACGTAAGAATTGCACGCCATCACATAATCACAGCAGAGTTTTAGGTTAGGCCGGATTTTTTGGGTTCTGAACAGTTTGGCACTCAATTTTTAGAAAACCTCAAGGCCGATTCGGGCTTTTTAGCTATTCTATTGTTTTTGACTTCAAGCGTTCATTCGCACTTCTCGACCTGTCAATGATTTAATTCGTTCGTAGATTTTATTTTCCTGCCTTATTCTGGTTTTAAGAAAATTTTTGTGTTTCGAGCCCGCAGGCTTATGATTTGGTTTCGATTTGGGTCAATTCTAAATAAAGCTTGTTTATAACTACTCATTACAGTGACGATGACGTAAACCTGATAACTGGTTTACCCAGCGCAAAAACTTCTTATTCGATTAAGATTAATTATTATGCCAAGTATTTCATAATAAAAGTTACCAATGTAAGTGAAATTAAAGCCATTGAATGTCAGTGATCGATCTGTTTCAAAACTAATAATCAATATTTGGTTCTGTGATCGGAATGCTTGTCTTGAATCTTCTGGACCAGAAAGTCTGACAGAAGTTTCCAAATGAACATTTTCAATCTAAAGTCAAAATATAAATCGAAACATTAAAAATATTCTACATAAACAGCTTGGTATTTTATAAAAATCAAATTCAGTTAAAAATTGTAAAATTCTTGAATAATTTAGATCAATGGTCTCCAAACTTTTCGAGCAGGGGGCCGAGTATAGAATTTTTTGGACTTCCTGGGGCCAAAGCGAGAGACTAAAAAAGGTTTTCACTTCGATTGATCTCGAATTTCGCTATGTTTCTCCCAAAATCATAGCGATCTCTAAAAAAAAAGTCTTCACTTCGATTCGATCTCTAATTTCGCTATTTTTCTCCCAAAATCTCCGTGTGTTCTCTAAAAATATAAAAAGATAAAAAAACTGAAACTGGGGTATTCCCGACATAATTTGATCCAACAGTGGCTCAAAGTGAGTGTATATGTTTTTTAAAAAGAGCTCCGCGGGCCGGCTAAAAAGTCTTAGCGGGCAGAATTTGGCCCGCGGGCCAAAGTTTGGATCTAAAACACTAAAATTTAGTGTTTTAATACTAAACGTTTAATAATAAACACTAAAATTTAGTGTTTTAGACAACATGCAGCAGGCCAAATAAAATCACCTCGCGGGCCGTAGTTTGGTGACCACTGATTTACATGTAGATTATCAATATGGTTGGAATCGTAGTTTTTTGCTGGCGTTCTTTTTAACATTCCTATATTTTTGTAAAATTGAATTGTTTTTTGCCACAACGGATCTAATTTGGCATTTTCGCAACAATGGTAAATTTAGGGTAATGTGGGAGCAAAAGGAGACAGTCGCACTTTTTTATTGACGTTCTGACAAGTCTCTCTTTTTTCGTCACTCGGCAAGCCGATAACCAAGCAACTGCAAAGCGCGGCCATTCCGATTCGCATGATGCGGAGGTTATGTTATCCTACTCGTCGACTTTTTCAAACTTCGTCACAAAAAATATAGGAAATAGTAAGAAACCAAAAAAAGTTTGTAGGTGGCATTACTTAAATATGTCTTCGTAAAGGTCGATATTTACTTAAAATCTTTAACTACAGGCTATATCAGTGGTTCTCAAACTTTATAGTTTGAGCGCACTCACAATACTATGAATTCTCGCAGGCACACTGTGTAGAAATTGGGATAAATACGTTATAATTAAATTAAATGTATAGAAAAAAACGTTTGTAATGAAAGCAGACTTGACGTGTCTTTATGCAATTTATTGATTCCTGTTTCAGTGAGACACATGAGCTTGATGAGATCTTGCAATTTCTTTAATATTTGTTCTTATGCTGGAGAGACAAACTCTCATTTCCTCATCAATGCATTGAAGAAAAAACAACAAATACTCCATTTTTCTTTCTTCGTTTTCCTCTCTTTTTACATTTTTTACATTAATTGTGGTGAGAATTAAAAATCTCAGTTCACAGAAATATGAGGAGAAAAATTTTTAGATATTGACACATGTTTTTTTTCGATAAAAATCCAAAAAGTTTCAATAAACAACCTTTGTATTTAATCACCAATCTGCGATCAACAGGCACAGCCGCCCGTTCTTCTTTTCTGTTAGTGTTAAACTAGAATCTTGCAGTTTATACAAAAGGGTTTCTAATCCAGTCTTATTGCGTAGTGTTAACTGATAGAAAATAATAACTCAATTTTTCCTCTAAAATTGATTAATGTTTAACTATCATTGGCAAAATTTTAATTTTGCAATTAACATTTACCAATGAAAGCGTTTCGAAACTACCTTGCATCGTTGTTCTTTTCCAAATCTATAGTTTTCTCTAATCTTGTTCTCTAATCTTGTTTGTTCTTTTCCAAATCTATAGTTTTTTCCCTTAAACGCTAGAGGTCAAGAAATTAAGATGCTAAAAAATTGATGCCAAATATTATAAATTTTCAATCCAACATTTACATTTAAGGGAGGTTACAAAAATGCGATTGTTATGTTGCTTCAAAAAGTGTGATAAATTCTTTTCGTAACTTTTTTTTCTAAGGAAAGTAATTTGCCTCTTGACAGCCATCTCACATCAGTGTGTAAAAGTAGCCGTTTTTATTGAGATTCCGCAATTGGTGCAATTATATTCAAATAGGCGTGATTTACCAGTTCATCATTTAAACAAATTGATCTAAGATATCTCTTAAATCGTCTCCTAATATTCTTAACATCAAGGTCTTTTTATGAAGGAAGAATGAGTTAAATTAACATTCTCGTTTTGTTCCTTTATAAAAGAAACCAGACCTTTGTTACAACCTATCATAGAAACAGCTCCATCTCCGCAAATACCTACACACAATGTTTACAATAACTGCCATTCATCAAGGTAGTTATTCAGTTTGTTAAAAATGTCTTCAACTTTAGTAAATGTCCTCAACATTTTTCTCAATCTTCATTTTTCTCAACATTTTTCTCAATTTCTCAATTTCTCAATTATTTTCTCAACATTTTTCTCAATCCTCAACTTTAGTAAATGTCCTCAACAAAAAATATCCTCAACATTTTTCTGCTATGGACACACGGAGAAGAAAAACTATTACAATTTCACAAAGATTTTAACTCTGAAGACCCGGACATTCACCTTACAATGAACCACTCGACTAAGGAAGTTAGTCGAGTGGTTCATTGTAAGGATACCGCTATTGGACTAAAAAATAACACACTCCAAACTTCACTATATAAAAAACCCACCTATTCCCAAACCTATTTACACCCCAACAGCTCCCATTCCCCACACACCTTCGCCTCCATAATTTTCAGCCAAGCTCTACGCTACAAGCGTATCTGCTCTGATGAAAAAGAATTAAATTTACAATTGAAAACTTAAAAAAATGCATTCACCGCACTTGGATACAAATCCAAAACTATCAAAAACCAAATAATTAAGGCCATGTCTATTTCCCGAGAAGCCCTTCTCGAATATCAAACCAAATCTAAATCTGATCGCACACCCCTAGTCCTCACTTACCACCCTCATCTTAGACCTACTAACAAAATCGTCAAAAATTTGCTACCTTTACTAAACAAAGACCCGCATCTTAACCAAATCTTCTCTACACCACCACTTATATCATATCGTCAACCTCCTAACCTCAAACTTTTACTCACATCTGCTTCCTTACCAAATGAACATTTCATCACGGGCACCTTTCCCTGCAAATCCTCTAAATGCCATCTCTGCCCCAACATAAACACTAACCCTACAATAACTGGTCCTAACGGAGTCCCAATAAAAATCTCCGGAAACTTTAGCTGTAATTCATCTAATATTATATATGCAATTTCATGCAATCTCTACCCTAAAGCTATCTATATTGGAGAAACAAGCAACTCTATCAGACAACGAATGAACGGACACAGGGGCGATATCAAGCACAACAGAAACAAACCGGTAGCCGAGCATTTCAATAAACCAGACCACACTTTGGACAATCTCAAATTAACAGCAATCAATGAAGTTCAAGGTAAAACAAAGCAACAAAGGGAAGTGGAAGAGCAAAAAATTATTTTCAAATTCGATTGTGTTAACCAAGGTTTAAATAAAGATTACTCGTTTATGTCTAACTACGTGTAATATTAATTTTTGTATACGTGAGCGTCATTTATGTTTTTCACTTTTTTATCTATTTCGCTTCGTCCTATTTTCTCGCATATCTTCTTGGTTTAAATTGCTGTAATTCATCGCACTGCTATATTTTCTCAAACTTCGACTTTTTTTTCCGATATTTTTGTATCTCATTACGTCACATATGTCTGTTTGTTACGTTTAATGCCGTTGTGTAAAACTTGTTTTGATTGCATTTTCATTCCATTGCACCTGATGAAGTGAGCAATAGCCCACGAAAGCTTGTGCCCAAATAAAAACTAAAAAATAGTCAACTTTAGTGCACAATTTTCTGTTTTACTCATTTTATTTGAAAAGTTGACACGGCTCCCCCAATTCTATTCCTCAACTTTAGTAGTTAGACTTAATTCTTTGCAAAAAAGAAACTGATTTGTCATTTAATTTTTGTTAATAAAATAAATAAATGCTATGAAATGCGCCTTGTTGATAATGTCGGTTGTTCCTGACGCACGTGGAGTCTGCGACAGCCACAGAAACTAAATTGTTGGAAAATAGCTGTACTGAACAAAAGAAACAGCCAATTAGTCCAGTCTAACTACTTGAATTAAGTTCTAATATAACCAGTTAAATTTCTTCAATTATTTCTATTAATTCTTACGATTCAACTCCAAATACAACAACCAGCTGTTCAATTAATTTTTTTTTTTAGTCAAAACTGAACCAATAAATTTCTAAGGTTGCTTATTTAAAATGAACACATTGAAAAGATTGTTACAATGAAAAATGCTATGAACTTAGAATTAAACATGGCCAGCTTGTGACATCTATTACGTCACAATCGCCAAATGAATTAGTGTTTTACAAGCTATTAAGTATCGGAAAATGAAGTTTACTAAGTTAATCGTTCGGACCATCGGTTGACTCATCAACTTGCCGTGCCAAATTAGAACAGCAGAGTATATCACCACGCACATTTTTCTCAACATCAGGAGACATTTCCGAAATACGCCTGTATACAGTATCATTGGACAGAGGTATCTTGCTTATTTTCATAACTGCTTTATTTCTTAACATGGTAATGACAGATAGGTGACTCATCCAAAGTATAAACTTTTATATTTTAAGTAATCAGTTCTGAGATTTGGTAAGAAAAAAATTCTGTTTTATGAGAAATGGTCACTAAAATTTTAAAGAATCGGCTACTTTTCCATGCTGTTCGGACATTCTTTTTAAAATATGTGGTTATTTTATAAGTTTTGTTTTTTAAACTATATCGTGTGTGTTTGTCTTGCACAGCAAACAAGAGTCTTCACTTTTAAATTGTTTACCAAGTTTCTAGGGAGCATGATTTATTTGATATTTTTGTTCCACAAATTAAACATGCTGGCCGGGGGGTTATAAACATTTCCGGTCCAAAAAAGGCAAGGCTTAAATAACTTTCATCATATTTACGAGTCGGTTGCAGTTTTGCTTTCTTACTAGAATAACTTTCCACACTTGAATTTTGCTCACTTGTTTTACATTCATGAATGTCACGCTTCTTTTTTTAGAAACATATTCATTGTTATGGGTAAATTATTTTTAACAAGGACAATTATATCGGCGGTACAGAAACTTGTAAAAGGAATATTGCGTTTACTTTTGACGCCAGTTTACAAGACATGATACATCCTGTCACCAACGCCTACATTTCCCGTTGCTGCTTTATAAAAGCTATTGCCGCTGTTAACATGCCGTTCCAGTCAGGTTTATTATGTGTTGTAAACGCGTGCGAAACTTCTGACCAGTAGCTAGTTTCAAAAAAATGACTCAAACAATCCTAATGATTTTACAACGAAACAAGCTGAGTGTTCATAAGGAAATGTTATAATGCAACCTTTGCTTTTCATATCTGGAAAGATTTTTCAGGAATTTTTCGGGGTACACCAGGAAAAGCGCTGAAGCGTATCACTGTGCCCTGGCACACTATTTAAGAATCACTGGTCTACACTGTAGTTAGCATCTTTGTACGAGTTAATAAAGAAGTTAAACGTATGGTGCGAATACCTGGGATTTAAAAGTTTTTTATTTGAAAGTAATTATTTGAAGCGGATGTAACGTATTTTTAAAAAAATATTTGGTTATTTCCGCATATTCTGCCACAACTTCAGTTAATAATTTTTTTTGTTGAACCAAAAGTCGCCCGACTAAAAAGATAAGAATGTGAAGTGTATAAGAATGTCACACTTCATTTTTAATTCTAGTTTTAAATTTATAAAGTTGCAGTTGACTTTTGGTCTTTTGCAGTAATTTTTAAGCTTTTGACTATGACGTCATATTGTCAATTGTTACTTAGTGATTGAATAATCGGTACGCCACCCCTTTACTTAATTTATTTTGTCTGCAAGTTGTTCTTTAAAAAGTAATCACAGAGAGTCGTTTTACCGTTTTATTCAAAGTACATTGATTGACTGAAATTTTAAGCTATTTGCAAACAACAATGCAACAGCAATGACATAATTTGCTTCTTGTATAATCTCCAATCGACAAGTACATTCTGTTTTATAAATTACATAAACAGTTTTGTACTTGATCTTCGATTGTACTTGTGACGTCATAAATGGCTTTGTCCAATTTTAAAATTAGCAAATTGATTTTTATAAGAATTTTTGATCGTTCCAGTATATTTGCTTTTTATTTCGTAATTTTTGCTCGTCGCCGTCGTCGTCGTTTGAAGGGTATCCACCCCAGGTCAGACACAAATAGGATTGGGGCCGAGGGTCTATCCTTTTACTACCACAGACTGCTGCACTGCCCGGATCAGATGCCGGCAGTGATGTTATTAAGCCAGCATCGAGTTTCGTCATCCAAAGCCGTCAGACCTCGTGCTCCATGTGGTGTCCGATGTATAGGGCACGCTGTTAGTACATGGTCTGCGGTTTGCTCAGAGGCGCCACACTCGCAATTCGATGAAGGAGCGAGACCCCATTTGTGCATGGACTAATGGAATCGCCCAAAACCAGTCCACAGGCGGTTGAGTTTAACCCAAACTGCTCGGGGTAAGCCCATCCCAACAGGCCTGGCACCGGTCACGGGTACAAAAGCACGGAGTCTGGAAGCATTTTCACAGTACTCCGTTTTCCATTTGTGATTTGTTCATTCAGAAGCGCGGATGCCAAGTCTGGCAAGGTTGTCCAAAAGATTCCGCGCACCTGGCACAAACGGATGTCTGGATCTTAGTCTCACTTGGCGAGTATCTGAGGGCCCACTTAAAAGACTATACAAGATATGATCGGGGTCCAGAGATCCACGTTGAGCCAAGGAGAGTGTCGCTCCCATTCGGCGAAGCTCAGTTGGCTGGGTGCTTGAGAGTACAGGTAGGTGGTCCATTGGAGTGGGACGCAGGCATCCAGTAACTATGCGCAAGGCATCGTTCAAGACACTGTCAATAAGACGAGTGTGAGCACTGCGACACCAGACTGGCGCACAGTACTCAGCTGTTGAGTAGACTAGAGACAAGGTGGCTATGCGTAGTGTTTTAGCACCAGCATTCCATCCCAAGCCCACGAGTCGCTTCAGCAGTGTGACGCACGAGGATAGTGTTTTGCGCAATGCCACTAAATGGTGACGAAACGTGAGCGATCTGTCCAGTTTTACCCCAAGATAAGTAGGGGTTGGACAGAACGGTAAAAGTCTACCGTTGTTGTAGACCTTTAGCTCACGTTTGGCCTCACGGTTATTTAAATGAAAGGCTGTCGTCACCGTCTTAGTGTGACTGAGCTTCAACCTCCAAGTCTGGAGATACGCTGACAGTGTGGACATGTCTTGGCTTAATGTCCCCTCCAAGTCCTTCCAGTTTCCAGAAGAATGCAACAATGCTATATAATTAGCATAAGCAAACTTTCTGAAAATCATGGAAGGAAGATCGTACGTATAGATGTTAAATAGAAGGGGAGCCAAGACCGATCACTAGGGAACGCCGTTTTTAGGATGGCGTAGCCTGCTTTGGTTGCTATCACCGGTGGTAAGGGTGAAACGTCGATTTCGGACAAGCTCCATAATCATTCTGACCATGTGCTTATCTGGAAGTAGTCTCACAGCTTGCAGGTAAGGCCACGATGCCAGACAGTGTCATAAGCAGCTGTCAGATCGATAAATACGGCACGGGCCTTCTTTTTAGCCTCGAAAGAATCCTCGATGTTCTGGGTTAGCAGAACAACTTGATCTACGGTTGACTTCCCGCGTCGGAACCCAGCCTGCTTTTTAGGGAGCAGTGGATCGATTAATGGTTCAACGCGGGCGTGGATAAGCCTCTCGAGGATCTTGTAGGGGACACAGAGCAGAGATATTGGTCGACAACTCTTTGGGTCCCCCACGGGCTTTCCTGGTTTTGGGATCGCGACCACGAGCGCTCTTCTCCAGATCTTGGGAATTTTGAGTCGGTGCAAACAGGAAGAAAGGAAGTCACGTAACCATTTTTGCTGATTCACACGTATATATAGCCTGCAGTTTGTTTTTCATTAATTCTAACTAATTGATTTTAGCTAAGAAATTGGTTCGAG
Organism: Diplosoma virens; assembly: GCA_963680785.1. Classification (NCBI taxonomy): domain Eukaryota; kingdom Metazoa; phylum Chordata; class Ascidiacea; order Aplousobranchia; family Didemnidae; genus Diplosoma; species Diplosoma virens. The sequence continues at coordinate 4,851,086 of OY796890.1, read as the reverse complement.
TTGAAGTGTATGAAATCGGTATGTGTTACAGTTGTTGACATCAATTAGAAATTAATTTTACTGTGAGATAGAATTATTTAGATCAGTGTTTCTCAAACGGAGCCACTTGGCTCTCTAAGGAGGAATTTGAAACCTCCAAGGAGAAAAAATCACTAGGGGAGGAATCAGGAAGGAATTTGAAAAGTTGGGGCGAAAAGTGGGAAATACAAGATCGATTCGACAAAATACAAGATCGATACAAGATCGATACAAGATCGATCGGAAACACAAGATCGATACAAGATCGACAAGGTAAAGACCTTTTTTTTATTTAGAGAACTCCGTGATTTTAGGAGAAAAAAGTAAAAGACGAGATCAAAGCTCTTTTTCTTTTTTAGAGAACATCAATTTTTGGAAATTCTTGCCTCGGGTCCCTGAATTTAAATATTCACCACTGATCATCGAGGTATTCTTTTTTAGAATGGGAAAATGATGGTACTCAAGTCCTGAAAAGGAGGAATGCAGCAAAAACTTTTGAGAACCACTGGTTTAGAAGAACTATTAATTTAAAAATAATTCTCGGAGTGCTAATTATACTTAAAGTTAGTCAGCATAATTGTTGAGTGATTATTTGCAGTAATTGTTGACGCTGTAAATCGCTTTAAAGTTGTATGAAGCTTGAGAGTTAAATTTTAAGGAGAGTTGAACGAGTTTGTTAATTTTGTGAATAATATATTTTTTATAGTTACAGTGTCGCAAGAAGTTTTGGACCAACACAAAATAACCTTAAAAAATCCAAAATATAATAATTCAGCTAGGGGGGGCTTAATTTTGAAAATTTTGGAATTTGAAAATAAGGCCCTCAAAATTTTATCATATAATAGTAAAAATTAAGAATAAAATTACTCTTTTTCACTTTACTCACAAAAAACTTCCCATTTTTACCCTCCTCAAAATTTAGTATAACCCTTTTTTCAAAGTATCGTCAATATTTTACTGTACTATAGTTGTTTTTATAAAAAAACAATTTTGAAAAGATTTTTACATTATATGCAAATGTATTTACTATTTAATACAGTTTTGATGCACCCAGAAGCCGAACAAGGGTGGGGGAAGACATTTTTATAATCCAAAAATTAAATATAAAGAAATAAATAGTTTTAGAAATGCTTAAATATAAAAAAGCTTGTAAAGATACTTTTGTAGCCTACTTGATGATAATTTTGAAATTTCTTTATTTGTCAACTATACTTACCCCCACCCAGGGGCACCGGAAGCAGGGGGATAGGAAGGCAATTGCCATGTCTTTCCAGATTGCTTTTGCAGAGCATAGCCATTAGCTTAAGCAGATTTTTTTTATTTTAAAAGTATATTATTGGACTTTTATTCATTCATTCATTTATTTATCATTTTTATTTATCCTTTGACTTGCAAGACAATGTTGAAGGTAATAAACATAGGGCAACCACCAGGCGAGTACCCAGACCTGCTATCGAAAATCGTAAAAAAGTGCTCTTTGATTATAATTTTTATTTAATCTTTTAGTTTGTATATACTGTAGATATGATTGTAGATCTACATTAATTTAGATCTGCTTGTTTCTTTTTTGAGGAGACATCAGAATGGGGAAAGGAGGTATTAAACTGCAACTTGTTGATTGTGTTTGCCATTAATGACCTTTCAACTTTACTGTTCTTGTAACTTTTCAGACAAAATATTTTGGATACTACTTATGGGAAACAACAGACATGTGTCTCTGCACTATTTAACATAATTCCACATAACTTTTTGCTTTGTGTTCAATTAACTCCAGTGTGATTTGACAAATTATTTACCTCCTATGGTGCAATAAACGAATCACTATAAAATTTTGTATATTGCAAATCTCTGTTTAAATGTTAATCTGTTTGCTTTAATTAAATTTGCTTATTTAGGTGAAACTTATTTTTGTCTAATTTGTTTTGTAAGGTTTCCAATAAATCTATTTTTTGGCACATCTAATTTGGTTTTGTGATATTTTTTAAACTCTCTTTTTGGCTTTAATTTATTAAATTATGTGATTTGCTTTTTCATTAACCCTCTCTTAACTAATTAGCTTTTCTCCACCAACCTTTAATTCATAGTATATAAATCCAATATTCGATTCTTCCAAGTTCTTTTTTGGGATTGAGACTTTTCCTAAGCCTTTCCTACTTTTCCTAAACTGTGTTTGGTAAAATTTCCTAAACCATGTTTGGTGGAAAGCTCAAAAGTTTTCTCATCAAAGTTTCCAAAGCCAAACAACCCATAGTATATTACTGTTAAAAGTATTCTTAAGAAATTTGAGTATGAATCAACCCGAGAATCTGCTTAATTTGAGTTAGATTATGCTGCTGCATAAGTCAACCTTTAGCAAACAGTTTGTTGATCATTCCAGGTAAGCAAATTTCAAAGCAGGTAAAGAACTGTTAAGCATCTTTCGCTAATCACATGCAATGAGTTGATTGTATAGCAATCGCATTTTTGGGATCAATTCAAAACACCATTTTGATTAAAATATCTTATACTTAATTACAGCTCAATTAGGTCAATTCTACTCAGTGCACCCACTGCACAAAACGCAATCAAGTAATCAATTTAGCTCAAAGATGGAGCAAAATAGCCATAGTGTAAACACTGAGCAATGTCTAATGTGTGTTTTTATGTCCTCATAAAAATACAAACATTTAAACATTTTTAATAAAAACAATAACTGCACAATAGTAGGACCATTAAATCTTTCCATTTTCAAACAACTGGCTAAATTTTTTCTCAAAAATGAATTAAGAAATTTCTTTTGATATGGGGTCTACTTTAAAGTGAATGGCAATGAAGTCATCATAAGCTTAAATTTTTGGTCTTCAACATCTGCATTTGATAAAGAAATTTTCAAAACTATTTTTATTATTGACGCAGCACTTGCGCTGATAAAATACACAGCACAGTTGTTTTTTAACAAAGCTAAATTGGTGCAATTATTGCTCATTGGCAATACTGGTAAATTTCGGCAATATTAGCATTTTACAGTTATATAAGAAATTAATTCATGTATCAATTTATAAATTAGTCTGTTTTGATGCTCTGTATCATTTAAAAGTGCTTTGTAGTTTTAAATAAAATAAAATTGCTTTAAATTAAAATTTGTCGTTTTTTCATATTTTGCACCCCCATTGAAATTTTTAACACCCATCATATGTTTTTTTTAAAAGAATCTTTTTATAGTATAAACATGTTTGTTTATAAGGATACCATATTTTTTAAGGGCCTCATATAAATTTAAATTTTAAGCCCCCTAATTTAGCAAAAAACACTTCCTTTTTCAAAGATAGATTAGTTAATGCAATTTAAAATAATTGCCGTTACCCAAAGAAACTGTAAGAAACTTTTAAATCTGTATCTGGCACCATCTTTTTAGCAGACTAAACTCATTGGCAAAAAGTTTAAGACCAGTTAAGAGAAGTAGTACTAAATTTTTGCGGACAGTGTAGAAACTGTGATTTTTTGCTATCTGTTGAGAGAAGTTTTCAAAAAACTTCATTCGTGGTTAGCCAGAACTAACTGTATTAAAAACTTCGGTCTCGCGGCAAACTATTTCTCGAGCCGGTATAAATAAGTAAATAAACACAGCTATGATTAAATTGTGATCCTACAAGCCGAAAGTTTTCTGGTCCGCCCCTGAGAACGCATATTCCATTTAATGAACCCTTCTCTTTGTTTGGTCCCTAGTTGTCTTTCATGGCATAAATTAGTAATGAAGCAGTTTTCGAACATGAATTTAAAGCGACAACTTTATGTTTAGTCTTCTGATCATAACAGCATCTTTGAATTATGCTTAGTCATCACTGACTACGATTAACAAGGTAAAAAGTTTGAGACCATATGCGATCTGCCAGTTTTTACACTTTTAAAAAGTGTCCAAAAGACTTAAATAACTTGAATCACTTTGATATGCGGCTAAGATCAAATTATAAGCCACAAAAGCAATAAATTGTTTTTTATGAGTTTGCAGTCTCTTCAAAAAAAATAAAACTTACAAGAACAAAATCACGTTGGATTTCGGTCCGAAAGCTTTCAATGGTTAGAAGAACAAAGTAACCAGTCCTAGCAGTTAAGATCCATCGACAATTCAAATTGTTGGAGTATTTGTTTGGATAATTAGGACTCGTAATTATTCCAGTTCGATTTGTTGCTGAAGCACTGAATCCACAACCAAAAGCTAAAATGGAACAAAGATAAATACAGAATGTATCTGTGACATAGCTTTCTCATTCAAGTTTATTACAATGCTGTGTATTTCAAAAAGCTTTTGGAGAATAAATAAAAATTAAAGCTTACCTGAATCAGTTGGGGAAGCTTCAAATCTGTTCTTTATTTCTAAAAAAAAATATTTTTTATAAATTAATAGATAAGTAGGTTTTTAAGTAGGTAAAATAACAGTGTACGCTCCTTCAAATACAGTAGCTTGGATATCGCGAAATCTTATTAACTAAATACCATAGTTTCTCAAAATTTATTTACAAAAACGAAAAATTTTATAGTTTAGATTTTATAGTTATGAGAATTAGAATTACTTAGAAAGCAAGGCGCTTAAAAGACGAGAAGCACCAGACTTTCCTTGTTCAGTAAATCCGGGAATAACTTATAGCTGCTTTGAGTCGAATAGTTGTCCGGCTTGTGTGGTCTAGTGGTATTGTCTTCTGCGTGAAAGACCACACGTTTGATTCGCAGTGAGATAAGTATCACTAATGAGCTCTAACAAGAGCGAAACTCGAGTCTGATGCTTTTCGTCTTTTTAGCGGCTTGCTTTCTAAAAAGTGAAAAACTAATAAATATTATTAAGCTTTTCAAAATGTCCAAAGAATAAACTTTTTCAGCAAAAATTTGAATGTACATTACAAAAAAAACGGGATATTTAATTCAGGGTTGCTAGGTGGCCGAAAATTTGGACAAAAATGATAAATTATCCTAATTTAACAACTGTGTCCGACAGTCGGCAAATCATCCGAATACTTGGGTTTTTGTCCTAATTTGGCAGATTTTTATTAGCTTTTTTTAGAAACTGATTTGTCAGTATCTCCAGCGTGGCACTGTCAGCCCCAAGGAGCTTTTGCGTCTATGTTTGATCAACAATTATACGTCATTGCTTGTTTATTGCTTGTGATATATACAACAGAGGTGATCACGGAACGAATATCCGCTAAATTTCACGGATCCGGAGCGGATCCGGATTTAATGTTTTACCAAGCTCGCGGATCCGAATCCGAATTTTTGTTTGTCAAATCATACAAAATATGAACACCACACTTTGATTTCCAAAATAAGGTGACATAGCAACCTGATTTGTAGTTCAAGTAAATGAAATGTGTAAGTTTTAGAATTAAGCTCTAAGAAAAGTAAAAAAACCAATGAACAAAGAAAGAATACTCTAGTTAACGCTGGTAGTGGAAAGAGCCTCGTATTATTGAGCGATTATTCTTCAGTTTTTTTTCACATGGCAAAATACGGTACCGGTAGTTTTCTCATTTCAAATTAGAATCTTCTATATTTTCTGATCTATGAAAGTTACAAATGCATTGTCTGGAAGGTAGACCAATGGTTCGTTGTTTGAAGAGGTATCTACTCCAGGTCAGATACAAACAGGATTGGGGCCGAGGGTCTATCCTTTTACTACCACAGACTGCTGCACTGCCTGAATCAAATGCTGGCAGTGATGTTATTAAGCCAGCATCGGGTTTCGTCATCCAAAATCGTCAGACCTCGTGCTCCATGTGGTGCCCAATGTATAGGGCACGCTGTTAGTACATGGTCTGCAGTTTGCTCAGAGGCGCCACACTCGCAATTTGGTGAAGGAGCGAGACCCCATTTGTGCATGGACGAATGGAATCGCCCAATACCAGTCCGCAGACGGTTGAGTTTAACCCAAGCTGCTCGGGGTATTTTTGTTGTTGTTACTTATTTTAAAAAATCATAAAAAATACTAATTGACTTTAATTAATTAATTTTTGGTTCTACTCATAATCAACTCAAAATTACTCATAACGCAAATACAAATAAAGATTGTGAATAACGAGGCAGGAATGAATGAAATGCATTATTATTATTATGATGATGATGATGATGATGATGATGATGATGATGATATTTTATTCATGCTTAGTAACAATATTAAGTATATGCAATGTACATTAAGCAAAGCATGAAAAGGAAACGTTACTATTATATGTTTATTATATGCTCAATGTTAATTTATTATATGCTCGTAATTTATTAAACGTTAATTTATTATATGCTCAATGTTAATTGATAAATAAGTTTTGTTATATAAAATTTAATTAATATGTTCAATTAATGAAAAAGTTTGGTAATACAACAAAAACCAAACTCTTGTTAATGTAGTTTTGAATAAGTATTGCTATTTTTACCGATATGTAGGCCTACTAGAATGCCAATATTAAAATTATTTTTTCAAATTAAAATTCAGTTATTTTGTGCTTTTCTGTGCCAGTATAATTGTTACAAACCAAAAGTTTGTCGGCATGTGACTGAGTAAATATAGCATTTTATTGATGGCAAATTTGCTTAACATAATCTCCGTACAAAGCCTACTTCTATAACTCATGGAAAACACAATTTGCAAAACTTTCTATTTTAGGTATTGGTATAAAAAAACAAACTTAAATTAAGCTAAAATGGAGATAATACAGTAAAGTTTATGATTAATCAAGACAAGATACTAATGTTGCTTGAATATGTTTGACTAGCTCAATACGTATTTATTAATTAGTAGAAATGCTTGAAGCTGGCTCGTGTGCATTTGTATTTTGATTAATTTAATTGACTTTTTAGCAAGTAACAGTATTACTGTACAAAGAACAGATTTAACTCATAATTTATTTCTAGTTTCTGATATTGTTAGAAAATCTGATTTTTTAATTAAATTTGTGACTTACTAGTTTTTGTAAAGCAGTCAAATAGTGCAGCTTGAAGTGTGAGTTAAACTAGGATTTCATAAAATAAAAGCCATAAAAATAGCTCATGTAATTGTCAGATGTATTGCCAACTTGTAGGAAATAAAATCAAGCAAATTAAGTTTATATCACAAAAAATTTTTTCCTGAGTTTTCATCAGTAATATTTATATTTTATTACATTATTTCCTTTATCATTTCTTTTAATGCAGTCTATTTCATAGCAAAGTTTGTATCGCTACATATATAGGTTTTACATATGCTTGGTTAGCAATTATAAAAGTTAGTTGATGGTTTTGGTGTGACAATCAAGATTTCTTTTTTTGTTAGTTAACATATGTAAGATTTTTATGATTTAAAAAATATTGGTGTTTTTATTCATGTGCACTTGGTCATGTTTTTCCATTGATTTGTTGTTTTATAAGATGGCAATTGACTTCTGGTAATCTGCTGGTCTTGCCTTTTTATTGAGCCATGCAAGAAACAGTTGCTTACCAAAAATCGATCTAATCGATCAAAAACACATGTTATTACAGTATTTGGTTTGACTTTTTGCCGGACCCGAGCGAATCCGGATCTCATAATATTGAAGCAATGCGGATCCGGTATGGACTCGGTTCTTTTTCTTACGGACCCGGACCGGATCCGGATCCTACTTTATGTGGATCTGATCACCTCTGATAGACAATAGCGAATTGTTTAAACATAAAGGAGAATCAGAGTTGCCAGATTCAAAGTTTGAAAATAAACCAATTAAGGTGAAAAAGTAGCCAAAATTACTAAAATTAAGACAAACAAAATTTAATTTTTGTCGCTAAAAAAAGTTTTCTGTAAAAAAAAAAACAAAAAAAGGTTTTCACTTAAAATATGCCTTTGATTTTTCCGTTTTTGTCCCAAAATCATGGTTATCTCTAAAAAAATGATTGTCACTTAAAATCTGTTTATGATCTCTCAATTTTTGTCCGAAAATCTGTCCCAAAAAAATCAAAAAAAAATTGGACTAACTGAAAAAAAAGCCAAAGAGGCAAACAAAATTTTTGACGCCGATTACACTAAAAAACGAGTAGATTTTAACAAACAAAATCTGCGATTTTGTTGTTCATCAACACGGCGTTCCTACCTTCTCAGCCATGCTACCAGGAATTTTTTCGGACCCCCTATTTAAAGTTATCCGACTCCAGCTCCGTTTCCAGAACATCTTAAAAAACGACTACGACTCTGACTCCAGCATGTCTGAAAAAATAACTCCTCTCTCGACTCCGGCGACTCCGACTCCCAAACCGTGGAGGCCTAATTTAGCGTAAAAAAGAGCCTCCAAAAACAAATCCAACTCCCGTCTCCGCCAAATCTAAAGAAATTCTGGCTCCTTCGAAAAACACACGACTCCGATGACCCCGACCCCACAAACCCGCACGCTACCAAACTTAACGCACCCCTAGATTGCATTAGTATGGATAGGTACACCGTATTGATGCCGAACGCAACCGGCACGGTCTGGGTTCAACTCCTGCTCTCTTTATTCACAAATCTTACTCTCGTCCTTGGGAAAGCACTTTGCGACATTTTTTTATGTCTGGCAAAATCAGTGAGCCGTTTTACGTTTCATTCATATTACTGTATGGAAACTAAATACACAAATAAGAATTTTTTAATCAGACAACACTATTTTAGCATCTTCAAAGCACCCATTACCATACTAGAAATTGATTTTTAGGAAAAGGAAAGGGTTTAAGATAACTAGTACCCAGCTCTTTCAAGCTTCCATAGATCAATTTGTTAATCTTTGACATCACACTGACACTCTTGAACAACACGAATTTCTACATCATCCAGCCACGTCTTTCCAACGTGATTTTAAACAAGAAATTTTTTGAAATTATCTCATTCATCTTTGTGTTTTATCAGTTGTAGCAATAGGCTTCCTTGGAGCCCTATGCAGACCACTGTTTGGTAGCCCCTATTTGCTCGTAACTATAAGCAATTTTGACTATCCTGCCCGAGCTGTACTTATAACTTTTTCACCTTGAGTAGTGCCATCAAAAATACAATTTTTAAGAAATAAATATTTATGCAGGACTCAAGATTAAAAATTTGAAAAATATGGTACATTCATCTTTTTTTAAAAAGTAATTTGGTCCGTCCATAACTACCTATTGACTTTTAGCTATATACTGTACATAACTATGAATGTTATTTTTCCTAATTATTTTACATTATATATTGTTTAAGAAAAACTCTGGCTACCAACAGAAAAAAGCAAAACGACCCATACAGGGGTCGCGACTTCCAGGTTCAAAGCCTCTGATTTAAATAGACTTAAGAAAAAAAAAACAATCGTCTTTCTTCTGCCATGTGTGTCAAAAATCTTAAAATCAATTTTAAATGTAGAAGGAACGAAATAAGAAAATAATCATTTTCTTCTTTTATTATGTTAAAGAAAACATTTGTGACCAATTTTATTCGTTGAAATGTTTATTTTATTCCGCATAGCAAAATTGAACACCATCACAGAAGACTGGTACACCATCACAACCTCAGAACAAAGTTAAATATTTTTACAGCATCACAGCAAAGTTGCACATCATCACAGCATTACAGCAGAGTTTACATCATCATAGAAGAGTTGCACATGATTACAACATAGTTGCAAATCATTTTATAAATTACGCCAGAATTGCACGTCATCACAGCAAAGTTGGAAGTTTAACCGGATTTTGCGGGTTCTGGCAGTTTAAGACTAAAATTCAAAAAACCTAAAGCCTGATTGGGGCCCGATTATGACCCACTTGGAAGCATGTTGTATATATCAATGCATGGCTACATCACTTCACATAAATAATTTTTTTATAAAAAAATAATTAGTTATAATCTGTTTTATCGTCTTTAGTTTTAAGCGTTCATTCCCACTTTTTGTAGAGTTGTTTTTTATTTGTTTTATTTCTCAAGTTTTAATTTTTGACCTGACTCCGGTTTTAATAAATGTTCGACTTTCGAGTCTTCGAACTTGTGTTTTGGTTTGAGTCGGGTCAAACGCTGAATCGGCTTACAGTGACAATAACGAAACCTTGCCGCTGGTTTACGCTGCTCAAAAACTTTTTCGATTGAGATTAATGCTGTAGAATAATATTTTATTACTAATATAAAGTTACCAATATAAGTGAAATTAAAACCATTGAATGTGACTGATCCATCCGTTTCAAAAGCAATGATCAACGTTTGGTTCAGTGATTGAAAAATTCGTCCTGAATCTTCAGTACCAGTAAGTCTAACAGAAGTTTCCAAATAAACATTTTCAATCTGAAGTCAAAAATATGTGTCATATACCGGTACTACGTACAGTAGGCTTGCTAAACTTTCATGTTAATTAATTAAAAACTTAATTTAATTTTATATAATTATCAACAAAAAGATTGATACAAAATGATTTAGCTTGAAATAAACAAAATTACTTAAAGAAATTATTCAAAGATTTTTGTTGTTGTAGAACTGTAGCAGACTTGGACTTGAGCTTCGAGACCACGGCGAGACTAGACTTTGGGGTAACAAGACGAGACTTTAGAGTAGCGGACTGACACGAGACACGAGACATGAGATTTCGCATAAGTTTTTTTAGTTTAAACTAGGGTTGTAAAATCAGAGTCGGAAATCGGAGTCGCATGTTTTTGGGTGGAGTCAGAACCGAAGGAATTTTTTTTTAATATGCTGAAGCCGTAGTTGCTTTTTTAGATGGGATGGAGTGGGTATCGGATTCGTATTTTTTTAGACACTCCGCCTCCGATTTTCGGTAAATTGCTTGAAGCTGTAGTCATATTTATTATCTGATTCAAAAATAAACAAGCCAAAATACGGCAAGTAGGCCTACTCAGACAGGTCTCGTTTTGCACTTTATTTTTGTAGTGCAAATTAAAAAAAAATTTGGGCTTTATATTACGGCTAAATGTGACTTTTTATTAGCCAAATTAATGTTAAGGTTTGATTTTGAAGTTGTTTTAAAAAATTTAATTGAAGATTAAAAAAATATTTTTATTAAAAAAAATATGCCGCTTTTGAAAACCATTACCGCTTTTGAAAGTCAAGTGCCAAATAAAAAGAAAGTTTTCATTCAAATTCACCCTCCCTAAAGTGTTGAGATTCTTTAAGAATTGTGGGCACTTGTCTAAAGTTACCGTCTGTGATTTTTTATCAATCCAAATACTATTGTATATTGTATATAACTTTAGAGAAAAAGTGCTTTGGTCAGCGGTTCAAGGTAACCAGAATAAGAATTAAAAATTTTAAATTTTAGTCTACTCTTAATAGCAAACAAGAAAAAGCATTATGAAATGCTAACTCTGCAATAATAATTACGATTGCTAAAAGCAATGTTTTATGTTGTATTTTTAAAAATTTTAAGGAGGTGTCGCTCCTTATCTGCTGGATCCTTCCTAGTTGCTAAGTGTGATTTATAACTAGGGTTGTGGAGTTGGAGAAAATTTTCCAACTCCACTCTATCCTAAAGTTCTAAAACGTGCGACTCCAGCGGCTTCAATTTCACAACCTTTTAGGCCTATATTATCGTAAATCGGAGTCTCTAAAAGCAAAAAAGGTTTCCAATTTCCAGCTCCACCGAATCTAAAAAACCGAATTCTACTTGCAACCAAATGTAAAAAAACTACTCTGATTCCGCTCTAAATCATGTGACTGCTTATAACTATGTAGTTGAGTCCAAGTTGCCGGAGCTGCGTATTTTAGAGTGGAGCCGGACTTCTTTTTTACATGTGCTGAAATTTGATTTGTATTATTAGATTTCAAGGAGTCGGAGTCGGAAAACTTTGAATTGGTGGAGTCGAAAAATATTTTCTCCGATTCCACAACCGTGGTTTAATCAATAAGTACAAAAAATACATGACCTCAAAGAATTTTTTCCACTTTAAGAATCTTTGACATAAGCGACAAAAAAATTTCTCAAGGTAAAACATTGACCTTGGCCTATTAGGCTAACATTACCAAGTTTTGCTTTGCCAGTGCCAGTTAAACGATGGAATTTTTGCAGTGTCAAATGGAATGATTACATTGCTTTGACGAACAATTTCGAAAAAACTTTGAAAATATGTTAAAATAATTATGTTATTGTTAGTTCGCAACACTATCCTCGTTACTCTCGCATTTCAGCTAATGCTATTGCATATTAGCTACTTAGAAACGGGAGATACAAGGCTGTTGACTACAAGACAACTCAACTTGTTTCCCAAAACGTGTGTGACTTTTAGAGGGCATCAACAGTAAAACCAGTAACCATCTCTAAGAATTATTTTTTTACCCAGAGAATTTTTGCTGTTCTGCTATACTTAAAACCAGATAGAACTAAAACTCCGGGCCCTGATTCTATCTGCTATGACAAATGTCGGAGTTGCTTTTAATTCCTACTTACGTAATTTCCTATTTTTTTGCTTGCGTCCATTTAAAATTTCTAAAAAAATCTAAAGAAAAGCGCTTTAATCGTGATTTTAAAACCGATAAATCTTGTAGAAAACTTCAAAAGCTATTATCTGGTATCTCTGTTCTCTGTCCTCTAAACAATTTTTTAGAGACTTAACTGAAATTAGTCAATTCCTCCTTTGCTCCGTAGAGAACAAGCTAGATTTCAACTCGGAAATTCAAACGTAGCAGCATAGTCAATTCTAGCATAGTCAATTCCTCTTTTGCTCCGTAGAGAACAAGCTAGATTTCGATGCGGAAATTCAAACGATGATCAATTCTTCCGGTATGTAGTACAGAAGACATCGCGGATCCTTTCAAAGCTAAAAAGAAGAACGGTGTCGTAATCGTCGCCCTGGCAGTTGCTAATGACAGCCTGGCATTTTGGCTTTACCTACAAACTGCTACGACTTCTTCCAGATAACCACATGGCTAGAATGATCATGAAACTTGCCCAAAACCAAAATTTCTCTCCTACTACTAGTAATAGCAGCAGTCTGGACAAGTCCTACCAGTCGGCAGCATGGTCAAGTGGTTAAAACGTCGGGCTCGTGACCAACACGGTCTCGGTTCAAAACCCACTCGCGTTATTCTGTTGTGTCCTTGGGAAAGATACTTTACGGCACATTCCCCTGCTTGGTGATCCTGGAAGCAGTTCTAAATTACAGTCATATCTCTATTAAATTACAAGCGGACAGCAATATCTTGGCATCTCCGGAAGCAGGTCGGGGTGATTGCCAACCCTATATATTAACGCCTCCGTCGCTTTCCTGCGAGTCAGGAGGATAAATATAGAGATAAAATAAAATAAATAATAAGCAAAGCAAGCTCCGATGTCTGAGCTTCTACAATCTTTAAAACGTTTGCTGGAATTTTTTTACTTTTCTCGAAATTGAAAGGATTTAAAGGGAACTTTAAATTAAGACATGATTATACTTTCACCCTTTCTCCAGACTTGAAGCATAAAACTCAATTCCGAATAGACAGTGACGACAGCCTTTCATTTTAACAAGTAAGAGACCAAACCTGAGCTAAAATTTTTGTATAAAATATAACACAATGAACTTTTATCATTCTGTCTGATCCGTACGTATTTTGGGGTAAACTTGAAAAATCGCTCACGTCTTGTCACCACTTTGTGGCATTTTGCCCTATATTTAGTCTACTCAACAGCTGAGTTGTCTACGCACATCCTTGCCTCACAAATAGTGTCTTGAATCACGCCTTAAACATTGTCACTGAATGCTTGCATCTCCCTCAGTTAGACCACTCATCAATTCTTTTAAGCATCAAGCTAAGCTAAACTTTTTCAACTAAAACTGGAATTTTCCCTGTCTAACAGTGGAACTCTGGATTGTAACTATCTACTGCAAGTAATTCCCCAGACTTGCTTCCAGAGATACCTCGATTTTGCTGTCAGATTGAATTTTTTTTCATGTCGTAGTTTAATTAGTTTCCTTCAGCATCTGATCTTTTGCACTAAAAGAATTTCTAATATATGCAAACTCATCTTTACCTAAACTTGGAAAATATCCATCAATTTTCTTTTTGAACTTCAAAAGATGTTTAGTAACCAGTTCTGTAAAGCGTTTGCTCTTATAGTAGGGATTTTGACTTAAGAATTTTTTATTAAAAAAAAACACTTGATTGACCGCTTAAAATTATTTCATTAGTCTATACCATTTTTGATAAATGATTGGAAACTAGCTAGATATATAAAAAATATACAAGATCCAAATTTAATAATTACCCTTACAACAGAAAAGTTAGATAAGGATATTTTTTAAAATAATGTACCCCTGAAAACTCAGAAATGTACCCCAGTTTGGAAACCCCTGATCTAAAGTATATTTTAACTAGTATCAACGTAGGCCTACCAATTTATGAAATAACACAAAAAAGATGTAAAAGTGTACTACCTCCAAATTTAGTTCAAATCAACTAAATACTTGCAAACCATAAAATTTTACGTTACACATCATAAAAACCATCAATATGAAAACTTACTTGGTCGGGTATTGTGAAACACCCTAATGAAGAAACGAGAAGCAGGTAAAAAAAACTTTTTTTACTTAACAACCCTGCAAGCCGGCCCATAAACATTTTAAAACAGCTACGAGACTATGTCATAAAAATTGAAGTTTTTTCGATAGTTCGTTAGATAATGCTAGATGTAACGCGTCTACAGCATACGTCGTAAAGAGTGCCAACCCTAAAAAAGTTTGGGAAATCCTGCTTTAAACCGATTGCAAAAGAGTGTTTAGGTCTGGCTTTTTACCTCACAAAGACCAAGCAAAACTGAGACAAGATTGTACTGGAATATTCTTGGTTAATACCATTTCTAAGTTATAGTTCAAATTCGTGCGTCATCTCTATCGAGACCCAAAATTGTCTATATAGATAAGTCTGTGCCATTATGAAGCAAAGATCATGCCCACCGATTGGCGGCATGTTTCATCTACGGGTAAACCAATAGTTGGGATGATTTGGACTAGAATAAACTTGAAGATGGTAATGGTAGTTGTGACAGTGATGAATCTGTACGATTCAGTCGAATTTTAAGAGAGACTTCAAAATTCTATAACAAACGTTTACTAATGTTTGATTCAAACTTATTTTAAAGTCAAAAAGTTAAATTAAAGAAAACGTAGGGGAGGATCAGGTCAGTTGATGCGGGTTTTTACTTAAATTTGCATAATTCAAAAAATGTTTGACATAAAAATGTAATCGATAGCGCAAATCAAAGCTTTTTTACTGGGCTATTTGTTTACGTAGTTACGGCATCTGGCTATGTCTACTTTTTCTGCAGCATGTTTTGAAACATGAACAAACCCAAGCAAGTTAGTTGATACCAAGGAAGGTGAGTTGATGCACCCTTGCAGGTCAGTTGATACAGTAGCAGGTTAGTTGATACATTTAGCTATCAACTCGTAAAAACTTCATGTTTGTCCAGCTTTTAACCATACAGTTTTAGAATAACAAAATATATAATAATTGTTTTCATTAAAACTTGTTGCTGACGTTCTACGTGCAAGATAGCTGTCACAAGACACAATTTCAAAAGTTGTCACGAGCTGAAAACAATTTAAAAACATCATTTAGCAGAAAGTTAATCAATTTTTTCAAAGTTATATTATTGCCAAAATTACAAACTAGAATACAGCAGAATGTTAAAAGAAAATTTGGTTTGCGTCATCTATTTTGTTTTGGTGAGCCCGATCCACTTTCTAAAATCAAAATAAAATTTCAAATTAACATTTTTACGTAAAGAGTCCCCCACAGACTGGGGATGGAAATTTGATTAAATTATCAGTTGCAGGAAAAGAGTATTCATCCTCTTCATCAACTATGAACGTTGTTTCATTACTAATTCCAAAACTAGTGAGAACCTTTTTAAAAAATACTTCTTCATAATCATCATCATAGACAATGCAACCTTGTGGTTCACCATGTACGTAAAAAATGATCTCGGTAATTTTTCCGAGGAAAAATGAACATTGGTGGCACCACATTTCCATTTGCACAGATTGAGTATACCAAAGTTACTAATTGACCTCGTTTTGCAGAAATAAAGCTCCAGCCTTTCTCATTCCTTTTACTCTCGCAATTTACTTAAGGTTTTTGGACCGCTGTTACTCCGGTTTTATCAAGATTAAAATCTGCTGGCAATAAATTTGTATTTATCTAAAACTGCTGCTAAATTTTGGAAATAAAGATTGACATGTGTCTATTAAAAAGCAGATGCACGCCCAAGTTATGTGGCTTCTGGCGTTTTAATAGACAGATTTTGTCTTCGTTTAAATGTTAACCCCCTTCCTTTTCCGGCCATTCTATTAGGTTTCCACTGATTAGGAATGTCAACGTTTTGCTAAAAAACTTCAAACGTTCTATCGGTGATAATACTAAACCAAAAATCAGCAAGGTATTTTTATTTAAACTGACCGAGCAACATATTCTGACCGACCCAATGTCTATTTAAATAAAAACACCTGTAAAACATTTAAAGTTTTTAGCAATATTAATGCCTGTTGAGCAAAATCATTACATTTTTAATGGCAAGATTGTTGTAAAGGGCAAATTCATAAGCTAACTTTTTGCATTTTACACGAGTTTATCCATGGTAATGATTCGCAACTAATTTAAAATGTCCAGCCAAATTTTTCACCATAACTAATAGAAAAATAGTGTGAGCTTGAGTGATAGTGTAGCGGTTATAGGTAGGTATAAATATGTTAGTATTTACTTTTATGCTACTACCACCACTCACTTATTAAGTTGATCAAAAGACCAACGATTAATTCTTATTCGGGTCTCTTCAAGTAATTCGAGTACTTTCACTTTAATTCAATTTTATTACAGAATAATTCGTTTAGCGGTCAATCACGTCAACAGTTATCTTCTCAAAAACCAGGAAATGCCAAAAACTCAAAAGCCAAAAGCAACAAAATTAAAAAAACGATTTTCTTGATTACTTTACTGACTTCTTTGTTTGCCAGTCAAACAAAAAATTCTTCTTATTTTTTCCGCACGTTTTTTAGACAAAGCTGGATTGTGACGTAGCTTTGCGAGCTACAACAGCACCATACCCAACTGCACATTCTGGTCCGAAAGTTTTTTTTATTTAAGTATCGATAGAAGGTCATTTTGTCCAAATTAAACAACTTTTCCAATTGATTGTCTATTATTACACTCTTTTACAGCCATTTGGCAGAATTTCTTTGGGAGATCTTTTAAATTTCTCGGTTTTTTTTTTATAAACTTGCGGCGTGTTTAAATTTTATGTACTGTATTAGCAAAATCTTTCAAAAATTAATATTAAGAATGAAATCATGCAGCTTAGACTAATAGTAAGTTACAGCCTTCCTAGTTTTACGAACTTTAAATTTAAATTGACTTTTGTTTAAAATCAAGAGTTTGAAAGAAGCCGAGCTACATACCTATGGGCAAATTTAGTGTTAGGAAATAAAAACATGTTAATCAGTTATCATGAGACATTAATACTTAACCTTATAATCTAAAGTCCAGAATTGACTTTTTGGACTATTCAATCAGGCCAAGATCAACCAATGTTTAATTTAATGCAGATTGGCAGGTTAGTTGATACCGTGTATCAACTATCCCACCATACGTGGTATCAACTAACCTGCACCGCATATTAAAAAAAAACGTTTTTCAGCAAGCAACTCAGCAACTTAAAAAACGATCTTTCAGACTAGCCAAGACCTAATCACATAAGCTACAAACTGGCCACAATTTAGTTTCACAAGAGTTTTTTATCATTTACAATTATTAATCAATATTAGCATTTTTTAAAAATGTTTGCTAAAAACTATACGAATTCCAACAACTTTTTTATCATAACCAAACATAATAACTCTGTTTTAAATGGTAGCGTTATTTCAATTTAAAGTTATTTCTTTTGACTGTTGAAACTGCTGTATCAATTAACTTGACCTTCCCCTACTTTAGCTAGTACTAAACATTTAACTCTATTCGTTTTTGTTAAAAATCAACAAAAATAAACTTACAAGAACAAAATCATGTCGGATTTCCGTTTGAAAGCTTTTAATGGTTAAAAGAACAAAATAACCAGTCCTAGCAGTTACGATCCACTGACAGTTCAGTTTGTTTGAGTATTGATTTGGATAATTAGGACTCGTAATTATTCCAGTTTGATTTGTCGCTGAAGCACTGAATCCACAAGTAAACGCTGAAACGAAACCAATATAAATGAAAATTGTATTTAAGACTGACATTTAGTTGAAATTCAAGTCAGTAAAAACTGTTTGTTTTAAAAAGTTCATATATTTTTCCTGTACCCTCTAAATGCATTCCTAAAAAGTTTCAGATCTGCTTTAAACTTACGCAAAGCATAATACAGTAATTAATTTTTTGTTGGGTATTTGTAAGAAATACTAATCTATTTATTTATTTATGATACTTACTTGAAATAGTTGATGAAACTTTAGCTTGTTTACTTGTGGCTGCAAAAAAAAAAAAAAGATTAAAAAACTTTAGTTCTTGGTTGCATCAAACTGACATAGATTTAGAAATAGTATGACTATAAAGGTTTTGAAAATATAAACCTTTTGTTTATAATGTAATTATAAGCAATTGTAAGATTGTACTCATTTCTAGAAAAGCAAAGTTTTTTCTGCAGAAATTAATTTTGTTTTGAAAAAAAATCTCTACACTTGTCACCCAATTTAAACTTTAGCAAAAAAATATCTCATTTATTTGCTAGCTAAAAGGGAATTTTTTAAATTTATCTAAAGCAGGGTTGGCAAACTTGCGACCCGCAAGATATTTTCCTGCGGCCCTCATGTGGTTGGGTTGCAGATGCATTTTATTATCGTTTGTAGTTTTGGAAATAATCAATGTCAAAATGTACCCTAGACTTTTGAAACCCCTGTAATGACCACAAAATTTAAGTCATACTTTCTTTAACTCCTGAAACGAAACATTAAGTTTTACTCAGTATAGTAGCAAGAAAACAAGCACGCTGACATGATTAACATAAGTGGTTTAAAAGATAAAATATACGACATGCAGAGACGAAACAATAGCATGAAAGAAAAAATGACTTTTTTAATTTTTCTCTATAAAGCAGTCTGTTCGGCCGTGTTGTTAAGTAAGCAATAAAAATGCGTAAATACAAAAGTAGTATAAGCCTGTATAAAATTTCTGCAAGCCTATGCCTACCAAAATAAGGTATATCAAAATACCAAAGATGAAAGTAAATAGCACAAGTACAATATTTCTAAATTAGATTAACTAAACTTGTTTACCATAATTACATGTATAGTTAAGTCGCCAACCTAATTTTTGATTCAAGTTATTTGTAATTACAGTTATATAAATTCAATCCTTAATATACCAAGAGATTCACTTTTTGAGATCCTTTTATAAATATTGCAAACGATTTTTTCTTAACTATTTGTATGTGTCCCGCATCAGCTTAGAATCAGTATTCTGCCTATAAAATGCTTTTCTTAAAAATTAAAAATTTTTAAAGACGCTCTTGGTTTCTCTCCAGAACCCTGCTTGGTATACTGCGTTAAACATATGGGACAGTGGCGTGTGGTCAGGGCATGCAAGTCATGCGTTGCATGACCAACAAATTTTTGTGCGATGACCTTTATTTTGTAACTTAATGAAGAACACAAATGTTTTGGGACAAAATTTGAGAAATGTGAGGATGATCCGAAACGAAGACTTTTTTTTGAGAACACCATGATTTTACGAAGAAAACTGTAAAATCAGAGAGCAATTTCAAGTGATGACCTTTTTTTTTTTAGAGAACATCATGATTCGAGGACAAAAATTGGTCTATGTCTTAGAATCTCACACAAAATTTTTCTGCTACTTATAAAATATAGCATGTCCTACCTATTAACTACCCATAATATACCCAATTGCATGACCAGCTTTTGGCACACCAGTTGCATGACCAGTCTCAGAGGTCACCGCACGCCACTGATATGGGATATCGTTATTTCCGTTTTTTACAAGTTCTGAAAGTAATAGATTCATAATTTTGGAAACTGAAGTCTTCTGAAATTCTATAAAGTTTTGTTATCAGATGACATGAATCAGATAATTGATGAGCGTAATTTAAGTGACTCGGAAGATGTCTGATGAACGTCACAAGACGCCCATCATGATCCTTGAATGCACAGTTGTCCCAAAGATGGAGTTGAGAATGCACAAGTTGGTAAGAGAATATTCTTGTGCCCGGCATACCTCAAGATGACCTTTGAGACTTTTTATAAACATGCTTTATGTTTAAACCCAGTACGCCTTCGTATTTCGGACAACAAAACATAATTGCTGTAACCGAAACAAACCAAATCGCCGATATCCATTTCTGGTGGAGTTAGGCAAACAACTAACAAGACTCAATATACTGCGGAGGGCAAGCAATTCAATTGGTCTCCATCTCCCAATTATCAGAGTTATTGAAGCTGCTGGAGTGTGTGCTGCGTGTAACATTGCTACTCAAAGTGTACCATCTACATCAGGACAGAAAAAGAACTGCAAAAGAGGAAGATTTTTATATTACCCCAGAAACTACAACAGGAAATTCAATACTGTCTGTTTTGAATGCAACGTTTTATCTGTGAGAAACACAAGAGAACTGCAGCACCATCAATTGACCTTGACAGGACTTGACTACACTATAACAGGAAAACAAGCGGGACTATGACTAGCTACTGTAGCAATGACAACACAGCATAAATTTGTAATTTATTACAGCAAAATAATAAAAGAGGTTTTGCGTTTTTATGAAGATGCTGTATTGAAACAATATAAAAACATATGTGCTGCATTTGCTAAACCTGTACAATAAGTTTTGCTCTGAAAAACTATATGACATTTCGAAAACCCCCAAAACAAAATTTAAGTAACTTTCAATCCTAAACAAATAATAAAATACAAAAAAGCCATGGGGTGGTTAAGAGAAGCTAGCTTTGTAAAAAACGTTGACGAAATAGGCTTGGTATATTAAGGGTTGAAAATAAATTTACTACAAGCTGCAGTGTAAACCACCAAAAGTAAATTTTAAAAGTAAAAAAGATCTACCTCGTTGCTGATTACAAGCAAAACCTAGTATATTAACCTAGTCATAAATATTTAGCTTTTACAATTTAGTTAACCGATTGTTAAATCTAAGGTAACAAGTAATCCATTCCCTTTATTAATTTGGTGATATAACTAACTTAACAACAGCATAACTTGGAAGATATTGCAACTTTGATAGCTTAGTTTTTTAATTAGAAACTCAGCCTATATCTGAATAAACTTGCAGAAAAACATAGCTTGGAATCCTCTAGTGACGTCGCTTGGAGAAGAAATGAATTTGATGTTTAATCTTCCAGTTTCAGATTTGTATGGAGATTGAAATGAAACAAAATTACCACTTAGTACTGCCATGTTTCTGTTTCCATCATCTATCTAAAATGTTCATAAATAGATAACGACAGTCAATCCACGGAATTTGAAAATTTTTCCAGGTGCAAGCATTATATTAAAAAAATAAAGCTAACATCATGGGCGTCAAAAAATTTCCATACAAATTTTGACTAATCCGAAAAAAAGACACTTCACAACAATAATCGATACTTGGTGATCTTGTGAGGCTTTTAAATCACAAACATATTACTCCTCAAAAAAAAAACGTTTTGACCAGGGTTTCGACGCATTTACAAAAGATTAAGCGGTTTAAAACAGTGTGATAAAATAGCTGTTTTATTTGCTTACAACATCATACAACAATTAGAAAGGTTGTCATCGACGCATTATATCCATATCTGTTAAAATCTCTTATCTATTTTAAAAAGACAGTTTAACCGTAACATGGGCAAACTACAACAAAAACGCAAAATCCGAGGCGCCGAACGATTCATCTTGATGATGACGTAGTCATTCATAAAACGAGTAAAAAGTAGTGTATTGTAGCAATAGCAAACAGCAGCTAGAGTGAATGGAACATTTTTCATTTTATATATAAAACATTTAAATTTAAATATAAGAAAAAAAAATTTTTTTGGCTTACTCAAGCTCTTATCAGGTTTCTAAAATTTTTAATTAAAAAATATTTTATTTTTAGATTAAGAAAAAAATAATCAGTAAAGTTAAAGTCAACATCGCTAAAATTTTTAGAAACCTGATGAGAGCTTGAATAATTCGAAAGCGTTTCTTTTTTTCTGTAAAGTAATTTTAAACTTTAAATGTTTGTTAAATAAATTAAAAAAATGATAAATTAGCTCTGGCTGCTGTTACTATTGTTACATAATTAAAAAAGCCACCTACACAACAAAAATTTATACAAGAATATACTGATATCACACAAAACGTTTTCTCTTAAAAAAGAAAAAAAAAACTTACTTGAAGTTGATCTGCAAAACGTTCTGTAGAAAATGCTAGAAACGCCAAGTTAATGACATCATCATTATTTACTACGAGCCTCCAAATGCAATCTAAGTTGTTTTCGTAGAAAAGAGGAAAATTAGGGCTGGAAATCACTTGCGGTTGGGGGGTAACGAGGGCATCAAATCCACAAACATCTGCAACATATAAAAAAATGACCTGTCCAGAAAGCTATATTTAGTGTTTTACTAAAAGTGGAGTTTATTCACACGAATTTCTGTCGACATTAAACTAGAAAACTTAAATATGGGATAAAACCATTTTAGAATTTTACTAAAATGTAAATTTATAAAAATACTGTTTATACTGTTAAGGTGAAAAGTACTTTCGCCTTGGTAGATTCGCGCCTTTTTTTCTTTCACGACTTCTTTGAGTCTATTCCATCGCTTTCTCTTTGTTTCGCCTATATCACCCGAGCAATTACTAAGAAGCGGTTAACAGTTGGTCGTATTTCAAATTCTCGGAATATAATTTGAATTTGTAAATTGCTTCTAAATCTGATCGTTGGTTTATACCATTTATAATGTGTAATGTGCTATCGTTCTACATTAACTTTCTATTTACCGGAAAGTCTACAGCAGTTTTTGATATTCGCACAAATTCTTAATAAGCGTCGTTAGTCTGTTTTGTGGTTTTCGATACACTCTCCTCGGCTAACATTCGTCAGTTTAGAAGGTGTGCAAGATTCAAAAAAGTGGTTTGTGGTACAGAATTTCAAAATAGCCAACAAAAAACTCATCTCTAAGCTTTTCGTCTGACACTCGTCAAAAGATAACCGTCGGAATGGAAAAAAAGAAAAATTCAATCGATTTTGTAATAAAGCTGAACGAAGATGATTGGGAGTTTGAGAAAAGCTTCACAACGCGTGATCAACGTAAGAGTTATGAATTGTAAACAACCTCTTTTTTGCGGCATAAGTTTTTATTGCAAATAAATTATAAAAAAACAATCCAAGTTTTGTGGTTCATATCAATGCAAAACTAAGATCAGCGGTGAACTCTGGTTAAGCGTGCTTAACGCACAAAGTCATAGGTGGGACTTTTCGGTAATGTCTGCTTACAGCATGTTTAAATAAATTATGGCAATTTCATAAAAAAAGTTTTAATAAATCTATCGAAAGCTTCCATAAGAGTCCATAAAACTATAATTTATTGATCTTAAACGATGGTTTTTTTAAACTGACGAATTTACTTAACAAAAGCACACAATTAATACAACAAAAACTGTTGTTTTCATTTTGTAGATAATTACAATTTTTAGGCTTTATTCAAAAAACAAATAGAAACTTACCAATCGAAGAAAAGACAGAATAATTAAAAGTGGTTTCATTTGTTTCTGAAAGATCAAAGCAATAATAAGAATTTTTTTGATTCATATGATAATTTATATTCGTTATTAACATAGTCTATCGGTAAAAAATCTCGCTTGCAATTTCGTGATAGGTCTACTACTTCTCCTATCAAGCAATAATGGAATTTTTTCGGTTGTTTTATGAAAAAGAATTTTTAGAGCTATTTTTTCCTTAGTTCAAAAATAAGGTAAAGATTGTGTTTGTAATTTTAAACAAATTTTGATTGATCCAGTTTAATTTCAAGCTACTCATATCAAAATTAAGTCATCAAGCCAAATTTTAAGCGGTTTTATGTGAAGTTTTAAAATTGTTTTCTTTTATTTAAAAACTTAGTATTGCTAGTCAACAACAATACTATGTACTGTTGAAGATTTTCGTTTTAACTAAAAACTTTGTATCTACTATATATATAAACTTTGTATTTTTCAATTAAAAACTTTGTATCTACAAGACTGTACTATGTACAATATTGATTTTAAATTTTTACAATTTGGCTAATCGAAAAAAGAAAAACTGTTTCCATTGGTAGAAAACATAGTTCTGAGATTTTTCCTATTATGTTAAAGTTTTTTTATCAGAAATCTATTACCCTTCTTTCAGTAAAGTTACATTGACGATTTTATTTAACTGATCAAATTGCGATGCATGAATTTATTAATAAAATCGGTCAACTTTCAATTTATTATAGCAAATAAAAGTTAAAAATTTAAAAACCAACTGTATTATTATGAAAAATCGATTTCGACCTATAAAGGTCATCATCAGTTTCTGTAAAAAATTAATTAATTAAAATAGATTACCATATATTTGACAAGACATTTTGAAAATTCTACTCATACTATACGGGTCCTGACTCAATGACACAAAGTGAAGCTTTCGATAAAAACTAAGAGCTAAACGACACAATAACTGACATAATGATTATGGATTACGTAATAATGAAGAAAACGTACAGTGTAAAAACTTGTAGTGAAATTAAAACCGCAAACTTCCGCTAAGATTCAAAGTGTTGACTGAAAAGATTAGCAAAACTGTTGTAGTTTAACTGTGTTTAAAGGATAAACGGGTTTAAAATTCAATCGCAATTATAAGACAAAAAAATTCTATTAATATTAATTTTAGCATTCAAATTATTAATCCATTTATTTTCACACCAATCTAATAAAGTTTTATCTGGTTGTTCTACAAATATGACCATGTAGCATTCAGTGATGTCAGGTTTACCATTAAAAGCATCAAAATGAAATGTATAAAAATGTTTGAGGAGGGCAGCTCGGTCATTGTTATCCTTAACGTTAAATTTGTTCCAGAATGAGCGGTGGTTATTCCATCGGGTAGAAAATTTGTTTTTAGTTTGTCCTACGTATTGCATTTTACAAAATTTACATTCTGCGACGTAAATACCATAATTTTTGCAAGTAAGTCCATTCATGAGTAGTAATTTATCATTATCGGTTAATTTTACAGATGATTTGTTCAGAATCATATTGTTTGCTAGTTCTAGTTTCAAATTGTCTTTTTTCACTTTCTTTCTTTTCTTATATCTTTGGAAATCTTTCTTGTTTTTAATTTTCTTATTACTGCCGGCTGGTTCAAGAAACGGTCTAAATTGTTTACGTAGTAGATTTTGTTCTTCAAATAGTTTGTCAAATTTACATTTAAAATTGTGTCTAGTTCTTTGTATGATTACCAAAGATATAGATAAGTTAAAGAAAAATTGTCAAGAACTAAAAGATCTAATAAAGAAAGAAAGAAAGTTTGATTTAACACTAATCATACAAAGAACTAGACACAATTTTAAATGTAAATTTGACAAACTATTTGAAGAACAAAATCTACTACGTAAACAATTTAGACCGTTTCTTGAACCAGCCGGCAGTAATAAGAAAATTAAAAACAAGAAAGATTTCCAAAGACATAAGAAAAGAAAGAAAGTGAAAAAAGACAATTTGAAACTAGAACTAGCAAACAATATGATTCTGAACAAATCATCTGTAAAATTAACCGATAATGATAAATTACTACTCATGAATGGACTTAATTTTGCACCTACCCCAAGTTGGTCGGAAATTACAAAGAATACAGAATGGAAAAACTTACATGAACATATCAGAAGAATAGAATGGGCACATGTTTTTAAAAATGAAAGCTACGTAGAAATGTCTCAAAATATACAAAACCTACCTAAAAAACTTGGTATCCCTAAATTTAACAGACCTGATCAAGATTTACTAGATTCTAAAACCAAAACCTATTGCCAATCAATTACATCTAAATTACAAAATTTCAAAAACAAAGTAAATTTTCATTTCCATCAAAGAAACAATTTAAATTTAGAGATGCGTACCAGCTTGAAACACTTATCTCAATTAGTACATACTAACAAAATTGTAATATGTAAAGCAGACAAAGATGGCAAAATTATTATTGTAGATTACAAGGACTACCAAAAAATTATGGAAGCCGAACTTGAACAATTCGAAATTTTAAACGACTGGAATATTGACAACAAAAATGCCAAATTTGATGTTGTTATGGTCCAATGCTATAATAAAATGATTGAACTTCATAGCTTAGGAGAAATTAAAGATGAGGTTTTATTTCACACTTGCGGAATAAAAAATTACAATGGATTTTATAAAAAAGTTAGTGGACCCACTGCCAAATATTTTGCATGCTACAACTCTGCCTACGGATACCCCTTGTTTAAAACCCACAAACTTAATAATAACCAGTTACTAGAAGTGGACATAATGGACATTCCCAGAAGATTTCTTCAATCTGCAGGTGATATTACAACGTCTAGAATAACAGCGTTTCTGGAAATGATTTTTAAACCTATTAGCACAAATTATTGCCAATTTCAATTAAATGAGTACTGCAGAGATTCAAAACATTACCTTATGGAATTAGAAAATTGGAAATCTACTCAACCAACAAACCTTACCTCCACTCTTTTTATCAATACCGCAGATGTAAAATCATTATATCCCAGTGTAAACCGAGATCTTATTCCTATAGCGCTAAACCATGCCTTGAAAACACAATTCAGTTTTAAGTTAGAAGCTCAACAGATTTTAATAGAATTGACTATGACTTGCCTGAATAACGTTATTCTACAATATTTAGATAAATTTTATGTACAAAAAAATGGAATTGTTACTGGAGACAATCATTCAGTTTCTATAGCGAATATTTGCATGCATTATATACTATTACCGTTGGCTAAAGTACTGAACAAAACTGTTGTCTTTAAAAGATACATTGATGACATCATTTGGCTTTCATATAATTATTCTACAACAACAAAAATTAAAGAGCTACTCCAAGCCCAGTTTAATGATTTTAATCTGCAACTAGTTTTTAACAGTATTAACACCAAAAATATGGATAATAAACTAGAATTTTTAGATGTACTCCATGTAACAACCCTAAATGCCACAGGTGGTTTTATTACAAAAAATTTCATAAAATCTACAGCCAAAGACCGATGTTTTCTCAATGGCGCATCACATCATCCTACATCAGTATACAAGTCAATTGTTTTTGGAGAAGCTGTCCGACTTCGTCGCCTTAATGAACGTAAATCCGATTACTTAAAAAGTTTATTTAATCTAAAAGATAAATGTTTCCGTTCAAATTTTAACCAAAAAATGACAGTATATATGGTGGAAATTGCTAAACACTGGGAAGATCGCTTCGAACCAAAATCGCAACATCACAAGAAAAACAGAATTGTTTGGGCAACGCAGTTTACTAATCTACTTCAACTCTCTAACCAAGAAAAGAAACTAAAACCGGAAGCAGCTATTGTATATAAAAACCCACCCACATTAGCTACTAAATTAACGAATTACAAAAAATTATCACAGATTCTTCCTAATACGGATAACCGAGGTTCATACCCATGTGGAAAATGTGCTTTATGTGGAAACTTTAAAAACTATAAAAATATGGTTAAAACAGTTGATTATATTACTTCGCACTCAAATAGCAAAAAATTTAATTTAAAACAACATCTTACTTGCAAAAATTATGGTATTTACGTCGCAGAATGTAAATTTTGTAAAATGCAATACGTAGGACAAACTAAAAACAAATTTTCTACCCGATGGAATAACCACCGCTCATTCTGGAACAAATTTAACGTTAAGGATAACAATGACCGAGCTGCCCTCCTTAAACATTTTTATACATTTCATTTTGATGCTTTTAATGGTAAACCTGACATCACTGAATGCTACATGGTCATATTTGTAGAACAACCAGATAAAACTTTATTAGATTGGTGTGAAAATAAATGGATTAATAATTTGAATGCTAAAATTAATGTTAATAGAATTTTTTTGTCTTATAATTGCGATTGAATTTTAAACCCGTTTATCCTTTACTATACACAGTTAAACTACAACAGTTTTGCTAATCTTTTCAGTCAACACTTTGAATCTTAGCGGGAGTTTGCGGTTTTAATTTCACTACAAGTTTTTACACTGTACGTTTTCTTCATTATTACGTAATCCATAATCATTATGTCAGTTATTGTGTCGTTTAGCTCTTAGTTTTTATCGAAAGCTTCACTTTGTGTCATTGAGTCAGGACCCGTATAGTATGAGTAGAATTTTCAAAATGTCTTGTCAAATATATGGTAATCTATTTTAATTAATTAATTTTTTACAGAAACTGATGATGACCTTTATAGGTCGAAATCGATTTTTCATAATAATACAGTTGGTTTTTAAATTTTTAACTTTTATTTGCTATAATAAATTGAAAGTTGACCGATTTTATTAATAAATTCATGCATCGCAATTTTTCCTATTACTAAGAAATAATGAAAATTGTTCTAATTTGCATGTTGGTAGCCAGTCATACGGTAAATTTATTTATAATTATTTCAATTATCACACGTATTATTTGGCAGTGAAAACAATTTTTAATTTTTACATAGATTGATGGAATGAGGTAGCATTCCAGTATTGCAATTCCATTACAATATTGCGAGATTTTAAGTTTCGCAAAAAAAGCCCAAATAAACAGTAATGTACGTATTTTTTTAAATTTTTATCCAAGTTTCTTTTGCCGAGAAATTAGCTGTTAAAAATAATATAGGATTAAGTTACCTACCTATAAAGAATGCGCTAAATCCTGGTCGTGTGATGCTAGGATCTGTTCTAAAATGAACAAACAAAGAATCGTTCCTAGAGACAAAAGATGGACGTGGAAGAGTCGTTCCGGATAACTCAATTCTATTTGAACTTGTTCCGAAAACATTGGACAACTGAAACATAATTTTAAAATAATGTTATTTGATAATAAATCATTTGAAAACCAGTTAAGTTTTTGAAAAAATTGCTTCCTTACTTACTGTCAAAACATCAAAACGATTTTCTGTATTAAAATTTTTGAAGAGCAATTTAATCACAAATCCGGGTTTGGCTTTCAAATTCCACCAACAGTTCAAATTAGTAGAATATTGACTTGGAAACCCTGGACTTTTTAACAGTTGATTGGCACTTGTAGCAATCAATGTCTGGTTACATTCTGCATAATGACAGAAATAAGTTAAATAACAATAATTGTTGAGGTGAGAAAATTTTGTTATTATGTGACCGCATCTCTTTAAGTTTGCAATTTTAAACTGTCTATCAATGAAACTTACACAATGAACAACATTTTTTAAATATTTATTATATATATTAGTAATTCACCTTTTTGTTCGGCTGACGACAACAAGAAAAACTCTAAAAAAAAATATTGTTTTTATTTTTACAAAGAGACAAAATTATTCAAAATTACAATCAGGGGCGCTGTAAAGTTTTTGGTGGGAAGGGCAAAATTTAGATAAAGGGCCGCTTTTTAGAGAAAAAGCACTCTTAACAAACGCAAATTTTAGCGTATTAGAGAAAATGTTTGCTAAGAAAATTTTACTTGGACCACAAATATTTTTGATATGCCCAAATGATCTTTTGGTTCAAAATAATTGAACGCTCCTGAAGCAGGTTCTTTCTGAAGTAAGCAATCTCATTTGACATTATCTTTTTAACAAAAAAAGTGCTTTTTTAATTTTGCACTCTTAGTAATCTATTGTTATTTGCTGCAAGACTCTTTTATTTATTTATTTCTTCTTTTTGGAAATTGCCCCCGGCTGGTTCCGGCGCCTCTGATGGTAATACCCATAATTTTTAAATAATATTATTAGTATCTATTATTTAGGAATCTATGCAATAACCTGTTTGAGTTTGCAAAACCATTTTTATACTTGTTTTAATTAATTCAGATACTTGTTTTTATAAGGGCAAAGTCAAAGCAAGCACTCTTTAGTAATTTGTTGATAATGCCTTTCGTTAGTGGCGAAAAAATGCAGCCCTGATGTAATCAATATGTTTCTTTACTTTTTTAATGAAAAAATTAACCACTTTTTTCTAATAATAGATTCTTATAAATTCTATTTGAATAAGACTGGTAATGGTTTTTACATCGAAATTGATTTTTATTATTCTATTGCGTTAAAATTTTTTCAATAAACTTTGATTTAAGAAAAGTTCTTGCTGTGGTTACTTTTGTGAGATCCAAGACTTCTTTCTTTTTTTCTGTTTTGATTCTAATATGAAAATTTCCTGAGCCTTGGATCTATTGTTAATTAGTATTCTTTAAGACGATTCAGTTACTTTTAATAAACAATGAATATTTAATGTTTAAGTATGTTAATTTTCTTTTAGAACAGCTATTTTCTTTAAAATGTAAGAATAATTAAAATTTTACAATGACTAAGCAAAAGGTCTTTAAAATACTATATCACTCAGACATTATATAAGATCTTTAAAAATAGTTTAATTCAACTTACACTTTTATTAATTTTTTTTTGCAAACCTCAAATAAACAGCTTTGCCGTACCAGACTAAAACATTTGCAGGGGGGAGCAAAACAATTTTTCCCAATTTTATGCAACAATCTCCCCAATCATGATTTCGCACCATTCCATAGGAATGCTCAAATGTAATTAAAGTTTCATGCAAAAGCCGTTTTTGTGCTTTACTTGTTTTTTAGCTTTAAATGGAACTGAGATCTATGGATTGGTTTTACTAAAAAAGAGGTCTTCACATTAAATCTCAGTCGTATTGCATTTGGCCACAAATCTAGATTACTCTTTCAAAATGGTCTAAAACAATTCTGCCCAAAAAATAGACGTAAAATAACTTTTGTTGCCCCAAAAGTGCATGCTCATTGCTCGAAGCAACATGCGATTCTGCCAACAATTCATTTTTTGTCCTCCCCCGGCTTCGTATGTCTATGATTATATGTATAAAATGCAAGATTATACAAGTTTTTTAAAGTATGCATATGATGACGATTTCATCTTTTCAAATCTAAAATTTATTTTCTAAAATATTTAATATGCATAGTACTGTCAGCTAGGTGAATCAGGTCAAACAAAGCGTTTAATTTTTTGACATTAAATGGGCGTATTTATGCAAATAAATTCTTTATCATAAGCATATCACAACACTAACCTATAAAATAAGCATTAAATCTTGAATTGTTATTGTTGTTGTTGTTGGTTAGTAATAGAACAAGAGTATTGTTAGATGATACAAAACCTTTGTTTGTTTGTGAATTATCGGTTAGAGAAATAGTTTGATTGCTGTTGACGACGTTTTTTAACTGAAATCATCAAATTCAAGTTTAATTATTTCACACCATTCTGAGCCGCAAGTTATCTCAGCAATTTTACACACAAAGGTAATTTTTTTACACAATCCCATGATCAGAGATTTGTCCTGTTTTAAGGCAAGATAGGTTAAAACTCGACAGAATGATAAAGTTTATAATTATTGCGAACTTTTAGCTCATGTTTGGCTTTTCGGTTGTTTAATTGAAAGACTACCCTTACTATTTTTGAGGGAATGAGCTTTAAATTGCAAGTTTGGTGATACGATAAAAGTGTGGTCATGTCTTGACTTAAAAATATCTTGGGAAAAAATAGACCTTAGAGAGTCATCTAACCTTCATTTTAGTAGTAGGCCTAACTTAAATCAATAAATACAGTTTTTACCAATGCAATCGTTTGCCCTTAAAATGCTTGTAACAGGAAAACTTTGTAAATATTTTGTAAAGCCATTTAAAAGTATGAGGTCTAGTTTTTGTAAAAAACATTTTCACAAAAACTTTGTGTGAGTAGCATACTAATGTTTGAAATTGAAAATAATTGCAAGATATTCGCTTTTTTATTGAAAAAACAAACAAGTTAGAGGACATGTTTTCTGTGATACCTTTTTTTTTAAAAATAAGTCCCAACAAAAACAAAAGTTTGTATTGTTTTTGCACTATGAACACAAGTTATGGAGCACTTTAATGTTTAAATTCATATTTTTAATCAAAGAATTAAAAAATAGACATTCATCATTACAACTTTTCACAAAAATGTTTCAGTTTGTCGACACAATTATTTTTATCAGCTGATTTCTACCGTATCTTTGATAAAAATTTACTTGAAGAACACTTGATCCTGGTTCAATATCAAGAAAGAGAAATGTCAATCGAACACGGAATCCTGGCCTGGCTCTCAGCGTCCAGCGACAGTTGATACCATTTTCAGATACGAGGGGAAACCTGGGACTTGTAATAATGCTTGGACTTTCAATGGCGGGAAGTTCATAGACGCAGCCTAAATGTAGTCAAATGAAAAATTATTTTACTCTC
The DNA here is from genome assembly GCA_963680785.1 of Diplosoma virens. NCBI lineage: Eukaryota > Metazoa > Chordata > Ascidiacea > Aplousobranchia > Didemnidae > Diplosoma > Diplosoma virens. The sequence continues at coordinate 4,818,684 of OY796890.1, read as the reverse complement.
TCTGTTATTCGGTGTATGATTAAAATTTTTTTTCTTTATTGATAACTTTGTGGGTCAAAAACTCTATAACGCAAATCAAAGCAAAATAAAACAAATAATTGGCGCACTTAGAACAACACACGTAGCTGATTCGAACTTCTTAATTTTAATTCGCGATCATTGTTTGCTTTTCTCAAAGTGAGTTAACATTCACTAATTTATTCATATTTTCTTTGAAGATTTTTGCCATTACGCTTTGGAAAGAAACAAAAAGTTAATGTACGAACAATGTAGATTTGCATTTGTCAAAATAATTTTTTTTTGGCCTTGAATAAAACACAAACAAAGTAGCCAGCATTCTTACTTGAATTTAGTTTGACATGAGCGTAAACAAAGAACAGTTGAATAAAAAACTTTATGATCAAAGTGGCGCTACTCATGTTCAGAACTTGCAAATAAAGCAAAGATGTAAAAAAAAGGTTTGTAGCTTTCTAATTGCAAATAATAACATTTACATATCTAAATAATAAAGCTTGAAATCTGTAAAAGAAAAATAAATTAATAAAATATAATTAGCCTAAGTACAGGAGGTAGTTTTGCAATTAAAAAACAAAATTACTTAAAACAAAAAGCAGCAGTTTTGCTTTTGTTAGAGTGCATCAGTGATACACATTTTACTGGAACCACCTGAATGCTGACTCAACCACCAGTAGATGACACCTCTAAACCAAGCAGCTGGACAAAAACTTCATCTTAAAGTAAGCTACAAAATTTTTCGGTTTTTCTGCGCAAGAAATACTACATAGCATCCACTATATTTCAAAACCAAGGCCGCACCTCATGACAAAGACTGGATTACCATGTGTGGGACAACATATAGCTGGTTCGAATTCCAGTAAGATATGTATGGATGACAAACTCTAACAAGAGCAAACTTCAGTCACCTGCATATCGTTTTAAGCGGGTTAGTTTCTAAAAATTCTTACTGGCATTTATGAAAAATCATATATAACATTTTATGGTAATATTTATATCATTCGGCTAATGTAGTGGATATAATTTTTAATCTCAGAACGGGAGATGCTGCTTCAATTTCCGTTGGGTTATAACAACTTTTTGCCAACTCTTGTTTCTGTACGATAGTTCTACATCAGTGGCGGTAGTCCTCAAAGACTAAATTGGGAGATATGAAAGCCACTAACTAGTGACATTTTTAAATATTTCATGAGAATATAATAAACAGTTTAGTTTGTTAGATTAATTCTTCTTCTCCTTTCGGCCTTTCCCTTTAGTCAGGGGTGGCCACAGCGTATCATTATTCTCCACATCTTTCTGTCTTCAACATCCGTCTCCTTCACACCAACTTCCCCCATATCTTCCTTTACTGCATCTAAAAATCTTCTCTTTGGTCTCCCTCTTCTCCTCTTTCCCGGTAACTCCATTTCCATCATTTTTCTTCCTACATACTCTTGGTCTCTCCTCATGATATGTCCATACCACCTCAGCCTGCCCTCCCTCATCTTTATTCCTTACTGTTCAACCTTAACGGTACTCCTGATGTGCTCGTTTCTAATCTTGTCTTTTCTCGTCACTCCCATTGCAAACCTCAACATTTTCATCTCTGCGACTTCCATCTCTTCTACTTGTTTTTTTGTGACTGCCACTGTCTCAAGTCCATACACCATTGCTGGTCTTACCATTGAACTGTACACTTTTCCTTTTACTCTAGCTGGTAACCTCCTGTCGCAGATTACTCCCGATACTCTTCTCAATCCGTTCCATTCTGCATGTACTCTCTTCTTTACCTCCCTCTCACAACCACTACTTTCTTGCACCGTTGATCCCAAATACTTAAATTCCTTTACTCTTGGCACTTTTGTATCCTCCATCTTTACTGTTTCGTCATCATTTCCTCCATTTATGCAAAGATATTCGGTCTTTGACCTACTTACTTTCATCCCTCTTCTTTCCAATGCATACTTCCAGGATTCTAATCTTCGCTCCACTTCTTCCCTGGTCTCTTCACAAATCACAATATCATCAGCAAACAGCATCGTCCATGGTGGTTCTCTCCTTACTTCATCCGTTAGCCTGTCCATTATCACTGCAAACAGGAATGGACTTAATGCTGATCCCTGGTGCAGTCCAACCTTAACCTTGAAACTTTCTGTAGTTCCTACTGCACATCTCACCACTGTTTCGCTTCCCTCATACATATCCTGTACTAGTTGTACATACTTTTCCAGTATTCCGGATTTTCTCATACAGACCATAACTCTTCCCGTGGAACCTTGTCGTAAGCCTTCTCTAGGTCCACAAATACACAATGTAGCTCTCTTTGACCTTCCCTGTACTTTTCCATTAACATTCTTAGAGCAAACATGGCATCGGTGGTTCCCTTTCCTGGCATAAATCTATATTGCTGTTTGCTGATCTCCACTCTATCTCTTAACCTGGCTTCAATAATTCTTTCCCATACCTTCATTGTGTGGCTCATTAGCTTTATTCCTCTGTAATTTCCACAGCACTGTGCGTCCCCTTTGTTTTTATAGATTGGGATAAGCACACTCCTTCTCCATTCCTCTTGCATCCGTTCACCTATTAATAGTCTGTTGAACAGTCTGGTCAAAAACTTTATCCCCATCTCTTCCATGCACTTCCAAACTTCTACTGGCAACTCATCTGGCCCAACTGCTTTACCTTTTTTCATCCTTCTTATTGCATTTTTTACTTCTTCTCTACTAACACAATTTACCTCTTCGTTAACCACTTCTGTTTCCTCTGTCCTAGGGTCTCTGTTATTTTCCTCGTTCATCAATTTCTTAAAGTACTCCTTCCATCTCTTTAACACTGCTTCCGAATTTACCATCACATTACCATTTTCATCCTTTATAACCCTCACGTGCTGTACATCTTTCCCTGCTCTGTTTCTCTGCCTAGCCAATTTGTACAACTCCTTTTCACCTTCAGTTTGTTAGATTAACCACAGTTTGTTAGATTAATTGATAAGCAAAATAGAAAACTATATAGGGGTTACATATGAAAAATAAATAATAAATAAAAAAAAACTAAGCATACAAATGAAATATACAATATAAGTTTTATCTTAATTTCTACATTTTTAAAATATAGATATTGTTGAAAAACCGCATTTAAATAATGTGATTTTCTTTCTTACACCCGAAAACCAAAACATCAAATTACCATATATAAATGAAAATAACTTAACTTAGCTTCAATTGGTTGTTTTAAATGCAACCGTTTAATTTTAATTCATCAAACTTGATTTAATTTGAAACTGATTTATCCTACTTTCGTAAACATAACTTAAACAAGTAAAAATTTCAAGAAAATTTTTTCATTAAAATTTTAGAGCTTTTTGTATTCAAGACGAATTCGGCCTTGCAATAAAAATGCAATAAAAGCGAAACTATATTATGTAAGTCATCCCTGGGTTCAAATGCACTCTTGCATGGTTCATTACTCACTTGATATAATCGGAGAAATATTTCTTTTTTTAACACTCGAAAACAAAAATATTTTGTAGTAACTTTAACACGAAGTTGTACAGACAAAGCCTTGGTTGCATTTAAAAAACTTACGCTTTATTTTTTAACTTTATTAATTACTATTTTAAAAGTCGTTATTAATGTTACTTTCAGCAAGTTTTTGTCTATTCTGCAATTTTTTTAGCTTTTTCTTGATAACTATTAAAGAACTAGCAAATAAAAAGATTTATCACATTATTTTAATTGTTTAGTGCCAAGTAGAAACAAAACATTCAAGAGCTAGGCTACTGTTTATTTCAAATGATGCGAAGTCTGCTACGAGTATTTTATCTTATCTAGTTTCTTACTTTTCGCTTGTGCGTAAATCTTACTTTAATCTGAAATGCGCATCCTTTTTTGTTTACTTTTTGCATTTCTGTCTTTTTTCTCTATCTCCCGTCCTTGTACAAGCATTGCCAATATACTGTACCTTCTAAGGACTTGTTTCTACCACAAACATGGAATGGAGGATTCTTTGTTTGTTTTATTGATTTTTTTACCTCTTTTCGCGCTTAAGCGCTAAACGAAGTAAAAAAGTCAATAAAAGTAATAAATAATACTCTTTCCACGCTCGTAGTAAAAACAAGTCTAAATCAACGTTTCAACTTCATTCATTAAAAGAGGTTGCTGATTCTTTGCGTTTACATTCTAGTATTTGATGAAACATACAGTGTTTACTTCTTAAATTACTAAGCAAGGTTCTGTTGCTGCAATACAACAAATATCTTACACTCAAACCACAACCGGAAGATTTCCGGCTTACTTGATTGTGATTTGGTTCTGATTCATAAATTAAGCACAAACAAAAAGAACTTTAGGTCAAGATTCGGGCATTAACTAGCAACTTCCTCGTCAACCTTCGAGGCCAATAAAAGGTTACCTTGTTGATAATGTGGCCGAGTAGGCAGCAGCGTCGTGTTGAAGATTGACTCGATGTAACCGCAGTTTCGCCTTGATATTTAATTTCACTTTCAAAAAAATGTAAAAACACCCTACTAATTTCCTCCATTTCGTAGCTCACTCAGCCCTTTATCTTGGTAAATTACACTAGCTAAAAAACGAAAATATTTGAATTATATTATAAATTGATTTTTTATTAAGAAATTAAAAAAAAATTATGAACATCAGTTATATAACTTTCAACGCTACCACTAAACTTAATATACATAATTACAAAAAAATTTAAAACACTTGAAAGTTTTAGGTTTTTTAAAATAATTTATCATGAGGAAGAAGTAAAAAAAACTTATAAAAATAAAACAACATGTTTTTGTTTTTGCACGTCAAATATAAAATTAAAGCAAGTTTTAAATCGACAGATTTATAAAGAACTTCCTACTAATGCTTAAATTTTTGCGCCGCCCTTTCAATGTACGTATTATCTGGAGAATAAGACTATATGTTGACACAAAGCTTCGATTAATTTTTTCTTACGTTTTTAAAGTTTTCAAGAATAAAAATAGTTTTTTAAAAAATTAGGAAAAGGTCAATGCGATCTAATATTGAAGAGCAACAAAATAAATTGAGCCAATTAGTTTTGCAGCCGAGAGATTTTGTAACTCGCTTCCATCAATTTCTTTTAGTTCTTTTCTATTTGTGTTACTGCAGTCTTGTAGAAACACTTTGCGAGTATCTCTCTTGTTGGAAAAAAATCCGGTAACAAATTAAAAAAAAGAAGTAATTGAAAATCGTTGTTTATTTTATTTTGAAAAATGTTCGATAAAATATATAAAATCAAAATTAAAAGTTAATTGCATGTTTTATTACGTGGCATTACTCTAAAATACGAAGACAATATAGATGAGAAAGTAGCAAGTAGAATGATTAGACAACAAAAAGTAAAAGTTAAAAAGGTGCAAAAAACTTTACTAAAATGGATCGACTGTCTATCAAAAGAAAAAGTGAGAAAATAAGGTGAAAAAATAGAATGTAATGAGTGGATGAGAAAACTTAATGTGTAACATACGTTACCAATAATAAAGGAAATTTTATACGACAATTATGTGACCTACTGCGGTTAAGCCAATACATTGGTGAACTTCAAGCAATTTTGGGAGAGTGAATACAAAGCAAGTTTATTTGAGCTTTCGCAGTAAAGAGCACATTACCTTAACATCATATAATAGACAAGGTCCCAAATTTGTGCTCCATATCGTAAAAACGTCAACAACCCCTAGTTTAGTTAATTAAACTCCGAATTTGTGACTTTTAAATCCTACTCTAGTCTTTTTCTTTAAACTTATTTAGAAAAAACAATGACTTTGTTGTTGTTGGTATCTATGTACTTCATTTAAAAGTAGAAAAAAGTATAATTCGAAAAAAAATTAATACAATTTATGCTTTTGAAGCTGGTTTGGTTCTGCAATAACAATTAAATTAAGTTTCCAAAGTTACAATCTAAGACTTTCCAATCAATACATCACTATAAAATTGCAAAGCAATATAAAAATATTTAACCAGAATTCGTCCACAACATAAAATATAACAAGTTTTGTATAAAATCAGACAAAATGTGTAATTATATAGTTATGTCAAGCCATAAAATATTTTGCGGGTAAACCAAAACACTATAGCATCGAAGTCTCTGGCCTGTTATTGTTGCGTATTAACAAAAATTCGTGATGTCCAAATGCACTAAGTTCTTTGCTATTTTGCGTTCTACTGCGTTTTTATGACATCTGCACAATCTAAAGTTGGTGCCCAAAAGTATCCACAACCGTTAATGATGACGTTATCCTCCTTATCCGATCGTTCACGGTAATTTTTTTGTCGTTTCGCTTTTTGTTAGTTTTTTAGCAGAACTATCGAGAACATTCAACTATAAAATTGCGTTCAATGCATTGTTAATTAGAAGCAAGATAATCACTCACTTTGCATATACTGCGTTTGAAATAAGAATTCCTCCGATAAACAGAAGAGCCATGACCGCAGCAGGAAATAAGCAACAAAAACCGGTTATATGCATATTTTTTTTACATTGCTAAAAATATTTATTGATTTTAAATCTGTTTCGTAAAAATCCAAGGTCAATTAAAAAACGACACTATTCAAATAAAAACACTCAAAAATTGTAAAAACTATTTTAGATATATAACTAGAATTAATTTTTTGATTTTATTTCTCTTAAATTTTGACTTTTTTAGCTTGACCATTTTGGCTTATTCCAACGGTTGATTAGTTAGGTTTGGCTCAATGATGTTTTTGATTTCGATGTACGTAAAGTATTTTCTTTGTAACGTCAATTGTCACGCACCAACATCGCCCCAACAATCATTCAACGCAAAAAAAAGCATGAAAGAGGTTCTGTTGCCGCAATACAAAAAAAGCATTATAGTTATCACATCTCTACTACAAAAGCCACAAATAGAAAGTTCCTATCCAGCAAAATACATCTATCGAATACAATCAAACAAACATGTTTAAATATCCATTAAATACAACGTCAGTTGGGGCAGTCCACTCTAAACTGATCTACAAGCGTCCAATTTTAACAATCTTAATATCAAATCAGCTATCCATTTTTCACATGCTTTTCGCTAACTTCTTGCTGTAATCCAAATTGATTTCTACAAAACATTTGATTTTAATTCGCAGGATTTTTTTATTAACTGCAATAAAAAAACAAAACTTGGAATATCCAATCATCTTCATCTCTTCATCTGAAATTTTTTTTCAATCGCCAACGTAAACGTATTACCAATCAATTCTATTTCTTTTAAGCATGGTATTCGTCAAAGATGCTTAGCATGCACCTCTTTATTCTTGCTGCAAGTGGATTCTGCTAAGAAAGACGCCTGGCTGGAAGGAAATTCATGACATCAAAAACAAAGAAATCTCCATTTATAAACAAACGAAAGAAACTCATGTAGGTCGTCATAAAACTTATAACTGAGAGGTAAGTTGATAAATGGAATGAAAAAAATCTTCCTGTGCCTGATAGACGGGTACAGATTCTTCGTGAAATGACCTCACACATTTAGGTTTTCAAGACTTTTGTATTGTTGTAGGATTTATCCTCTGCTCTCCAGGAAACACAGCTCTTGTTGAGAGAATATTTTCTGTTATGGGCAGCATGTGAACAAAGGAGAAATTAAAAATAAGCGTTGAGAAAATGCATACAATGCTACTTTTAAGACAAAATTATGACATGAAGTGTTAAAAGTTTTATCTCAAAGTCTTGAAATGTGGATATGCTGCGAAAAATCGCTTTATTAAAAAATGATCAGCAGTAAAAATTCTTTAAATGAAACATTTTTGGTTTATCTTTTCTATTTTCTTATTTGACGCCTGCGATAGTTGAGCGTGGAATTATTACGTTTTGTTCTGAATCCAAGACAAAATTGCTCCATGAAGTCAAAAAAAATTTTGAAGATCTAGCTTGACAATACGGTTTATTTGCAGCATCGAAACTACATTTTAATAATCATGTGCCATTTGCTACTTCTACTATAGCACAGACCCAGAGTTGATGGCCTTCCATACTACGACAACAACTTTTTTTTCAGTTTTTTAAGCGAAACAATTTTTGTGAACTGTCAATGTGCGACCGTAAAAGACCTGCCAGTTTATGTTATTAATTAGAATCAACTTACATTTTATTCAAATTCTTCCAGGAAGGATAATTTTTTTTACAGATTACGTATAATTCCTGTCACAGACTTAGTTCGGGAATCCCAAAGGACCAGTTGAACTAGGTAACCCGAATACCTGCGCTGAAACAAAGCTATGTCTAAATTTTATTTTATTCCGGCTCAAGAAGTAGTTTTGTTATGAGCCTGAAGCTTTTATACAGTTAGTTTAACGAAAGCTCGGATTGGTTTTGTTGAAGACTCTTCTTCACAACAAACAGAGACCACTGCTGTAATAAGAACGAATGTATTATAAAAATTCACGACCGACGAAACTTCTATTCCACGCTTTGCTACACTGCAAAGCGAAATTAACACTATAACTTGATTTAATTAACACAAATAATTCTACCTCTGTAGAACACAACTCCCAACCACTGGCACAAAATAAACTCAACAATCGTCAAACGATACAAAATCGAACGGGCCACCTGCCCAAACAAAATCACTTTCACTCGAGCAGTCTCTCGAGTCGTATCAAATCACTTAATCATACATAATTTGCTACGCATCGGCTTTATATAGAAAAAAGATCACATGAAGCAAATTTGCTCGTAAACGCTAGACAGTTCTACAACTCCCCAGAGAGATCGTTTTGCTCGAATCAAGTAGCATATATGCGAAGATTCTAGTACAGTGACGTTGATCAAAAACATATTACGTCAATACAAAGAGAAAGAGGCAAGAAATACATCAAGCGAACTGTAGACATTACATCGCATAGTACGAGAGTCGCGCTACACTTGTCATGCGACAATATTTTTACGATAAAACTACAAATTACTTTTAAGGGGAATGGATTACATCGTTATGATTAAAATTATGAATGAAGTGTGATAATTTCTTTCAAGGGAGCCAAGTGGCTCACTTTGAGAAACACTGAGCTAGATATAGTTGACTTTAATTGTACTACATAGTGCTCAATAAGGCAGTCAGAACAGAGCATACTAAAGTACAATTTATTAAAAAATCTGATACTCTTTTTCACCCAAACACGATAACAATCTTAATCACATAGAATTAAATAAGTACCTGTACAAGGTGAATTATCTTTATACTTTTGTAGCAATACTTTGCAATTGTAGCCATTATTAAAACTGAGTTCGATATGAACTGAATTAATTCGATTATATCAGTGAGCTAAACTCGTGAAAAATTTTATTGATATTTAATAGTTGTGTTTGCCATAAGGCAAAAAAGAAAACTTATACATCTGCAAGGCGCTCTAAAAAGCATAATATGCTTACTCTAATTTGGAATGTAAGTTTGGAAAAGTTTTTGGCCCATGACCAGGACCACTTTTAGTGATCGTGTTTTCGACTTGCAAATCCCTTTCCCCCGTTGAAAAATTTCTGCGTACGCCACTGACTACTACTAAATAGCATTACTAAGAAAGAAATTTATATTAATAAGTGGACTGACCGAATGTAGCGTGAATGATTATTGCAGCAACTGCGTTGGATTTGAATTTAGAGAAGGTGTGGTGGCCATCGTGACCATAATATTGTCAGCGCGTTGCGCCATTAAGTCCAGGGTTGGTTGCGGGGAACCCGCTAAAATTAAACGGATTTGATCGAGAAAAAGCTTGCGCAACAATTTATCTAAGTCAGTGCCGACGTTGCATGATTCCCCAAGGAGCGTGAATAATTCCGATAGAAATTTTGTAAGTTTACGGTCTCCTAAATCGGCTTGGTGCAAAAGGCGATCAAAACGGTTGTCGTCGCTGATTTTGAACAATTTGATTAACGCTTGTTTAAGGTTTGATAAGGCTGGTTCCCAGGGTTCCGAATAATATGCTGTACTTTTCGTATGACCTGGTAATCGAGCGCGCTCAACATCGCTGAAAAACGTTTTTGCTCGGTGCAGATATTGGGTAGAATAAATTGATGGTCGACAGCAGCTAACCATAACTTGATGTCATCTTCCCAGAAAGAGGGAAGCTTAAGGTTGATTGGAAGCAATTGGCTAATGATGGGAGGAGCAGAAAAATCGAAAGTTTGGGGCGAAGGATGAAGATTAGGAGAAGTCGAGTTTTGGGCCCACGTTTCTATGCCTGTGTTAGAAGACGAAGAATGAGGTGTTGAGGACGATGACGAAAACGTATAAATGGGTTTCGAAATCAGTGTTTGGGTAAGCGCCAGATCACCTTCGGTAACGCGGGCGTGAAGTATGGTATTAACGCTGGTTGGAATGTTAGTCGAAAGAAGGTTAGTAGTTGAAGTTGTCAAATTATTAAAGCAAGAAGTGGAACTAGCGGTAGATGAAATGGTGCGATAATCGGGCGTCAAGGGTTCGAATTTATGACGTGGGACTTTGCGTCCACGTAAAGACAAAAAGGAACTAACACGATCCATAGTGAAAAGTAGTTAACAAAATTTAGGCACAGAAGTATTATAAAAGTGGTAGGCGAAATTTAAAATTTTTGTTTTTATAATTACTGGCAAGATGCGAGGGAGCGTGAGCGAGTCAAAATTAAAAATCCAAAACAGTAATAATCAAAACTTTTATAAACAAAAGATTATCACACCTGCACGTTAATTCAAAGAAGGAAGTCTTGGAGTTGAGAAGATGCTTGTGACGTGGAAGGCGAGTCAAACGCGTCGTTCGCGTCAGGGCATGAAATACAAGGTATGTGATGGCTTTGTGTTTGTGGTGAATGATGTCGACGATATATAGATTTTCGTGGTAAAATATAGGCGTTGTTCGCCACGTCAAGGACAAGACCAAAGTGGCGCATAAAATCGATGCCGATGATAGGCAGACTGACCGCTGCTACTTTGAAAGTCCATCTGAGGGTATAACGTGCTCCCACGTCAATATTTAATTTTTTGGTGCCGAATATCCGAATCGGGATGCCGTTTGCGGCGATCAGGTCTTGCGGACCGTAATAAGGCTTATAAAATCTACAAGGTGGTATCATACTGATTTCAGCGCCCGTGTCAAGAAGAAAACGCATGTTAGAACAGGGGTCATGAAAGAGAGGCTGCAAACGGTGCGCGGTCTGAGCCCTCTGTTGAGAGTTGCGGGAGTGAGATGCCGATGATGGGCAGACTGACCGCGCATACATTGGTGCCCCGAGTGGTTTCAAGGAATATATTTGGCACATTACTACTTGAGCGCTATTGAGAGTGAGCTTCAGCACTTTATTGCCACATCACCACCAGTGAGATATTACAACAAAGAAGTAAGAAAGCATCTTCAACTAGGAAGTACGAAAGCATCTCCGTCTAAGACGCAAGAAAGCATCTTCTCAACTCCAGGACTTCCTTCTTTGAATTAACGTGCAGGTGTGATAATTTTTTGTTTTTAAAATTTTTGGTTATTACTGTTTTGGATTTTTAATTTTGACTCGCTTGCACTCCCTCGCATCTTGCCAGTAATAACAAAAACAAAAATTTTAAATTTTGCTTACAACTTTCATAATACTATCGTGTATAAATTTCGATAATTAATTTTTAATATGGATCGTATAAATTCTTTTTTATCGTTGCGTGGAAGCAAGATTTCACGCCGAAAATTTAAATCAATGTCGCCTAAATACAGCGCCGTTTCCTCCGTTGTTAGTTCTGCTTCATGTTCTAATAATTTGACAACTTTAACTACCAATTTTTTGACTAACATTTCAACCACCGCTAATAACATACCTCACGCTCAAATTTCCAAAGGTAGCCCTGCGCTTACCCAATCACTGATTTCGGAACCCATTTATACGTTTTCGTCATCGTCCTCAACACCTCATACTTTGTCTTCCAATACAAGCATAAAAACGTGGGCCCAAAACTTGAATTCTCCTAATCTTCATCCTTCGCCCCAAACTTTCGATTTTTCTGCTCCTCCCATCATTAACCAATCGCTTCCAATCAACCTTAAGCTTCCCTCTTTTTGGGAAACGACATCGAGTTATGGTTAGCTGCTGTTGAGCACCAATTTATTCTATCCAATATCTGCACCGAGCAAAAACGTTTTTCAGCGATGTTGAGCGCGCTCGATTACCAGGTCATAGGCAAAGTATAGCATATTATTCGGAATCCCGGAAACCAGCCTTATCAAACCTTAAAACAAGCGTTAATCAAATTGTACAAAATCAGCGACGACAACCGTTTTGATCGCCTTTTGCACCAAGCCAATTTAGGAGACCATAAATCTTCGGAACTCCTATCAGTATTACGCACTCTTCTCGGAGAACCGTGCAGCGATAACGCCGACTTACAATACTTGTAAATAAATTATTGCATAAATTGTTCTTGGATAGATTACCGCCTCAAGTCCGCTTAATCTTAGCCGGTTCCCCACAACCAACTTTAGAACTAACGGCGCAACGAGCTGATGATATTATGGTCACCATGTCATCCGCCCTTTCTCTAAATTCGAACGCCACACAGTTACTTCATAATCAGATGTTCGAACGGGGCCTAGACCAACTTACCGACGCAGTGGAAACATCACTAAATTTTCGCAAAAACAATGATTATGGCTCTATTAATTGCGACCATTAATTTTCCCGTTCTTCGCAATTTCGCGAAGCAAAGCGCAGGTTTAGCTCGGTTCCTAACCTTCAGCCTCGCCGAGCAATGCCGCCGAATACCCCGCAGAATAGTTGCTTTCCCGCTCGAACCATCAACCGAACTGATGCGGAGAACCTTTGTTTCTTTCATGCTCGCTTTGGCGCTAAAGCTCGAAAGTGTCGAGCGCCATGTTCTTGGCAACCGCGTAATTCTCTTAACCTCGATGATAACATTAATTACCGCGTGGCATCTTATTTCTGCCGTTCAAGAAAAAAGTTTCTGCCAACAAGCCAGCCCCTTTTTTACTACCCTTTTTCAAACATGCGTTTTCTCCTTGACACAGGCGCTAAAATCAATATGATACCACCTTGTAGATTCTATAAGCCTTATTACGGTCCGCAAGACCTGATCGCCGCAAACGGCATCCCGATTCGGATATTCGGCACCAAAAAATTAAATATTGACGTGGGAGCACGTTATACCCTCAGATGGACTTTCAAAGTAGCAGCGGTCAGTCTGCCTATCATCGGCATCGATTTTATGCGCCACTTTGGTCTTGTCCTTGACGTGGCGAACAACGCCTATATTTTACCACGAAAATCTATATATCGTCGACATCATTCACCACAAACACAAAGCCATCACATACCTTGTATTTCATGCCCTGACGCGAACGACGCATTTGACTCGTATTCCACGTCACCTCGCTTGCCTGATATCACTGATAAATTTCCGCTTAAACGCCACACGGCGCTCGAAACGACTAACGCAGGCGCAGCCAATGTGGTTGCCCATTTTATTAACGATTTGCCTAAGAATGTCGTTAACTCGCCCATCATCAACGACGACGACGTTCGTCTGTTCTTCAAGAGCCCAAAGATCCGCCAATAAAGCGCATCCTCCAATCATCCACCCTTGCCAGCGAACAACCTTTTCAATTTGTTTAAAGCTGATTTTTTGAAACACAAATTGCTCGCTCGCCACAAAAGTAATTTTGCTAATACTCTCCATCCTAAGCAGACAATTCCCAGGCCAAATTCTTTCTTCGCTACTTCGCAGGCCTGTCGCTGCTATAATTATAGATGATACTTTACGAGAAACCGTCTGTCGACCGGTTAATGCCACTTTATTGCATTCATTAAAATTTGGGAGACATTTTTCTTCACATCCGCTAGTCCATTATATCTATAGCCAGGGCAACCTGGCTATAGATATAATGGATTAGAGTTGCTGATAAAGACTTTCTACTTGGGAAAGTGGCGTAAAATGTTTTTTCTAATAGAACAATAAAATGTAATAAGAAACGAACATATACGATCTTGATCCTTTCCCATCAAAACGACACTTTCAACCTCTCGCCAGACCTAATTTAAGTACACGTTGAAAGAAGCCTTTGACTGGCTTACAGTTTGATGTTTAACGAAAAATTAAATTAATCTTGGCCGAGCGTCATTTCCGTGCAAGTGAATCTACAGTAGTGTTGTAGCATTTACACCTCAAAATTATGCTTCAGAGACTAATTTTAGGAAACGTTGTTGTCTCTGCTATGATAATGAAATTGGACCAGGCCAGAAAATGCAAAAGCAAAACATAAACAAATCACAAAATCAATGTCAAACATGCGGCTCTTTCACGTGTTTGCGGCACTGCTTACAAAATTGCGCTTCATGCTTTGATCGATGATGAGATATGTTTCACGACTAACAGTAACAATTATATAGAGTAGTATTGTTTTCTCAGTGTTTTTTGTAAAGTAATGCAATGACATAGTTTCATTTCAATAATTAAAAACTGTTTTTGTGGCGGTGAAATAAGATGTGCATGTAAACAGTGATATATAAAAGATAAAGTTTTATTGGTTTTATAATATCTGCAAGTCGATATTTCAACACTGCTAAATATCAAAACATAGCCAATTTCAAATTCTTTTATCGAAAAAAGAAATTCATTTTTGTTTTTTTATCCTTTTTTAAAAAAAGCAACAATAACTATTAGTTACCACAAAACATGTGACAAAACATGTGAGCAAGTAAATGAAACTGTTCTAAAATATTTTTCATAATTCGATCATTCAAACAATGAAACAAGCTTCCTTAACTTCATTGTTTATATTTGTTGTGCGCGTTGACGTCTCTTTATACGTCCATTTTTTAATTAAGTTTACGACTGTTACAACATCGAATCCGTTACAATCGCATTTCACGCAGGTTCAACGAGTGTTTAAACGTAAAAATTGAAGTGACCTTGCTAAATTGCAATTTTGCATAATTTATCAAATGAATTTAAAAAATTTTTTTGCTCTAACAAAAATTAAATAAATGATTTTTACTCTGGTTAAATTTCATAAAGATAACTTAAGTAATTTTGGAGTTATAAATCGTAACTTTGGTGGGCTTCTGAAGTCCGGCCGTTGAGGAGTCAAAAGCTCGAAAAAAGTTGAGGAGAATAGGGTTAAGAGGTTTCGGATTTGTAGCCTATTCACTTTTCAACTTGCCACAAGCTAACTATTTAAGTGTGAATTTTAATGAAATGGCAATAATAATCACAATCGCATCAAGTAAGAAAAATATCAAAGAATGTTCGGTCTCGAGACTAATTTAAAAAATGCGAGAAAGAGCCACATCGCTTTGAGATCAAGACCGAGCAGTACAAGTTTGAGACCACAAAAACCGATTTTGAAACTAAGGACATATCAAATTTCTTTTTTTTTACGGAAAATATTCAGCAATTGCATAAATCTTTAAACAATTTTCAAACCATTATTCTTGTTTAATTTATAATTTGAATGCTTTAAAAAGATATAAAGCACATAAATATAATACCAGCCTAGTAAAGACGGACAAAAAAATATACAGTACTTGAAAACAAGTGCGTCGATTTTTAGAAAATCAACCAAAAAATTATGATTTTACTTTTTCATATTATGTATAAAAAGTACAAAAAAGTATGGATGTTTAACACATATTGCAAAAAAAATTGTATGGGCAAACAAAATCTTTGCATGTCTTAAAATTATCCAGACAAACATTTATTTTTGAACGTGTTTGATAGATGGGCAACTACTCAAAAAAAGCATATGTGGCATTATGTTTTTGAACAAAACTACTTTATGCAAAATTGACAAAAAAAGATGCCATTCAACAAAAGCCAAATTGCAGGATTTTTTGCAAAGTGCATTAAAGAACATATTGATTTTTTTATCAAAAATTCTTTCAGGAATAATCAACAATGTACATGTATACTATATAACCGTTAATGATTGTTAGAAATATTTCATTTAGTTTCTTTGTATCCAGGTAGTCTGTCTACTTATATAAAATCATGTAGCTTAATGCTTTATCAAAATTAAATTAATTTTTTATGAATTTTTTACCTTAAAATTATTTGGCTATTTTGGTGACATTTTTGAAGAGCACAAGACCAAATTAACAAATAATTTTTTTGTTGAATTCATGTTTTTTATTTGAAATTATTTAACTCATTTTGTATCATTAAGTGAACACGAAATAATGTTCAATAAAATATTTATCTACGCAGATAAAAAGTGCTTTGTGTCGAGAGATAGTAAGGTTTACAACAATATGTTCCGACAACACAATTCATTAATTTTACAAAAGCAATTTTTTTTCAAAAATCAAACACAAATGCTTAATATTAATTATTCAATTTTGTGTTTATGTACATTTACTTTTTTAACTTTAAAATACCGTAACTGTTTGATTACTAAACTTAGAGTTCTCTGTATTGTATCGAGAGCTTTGACGAAATGACCACATTCTAGTAGACCACATTTTACTAGGCCACATTCTATTAGAATTGAATTTATTGACAGCTTTACTTTTTTTGAATTTCTGAAAGATTCTATTAATGGCACTAGAGTAAACAATTGGATTAATTGAGCTGTTGATTGGAAGCAAGATGATTGCCGACACTGCATACACTGTATTTGAAATAGGAATTCCTCCAATGCTTAGAAGAGCCATGACTGAAATAGGAAACCAGCAACAAAAATCGGTAGCTATTATTCGAAATATTTTCTTTTGCGAATCTTAAACCAAAAAATGTTTGTTAGAAAATAATCTCCTTTTATCAAAGACAATATTTAAAAGGGTGAAATCTTTGTTACATAAGTGAAACAATTTACATTATATTGGCTAAGCTATTATTCAAAAACTTCTAAATTCAACGAAAATCTAAACAGCATTTTGTTTTGTAGCAATAAACAAATTTTATAAAGTTTTCTTTACCTAATATTTTTTTATTACGTTTTGTTGCTTTTGACATTTTTCTAGTTTTGTAAACAATGAATCCATTAGCACAGGCAATATATAGAAACGCGATGAAATTGAAAATGAGGATACAAACAGTGTAAGGCCAAGATTTTTCTTCAGTGGTCACAAAGAGTCGAGGTATGCAAACACTGTCCGCACTGCAGTATCTACAAAATTAAATTTTTCAATTAGATGCAGGACAACACTTTTAAAACTAATGAATCTATGTTTAATCTTCTGAAAGCAATGTTTACTTTTAATTTTACAGTATTACACTACTTTAATGTTTACTTTTATAAAATATTAAAAACGTAGTGAAATTGGGTAATTAATTTTTATAATGATATTTTTTTATGTAAAAGAATTTAATAATCAATGCTCTTTTCTCTGTAACTTTTTTCTCCCAAGACTTTTTACAAAAATATTTTCTCCCGTAGAAAATTAAAGCAAATATTTAATTAAACTTTTATTTGTAATCTTAAAAGCGTTTTATCAACCTAATAAAACAAATTTTAAGTGTTATCAAGCACTTAAAAAAGTGAAACACTTAAATCAAAAACCAAGTTTAACTGGCCAACGTTTACCCGAGAAACTGACGTGGTCGGAAATAAGGACCCGAGAGTGAGCTTTGATTGACGACATTTTCCAACACAAACCAAGATCGAGCTTCGTTTATGACGTCAAATATATCGTCTGATACATTTGTAAATTGGTTGTCAAAGGTCATCAATGTTGATATCCACTTTTTGGCACTATCCATAGAAACTAGAGTGTTATTGAAAAACGGGTTTTTGTAGATAAATGCTTTGTCGACAAAAATAAACTGAACTTGGTGAAGAAGAGGGAAGATAGCAAGGAAGAACGTGATTGGCCAAACCAGAAACGTCAAGATTAGCATGTGTAAAGTTTTCGGTTTGGATTTTGCTTTCAATGGCTGAAAAGCAATGTTAAAAAGCCATTAAATTAATAAAAGGTCTACCACCAAGTGTAATAAAATCGATATGAACAGTACATACACATTGACAGCATGTACATAGGTTTGTTGCAAAGTTTTCATAAGGTACCTATGATATTACGATAAATTAGACCTTCTATTCCTTAACTATTTCATGTGGCATTGTCATTTCTAATACGAAATTTTAATATAATGAAAAAATAGTAAAAAAGCCAAAATTTTAGTAAGTAATCTACAAATAAATTAAACAAATTCACAAAAGTAATAAATTAATTACCTTAAATACACCGTACAGGCGAGCTGAGGTAAGAAGAATTAGTATAATAACAGAAGTTTCAGAGGATAGCAACACCATCACTCCCATAACTGAACACATGCTACTCGACAACCAAGTGAGTCGGTAAGCACAGAAGTTTCCGTTGTAAACAACTCCTGCTCCTCCAAGCATGAGCAAGTAGACTCCCATGATGAGGTCCGAAACAGCCAAGTTAATCAACAGCATTCGATTATTACGCAAAGCAGCTGAGTTTGAACGTTGATTTTTTCGTCGTAAGTTATTGGTTTCCTCAATGATGACAATCTAAAAAAGGGTAAAAATATTTTGGTGAAATGAAGCAAAAAGACAAGAGAATAAGATGTATTAAGCTACGCTCATGATTTACTCATTTGTTGTTGGAATGTTTCTGATATGATGTTGGTTCAAAAACCAAAACCAGTGCCAGAAATATTCAATTTATTCTTTACAAAACAATTGGTTTAAATTGGTGCATTTGTGCAGACAAGCATCATAAAACCAAAATGACTTGTGGTCGAACTTACAATGTTTCCTAGAACTGCCAAAATACCCATAATCCAGACAAAGGCGCGAAGAAAGGGGTTTGCAATGAGTTGAAAACGAGATGAAAAAGCATCCTCCTCACGGATTTTAGGATCACATTCATCGGAGAAATCCAAGCAGTCTGCTACGCCGTCAAACAACTGCAAGGCGAAAAATGTAATCTTAGAAATTAATTGAAAAACCTTGTTTTTAACTTTACTGTACAAAATAAATTTTTTCTCACAACTGAATTTCATACGGTCGAGTGGTTAAAGCACCGGACTGATGATCAGCATGGTCTAGGTTCAAAACCCACTTGCGCCATTCTGTTGTGTCCTTGGGAAAGACACTTTACGGCACTTTACCCTGCTTGGTGGTCTTGACAAGCAGTTCTAAATTACAGTTATATCTCTATTAAATTACTAGCGGACAGCAATATCTTGGCATCTCCGGAAGCAGGTCGGGGTAATTGCCTACCCTATGTATAGCGCCTCCGTCGCTTTCCTGCGAGTCAGGAGGATAAATATAGAGATAAAAAAAAAAAAAAATACAAGTAAACCAGCGGTTGTAGCGCGATTTTCGACTATTAATACGTAAACAAATTCTAAAAAGTTTTCCATTGACTTTTGTTTTTATTTAAAAAGCAAAAACCTTCAGTTCAAAGACATCTATCAAGTCAGAAGAAGTTTTTTGTTCTGCTTTAGAGACCTGAAAATTTATTATTTGTCTGGTACACATAAAGTCAAGAAAAGAAAAAAATTGCCAACGAATCACTCTGACTTGCTATAGAGATAACATGCAAGTTTATTTATGGAGTGTCTTAAAAACGAACATTCAATGCAAAACAACTTATGCAAACTGTTGTCTTCGTATTTGTCATGATTAAATAGTTTTGATAAATTTTTAAGCAGTTTGTGGAAGTAGAATTCTGTTAATTTTTGTTTCTTTTCATTCAAGTAGAGCTTTACTCTAAAATGTCAACTCAGTTTTTTAACTAGAAATGCAAATCGTAAACACCGCGGACGTTGGGGTCCAAAGTCCGACCACGTTTTAGCGAATTTTTTAGCTAAAGGTTATAGTTAAATACAAGATAAGTATACAAATACAATATAACCAGGGGTGGGATTCAACTTTTTTAAGAACAGGTTCTAAGAAACTGCAAACTTCAGATCGTATGTATATATATATATGATAAAATTAAACAACTAAGTTGTTACCTAATGAAGTGCCACAATAGAAAAACTTTCTATTATGCTTTTTTAATTCATTTGTGCAAAGTGAATACACTAATAGTCTGTACATAATAAACTGTTTTTAAATAAATAAAATAAGCATTTTGTTTTAATAATGAATTGCTTGCTGCAGACATTCAAAAAAATTAAAAAATATAACAAGAATATTTTTCTTTTTAATTATTTAAATGAAAAAATATAAACAATCTTTCATTTTGTAACTTCAAAGAATTTCAAAATTGCCACCTGGTTTGCATTATAGTCTTTAGGTTGTTTTTGTTTTACCCTGTTATCATCAGCACTGAGATTTTTTCTGAGCCATGTTTTCACTGAAGGAGTTGGATTCCATAAATCTAATGGAAGATCGATGAGATTTATTATCATTAAATTTGATACTTTTTTCACCAAGAGACAACCTCTTTTGTCTGTGTACATAAGATTCATTAATGAAAACCCTCGTTCTGCTTTTGCCAAGCTGATTGCAATTGTGTTGATAATGTTTTTGGGTCTCTGTACACTCCGTGGAATTAAAACATGTAAACTGCTAGCAAGCACATTTTCTACAAAATCTCTGAAATCATTAATACTCACTTCATGATGTAAAAATTCATTAAGTTAGCCAATTTTATTTTCTGCTGCAACCCACAGTACAATGGCTTCTTCCAAATTTCAGATGTTTTAATCCAACAAGTTAAATAACTCAAGCACGTTTTCTTGCTCCGTGCTTATAGCTTTAACATGATCATCGGCAACCAGTCTTTTTTTCATATTTTTTATTATTGCATCTGGTGACATTTGACGAGGTAGGCAAACAAATCTATGATTTTCAATAAATTGGATCTCTTTGAATGCATCAGAAGAAACCTTTTCATCAATATCTTTTTCATATCTTCCCATATTGTCCTTAAGTAATTCAAATGCTCTAATAGATTTCTTTATAAGGTTTTCTGCTCTGAACAAACCTGTGTCTCTTGCTTGGAGGGCGTTACTGAGCAATGAAATTTCATGTAAAATATCAATCATTAAAGCTAGGTCCCTCAGAAAATTTTTGTTGCAAAGACGGGCAACTATCCCTGAAAATTTTGTGTTAGATGTGAAATATCTGTATAGGTCCGGTTATGTACGCCACACAGCTAGAGCAGCCTTAAGCTGCATGATGCCCATCTCGGGCCCAATACTCTATCAATTTTTAACATTTGTTGCCCGAGTTCTTGAGCAATATTGAAGAGTTCCGCTTGATTTTTATTTGACATGTGAAAAATTGTGTATATTTTGTCCGTAAATATTTTAAAGTGGTTCACCTGCTTGATGTCATTCACAGAATTATTCAACACCAGCTGTAATCGATGATTAAGGCAATGCCAGATAACTATTTCAGGAAAATTTTCTTGAAGCCTTGTACCTACTCCAAAATTCCTGCCAAGCATAACACTTGCTCCATCTGATTAGAAACCAATTAAATTTTGTTTTAGATATTCATTACTAAATCCAACAGAATTTAAGCTAACTAACATAATATTATATATTTGTTCAGCTCCCTAACTTTCTAACTCCACCAAATCCAAAAAAATTGTTGGTGAAAAATCTTTATTTTTAATCTTTACAAAAATTATAAGTACAGACTTGCTAGAAATGGTTAATGCTTCATCTATAATAATACATACTTTTTTATTTTGTTCAGTAATTTTTGAAAATACTTTGCTTTTTATTTCTTTGGCAATGTGATCAATTATTTTGACAGCAGTTTTACGAGAATGAAGTCCATGACCCATGTCCAACCAATTTTTTATTTGTGGCTCAACCTCATTCTCAATATCGGAAAATGGCAGGTTTCGTTTTACCAAACTATACACTGTATTGAAAACCCTGCATGTGGATTGAATACGTTTTTGGGTGCCATATTTAATTTAACATTATATCACAATTATCCAGATATCTAGTGTTCTTCATAATCTAGACTATAGTGTATGGTTTAGCTTAAAATAAAAATAATTGTTTTAAAGTTTGTTTTGATGATTTTTTTGAATTTCTTTGATATTTTGATAAAAAATTTAATAAGTATCATAATAGAATTAAGATATTAATTTACAGTTATTAACAACTTACCAATTTTAGTTTATTGAAAAATTAATATATAAGCTTTAAATCGAGAAAAAATTAATAACCCATATAGAATGTTGGTGGGCAATAGAGAGATAGACAGTTTTAATAGAAATTAAGATGCACAAAGAAATAATCAATTTAACAAATCAAACACAAACAATCTTTCATATGTCAATAATATTATCACGCATTAGGCCTATTAAATATTAGATCTTCTTGATCTCAGACAAGGGTAGAGATGAGGAAAGTAAAAAAATAAATAAATGCTTACATTCAAGTTAGAGCTGTTAGGCCTATTTAACATTAAAACTAAAGATTATAACTCAAAATCTTAATTAACTGCTTAGCCATCCTGTTTTACAAAAAAAAATTTGAAAAAATTGAACTTAAGAAGCTTAAATGCATACGTTATGCGACAATGTAATTTACACACGTGTGAAGATCATAATTAACAAAAATTGATTTAGAATGTAAAATTAATTATATTATATGCCGGGTCCCTATGGGGCACCTGGTCTCATGCGGTTCCAAATTAATTTAAATTTATGGTTTCTATGCGTTTTTACGGGTGATAATTTAATTAGCTTAATACAAAATATAAAAAGAAAACAAAAAACACACTTAAAAATTGAAAAACCCATAAAACATGAATGTTTACAGAATCAATAAATTGTTTGTTTACAATTTTTTACCCCTATTTTACCAAAATTTTGAATAAACAAATAGCACTTATAGAACATAATATCATTAATAAGTATTAACTAAAATTTTAAATGAAAAAACAAACATTTCTATTTGTTTTTTCAATATTTAACATATTATTTTCGCTACTTTTTAAGATATTGAACACCATGGGATTCCGAGATTAAACAATAAAAATTATAATTAAAATAGATTTGAATGGGGGTTTACATAATTTTAAAACCGGTTCGGCGAACTCATAATATTTTAAGCAACGGTTCGTCCGAACCATTGTGAACCGGCCGAATCCCACCACTGGCTCCATGCATCTTTAAACAATTTTTTAAAAGTCCCACCATTGGATATAATCTACTTATTATTAAATTTTGATTACACTTCCACAATGTCGAATAAAGAAAAGTTAAAACGGCTGATAAAAAATTGCGATTGATATCTTTTGCTACATACAGACTGTCATTTATCGAAGAAATCAGAATCCATATTCCGACAGTATTATATTCAATCCCACTATAAATCAGACCCTGTTTTAGAGAGTCCACGGTGTGCGACGAAAAAGCAATATAAGAAAACATTATTTTTATAGTGTCATAAAACTTCACGCTTTCATTGAAGCATTTTATAGTGTAATGTATTTATAAAGATTTCAAAAAAAATTGTGATTGTTTTTCTATTTGCTTTTACTTTATTTCTTGAGACAAACAAAGGACCAATTGTTGAGTTTTCACAGTAAAATCTACCATCAGATGTGCAATTCAGTTCATCAGATGAGTCATCGCAGTTAATGTTTCCATCGCAAACAAAACTTAACGGGATCGAAACCTAAAAAAGCTGTTAATTAATCGAAGTGTTAAAAAAATTCAATTTAATTTCTGCAACTAAAATGACCATTACAATAAAAACTTTAGAAGAAGAAAAAAAAAAAAAATTACCTTTAATGAACCCGCAAAAGCAATTTATAAGGTTAAAGAGGTGGTTGTTAAATATCTGTTAAAACTTAAACAAAAAACAATTTTGTTCTGAGTAGGATTCACAAAATTTTGATAAATCTTCCAGTAGGCGTATTTACTTTACAAAACTGCGGCAGATCATTTTTTTAATTGAAAACATTGCCTAGTTCCTCTAAAAACGTCTTTAAACAAATACTTGTTTGTTCAAAACTTTAAAGTGACCAATAATATTGACGGAACTATTCTTCATTTTATTTTCATTTTTATGCTCCTGGCTGGTATAAAAGCGCTAGAGGCGCTATACACAGGGCAAACAATTACCCCGACGTGCTTTTGGAGATACCAAGATATTGCTGTCCGGTTGAAATTTTTTACTTTGTTTTTTGTTTTTTAAAGCTGTGACTGAAATTTATAACTGCTTGTCAAGATTGTCAAGCCTAATTAAATTGCCGTAGCGTTTCTTTCCCAAGGACACATTCTGTTGTGTACCGAGACCATGTCGATCACAATCACGTCTTTCTTGACCACTCAACCACACTTCCGACCATTAACTCTTTCAATATTAGTAACCTTTAAAAAGACTATTTTAGACTAAACTCTCGTCAGAAGAAATTGTTGGCAAATGACAAACTCCAAGAAAGCTTTTTGAAGATAATTAAGTTGTTGCTTTCTTTTCAAAAGGATGTTTTACCTGCTCATCAGCAAAGCAATGTTGCATACAAGTACTCGTGGTACTGTGATAGTAAATAAAACACCCCCAAACCGGAAAGAACGAATTCGACAACATGTTTCAAAATCAGTTGGAAATCGAGTTAAACCTCTAAAATCAAAAAGATTTCTCCAAATGTCAATCTAAATCCATTCAAAATGCGCCAATTTCGGAATCGGCTATTGGTCAACTTTTGTTAAATAATAAAATACAATTATCTTTTCATCTGGAAACGATTGGAGCCATCTATATTGAATCTCTTGAACCATCTCTTTGTCATCAGAAAGAATTCATCTAGGGATTGAAGCTTTTTGCCTGTGGCGCAAGTGAGCGCGCAACCAATTGTGCGCTCTCTTTTTTGAACCAATGATAGACGCCGTTACTTTCGACGCTCTCTAACCCAATATAAACCACGTTTTTTTGCGGTTTTGTTATTGTCAACAATTTTTTCTGACAAAAGTTGGCCAAAAAACTCTAAGTAAAGCATTCTTTTCAACGGCTACCAAAATTGAAAGAGTTAGTGGTTCCGTCAATACAATTTGTAATGTTAAAACCGTCTTTTGAAAACTTAAGGCTATAAAAAAGTCTATCAATTGTTAATTAACTTCCTTGTTTTATTTAGTTTATTCTTGTCTGCCTGACTTCAAGAAAAGCATTGAAGGAGCTACACTGAGAGCAATCGCTAAGCGATTACTCCGAACTGATTTCAGATACATACCTTGTTTGAAGAGGTATCCACTCCAGGTCAGACACAAACAGGACTGGCGCCGAAGGTTTATCCTTTTACTATCCAGACTGCTGCACTGCCTGGATCAGATGCTGGAAGTGATGTTATTAAGCCAGCATTGGGTTTCGTCATCCAAAACCATCAGACCTCGTGCTCCATGTGGTGCCCGATGTATAAGGCACGCTGTTAAAACATGGTCTGTGGTTGGGATGGGCTTACCCAAACTGCTCGGGGTAAGCCCATCCCAACAGGCCTGGCACCGGTCCCGGGCAGAAAAGTACGGCGCCTGGAAGCATTTTCGCAGTACTCCGTTTTCCATTTGTGATTTCTCCATTCAGAAGGGCGGATGCCAAGTCTGGCAATGTACGTATGTATGTATCTATGTATGTATGTATGTATGTATGTATGTATGTATGTATGTATGTATGTATGTATGTATGTATGTATGTATATATGTATGTATGTATGTATGTATGTATGTATGTATGTATGTATGTATGTATGTATGTACGTATGTATGTATGTATGTATGTATGTATGTACGTATGTATGTATGTATGTATGTATGTATGTATGTATGTATGTATGTATGTATGTATGTATGTATGTATGTATGTAGCTACTTCTACTAGTGAAATCACAGACCCAGAGATGATGGCCTTCCATACTACGATAACAACTTTTTTTCGGTCTCAAGCGAAACAATTTTTATGACCTGTCAATGTGCGATTATAAAAGACCTGCTAGTTTATGTTATTAATTTCAAAAAGACCAGCCAGCCAGTTATGGTTTCAGAAATGCCAAAGGATTACGCTTAAAATTTTTTATTTGTTTTTTAGCTTATATTTAGTGATATTACTAAAATTTAAAGGCGGAGAAAAGTGTAGTAAAGTTTCTTTCTTCAAAACACAACAGACTGACAAGAGTAGGTTTTGAACCACAACCATATCGGTTGCGTCCAGGTTTCTCGATCATTATGTATACATAAAAAATTTAATTAGAGAAAAATTGGTTAAAAAGAAATTCAAATCATCGTGTTAAAAAGTTTATCAAAATTTTTCTTTTTTTTGGTAAGAAAAAACCTCGGACAAATTTTTCAATTTTTGCAATGCAATGAATGAAAACTAACAGAAAATATCAGAAGCTAACAGAGCCTTGTGAATGTTTTGATAAAACTATGCAAAACTCTATTTCAAGAAAACTGATCTAAAGAAAATTTGATTTGATGACGATCTCTCTCTTTTTGGAAAAGTGAGTCTCTCATAAGCCAAGTAAAAAATTTCACAAAAACAGCTAAAATCTAACTCAAACTAGGTTTAAAATAAAGATAGATTTTTTGTAAGGTATGCTGTATTTACCAAATTAATGCTAGCCGTCTTTATTGGCTCTTCATTGAACTGCAACAATCTGTAAATTAATTCTCAAGCGATATGTAAAGTAATTATCCAGCTTTATATATATTGTGACTGATTTAGGCAGATTTTTTTCAATTGTGATTGCCTTCCAATTCAAACAAAATTTTAAAATATTTCACTTTTTTATTGCATAAGCTGCAATGGCTGGCACCTCGGAAGGACCATAGAGCACCGGTCAAGAAACTTTGTTAATGTTGTAATTTTGTTTCAAAACTAAAGCAATTTTTCCATTTCCAGTAACTAAAAAATTTAAAAACCACCTAATGGTACAGCAAAATATTAATAGTTATTATCTCTTGTATAAAGTGCTAAGAGCAACAAAATTGAAAATAAGTAATCTAGTAGCTTTTAATTTCAATTGATTAAAGACGTTTGTAAATAAAATGAATTATAAACTTTTTTTGCTTATTATTCAAACTGCTAATGAGATAGAGCAACCTTGCCTCTTTATAACTCAATTATTCACAGATTTCATGTATAAATAGCAAGTCAGAACGTCAACTTGTTTGTTACATATTTCTTTTTTCTGATCCTGTCTTAAAGCAATATATAGATCTTCTAAAAATGTTTTGCAGTCTTTTGATTATGGGGCGGAGCAGAAATAAAAGAAAACTGAGCTGAGCAAAGATACTGGAATAAGTAATCTCGCTTCATACATAATTGTAATAATGTGGTTGCAATCCCTCTAACAAGTGTTGAGACAATTAAAAAACTCATAAATAAGACTACAGAAATTAACTGGAAAAAAATAAGAAAAAAATAAACGTTAATAGAGTTTACAATACAAAACCAAGAGCAATTTTAGACTACCCAAGAAGACTAAGTTAGTAAATTAATGTTCTGTATGATAACACACGTACTATTTGTAATAACTTTATGAATTCAAATTATTTTGTTTTGCAACATGCGTTGTATACTATTAATTAAAATGGCAAAAGTAATAGAAATATAAACAAAAAAATTATTTTACCCTTTTTCCTCCCAGCGAGAAACAGAAAAATCTGTCATTACAGCGGCTAAAATCTTCATCTGATTTGTCATTGCAGTCTATTATTCCGTCACACAAGCTTTCCACAGGTATGCTGATCGCATTTCCAGCTGAACAGTAATGTCTACCTCTGTCTTCGCAGTTAATTTCGTCACTGCGGTCCAACGTACAGTCTATAATTCCATCACATACTTTTGTTGACAAAACGCTGCTTTTCGTGGCTGGTGGGGGATATTCTATGGGTAAAGCAGCTGGGGGTTTGGCCTGATAAAATGTTTTAAGCAAATAGTTAAGAAAATAATGACTTTCCGAACTTCAAATAATGAAAATAAAATAAAATCATTTAGTATTACAAGAAACAAAATAACCATGTTTTGATGTTTGTGGCAGCAAAACAAATTAATTTATTTGAATAAGGCTTCAAATTGTAATTTCAGTTCATGTTAATATATTACCGACTCAATTAACTTGTTTTTTTTCTAAACCTAAAATTTTTGTGTTGATATCTTAAAACTTACCGTGATTCGAGCACAGGGAATATCTTGGACCACACTTTCACGATCAATTCTAATAATCATGTCTTCCGTGCAGGTGTTGCTTTCGGTTGAACAGTTAGCACGACATTCGTCAGCCGCAAAGCCCGGATTTTTTTCCCATTTATAATCAGGACCATCTGGTTGAGGACAATCAAATATCCCATCGCAAAGTCTTCCATTCAACACCTGATATTGACTGTCGCATCTGTCGATTAGAAGAAAATATTGGAAATCAATCAATACTGCTTATTTGGTGTTGTAGGTGATGACAAATGAGCAGTATAATTAGATTTTAATTAGTTACTTATTTTTGGAGATCAGAGCTTTTTGTCCAACTATCACCACCAACTTAAGTACAGTTCCAAAAATCAGCATTTAGACTAGCAAACCTCTACAAAGACAATAATTTCGAGTGCGTGGGAAAAGTACGTTGAACATAAATTTGATGTAAGCAAATGATTGAGAGTGAGTTTGTAGGAACACGAATAAATGTATGAAACAAAATATCCAAAAAAACGCTTAAAGTATTACTTAAAATTAATGAGCTTCTATTTAATTTCAAAGAATCAACCAAAAATCAACAACACTCGCATTTCTTATACTTTGAAAGATTCATAAAAAGTATTTGAAGTTAAAAAGGAATTGAAGCATTTATTATTTGATTTTATACAAGACGTTCAATTAAATACCTCAAAAAATATAACAGCATAAATTTTTAGAAAGCAACCAGTAACAGAATTTAATCATTTAAGTAATGATTTGTATAAAAGTTTTTCTAAGGTGAAATTATTTTAAAGAAGATCAGAAAAATAAGGAGTTTCAGAGATGTGCGTTGAAGGTTAAGATCGAGTTTGCTTCGGTTTCTAAGAGATGCAAAAAAAGAGGGTTTAAAGAAAATGCTATAAGCTGATGACCTGGTGATGGTTTTGGAAAGCAAAACCAACCAGTATGTAGATTTACCAAGTTGCAAAGTGCATTTGAAGATAGGAAAAGAAAACAAATTGAGACAAACAAAAATGGTGGTCACAGTAAAAAAATGGCAGCTTCCTAAACCGGCAAAACCCAGTATGTAAAAGATACTGGGGAAAAGTTTTAAACAAGAATGATTTGAAGTTGCAAATCAGAGGCCGTAATCTCGAAATTTTTAATTAGTAAAATATGACGCAGGGGACATAGAAAAAGATGAGGAAATGATTAAAAACGATGGCAAGATCTAAGAAATTCTTAGAGTGGACTAGTTTTTTGGTAAATGAACATAAACCTTTAAAACCAGAGCATATTATTTATTGTACTGTATATATTGACAAAAAAACGATACACAACAAACAAATGCTCTTATAGAAACATGGGCAACAACAAAAATTTTGGATAAGACAGTAGGAAGGTATTTTCAAACAATTATACGGTGTATATCTTTGTAGTATTTCTCGAGACAAGCAATATGTTAGTTTATAATTAATTTATATCTTATTAACCTGCACCACTGGCCAGCATCCGGTTGTTTCCCAAACTCACACATCAATGTTCCTTGGCAAAATTCGAATCTAAAAGTTAGGTTCGATAAAACTAAAATAGCATTATGTAAACAAAAAAAAACTCGAAAATGCTAAACGCATGAAAACGTGATAACTATTCACGATAAAGCATTATTCGTTGTTTTCAGCAGCTTTCTGTTCAGATTACTTTTCAAAATTTAGATAAAATCTTTTTTAAATAAAACAACAAATGGATCAAAAGTTTGAAAAGATTTGAAAGTGTCATCTGAATATACCAATACTTCCTAAATTTTCTCAAAAAATTTTATCGTTTCAAATAAACACATAATACATATTTTAAAAACTAATTTTATGAGTTGTTTCTTAACAAAAGTCGTCAAAAGATTAGTAAACAATTTATTCAATGTATTAAAACAGTAATACAAAATATTTTTATCCCAAAAAAATAATTTTTAAAAAACAAAGCAATTTGACTTTATTCGGATTTTTATTACAAACTGTAATTAAACAAAAAATTGTTTGTATTAAAATATGACGTAAAAATTTTGCGTAAAGCAGTGGCGTGCGGTGACCTCTGACACTGGTCATGCAGTTGGTATGCCAAAGCTGGTCATGCAATTGGTAATTTAAGGGAAGTTAATGGGTAGGACATGCAATGCGGTACTTTACGAGCACGATAAAAACTGCGTAGATTTCTAAGACATAGACCCATTTTGTTCCACAATCATGGCATTCTCTAGTAAAAAAAAAATTTTTACTTAAAATCAGACTCAAGTTTCTTACTTTTTGTCCCAAAATTATTTATGTTCTCTAAAAAAAGTCTTTGTCTTGGATCAGCCTCACATTTCTTTAATTTCGTCCTAAAACAGTGGTATTCTTTATTAAGTTAAAACATAAAGGCCTTTGCCCAAAAGTTCTTGGTCATGCAAATCATGACTTGCATGCCCTGACCGCACGCCACTGACATAACGTGAAATGTAACTCTATAGCTACTGAAGCTAAATATAATCAAATTTCTGGCGAGCAAAAATTTTTAAATTCTTAAAAAATTTAGCTCCTCATTTTTTTAAAAATTTTAAGTTAAAAACTTAATAGTTAGCCAAAAAAAACATAAAAGTTTTAACTAAATAATGAAGCCAAAATTTTTAAAAATCTAAATGCTGTTTCTTCATTTTTAAAAGGTTTTGAAAAAATCTAGTTTTTAATTTTTGGATGACTTTGAATTTATTTCACTTCAAATCAATACTTTATTTTAAGATTTTTGAATACGATTTTGCAGATAAGTATTTGTTAAAACAATTTTTATAAAATAATTTGTGCATTTCTTATTACTCTTCATCTAATTTGTAAGCACAATCATCGACAGAATCGCAGACTTTGTTTCTTTTTATGCAATTGTTTTCATCACAGTTTATCTCTCCATGATTGCAAATACTGCAACATAAAACAATATTAAATCTTTTAAGTTTATTGATAAAGTAAGAATAAAGTTTTTATTGATTGAAAAAAACTAACGTTGAAAGAAACTCTGAATTGAAAAAAACATCACAACAACAATATCATGTTTTTTAAAATGGTATTGTGTAAATTATGATAATATTTTTGAAAAATAAAAAAAAAACAATTACATGTATATAATACGAGAAAATTTTGATATTATAGTCCAGCTTATTTATTTTTTCTTGTTTTTATAAAGGATACCTGTTATTTCTATTCTGTTCCTGCTCATTGTTTCCCTTCAATCTGACACGGTCACAAATTCTCGGGACTTTCCCTTCACACAGACACTCATCACTGAGGTCTGGACAATCAACTAATCCGTCGCAAACACGCGACACAGGAATCACAATCGATGAATCCAAACACTCGAAACAACGAGTTCTGTTCAACTTCCGGTCGGAAATAGATATTATTTTGCGGAAGCTGAGAATAAAACAGAACTTAAACACTGGCCTGGGTCTGGTGGTAGAAAAACGGATAGGACTCTTTGTTAAATTTTAATGCTTTTTTGTATAAATTGCGACTATATAAAAGTTACTTTACTTAAGTTTAAGGAAGTAGCATTTAAGTACAAACTTACTCTTCGTTAAACAGCTCATTGTTGAAGTAACATAAATCCTGTCCGTTGTCACAATCTTGAACTTGATCAGTGAGTAACTGTTGCGGAAGGAAACACAAGCTCCCTTCCCTCAGACACTTGAACCCGGGACCGTTGGTCCATTCCTGGTCTTCCTCACAGCCGTCCGTCAAGATTCCGTTGCATAGCGACGTTATTGGGACGCAGGTATTATTACGACAACGGTAATGATTGACACAACCGACGTCACAGAAATCAACATTACGACATTGTATTAGGTTGTCACAGATGTACGTTCGATTAAGAAGGCAAGTTCTGTTGTTGTGAGTTAAACAACTAAAAAACAAAAAAGGAAATGATTTGAACTTATTTATGCTCATTGACTATTTATAAGACCAACATAGCTAAAAATAGATAATAGTCAATATAATTTTTATGATTTGTGGTGTCTTCCAAAAATGTAATTTATAACGTTGCATGGTTGTGGTACTGCTCTGGAAAATAGTAATTCACCTTACTTTGTTGGCAGTCTTGCTAAATAGTTCTAAACAGGGTTGTGGGGTCGGAGTCAAAGTCAGGAGTCAGAGTTGCGGGGTCGTATGTTTTAGGGCGGATTTGGAGCCAGAGCCGCAGTGGTAAAATAGAAAAGTTTTTATTTGCAACAAGAACGCACCACCTTTGTGAGTACGCCAAATCAAAAATATTTTTTGTTCAAGTAAATAAAACACAGTGGCCGAGAGGTGAAAACTTTTGCATTTATTTATTTTTGGTTTTTATTCAGTTTTTTAGTAAAAAATTTTTTCAACGCTAAACTTTGCGTTTGTTAAGATAGTCTTTTGGACCAAAAAAGTGCTATTTTTTAATCTTTGCCCTTTCCCAAATTTTTCCAGTACCCCTAATTGTGGCACCTGTTTATTTTTTACCTGCCAGCCACTACTGCATACTGCATTGAATGGTGGTTCCCCAATCTTTTGGTATTTGTCATGACAATATCGTCATGACTGGAGCATAAACTTGAACTCAAAAAATAAAAACTTTTGAACTACAACTAAAAATATTCAATCCTGTTAATTATTTCGCTAATT
Organism: Diplosoma virens; assembly: GCA_963680785.1. Taxonomy (NCBI): domain Eukaryota; kingdom Metazoa; phylum Chordata; class Ascidiacea; order Aplousobranchia; family Didemnidae; genus Diplosoma; species Diplosoma virens. The sequence continues at coordinate 4,785,964 of OY796890.1, read as the reverse complement.
TTTAAGAAAACTAAACCTAATATATACTCAGGGGCGCCAGAAAGCCATTTTGTGGGGAGCAAAATTCAAAGTAAAAAGCACCTTCTTTTAAAAAAGCATAAAATTTTGTAAAAAGAATTTTGCACTGAAAACGGTTGCGTTGCCATTCCGTATTGCAACCGTTTTCAGAACAAAACTTTAGTGATTCTCAAAAAAGTCATCACTTTCAATCGAGACAATGATCGCTATTTTCTTCCTAAAGTAAAGATGCAGATAAAAACCAAAATAAAGGTCTTCACCTTCAATCGATCCAACATTTTGATTAAGTTTCCAAATGCTTCTGTATCTACCCACCTGTACCTTTCCCTTTTCTATAAGAAAGAGGGGAAATTTAAAGGGCTCAAAAGAATAAGGGTCTCCTGCTCTTTTCACCCCTCCTTACTTCTGGTGCTCCTGCACATACTAATAGTAAGAATTAAGAGCAAAATTAATATGATCGTTTGCTATACTCGAAAAATTAGAGATAAAAAACCCAAACTAGCAAAGTTTTTGTGAGCTCGAGCGAGAAGTTAAATAATAAAAATATATCAAGTTTCCAGTACTGACATAAATATTAAAGCGATTAACCATTGTAAAGTTTTTAAATAGTCAATTTTTTTCAAGGCAAAAAAATTTTAACCATCGGTAGGCCAAAACGTAGCAAGTGACAAGGCGTGCTTTAGTGATAAAAAAAAATTTTGCTTCGGACAAGCTTTTCTGCACGTCAACTTTAAAACGAGTAAAAATTTTTTTATCAATCGCCCAATCAAGTATACACTATTAATCACTAAATGTGAATATTTGTTTCTTTTAATCTCAACTTACATGCAACTATGTTTTTTACATTAGATTTGAGAGGAAGCAAGTAAAAACTTAAAAAAAAGTCTTTTCTTTGACAGCTATGCATTTTTAAAAAGTTTGACACTACGCTTTATTATTTGGGTAAACTCTAACTTTATCGAACCCAGTTTGACGCCTTAGACGTTCCGATCGACCATTTGGAAGACTAATGGTCAAGACAATATACTTGTTCATCTGCATAACGCACAACTAGATAATATGCACTGGTGAGACGAAATATTTCTAGGAAGGTCAATTAAAAGTCTAATATTAATAGGTTTATTTCTTTTCCAGGATAATTACTGTTTAAATGTTTAACTTAGGCATGTTATTTTTACACATATAAGTTTTAAAATATATTTTATTTTGTCACTTGGGCTATTATGGTCTTGTACAATGAGACGAAAATAGCATCCTGGTTCTTGCAGAAATAGCAACGGCAACAAGCAAACGTAATCAAATAAGTATGTGGTTATGCTTACAGGCATCCTATAGAAATCTCTAAAAATGTCCCAGCAATATATGATTGTTCTTACAAGATTAAGGTTATTGTAGTTAAGGTTGGCAAAATAAAAACAATCTTTATTATAATAAAATCGGAACTGAGCTCTCCTTTGTTAAAACTATAGCAATCTCGAAAACCCCAGGGACTTTGTTGCTTTTCTAAATTTCTTCCTGGTTGCGTGCCGGCATATACCGGTATATAATGTTAAATAAAAAGAGCAGTTTTAGTTTTATTTCTTATCTTGCATTTTTTAAGTTTCTGTGTTCAATTTCGTACTCCATGTTTAAATACAATCTGTCAGGCTTTAAATTATTAAAGTTTTTGGTTTTATTTTGTAACTTGTAATTCAAAATATTTTGTTCGGATAATTTTATAAAGCACTTTTTTGAAGAACTGATATCAAAAATTAACATTATAGAGCTCCGGGTACAGATTTTAAAAATAGGGTTTGCTTTTTCTTTTTTGTTCTAATTTTTAGAAGTGTGACTTAATCAAAGTTGTGGAGTTGGAGCTGCTGGGTTTGTACGTTTTTGAATGGACTCGGAGTTGGCGTTGTTTTTTTAAGTGTTCTGAAATCGGAGTCGTTTATTCAGATATTCTGGAGTCGGAATTAGAGTAGGAAATTTTTAAACAGGTGGAGTCGGAGTTGTAGTTGGATAATTTTGAATAGATAGTGTTGGAATCGGAGTAATTTTGAATAGATAAAAAAAATTTCTCCGACTCCCCAATTCCGGTTTTAGCATATCGGTATCACTTTATAATCTAGTAAAACAAAAGCAAAATTTTAAACCAAACTGTAATGTAAAAAACTCTCTGGTCTGGGTAAATGCCTGTTTTTTTAGCACCATTTTGCATCAAAAGGTGAAAGACTTTTAAAACAAATTTTTGGTTTAAAATTTTTTAAATTTTAAATGCCAATGGTGCTTTACGACGCAACAATACTTTTCATAAACAAACGTAATTTTGAAGACCATTGGTTTTAGTTTTAAACCATTTTTTTAACAGGAGTTTGTTCGGATTAAAAATTTATGCATGACTATATACAGTATCTGTTACAGCAACAATAAACTTTTGTATTTTTTGAATTTATTTTAAAATTCATATTAAATTTTTATATTATTAAATTTATATTAAATTAAATTTTAAAATCCTATTCATTGATTTGCTTAGCTTCAAATTTTTCTCGGTAACTCCTTGCAATTATTTACTAAAACATTTTAATAACAAAAATAATAGGCAAAAAGCGTTTTAATAAAAACTACCAACGCAATGCAAGGCCTGCAAATAATATTTTAAAATAGCTTTTAACAGCAAATGCTTCATCTAAAGCTCTTTTCTTAAATAAGTAGCCTTAAAAAAGGCTGTTTTGAAAACTCGAACGTTTTCGTTTAGCTCTCTTCAGGAGGTTTCGCTAGAATGAATTGCAGAACTGAACGTAGTATTTCAAAAGTTTTAAGACTGGTCCTGATTGGCTAAAAATTAAGGTTAGTAGCAGTTATCATAATAATTAAAAGTATTTAATAAATGAAACCACGTTTCGTGAGCGTAAGAAATTTTTGGCAAAAAAAAGGAACAAAATTATGCAAGTTTTGTGCTAAAATTTGGAACTAAAAAGACAATTTTTTACAATTATACTAACAATTTGTGTTTGTAAACAAACTCTTTCTGTCTACACAAATTAGGTTTTCGAAGAGTGATGAAAATTGATTCCAAGACTGATAAATGGAAATCGGATCGTGCTTTAGAGAGAATAAAAAATTGATTGTCCTTATAGTGAGATGCACATTTTTGGTTATGTAACAGATGGTTTCCAATCGCTGAATCACAGTGCGGTATTGAGTTCGCTAGTTTTCCTGGGCCTTCTGGTTGTTTACGTTCTTAACTGGTTCTGTTCCGAATAGACTTCGGCACATGCTGGCGGATTCTGTCCTGCAAACGTTGAGACGTTCGACCCACGTACCGACTATCGCAGTGGCACACATATTCATATACGACGTTACTTTGTTGAAAAGTGGGAAGAACGTCTTTATGTATAGCAGGTAAAATTCGTCTGGTGGAAAAGATCACTCGTGGTTGAACCGCTCCAAAACAATTATTAATAGATAATTTTATTTTTCTTTCAAATTTCAGGGAATTTTCCCAATCCAAGGCAATTTTACATGTAAATAGACAGGGCATTTTTTTGGGCCTTCTTTAGTTCTTTGTTGGAAACGTAAAATCTAATTTGTGTAGACAGAAAGAATTTGTTTACAAACACAAATTGTTAGTATAATTGTAAAAAATTGTCTTTTTAGTTCCAAATTTTAGCACAAAACTTGCATAATTTTGTTCCTTTTTTTGCCAAAAATTTCTTACGCTGACGAAACGTGGTTTCATTTATTAAATACTTTTAATTATTATGATAACTGCTATTAACCTTAATTTTTAGCCAATTAGGATCAGTCTTAAAACTTTTGAAATACTACGTTCAGTTCTGCAATTCATTCTAGCGAAACCTCCTGAAGAGAGCTAGACGAAAACGTTCGAGTTTTCAAAACAGCCTTTTTTAAGGCTACTTATTTAACAAAAGAGCTTTAGGTAAAGCATTTGCTGTTAAAAGCTATTTTAAAGTTTTGTACCAATAAAAAACTTTTTAAATAATATTTTTTAAAACCTCTTCCAAATTTCAACCGATTTTAATACTCAAAAGTAGGTTATGTGGAGTTAAATTTAAAGTTGCTCAACTAAACAGAAGTTCTACAATTTATACTTAAGTTTTATCAATGCACAAAAAACTATGAGGTAACCATTTTGACGCACATGAATCTGGCGATATAGTTATTCTGTGAACTCACGCTACTTCGTTTTCTATATTATTTGCCGAGGTGCTTTCTACCGAAATTTCATCACTTCCGTCGGAGCATTCCTGTCTTCCGTCGCAAAAATATTCAATTCGGATGGTTTCTCCATTGTCGCAGATAAAATCTTTTGAACCAAGTTATTGAATTAGTATTTTTTTTGCAAAAAATTTTTTCAAATATAAAACTAAACGTATTTTCTAGAATATTTTTATAAAATGTCTTTGACATTTTTTTACAAAAATGATTAAAATTGACTATATTTTAATTTTCAACCGTTCATCAAAGCAATTGAAAGTGCATGCATCATATAAATAAACTTGGAATTAACTTTTTTCATACAAAAAAATAGGAAACAATCAATGTATGAAAATCTTATTGGTATTTTTTAGTTTAAAAAATTTAGAAAGTTTAAAAAGATAAACAAAACTCTAACATAAACATTCTAGTTCAAAATTTGCGCTTCATCTACATGTATAGGCAGAAGTAGTTCAAATTTCAGGCGATTTAACCAACAATCTTCGTACTCATTAGTTTCATTTAATTTTGCAAATAAAAAACAATTGAATTAGTTTAGAAAAACTCAATTATTAAGCTTTTTTGATATCAACAACTATTTCCCATGTTCATTTTGGACTCATATCATCAGCCTCCCCGTGGCGAGTCCTGATAATTGGCAAGTGATGATAAAGTCGAGGTGGTGAAAGGCGAGACCCTGGGCTCCCGAAGAAAAGGAAATTCGATAAGTTCAGAAATGCTAGATGTAGGAAATTTGTGCCCATAATACTACATTTAAATGTTGCTGGCCTAAGCGCAAATTAAATCTGGGTTATCAGCCAACTGGCTACCAGACACAAGGCTCTTGTCATCATCTTATAAAAGACCCATTGTAGGAATGCAGACCAGCTAGTAATACCACAATTTACCATGGTTGGTTGTGTCTCAAGCAGAAATATGGCCTTGCTAAGTTTTTCCAGGAAAAACTGAGCTAAACCCTTGTGGATCAATTATCAAAGATATCAGCTATTGAGTGGTTGTGTGTGGACATTGATGATTTCAAGATTTTCCATGTCTACAAACCACCAACCTCGCAACTCACAAAAACATCCATTTCATTGTTCCCATATCCCTGTCTTTATGCAGGTGATTTTAAATGCCAGCGCACAGACTGGGGTTATAGTTAAACCAATCCAGATAGAGAATGCCTGGCTGACTGGGAAATCGAGGAAAATCTTTTCTTCTTGTATAACCCTAAAGAAGCCCGTAGCTACTTCTCTGATTGCTGGAACACTGAAGCCAATCCTGATCTGGTTTTATCAAACGAAGATTTAAACAGTTCTAAACTGGACAGGCGTACTTTAAGAAAGGTTCCACAATCACAACGTTAACCATCGCAAATTACGGCCTTAAAAACTTTGGCCCCAGTCCCAAGTGAGCAGTATAACTATTAAAACTTCCGCAAGGCCTACTGGGAACTTTACAGCCTCATGAAAAACTAGTTATCTCAGGAATTGCCATTTCTTGACTTTATGTTTATTGATGAGGCATATACCACGACTTCTGTAATACCATATTTGCAGCAGCAAAATGATTAATTGCACGCGGTCGCAAATACAACTATACATATAGACCATGTTGGAATGGAGAGTGCGAACATCTCTACCAGCTTTTTCTACGGGCTAGGAAGAGTTATGCAGTTTAGCTGCTTCGACCTTGTTGCCCATCTTGATAAAATATGAAAGGATTGCTGGTTTGTGGCTGACGAATGGCATGAAATACAGCATAATCAACAACATGACCGGCAAAACCAGACACACACGCCATCTCTACCTCATTACCGCCAACTCTTTTGCTTCGCAGTTCGTTAAAAAAGAAATATACAAAACAACAAACCGCGAGGCAACCATACTTGTCATTAACCCTTAAATCATATCATGGGTAAAATTTACCCTTGAAAATTTTAATCCAAAAAAATTCAGATTCTAGGTATTCTCAGTTAAAATCAGTGTGTTATTTGTTTGTTGTTTGTCGTTTGTCATTTGTCTCTACAAGTGAGTATTAAAATTTTGAAGAGTAAAATCTACCCATAATATGATACACTATTTTTTTGGGTAAAATTTTACACATTTTTATTCATACCCATTTGCCTTGAACACAAAATAAGTGTATAAATTGATTGCATAAAAAAACTACAGTGATAATATGAGTATCAATCAATCAATCAAACAATTTTAGTTTATTTCGTCGCAAAAACAAAAATGGGCAAATATACATATCAATATTAAATACTAGTAAAAACTCATAAATTGCAAAAGAGTGATTGCGAAGGGACTGTGAGGTCTTCGAGTCAAGCAATCACCTTGTAAAATACAGAAATATACAAGCAAAGTGTCAATATAAAAATTGAATATGCATACAAAAAAGAAAAACAACAACAAAAAACAAAACAAAATAAAAAAACAAAACAAAACAACAAAAATAACATTAAAAATAAGTAAAAACCAATCAAACAATGAAGGAAAAAATAAAATACCTGTAAGATACATAAAACAAATTTTAAGAATTTTAAGAATTTAATCACTGAAAAGTAGAACTGATTTATAATGTTTCTTAAATTTATTGAATGACATTGTTCTCAGGTTATGATTGATAGTATTCCAAATTTTTGGTCCTATATATTTGATTGATCTTTGTGTTCGTTTACTGTTGAACAGAGGAATGGTAGGGTGATTTTTTAGTAAGAATCTTGTGGTACGAGAATGGCAAAATTTAGCAAATGAAAAGTAATTATCAAAAATCTTAGGTAACAAATTAAGTTTACAAAAATTAACAAATTTAGCTGTTTCAAACCCAAACAGTTTAAGCAAAGGCAAAATATTTGTTTTAATGTATAGGTGTTTCGAGCTAGTTGACCAATGAGAGGAGGTAACAATCAAATTGCTTTGTTTTGAAGCAATTTTAGTTTGTTTAGATATGTCGGATAAGTGCTACCCCAAGCAACAAGGCCGTAATTAAAATGGGAATGGATAAGCAAATAATATAACTTTAATAATGCCGAGTAGGGTAAGAAGCACTTTAATTTATTTAGAATTTCAACTAATCAAGCTATTTTTGTTTCAAGAGTTTTTATATGCTCATAAAAGTTTAATCGGTTATTAAATACAATTCCCAAATATTTTGCTTTATAAACAGTTTTAATTTCACCAGCTGGACTTTGAATATCTAAAACAACATTTGAAGAGCTGAGGTTTGGCAAAATGATTAATATTTGCAATTTTTTTGAATTTAGCCGTAAATTGTTAGCAGATATCCAATTGCAAATATTATTGAGTTCTTCTTTAAGTTGGTTTTCAAGAATATTAATAGACGGCGCTCCCATCAGAAGACAAGTGTCATTAACAAATAAACGAGGAGTACAATCAGCACTGTTAGGGATATCGTTATTATATAGCAAAAAAAGAAGTGGTCCAAGGATGGAGCCTTGAGGAACTCCACTATCTATAAATTTTAAGGAAGAATTAGTATTATTAAGTGCAACATACTAATTTCTATTTGTTAAAAAAAGAACCAAAAAAATTGTTAACTATGCCTTGTATTCCATAATGTTCAAGTTTATAAAGTAAAATTGAATAATTAACAATATCAAATGCTTTGGTTAAATCTAAAAATACAAGCTTAGCATATAATTTTTTTTCAATATTGTTCAAAGCAGAATCAGTGATATCTAATAAAGCATGCAAAGTTGAATACTTAGGTCTGAATCCATACTGTTTAGACATTAATACAAAACGAGATTTTAAAAAAGAAAGTGTCTGCGTATGAACTAATTTTTCTAAAATTTTAGAAAAAATAGACAGTTTTGAAATAGGTCTGAAATTTGTTACTTCATTTTTATCTCCAGCCTTATGTACAGGAACGACAGGTAGGAAAAATTTCGAAATTAAAACAAGCATTAAATAATATAGCTAACACTGGAGACAAAACCTCAAACAAGCACGATAAATTTTGCTTCAATCCGATAAGAACCGCAACGTTTATTAGTATTTAACTGATTTATAATGCAGCGAATTTCAAAAGCACTTGTAGGATTTAAAAACATAGAAGAACAAACGGTTACTTAGATACTGTTGAAAATTATACAAATTAGAAGGTTTGACTTTTTCATCTGAGGCTTTACCAATTTTACAAAAGTGATTAGTGAATTTTTGCGCAATATCTAAAGGTGTATCTATTTTTTGACCATCTACATGAATACAATTAGGAAGAACCCGAGTTGGTTTATTAGGAAGTAAAGTCTTTATAATACACTAAAATGTACGCATATCATAACTAGAGTTAATAATCTCTTGTTTTTAATAAAGCTTTTTTGATAAAGCTATGACTTTAGACAATTTGTTGGCGTAAATTTTATACAATATCTTTTCTACTTTAGTTCCATTAAAAAAAAATTGATATATAATTTTTGTTTTTGTCAAATTGAAACTAAAATACCTTTTTTTATCTATGGCTTATTCATTGATTTACGTTTTTTCTGTAAAGCTTTTATTAATAGGTCGTTAAATTTTCTTACCACTTGTTAATACAGGGTGTTGAGGCATACGGTGAATATTAGTAAATTACATATTTTCGCTATTTATATTTTGACTATTCTCTTGAACAATAAATTCAAAATTGATCTGATTGAAAGTGGAATACTTAGTGGACAGGAAGACTGGCAAAGAATAGCTGAAATGATACGGAGCATTGCCAGAAGGGAACTGGGTGAAACATCGGGAAAAGTCAGCACAGCAGGTAGACGGGAAACGTGGTGGTGGAACCAGGAAGTCCAAGAGAAGCTGAAGAATAAGAAAAAAGCTAAAAAGGCATGGGATACCATCAGAAATGATGCAAGCAAGTTGGCCTATAAAATTGCAAGAAAGCAAGCTAAGAGAGAAGTGGGAAAGGCAAGAAACAAAGCATATGAGAAACTGCACGAAAAACTGGAAACAAAGGAGGGGAAAAACGAGGTGTTCAAAATAGCAAAACAGAGAAACAGACAAAGCAAGAACGTTCAACAAGTAAGAGTAATCAAGAGTAAAACTGATGAGATTTTGATGGAAGAAGAGAAAGTGAAATAGAGATGGAAGGAATATTTCGACAACTTACTCAACCATGAAAACCCTAGAGAAAGAAGATAAACGAGAACAGAAAGGAGAAAAAGGGACATGGAAGATATCTCTGGAGAAGAAGTCAGGATTGGGTTGAGGAAGATGAAAAAGGGAAAGACTCAAGGACCTGATAACATAGCAATAAAAGCATGGATTGCTCTAGGCAATAAAGGTGTGGAGTTTTTAGTAAACTTTTTCAACAGACTCTTGCGAGGAGAGAAGATGCCAGATGAATGGAGAAGGAACGTGCTTGTACCTTTGTACAAAGGTAAAGGAGACATCAAGGAATGTGGAAACTACCGGGGGATCAAGTTGATGAGCCACACTATGAAATTGTGGGAGAGGATAATAGAAGCAAGGATAAGGAAGGAGGTGACAATCGCTGAGCAACAATTTGGGTTTATGCCAGGAAGGAGTACCATCGACGCAATTTTTTGTATACGGATACTGTTGGAAAAGTGGAATGAAGGGCAGAAGGCAGTGCACTGTGCCTTTATTGACCTGGAAAAAGCATACGACAGGGTACCCAGGGAGGAACTGTGGGAATGCTTGCCCTTAGCTGAAACATCAGAGTGCTACATAAAAATTATCTAGGATATGTATGACGGAGCGACAACAACTGTGAGAAGTGCAGCAGGGTTGACTGAAGAATTCAAGGTAGGTGTTAAACTCCACCAAGGTTCAGCACTCAGCCCATTTCTTTTTCCTATCATCATAGACAGGCTGACGGAGTACATCAGGAAGGACGCACCATGGGATATGCTGTTTGCAGATGACATAGTTCTGTCTAGACAAAATCATAGGGAGTTACAAGAGGATCCGGAGATTTGGAAAAATGCACTGGAGAGAAGAGGCCTGAAAGTGAGCCGGAGCAAGACCAAATATTTGAGGGTTGGGGGTGTGGATGATGGAGAAGAGTTGAAGCTGCAAGGAGAAAAGGTAAAGAGAGCAAAAAACTTCAAATATCTGGGTTCAACAGTTAGTAGCGATGGAAGATGTGAAGAAGAAGTAAGGAGAAGGATCCAAGCAGGATGGATGAGTTGGAGGAAGGTGTCTGGAGTTCTGTGCGGCAGGACGTTATCAGCAAAGGCTAAGGGTAAAATGTACAAGAATGTTGTTAGACCAGCCATGCTTTATGGAATGGAGACGATGGCAGTGACGGAAAGACAGATGGGAAAAATGGAAGTTGCAGAGTTGAAAATGGTGAGATGGGCACGAGGAGTGACAAGAAAAGACAAGATAAAAAACGAATACGTGAGAGGGACTGCTAAAATTGCAAAGCTGGGAGACAAACTTTTGAATGCAAGGCTACGTTGGTATGGACACGTAAAAAGGAGAGAAGAAGACTACGTGGGGAAAAGGATGATAGGATGGCGGTGCCAGGCATAAGGAAAAGAGGAAGGTCAAAGAGAAGGTGGATTAATTTACTGAGAGAAGATATAAAAAGGGCTGGAGCTAGGGAAGGAGACGAAGTAGATCGAGTAAAATGGAGATTACTGTCGCGCTGTGGCGACCCCGAGTAGGGAGAAGCGAAAAGAAGAAGAAGATATTTTCACTATTCTTAATACTTAGAGCATTTAAAAAAAATTTACGGACAATTTTTTTCGGTTCTCTCTTTAATCTCCCATATATTACTATTGTGTTCTTTCAGTCCATGAATCAAAATATTGAACCTTTTAAAGTAAAATTAGTAACAGTGGTTTTTTTTTATTATTAAGTACCACTTTTGGGTTATTTTTGATCAATTAATTTAGATTTTTATTATTATACTGTTATGTGACAAGATCATTTTCCTTTTTTTCCTTTTATGGTAGCTAATCACCTTATATGCCATAAAATAAATTGTGAAAACAAAATTACTTAATTTCCTATCATTCGTTTTCCTAAAAATTAGAAAAATGGCATTTGGGTAAAATTCACCCATGATATGATTAGGGGAATTTTAATTATGATATGAATTAAGGGTTAAAGAGGTGTCCCAACTCTGGAGGATTCCAACACCGCCTGAAAAATGTATATCTTAAGATTTTTCTCCGGAAGAATTTGCCCATGCCCTGCAACTGCTAAAGTCTGGAAAAGCTCCAGGCACTGACTCTTCATGCGCCGAGCTAATACACCATGCCGGCTCTTTCTGTTTTGAAGTCCTGAATTAAACAAGTTTCTGTCTTCCTGCTTACGCCAACTGAAGCTTACAAAAACTGGGAGGATAGCATTATTGGTTGCCATACCAAAGCTGAATGAGCTATTAGGGGACAAAAAGAACTATCGACCTATTTCTTTGCTTTGTGTCCTCTTCAAGATCTTGGAGAGGCTTATCTATGCCCGCATCGAACCAATTATTGACCAACGACTACCTAGAGACAGGGCATGCTATGGAATGTAATGGAATAAAAATTTTACATATTCCATATCCTTCGAAATTTTCCATTCCATACTTAAAAATCTTCCATTCCATTCTATTTTATACTAAAAATCTTCCATTCCATTCTATTTTATACTACAAATCTTGCATTCCATATTCCATACCTTTTCCATACTTTGTATTATATTTAAAAAATCCTGAACTTTATACCATGTAAATTTTAATAAGTTTGCCCACAACTCAACAACACTATGACAATTTTGTAAATATTAAAATTACAGAGGTACAATTCTGTGGAGAAGCACATCATAAACTCGTTAGACGTTTCATGAGTGGTACCGGTTAAAGCGAGTGAAATAAATGTTTTGGTGTTTGTGATCCGTCAGTTCCGTAACAACTCTGTGTACAACTTTGCTTTGTGGAAGCTATTTCATTATTACATAGCCACTTCTTCTCAGAGGTAAAGCACCCATTCATTTTTTTATTTGATTTTACTTCAGATTTGTTTAAAGAAATAAACAGAGTTCTTACTCGGTTGTTGGACGTTTTGTTCTCCAGTCGAATTGGTCGTTCTAGGTACTACATCAGAGCTGTTGTATAGAATTTCTACAAAAAAGTTTTGGTGCTCTATTTTTAAACTGAAAAAAAGAATATAAACTTTTAAAGTAAATATCGAAACCTTGGTAAAAGCTGGTAAATTGTATGTCGTTTCTAGATTGAAGCCACACTCTTAAATAATGAAGTTCGATGTATGAAGTTAACCGTGTTATGGATTGAGTGACTCTGCCAATCATTCCATTTTTGTTTAAAATCTGGAAACCATTAAAGAAGATAAACATTTTTAAAAGCTTTGGTAAATTAAACAAAATTTTTATGGTATGTTTAAAAAAGAATCTAATGTTTTTATTAAATTTTTAATTAACTATATAAAACTATTATTGCTGGTTTGATGCAAGCGTCACACTTCATGTTTAACTCTGCTCTGGTACGATGGGGTTAATATGACCTCAGGCTTATTTGATGGGATAAATATACCAAACACTGGCATAATAAGCTTTACTTTTGCATGGTGTTTTCTTCACTGGTTCTTGTTAACTGTTTCCATTCATGCAAACTTTTTTGCTTTTGTTTCTTTTGTAAAGTTTACATTTTTATTGGTTTTGTGTCATATAGGCCCATGGTAACTTTTAGGTTAAAAATATATCCGTTTTTGTTTTGCTGAAGACTTCGTAATATTCAAGTTATTTTTAAGTTGAAATAAAAATTTTGGTCTAAAATAAGTTATTTTGTCTACAAGTTGTTTTTTAATTATATTTTATAGGGTTTTGTTGATTGTTAAAAGTGCTATGATTGATTAAGTTTTAAGTCATTGTTACAAAACAATTTGGCAGCGATGACGTAATTGTTTTTCTAGTTTAATCTACAAAAGACAAACTATTTCTGTTTTATACGTTACTTAACCAGTTTTTCACTTTATCATATAATTGCATTTGTGACGTCATAAAGCGCTTGTCCTATTGCTGGACTGTATAATAATGTGATTAAGAAGTTTTCTCTGTTGTAGTATATTCGGTTTTTGTCTAGTAGCTTTGACTGATTTATATATATACAGTACGTTAGGGTGGAGTGAAAAAAATTTGTTTTTAAAATCGAAAAAATACCTAACTGAATACCTGCCTTTGCTCTCAAAACTTTGCCCAAAAGTGGTTTTGGCATGTTGCCACTTGTAACCAGGTGGCAACCTCACTCTAAAGGTCATCGAAAGGTCAAATTCCTTAAAAATGATGTAACTCAAAAACCATTGGTGCTAGAAGCTTCGTTTTGGTCTTAAAAGTGGCAGAATATGTACTTTCCTTTCTGTTGTAAGACAATATTTTTTTCTATTTCAATCAGAAATCACGTTTTTTAGTAAAAACTAATATAATTGTCAATTTTTGTGAAAACGATTATATTTTAGATTAAAAATTACTTTTTCGCCGTCTTGCATTAAGTTAAGCAGAAAAGCAGTTTAAAATACTATTTTTTATGAAATAACATTTTGTTTTATTAATTATATTATCCATTGAATTTAATGTTTCTTTCATACTAGACAATATGGACAAACTAGATCGAAACATTGAAAAATATAAAAGCAGCACCAGAAATCAGTTAACTTTTAAGTATGAAAAGAAAGCATACAATTAAAGATACATAACCATGTTATTACAGAATTATTTAATAAAACATAAAACAGTTTATCATATTAGTTTATGCAATTGCAGCATGTAGACTAAGGCAGAAGTCATACTTAAATAGATTTTAACTGGACATTCATTACAAGGAGCAATTACGATTGAAACTGTCGTTTTGTATTAAACTGCTTCATAATATTTCTTGATTTAATTTTTTGTCTAATTGACCCATCACGACTTTCAAATCCAGACACTGATGCAGAAACTTTTGTTACTCTTTTGATGTGTCGTTCGACAGCTTGGTTGTGAGAGAACTAATTTTTGCATTGCAATTCTTTCAGTCTCCATGTTTGAAATATTTCGAATAGCAGAAGGTTTACAACTTTCTTCCAGATTTAAATTTACTAATTTGTAGAAAACTTTTGCATTTTCATTGATGGTAGGCATTTTAAACTTCCTCACAGACCCAGACACTTCTCCAGATTTATCTTCTTCCCCAGATGACTTATCTTCCATTGTAACATCTGCTTGATCTTTGGATGCCTCAAATTCAGTTTCAATTGAGAAATTGGACTTAACACACATACTTAGAATTTTACTAACTGCTAAATGACGAACCATTTTGTCATCATCTGCTAGCATACTTAAAAGAATGTTTTCTTGGTGTGTAAAAAACGCGTTTCGTTTCAGAACTTTCAATGCAATCTGTGTGACTTTTTTATTGGGGAATAGCAAAAATCTTTGAACCATGTTGTAAAATTTTTTTGCCCATCTGTAATTCTGAGCTTATTTTTAATTTCAAACCAGTTTGGAAAGTATACTTTAATGCAAATTCAGCCAGTGTAGCTAATGATATTGATGGGTGCTCTACAGAAATATAGTATTGAAGAATACGGCAAGCTAAAGTCAACCATCTTGCGTGAGAAAGCCCTCCAACTTCCAAAAGTTCCAGATCTTTGTTTATAGCAGAAGGACTCATCATCAAAGCCATACAAATCCTATATCCATTATATTGGTCTGCACTTAATTCATCGATGACGCTAGTAGGCACAAGAGGGAAGTTCTGATTGCAAATAAGTTTAAAGTTGGCAACTTTCCAATCTGAAATAGTTCCATTTAAATGGCTTCCAATAACTCCAGCAAAACAATCTGGGCTTTTAGTAGTCCCGTCCAAAGCCTTGAAGACATGCCGCAAAGGTAATTTGTTACATGTAATAAACATATCACCCATTGCAAAGGCCTCTGGAATAAAGCTTCCAATGATGCAATGCAACCTCGAGTGGGACCTGTCATTGTTGCAGTTCCATCTGAACCAATGATACTCAAATTTGATTCAAGTTCTGTATCTTTTACAGCCTTGTAAATTGATTGTGCAATGTACAGACCAGTTCCTGTTTCAGGTGTCACATGAGATAAATAAAATTCTCCTGGTTCTCCTACGATAACATAATGTTCTTCAAGGTCTGTTTGTATATACATTTTTCCATCACTATCTGTCACCACCAATGTGGCATCTTTTCGTCCATCGATATATATTCCATCAACAATTTCAAATAGGCCTTCTTCTGCTTTTCTAATTTCATCCCTGTATTTTTGACGCTCCCTCCTTAGTTTACTTCTATCAATTACCAATGATGTCAGTTACAACTCCAAACTCCAAAATCTTTTAATGTAGCACTTCCAATAACTGCAGCTGCTCTGTTTGAAATCAGATATCTTTCATACATCATGGCCAAATTTTTTAAAGATTGTCTGTTTTGTTGACTGTCTTCAATAAGTTTTGTTCTTTTTTGCTGTGGTGAAAAATCTGATGATGATGAAGATGATGATGAACCTGGATCACTTACATTGCTTTCCAAATCTAATTGTTCAATCACTGAAGACTGAATTTCAGTATCACATATTATTTGCTTCTGAAAAACTCTTTTTTGAAAATTAATATCGCTGCTGGAAGGATTCTCTACAACTAACAGACATTTGCGTATTTTTAAACTATTTTGGTCATGGTAGAATGCTAAATCAGAATCGTTTATTCTCAATCTGTGCTCTTCTTCTTGAATCCGCCTTTGTTCTCTATCATGGCAAAAAATATTAAACAGCGTATCAATATCTGACAAAAAGTCATCAAGATAAATTTCAAAAGTTTTGCCTCTTTTTTTCGTCGAGTAACTATTCACAAACTTAAATTTCTTTGTTAATTCAACAATTTTTTTTGACACTATTGTTATGCTGACAGTGTAAACATTGCACCATAACCAATGTTCTTTTAATTCTTTTGCTACGAGATCAGTTTCTTGCTTAGTTCTCCAATTGTCTTCACGAAGTATACGCTGCAAAACTTCTTTCTTTGTGGGTAGCATACCTTTGTCAGGAAAGCACTATTTGCTAACAAATCAATACTTCCCTTAAAGTTCACAAATTCTTTTTATAGAGGTCTGTCTAGTCGCCATTAACTCAGAAATTAATTAAACAAAACTAGTCACTTGAAATATACCAAATAAATGCTCTAATATATTCAAAACAGAAATGGTTTTAAATTCTGAAAAATATAACAAGTAACATAATCTGATTGATCTATCTAAACTTTCTTATGACACTAGCAAACAATAACGCAAACCTGTTCTTGTATGGTTATCCTATATAAAACAGTCACACGTGATTATCTGTACCCTGTATCAACAAAATAACAGCACAACACAAGGACATGGAAACCTAATACTTTACTAGTTGACTACAAATAAATTAAGAATATCTGTAGCATAACAACAAACTACCTGTAGCTATCACCAAGCTTAACTAACTGTAACTAGCTATTAACAACTTTACACAACTGAAAAGTGGGAGTAATCTTTAGTACATGCTTATCAATAACTACTGTGATTACATTGTAGGGAGTGTTTGACAACACAATTCAATGAAATACTGAATGAGATACTGTAAATATTCTTCTCTGCTACTTGTGCTATCAAATTCGTAGGCGATTTTGATAAAATTAGACCAGCAAATGAGTTTTTTTAATAACTTGATTTTTGATTGAAATAGAAAAAAATATTGTCTTACAACAGAAAGGAAAGTACATATTCTGCAACTTTTAAGACCAAAAGGAAGCTTCTAGCACCAATGGTTTTTGAGTTACATCATTTTTAAGGAATTTGACCTTTCGATGACCTTTAGAGTGAGGTTGCCACCTGGTTACAAGTGGCAACATGCCAAAACCACTTTTGGGCAAAGTTTTGAGAGCAAAGGCAGGTATTCAGTTAGGTATATTTTTTTCGATTTTAAAAACAAATTTTTTTCACTCCACCCTAATATACATGCGGTATATAATTAACTTTCAGACCACAAAATTTTTTAATTTAACATTAATTGTATTTTTATTTGTCCCAACAGACTGTTTTACCTGCCTGGGCTCTTCAGGGGGCGGTTAAAAAACTTATTCAAATAGAATTCAAAACAATGCGATAGAATTCAAAACAAATAGAATTCAAATCTATTAATTCTACTGCATTTGAATAAGTTTTTTAACCGCCCCCTGACGAGCCCAGTCAGGCGAAACAGTCTGTTGGGGCAAATAAAAACAAAATTAATGTTAAATTAAAAAATTTTATTGTCTGAAAAGTTAATTATTTAACCGCTCTGACTCGACGTCATTGAGCACTTTCCTGATGAACACCGCCCAAAAATTTTGAAAAACTTCTACGCACTGTATATACAGTATATACATATATAGCTTGCAGTTTGCTTTACATCATTCCAGCTGAGTTATTCTAGTGGTTAGAAAATGTTTGTGTCGTTTTTTTAAGTACTCAAGAGTCAGATTGACGTCTTGGAAGTTAATTTTTTAGTGAGATAGATTTGTTTTTTAGACAAATTGTTAAGTTTAATGTTAGCCATTGGGGAGTTAATTTTTGTTAAAGTTACTCAGTACAAAGTTGTTGAGCGATTTTTGGCAGTTGTTAGCTTGTTTACAGCTTTTTGTGAACCAGATGGCAGATGCTTTCTCGCAGCCTGGGCCATAAGTAACTCTATTTTTCTTTACAAATTAAGCTGCTTTGAAAATGAGAAGCACCAGACTCGATTTTCGCTCTTGTTAGAGCTCGTCAGTGATGCTTATCTCACTGCGGATCAAACCGAGGACCTGTAGTCTTCCACGCAGGTTACTATACCACTAGACCACAGGACCTGGACGATGGTTGGACTCAAAGCAGCTATAAATATTTCTCGGATTTGCAGCTCAAGGCGACCTCATGACCGAGAATAAACCGACAAGTGGTTAAGCAAATGCTTACTCTCTTAGAACTAGCCAAGCGAATGAAGACTTTGAATTAATTTGTCTGTGGTCTAGTGGTATAGTAAGGTCCTGTGGTCTAGTGGTATAGTAACCTGCGTGGAAGACTGTCCTCGGTTCGATTCGCAGTGAGATAAGCATCACTGACGAGCTCTAACAAGAGCGAAACTCGAGTCTGGTGCTTCTCATTTTCAAAGCAGCTTAATTTATAATCAAAAATAAATCCTCGTGTTTAACTATGTAATAAATTCAAATTTATTTTTCTTGTTACACATGACAGACCGAAATCAAAACTACCAAAGCGGAAGAGCATCTACCCATTACGATGTTCAGCGAGGGTCTGCTAATCGGAAATATTCTTTTTAGGACGAGCCAATGTTTGGGAAAAAATTGCCCTTTTCAGGGCATATTGCAAACAAGTTCCGAAGATTCACTATTTTTCAGCTGAAAATTGAAGGCCAAAGGCCACACTGCAAGCAAGATGAACAATCTTCATTATCTTGCTCTGCAGTTTGAGGCACTCGTGATCCACCTAAAGGAGACTGACTGCACTAATGCAGAGAAGCTGCTTCTGGGCTTCCAACGGTATACAATATTTCGACGGTACAGTTATACGCTTTTGGACCAATCTTCACCAACATTGGTGTTTAAGTGGCTGTGCGTTGACGTTGATGGTCAACGTCTACAAACCGCCATCAAAGCGACTGCTATCCCTGGCTCTCCCAGTGTTTCTTCACTCCTATCTTCATGCCGCAATTTCAACTGTCACCATGTTGATTGAGGTTACGACGATAACAATCCGGACAGTGAGTGCTTGTCTGGCTGCGCAAGTATCAAACCTCTTGCTTTTACTCTGCCAGATTTTACTCTAGCCGCTGAAAAACTGGTACTAATCCAGATCTAGCTTTCAATAGAATAGGTTCTAACAATTGCTTACCGGATAGACGTATTCTTAAAAAGTTTTCGAGGTCACAACATCGATTTTCGCTTATCACACCACCAAGGTTTACTTTGTAATGCCGAGCATGCCTGTTAAGCGATGGAAATTCCTCTAGGCTAAATCTGGAATTACTACATTGCTCTGACGAGTAAATTTGCAATGACTTTGTGGCCGCCAGATTTACTTGATGTGGATGCGGCTTGCCAGGCCTTTTTTAACATCATTAAAAAATAGCCAAAAATCCCCATCTCACGCCTTTATCCAAACAACTATAATCCGCGTTGGGATGCAGTGTGTGAATCTCTCTACAAAAAGTTTCTGCGGTCTTCTCAGGGAGACGACTCAAGTTTTTCTGCTACAACTTTACTTTCAAACTTGACAGAAAGCGGAGCAATCGATGGTCCGAAGCAATTGGGATCATCGGGTTTCTACACTCAGGTCGAAAAGCATGGAGTATTTTGAACAACCTTAATGGTAGGTCACGACACTCTCCTCGTCGCTTTCCCGCTTTAGCTGATGCTATTGCATCTCAGCTAGTTAGAAATGGAAGATACGAGGCTGTTGACTCAAGTCATCTTGGCTTGTTTCTCAAGAAGTGTCAAGCCTTTGGAGGGCAAAAACAACAAACATAGTGAATATTTCTGACACCTTCTCACAGAAATAATTCACTGCTGCCCTTCAACACTTAAAACTAGGTAAAAATCTGGGGCCTGGTTTCGTCTTCCTAGAGCTTATAATTCATGTTGGAGCTGCTTTGAATTTCTGATTATGAGACTTCCTTTCATCCTGCTCGCGCCGACTCAACATTTCCAAGATCTGGAAAAGAGCGGTTGTAGTCGCGATCCCAAAGTCAATGAAGCCTGTGGTAAACTCAAAAATTTAGCAACCAATATCTCTGCTCTGTGTCTCCTACAAGATCCTCTAGAGGCTTATCTACGCATCCGTGGAGCCAATTATCCATCCACTGCTCCCTAAAAAGCAGGCTTGGTTTCGACGCGGGAAGTCAACCGTGGACCAAATCGTTATGTTAACATAGAACATCGAGGATTCTTTCGAGGCTAAAAAGAAGGCCGGTGCCATATTTGTCAGTCTGAGAGCGGCATATGATACTGTCTGGTACTGTGGGCTTACATACAAAATGCAAAGGCTTCTGCTGGCTAATAACATGGTCAAATTGATATGGAGCTTGTCCAAAACCGAGGTCTCACTCTTACTACCGGTAACAGCCAACAAAGCAAACTACGCCGTCTGAAAAACGGCGTTTCTCAGGGATCAGTTTTGACTGCCCTCCTATTCAACACCATACGTACGATCTGCTCTCCACGATATCCAGAAAGTTTGCTTATGCAGCAATCTTGCATTGCTGCACTCTTCTGGAAATAAAAAGGACCTAAAGGTGAATTTAAGTCAAGACATGACTACACTTTCAGCGTATCTCCAGACTTGGAGGTTAAAGCTCAGTCACACTAAGACGGTGACGGCAGCCTTTCATTTAAATAACCAAGAAGCCAAATATGAGATAAAAGTTTGCAACAGCAATAGACTTTTACTGTTCTGTCCAATTCCTACTTATCGTGGGGTAAAAACGGACAAATTGCTTATTTTTCATCACCATTCAGTAACATTACAGAAAAAACTGTCTTCGAGCGTCACACTGCTGAGGCAACCCGTAGGCTCAGGACGAGGTGCCGGTGCCAAAACACTGCCAACAGTTGCCTTATCTCTGGTCTACTCAACAGCGGAGTAGTGCGCACCAGTCTGGTGTCACAGAACTCACATTCGATATATAGACAGTGTCTTAAATGACGCCTTGCGCAAAGTCACTGGATACTTGCATCCCACTCCCACAGACCACTTAACCTTATTTTTAGGCATCCAGCCAGATGAGTTTGCCGACTAGAAGCATCACTTTTCTTGGCTTACTGCGGATCTCTGGACCTTGATCATATACTGTATGTGTTTTTACGTGGGTCTTCAAATGCTTGTCAAGAGAAACGCGGGTTTGTGCTAGCTGCGCGGAATCTATGAAGTAACTTAGCTAAACTTGGCATCCGCGCTTTTTAATGGACGAATTATAGGTGGAACACGAGTATTGCAAAAATACATTCTGGTTTCGTGCTTTTATACTCATAACCAGTATCAGGCCTGTAGCGATTAATTGGACAGCCCAAATATTTTTACACGATAGACAACTTTAGTTATTATCGGAGTTATAGAATTTAGTTCAAACGTTGAATTTAACTTTCACATGCTCTATATTTATGCAATTTCGAATTTCACATCCTGCCGTTCCATATCGTATGGTCACGTGATAATACGCCCACTTGTGTACAGTGATGTGGCTTAGTCACAACTTGTAATACATTGAGTTACTCTCCGGAAGATATCGGCTAGATAAGTTAACTTCTGTTATGATTATGCTATATTAAATTGTCTCAATTATTGTAATCATTCATTTTAATTTTTTTATTTTTATTTCTATTTGAATAGGAATCAAGTTAGTGGTTAACCTTCTGAGTATGAGCTGCACTATATAAACTTGAACGTAACACTCCTAACCACTACAGGCCTGTTGCAATAAGCTTTCCCCAAACAGCTTGGGTCAAACGCACTCACCAGCGGACAGGTGTTGGGCGATTCCATTTGTCCATAAACAAATGGGTCTACCTCCATTACTGAATTGTAAGTACGGCGCTATTAAATAAACCGCACACACGTCCTATTAACGTGCCCCATACTTTGAGTACCACATAGAGCACGAGGTTTGACAGTTTTAAATCACTGTCAACATTTAATCCAGGCGGTACAGCAGCCTGGGATAGTAAAAGAAAAAACTCTCGGCCCCAGTTATGTTTGTGTATGGCCTGGAGTGGATGCCCTTCCAAACGACGACCACGACAACAAGCGTTAAAGCTTTTAAAGGTTTGTGAAGTTTAAAAGTTAAGTTTTACAAGAGTTGATCAAGTTCGTTTGGTTTTCTAAATAATATATTTTTTATAGCTAGAAACTGTGGTTTCTTGCTGTTTTTGAAGAGACGTTTCTCTAGAGAATTCATTCGTACTTAACCACATCTAACTGTTTAAAGAACTTCCGTTTATCGGCAAACTATTTCTAGAGCCAGCATAAAAAAAACAAAACACAGCTTTTCTTCAGCGCAGGTATTTGTGCTACCAAGTTTAGCTGGTTTATACCAATTCCCGAATAAAGTTGTAGCAACAAGTAACAAGGTTTGTTTGAATATAAACAAAATCACCAATTAACAAAAACATTTATTAGGAAAAGCCAAAAATTAAGAAAACGTTTTATATTAACAAAAATATTTTCAAGCACTTCTTAATTGTTGCCAACTTATGTTTACATGCATGTTTTAATTGTTTTCAACATATTTGTGCATGCATATTATCTTACAACAAGAGCTCCTCTACAGTTTCCACAAACGAAACTGAGGATAGTATACTGAATAGCATAGCCGGCTGTTTCTGACACAATGATCCATTCCACAAATGATACGTCATAATCATAAGGGGAAGCCAGCAAATATGGCGTCTTTTCAGCAACAAAGTATGATCCATACTTGTCACCTTCAGTTCCTTGAAAATGAAAAACAATTTTTTTAGACTATTTTGATTCTTAACAAACCAATTTTAATCTGCTAAGAGAGTTATTAACTCTTCGCCTATATTAAAATTCTTCAACCCGCTTCTTCTCGACGTTTTTCCAGCTATTGACTCCTCAACGACCGGGCTTCAGAAGCCCACCAAAATTACGATTTATTACTCAAAAACTATTTAAGCTATCTTTATGAAATTTACGTAGAGTAAAAATTATTTATTTAACTTTTGTAAAAGCAAAAAAGTTTTTTAAAATTCATATGATAAAGTATGCAAAATTGCAATTTAGCAAGGTCACCTTAATTTTTACGTTTAGACACTCATTTAACTAGCGTGAAATGTGATTGTAACGGATTCGATGTTGTAACAGTCGTAAACTTAATTAAAAATTGGACGTAAAGAGTGATGTCAAAGCGCACGACAATTACAAACAATGTAGAAGCTAAGGGAAGCTTGTTTCATTGTTTGAATGGTCAAAATAGAAAAATTATTTTAGACCAGTTTCTATTACTTGTTCACATGTTTTCTCCACATGTTTTTGTAGCTACTAATAGTTATTGCTGCTAGTTTTAAAAAAGGATAAAAAAACAAAAATGAATTTTTTTTTACATAAAAGAATTTGAAATTGGCTATATTTTGATGTTTAGCAGTGTTAAGATTCGACTTACAGATATTATAAAACCAACAAAAGTTTATCTTTTATATACCATTGTTTACATGCACATCGCATTTCACCGCCACAAAGAGTTTTTTAATTATTGAAATAAAACTACGCCATTGCATTACTTTAAAAAAACACTTGAGAAAACAATATTACTCTATGTAATTGTTACTGTTAGTCGTGGAACATATCTCGGCATTGATCAAAGCGTGAAGCACAAATTTGTAAGCAATGCCGCAAACACGTGAAAGAGCCATATATTTGATACTGATTTCGTGATTTGTTTATGTTTTTTTTTTTTTTTATTTATTTTCTGGCCTGGTCCAATTTCGTTATCATAGCAGAGAAATAACGTTTCCGAAAATTAGACTCTAAAGCATACTTTCGAGGTGTAAATGTTACAACACTAGATTCACTCGCACAAAAATGACTTTCGCCCAAGATCAATTTAACTTTTTGTTGAACATCAAATTGTAAGCCAGTCAAAGGCTTTCGTTCAACTTGAGGTTGAATTAGGTCTGGCGAGAGATTGGTAGTGTAGTTTTGATGGGAACGGATCAAGATCGCATACGTTTATTTCTTTTCACAGAGATTTTTCTATTAGACAAAACATTTTACGGCACTTTCCCTACTTGAAAGTCTTTATCAGCAACTCTAAATTACAGTTTATAAAAACTAGAGTGCCCAATAAAAAATTTTTTATCCAATAAATAAAAACAAATAAAAAGCATTATTCTAGCATTTGTGAAGACTCAAGATTGAAATTTGTTTATTTGTCACTAAACATTTATAAGTATTTGCATAACATATAATTGAGATTAAATGTAGGACAGCGTGACTAGAAAATAACTATAAGTGTCTAAGTCAAGCAGTTACTTTTATTGTGTCAAATAAAAAAAAAAAATTATATTAAAAAAAACGTTTGAAAAATAACCAGCGATAATTTTTTGTCTTTTTTTTTTTTTCTTTTTAATAATAATATTTAGTTTGAATTAGGTAACGCGGCCGTGCTTCTTATTTTTCTCTTTCTCAAGTCTCTCTATACTTTCTGCATGTTTAACGTTCGTCGTTGTGTCGCGTTTCCTTTTCATGCTTTGCTTAATGTACATTTCATATACTTAATAATGTTACTAAGCATGAATAAAACATCATCATCATCATCATCATCGTAAGGCAAAAAAGTAATTAACAAGTGAAAATCTAAAAGCAAAACTAGAAAATAATCAAATCTGAGTAACAAAGGAAAATATTTTTTTATTTTGTAATATGAAAAGTGTCGCATGAAATACGGGATAAAATAACACATTTTGACTCCAATATATTTAATTGAAAAGTGGATTTTTTTATTTTACACTGTATAAGAATAGATTGATCACCTTCAGAAGATATTAATCACCGCAAGGCTTTTCTAAGATAACTTCGAGAAAGAGATGTTAAGCTGTAACAGCCCTTTTTTAACATTACGTAAACAGGGCGATTCTATGCCGAAATTCTATGCCAAAACAGTAGCATGTAAAAGTATCCACTAAATAGGACTGGTATAAGTACAACACATAAATAGGACTGGCTCCCGCGCTTAATTATTTTACTACAAATTGCTAATGTACTGCCAGGATTAAGTGCTGTTAGCACTGCACCAAGCCACAACCGTTTATATTTTCATCCAAAACTGTCCAACCTCGTGCTCCTTGCAATGCACAATGCATGTGACACTCCGTTATAACGTTATCTCCGGTTTGTGCAATGGCGTCGCATTTGCAATGAGAAGAAGGAACGAGACCCCATTTGTCTATGTACAAATGAAAACGCGCAACTACACTTTGCAGCCAGAATGGGCCAACTGACTCGAAACTTTATTTAGTAAACATAAAACTCTCTACAAATAAATTGATAACTTTTTTTGATCAATTTTCACCCAGGCTCGATTGCGTACGATATACGGAAATTGGTAACTTCAGATGAAAAAAGTCATCACTTTATTTTTAGAGTACAGATTGAAATTTTTAGGTTTTTTATTACAGCAAAATAAAACTTCAGGTAATGAAAAGCATTCAAAATTTAGCTCTTTACCTGGTCCAGGTGTTCTGCGAATTTTTGAAATTTTTCAAACTGTGCTGCATGTTCGAAAACGTTGCGTAGCACAGGTCTAGAGTACCACCTTTAGCCAAAACAAGTGTCGTTTCTAATTGTCAAAGCTCAGATGGCCGGGTTTTTAAAAAAAACTGGTAAGTAGTCCGTTGGAAAGGAATGGAGGCATCCGTGACTACCTGCACAGCATCAATCAAGACACTATGTATAAGTACCCGCGATGCGAGAACAAACAAGATTCCAGTACTCGGCTGTTGATACACTAAAAATAAGAAAGCTGTATCTGATGTTTTGGCACCAGCACTCGCCCTGACGGCGCAAGTTACCTCAGCAGAGGGACACGCAAAGAAAATTTTTTTGCAATGCCAAAAGGTGGTGACAAAACTTGAGTGATTTGTCTAGTTTTACTTCAAAATAAATCGGAACTAAACACAATGGTGAATGTTGATTATTGTAAACTTTTAGCTCACAGTTTTTCTTAATCTGGATATTATGAAAAGCAGATTATACATCTAGATGTTAAAAAAGTCGTGATTGATTTCAGAGGAACACGCGAGAATATTTTGCTTACTGTCGCCGTTAAAGTAAAACTTTTGTGGCGAGATAATTTTATAAATCATGCATTTATGCAGCAGAAACGTCAGCAGCTTGCACTTAAAGTCAAGTTTGTATGAAATAACAGTGTCATATGCCACTGTCAGATGAACAATTAGACTTAGTCTCGAGAAAATGGTTGATCATCTGTATTAACAGAACGACTTGATTCACGGTTGACTTTTTGGATCGAAACCACCAACTGGCTTGTTGCAGACGTAGGTAAGCGTCTCAAATTTTTTCCAGGGGATGTAAAGTTGATGAATTTGTCCATAACTTTTTGGGTCTTCTACAGCCTTCTTTGTCTTTGGAATCGCAACTACAAGCGCTCTTCAGTAGATTTTCGAAATTGGAGTTGACGCAATTAGGAAAAGAGAAAGTTATGTAATCAAAAATTCAAAGCAGCTCTAGCATGGATTATCAGCTCTATGCACATAAAATTAGCGCCCTGAGTTTTATCTGGTTTTACGTGGAAAAACCCTTGCAAACAGCTCGGGTCATCCGCAATTAAGATATCTAAAATTTTTATTCATGCTCTTCTGGTGAAATCTGAGTTACATTGCTGTTAATTCTTTATTAAAAAGTAAGAACAATAATAAAAACTCAACGTTTCGGTGTATTATGATTCAGTAAACCTTCATCAGGAGATTAAGCCAAATACAAATATTTTAAGCAAAATTTACAATAAATACAAATAAGTGAAATTTACAATAATATATCTAAGTTGATTTTATTCAGAGGTTTCCAACTAGTGGGTCATTTTAAAACTATAAAGACGTCGGCAAGCGACGTAATTCGCTTCTTTACGCAAAGCCAATTCTTGGTAAAATTCAAGTCACTTAATAAAAGCGTAAAATTGAAATTTCACGCTCTGCTAGCAAAAACAAGCACAAATTCACAAATTTGCAAAAAAACGTCTATTTTACCCGTTAACCCATGTTCGGGGGTACCTAAAAATAGCACTATCTTATTCAGTAATTCAAATTAGGAAAAGTCAAGAAATTCCAGAATTTTATCTAAAAACATGACGTAATTACAAACGTTTTTGCAAAGGCCGGGCTTCAGAAGCCCAGCTGTTGAGGAGAATAAGGTTAAGGTGTGAAAACTAAACCAAATAACAGCACAATGTCAGTCTTTTTTTTGGTAAAGTTTTTTATGAGTGTACAACTGAATCCAATTTTTTATAATTATTATGATCACTCGTATTACTTAAAAATAAATTTTACTAAAAATTGTAACATGACTTGTGTGAAATGTTTTCGTGGTTCCTTTTTTTTTTGTTAAATAGCGTGTTGATAATCCATTTTGAATAATATTCATAGAAGATTTTTTTGTCTTTTTTTTAAATTACGACTTTATTACAACTTTTATGTTATATATAAACTATAAAGTAAAGGTGAGAAGGCTGCATTACAAGAGTACGAACATAATTACGATAGATATTTTTGAGCATTCTTAGTTCAGCAGTCGTAGCCGGTTCGCTAAACCTTTTTTGGGGAGAGAGGTTACAACGATGCGATACTTTTAAATCTTTTTTAACAGAAATAAAAGCGGAAAGAGGTGGTAGGTTAAACGAAAATCGTAAAAAGCACGATGAACTTTTTTTTTTTTTGACGAAACAAATCCATAGTGCAAACATCTTTTTTTTGTTTTTACTTTAATCTGCAAGATTTGTTTCTAAATTTGAAGTTTTTAGACAATATACTGTAGTTAAGCATAATATTTATAGTTAAAGTGACGCCAAAATTAGATCTTAATAGCACTTGTAAATGCTGTTAGTTTAGCAAACGAATAAAGTATATTTTTTATGATTATTTTTATTCTGAAAATTTTTTTAGTAGATTGCAACAATGGTATTTCAAGTTATTTTGTCTAGGGGATCAAAATGTTTTAGAATCATTGCGTTGGTGGTTCAAAACTAGTGGTGATTGATAATTTAGGTTCAAATTAGCAAAGTCCTCAAAACATCTTCAGTAAACAACTTTATTTCCAAAAAAAGTTGTTTTCCAAGAATTTGGGTAAAGTATTTGAAATTAATAACTTAAAATATTAGGATGGAGATTTCCTACCAAGGAACTGGATTCAGCAGCCTGATGTGCTATTTTCAAATTTTTAGGGCTCCTTAAACAGCTAAAACTTTATTTTTGTTTAAAAACACTGCGTAATTACTTCTGTTTTCACCAATTAAATGTTGTTTCAAGTGTTTTTTTTAAAGGTTAGATCTAACCCAAGTTGTTGCAAACAGCTTGTCATCACTGCCCCACGTTAATGAACTGCCGTCCAAGCGCATTGTTGCGAAGATGACCATTGTAAACTCATTTGGTGTATAAAGTACAAAGTGAATGTAATATAGGGTTTTTCAATCTAATTCGTTGTTTTTGCAATCAAATTCGTTGTTTTTGCAATCAAATTGGTTGCTTTTTGCAATCAAATTTGTTTTTTTTGCAATCAATTTCGTTTTGCAAAAACTAATACGTATATATATCTTTGTATAAAGTCTCCCGATAGGGTTTATATACATATATAGATAACATGGGGTCTCTGTATTAGGTCACCATAATTAGGTCTCCATAATCTATATTCTCCATAACCAGGTTTCTATAATATATATATAGTCTCCATAATGTATATATAGATAGGTATAGTGTATAGACCTATCAGAGATCCCATATGAAGACCGAATATTATAGGGACTATATTATGGAGACCATATTATGAAGACTTAATATCTATTATTGAAACTACACTATGGAGACCTAATTTTGGAGACCGAATATTATGGAAACTATATAATAGAAACCTAATTACGGAGACTCTATACATCATGGAGACCTAATTATGGAGACCTAATGCAGAGATCCTATATTATATATCTATATATTTAATAATATAGAGTCAATATATTTGATAATATAGGGTCTTTGTATTAGGTCACCACAATATTAGGTCTCCATAATTAGGTCTCCATGATGCATATAGTCTCCACAATTAGGTTTCTATAATATAGTTTTCATAATATTCAGTCTCCAAAATTAGGTCTCTGTGATGTAGTCTCAATAATAGATATTAGGTCTCCATAATATCGTCTCCATAAAATGGTCATCATAATATTGGGTCTCCATATGGGATCTCCGATAGGTCTATATACCTATCTATATATGCAGTATAGAGACTATAATGTAGAAACCTATTTATGGAGACTATAGATTATGGAGACCTAATTATGGAGACCTAATACAGAGACCTTATATTATCTATATATGTATATAGACCCTATCGGGAGACCTTATACAAAGATATATATATATAAGTTTTTGCAAAACGAAATTGATAGCAAAAAAAACGAATTTGATGGCAAAAAGAACGAATTTGATTGCAAAAACAACGAATTAGATTGAAAAACCCTAAAAAAATTAGGCTTGGTTTTCGATTGCTAATCTCAAGAGAATTATGCTGCAAATAAATTTAGTTGCTTTTGGTTTTAAACTCTACGAAACGCTTTCTTAATGATAAAAAATTTCGTTTCTGATTTTTACAAAATTTTGTCCCACTTTTGTATAATTTCGGCTCCGGTTAGAGCAAAAAATTGGAGTCCTAGTATACCCCGAATTCTATTTCGAACTTTAAGACTTTTGTTTAAATCGTAGAATTTTTTAAAATGAAAGTAGCGGAAAACTTGTTGTGGAACGCTCAGAAATATTCATCTCCATTTTAACTTTTTTTTTAGAAATTAGCAAAGAAGGTTTGAAATCACATGCTAACCTTTTCAGAACTTTTTTAAAAGTAGTAATGGTAAGAAATGCTCAAGAATGTCAAAACTAAATAAAAGATCTTACTTGAAAAGCTTTGGGAGTTAAATTCTTGCGGAATTTGTTCAACCGCTAAAATAAAAAAGCAAAAATTATATAAACTGGTAAACTACAGATAAAATGAAAATAATAAACTACAGTATACAGTAAATAAAAACGATTGACTTGCTTTCAAGGATGATCAATCAAAGCTATTTTATCAAACTCCCGACGATTCTTTAAATTTCTTTTTTCATTCTTACTTGCCTCCAAATGTTGCGTTGAACCCGATATTGGTAGCTTTTATGTCACTTCGAAATTGAACTTCAAGGTTATTTTTGTTTACGAAAAAAGTAGTCCCTGATAAAATTGAACCGTTCAACTTCTCAATTACCTTGTTCTCGATTCGTATCTAAACAAAGTAGATAAAATTGCTATCAACTCATAGTTTTATAATATGTTTAAAACGCTAGAGAAATTTCAATAACTTATATAACAGAGGTGGGGAACCTTTTTATTATTGGGATCAATTTATATTAGGCAGTAAAAAGGAGACCGCATAAGTTAATATACCCGAGAAAAAAGTGTCGTCACTCGAAATTTATCTCGAATTTACTAATTTTCTACCCTAGAAAGTGGTGATCTTTAAATAAATTTCAAATTTTTGTTACTTTCCAATTTTATTTTTAGGAGTTCAGTTTTAATTCGGGTTCAGCAAATCTTATTTTTAAAGGTCAATTCCGGTTCAGCTCCGGTCTGGGTTTAATTAAAATTGTTTAGAGTTAATAAGACTTTTGATTCATGTTTGGTTTAATCCTTAATTTTATAAACTACTTTTTCTGTCCATTTCTGCAACGTATAAACCAAGAACAAGGCTCATAGATAGGGAGCTATAGACATATAAAAGGGGCAAAACAATTTTGCTTGAATACTAATTTTGCGAGTTGCCATGTTACCAGAACCTTCACACGTAACATATAGAACTGGGCAGAAATTATTAACTTGCTATGTATCCGAAATTTTTTGCGGCCCCAAAAATCAATCTAAAAGTAATGTTTAGCGTTGAAATAGTTAATTTGAACCCCAAAAAGACAATTTTATGATTGAGTCTAATGCACAGCACATTAAAATAATCTATTAGGACGTAAAATGACTTTCTTTCTTTCAATAAACATTTGCAGGTGCATTTTATGCCCCACAAACATACTCAGTGCCAGAAAAATTAGATTTATCCTCAAATTTTTTTGCTGGTGAACAGTTTGCCATTGCAAAGATAACCTTATATGGTAAAGCTATGCTTGTAGTCAAGTGATATCTTATTGGTGCCAACTGGACGATCATAGTAAATATATAAATAGACCATATTACAGTGATGCTGCCGCGCTATGCAAAGCTCATCATTTCATATGATTTGAGCTCTCTTGGCATCACTGGACTTTAACTCTACTGTGGCGTAAAAACCACAAGTAGAAGATTAGACACAAGGTTTAAATGGGTGAGCCTTGCTCTTTCCCACTGCACTGACAAAAGCCAAAAGGTCAAAACAGTACTGTCTGCAGTTAAATAAACCGTATTAAATATATTAAACTTGGTAGCCAAAAATTTTTCAATTTTATTTTTGAACAAAAATTTTTTTAATTTTATTTTTTATATCAAGTTGTTGACAAGTTCTTAAAACCTTTTTATACTGTTGTGTGCATGTATTTATTAGAACCTTTTTGGAGTGGCAACTTACACAAAAATATATGACAAGTAAAGTGTAGAACTACAACCCTGCAAGTTTTTTATCAACTATTTTTTTTCTACTCTGTCTGAATGTTACTCCTTCTATCGAAGCAGTACTACATCGAACGCCAGTTGGTTAAACGGCAGTTGATCGAACAATAGTTGATTGAACGCAGTTCATCGAAGGACAGTTTATCAAAATTATCTATGTGGCACTAAATTGTTTTTTTTGCTTAGGTTTGCATTTACCAACAATACTATATATTTCAGTTTATATGCACACCTTAAATAGTGCTTTCCGTCCTCCATTGCAATTGTTTTCAACTTGAACATAAAAGGTGTTAAGCATTGGTTAATCTTGCAAGCTTACATTTCTGCACAGCTGGACTCTTATTGCCGAAGAAAACAACAAAAATAATTACGCCAATCGATACCAACAGTGCGTGAAACAACACCAATTTTTTTTGGTAATTAGGCAATGATCTCTTTTCTTTCTTTCTCTTGTTAGCTGAGATAACTAACAAATTTTATCAGCGTTTTACAATGAAGAACGTTTAGCTTGCTTGCAGTGAGGCCTTCGATGTTCAGCTGAAGAATACTGGGTCTTCGGAACTTGTTGGCAATGTGCTCTGAAAAGGGGAGTTTTATGCAGGCATTGCCCCGTCCTGAAAAGGACGTTTGCCGATTACCAGACCCACGCTGAACATCGGAATGTGTGGATACCCTTCCATTTTGTTAGGTTTGGTTTCGGTCTGTCATTTTTAGCACCAATGATCAAAGTTTTGTCCTTACTATCACTGATAGCAAGCAAAGCAGGCTACACCGTCTAAAAACTCAGGGATCGGTCTTGGCTCCCCTCCTATTTAACATCATACGTATGATCTTCCTTCCATGATTTCCAGAAAGTTTGCTAACGCTTATGATTTGGCATTGCTGCACTCTTCTGGAAACTGGAAGGATTGAAGGGGACTTTAAGCCAAGACATGTCTACACTTTCAGCGTTTCTCCAGACTTGAAGGTTGAAGCTTAGTCACATTAAGACGGTGATGGCAGCCTTTCACTTAAATAACCGAGAGGCCAAACGAGAGCTAAAAGTCTGCAACAATGTTAGACGTTTACCGTTTTGCTGTCCAACTCCTACTTACCTTGAGGTAAAACTGGACAGATCACTCACGTTTCGTCACTATCTAGTGGTATTGCGCAAAATACTATCCTGTTGAGGCGACTCGTGGGCTTGGGATGGGGTGCTGGTGCTAAAACACTACGCATAGCTACCTTATCTCTAGCCTACTCAACAGCTGAGTACTGCGCAACAGTCTGGTGTCGCAGTGCTCACACTCGCCTCATCAAGAGTGTCTTAAACGATGCCTTGCGCATAGTTAATGGATGCCTGCGTTCCACTCCAACGGACCACCTACCTACACTCTCAGGCATCCAGCCAGCTGAGCTTCGCCGACTGGATGTGACACTCTCCTTGGCTCATCGTGGATCTCTGGATCCCGATCATATCTTGTATGGTCTTTTAAGTGGGTCCCCAGATACTCCCTAAGTGAGACTAAGATCCAGACGCCGTTTGTGTCAGCTACGCGGAATCTTTTGGACAACCTTGCTGAACTTGGCATCCGCGCTTCTGAATGGAGAAATCACAAATGGAAAACGGAGTACTGCGAAAATGCTTCCAGGCTCCGTACTTTTGTGCCCCGGACCGGTGCCAGGCCTGTTGGGATGGCCGGGCTTACCCCGAGCAGCTTGGGTTAAGCTCAACCGACTTCGGACTGGTGTTGGGCGGTTCCATACGTCCATGCACAAATAGGGTCCCACTCCTTCACCGAATTGCGAGTGCGGCGCCTCTGAACAAACCGCAGACCATGTTCTATCAGCGTGCCCTATACATCGGGCACCACATGGAGCACAAAGTGTGACGGTTTTGGATGACGAAACTTGATGCTGGCTTAATAACATCACTGTCAGCATCTGATTCAGGCAGTACAGCAGCCTGGGGTAGTAAAAGGATAAATCCTCGGCCTCAGTTCTGTTTGTTTCTGACCTGGAATGGATACCAAACGACGACGACGACGAGCGTTCCATAACATTAAATTAAATTTAAATATATTTCTATCCCTTCTATTAGGATATTAGAATATATTAGCAACTACTAACGATTGCTTAGAGCAATGGTTTTCAAACTTTTTTAGTGAGCGGGACCCCTTTAGCTTCTTTGAAATAACGATAAACCCCATTAATTTTTAAGGCAAAAAATTTCAAAAAATGTGAGACAAAGTGGAAACAAAGAAATATGTCAACGAAGAATTATCACCAAACTCGAAAATATTTCAACTAATTCAACTAATTGGTAAGTTGGTAAATTTGTTAAAAAAGAAAAAAACTAGTATGCAATATTAAGAATTGCTAACAGCCCCTATAGGTCAAGGGACACAAATTTGAGAACCATTGCTTTAAAGCAATATATTTAATGTAAATTTACAATTTTCAGTGTACAAATTGGTCAATTGATTAGAAGGCCTATGGCGCAAGATAAACATAGAAACTATTGTAAATTCATTCAAACAAAAAAAACTTTTTTTTAATCTATGAATATCTACATCTATAACGAAGCTAAAAACGAATTTTACTGTAAAACGTGAATCAATAATCACTTTTTAACGTGCAACATAAAACAAACACAAGAAATTCCTGAGAGATTGCAATAGCAAAAAAGTGTCATTATAAAATGGGAAACGAGTTTTAATTGCCCATCAAAAACCAAACTAAAGTCTCCACAACTTCGGTTTTGTTTAAATTAGTTTTTAAATTTTTTATACAACAATAAAACAAAATAATCAAAAAGAATATTTCTCAAACTTTCATGGTTTCTGGCTCTCTTTGAAAAACATTTAAACATCCATGGCCCCCAGCTCAACCAAAAAAACAACATAAAACCTGCAATAAAATTTATGAGCAATTGGAGCTACGCCCTACCACAAATTGCCTCAAAAATATATTTTATTAAAATGAAAATTTCTGCTGTTTTGTCACTTGGCTTTTATGAAACATACATTGTCAAAAGAAAGATTCGATTTAAAATGAAGTCATTTTTATCTTTAGTTGACTTTCCATAGGCACTTTTTGAAGTTTTATCTGGGCTGCAGTCCTCATGTTCTGCTATCAGTTAGTTAGTTTGCCTTTTCACCATCATTTAATTTGCCTCCTAAAATTTACATATAAATTCTTACAGTTACAAAATCGAACGTGGGCTCCGTTTGAAATTGATCGAAAGTCAACCGAATGAAGCGGCCAGCAGGAACTGACAAATACCAACGGCAAACGAGATTGTTTTCATATTGTCGGGGAAAACCCGGCGTTGAGAAAGTTTCTACATTGCTGGTTCCTCGGGTAAGCGTCACATTTTGATCGCATCCTAAATAACAAACGCTTGCTAACTTCATCGCAAGGTTTACAAAGTGTTAATGCCCCTAAATATATACACGCACTGTCATCTGTGGAATCTTTTAATATCTTGTATGAACCAACCTTTTTGTAAAGCCATCGCCGGCTAAACGTAGGCCTATTTGCCAGTTAAGGCTGTAAACTAAATCTAAACGAAACAATATAATGTTGCATGCAAAAGTCGGTAGCATCGCTTCAAATAAAATTATTTAAGGAAAAATTTTCCTTTCAATAAAAATATACATTTTAGCTTTTTACCACGTTTTCGTGCTGAAAAAAAGTAGAAATATGGATAATAAGGTGTTTAATATTTTTACCATTTTTGAAATTTAATTGTTCTGGGATGTCAGTTGGTGGATTTTTGGGTGAAACTTGACATCTGAAAGTCTTAGTCCTTTATGGCAACATTAAAATTTGGCAAGCGACTGTTCAAATTTCAACCTTAGCGTTTTTAGCACATTTTGCGTATCTCGAGAAATACTCGCCATAAAATAAAATTGAATGATCAATAATATGCAAATCAATGAAATTAATATCAAAATGTAGAAAAGGATCAAATTCCTATGACCCCCTAATACATATGACAACTCTATCTGCAACAGAAAAAGTTTATTAAAAAAACAAGTTTTTTTGCACATTTTTGATTACATTGAAATTGAGAATTAAATTACCCGAATTTTTTTATTTATTCTTGTAGAATATTTGATGCAATAATATCTATAGTTATTTTATCCAAAGCTTAATTTAGATACACAGCTTGCATGGAACGATCATTTAAAGCAACGGAATATTTAGAAAAATGTTTCCAAAATCTGATATTTGTAAATTCATACACCAACTACAAGGAAATACGCTTCCCTAAAAAAAACAACTGGATGACATAAACTGCGAATTTTAAAAAACCCCTTGTTTGAATATTTATTTATTTAATATAATTAAAAGAGCTGTTTTAGGGATATTGTTGCCATGCTGGAGAAAGTTGGTCTTCACATTGTGGATAAAGAGAAGATAAAGATATTGCTGAAAGGTCTAATAGGCAGATGCATTTGGCCAAAAAATGGTTACCGTAAAACCTCTAATTGAGCGCCACCTTGTTTTTTCAAAAATCGCCGTAAGCAATTTACTAACCCGGATTCCCCTGCGGTTACTGTCGCTTCTTCAGAGATCCATTTTCTCTTGTTTTTTTTTTTATTCCATGCTAATGCTGATGCTGAAAGAGGGATTTCGGGTTAGTTTCACCGCAAAAAGAAATCGCTTACGGCGACTTCTTGAAAAGACAGGGTAGCGCTAAATTTGAGGTTTTACGGTAGGCGTATTAAGGCAAGGAGTTAATGAGTATGTGAAAGAATAAATGAAGAATCTGCTTAATATGTGTCTATGTATGTTTGCAATATCTGATAATCCTAAAGTTGCGCATAATAAACAAGCTCGTAAAAAACGGCTTCTGGAAAACCAAATTTTATTTTGAAAGCTCAATTTAGACTAGACCAACAGCTTGCATGGCACAAATTACCTTTGATCACGAAAAAGTTTCGGCTCAACGTTTCTGAGATCTGACATCAGTAAATCCCTGTACCAACTAAGGAGAATATTTTTACTTTAATTTTATTGCAATGAATAGGCCAAGCCCATTTGCGATTGTTTTTTTGGTTTCACGCAGCTCTTACGTTGATAACATGTTTGTGCTTTTTTAGGAGGTAGTACTTTACTTGACGTATTAGTTTACTTTACGTGTTACAAGTAGAGACTTTTTTTGGTTTTCAATTGATGTCAAACGTAAAACCTTGTTTACTATAAGTAAAGACCAAAAAAGTCTTTACCAATATACTTTGTTGTAAAGGGGTTTCTATATTAATTTAAATTTGGTTAAGGGTATTGAATCATTAACGCCAAAGGCCATGGCTTTTTGCGGTAACATAGTAAGAATTGAAATTCTCGGTCTCTGACTTGTTAGTTACCTCTAAAGCCTGCTGTGGCTATTATTCAAAATCACCACAATGTTACATTTTTTCTTCCCTAGAATTTTTTAAAAACCAAATTGTAAAAATGGTGAAAATATGAAACACCTTTTTGGATAGGCATGTACAAAAATACTATCGATCTTCTGGTTTTCGTGATGTCAATATCAAATAAAAAATTTTTTTTTGATTTTTCAGAAGAGTCTTTTTTGTTAAGATTTAAAACTGTTAGACTCTTCAGGTTTTTAGTATCAATCAGCTTGGACTTTTGCTTAAACGCTAAAATCAAATTACTATGACGTTAACACAAAAACGTAGGCTTGTACCTGTCGGAGAAAGTCTTCCGGTAGTTTCTAAAAAAAATATTTAAAAAACATTATGAAAAATTTTGTAAAAGTTAGATTTCTTACATTGCCATTGGATGGGTCATATTTTAAAAAATGTTTCTATTTGTAAAACTATTTTTATTTTGCTCTCCAATTTTACATATAAAATTTAACAAATTAAGGCATAACAATTCTTTTTAATGTGTTATTTTTTTTAAAAGAAGTGTGTTTACCGTTGAAAGTTGAACTAAATCCTGTTCGTGTTGCAGAGAAGTCTGTACGAAATCGTACTTCCAAAGAATTTCCTGCGGAGATGTAAGTGGTTCTGGCTGGTAATGTAGATCCGGATAATTGTAATGTTTCATCTGGGCCAAGCACTACCTGTAAGATCGGAATATCCTATTAAGAAGACTTTACTTATATTTGTTTGGCCAATGCTCGCCTTAAGTTGAATTTCATCATCTTTGCAACATTGCGCACAGCCACACAACAAGCCACTTAAGTGGAACTCACGTAGACAAACTTTTAAAGTCATTGTGCTTAACTCGACAAGCCTAAATCTATCCGCAAAGTATAAAAAATCCTCAAATGATAGAGCTTTTTTATTTCACCGAAATATTTTATTTAAACAAGTGATTTGTTGTACAGAATTTGAAAATAGTCAACAAAAAAACTCATTTCTAAGCTTTTCGTCCGACACTCGTTAGGAGATAAATGTCGGAATGAAGAAAAGAAAAATTCAATTGATTTTGTGTTAAAGCTGAACGAAGGTCATTGGATGTTTGAGAAAAGCGGTACAACACGTGATCAATGCAAGAGTTTCAAGCTGTAAACAAAATCTTTTTGTCCGCAAAAATTTGACATGCATGATTTGATGTAAACGGCTTCTAAAGTAGATAAATGTAAAGACAAACGGCCAAATGAAAGAATAGTAAATTTTCCATCACTGTAATTTTTGGCGCACTTAGAGTTGTCTAAAAGGTGTTGACTAACCACAGATTCAGTGAAAATGACTGTGATTAAAGATGTGCCAAAACGAGTGTAGATGTCACGAGAGTATGAAATTGGACCTGTTTAAATAAATTTTGGCACGTGTTTGCAAATTCTGTCCTGTAATAGTTGAGATGTGCGGCCTACATATCGACTATTACAGTGGCAGGAAAAATCATAAACTACATTGCTTAACACTAAAAGGACCAAAATGTGTGACTACTTAGAAGGACCAAACGCGTCAATTGATGCAAGCACTTTTTTTGGATATTTGTATGCGTTTCTCTCTTTATTGTAAGGCTTTGAAAACGCAAACCGTACATATTTAAAAAGTTATTACATTGCCGAGTATCTAGGTCAATAAAACAAGTATGCTTTCAAAGCTTTATTACAAACACGACAAGCATAGTTTGCTGCAACAGGGTTGCCATATTGACTTTTTTGACGCCAAATTTGAGAAATCTGGCTTTTTTCAAACAGGTTTAGTGTCAGAATTTCAGTTTGGCGTTTGGCTTTTTTGGCTTTTTTTGCTAAATTTGCAAAATCTGGCTTTTTTAAGTGTGGTTGGCATCAATAATTTTGTTTGGCTTTTTGGCTTTTTTCTTTATGGCTTCCAGGTGGATGGATTTGGGAGAAAAATTGAGAGATCATAAACAGATTTTAAGAGAAGACCTTTTTTCTAGAGATCACTATGATTTTGGGAAAAAAATTGAAAAATAATTCACAGATTTTGAGTGAAGACCTTTTTTTTGGTCTTTGTCCTAGATTTGGAAACAAATTTATTTTGTCCGCCTCTTCAAAAATGTTTTTGTTGGTACGTCTATGTCTGTGCGGAATCCCGCCTATTCACATATGGCAAGTCTAAGCTATAGATATACTTTTGATTATGTATTTTCTAGCCGGTGAAAATGGCTTTTTTTGGCTTTTTTTATTCCCTGCTTTGGCTTTATTTTATGACTGGGATCTGGCAACTCTGTATTGCAACACTTTTTACATATTGGGCTTTAACACATTACACAGACGTCAGTTGTTCTATTTCTGCACGATTTATTGGAACACGTACAGCGGTCTTTTGGAGCAGGCTGTCCCAGGCTATCACACTCCGTTTTTTTTCAGTTTTCGTGTTGCAGAAGTGGGTGTATTGAATCTCGTAGGTTTTCCAAAATTCATCGACTCCCTAGCACCATTGAGGCTACTAGTGAGCTCTTCACATACTTTTGTATGTACACTCTACGGCTAATGCTGCTCTTGCACACAGCTTTGTTGATAACCCAACTGTTTATTAGAGCCATGTCAATGGCATTATAAAAGATGTGTATTGGCCATCTTCTGCTAGTAGTTTTCACTGAATAC
The DNA here is from genome assembly GCA_963680785.1 of Diplosoma virens. NCBI lineage: Eukaryota > Metazoa > Chordata > Ascidiacea > Aplousobranchia > Didemnidae > Diplosoma > Diplosoma virens. Next base: position 4,746,315 of record OY796890.1, on the reverse strand, counting down.
AACTTGGACATTTGATCCAAAGCATCCACACCAACCTTCGTCTGATAAAAGAGCGCAGTTTTAGGCTTCCGCTTTGGATTATTGTTCTCTGAAATAACAACGTCTTTATGTAGATTGATGAAGTTAAGCATTGTGACGTTTTGGGGCATATTACATAGTTTCGTCTGGAATGTTTGAGAAAATATTACAATAATCTACTCATGTTAAGCTAATTCGATGTTCTATATTACACAACGTGTTTACTACTTTATCACAAGAATGTATTGTGACGGCATAAAGTTCTTTCTCCGATTGCTTAAATTAGTGTAATGATTAATATAAGAATTTTTGCCCGTTCTAGTACTGTATTTTTAGTTTTTATCGGGAAAATTTTCTGATTTTTATATATGCAGCATATACAACTTGCAGTTTGCTTTTCATTTATTCTAGTTAAAGTGATTAGAATTGTTTGGTGTTACTGCGCCTGTGTGAGTGTCACACTTCATTACTAATAATTTTATTCATAGCAATGTAGTCTATTCCCGTCAAAAGTAATTCGTAGTTTTATTATAAGATAATAATCGCGTCTCTTTGAGCGCTGCTCTCATATAACGTCCGATTTGTTTTATTGCTCGATACGTATATTGGCTCAACCGTATTGACGTAATATGTTTTTGATCAACGTCACTATAATAGAACGTTCGCATATATACTAGGTGGCTCGAGAAAAAGCGTATTCTCGAGAGGGTTGTAGAATTGTCTAGCGTTTACGAGAAATTTGCGTCACGTGATCTTTTTTTCTATATAAAGCCGATGCGTAGCAAATTATTATTATTATTGTGAGGTAATTTGAAACAACTCGAGGGACGGCTTGAGTGAAAGTGATTTTGTTTGGCCACAGGAGGAGGACCGTTAGATTTTGTATCGGTTGACGATTGTTAAATTTATTTTGCGCTAGTGGTTGGGAGTTGTGTTCTACAGAGGTAGAATAATTTGTGTTGATTGAATCAAGTTATACAGTAGTGTTGATTTCGCTTTGCAGTTTGGCAAAGCGTGGAATTGAAGCTTCGTCGGTCGTGATTTTTGTAATACATTCGTTGCTATTAGAGACAGTGGTCTCTGTTTGTTGTGAAGAAAAGTCTTCAACGAAACCAATCCGAGCTGTCGTTAAACCAACTGAATAAAAGCTTCAGGCTCATAGCAAGACTACTTCTTCAGCCGGAATAAAATAAAATTTAGAAACAGCTTTGTTTCAGCGCAGGTATTCGGGTTACCTTGCTCAACTGGTTCTTTAGGATTCCCGAACAAAGTCTATGACAGTGACAGTGGTTAAGTTGTTTGAGGGTCAGGTTTAACGCTTTGGAAGTTAATTCTATAGTGAGATATAACTGTTTGAGCTTAGGTAGCAGACGAACTATAAAGTTTGATACTAGCTATGCGGGTGCTAATTTATCTTTAACGTTAGTCGATACGAAATTGTTGAGTGACTATTTGCAGTTGTTGGGACTCTAAATTGCTTTGAAGTTTTGTAAAGTTTGAGAGTCAAGTTTTACGAGAGTAGTTCAACTTCATTTGATGTGTGAATAATATATTTATAGTCAGAAACCGCGGTTTGTTTCTATTTGTAGAGAAAAATTATACAACAAATCCATTTGTACTTATACAGAACTAACTGATAAGAACTTCAATCTCACGGCAACCTACTAGAGTCGACCTAAATAAAAATATACACAGCTTTACTTCAGCGCAGGTATTTAGATTTACTAGTTCAACTGGTCCATTCGAATTCTTGAGTAAAGTTGTGACACAAAGAGTAAAGACAGCTTATCAGTTAAAAAAAATAATGTAACTTTGTTAATAGTTTAATTTGAATTTCTTTGCATTTTGCTCACACGTTTACACAAAAGATTTGTTTTGAAAGCTTGAGATTTATTGAGAAACCAATTAAAAGTAGAACAATACTATCCATACTTGTAAACGGGCCTTATCTGTAGGTCCGAACCTGAAAAGTATACGGCCCGAACCGAGTTTAAAAATTTATTTGAAACCTGAATTGGGTCCGAATTAGATTTGAAGGCAAAATGTAAAAAATAAAATCACAAAGCAAATGTATAATTTTGAGCTCAAATAAGCCCCAAATTTTTTTATATGTAAAAACCTGAGCTCCAACTCGGCCTAAACCCGTCCAATTTATCACTCTGTTATGACCACATAGCCTACCTTTCGACAAAAAAAAATCTTTATGTTAAGTTAAAAAATATAACAACGTACGATTAAATATCGAGTTATAATGATGCGTATTTAAAATTTTGCAATTAAAATAGGTCAATGAAGTTATCTCAATGTTTTTTTTCATTTCATTTTGCAAACATTGTAAAATTACCGTGACTTTGTCATAGTCAGACTCCGTATTGAATGAAAGCAGGACAAACATGATCTTAAATTCCTTCCGAGCTGTGACGTTCCACAAGCAGTTCAGGTTATTGCGGTAAAAAAATGGCCATCCTGGACTATTTATAAATCTGGTGGAATTGTCAGCCAATAAATTAAATTTGCAATCACCTAAAATTCCCACAAATATTAAACAATTTTTCGTAATCGAAACTTTATACTTGAAAGTAAAAATTCAGCAAAAATGAACTGCATAGCAGTTAAACTGTTGGTTGAGAATCAGAGAGAATCTTTAAGAGCTTAAAATATGAATGAGATGAGAAGTAATCCTGCTTAACCAAAATAACAACTTAGCAATTAAATCTCGTTATAAATTCCCAATACTCATGGCCGTTATAATAATAATGCACAATATTCTAATCATAATTATTACTGTACAAGCAGCAAATTTAAAAATAAAAAGTAACAAAAGGATAAATCAAAAAGTAGTATTAAAACCAGACTTATTTATATAGTTAAATTCTGGGTTACAGCAAAAAACGCCATCTTCAATAGAATATAAAACCAAAATACAGTATTTAAATTATATTACAGCAAAACCACCATCTTGAATATAGAAAAAAAGTAAAAAATGCCATTTTAAATATAATTAAAAGCCAAAACTATATTTCTTTCCATAACTTTTTGCTTTATTTAAGAAGTTTGCCCTCCCAAAAAAAAGCAAAATGTTATTTTCTGTTTTAGAAAAACTGTGCGGCTATTTTTAGCTGTTAAAGAAAATATGGCCAGAATTTTTGCTGACATTAAGATTAATCGGTTTATTTCTATCAGACTTAGAAACGGATTACGAAAACACTTTTGCTCTAAACTTCTTAAAAAAATCGATGTTACTTTTCACAAAAAAGGGTGCCAAGTACGTATTGCTATTCATTATTTTTTTATTGTTTATTATGAATAAATTTATAAATATAGAAATAGTGTTTCTTACCTGTTGCAATAGCACTTACTTGAAAATGTAGGTTTAGGTACGATATCAGGACCTTCAGGAAGTTCATCAGTTTCTAAATTAAGCAGTTAACAATTTTTGTTAGCTTACTACCAATTAAAAGTTTAATTAATAGGTTTTTGGAAATAGCAAAAACAGCATTCAAAACCGGGACCGATTTACGAACCGATTGGTGATAAATATTTAAAGTCAAATAATTAGATAAACAATGATTGGATGGGTTGGAATCTCAATTACAAATATACCGGTATTCAAAATGTTCCGTAACTAAACGAAAAAGTAAGGATTACCTATTGTTATTTCATTAAAATAATTAATTTTATTCATTGATAAATAACACAGAATGGCTAATTGCTTTTTATCAGTACTGGTAAGTCAAGATTTGGTTAATGATTGTATTGAAATGACCGTGCTATACAATAACAACCGAAAATAAAATGCTTAAAAAGTTGATGTTGCTCTGCAGTGAGTAAATTATAAATTTTTACTGCTTAACGAAGCCTAAATATAAAAACTATTTCAACCTGAAAAATTTCCTTCGAATCCTTTTTTTTGAATCGCAAAGTCGCTTACAAAGTTAATAACTATCGTGCGATTTACAGAATAAAATTTTCTTGTTGAAGTGAATGATCCACTCAAACTTGTGATTTTGTCGGTCCCTTCTCTTATCTAAAAAATGAAATAAAACTTTTTTAATACTGTTTTGTTTTTAGTAATTTATGTTTACGAACCAACTGTCGCACTTCATTCATAATTTTAATTTTAACCTCATAATTTTTAGTAGATTTTTAGTCTTTTAAGCTTTTCAGTAATTTTTTAAGCTTTTCATTACGATGTAATATTTTTCATTGTTACCTAGTGACTGCATGATTGCCACACCCTTCACTTAATTTATTTTGTCTGCAAGTTCTTCTTATAAGTTAGTAATTTCCAAGCATTTTTGAGGGCGACCAAAATCTGAGTTTAATGGAACGCTCACGACCCAAGCCTAAAATATCAAAAAAATGTATCTTTAATGTCAGCACTTCACTATTTTTTTCAGATACCAATGCAATAAACGGGACACTGTCAGACAACCAACTTTGGTACACTATATTATGAAATAATGATTTATTACAAACAAATCATTGATTTAGTGTAATTGATGAAACTGAAATTTCTCTAGCATAATATTTTCATTGCACGGCTCTGTTTTACAGAGTACAATGCGCATGTTGTCACCAGGAACGAGGCGATTGCTGGTCTTGGTTTTAATGACTGTCAGGGCAGAAAATCCTTACTCATGCAGACACGTTGCCGCAAACAGGAGCAGAAAAGTCATGGCTTCATTACCAATTATTGGTTTTTATTTTAAAAATAAGTTTAGAACGCTCCAAGTGACGTTGTGGATAAAAACTGTCAATGGAACTTGTTTTGATGCAGGTCTATAAGCTCTTCCTGCAGTCCTGCAACATCCTGTGATAAGTTGTCAACCTTTGCCATAAACGAATTTCTGACCCGCAATTGAGACGCCAGATTGCTATCCGGGATGTTGCGATTGAACTCTGTGATAAGGTTTTCTAAATGCTTCACTAGGATGAACTTGATGACATCAATCCTACTATTTGCAAATTGATTCCATTCCTCCAGATATTTGTTTATTGATGGAAACCCTGCTGTTTGTCCTCTCTCCATTTCATCTTCCAGAGTTGCAGTTTTTTTTTAAAGGCAAAGAGTTTTTTGGAGAAAATGATGATATTTTGATTTCTGCTTTGCATCGATGTGCTACGATCACTCACTGGAGTGAAAATGTCATTTAAGCAGCATACTTTGAGCATCCAATTCTTATCTTGGAAGCAAATGCCATGAAAATGGTATTATTTATTGAGAAAGATCTTCAGCTCTCTTCGCAGATCTACTATACGGTGCAAGAGCTTGATGCGAGAAAGCCATCTCACATTGGAATAGAATAAAAGATGTTGAAATTTATACCCGAGATCGGCACACATCTGCTCAAACAGATGAGAGTTAACTGCGCTGGATTTGATGAAGTTGACTATGGCAACAACTTCCTGCATTACTGCCAAAAGATCGGAGAAAAATGTTGCGCAGCAAAATTTTCACGGTGCAGAAGACAGTGGATAACTTGGGCATTAGGAGGTTCAGAAAGAATGGTTTTTGTATAGCGGTCAAAATGACCGTTAATGGCCGTTGGAGGTAAACCACCTTCTAAAATATTTGTGAAAGCAGTTTTCGGTTTGATACTCAGCATTACAGTTTCTACCAATTAATTAGGAAAATTTAAGAAATTTTATACCAATGCGATTTTCGTAAAAAAAAATAAGCCACCTTAAAATTCCAAAACGGTCAAAATGACCGTAGCGGCCGTTCTAGTGTTAAAACTCTTAGAAAACCACTTATAATGAAATAAATACGATGCAATAATTCAGTCTATTGACGGAATTGAAAGAACTTGAAAATGAAAAGATAAAAAGTTTGTTTTGACAGATTTAAATCGCTGTGGCGCGATCCATGTTTCGACCCCTCACGACCCATGTTTGAGTCGCAACCCATACTTTAGGAACCGCTGTCATAATTGTAGGCTACGACTTATAAGTAATACTTATAACTTATAATTTATAAGACTTGTTTCACCGTTTTAATTCTTAAAGGATTTGATTTTAGTTTTAAGGAATTGTGACGTCATGGGTATGCTAAAGTATTGGGTAAAAAAAAGAATACTTACGCTTGACCTATCGTTTTTTTATTTATCTGCCTTCGAAGCCGTTTACATCAAATTATCTAACCCAAATTTATGCTGCCAAAAAAAGTTTTTTTGCAACTTGAAAATCTTGCGCTGATTACGCGCTTTGAAGTCTTTCTCAAACATCCAATCATATAAGTTCATTTTTATTAGACATTCAATTGAATTTTTTTCTTTTATTCCGACGTTCACTCCTACGAGTGTCGGATAAAAAGCGTAAAGATGTATTTTTTGCTGGCAATATTTAAATTTTTTATCATAAACCACTTGTTTAAATCTTTCACAACCATTAACAGTTATTCTGACATTCTTACACCTGATAGCTGATATAATTCATTTGATCAAATACAAAGCTTATTACAAAATCACATGCTATTGCTACTGTGATGTGTTATTTATCTGTTTTGAAACATGTTTGTTTACACCCCAGGTTCTTAAACTGGGGGGCGTGAAAGGTTTTTCAGGGGGGCACGAGCAATTGGGTACAAGCTGATTCAATAACTGCATTGATATAAAATGAATGAAAAAAAAGAAACTATAACAGTGGTTTATTAAAGTATGGTTTTATAGATTTCATGGTGAAGAGTCAAGTGGTACCATAATTCATGATATATAGATGATTTTCCATTTTGGCAAGATCGGCTTCGACTACTTATGATTACTGATGACCCGCGCAACATGAACGCTCTTGACTGACGGGCCCACCCAGGTTTGCGCGTAACACTTTTAAGACGACTATCAGTTTAAAATGAAGGTCTGGTGCGGTTAGATCTCATTGCGCGATTCACCGAAATGCTCAGGGCTCTAGAACTTTACCTATTGCCATGAAAAGCAGGTTTACAGCAATAATCGAGCCGCCAACTACGTTAAAGCAAGTGCTGTAATTACAAAAGTGTTTACCAAGTTTTTTTTATTTTTTTAATTAACAAGTTAGCACGCATATGTGAAATAAAAAATGAACTTATTCTGTTTTGTTGGTATTATCAAGGGGGGAGCGAGTTTTATTTTCATGACGAAAGGGAGCGAAGCTAGACAATTTGGCGGCAAGGAAAATAACTAGAACGATTTACCTTCACTAGCGTTAATGCGACAGCAAAAAAGTTTTGTTATGTCACTGAGGCAATTGAAAAGGCAATTGTTTTGTTCAGCTGATAAAAGTAAAAATTTTAATTTAAAGTTGTTAAATTGTTAACTGCGTTAAATTTAGGGATGTTCCTAGTCGAATATTTATCTATTTGAATTTACAATAACTTAATTTCAAATATTGAAATTAAAAAAGGTACTTCAATAGTTAAATTTTTGAATCACGGTTGTTTAACATACATATATATATTTTACTAAAAAGTACAATAATGTAGCTTACTACAAAGACGACAGGTTTGAAGTTTTACAGGCGTACAAAGTTATGACGTCATAATAAGCATTTTGATATATCTAAACAATTCTATTCTGGTCGGCACGCATAAACAGTTTTATTTTAACTATTTTTTTAAGTACTAACAGTTTGTTTCGTCTATAGGCTCGTCAGAAAGCAATCAAAAATTTGAAAAACAAATACAAAAAGGAAAGCTTAACAAAGCGATAAAAAATCGGCAAAAGAATTAAAACAAAAAAATATGGCAATTACGGCAGTGATTAAAAAGTTAAACCGATTACAAATTTGTTTAAATTAAATTTTAATGTGTAAAGTTTTTTTCCGTTGCTTACGCTAATGTTTCCAAATGGCGAAATTCGGCGGGATAAATGTGTATTTAATCTTTTCATAATATAACTGAACAAAATTATTGTGGTGCGAATTTAAAGTCGCCATGCTTATTTGTTACCTACGTGCTAAATGCTTTTAAAAAAATTTAAAGATTTTTATGCGTTCTATTAGTCTAACAAATTCATCTATTTTTTCAAACAATACCGTAAACAGCGAAAACTTTTAATGTATTTTTTTGATCGTTTTGATGAAAACTGAAGTTAAGTGAAACAAAGCGATTGTGTTTTTTGTGTGTGTTTACAAATTTTTATTCGCCCCCTGACGAGCCTAATGGACCAAACAGACTTTTTTAGCAATTATATTAAGTTAAAATAAATTTTGGTGGTGTAATAATTTGTTTAATTGCAGTATATACACGGCCGAATACTACCGAAAATGGCTTTCAACCTGCTCTGACACTGACAATTTTTGCAATTTGATACCACTTTTTTTGTTTGCAAATTCAAACATTGCAGCTGTTTTCAAATGTTTGGTATTTTGAAAGGCATCCAAATTGGTTTGCAGTTTCATAGCGGTAGTACTTCTTGCGTTTAACTCTTTTTACCTATAAGCGCTCACACTGAGTTCTTCTCTGACAAAAGTTTATTTCAAACGCGTGAATTTTGTGACATCACAAAAGATGGCGTTTATGGTCAGCACGTAGGTAACAAATAAGCATAACAAATAAGTGATATTAAATTCGCACCACAATAATTTTGTTCTTATATATTATGAAAAGATTAAATACACATTCATCCCGCCGAATTTCGCCGTTTGAAACATTGGCGTAAGCAACGAAAATTGGCCCAGATGGTAGGTGCTTTCTCGCAGCCTGGGCCGTGAGTAAGTCTGTTCATTGCTGTTTAAATGACAGACCGAAACCGAACCTAACAAAACAGAAGCTATCCACCCACTCCGATGTTTAGTGTGGCTCTGCTAATCGGCAAACGTTCTTTTCAGGACGAGGCAATGCTAGGATAAAACTGCCCTTTTCAGGGCACATTGCCAACAAGTTCCGAAGACCCACTATTCTTCAGCTGAACATCGAAGGCCTCACTGCAAGCAAGATGAACGTTCTTCATCACCTCGCTATGCAGTCTGAGGCACTCGTCATCGGACTGCAGGAGACCCATTGCACTGATGCAGAGAAGTTGGTACTACCAAACTACCAACTAGCTGGGTCTTCTTTAAGCAGGAAGCATGGCCTTGCCACGAGCGACTGAGATACACGCTTTTCGACCAATCTTCAACAACATCGGAGATCGAGTGGCTGTGTGTGGACGTTGATGGCTATAAAATAGTCAACGTCTACAAACCACCGCCAACGCGATTGTGATCCATGGATCTTCCAGTGTTTCCTCACCCCTGTCTGTACGCTGGCGATTTTAACTGTCGTCATGCTGACTGGGGTTACGACGACAACAGTCCGGACGGTGAGTGCTTGGCTGGCTGGGCAAGTGTTAATTGTCTTGCCCTCCTTCATAATGCCAAGGACGCTGCCAGTTTTTACTCCGAACGCTGGAACACTGACACCAATCCAGATCTAGTTTTCGCTAGCGTAAGTTAAACAGTCGCTTACCGGATAGACGTGTCCTTGACAAGTTTCCCAGGTCACAACATCGACCTTCGCTTATTACACCACCAAGGTTTGCTATGGCAGTGCCAAGCATGCCTGTTAAGCGATAGAACTTCCGCAAGGCCAAATGGAGTCACTACATTGCTTTGGCGAATAAATTCGCAAAGACTTTGTTGCCACCTGATTCACTTGATGTGGATGTGGCTTACCAGGACTTCTGTAACACCATTAAGAAAGCAGCCAAAAAGACTATCCCACGCGGGTATCGAAATAACTATATTCCGTGTTGGGATGCAGAGTGTGAATCCCTCTATAAAACCTTTCTGCAGTCTCCTCAGGGAGACGACTCAAGTTTGGCTGCTACAGCTCTGCTTGCCAAGCTTGACAGAAAGCAGAGGGATCGATGGTCCGAAGCAGTTCGGAGCATTGACTTCTCACACTCTAGTCGAAAAGCGTGGAGTACTTTAAACAACCTTACTGGTAGGTCACGACACTCTCATCGTCACTGTCCCGTTTCAGCCGATGCTATTGCATCTCAGCTGGTTAGAAATGGGAAATACGAGGCTGTTGATTGCAAGTCATCTCGACTTGTCTCTCAAGAAGTGTCTGACCTTTAGAGGGCCACAACACCAGATACAGTAAATATCTTTGACAATGTTTCACAGAGAGAATTTACTGTTGCCCTTCAACATTTAAAACCAGGTAAAGCTCTGGGACTTGATTCCATCTGCCCCGAGCTTATACTCCATGCTAGAGCTGCTTTAAAGTCCTGATTATGTGACTTCCTTTCTTCCTGTTTGCGCCGACTCAAAATTCCCAAGATCTGGAGAAGAGCGCTTGTGGTCGCGATCCCAAAACCAGCAAAGCCAGTGGGGAACCCAAAGAGTTATCGACCGATATCTCTGCTCTGTGTCCCCTACAAGATCCTCGAGAGGCTTATCTACGCCCGCGTTAAGCCATTAATTGATCCACTGCTCCCTAAACAGCAGGCTGGTTTCCGACGCGGGAAGTCAATCGTAGATCAAGTTGTTCTGCTAACCCAGAACATCGAGGATTCTTTTGAGGCTAAAAAGAAGGCCGGTGCCATATTTGTCGATCTCACAGCTGCTTATGACACTGTATGGCACTGTGGCCTTACCTGTAAGCTGCTGAGACTACTTCCGGATAAGCACATGCTCAGAATGATCATAGAGCTTGTCCGAAATCGGAGTTTCACCCTTACTACCGGTGACAGCAAGCAAAGCAGGCTACACCGTCTTAAAAACGGCGTTCCTCAGGGATCGGTCTTGGCTCCCTCCTATTTAACATCTATACGTACGATCTTCCTTCCATGATATCCAGAAAGTTTGCTTATGCTGATAATCTAGCATTGTTGCATTCTTCTGGAAACTGAAGGACTTGGAGGGGACTTTAAGCCAAGACATGTCTACACTTTCAGCGTATCTCCAGACTTGGAGGTTGAAGTACAGTCACACTAAGACGGTGATGGCAGCCTTTCACTTAAATAACCGAGAGGCCAAACGTGAGCTAAAGGTCTACAGCAACGGTAGATTTTTACTGTTCTGTCCACTGGGTAAAGCTGGACAGATCGCTCACGTTTCGTCACCACTTAATGGCATTGCGCAAAAAACTATCCTCGCGCGTCACACTGCTGAGGCGACTCGTGGGCTCGGGATGGGGTGCTATGGTGCTAAAACACTACGTATAGCTACCTTATCTCTAGTCTACTCAACAGCTGAGTACTGTGCGCCAGTCTGGTGTCGCAGTGCTTACACTCGCCTCATTGACAGTGTCTTGAACGACGCCTTGCACATAGTTAGTGGATGCCTGCGTCCCACTCCAACGGACCACCTACCTATACTCTCAGGCATTCAGCCAGCTGAGCTTCGCCGAATGGGAACAACACTCTCCTTGGCTTACCGTGGATCTCTGGACCCCGCTCATATCTTGTATGGTCTTTTAAGTGGGTCCTCAGATACTGGCCAAGTGAGACTAAGATCCAGACGCCCGTTTGTGCCAGCTGCGCGGAATCTTTTGGACAACCTTGCCAGAGTCTGGTGATTTTAAAATTGAATACGTCGAGCTTTTACTGAAACAAACTCCGAAATTATATCTTCAAAAGATAGCATCTCGACGAAATCACTTTCAATGGACAGGATTGCTAAAGCAGACAGCCTTCTTTCACCCATAGTCAATCTCAAGTAAGATTTTATTAATTTAAGCATTGAAAAACTTCTTTCACAGCTTGCAATAGAAACAGCAACAGCGAGGTAAAGCTTAAGACACAAAAATAAATAAGGTGTTGATTCACATAAACGATATTTGGTCAACCACTGCAGCACATCCAGCGCTATGGCATCGCTTTGAAATGCAGTGCCGCTGGATTGTACTAGCTTATTGAACCTGGCTATTTCATAAGTTAATTCAGAAAAATTAACGTTATCAGCATATGTGTTCTTCTTTTTCTTCGATATTTTCGCTTCGCAACAACGCGTAGGGATTTAAGAAGCCGAATACTTCATTTAATATACAAATTTCACTGAACCACTTTTCTGCTTCCCTCCGAAATCTGTCCATAGCTTCTAGCATGCATCTCTTGATTTCTTCAACAGCCGAGAGACCTACGTCTTCTGCATGTTCACCAGACATCTTTTTTTCTTTCGGACACGTCGTTCTTCAATCGGAATTTCTTGCCTTTCGCAAATCTTGATAGCAGTTTCAATACTTTGCTTAACAAGCGCATCGCGATCATTGACTAAAAAAGCAATAAAAACATTCATCTTGTGGGAACAGTTTTCCAGTGACAAACCTCTTCGCTGTAAATATTTTTGGGTATCATAAGATTCTTTTAGAACTTCCATCCAAAATTGCAAAAAAGAAACAAAGGAAAATCGCTGAATTGCATCCAATATGCCACGAACTTGTTCTCGTGTATCAATATTTTCGTTTTGATCACATAGTTCGTTTAATGCACTCACTACATCAAGACATCAAGGAAATAATGCTGAAGGGCTTTCAGAGCTTCGTAATGCGCACTCCATTGAGTGTCAATCACTCTTTTTAACACAATTGGTTCGTACATGCTTAAGTAACACTTCCCATCTTTGAGTAGAAGCAGAAAAAAAGGAGTAGACCCTTTCCACAACACCAAAAAATGTTGCAGAATGTTCAGACGTTGCCACTGCGTGAACGCCTGCGAGGTTAAGCAAATGATTAGCAGATGGAATAAATATTGCTTTAGAATTAACTTGTTTTATTCAGCGTTGTACTCCAGAACGAATTCCATCCATGGTGAAAGCATTGTCGTATGCTTGACCTCTGCATATCATTAAACCATTTTGCTGAAGCTCATCGAGAATAGACTAAGTAATTTCATCTTTGTTTTTTCTGTGCAGTGGAACGAAATTTAGGAACGGCTCTTTTATTTGTAGCTCACTGCTGTCAACTTTTACGTATCTAACAATAAGAGCCATTTGATCAATATAAGAGACGTCGAGAGTACTATCGAGTAAAATGGAAAAATATTTTTGCTGCCTTTATCTTTTCCAGAATGAGATGTTTTACCTTTTTTCCAAAAAGCTCAATTAACTCATTTTGGATTGTTGGTGAAAGGTACGTTGTCATGCCCTTGCTAGAAAGTTGGATAACTGAAAAGTGTTCCTTAATGATTGCATTATATTTTGCAAGCAGTTTTAAAGTTTCAAGAAAATTCCCCTGGTTTTTTGAGTTAGAGTCTTCACGATGGCAAAATAAAGGAAGATTTTGCTTACATAGAAACTTTATGACTTCAACTGCACTATGCAGGATTTCTCTCCATTTATTTTTTTCCTTATCCATGAGATCTTGCATTTATTTATCAATTATTTGATGAAGTTGATGTCTCAGTGCAAGCTCCTTCCATTTATCAAAGCATTACTTGTGAATTTTTGAATTTTCATGATTACAAATACATGGATTTAGATGCCAGAAATTAACAAAGGGTTTGGAAACGAATTGAGAATTATCATTTCTTGATTGAAACAACTTGTAACAGAAACAATATAATCCTGAATCGCTATTCAAATAAAGCAACCATGATCTAAGAACTTCATCAACGTTTTTTAACGTCTTAGAAAACCACTTCGTACTCAAAAAGCTTAACGACTCCTTCTCTTTGTCCCCTTGTTTAATTACTCTAATCGCTGGCTTAAACGGTCTTTCTTTATTATGATATCTTTCACGTCCTGCTTTGACCATCTCAACTCCCATGTAATGAGTTATCACTTTTGGCCAAGTAGCCACATCGTTTATATCATCAATTTTATCTTTAACTATAAGTATTTCGTTGGTAGGAATACTTTTAATGATCACTTCTTAAATTACTTTGCTCAAGTTCAACTGTCTTTTCCGTTTTCGTGTGAGGTAGAAATTTGCTGAAGCTGTTAACCTCATCCCTTTCGTTAGCTGAAGAGAGTGAGAACTGTAAAGAAATGTTTACAAAGTTCCAAATGGCTCCTTCATTCTTTTTCAGCTTTTCTTCCCTGGTTTTCTTTCTTTTTCTGAAAAAAGCTCCACTTTCGTTTAGTCTCTCAATTGGTAAGGTAACTTTACGTAAATTAATTAACTTTAAAAAATTAGCAACTGAATTTTTTAACTGCAATCTGCAATATTACACAACACTGTAGTAGCAAATTTGCTGTAGCCGAGTTATAACCTACTAAGTCTGGCGTAAAACTGTCAAATCTTTAATGCTTTTTTCCCGAAACCTATAGGCTAAACAAACTGTACAGTGACCAGGCATACAGCCGACATGACTTCAGCAGAGTATTAGCAACCTATGCCTTCACAGAGAGCACAGTGCGTCACAATCGAAAAAAGAATTGCTAATAAAATCATTACATTTTGCCGCCCTCAACGACATACCGCCCTTTGATTTATCCACAATATCTAATGGTTAGCTACGCCACTGTGCCAGACTTGGCATCCGCGCTTCTGAATGGACAAATCACAAATGGAAAACGGAATACTGTGAAAATGCTTCGAGGCTCCGTGCTTTTGTGCCCGAGACCGGTGATAGGCCTGTTAAGATGGGCTTACCACGAGTAACTTGGGTTAAGCTCAACCGCTTGCGGACTGGTGTTGGGCGATTCCATTCGTCCATGCACAAATGGGGTCTCGCTCCTTCACCGAATTTCGAGTGTGGCGCCTCTGAGCAAACCGCAGACCATGTACTAACAGCGTGCCCAATACATCGGGCAACACATGGAGCACGAGGTCTGACGGTTTTGGATGTCGAAACTCGATGCTGGCTTAATAACATCACTGCCAGCATCTGATCCAGGCAGTGCAGCAGTCTAGGGTAGTAAAAGGATAAACCCTCGGCGCCAGTCCTGTTTGTGTCTGACCTAGAGTGGATGCCTTTCAAACGACGACTAAACGACAACGACGAAAAAAAAACTTTACACATTAAAATTTAATTTAAACAAATTTGTAATCGGTTTAACTTTTTAATCACTGCCGTAATTGCCATATTTTTTTTGTTTTAATTCTTTTGCCGATTTTTTATCGCTTTGTTAAGCTTTCCTTTTTGTATTTGTTTTTCAAATTTTTGATTGCTTTCTGACGAGCCTATAGACGAAACAAACTGTTAGTACTTAAAAAAATAGTTAAAATAAAACTGTTTATGCGTGCCGACCAGAATAGAATTGTTTAGATATATCAAAATGCTTATTATGACGTCATAACTTTGTACGCCTGTAAAACTTCAAACCTGTCGTCTTTGTAGTAAGCTACATTATTGTACTTTTTAGTAAAATATATATATGTATGTTAAACAACCGTGATTCAAAAATTTAACTATTGAAGTACCTTTTTTAATTTCAATATTTGAAATTAAGTTATTGTAAATTCAAATACCAGGGTGTCCCAAAATAAATAAAACCCGTTAATTCGATTACGATTTATTACTAAAACAAAATACGTTAAAAATTTTAACATTTTCTGTGAGCTCATATAATAACAAATGAGTATTGAAAGTTTTTAGTCTTTAGCCAGACTTTAAAGTTTATTTAAATACGTGCTTCAAATGACCACCATTACGTCTCAGACATTTTTGAAGGCGACGAGCAAAGTTATCAATTACTCTGTTACATTCTTCTCTTTCTATTGCCAAAATGTTCTGCGTAATGGCCAATTTCAATTTAGCAATAGTTTGGGGATTATTCTGATAAACTTTGTCTTTTAACAAGCCCCACAGGTAGAAATCTAGGAGATTCAAGTCAGGCGAATGTGGCGGCCATTCTGAATCACGCCGCCTGCTAATCAAACGATCAGGGAATCGTTGGTCCAGCCACTCTAATGTGATATTGGCTGTATGTAGAGTAGCTCCATCCTGTTGGAACCACTGCATATTTTGATTTATTCCCTTCTGTGATTCAAGGTACATCCAGAACTTGTTAAGCACAGCAATATAGCGCTCTTTGGTGACAGTAAGTGCTTTTTCATTATCATCCTCAAACTAGTATGGACCGATAATGCCGTGTTTTGATATGGCCACCCATGCTGTGCATTTCAGAGTATAGTGGCCTCTGAAGCACCTCTTCTGGTGCTTGTGTACCCCAGAATACATTATTCTTGCTGTTGACATGCCCAGAAAGCATGAAGTGAGCCTCATCGCTGAACCATACATGGTTAAGAAAATCAGGGTCACATTCAATTGTGTTTTGAAACCAGTGGCACATCTCAACACGCTTCTGCATGTCAGTTTTTGTGAGTTTGTGTTTTATCTGTATTTTGTAAGGATACAGATGAAGGTCCTGAGTAAGGATTCTATGCAACGATGACCGCGAAATGCCGAGCTCACTACTCCGTCTTCGAATTGACTTTTTCGGGCTCCGGCCAACACAAACTCTGGATGCTTGCACATTGTCTGCAGATCTTGCACTCAATTTCCTTCCGCTGGATGGATTCTCTGGTTTCTTGCTGCGTTTATCTACAATTCCATTGGTTTGAAAGTTGTGATACCATAGGAATATCTGGGATTTTTCAGGAAAAGTGTTGAAATTAAAATTTTTGCGGAAGCGTGTTTGAACAGCCTTATAGGATTTAGTCTGTATATAAGTCGTGACGCAAAAAATTTTTTCCTCTAACTTCCAAGCCATGGGGTTTTAAATTAATAATTGTTATTCACAACTGCTTTCAAATCTGAAAAAATATAAGCAACAGGGTTAAAATCAGCATATTTATTAGAAATGTTGTGGGTTTTATTTATTTTGGGACACTCTATAGATAAACATTCTGCTAGAAACATCCCTAAATTTAACGCAGTTAACAATTTAACAACTTTAAATTAAAATTTTTACTTTTATCCGCTGAACAAATACAATTGCCTTTTCAATTGCCTCAGTGACATAACACAACTTTTTTGCTGTTTCATCAACGCTAGTGAAGGTAAATCTTCTAGTTATTTTCCTTGGCGACAAATTGGCTTGCCGACAAAAATTGTCTCCCGCCAAATTGTCGGTACCCGAAAGAGAGGCGCATCTCAAAAAGTTGAGAAACCCCTGGTTTACACTGACCTACAACAGTGGCGTGCGGTCAAGGCCTGCAAGAACGAACTTTAGCGTGATGACCTTTATTTTTTACTTAATAAAGAACACTAGGATTTTGGGACGAACAGTCAGAAATCCGAAACTGATTTCAAGTGAAGACTTTTTTTGGAGAACACTATATTTTTGGAACAAAAAGTCAAAAATTTAAAAGTGATTACAATTGAATATTTTTTTTGAGAACACCATAATTTTGAGACAAATTTGGTCTTTGTTTGAGAATCCCAGACAATATTTGTCCTATTCATAAAGTATTGCATGCCAACGGCATGTACAGCCTCAGAGGTCATTGCACGCCACTGACTTACAGTTAGCCCCACTTTGTTCCATCTTTACTTTGGTTATGCTAGCATTAAGCAAGGACTATGGCAGTAAAATGCCCGACCTTCAGATCGATAGTAGTGTGTGCTATGTTATCACTGTCTGAACTTTCAATTTGTAACTTTCCATAGTTTTAACATAAAATTTAAAAACTTCTCGTGTGTCTGAGTGCTGAAAAAACGTTTGTGGTAAATAATGTTGTTTTATAGTTATTCTGTAGCTAATTAATTATAACTAAAGTGTATACTGTATTGTAAACAATTGCATACACAATTGCATCTTTTTAAGTGTACGTATATATATCCTCATGTTGATCATTGATGTTTCAAATCTGAGCATTAACGATATGGAAAACTAAGCTAATCATTATTCATAATGCCTACGAGCGTAAACAAGGTTAAAATCCCTTACAGGATTACTTTAAAATAAGTAATGAGGATGTTAGCATAGTTGTCTCCATACTTTGCAAAAATAATTCATCAAGAGGGAGCAAGGACCCTCACAAAATGACGACAACAAAAATCGTGCATAAAAAAAAGTGGCTTCGGCACATCCCCAGTTTTAAAAAATTTAGTCTTGGGTCAAACTATTTCTGGAGCCGACATAAATAAAATATACTCGACTTTATTTTAGCGCAATTATTTGGTTGCCTAGTTTAACTTGTCCTTTCAGATTCCCGAGTAAAGTTGTGACACCAACTAACAACCTACCGTCACAACATCATATCTTCTTTCGGTGTTAAACCGGATCAGGTCAAGTTGAACGTGGTATCCTGGAGAGGAAGTTAGAATCCATGTGCAATTGAGGTTGGGTGGATATGAATACGTAGAATAACCTGGACTTCTTATTGTTTGACTTTCATTTGTGGCAACGGCGTAAAATTTACATAAATCTATTGTCAAAAGTCATTAAAACATAATAAAACTTGATAACGTGTGTTTAAAAAATTTTACTTACAGCTACTTTTTACGGTAACTCTTGCTATAACTCTTATGACTATATTTCATAAAAATGAAAACCGTACAGTAGCAACCGAACTGTTTCAGGATAGATATAAATAATATATTTTCAACAAATTCTATTTAGCTTTCATATAAACTTCTTCTTAAATATATTTACAAAACGTAAAGCTGTACTCTGTATAATATAAAGATTTGTTTTTGTTTTTTTTTAAAAAACAACAACTTTGTGATAAAAGTTGTATGAAAATTAAATTAAAAGCATTTTTGTGCAAAAAGATAAAAAAGCAATTAACATTTTGACACAACATTTTTAAAAGATTGATTTTGGATTAACTTGAAGAGAAATTTAGGTTTTAGTAAGTATTAAACAAACTGTTGAATGTTCACAATTAATTTATGCAATTTAATTTTACAGTAGTTTACAAGAATAAAATGCTTAAAGCTGAGCATTCTTTTAAGTTAACTGCCGGAAAGGTAATATTTCTTTGAAAAAATGCTCAAAAATAGTTATTTAAACAAAATTACAAATTATAAAAAACAAGTTTATTGATAGCAACACTTTACCTTTCTCAGATGAAAGCGTTTCTAAAATATATAAACAAAGTGAAATAAAATTTTGTGATAAGCAAATTACGTCGGTTGTCATTGAAAAAAAAATTTAAGTGTAAAAGTACATACAAAAATTAAAGAATAAGTATTCAAACGCACCACAAGTATATCCAGCAACACACTTATATTCATACTTAAATAAAATAAAAAGAAATCATTAGCATAAACGTTTTCGGCTTACATTGGCCCTCTTCAGATGAATAAAATAAAATGTTAAGATACTTTGCCATGTAATTTAAAGATCGAGGTCAATGATCTGATTACGTAGTTGTTTATTAAATTTGTCACATGAGGTTTTCATAAAAAGAATTCTTGAAAATTGATTTAAAATTGCAAACGCAAAATAACAATCGCAAAGCCGATACACCACGCAAAATCCAAATAACAAAAATGACAATCTAAAATACATTTAACAAAAACAATGATCCATTTGCAAATAATTTTCGATTAAGTCCAGGATTATGGTTTTGATTAATAAAGCTTCGTGAACTTTAGTTTCAAAATTAGAATTACACTTTTAATCATCTTAAACAAATTTACGTTAAATTTGGTATTAGCACAAATATCGGAAGACATAATATGACCTTTAACGGAGCTTTCAGTTTTCAAATGAAAGCCCAAGTGTTCACCCACCCTAATGCTCAAATGACGGGTTGATATATCTACCGGTATGTAAGTCAAGCTCGAGTCACACGAACAAGAGAACTGATAAACAATATTCGAGCAGAATGCAGGCGGAACACGAGTCTTCAATAGAAAATACTGTGATATTTTAAAAGTTTTATAGACAGGATTGATTTTCCAAGTTAGTTTGAGTTTAGAGTTGATAATGTTTTGTAGTTTATAGATAAACCGTCTGGATTCATGGCCAAATTATGGAATATTAAGATTATAAACATTATCACGACATGCAGAATGGAAATATAAAAATTTTTCATTAAACTTTTTGAACCATTTTTCAAAAAACCAAAGTGGGTAACGATTAGACACAAACATATTTTTAGTACATCAATTTTAATAGAAAATAAAAATTATTGTAACATATTAATTTAGCTTAATATAGGTCTAATGAGCAAAGTATTAATCCGGATTTTATTTTTTAGAGCAATTTGCATTGTAATTTAAAAGTAAACCAGTATGTGTAAGTTTGTACCATATCAGCCTTAATGCAAACATCTAAAAACGAAATACATTGCAATGCAGACTCAATAGTAAATTTTATATTATTACGCTGAGAATCGAGCAAACTTAAAAAATCTAAAGAAGAACTGTCATTGTCAAAAACAGCAAAACAATCATCCTCAAACCGTGCGTCTAATTTGGGTCAACATACACAAAAGTGTAATATTTTTTTCCATTTGTGCCAAAAAGAAATTAGTAAGTGTTGGTCCTAATCGAGACCCCATGGCAACGCCATCAATATGCTTATACAAATAATCTTTATAACGAAACAATCCTTCACTAGCTAAACGTTATGATTTTACAAAAATATGTTTTTTCATCAAATAGTTTATGAGTATTTTCATCTAAAAAAACATAATCAGCCATAATATTGATATTAATAGTTTCATTGAGAGGTATATTGGTAAAAAGAGATACGACATCAAAACTGACCAATTTTTCATTGTAAGAAATATTAAAATTATTAAACTTCAATAAAAAATCCTCGGTATAACGTAACGTATATTTGTTAGGTATAAGTGGTTTAATTGAAGAGTCCATAAATGTTGCGGGTTCATACTCGGGAGAATCAATCATAGATATTACCTGTCTAAGAGGATGATTGTTTCATGAACTTTTACTAAACCATATATTCCTCCGGCCTTGCTGCCAGATGATATTAATTTTCGAATTACTTCATAATCGTAACTTTTTATGTATTTACGTACAAAATAAGTAACAGATTTTTTTTTGAAATTCTACGATGTTCTTTAGTATTTTGATTAACTTGTACAAACTTAGATTGATCACAAACTGTGGATTCTAATTTTGAATAATAATCTAACGAGTCAAAAATTGCTGTGTCTTTACCTTTATCATATTTGCAAATCTTGATTGTATTATCATTTGCAAGGTTTTTCAAAGTCCTATGAAGCGCGAGGTTCCTATACGAAAAACATACTTTTTTGGCATTAGTGGAAAATCTTTTTAAGGCAAATTTATTTTCATTTAAAGTATCTTTATCAAATTTTATTTGTGCATTCTCATTTTTCCCGATCGAGAACGCCAATCGTTTAATATTCTCTTTCATGTTATTTTTATCAAAATTTTTAGGTAGGATATGGCAATTTAAGTAAAGGTCTGTATTAGGGTTGCCATACCGTCCGGAATTTAGGGTTAAATTTTGCGTCCAGGAGGAATTTTAAAAAATGCTCAAATGTCCGTAATTTTATGAGCGGCGTTTTGGGGGAATTAGAATTTCGGAAATAATCCTGTAAATCAGGGGTTTCCAACACGTGACACGCGACGTGTTTGAGTTGGACACCCCTGCTGTAAATTATGTTTAACTTTAAACATTGTACATGTCTTTTGGTGTTCCGTGGGCTATTAGCTCACTCACTGCTTTGATATTAATGCCTTGGACTTTATCTTTGCTTGTGTGGTTCTTTTCCAGAATATTCGCTCATCCAGCTCATTTTACTGCATCTGCAATCGTACTGTGCTCACTGCCAATCCAGAACGTTGTTATTTCGTACCGTGCGCATATTTTTTACTACGAGGTTGTACGGAATTATGATGTAACAGAGCGTTTTCCTAATCAATGATGTTTACCACTTAGAACTTTCTGGAGCTTTGGAACTTTCTTGAACTTATTGACCGTTGTGCTGAATCCGAATTGGTTAGATATAAATCACATGCTGCGAAAATTACTAGAACATTCCAACAGTCTATAAAAGCAGGCGATTTCGCACATATAATCAGAGATTTACTTAAAATGTCATAGAGGAGGAAGCCTAGTGAATTTTTGATATAGAATCCTTGACTGCTGACTGGCTGCGTTTATTGCCTGGATTATACTGAGTGGCTTTGCTAAGTATTGTTGATTGACTGGCTTAGCCTAGATTGACGGACTGATACTTGGTTGTTACTTGCCAGGGTTGGCTACCGTTTATTTCTGATTATTATTCGCTGACTGTTTACCCGTTTCGTTGAGCAGCTGCAAGTGTATTTGATAGCAGCTAGTGCTTTGGTAAGTCAGTTGAATACAGAAGTTTTATAACACAAAGCTTTACTTGTGGATCTTTCTATTTGAATAAGAAGCTAGTCAGGAAGTCGGGATCGAAAGTGCTAGTCCCAATAGCCTTTCAACGAATATTCTCCTGGGCTGGCGACAAAGGCTCAGGAACCATTTGGTTCAGTTAGTCTGGTTGTAAATTACTTTGTTAATTTAGATTATGCATTTTTAGTTGAGTTGTATTTATTGTTAATAAGAAAAATATTATTTCAAATGGCTAATGCTAAACGAAAGTGCACATTCACTAACGAGATGCAAGAAAAACATTCATGTTTTAGAAAAGGCAGGAATGATTACGAGGCAGAATGCTTGGTTTGCAAATCAGGAGCCTATATATCTGTCGTGCACAAAGGTAATGGTGGTTTAAACACACATCTGCAATTGGAAAAACATCGCAAAGCAGTAAGAGGGGCTGTTGCATCAACGAAAATGACAAATTATTTTGTTACAGCAGGAAGCAAATGCGAAGATGAAATCACTGCCGCAGAAGGCGCTCTTGCATTTCACGCTGTTAAGCATCATCATAGCTTTTTGTCCATGGACTGTACATCGGTTTTACTTAAAAAGATTTTCCCTGATTCTAATGTAGCGAAGAAGTTTAGTAGTTGCCGCACAAAGACAGAAAAAGCTGTTACTAGCGTACTTGCGCAATATTCTATTGATGCTGTTCTGAAAAGTTTTAAAGAAAACGATATCGCGTATTTTGGCGTTGCAACAGATGGCAGCAATCACAATGAACTGAAATTATTTTCTATAATTATTCAGTATTTTGACTGGAGGAAGGGTGGTTTGCAATCAAAATTGATGGAGTTTACAAACAAGGCAAACGAGACTGCCGACACAATTGCCACTTATGTAAAAGACACCTTAGAAAAAAGGATGCTTTTGAAAAAATGTGTGGCATTTACAGGAGACAACTGCAATACTATGTTTGGAGGACTTCGGCATAATGAGCAAGGAAACAATGTGTTTGCAAAGTAAAAGAAAATGTTAAACCCGTCATTGATTGGGGTTGGCTGTTCAGCACACGTTTTGAACAATCGTATCCATCATGGAGCTGAAAGAATGAACATCGATATTGAAAATAATATCAATAAAATATATCAATATTTTTCTATTTACACAGTTAGAACTAAACAACTGAAAGAATACTGTAAATTTGCAAATTATGAATACAAGAGACTTCTCTCTCATAGCAAGACTCGCTGGCTCTCCTTGTTTCCTGGAATTTCAAGATTGTTAGAAATGTTTTCACCCCTGAAGTCCTACTTTTTGTCACAAGAACATCCACTAATAGTTATTAAACGGTTCTTTGAGAATGAAATGAACGAGTTATACCTTTGGCATACGCACTCACTAATGTCCGTGTTTTATGGACGTATTCAAGTGGTTGAAAGAGAAAACAATTCCGTTGCAGAAGTGCTAGAAAATTTGGAGCTGGCTTATAAGGTGCTTGTGGAAAGGAAGAATGAAAACTTTATGTCCTTGACAGTTAAAAGGCTTTTAGTTGAAAAAAGAGAAGAGGGATATGAAGATGAATGTAACAATTTTCTTTCAGAAGTTGCAAACCTCTATGAGAGATGCTTGGAGTACCTGTGCAAATGGATGAAACCAATGGAAGAGTTTACTTGTTTCAAATGGATGACCTTGAACGAGATACCAAGTTGGAATGATGTAGAGCCTTGCCTGGAATATCTGATTGGTAAAGGGGTTGATGCGGACGATGCAAAGTGCTTTGACCAAATCTGTAACTTGAAGCAGTTTGTGGAAAGTTACCTACAGGACGAAGAATTCATTAAACTGCCAACGCATAAGAAATGGTGCAAATATTTCCATCAGTCTAAGAACATCACATGCCACTCAGAAATTTTAAGGATTGTACAGTTTTTCTTTGCTGTTACATCCCACAATGCCAATGTAGAGAGAGTCTTTTCACTGATGCAAAGTCAGTGGACTAAAGAGAGAAACGAGTTGAGCGTTGCGACTATGAAAAGGCATATTGACTCTTAAATATAATTTCAAAGATATGTGCTGAAGTGAATGTTTTTCATTTTTGAAATCAGACAAGGCCCTATTGAAGAGAATTAGATCTTCAGAAAAATATGCATGGTCAGAAGAGTAAATTTGTAGTGACTTGACTTACAAGCGTGTCTTTAAATTGTTTTAAGCATGTAATTGCTGTTCTTCCTTTTTCGGCACAACCTAATTCTCATTATTATTTTTCACTCTGAAGTTGAGATTTTTTCAGTGACGGTCCGTAGCTATATTTAGAGAGTGCTTACCCTGCCTGGTGTGAGATTCTGCTCGTGATTGAAGACAATGCTTTTCATTTCGGTAGCTGGAGCTTTAGCATGAGTATCGTACAACGTTTGCAGCTAAGATTAAAAGAGGAAAATAAGGATTTCAAGCAAAAATCAAGTGTGTTTCTTTGAATAATATATTGCTGAACTTACGAAACGAAAAGATTGCACTTGTGCCATTTCTGCTTGGGTAAGCATTGCTTACCCTGACCGACCGTCACTGGTATTTTTGCATAAATAACACCGTAACCAATGTAAAAGTGAAATTTGAAGATTGTAGTGTTTTGTCACCCTGTTTGTATTTTTTAATAACCTACGATGGTAAACAATTATTTGTTATCAAATTATTGTAGGCTAAACATCAACTTGCTTTTTTATTAATACAAAAATGAATGAATTCAGTATAGAAACTTCTTGTGTGTTGCATTGCCAATTTTATAGGTCAAATTTTGATGTGACAAAATGTGGTAGCGCATATATATGGTCTCACGAAAAGTAGTCATGCACTGTCCGGAATTTTGCTTTTTCAAATATGGTAACCATAGTCTGTATAAAAAACTATAGTAACTGAGAATTAACAATTGCAGAGGAAGAAGCACTACGGCACGGCTTAAATCATTGTATGCTACCTAAAAAATTTTAGTAAAGCGAATACTGAACAATTGGCCTTCCCGATTAGTTTTACTACTTTGCTCATTAGACCTATATTAAGCTAAATTAATATGTTACAATAATTTTTATTTTCTATTAAAATTGATGTACTAAAAATATGTTTGTGTCTAATCGTTACCCACTTTGGTTTTTTGAAAAATGGTTCAAAAAGTTTAATGAAAAATTTTTATATTTCCATTCTGCATGTCGTGATAATGTTTATAATCTTAATATTCCATAATTTGGCCATGAATCCAGACGGTTTATCTATAAACTACAAAACATTATCAACTCTAAACTCAAACTAACTTGGAAAATCAATCCTGTCTATAAAACTTTTAAAATATCACAGTATTTTCTATTGAAGACTCGTGTTCCGCCTGCATTCTGCTCGAATATTGTTTATCAGTTCTCTTGTTCGTGTGACTCGAGCTTGACTTACATACCGGTAGATATATCAACCCGTCATTTGAGCATTAGGGTGGGTGAACACTTGGGCTTTCATTTGAAAACTGAAAGCTCCGTTAAAGGTCATATTATG
The DNA here is from genome assembly GCA_963680785.1 of Diplosoma virens. Taxonomy (NCBI): domain Eukaryota; kingdom Metazoa; phylum Chordata; class Ascidiacea; order Aplousobranchia; family Didemnidae; genus Diplosoma; species Diplosoma virens. The sequence continues at coordinate 4,720,671 of OY796890.1, read as the reverse complement.
TCTTCCGATATTTGTGCTAATACCAAATTTAACGTAAATTTGTTTAAGATGATTAAAAGTGTAATTCTAATTTTGAAACTAAAGTTCACGAAGCTTTATTAATCAAAACCATAATCCTGGACTTAATCGAAAATTATTTGCAAATGGATCATTGTTTTTGTTAAATGTATTTTAGATTGTCATTTTTGTTATTTGGATTTTGCGTGGTGTATCGGCTTTGCGATTGTTATTTTGCGTTTGCAATTTTAAATCAATTTTCAAGAATTCTTTTTATGAAAACCTCATGTGACAAATTTAATAAACAACTACGTAATCAGATCATTGACCTCGATCTTTAAATTACATGGCAAAGTATCTTAACATTTTATTTTATTCATCTGAAGAGGGCTAATGTAAGCCGAAAACGTTCATCATTGTTTAAAAAGGTATCCACTCCAAGTCAGACACAAACAGGACTGGGGCCGAGGGTTTATCCTTTTACTACCTCAGGCTGCTGTACTAGCTGGATCAGATGCTGGCAGTGATATTGTTAAGCCAGGATCGGGTTTCGTCATCCAAAACCGTCAGACCTCGTGCTCCATGTGGTGCCCGATGTATAGGGCACGCTGTTTGTATATGGTCTGTGGTTTGTTCAGAAGCGCCGCACTAGCAATTCGGTGGAGGAGCGAGACCCCATTTGTGAATGGACGAATGAAATCGCCCAACACCAGTTCGCAGGCGGTTGAGCTTAACCCAAGCTGCTCGGGGTAAGCCCATCCCAACAGGCCTATCACCGGTTCCGCGCACAAAAGCACGGAGCCTGGAAGCATTTTTGCAGTACTCCGTTTTCCATTTGTGATTTGTCGATTCAGAAGCGCGGATGCCAAGTCCGCAAGGTTGTCCAAAAGATTCCGCGTAGCTGACACAAACGGGCGTCTGGATCTTATTCTCACTTGGAGAGTATTTAAGGACCCACTTAAAAGACCATACAAGAAATGATTGGGGTTCAGAGATCCACGATGAGCCAAGGAGAGTGTCACATCCAGTCGGCGAAGCTCAGCTGGATGGATGCCTGAGAGTATAGGTAGGTGGTCCGTTGGAGTGGGACGCAGGCATCCAGTAAATATGCGCAAGGCGTCGTTCAAGACACTGTCAATGAGGCGAGTGTAAGCGCTGCGACACCAGACCGGCGCACAGTACTCAGCTGTTGAGTAGACTAGAGATAAGGTGGCTATGCGTAGTGTTTTAGCACCAGCACCCCATCCCATGCCCACGAGTCGCCTCAGCAGTGTGACGCGCGAGGATAATTTTTTGCGCAATGCCACTAGATGGTGACGAAATGTGAGTGATTTGTCCAGTTTTACCCCAAGGTAAGTAGAAGTTGGACAGAACGGTAAAAGTCTATCATTGTTGCAGACTTTTAGCTCTCGTTTGGCCTCTCGGTTATTGCATCATCCGTCTTAGTGTGACTGTACTTCAATCTCCAAGTCTGGTGATACGCTAAAAGTGTAGACATGTCTTGGCTTCAAGTCCTCTTCAAGTTCTTTCAGTTTCCAGAAGAGTGTAATAATGCTAAATCATCAGCATAAGCAAACTTTCTGGAAATCATGGAAGGAAGATTGTACATATAGATGTTAAATAGGAGGGAGCCAAGACCGATCCCTGAGGAACCCCGTTTTTAAGATGGCGTAGCCTGCTTTGCTTGCTGTCACCGATAGTAATAATGAAACTTCGATTTCGGACAAGCTCCATGATCATTCTAATCATGTGCTTATCCGGAAGAAGTCTCAGCAACGTGCAGGTAGGGCTAAGGTGCCAGACAGTGTCATAAGCAGCTGTCAGATCGACAAATACGGGACCGACCTGCTTTTTAGCTTCGAAAAAATCTTTGATGTTCTGGGTTAGCAGAACAACTTGATCTACGGTTGACTTCCCGCGTCGGAACCCAGCCAAAAACGTTTAAGGTTATGATTTTTTTTATTTTATTTCAATATGAATATAAATGTGTTGCTGGATATATTTTTGGTATGGTTAAAAAAAGCAGTATATTCTCTCCCTAAATTGTATCAAACATTTTTTTAGGGTTTTAAGCAATTTTATGTAGAAATTATAAATCTGCAGTAATGGCACTAAAAAGTAATTATAACCTCATTTGCGATATTTAAAGCGAAATAGAGTGAAACAGTTTAAAAGTGCACATTTACTGTATTTCAAAAAATTTATTTTGCTCATTGAATAAACAACAACCTGTTATAGTTGCAAGAAATCCTGATTTTTGGTTGAAGGAATCAGATGTGAATTTGACGATGAGAGTTGAGTTGAACGATAAGTAAGTTCTGTTGATTATTGTGGCAGGCCTAATGCCACTAAAACTAATACTGCTGCCATCTCCTCTCCAAATCTAAAAAGAATTGGATAAAATTGAATCGATTTCACAGATTAGACATTTTTACGCTTTAATTACCGTTTTTAAAATTACCGTCTGAAAAATTTTCGAAATGAAACTAAAAATAAAATTAACTTACGAGGTTGAAACGAGGAAGTAACAGTTTTTAAATCTGTTACTTTACAAAAAAATTGCGTTACATAAATTAATTAATAAAATCAATGAAAGTTCAATGGGCCGAATAATTATTAAAGAGTTTTTACATTGTGCGTTTTTTCATCTTTATTACGTGATTGATATTCCCAATGTTTACTGTTATGTCGTTTGCCTTATAGCTTTTATTAAGACTTTACTTTGGGTTTTAGAGTCAGAACCCGATTAGAATGAAAAATGTTTTTTTGATTTTTAAACTTTGATTTTTTACAACATAACGCATTTGTATAGTGAAGAAGTGAAGAATGCACTGAGAATGATGAAAAAAGGTAAAGCGATTGAGCCAGATGAGTTATCCGTAGAAGTTTGGAAGTGCATGGGAAAGATGGGGACAAAGTTTTTGACCAGACTGTTCAACAGACTATTAATGGGTGAACGGATGCCATAAGAATGGAGAAGGAGTGTGCTTATCCCAAACTATAAAAACAAAGGGAATGCACAGTGCTGTGGAAACTAAAGAGGAATAAAGCTGATAAGCCACACAATGAAGGTATGAGGAAGAATTATTAAGGCCAGGCTAAGGGATAAAGTAGAGATTAGTAAACAGAAATATGGATTCATGCCAGGAAAGGGAACTACCGATGCCATATTTGCTTTAAAAATGCTGATGGAAAAGTACAGGGAAGGTCAAAGAGAGCTACATTGTGTATTCGTGGACCTACAGAAAACTTATGACAGGGTCCCCGGAGAAGAGTTGTGCTACTGTATGAGAAAATCAGGAATGGCGGAAAAATATGTGCGACTTGTACAGGATATGTATGAGGAAAGCGAAACAGTGGTGAGGTGTGCGGTAGGAACTAGATAAAATTTCGAGGTCGAGGTCGGGCTGCACCAGGAATTAGCGTTAAGTCCAATCCTGTTTGCTGTGATTATGGATAGGCTAACGGACGAAGTAAGGAGAAAACCACCGTGGACGATGCTGTTTGCTGATGATATTGTGATTTGCAAAGAGACCAGGGAAAAAGTAGAGCAGAGACTAGAATGCTGGAGGTATGCGTTGGAAAGAACAAGGATAAAAGTAAGTAGGTCAAAGACCAAATATCTGTGCGTAAATGGAGGAAATGATGAAGAAACAGTGAAGTTTGAAGACACAAAAGTGCCAAGAGTAAAGGAATTCTATATTTAAGGTCAACGGTGCAAAAAAGTGGTAGTTGTGAGAGAGAGGTAAAGAAGAGAGTGCAGTCAGGATGGAACGAATGGAGAAAAGTATCGGGAGTAATCTGCAATGAGAGGTTACCAGCTCAAGTAAAAGGAAAAGTGAACAATTCAGTATTGAGACCAGCAATGGTGTATGGATTTGAGACGGTGGTGGTTACAAAGAAACAAGTGGAAGAGATGGAAGTTGCAGAAATGAAAATGTTTGAGGTTTGCCATGGGAGTGACGAGAAAAGATAAGATTAGAAATCTGGTAAAGTTAAGGTAGAACGATTAAGAATGAAGATGAGGGAGGGCAAGCTAAGGTGGTATGGAAAAGTCATGAAGAGAGACCAGGAGTATGTAGGAAGAAGGGTGATGGAAATGGAGTTACCGGGAAAGAGGAAAAGAGGGAAGCCAAAGAAAAATTTTTTAGATGTAGTGAAGGAAGATATGGGGAAAGTTGGTGCAAGGGAGACGGACATTGAAAACAGAACGCTATGAGGAAGCATAATATGCTGTGGCTACCCTTGACTAAAGGGAAAAACCGAAAGAGGAAGACAAAGAAGAAACTTTGATTTTTACAGAGGCTAATGATGACGTTTATAGGTCAAAATCAGTTTTTTGTTGTGATTTAGTTAGTTTTAGTTTTAAATTCTTATTAAATATTTGGCCATTTGAACTTTAAATGATTTTATTGCGATGCATAAACTCATTAATAAAATCGGTCAAATTTCAATGAGCCGAATATTTAATATACGTAGAAAATAAAAGTTTAAATTTTAAAACGCAACTAAATCATTACGAAAAATCGATTTCGACCTATAAAGGTCATCATCAGTTTTTTATTCAAATAGATCAAATAGATTCTATTTCAATAAGAAACTGATGATGACCTTTATAGGTCGAAATTGATTTTTGTGATGATTTAGTTGGTTTTAAATTTTTAACTTTTATTTTCTACGTATATTAAATATTCGGCTCATTGAAATTTGACCGATTTTATTAATGAGTTTATGTATCGCAATTTGATCAGTTAAATAAAATTGTCCATATGACTTTACTGGAAAAAGGGTAATAGATTTCTGTTAAAAGACTTTTAAATGATTTTATTAATTAAATTATGTATTGTGATTTGACCAGTTAAATGAAATCATTAATTACACTTTTTCAAAAAAAAGTATAACAGATTTTTGTTTAGTCCTTCCCTCCCAAAAAATATTTTTCTAAATTTAAAAAATTTTGAGTGGGCATGTTAGTTTAGGTAGAAAACATGGTTTAGAATAATTTTTAGGGTTTTTGAATTTTTATTCTATGAATACTGGATTAAAGTAATGTTTCGGTTTCGAACCTGCGCGGTATAGTGATTCGTCTTGTATCAGCTAATTATTGTTTTACGTCAATTTTACCTCAATTTTACCTCGAATTTCCTAAAACAAAAAAAATTAAATCAAAGAAAGAAATACCACAAAGCAAGAGATATATTTGAACACTTTATAATTACTCATAGAAGTTAAGAAGGCCTAGATAGTGACCCTTTGCCAAATAAAAAAACAACAAAAATAACTGCGTTTATTGTTCGTAATGGAACTGCTCTTAACAGCTCCGGCGTTTGTTTAGGCATAGGTAAACATTGCAGTCATTGCATTTCATGAAGCCTTTTCTGTATTCTCTCGCTGAAAGCATCAATTGCCTTGTTCATTCTTTTCAATATATTCAATTCGGTGTCGAGTTTGCGGTATCGCTTGGCGTTGAAAGGTGTTTTTTTTCTTGAGATGAAGTCACTAATCAGTTTAATTCCAACCATTCTTCTAAAATTTTTCTATATTTTTGCAATATTATCTTTCCTTCCACTGGGAAATTTTAAAAGTATCTTGTCATAAAGTATAAACAAGTTTTCCAGTCCGATGTCAATATATTTTTTCATTTTATCTGTATATTTATTCTCCTAACTCGCAGGAAAGTGACCGTGGCGCTATACATAGGGCAAGCAATTACTCCGTTGTACTTCCGGAGTATGCCAAGATTGCTGTCCGCTTGAAATTTTTCTTGTTTGTTAGTTTTAAAGAGATATTAATGAAATTTAAAACTGCTTGCCAAGACCGTCAAGCAAAGGAAAATGCCATAAAGTTTCTTTCTCAAGGACACAACAGAAAGACGCAAGTAGGTTTTAAACCGAGAGCATGTTGATCACAAGCACGGCACTTTAACCACTTAACCATGCTGCCAGCTTTCAAAATATATTTTCTAGGGCTCTTCTCTCGAGTGCATAAACCGTTGTCTTCTAATTTAAAAGATCACTTTCTTTCATGTACTTATACCTTTGCACCATTGCAGGAACCTTTCCATCCACTTCCTCTCTCGGCGTTTTTTTGTTTCTTGACGTTGACATATTAGTTGTGAAGTGGTTGGATTTCAAATCAGTGATGACAATATCAACAACTGCATTATAGATTGTTGATATCATCATCACTAATTTGATATCCAACCACTTCACAACTGACATGCCATCATAATATCTTGAATCCCCTTCCCTTTTTTTTAGATCTTTTGTTGATTTCATTGCTTTGGAAAGTCCTCGCCTGTGTTCTCTGACTGTTCCACAAAAATAAATTTTTTTTTCTTCATCATTCTGTAAAGTAGTTGGGGAAAAGTGAAATAATTGTAGAAAAAGATTATGCTTTGTGAATCTTTGAGGGATTCTGTAAGTTCCATTACAACACTTTCTTGTAGTTCCAACTCTGGTGATGCTGTCTTCTTTCCAACAAAAATATCAAATTGATACAGGTATCTTGTGTTTGAATCATTGCGACACCAATGCTTGAAACCCCCTTTGGATTGGTTTTTGCTTCATATACTGTTTTATTATGCAATTGCCTTTGAAATTTGTCATTCATTCGTCAATTGCTTGTTTAAAAGTTGCATTCATAGTATTTTGGAAGGCAGAATGGAAATGTTTAATCAAGAGACAAAGTTTTCAGGCTCTGTCGTATGCTGAGTTTTTGGTCGGGAGGTTCATCATTATTTACAAAATGCAGTGCTATTCTTATAGTATATAACTTATCTCTCGGCATTGTTTCAGTAATTGGTCGAACTCGTAAGTCTGGTACATTGAAAAAACAACTATGAATTTCGGGTAGGACATGATATGACATCATAATGTTCACTCCCAAAAAAGCTTTCCTTTCTTAATCCTTTATTTCCAACAGTTTTCCTTTTTGATGCATGTAGAGTGTGGATTGGGGTACTAAGATGTCATTGATCAACTTAACTAACTTGCAAAAATTAACAAAAACAGTAGCTGTGGACGTCAAGGACTTATAATTAATCATAACTTTTCCATTTACCAGCATTGTCATTTGGTGGATTTTCTTCGGGCTTTACAACATTTGGGAATCCATTCGTGCAGTGAAAATGTTCATCAATAATTGTTGCAGACAAATCAATATTAGCACGGGATTCCTACGCTGGTACCTGATGATCAACAATTTTAGCATTTGTTGGGTTACCTCCTATTTCAGCTAGGGCTTCAGCTAACAGTGCCTTATGTTCTTCATTGATTTCAAACAAAGCTTCCTAATCGCTGTCATCCAAGTCTACTAGCAATAATATTTCTTCTGAAATAAGGGAAAATTTTCTTCTTCGTATTTTACGAGGCATTTGAAAGAAAATCAAACTGAAAAAATAAACAATTTATGACTAGTAAATTTACCAAGCAGGCATACAATGATATAAAGTGTTGCAGCACGTAGTAACTATCTGGCAGATGCGGAACAAAGCTTGATAGTGTCATGCGCGAAGATGGCAGCAATGTAAATGTTCCACTTTTCTCCGCATGGATGGGATCCTACCCATACTACGAATACCTATTACTTAGAGAAATACAACGGTATCAGAAATCCAACGCTTGTTTTTGAACTATGAGAACTCCTGTCGAAAGTATAAAAATATCAACAAAAAATATTGAAGTAAAGAAAGCAATCCAAACTGCAGGTAAAAAATAGCTTGCTCCCAAAATATAAAAAAAAAAAAATTCAAGCAAACAGACAATTGTTTCAGTCACAAAATTAAACTCAATATTTATTACTTTGTAAGGTTCTGATCTATCAGGTAATTAGAAATAAATAACCTTTTCGCGTCATTTTTCTTTGTTACAAGCCCCTTTTTATGACAAGTTGGTATGGGTGGTATCCAACCCAAAAAAAGAAAAGGACTTAAAAGACTTTTAACATTTCCAAATGAAAATTAACTTGTAGATAAAACCTACTAAAATTAAAGGTTTTAATTTTAAACGGGGCATTAGATATGGTACGGAACGGAATGGTTTCCGACTCTGTATTTGCAGAATATATCGTTCCAAACTTCCGTACTATATATATATACCATACCTAGTGGTATGGTATGAAATTTTTCTGTATCAATTATTTGTTGAATTTTTATTCTCACATGAAAGAGAACGTGGGCTGAGATAAACATTAGCAGAAATAAAGAGACCTGGGACGCCGGAAGCCATTTCTCATCTGGCTCAAAATACCTATAAAATGCAAAGGTTCTGGGGCCAGATAGCAACCTTTAAAATCCACCAAACAGAAGCAATATGCAAAACCTATCTCTATAATTACATAATCTTTGCAAAATTAAATCCAACGAAGTTTTTAAAAATCACTTTAGAACAAGGAGTCATCAAACCTTTTCCGAAATGAGGTGCACAGCAAGAAGTAATAAGTTGAAAAAGTAGTCTCAACAAACGTAAGGTTTAAAGTATTAAAGAAAATTTTTTCTAAAAAGTAAATTCCAAAAAAAGATCTTCATCTAAGTTTAAAGGTAAAATTTTGTTTATAACAAGTGGAGACCCACAAAAAGGACTTGCATCAGGAGCGTTTATACTTTTTGAGGTAAATACCAAAAGTATTTGGGGGTCAAGTAAATAATACCCAAGGCCTAAATTTTACTGATAAAACTTTTTTGCTTTTTATTAAGTTTTTAGTAAACATACCTTTATTCTGCTAAAATTTGCGTTTGTTGAAAGCGCCTTTTTTACCACAAAAGGGCCCTTTTTACTAAATTTTGTCCCTCTTGCCAAACAATTCTTTCGCGCCTCTGATGGGGCTACGCTAATTTACTTCCTCTAAAGTAAACAAAATAACTCAACCAATTAACTATTTCTTACAATAGTAACAGGCATTAGATCGATAAGATACAAATTCAATTTCTAATAAAAACTAATTACGTAATTATATGTGTCGATGACACTTCACGTGAGTTTAGCCCATAGTATACCAACACTTTTAAAGGTAGGAATTTACATTTATTACTTCGTTTAATCTTTAAAGATTTTATTTATTAATTAATAAATTAATATACTTACAAAAACTTCATCAAAACGTGGTTCAGTTTTAAAATCTAGGAAAACAATGCTAATACGATAGTTAAATTGTGCTGTCAATATCCATTCGCAATTTAAATTGTTTGGATACAAACTCGGGTATCCAGGACTTGTTAGGTTTTGAGGTGCATTTGTTACATTAAGATGAAAGCGACATTCCACTGAAAAGAAAAAACATCAAGTTTTAAGTAAAAACGTTAAGTTGCAAAAAAAGGATGATTAAAACAACATGACCACTATTCTGATTTATATCTTGAACAGCAGAGTTATATTAAAGCCCGTTTCTAAGTCTTGTTTCAGCAAATAAAATCTACTAGTAAATGAAAGTTGTAAGTTCAAATGTAATGGAATCTAATAACTGGCAAGGTCAGAAGTTCGATATCAAAGCCAGAAGAAAAATTGTTGAAATCGCAAATCTTTCTGCGTAATCATATTCTACGTTAAAACGTGTGACAAGTTTGCCATGGTTCTCCACAACATTGCACATATCATTAACGTGGAATTGCCGCAGCAGATTATGAGTCCATCTCAACAATCGGACAAACCTGAGAATCAAGCTTAGATTTGTTGCGTCGAATTGATGCACATAATTTCCGTTTAAGTTCATGTGACCTCACATAAGTGAATTAAAAAAACTTAGCCCTCAAATAACGAGAGGATTAAATTATTTCCCATGATTTTGATTAAAAAATATTAATGTTTTAATAATAATGTTTGAATTTAGTTTTGAGAAGCATTGATCGAAGTTAAAAAATAATGTGTAAAAAATGCTTGAAACTAGTTTATGGTTTAAAAATATAAAGCTTAACTACTTTTTGACATTATAAAAGTTAACAACCTGGTTTAAGAGTTTTAACAAGTGGTTTAAAGACATGAGCAAAAAGCAAAATAACATTTACAACACGTCTCATAAACTATATCAAAAATAGCTAATACGTTTTGTTTAATTTTTTTCCAAGTGAAAACTTTAAAGCAGTGTTTTGTTACAAGTTTGTAATAAGTTTTGGTTTTGTGAATATTTTATTGTACTTTAAAAGTCAAGCACAATTATGAAATATTTTTCTCGATTACACTCAATTTTTTAGATTCTTATAAAAACAACAGACGACTGAAAAAATTAATCAAACAAATTATTAGTCAAAAAGTACAAAGCAAACACAATCAAACAAAGAATATTTTTTAAAATCTATCTAAAATTCGGTACAGTTATTTTATTATAAAAATTCTATCAATATGTTGATTTTTGTGGAATTACGTCAAATTTAAATAAAATTTGTCTTTCTAACAATAAATTCACAAGCTTACTTTCATTTGTTGAAGATATTTTTATTCTTTCACTTGATTCTAAAAAACACATTTATTTATTATCCTAAAACGTTGAAAAATAGATAGATTATTTGACAAACTTTTGATTTCAATCATCATCTAACAGTGTTTCTCAAAAGTGAGCCACTTGGCTCCCCAAGGAGGAATTTGTAAGCTAAAGGGAGGAAAAATTGTTAAGGGAGGAATTGGGGAGGAATGTGAATGAAATATTAAATTTATTCAAATTCATCTATGACATTATACTCCGCATACTCCACACATATATTAGAGTAAGACTAAGAGCGTTGAGAATCACATTCTAACTCATTTATGGCCGTTTTAAAAAACCCAACTTTGTAGCAAAATTAAAGCCCGGAACCTCGAGCGCTTACGTCTATCTGCAGTACAACCTGTGAAGAACAAAACCACTGGAACCTTTAAGTAAATTAGCCAATTGTAACCTATACCTCTTTGTGGTCAACAATTAAAAAACATTTGTTATTTAATCAAAAATGTGCATCTTATTATTACAGCAACAAAATGTTTTATTTTTTCAAAAGTTAAGATTTTGAGTTTTATTTTCTTTCATTGCTAAAAACTTTTCAATTTTTTTTTCGTAAACTTTCATAATTTTTAACGCATGTGAAACGCAGTTTGTTATTATTAATTTGTTTTCTTAAATATTAAGCCAATTTTTAATATTTTTTAATCAATTTTTTATCTAATAAAAACCAATCTTTTAATTAGTAATATTACATTTCATTTTCACAGTTCATTTTTGTGCAGGATTTCTAAACTAGGAGTACATGGACCACTAAAGGTCTATGGCGAACTATCGAGAGGTCTACAGGATTTTTCTACAGTATAAAATAATAATTTGCTATTTACCTTTCACTTTATTCAGAAGTATTCTTAAGATTTCAAAAACTTGTTAATGATATGCGCGTAATCCAAAAAAGCTCTTCTCTTAAGGATTAACATAAAATTTTTTAAATGTCAAATGAAGGCAAAAAAAGTGGATTAATTGAAGCTCGAATATAGTTTATCGTTAAATGTAAAATAAAGAATTGTTTTTTGGTTTTCACTTTACTTAAAAAAAATTGTCTGTTTGAAATAAGATTCAAGGTTTTTGTTAAAAAAAGTCGGTTTTTCAAAATTAGTGTATTTGCTGACGCATTGCAGCAAGTTTATAAAGGCCCGTTTCCACTACGAGCGTGGAAAAGATTATTTTTTGTTAGCTTTATAGATGTTTTTTGCTTTGCTTAGCGCTCGCTTTAATTTTAAGCGTGGAAAGATCAATAAAAGAAACAAAGAATGCTCTTCCATGCTCGTATTGAAAACGGGCTTTAGGCCATTTTTTGGCGTAAATTCCTATTAAAGAGAGCAAAACAAAAACGTTTCAGTTTCCTAAAACAACTTTTTCAAGACTGCCTATTCAAACAAAAGACTTTTGCTTGGTATGTTTGGTTTTTTAATCTATTTTAAAATTATTTTTCTAAATTATATCATCGTAAGTAAAAAATAATCGCTTACCAATATAAGTGAATTTAAAACCATTCAATGTTTTGAATCCATCTGTTTCAAAACGAATGATCAACGTTTGATTCTGTGATTGAAATTTTTGTCCTGAATCTTTAGTGCCAGAAATTTTGACAGAAGTTTCCAAATAAATATTATCAATCTGAAATAAAAGTATAGACCTATAGAATATTTTACTCTAACAAATTGCAATTTGTTAAAAACTAAATCCAACCAAAAATTGTTTCTAGCTCAATAAATCATGTGCATCAGTGTGATTCAAATCATTGGCCTGGAACGTTATGTTTTTGCGGCTGCTTTTTAACCATCTTATAAACTTGCAAAAATATACTCTTTTTTTGCCACCACTGACTTAATAACTCAGTTTCAGACTAATGGCAGACCAAAGAAGGCGAGAAAGAAAAAAGGAGGTCTTTTCAAGAAGTCATCGTAAGCAATTTTTGTTCGTGAAACTAACTCGGAATGCCCTTGTGGTTACTATCACTCGTTAAAAGGTTCTTTTTCTCATATTTTCTTTTTTATTCCAACCTGGTGCTGAAAGAGGGATTCCGGGTTAGTTCTGGGATACCTAAACAACCGGGATGCGAAATTTTAAAAAATGCGTACACACAGTAGGGCTATTTGATTTTTTGCTTTCAAAGCTGCAATTTTGAGTTCTACAACGTACAAAATATTTTTCCAACTAGTTATAAAGATTAATGATATTGTAACTTGTAATATCACATCTCGAGCGTACCGTATAGCTTATTCTTGGCGATTTTTTAAAAAACAATAGAAACCGTATTAAAAGCAAATTAACTGCAATTCTACACAACACGAAAATTAAAAAAGTTAAATGAACTACAAGTTCTGGATTTAAAAAACAATATACAGTCAATGTTAGCAAGAAAAGAATAACTATGAAACAATTGACAACAATAAAAAAATAGATACCGTACTTAAAAGTAAAATTTTTTATTGATTTTAAATTTGCGCATATTTACTACTAAGTTTTTGGATGTTTCAAAACATTGCTTCAATGTTCTCAAGTTTAGGAGCATTTAAGCGTTTAAGTTCGTTTCTAGCAAAACAATTAAATGCAAACTGAATGGTAGGTAAAAAATTGGAATGCCCTTCCAATCAAATTTGGTTGACAGTACACTTAAAGTTCGTTAAGTCCTTCACTACAGTTTCCACAGCACACAACAACGCATAGCGCTGATTGGAACAAGTAAATAGTTCAGCTTTCGCAGTAACATTTGACAATATCAGCGCCCATAAGGTTGCTACACTACAACTGTTTCACTATTCAAAGGCTTGAAAAGTGGGTCTACACAATACACTGTAATTTTATTTTGGCTTACGCCAGAGCAAAGTAAAAGTATACTGTAGAACCACCTAATACAAGCAAAAATACGATTTGTATTGAGTTGGGTTTTTATCAAAGAAACGAATCACTTTCAGTAAAACGTAATTTAATATTAGGATCGCCAAATACGTATATTAAATTAACTTTAAGCTTTTTTCATGGTTGCCAAAAAAATCAACAAACATAAGATTAGCAAAAACATTTTTTACCTGTTGCAAATGTGGCAACAGAAACAGCTACCACAAGAAAAATTTTATTGAGGTTTTCTAACACTTTGTTAAACCAGTAATCTAGTTTTTCTACTGGCACCAGACAGAAAATCTACTTGTCATTTCTTCAAATTGACTGCAACATAAAGGTCAAAACTGTTCTTGCAGATGCACCATCTTCGGCAAACCCAAAAAAGTTCTATTTTGGTATTCCACACAATTAGCTGTATACACTTAATTTATGAGTAAACGATTTTTTACTTCAAAAAAGTGAAGTGTTCTTTGTTTGAGATATTGCATTTGTATGAGGCAACTTTGAATATTGTCAGCACATGAAAGTTGTTGCAATCTTCTAGTTGAAGGAAGCCAATAAATTGCTAAGTTTTTTATACAAAGATAATGATTATTTTTCACAAAAATGCAATATTTAACAAGTCAGATGAATACCTAGGAGCACCTTTGTTAATACACATTAACATTAGCTTTTTCCAAAAAAACTGAACTAACCCAAAAAAATCATTTTCATCTTCAATTTAATACCAGAATTAAAGAATTTTTCAAGAACATTAGCAGCAATTTCTATTTGCACAGTTTTGTTAACACAATCTTCCGAGCATTCATTAAAGACATTCTGGCAAAAAGCAAGAATGTTACAAACTTCTGTTTGACTACTCATTGAAAAAGAGTTTAATAAATTCTTATACATTTTCTTTGGAAGATGCACAGAATCTACAAAAGCATTTGGTGTCAAATTTTCAGTAATAATAATTGATGCAATAAGTTTTACAGCAGAGTTAACATCAGTACAATTTTTTGAAAAGCAATGAAATTCAAAGCATTATTTTAAATAATTTAAGATAATTAGAAGGGAGTACTGCATTACCAATTTTAATTTTAAAAACTTTCAGGTCATAAAATGAATTTTGTTCAATACACTGTTTTTTTGTTCCCACAGCAAAAAATTCTTTTTTGCATCAGTGTAAAGTAGTGCTTGGATTAAAACGTTAAAGCAATGATTTATTTGAAAAATATTTAGAAAGATTGAAAAAAATTAAAGGAGTTGCAAATAACTTCAATCATCTTATTTTCGGAAAATTTATGGCGATACTTTAAATATATGACGATAAAAAATTTGGCACAAATTTTGCATGAATCAGTAATTTTTAAGTTTTTTTGAAGAATAACTTCAAACCATTTTTGACATAAAACTTGGTATGAAGATAATCTAAACAAAGGAATTGTTGATTCAGATTCTTTTTTTTTGTTGGTACAATAACCAGTTTTGCATTTGAGAACACAGCAAGTATCTCATATTAAAAACTAATCAAATAATGATTAAAAAAATTTATTAGTATTAATCAGTAATTTCACTGTGCAATACTCGAAAAAGTACAGGATATTTGTGGCCAGTTTTATATGCGCAATGGCATGGAAAATCCATTTTGTTGAATTAGGTGTAGTTTTTTGCAAAATTGTCACTTTTGAGAATTTTAGCAAAAAAAAGGTCAAAAATAAATTTATTACATCAATGCGCTTACATATTATGTATATGTTATTGTGTGGTTTAGTGATGTCAACCGCGCAGCATACGCTGCCGCGTGCGGCTGCGCAGTGCAGCGTAGTAATCTTTTTGAAGGATCTTGCCGCGTACCGCTCCGCGCCGCGTACAAATTATGAAAAGTTTACATTTAAATTTTAAGCAAATCTTATTTTGCATAATGCTATTGCTTGGGTTGCCAATTTATTTGGTTCCCCTTCATTAATGCAATCACAGATAGCAAAGTGCCAGGTACATCATCAATTAAATAGCCTCTCTTTATAGTAATTAAATAATGTAAATAGTGCGTATAGCAGCCAAAAAGAAAAAAGAAGTATGAGAGAAACTGAAATCAATAAAGAGAAAGTTGAACTGCTCTTAAATCTAAAGAAAGCAATAGTTTTGTCAATGACATCAAGACAATGTAAAAATGAACCAAATAGATTCTGCTACATATTTGATGATTTACCATTGGCTAAAGAAAAGCGCAGCATTACAAACCATACCAAGAAATTGTACGAGGCGGTCTTTCATTGGAATATAGGAGATCAAGACAAGTCATGGGCTCCTCATATCTGTTGCCTTACATGTGTGAAGACATTGAGGACATGGTATACGAGAAAAAATATTCATCTGAAGCTTGGTGTACCAATGATTTGCCGTGAGCAGAAAGATCGTTCTAATGATTGCTATTTCTGTCAGCAAGACTATACACACTGTACTACAGCAAACAAAAAGAAGCACATTGTTTATCCAAAGTTGCAATCAGCAATGCGCGCAGTTGAGCACTTAAACGATTTGCCTGTATCAAAACCCCCAAATCAGGAAATGTGCAGTTCAAGCAGTGAAAATAAACATTCCAGTGATGAAACAGTAAAACCTTATAATTCAGAAAGCAAAAGTGAAACAATAGCATTTTTTCAAGAGGCTCTAAATGACTTATGTAGAGATCTATATTCAACCAAAGACAAAAGTGAGCTTCTGCCATCAAGGCTTAAAGAAGGTAATCTTTCTAGAAAAGGATTAAAGATAACATTGTACAGAAAAGGTGCACAAAAACAGCATGTATTGTTTACCGTGAAAAATGACTTATGCTTCTGTAATGACATCGCTGAATTTTTTGAACAACTGGAAATACCATATGATAACACCATCTGGCGACTTTTCTTAGATGCATCCAAGGAAACAATTAAAGCTATTTTGCTACACAACGGTAACACTCTGCCATCTGTTCCCATAGCTTACAGCGCAACCACGAAAAAATCATATAAAAATTTAAAAACAATTCTAACGAGCATACAATATAATGACCATAAATGGCATATTTGTGCAGATTTCAAGGTTGTAGGCATGCTTACTGGCCTTCAGTCTGGCTATACGAAACTTTGCTGCTTCCTGTGCTTATGGGACTCCAGAGCAAGAACTGAACATTATGCATACAAGCATTAACCCGTTAGAGATGAAATTGAGCAAGGAAAACTTAATATCAACCCCAAACCACTTCTGCAAAGTGATAGAATCCATTTACCTCCTTTGCATCTTAAACTTGGTTTGTTTGAGCAATTAGTGAATGCCCTGGACAATGATTTCTTTGCATTTGCATATCTTGCAGAAACGTTCTCTTCCCTAAGTCAAGCCAAAATAAAAGAAGGTATCTTTATAGATCCCCGAATTCAAAAAATTGTACTTGATGAAACTTTCCACACAAATCTTAAGAGAAAAGAAAAATTTGCCTTTAAGTTATTCAAGAGTTCATGTGCTCCACTCTCATTTGGAATTTTTTTTGCGGAGAATCGTAGTGATGTGAGTGATGAACATGGAGAGAGATTTCATTAGCATATTTTAGTGATGGAGAAATGTTTTAAAGAAAAATAGAACCCTGGAATGTTGGCAGACTATTGCTGGAATATAAAAAAAGGAGGATGACACTCTACACAAGAGGATTAAGTGGACAAATTTTGTTTGAACTGACAATTCTGTGTTTTTCTTCGTAACTAATAATGACAAAATATGATTTTGTAATACATAAAAACGGTGCCTAATCTAGAGAAATAAAGGTCAGATTTAGTATCAGAATACTTTTCTTACATCGAAACTTTTTTTAACCTGAAATTTTTTGCACAGTGTTATATCTGTGTAATTTATTTAAGATTTAAATTTGTCATAAAAATAAAAAAGTATTCGGTAAATACATAGAAAGCAAAAGAAAATTTATATCAAGATAACTAAGATTCAACATCTCTATGAAACCAAAACCAAAGTTTTTTACTGGTTGAAAAAAATGTTGGTGCACCTGCGACTGAACAATCAATAAATTGCATATATTACATGAAATTTATGGCATAAAGCAACAAGTAAGCTTTTGAGCTTTGGAATTTACAAAAAACATTTTTGATCATTAAACATAAGGCTAGGCAAACGCAAATTATATTTATTTTTACATTGTAAGTGTACCAATAATTTTTTTTCATTTTTAAACTTTTTTTAAAACTTAACATCTAAGCTATAACCAAAAAACTAAAAAAAACTATAAAAAACGTTTTATTTATTGAAAAAAAATGTATAAAAAAAATTTTAATGGGCTTAAAAAAAGCTGCAAGATTGTTTTAAGTACAACTTGACACATTGCACATTTGAATTAAAAAAGTTGGTCAATAAGTTAAAAACATTTCATAGTTATTCTAAATAAGAATTCAAATACCTGGTAGTTAAAATAATCTTAAATAACCTTTTAAAAAGTTATTTTTTAAGTTAAAAAGCTAAGATTAATTAAATTATTTAAATTAAAAAACTTAATATTATGTTAATTATATTAAGTAGACTAATTGTTGTATAAAATTGGTGAAATGATAATTTGCAAAATAAAAATATTTATATCAAAAAATCATGATCAGTTAAAAAAGATTAAAAAACTAATTTAACATAAATTAAATAAAAACTAAAAAATAAATTTAAATTTATACTGTTATAACTGTAAATCAGCAAATGAATGCAATTGGCACTAGTCCTACAGTGTGCACGAAGTCACACGGAAAAAAGCAGAGTTTAGCAACCCGGTAGTTAAGATATTCCTGAATTAGTTTTATCAAAAAAAAATCTCTTACGGTGACTTCATGAAGAGATCAAAAAAAAAATGGCACTTTTGCTTTTATTGCCGTAGCAACAATAAGTCTCTCCTTTTTTAGGTCACTCAGCAAGCCAATGCGTTTGCAATGGTCAAGCACTGCTATTCCGACTGGCACGATGTGCATTTCGGTTCGATTCCCTTGGTCTTTGACTTTCCAGATATCAGGTAAGTACAGATTTATGAAAAAGTAAGAAATGATTAGAAAACAATTTATAAGATATTTTTTTAAACATGTTTTTAAAAAGCTATTATACCAGTCTCTTGTGTGAATTTTTGGATTTAACATATTTTGCCAAAATATAAACCAATATCTGGAAAACATAACTACTGCTTATATAATTTCAAAGATCTTTGGATGATTTGATAAATACAACTTTTTGTATTTTGTTAAAACGCAAGCAAATAATGTTTTTTTTTTTTACAGAAATTGAAAGTTGCCCGACAATTGCTTATTTATGGAAGTAGTATAAATAAGTACTTTGTTTTGTTTTATATTTGTAATTCTAAACGCAATGCTTTTTGCTTTGTGATTTCCTAAGGGTAAGTTATGCCATGTAACAAATTTAACTTGTAAATATCGGTTAATAAAACTAATTAAATCTGGCCCTACCTCAAGCTAAAACTTCTTTGATCCGCTCTACCATCTCAAACCACCCTGATATGACGCTAACATCGAATTGTTTGGTGTACTTTAGATATGAAATACCATCAACTTTTTTTTGTGCAGTTTGTAGAGTCCTACAAAAAACAGACTTACAAAAACAAAAGCATATCCGCTTTTAGGGAAAAATCTATGATGTATATCATCTTTGTGAAATGTTTTAAGATTATGATTTGGGCAATTGTCGATGAAAATTAGGGAAAAATTGTATCGCTTCCAAATTATTTTTGGCTGGGACGCCTACGCACAATCTTAGGTCGCAACAGTTATTTTGCAAATTTTCTGGTCCAAACGATTTGGCCCTGAGAAGTGCCCAGTGTATTTGAGAGTTCCTTGGATAGGGAAAACTTCCATTGGTCTTGATAAAAATGTTAAAACGGCTGTTGAAAGCTGCTGTAGCTCCGTTACCACTAGAGTGTTATTTACATCCAAACACATGTTACCTGTAGCCAGCAAAGATGTTTTACCTACTACGCTGAAAAGCTCCGTTATTTATGAATATTTGTGCCACTGTGACAATAGGTACGTAGGACGAACATCACAGCGACTACAAGATAGAATCAAGTAGCATATTCCTAAATGGCTACAACAGCAAGCAAAGCATCCTACACGATCTCAACCCGGTAGATCCTGTAAGCTAAAACGTAATAACCCAGATTGCGACTCTGCCATAGGACAATACTTGCTTGATAATGAGCAATGTGCTGCAAACTATAATGACAAACGTTTTAAAATTCTTGCTGTGGCACGCAACT
Organism: Diplosoma virens; assembly: GCA_963680785.1. Classification (NCBI taxonomy): domain Eukaryota; kingdom Metazoa; phylum Chordata; class Ascidiacea; order Aplousobranchia; family Didemnidae; genus Diplosoma; species Diplosoma virens. The sequence goes on along the minus strand of OY796890.1, from coordinate 4,701,092 downwards.
CGTTCCATCTGTGTCTACTTGAGGCAACTTTTATTAAAACTAGACATCCGGTTTTATGTAAAAAAAGGAATTTGTTTACACATTAAAACTTTTCAAATAACCTAAGTTGTGAATAACAGTGTTTCTCCTGGGTAATTGCACATTGTGCGTTTCCCTTTTCTGAGACTACACTGTATTGACCACACTTCTTCTCCTCATTTTGATTTTGTGCAGTTGTGCCTTTCTCCTTTCTGAGACCACAGCACCTTTCTCCGAACTGTTGAGACTATAAATACCTTGATTTTCTCTGGTTCGTCCCATTTTGACGCGATTGCCACTGATGAGAACCTCACGAAAAGCTTATGACTCCGATGAAATCGACTTTGTTTAAAGCGATATTAAAGATATTCTCTGGGTTTGGTTTTGTAGCCCTCCAAAAGTTAGAAAATTTTTGAAAAACAAGTTAAGATGACGTGTGGTCGACAGCCTCGCTATCTCTCATTTCTACCAAGCTGAAATGCATTAGCATCAGTTGAAGCAAGACAGTGACGAGAAGAGTATCGTGATCTACCAGTAAGGTTGTTCAATATACTCCATGCTTTACGACTAGAGTGTGAAAAGTCGATGTTCCAAACTGCTTCAACCATCAATCCCTCGCTTTCTGGCAAGTAAAGTTAAAGCAGCCAAATTTGTGTCGTTTTCCTAAGGAGACTCCAGGAACGTTTGTAGAGGGATTCAAACTTCACATCCCATCACGAAATATAGTTGTTTCGATAACCGCATAAGATGGTATTTTTGGCTCCTTTATTGTTGATGTTACAAAAGTTACTTTGGGAATTGTTTAGCCCCAATAGAAAAAAACGAGCCCGATATAAAATTTAGTTCATGGAATGGTAATAATACGCAAAAAACTTAAACTTAACAAGAAATTAAAGCATATTAAGAACTTTTTATTGAACAATGGCTATCCTGGAGAGATTATTGACAACAACATCTCCAAGAAAATTGCTCAGTTTTCTATGCCCTAGCTTTTTAGCCTAGAAAAGTGTCCACTATAGTTGAAAGTTTTTTGAATAAGAAACGTTTCCATTAGTCAATTCAGCATTCTTCATTTTATTAAAAAAAAAACATTAAAAAATATTTATAAAAACGAACGTTTTCGGCTTACTTCAGCCCTCATCAGGTTTCTACAATTTTAGTAATATTAATTAACTTTAAATTTACACACACACATAAAAAACAACAACAGCAAAAAACAATGAATATTTTTAAAAACAGGCTATACTTTTGATTAAAAAGCTAAATTTTAAATCAAAACGAGTGAGAGACTAAATTGATACAAATTCAATTCCAGATTATGATGTCATGAAAGAAAAAAAAAGGAAAAAATATTACAATCAAAATATATTCAATAAATATGAAGCTCCGTTTGCGAACATTTTGGACTTAACTTTTTTATGAGTAGAGTCCTGTTGCTCTTTGCTCAAATGTTGTCTATAAATTCTCGTGTTCGTGCGATACGAACAAGACATACATCGGTATGTCTTCCAGACATTTGATCATTAGAGTCCGGGAGCATCTGAATTTCAAAAGTCTACAAAATAGTGCAATTAAAGATCATATTTTATCGTGTGGAAAATGTTCTAATAATCGGTTTAATAAAAACAATTTCATAACAATACGTAAATGTAAATCAGAATTTTGTTCCAAGATTCAGGAAGCTCTACTCATAAAAATGCTAAGTCCAAAATTAAATCGACAAATGTTCGCAAACGGAGCTTCTGTTGTAAACAATGCTTCAAACAATTGTGTTTCTCCTTAGAAGTTGCACAAACATGTCTTTCTCCTTTCTGAGATAGCATTATACAGCATCTTTCTTCTAACTGTTGAGGCCATAAATACTCTGATTTTCTCTGGCTCGTCCCATTTTGACGCGATAGCTACTAATGAGAGTGTCACGAAAAGCTTTGGCTCCTATGAAATCGACTTTGTTAAAGTGATATTAAAATTCTGTACAACAAAGAAGCTAGTTACTGAAAACTTCAAATGTTCTATAGGTGACAATATCAAACCAAAAAATTATCTAGGTATTTTTATTTAAACTGACGTTTTATTGGTAAGAAATCAACCGACATCTTCAAAGATCAAAATGTTCACAGTAACAACTGCTAAAAGTTTGTCATCACTAACTGCTTCACTGCGCCCAACGGCGAACAGCCAGAGGGTTACTTCATTGATTCCTATAGCAACAAACTTAAGTAATAAAGAACAAAGGCAAAGCGATCATTGAAGAAACCGAACAACTTCCAACACAATCCCCATTCACAAAGAGCGAAAAACAAGCTCGTAAGCACTTTAATTTAAAAGGCACAGCAATCAATCGTACAATTGCAATATTAAAGTTTCAAACCAAAATGATTAATTAATAAAATTGCAACTGTTTACATTATAAACTTGACAAGGACGCAAACTAAACTATTCAATTGTAATCTTATAATTTTTTCTAGACCAAATGGAAAGAACTGCCATCGTTTCTGTTTATTACATTCGATTTTGAATTCATAAACCAACTTTCAACATATAATAAAAACTTAATTTAATAAAATTTGTAAAAAGATAAATACAGTGAACCACCCGCTGTTCGACGTTGGGCGCATTTCTCCGGTTAGTGATGACGAGCTTTTAGCAATTGTTACTGTGAATATTTTAATCTCTGAAGATGTCGGTTGATTTCTGACTGACGAAACGTCAGTTCAAATAAAAATACCTCGCTGATTTTTAGTTTGGTATTGTCACTTTTAAAACATTTTAAATTATTTTAGTAATATTATTGATGGGTGAGCAAAATCATTACATGTTTAGCGGAATATAGTTGCTTTCTTGACTGCGTGAGATGGTCGCTTTGGCTGCTTTTCTGATAATGTTGCAAAAGTCTGATTATGATCGAACGTCTGGTGGAGTTGTTAGAGCGCCATGTTTGTGATCGACATGGTCTCGGTTCAAAACCTACCCGCACCATTTCTGTTTCCTCGGAAAAGACAGTTTATGAGATTTTTGCTTGCTTGGTGGTCTTGGCAAGCAGTTCTAAATTTCATTCGTACCTCTATAAAAGTATAAAACAAAAATAAAAAATTTCTACCGGACAGCAGTATTTCGAGATCTCTGAAAGCAGGCCGGGGTAATTGTTTGCCCTTCTATTAGCAACTCCGTCGCTTTTCTGTGAGTCAGGAAAATAAATATTGAAATAAAATAAAAAACGAAATGAAATCCTGGTGAGCAGCATTCACATCAAGTAAATCAGACGGCAACGAAGTCTTTGTAAATTTGTTCGTCAAAGCAATGTAGTGATTTCTTTTGGCCTTGGGAAGTTCTATTGCTTAAAAGGAATCGAATCCCACTGATTTCAGCCCTTAAGCTTGTAAAGCTTTCCCCAAGCAAGCCTTTCAGATGATGAAACTTTCGCAAGGCTGACTGGAAGCATTATAGCCTCCTAACCAATATATTCACAAGGAGCTTTCATCTTTTGAAACAACTATTGTGAACGAGGTTTATCCCGGCGTTTGCTACTATATAATGGCTGCAGCAAAATATCAATTTCTCGTCGACGACGCAATAATTACGTGCCGTGTTAGGATAAAGAGTGCAAAAACTTTATAATGCATTTCTTTAAACTTAAAAAGGCATAGAAATCAACAACAAATTTGCAGTGTTGCTTACAAGACTTGATGTTAAACAAAGTAGCGCTGGCTAGAGATTTTCAATTCCATCAACTTCACGAATTCCAGCGCTTGGTATGGAATAGCATCAATAGATTCCCAGTCCGGTCAAGTCACTCCTATTGGAACTGCCCCATTTCAATCAATGCAATGGCTTCACAGCTTGTGATAAATGGGAGGTATAGTATAAGAGATCATGAGTTTGCTAGACTCGTGGCCATAGAAATTTATGAACTTCGAAAGGTTCCAAGATCTGACCCCAATAACATCTCCGGCAGTTTCTCTGACGAGGAAATTTTTGCTACCCACCTATACCTACAGCCAGGTAAAACAGCAGGACCTGATGCTATCTTCCCCAAACTAATCATTCATTCCAAAAATCCTCTAAAGTCCTGGTTGCGTAACTTTATCTCGTCCTGCTTGCAACAGCTCGAAATTCCAAAAAATCTGGAGAAGAGCGCTAATAGTTCCTATTCCTAAACTTAAGAATCCACCTAAAAACCCCAAAAGCTATCGGCCCTTTTGTTTGCTCTGCATCTCCTTCAGGGTCCTCCAGAAATTAATCTGCACTCGTGTAGAAACCATCATAGACTTCTTACTCCCTCAGAAGAAAGCTGAATTTTGACATAGGAGATCAACTATAAAACAGGTCATACTCTTGACCTTAGACATCGAGGAAAGCTTTTTTGGAAAAAAGAAGATCAGAGCTGTCTTTCTTGATCTTGTAGCAGCCTATAATACTGTTTGGCACCACAGTCTAACCTGTAAACTATTGCGCCGGCTGCCGGACAGGCACATGATCAATATGATTATGGACTTGTCCGCAATTGCAGCTTTATCCCACGACCAGTCATGGTTTAAAAAGCAGGTCGTCGCCGTCGTTTGAAGGGCATTTACTCCAGGTCAGACACAAACAGGACTGGCGCCGAGGGTTTATCCTTTTACTACCCTAGACTGCTGTACTGCCTGAATCAGATGCTGGCAGTGATGTTATTAAGCCAGCAACGATTTTCGTCATCCAAAACCGTCAGACCTCGTGCTCCATGTGGTGCCCGATGTATAGGGCACGCTGTTAGTACATGGTCTGCGGTTTGCTCAGAGGCGCCACACTCGCAATTCGGTGAAGGGGCGAGACCCCATTTGTGCATGGACGAATGGAATCGCCCAACACCAGTCCGCAGGCGGTTGAGTTTAACCCAAGCTACTCGTGGTAAGCCCATCCCAACAGGCCTGGCACCGTTCCGGGGCACAAAAACACGGAGCCTGGAAGCATTTTCACAGTACTCCGCGTTCCATTTGTGATTTGTCGATGCAGAAGCGCGGATGCCAAGTCTGGCAAAGTTGTCCAAGAGATTCCGCGCAGCTGACACAAACGGGCGTCTGGATCTTAGTCTCACTTGGCGAGTATCTGGGAACACACTTAAGAGAACATACAAGAAATGATCGGGGTCCAGAGATCCACGATGAGCCAAGGAGAGTGTCGCTCCCAGTCGGCGAAGCTCAGCTGGCTGGATGCCTGAGAGTACAGGTAGGTGGTCCGTTGGAGTGGGACGCAGGCATCCACTAACTATGCGCAAGGCGTCATTCAAGACACTGTCAATGAGGCGAGTGTGAGCACTGCGACACCAGACTGGCGCACAGTACTCAGCTGTTGAGTAGACTAGAGATAAGGTAGCTATGCGTAGTGTTTTAGCACCAGCACCTTATTCCGAGCCCACGAGTCGCCTCAGCAGTGTGACGCGCGAGGATAATTTTTTGCGCAATACCAGTAAATGGTGACGAAACGTGAGCGATCTGACCAGTTTTACTCCAAGATAAGTAGAGTTTGGACAGAACGGTAAACGTCTACCATTGTTGTAGACCTTTAGCTCAGGTTTGGCCTCTCGGTTATATAAGTGAAAGGCTGCCGTCACCGTCTTAGTGTGACTGAGCTTCAACCTGCAAGTCTGTAGATACGCTAAAAGTCTAGACATGTCTTGGCTTAATGTCTCCTCCAAGTTCTTCAGTTTCCAGAAGAATGCAACAATGCTAAATCATCAGCATAAGCAAACTTTCTGGAAATCATGGAAGGAAGATCGTACGTATAGATGTTAAATAGGAGGGGAGCCAAAACGGATCCCTGAGAAACGCCGTTTTTAAGACGGCGTAGCCTGCTTTGCTTGCTGTCACCGGTGGTAAGGGTGAAACTTCGATTTAGGACAAGCTCCATAATCATTTTGACCATGTGTTTATCCGGAAGTAGTCTCAGCAGCTTGCAGGTAAGGCCACGGTGCCAGACAGTGTCATAAGCAGCTGTGAGATCGATAAATATGGCACCGGCCTTCTTTTTATCCTCAAAAGAATCCTCAATGCTCTGAGTTAGCAAAACAACTTGATCTACGATTGACTTCCCGCGTCGGGACCCAACCTGCTCTTTAGGGAGCAGTGGATCAATTAATGGTTCAACGCGGGAGTAGATAAGCCTCTCGAGGATCTTGTAGGGGACACAGAGCAGAGATATTGGTCGATAACTCTTTGGGTCCCCCACGAGCTTCATTGATTTTGGGATCGCAACCACAAGCGCTTTTCTCCAGATCTTGGGAATTTTGAGTCGGCGCAAACAGGAAGAAATGAACTCACGTAACCAGGACTTCAAAGCAGCTCCAGCATGGTGTATAAGCTCTGAGCAGATGAAATCAGGTCCCGGAGCTTTACCTGGTTTTAAATGTTGGAGGGCAGCAGCCAATTCTCTCTGTGAAAAATTGTCAGAGATATTTACTGCGTCTGGTGTTGTAGCCCTCCAAATGTCAGACACTTCTTGAGAGACAAGTTGAGATGACTTGCGATCAACAGCCTCGTATTTCCCATTTCTAACCAGCTGAGATGCAATAGCATCGGCTGAAACGGGACAGTGACGAGGAGAGTATCGTGACCTACCAGTAAGGTTGTTCAAAGTACTCCACGCTTTTCGACTAGAGTGTGAGAAGTCAATGCTCCGAACTGCTTCGGACCATCAATCCCTCCGCTTTCTGTCAAGCTTGGCAAGCAGAGCTGTAGCATCCAAACTTGAGTCGTCTCCCTGAGGCGACTGCAGAAAGGTTTTATAGAGGGATTCACGCTCTGTATCCCGACACGAAATATAGTTATTTCGATACCCGCGTGGGATAGTCTTTTTGGCTGAAAAAAAAAATATATGGCTATATATATGGCTATAATATACGGCTATAAAAAGCAGGTTACGACGCTTTAAGAACGGCGTGTCCCAAGAATTTGTTCTCGCTCCTTATTTATTCAACATCTATACCTATGACCTACTTGAAACAATCTTCAGGAAGTATGCATATGCAGATGACCTAGCAATTATGCACCCTGCTAGAGACTGGTTTTTGTTAGACGAGACATTAAGTCAGGACCTAGCTGCTATATCAAATTATTTCCAGAAATTGAAATTGAAGCTTAGCACAAGCAAAAAAGTGTCAGCATGCTTTCGTCTTAACAACTGGGGGATGTCGTGGCTTCACGTCCAAGATGATAAAAAATTCTTGCTCTTTTGTGCCGAGCAAACCTACCATAACCATGGAAAGAGCTCTCACCTGCAGCCGACACATGAAATCTCTGAGCAAAATGCTAACATCTCATGTTGCATTTTTAATGAGACTGGCAGGTTCAGGCTGGGGAACCAATGCTAACATATTCCGTGTGACCACTGGCTACGGTCCACTCTACTGCTGAATACTATGCACCTGTCTGGTGTCGTAGTGCTCATACTCGCCCGATTGATTCCATTATTAACGACGCTTTACGCATTGTCACTGAATGCCTACGTCCAACTTCAACGAACAGCTTAACTGTCTTGGCTTGCATCTAACCTGCTAAATTTCGGCGCGAAGGAGTAACTCCAGCACTTGCCCGCCGTGCTTTAAAGCCCCGACACCTGCTCCATACCAAACTGACACGCTCTTTCACTCGCATCCAACAACGACTTAAATCTAAATACCCATTTTTGCCTGCCACACAAGATCTGCTAAAAAATAGCAATGATCTTAACATTAGTGCAGCAAGGTGTTTAGACTATGCACGAAAAAAGGAGTAAAAAGATAATATCACCAGACTTCACACATATATTACAGACGTTTCCCCTACTTCACTAAGAACCAAGCTACCAAGATCAGCTTGGGTCAGGTTTAATTGCCTGCGAATTGGCCTCGGACGGTTCCGCTCAAATATGTAAAAATGGGGTTTGCTTCTTCTGCGGCCGGTGCATGTAGCAAAGAGCAGACTTCAGACCATAGTATTAACAATTGCCCCATCTACGACCTTCCGAATAGGGAATGCAGTTTTATAATTCTAAAGGAAAAAACAAAATTCTGGTTGCTCACTACCTGGCCAGTTATCTAACCCTGGAACGAGGAAACAACATCTTGTTCAAACGAAGAAGACTGGCATGCTTGGCAAAGCAAACCTGGTGGTATGACAACCAAAAGTCGATGTCAAGACCTGGAAAATTTTTAAAAATCTGTCTACCCCGTAAGCGACTGTAAGGATGTACGCTAGCAAAAGCTAGATGTGGCATATAGAGCCAGTGTTGCAGCGGCCAGAGTAAAAGCTGGCGGCGTCCTTAAAGTGTACTGTAAGGACAAAATTGTTAATATTTGACGGTGATTAGGTTAAGTGTCTATTTTTTCAAACCTGTATTCGAAATGACCTCCACTCTAAAATTTTTTGGACGTGCAACACTATATCATCGCTCTCCCGGAAATATGTCAGTTGGTGCTCATGAGGTATCATGTGCCTTCAAGCATAGCCTTACAAATTGGGAAATAATAGAAAAAATTGTTGCCATATCAATGTATTCATCATCCAAAACATTTGAGAAAAATCTGAGTTTTCGAACACTGAATACGTTTATCAAGGAATAACACGCACCTGTAAAAGTATTTGTTCAAAAAAAAAAATTATTTTCCGTCCAAATAGTTTATTTGAATGTGCTGTACATCAGATTCAATCATAAATTTATTTTTTGCCGGTAAACTTAATTATTTCAACGCATAAAGCTATAAAACTAATTTTTTTGGCACCAAAATAAATTTTGGGTACATAACAAAGCTCATGTATTCTACTCAGTTATATTTGTTATATTTAGGCTTCTTGGTAAAATCGAGCCAAACCGTGACTCGGCCGAAATTGTTTTGCCCCTTTCCCGTAATTCTTTGGTCTGGTTCGCCATTGACCACAATCCAGTAACGATATTCTTAGTTTAAACGTTTTCAAAATTGAACATAAAAAATATTTTATAAAATTAGGGCATGAACCAATTCCAAACTGAAATTTGGTACTAGTCGCTACTTTTTTCTTAAACTGAAATATTAAAATTTTTCAAACCTGAACCTAATCTGGAGCATTATTTTAAACAATTACCTCCCTGATATTGGTTCTATACAATTTCAAGATGTTTCATTTCACCAATGCTTCATTGAAACTTTTTTAAAGTCAAAAAGTTGAATTTAGAGAAAGAGTATTTTATCTAATAACAAACATTCTCGGTTCAATGGTCTCGGTTCAAAACGGTTCTCGGTTCACTTGCGCCATTCTGTTGTGTTCTTTGGAAAGACACTTTACGGCACTTTCCCCTGCTTGGTGGTCTTGACAAGCAGTTCTAAATTACAGTCATATCTCTATTAAATTACAAGCAGACAGCAATATCTTGGCATCTCCGGAAGCAGGTCGAGGTAATTGCTTACCCTATGTATAGCGCCTCTGTCGCTTTCCTGCGAGTCAGGAGGATAAATATAGAGATAAAAATAGAATAAAATAAAATAATTCAACTCCACTGTATTTGTGTTGGTAGAGTTTCAATTTGTTGTGTCTTCCGACATACATCGACAAAAAACTTAAACTTACAATCACAAAATCACGTAACGTTTCCGTTTGAAAGCTTTCAATGGTTAAAAGAACAAAGTAACCAGTCCCAGCAGTTAAGATCCACCGACAGTTCAGATTGTTGGGGTATTGGTTTGGATAATTAGGACTCTTAATTATTCCAGTTTGATTTGTTAAGGAAGCATTGAATCCACAAACAAAAGCTGAAACAGAAGAAATATACGTAAATGAAAATACTCTCTATGGCATCGATTTTTTGTCATTTAAATCTATTACAAGGCTGTGTATTTCAAAGAGCTTTTAAAGAACTTAAATGATTACTGCATATTTGCTCCTACATATTTGTTTGGTCATCTTTAACAAATCAAACTGTCTTATCTTCTGACACAGGTTTTAATGACGAAAGCTTACCTGAATCAGTTGGGAAAACTTCAAAACGTTCTTTTGTTTCTAAAAAAACATATTAACTATCAATGTAAAAAACAAGCTGACTAATTTTTTTTGAAGGTAAAATAACGGTGTACGCGCATCAAATACAGATGCTTACATTCCGCAAAATGACATGATGATAATAAAAACGAATCTTAATAACACCGCTTATCGAAATTATATGTTTAAAAATTAAATTCTTTCTGTAAAAAGCATAAAAATTTTTTACAAAAATATAAGCTATTCAATCAATGCATTTAAATTGTTTTCAGATATAGAAAAGAAAAAGTCTTGTATTGCGCTTTATCGTCGTCAATTTATTTGACGCTAGTTTGCTGTAGTTTGAAAATTGTTTTTGAAACAAGCAACAGCATATACTAAATAACATTTCCAGAAAAAAATGTGCAATAATGATCTTTTTCCCACAAATAATTCAAATAAATTTTTTCGTAAAATTTTTTTAGTCAAAATTATAAAAACAATTTAAACAAAGTTAGAAGTGATTTCTTTTCAAGTGAAATCGTGTTAACAAATAAACATAAACAATTTTTATCGTTTTTTTTGAATACTACATATTAGAATGGAAAAGAAATGAAAAAAACATTTCTTGCACCTAATAATTTAACCCTTTTTTTTTGTGCATTGTCTATTGCAGGATTTCCCAAACTGGGGCCCGTAATGATATTACAAAAAAATATCAAACATATATAGTACATTGTAATAAAGTATGTCTATCCATTGTCACAGATAATTGCCGCATTGATTTGTAAGATTTTGTGATCGGAAATCATTATTTTTGCACCATCGTATTTAAAGTTGTTTAATAACAATTTATTTTTATAACGTATGACTCATCAGCAGACTAAAGTGTTCGCAACTTTACTACGATCATTTTAGCCGTTTTGCACATGCAAAAGTTAATAAAGCGACGATTAATGAGGGAAAAGCTTGTTGCGAGAAAGAGGTGTGAAACCAAATAAAGTTGTTGTAGAGTTTAATTGTATGATTATGCTGTAGTTTTTAATTACGTGGTTCTGAAATAGCAAAAATTTGAATTCAGTATTATAGTTCAAAATACATAAATAAATTTTTGGAGCAAAAGAAAAAACAAATGTGTCAGAAAATGAAGTCAAGCATGTTTATCCAAAAATCAAAAAAAGCAAAGTACGAAATTACAAGCATAAGTGATGACACTAAGCTTGGCTTTGTTAAATATCCCTCTAGTCATAGTAAGCCTCAATGTTTAAAATGTTATAACATTTTATAATGAAAGTATGAAGCCAGCAAAGTTGAAGCGGCATTTGAGTACTCATCATTTTGAGTTAACTGGAAACACTTAGACGTTTTTTAAAAGAAGAGAGAATAATTAAAGAAGAAAAAAGGTTTTACAAAATCTTTGGTGCCAAATAAAAAGTTAATGAAAGCATCTTTTTTAGTGGAATTTGAGTAACGCGAGTTAGAAAAGCTCACGCAATTGCCAAAGAGTTAATTTTTTGAGCAGCAATTGACATGCGAGAAACAGTTTTAGATGGCAAATGCGCAGCGAAGTTTAAAGAAATTCCTTTGCAAACAACACAGTTTCAAAAAGAATAGATAAGATTTCAAATGACATAAAAGCTACTTGCTTGAGAAACTAAAACAAATATTGGTCAAAATTTCCGGCCAAACACAACTGTTAGTCTACGTGCGATATTGTGGGGGTGGAAAAATGATAGAAGATTTTATGTTTTGTCATCAAATGCAATGCAGAAAAACCGGTTTAGACGTTTTCAACGTTCTTTTTTTTTTCTCTGTTAGAAGTGTTATGGGAACCGTGTATGGATATATGTACCGATGGTGTTGCTAATAGGCGCACACAAGGGGAGTGGATTGGGAGTCAATTCCCCCCCGTGTAATTATCATATTAAAGAAAGATGATTAGAGATATGCACTTATGCGTAGACAAGTAGATTAACAATATTAGCGACAAGTAGACCACAATAGTATGGTATAAGGGTTTATTGTTTTTGCGCTTCGTTCTTTTTAGACTTTAATAGGAATTTTATTGAAGACCATTTTTTCTATCGCCCCAATTGCGTCAAAGCTAGCTAATCTGAGTAAAACTTTCAAAAACGAAAAATGTTTTAAGATAAAATCTGGTTTTCTATGCTTCACTTTTGGCGTCTAGTGTTTTCACCTGAGATGCGAGCCTGTTCTACTATGCTGAAGCATACATTTCTATGAAAAGCGAAACAAGTGTTTAGCATCTATAGGGATGATGTCTTAAAGAAACTCAATTATACTTGAAAAATACTATTAAAAAAATTAATAATATACCAAATCTAACAAAAATGGTTTTTAATTTTTACAAAAATTATTTTAATATGCTAGTGGATTGATGGTTCTCAAAGTTTAAATTGTATTCTTTGCTTTCAAGACTTAACTACTGCCATTCCCCAAAAGTATATGAAAAAGTTTGTTTGAGAGAAATTCCTTTTTGTTATTAAGTAAAACCTATTTTGATTTTTGTCATAAAGTGAAGCAATGTGTTTTTACAAGCAAGCTGCTAAAACTTCTGTTGGATAAGCTCATGATTAGGATGATTATGGAGCTTATCCGGAACAGACGTTTTACTTCTACTACTTGACAGTAAGCAAAACAAGCTCCATCATCAAAAAAATGGCATTTCTCTGGGATCAGTAATGGCTTCTCTTTTTTTTAATATCTATACGTGTGATCTGCCTTACCCAATCTTCAGAAAGTTTGCTTTTGCAGCCGATTTAGCAATATTACATTTTTTGACACCAAAATAACTTGCAAGTCAAGACGCGACTACAATTTCTGTATATCTTCAGACATTGAAGTTAAAACTCAGTATTTCAAAGATAGTGAGAGCAGCCTTTCATTTAAACAATCGAGAGGCCAAACGTGAGCTGAAGGCTTATAACAGCAACAAACTTTTACCATTCTGTTCGTTCCGACTTATTTTGAGTAAAACTAGACAGATCACTCACATTCCTTCACCATTTTGTAGCATTGCGTAAAAACTCGTGTCTTCTCGCGTCACATTTCTGAGACGACGTGCGGAGATGGAGTGCTGAGCCAAAACATTCTGTACAGCTTTCCTATTTCTGGCTTACTGGACAGCTGGCTACTGCGCGCCAGTCTGAGGTCGCCCAGTGAACGAATTACAGATGAAAAACGGAGTAATCTGAGAATAAATTCAAGCACTTGCTTTTATATCAATGATCAATACCAAGCGTGTTGGAATAGGCTTGCTCCGAACAGCTTGAGTTAAGACAAACTAGTGTTGGGCAATTCCTTTCCACAATGGGGTCTCGCTTCTCTATCGGATTGCGAATGCGACGCTACTGGACAAACCGCAGACCACGTCTTAACAGTGTGACCCACATCCTGCATTAAGCACACATATAGTACGTTGTTTGATGGTTCTTGATGATGAGACCCAATGCTGGCTCAACACTATCATTTCCAGCATCTAATCCAGGCAGTGCAGCAGCCTGGGGTAGTAAAATTAAAACAGGTACAAATTAAAAATACAAATTAAAACAGGGTAGTTATTCATTAGTTATACTGCCCCATAAGTCTTAAGCTTCTCCTTCTGTAAGCACTACTCAAATGCTAATATGTTAAATCTAGATTTTATGATGAATTTGTGCAAATTACTCAAATGAAAATTGCAATCGCATTTACATTATAAAGTCTTAATACAATTCAATGGCCTTCAAAATAATTTGGGTGACAAAAAAGGAATATTTGACGTAAATATTTTTGCTTACTTTTATCTAGGGTACACTTAACCGTTTATCGTATTTTTATAAGACAACAGCAATATCTATCACCTATATAAGTAAAACTGAAGCCTGCATCGGTTTGAAGTCTGTCCGATTTAAAAGTAACAAGCAAAGTTTCGTTCTGCGATTGAAATCTTCTTCCGGCTGAGTGAAAACCCGAAAGCCGAGTTAAATTTTCTGGGTAAAGATTTTGAATCTGAAATAAATATTTTAGTTTGAATTGTTGCAGGTTTATAGAAAAAGCAAAATATATTTTTCATTTTTGTTTAAATAAAGACATAATTCTTTGTTTGAAAACGCTTTTTCTTCCTTGTATTGAATTGCTAATAATAAAATCGTAATCAAATCAAAAACCACATCAATTCAACTCATAAAAAAATATCATTTTAGAGCATTGCTACTTGAGGTCGAGTTGTTTGTTCAGCACTGTCTTACCATATATTACCAACAGAGGCGAGCAGCACAATTTGCAATATTTGCCGCGCAAAGACATGCGCACCCCTTAAAAAATCTTGCGCAACAAGCGCAATTGCAAGTCAATCGAGAGACTTGGTGCGCAATTGCAAGTTTTAGCAAATTAATCTTATTCCAAAAAAAAATTAATATTTTGATATTTTAGTCTTTCCTTTTAAAATATACAACCATATGTCATAAAAAAATCAATAAATCAACTTTACAAAGCGAGATTATTGACAAATTGTTATTATAAAAACCAATGAATAAATTTTAACATTTCAAAATACGAGTATTCATCAATTAATGCTGAGCGCTTTTGATGTCGGTGTAAAATGATTTTCACTAAACAAAAAATGTTTCTTCAGCAAACTTTAAATTAAAAGGATCTTTCGACGTTAAAATGATACTTTTTAGTTCGACACAAAACAATTTTTTCTTTAAAAAAAGTTGAGTAAGTTTTCTTTAAAAAAAGTTGTAAACTACATAGAACTACAAAATATCAGGTAAATTTTTTTAAAGAAATAAACCTTTTTTAATTAAGGTTGGCGAGATCATTCATAATAACACATTTGTATATATGTTTCCAATTCCACCAACAACTTTTAACATCCGAAAAGTTCATATTTAGATTTACCACTCTTTGCTTCATAGACGTACCAAACCAAATATTTTGTGGGGGAAACAATTTGTTAGATTATATTATAGACTAAGTTGGAGGTTTTTAAGCTTTTTGAGACGCGCCTCCTTTCTTCTTGCAAAAAATCTTGCGCCCTCTCCTTGACAACACAAACAAAAAACAAAACCCAAGCTCTATCATCATATTTTCAAGTTTTGTTCGAAATTGAAGATAAAGACTAAAAAAAAAGGTCTTCATTTTCCAGCAGCGTCCAAAATCTTCATTTTTGTACCAAATTCAATGTGAAAACAAAAACATTTATTATTGCAGTTATTAATTCAATTTGCAGCCAGTTGATCGCGCTCCCCTGATAAACCTGTTACACCCCAAGTTTGAAAACCCCAGGACTAAGTTTATGAGTTGAAATATTTATCTATGTACCAAGAAAAAGAATTATATTGTTTTGTCTAGCACGCAGAACATTAAAATAAACTATTTGATCGTAAAATAATTTTCTTTGCTCAGAAACATTGTTATTGGTATAATTTTTCCCTTGGGAAACATACTCACTGCCAAAAAAGATTGATTGTATTTGAACTTTTTTGTACTTGAATCAACTCAGGGAGCTATTAACCCCTGCCACCCGCTTCATACGGCAATGCTATACTTATCAACACATTTTAATCTTAAGATTACCCGGTACTAAATAGTCTGATTAAAAAATATTTAAATAATTTTAATATATTGTAGACCCTATAATAGAGTAGACCGAGTCTGGTTGGGTTATTATACTCGTTGTAAATACGCCATTCTTAGTTATTACATTTAATTGCACAAAAAAGTTTAGTGTTATATAATACGTCACTATGGTGCGATTTCTTATATAAAGTTTGAATGTGATCAAGTAAACAGCATTAAAGTAAACTTTAAAAATATAACTTTTGATAAAAACTAAAAATATTTTAAGATTGGATTGGAAGAAGATCGCCAAGATTGTGGTAAAGAGATTATCAATGTAAAATTATTTTAACACATGTCAACTTTACATTTTACCTAAAAATGTTGCTCAATTAAAATCTTGCTTTTATAACTAAAGCACTAAAAGAAATAAAAAAGTTGATATTTCATTTTAGTTTTGTTTAGGTTTGTAAATTGTAAATAAGCTAAGTTATGTTGTAAATTGAGGTACTAACCAAGCCTGATAAAATGTAAAGTAAATCTAAAGAGGAGAAATTACCCATCCTGCTTTCTGGCTCGTACAATTATGTGAAGATCTGCACAAGTAATTTGACCTAGACAATTATTTGCTTTGTAATGGTTTCTTTATTTTTCTTGTGATTATTGATTTTGTGGTGTTTTTTGTTATTGCCTAGGTGTTTGTTTATTCTCTTATTTTTTTTCTTTATTTTTTCCTTTATTTCTTGATCATGATTTTGTATTGTCGTTAGTCATTGGCTGTCCCGTTTATTTTGATGTCTAAACAAGCTTTGAATGATAAACACATTGTGCGCTACATAAAAATAGGTATGAGAACTGTCTATCGGGTCTGACAACTAAATAATTTGTCACAAATTTTTATGTCCTTAAAATTATAATTATTATTGTTGCATGCATACTAAACCTGTATGAGAAAATAGCTAGAGATGTTACCTAACCACAAACAGTAAAAAAACGACTGAAAATAGACCAAAATCAAGCTAGAGAGCAAATCGTAAAATTGTGACCACCGACAGTCCTGGTCTCCCATCGTGTATTTTAAATGGTTGAGTGGTTAAAACGCCGTGCTTATGATCAACATGCTCTCGTTTGAAACCCACTCGCGCTATTTTGTTGTTTCCTTGTGAAAGACACTTTACGGCGCTTTTCCTTGCTTGGTGGTCTTGCAAGCAGTTCTAAATTACAGTCATAACTCTATTAAAATTACAAGCGGACAGCAATATCTTGATATCTCCGGAAGCAGGTCAAGTAATTGCTTACCCTATGTATTAGCGCCTCGTCGCTTTCCTGCGAGTCAGGAGGATAAACATACAGATAAAATAAATGAATGAAAATGAATAAAATGTTATTTAACCACGCCAGCGTCAGCAGGAAATACATTACTCTAACCAGTACAAAGATGAATTGTACTTCTAAAATGGGACGGTGTTTCTTAGACTGAGCTTTATGGAAACTTAGAGGTCCACAGACTTTAAGGAGTTTCTAAAAACTCAAAATTAGTAATACCTACCTAATTTCAAAAATAGAAAAATTACTTTTTTATTAAATGAATAATATTAAATGAATCGTTTGCTTCTTGTAATCTTTAGTTTTACTTTTGCAGAATCAAGTACAGTATAAATATTAAGTTAAGTTGACACTAAAAAGATTTCCGAACGTAACGTAATTTGCAAGTAATCGCAGAATTAAACTTGATTTCATTTTGATATTTTGCGTTGAGTTCAAGAAATTGTTCTATGAAGCTAATAAGTTGCTTTATAAATTTGTAAAAGATAGATATTTTGCGATATACAATTTTTTTAAAGTGAATTATATTGATGGATTATAGAAAAAAAATTGATTGCCTTCACTGCCACTGCGATAGTCGGTACGTGGGTTGAACGTCTCAACGTTTGCAGGACAGAATCCGCCAGCATGTGCAGAAGTCTATTCGAAACAGAACCAGTCAAGAACGTAAACAACCAGAACGCCCAGGAAAAGTAGCGAACTCAATACCGCACTGTGATTCAGCAATTGGAAACCATCTGTTACGAGTACATAACCAAAAATGTGCATCTCACTATAATGACAATCAATTTTTTATTCTCTCTAAAGCACGATCCGATTTCCATTTATCAGTCTTGGAATCAATTTTCATCACTCTTCGAAAACCTAATTTGTGTAGACAGAAAGAATTTGTTTACAAACACAAATTGTTAGTATAATTGTAAAAAATTTTTTTTTTAGTTCCAAATTTTAGCACAAAACTTGCATAATTTTGTTCCTTTTTTTTTTTGCCAGAAATTTCTTACGCTGACGAAACGTGGTTTTATTTATTAAATACTTTTAATTATTATGATAACTGCTACTAACCTTAATTTTTAGCCAATCAGGATCAGTCTTAAAACTTTTGAAATACTACGTTCAGTTCTGCAATTCATTCTAGCGAAACCTCCTGAAGAGAGCTAGACGAAAACGTTCGAGTTTTCAAAACAGCCTTTTTTAAGGCTACTTATTTAACAAAAGAGCTTTAAATTAAGGATTTGCTGTTAAAAGCTATTTTAAAGTTTTGTACCAATAAAAAACTTTTTATATGAATTAATAAAATGTCATTACTTTTAGAAAAACAAATATGAAAAAAATTCCGACACAAAGGTAGAATACAAACGTAGCATTAAAAAAAAATTAATCAGATGGATGTGTTTGTTTATTTATAAGCAGGTGTTTCCAATTGGGAACACAAGAAGACAAGAAGACAAGTATATATAAAGAGAGTGAGAGCGAACTCTTCCTCCTACAACTTTCTCTCACTTGCGTATTTTTTATTTCCTTTCTTTTTTTGTCACGACCCATTAAATTTTTCACGTGACCCACTGAAGGGTCGGGACCCATAGTTTAAAAAACGCTGCTCTCAAGATATTTAGATACACTTACTCTCTAGGTACATTACTGTATGGATTTAAAATATATACGGTAGTTCAAATAATTTTTGTTTAAAATAATATAAACAGTTATTTTTTGGAATAATAGGAAAACATACCGTAAGATAATCATATGAGGCTTCTGTCTTAAAGTCTTTAAGAGTCAACAGAACAAAATGACCATTTCCAGCTGTTATCACCCACCGACAGTCAGCGCTGTTTGGATACAAATTTGGATAATATGGGCTTGTCAGAAATTGACTTTGGTTAGTCGCTACAGAGTGAAACCCACACCGTTGAACTGCGAAACAAATATTCAAGATACTTTTTCTTTAACAAGACAAAAGCCTTGTTGAGTTAGCTATTGTAAAAAGTAGTTTAAGATTATAAATTCTTTTTATAAAACAGAATAATTATTTTTTTGTGTAATTTTTTGTATGAATAGTTTTATGAAACAGATTAAACAAATTTTTTTTGTTTTTTAGTTTTTGTTTAGATGTATGACTGAAAGTAAGAGTTGCTTGCTATAACCACCTTGCAGAGAAGCGTCGTAAAGTGTCTTCCTTAAATACTCAGCAGAATGACAGTAGGATTTAGACCGTGACCATGTAAATTGCGCTTGCCATCAATACGTAGCTTTTAACCGTTCGGCCACGCTGTAAATTGTAAAACAAACCTAACACCAGCAAACCTGGGCAGCCATAATAAAATTGCTAGTTTACGTTTTTAATTATATTTTAATATACTTGCCGAAAAACACCGCTTGAAATCCTGTATTGACAATGCTTGAAGAAGAAGTAAATTTTATATTTAATATTCCAGTGTGGGAATTGAAGGCAATTCCGAATGGAAAAAAATTACCAGTTAATTGTCCTAAATCTTGGTATCCATCATCTATCTAAAAGATTAAATAGAATGCAGATAGTCAATAAACTGTATTGAAAAATTTTTTTAAGGTGAAAGCATTATTTCTTCAGCAAAAATTGGAAATACAATTGACATCATTGAGAAAACGCTTAGCAAGTTTCGAAAAATAAAAAGGCAATAATTATCATTAAACATGTTGGGCTGTCTTAGCAAGGCCTCTAAATTACAGACATGTCACTCTAACAAAAGTTTTGACACATCAACAAAAAATTTTTAATTAGGCAATTTGACATTTCGGAAAAATAATTAAGGTATATTTTGGCAAAACCATTTGGGCTCCAGCTCTTTTTGGCAGTAGTCTAATTAGCAATGACTGTTTTAGCGCCAAAATCTTTTTTGAACCCTAATTTTAACCACTAACTTTAACCCATTTTTAAAAATTTTTTCAGTAGTTCTCAAATTTTTTGTACGTCTGACCACAATTCGAATAAAAAACTCATCGGTTTTCTAATCCAGTAAACGCTTTTAACCAATTGATGTAAAGTGAAGAACTTTTTTTGGTCTTTACTTCCGTGCAACAATGTCTTTTTATTAAATATGAAAAAAAATACTGACCAAAAAATAGGTCTTCACTTTAATAACTATTCATTTTTTGGTTCAAAAACTTTGCAAAATAGATACCTTTGTCGTGCCAGCCAGAAGAGCAGGGGGTTAATTGCCCCCTCAAGGCGCAAAAAGTCCGGATAACATTTTTTGAGTACTAAATATGTTTCTGGAAGCAAAAATTACACCTGTTAACTTGTTTTTTTGGGCAAACAGTTGTTATTGTATGGCTAAAAAACTTATCTCAATGTTCTGTTCAAAAAATTTAACAATAAAATTGTCTTTTTTGCGAGCAGAAAGGACTATTTAAATGCAAAAAATTTTACTTGTAAATGAATTGTTAGGGCAACAGGAAGTTTTTGGCCACACAATAAAGCTAATCTACTCTTTGTAGTATAAAACTTTACAAAAATTTTTTTCATTGTTAACTTAATGTGCTAATCAAATGAAATTAACTTGTGGTCAAAGATTTTACAAGCCAATGTAGAAAACCCATTAGAAAATTTGATATTACATTTTACTAAATTTACAGTTACAATGAAATTTGTATTGTACAATTTTACACAATTTCTCTCCATTGCACAGTTGATTACATCTGTTGAAAATTTTCAGTTTTTAAGTTTTAATAGAGAAGTCTTTCCTGCTACTATTATTGAGAAGTTTTATAGCTTCTTACATTTTATACTATGTTAGTGCCAAAGTGGTCCTGCCTAGTTTCGAACTCGATTTAATTTAAAACACGAATTAATTTCTTTTCTCGCATTACGTCATCTTCAAAATCAGCGCTTTTTGTTAGTTTCTGCGAGACAATTTTTTTAATAGTGGCAACTAGGTCTTTTTCTTTCTTTTCAACTAATGTAACATTCTTGTTTGGAATACTCTGAAGTGGATTTAAAAACCGTATCCATAGAAGGAACGCATGGTTAACGTCTACTGGAGATATTACGCTAAGAATCTAGCCGTAATATACTATAATTTTTAATGCCTTGTTGAATATTTAAACTTATTTCTCAATTGATATAACAACTATAAGAGTAACCAGTTCTTAAAATTATATGTAGCAGTCAGTTGTTACAATAGCGCATTGCAAACATTATATTTTAATCTGTTGGGAAAAGTGAAGCATCAAAATTCAGTCTCTTTTATTGCTGGCAAACTTCTGTAATATTGTGTTTTATAAAACTTACATTTTGAACAAGCAAACTGAGATATACATCACAAAAAACTTTGGCAGCTTTTTCTTTTTTCTAGACTATTGATCGACATGATCGAGATTTAAAACCTACTCACGCCATTCTGTTGTGTCCTTGGAAAATACACTTTATGGCATTTTCCCCTATTTGGTGGTCTTGGCAAACAATTCTAAATTTCACTGATATTTCAATTAAATTTTAAGCGGACAGCAATATCATGGCATCTCTTGAAGCAGGTCGATGTAATTGCTTACACTATTTATTAGTGCCTCCATCGCTTTCCTGCAAGTCAGAAGGATAAATATAAAGATAAAATAAATAAATAAATAAATAAATAAATACATTGATTACATGTTTTTCTGATTGGTGCTTTTTAAAAAAGTGCTTTATGATGGCAAAGGTTGAACAATTTTTAACTGTTTTATTGAAATAACTTTCAAATAATTTTTCAATTGCCTTTTGATGAATTAGTTAAGTAAAACAGATTTTTGGGGCAAACATATTAATTTTAAAATAATTTTTGTAGTCTGATAGTATAAATGATTTTATTATACATACATTTATCTAAAATAAACTACTTCTAAAAAATTTTTGTTTTATATATAAAGCAAGTAGAATTTTACCGTGGTCGGCAGCGTGGTCGAGTGGTAGAAGCGCCAGAATCGTGATCGACACGGTCTCGGTTCGAAACCTCGCCATTCTGTTGTGTCTTTCGGAAAGACACTTTACTGCACTTTCCCCTGCTTGGTGGTCTTGGCAAGCAGTTCCAAATTAAAGTCATATCTCTATTAAAATTTCAAGCGGACAGCAATATCTTGGCATCTCCGAAAGTAGGTCGGGATAATGGCTTGCCCTACGTTTAGCGCCTCCGGCGCTTTCCTGCGAGTCAGGAGGATAAATATAGAGATAAAAAAAACAAAAAAAAAATATAAAACACAAAATTTGTAGCACAGTGTTATCAAGACCGCATAAGATTATTAAGATTTGCAAAGGCACAGCTACCACGCACAATTGACGTTGTGCGTGTAATAACGTATATCGCTTAGCCGTTGTTTTCTATTTTGCAATCACTTTGTCAATAAAAATTACAAAACGTTATACTTTAATTGCAAAAAAATTGAATTGAATTGAATTGAAAAATAATAGCAAGATTAAAATAAAGCAATGAAACACCAATGCTGTACATGTAAGTGCAGCGTTGATAGTTAAATCGAAAACATGATGTTTCTAAAATACTAATTGCCCAATTACTGATAGTGAAACTTTGTTTTTAAAATTGCCAAAAATATAAATTTGAGCAAAAATATTTTGTCTTCCAAAAAAATAGTTTGGTCGGATACGCCTATGCCCTTTTTTATTATTGGAATAGAACCTTCATGTATTCATCAATCTCTGGCCGTTTATTGTCTCCAAGGCCGTTCATGCTATTCATCGACCCTTTGAATGTTCCCATCGACCTCTGGATCAATATCAATTACTTTGAGAACCACTAGGTTTTATGTTTTAATGATTATAAATTTATATATTTATACCATTTCTAGTTAGAAGATATAAATATATATACTACGCCTGAAGCTTAAGCAAATGCGTCAAACTGTCAGATAACGTCCAAAAAGCCGCTTTCAAACGTCGAGGCTCAAATGGCCACACCAAGTAGTGCATTTTGTGAAAAAATAGTAGTTTAAATTGCCTACAAAATCATATTATTAACCAAATAATCAAAAACGTGAGAATCGACATATTATGTTGCTTCTAGTCTCATGTCAGTCTTTACCCGGCTTTTCCGGGAATCAATTCGGCTTACCAAACAACTTATTTTAATTATAACACTCTTTGATAGCATTATTTTCAAAGATAATGTAAAAAAATTAATAAAACCCAGTGTATTTTGGGCCCGAATCCGGCCCGTCTATCAAGATTTTCAAACAAATCGTCCGCAAGATGAAAAGCTTTCCCACCCCTTGTTCTGAACTTTAAACTTTCGTTGTACACTTCTGACTAACATGTATTTTAAGCTACAACACATTTTTATCAAAACAATTTTTTTAAAAACAAGATAAAAAACAATTCTTAAAGCGCCTATATAGATACCACGTAAAAATCGCTTTTGAAAAAAACTTACTTCAACATGATCTGCAGCACTTTCAGTAGAAAATCCAATAAAAGCCACACTAATGACATCATAGTTGTTTACTGCAAGCCTCCAAAGGCAATTTAAGTTGTTCTCATAAAAAAAAGGAAAATTAGGGCTGGCAATCATTTGTGGTTGTGAGGTAACATAGGCATCAAATCCACAAACATCTGAAACATTGTACAAAACTGTGTGTTCACTAAATTATATTTTGTAATTTTACTAAGAATGAAATTTCTATAAATTTTTGTTGACATTTAAATAGAAAATTTAATAATAAGTGACAATGAGGCCAGTGAATTGTAATGAAATGATGTTCGAATTTTTCTGAAAAAGAATTATTTTTTCTTCTTTACATAGCCCAATTGGTTTGATTGAAGCTTTCTATTTTGAGAGAAGTTATCGTTATAAGTAAGCAGCGGGAAACCATTGAGGAATTTAAAAATTTAGTTAAAACGAACATTCGTATTTTAATTTTTTCTCATTGTTCATTTTTGGTCTTCTTTTTCGTTCGGCCGTATGGGCCTGGCAGCTGCTTTTTATTTAAAACGTAGTCATAATCGTAGGTAAGCAGGGTGACCCCAATAAGAAATTTGCTGTAAAATGCTTTTCTTCAGGGCAAAACAGAAATCATTTAACTAGTCCAGTGGTTCTCACACTTTGATGGTCTATGGCCTTTTTTCAGATACTTTCAAACACCTTAGTCCCTGCTTAGAAAATTGTTCCGAAAGTGAAGTGAAAATTAATTGAGAAACCTTGAACTAGACAGAGCAAAAGGACTTCATAACAATGCTGTTTTTACAATTAAGCCTAACACTCGTATTTTATTGAATCGTTGATAAAACAAATTGTGATGGAAAACTATAAAAAGACAAATAACTTCATAAACGACAAAAAGTCCAAAGCGAAACTAAATCTATTTGGCAAAAATAAAGTTTTTGTTAAAATAAATATTCGATACGGAAGGTGAAACGCACTGTGATCTTTAAAATACGTCAAGCAACAACATCAGCTATGATTTGTAAAAACAATTGACATTAATTTTACTTTGTTAAATGTACCTAATCAAAAGAGTTTTTATTTAATCAATAGATAAGTTTCAAAACCATTTAGCTCCGGCGCTGTTAGTTAAATTGTGTGATCCTGACAAAAAAATTTATGGAAAAATTCTAATGAGAAAAATCATTTACTCGCTTTTAACTGAAAGCTTGTAACTGCTCGTTTTATACGTTTTTACAGAGATTTCCTGTTTAATTTTAGTATTATTATCTTTTATTTCATCTCCGTAGTAATAATAGAAAGAACAAAATAATGCAAAGCAAAACAAAAAAGAAGCAACCAAATAGTAAACGTTATAAAACACAAAAAAGTTAGAAATAGATTTTTGAATGCTTTTGGCTATGCATTACTGCAGCACTTTAAAAAAACATTATTCGAGTCATATGCAGTGTCACAAACTTTACTTGGTAATTCAAAAAGACTAGTTGAACCAAGTAACCCGAATACCAGCACTTAAGTAAAGTTGTGTTTATTGTTTTGTTTATTCGGCCGAAGAAATATTTTGCTGCAAGACTGAAGTTCTTTACGCAATTAGTTCCGGCTAAATTCAAATTGATTCCTTAAAAAACTTCTTTCCGCAGATCGAAACCACTGTTTCTAATTCACTCTATGGAAAACATGTTTACAAAATTTACAAAACTTAATCAATATACAAAAACTTGGCTCCCAAACTTTGTCGAACTTCAAAACGATTCCAGCACCAAAACTGCGAACAATCACTTCAATAACTTTGTACTGGCAAGCTATAAGAATAAATTTGCGCCCCAATGACTAATTTTAATCTTAATAATTCGTCTGCTACAAAAAACTTAACAATCTATTTCTGTATAGAACAACTGCGATCACAAGCCACAAAAACAAAAACAACTCAACTGGACAACTCAAGTCGGCCTGAAATAATTAATTGGATTGGAATGAAATAAAAACAAAATGTGCGCATATATAAAATCACGTCATGTGGCGCCGTATTATACTGGACAACTAAAATTATTTTATATTACACAACTAAAAGGATGGTGATTTTGGCTAGTTCAGGAGCCTAGATTTCAAAAATTATATTAGTTTTCTTGCATCACGTCACGTTTTTGTGGTAACCACATGTCACAATTTCCTCTGACTCTATACAGCGCACATAGTCAGGATCTACCATTTCGTACTAAACAAACGGCTACAACAGACAACAAATGTATTTTATTTCGGAATATATTGCAAGAAACGGTTTTAAAAATGGTTAATTTATTTAGCTTTTCTTTTATATGATAAGCTCTTGCTCTCATGCTGTAGGTACCAGAAGAAATCTCTCATCATAATGGCATTGAAACAGCCTTGGTACCGCTCTTTTATAACGGATATATCCTGGTGGAATCTCTCTCCTTCTTCATCACTGACTTCGCCAAGATTATGGAAAACGAAATCCAAGTGGAAATTCAGAAAGTTTATTTTTAAAGACATACCAGCTCCTATTTGCTCATATACTGTCAACATGCAATCAACTATATCAGCATATTGGTCATGACAGTGATTTTCTAAAAAGTTAGCAACAACTGATTTCAAAGCATTCCAAGCAGCTAGTTCTAACTGTACAGTTGAAAATCAAACTGCTTTTTTTAGGATCAGTTTTCTAATTTCAGGACACATAAAACTCCAGCTTTCAATTTTGCATCACTTTTATCAGCTCAAAAAAAACTTTGAGAAATTTGAAGCCATCACCATCCCAGTCTATCGCTTTCAAAAAAATTTTCATTAAACAAAGCTTTATATAAAGAGGTGGTAAAAAGACATTTGCAGAACAAACCAAAGGCTGGTGTTGAACATTATGTCTTCCAATTTCGGAACTTTGTCGCGAAGGCCATTCTTTTACTGCATAGTGACTGTTGCCTTGGCGACTGTTTCATAGACATAAAAAGCATATATGCTTTGTGTACCCTAATTGCAAACCGAAGAGGAGAGAAACAACTTTTAGATCACTGCAACTTTTCAGTTATACTTGTAATATTCCAAGAGATTAAGAGAAATTTTTTTTGTATCATAGATTTCCTTTCTGAGGATGCTGTATTCCATTGGGATTGATGGTTTGATATTACCATTATGCAACAATACAGCTTTAAGGTTTGTTTTGCCAGAGTCGATAAACAACCTCCATTAGACAGGATTATGTTCACTCCCCAGTTCGTTTATCAACCCATCTATATCTTTGCATTAGAATATATTTTCTGCACTTGCATAATAACAAGCAAGGTTGTGATTGCGGCTACGAAAGGACAAAATGGTTGTTCCTGGTTCAAGTAGATTCCACTGTTGGAGTCTGGACCCCAAAACTTCTGCTTCCTCTTTGGATAGAAAAAGATCACACACCAGGTCATTCAGGCGTTCCTGATTGATGAGGCGTGGTGCAGAGTCATGTTAGAGGAGGGATCTAATTAAATAAGGTCTAAAACACTAATTTTATCAAAACTAAAAACGGTAAAATTATTCAACTTAATCAAAACCTCAACTGCACTAATTTCGGTATATATGCCGCTTGTTGTAATATATGCTCTGAAATTTATATTGATCAAACTATAAACTGTTTTTCCGTACGTTGGAATACACACCGCCATATTTAGAATAACAGCACATTGAATTCTGAAAAGGCAGCATTATCGATACATTACCACAAAAACCACACTGATTTTCCATATAAAAATAAACCTATTTCAGAATGCTATACAGTTACTTTTTTATAGCAACCTTCAAATTCCTATTTAGACATTTGTGAATTCCGCTGGATCCATCTATTAGATGCCTCTATAAATATTCAAGCTACTGTTCTTCTTATTCAACGTTGAATCCTTCTCTTAATGCTTCTCTTTTTATTGTACGTTTCTATTATATTTTTCTCTTTCTTCCTTTTTATATTTTCTCCAGGCTTTTTTTCTTCATATTGCTATTAAAATTTTAAAATAATACACTGTACTTACACTTCCTACTTATACTTACACTCTTCATTTCACCACTAATATTATTTCCGTCTTGATTTACATTACTACGAAATTTTGTATTTCAACTTTTGACTCTTCACACGTCACAATCGCCTTTATGAACATGCAATCAGCTGTTTTTCTTGATGTTCACTACCATATAGTTTATTTAATTTAATTGGCACTAGCAGTTTAGAAGTTTAACATTTTTGACAGTTTTTTTAAGTTTTTCGATAAGAATTTTTACTTTAATATTTAAAAAAAATTTTTTTGCCAAGTCAGTACATTTTATTTTATTTTATGACATACATATTAAATTTAATCATTAATCAATAATTTTCAACAATTTTCTATTAATTTTTATTCTTACAATTTTACAGAATTGATAGAATTGTTAACTGATGATGATCTTGTAATCGAAATCGATTTTAAATTAAAATAAAATAAATTTTTAACAAGTTTTTTACTGATTCTTATCTTCTTAATTCAAGAATTTTGATTGAGATGCGTTTCACAAGAATCGTCCTAAAATCTTTATCCAATAGGGTTAAACTGATCAACTGGGTTTTTTAAACAAGTTCAGCTTAAGTTGTTTTAAACTAATAGTTTCAATGGTTATATAGCAAATCTAAGCACAAACTGCAAGTAAATTTCAACACTTTTTATAAAATTCCTAACTGCCGCTAATTTCACTTAAAGCCGGTAGCTAAAAGTAGTCTACCTTGCTAAATTAAAAAGACTAATGACACTACTACTGTTTAAGCATCTTGTTGTGAAGCATTAAATCGATTGTTGCATCACAAAGAGAGTAGTGTGAAGTAATAAGTTTCTATTGTTTATTAATAATTGACCTCATTGTTGCGACTGGATTTTAAAGTAAACGCGGATTGGAATGGAAATAAGTGGAATAAAATGTAAATATCTCAATTTCTAGATGTACCTGTAATAGAAAAATTTGACTGCAGATTTGAGCTCAGCACACCTAAATCATTAGGAAATGATTGTTTTTCTGCGGCGTAACAATTTGTTGTTGACCAGTGTTATAAGCAGATTTTCTGAAATATCGTGGATTTTTTCGAATAGCGATTAAAGTCACAATTTACAATAGCCAATCAGAGAATTGCAACAACAAACGGGTTAAGTAATTAGAAGTCTGGTAATCTAAAAAAAATTCATTTATCAATTTCTGGATAATTCCAGAGAGAAAAGAAAATGTGAGACAGTTAAAGTCACCTGTTCTTAATCTGTTTAACACGTTCTTAAGATTACAATTGCCAAAACGAACATTTCAAACAATCACAAAACAACTTGCAAATAAATTAATTAAATGAAATTTGGTGGGCTTTACCGACTGTGCAATCTTTATTAGGTAAAAAAATATAACGTCATACAAAAATTTAAAACTTTTAAAAAATATAAAAAATTAATAATATTATTGTAATCAAGATTAATTTGTGAATGAAGTGTCATATATAGTCATATTTATTAGACTAAATAAAAAGCAACATTTTTTCGCTAGGTCTTTTTTATAAGACATAGAATTAAATTTTTTTTTAATCAACTTTAATTACTGTAAGAGTGTCGTATTTGCCGTTTCTGTAGAGATCAAAAAACAAAAAAATTAGCAATCAATAATGTTGGGAATTAAAGACTTTACTTATAAAATGCTGTTCACCTTATAAAAAATTAATGATGAAAATTTCAATAAAAAAATTTAGTTCTCATTAATTTATTCAAAACTGCAAAAGAAGCTTAAGCTCATAACAAATATGATCTCCATGCATTAACTTTACGTCACAAAAAAACTCAATCCGTAGGCTTACAACTATCGTTGCGTAATTGCGTTATTTTTATCTTATAAATTAATCGAAATTTTTAAGGCTTTGTAAAATGAACAAACAGAACTCACCAATTGAAGGAAAGAGAGAATAATTAAAAGTGGTTTCATTGATTTCTGAAAGAACAAAGTAATAATAATTTTTTTTTTTTTGATTCATGTATTGATTTATATTTATTATTTTACTTAAGGCCCATTTCCACTACAAACTTTGGCGGGATCATTCATTCTTTGTTTGCTTATTAATTTTTTTTACTTCTCTAGGCTTAAGTGTAAAAAAATTAATAAACAAACAAAAATTCACCCACCAACGCTCGTAGACGAAAGTCTCTATCGGATGAAGTCTGGCTTCTGTTTCGTAAAGCTTTTCTTATGTCAATCTGTTTGGAAAGTTGTTTCAGTTGCTTTATGAAAAATAAAAGTTAGTATAATAGTAACGTATTCTATTTTTCAAGTTTAAAATGTAAAGATAGTGTGTTGCATTTGTAATATTTTTAAAAAATTTTAGTAGTTTAGATGAGTTTTAGTAGGTTTACACAAAAATTAAAACAACTGCAGCAATTTTCAAATGTTTTTAAGCAATGTTTTAAAAATTTTTGCTAATTTCTGTTTTTTTATTGCAAATAGGTGATTGCAATAAAATCAAGTCCCAGATTAATTGCCCATTTTTGCAATTTGACTAATTTAAAATAGTTTATTTGTTTTTATGAGTATAAAAAATAATAGATAATAAGAAAGTTTTTTTTAAGAAATTAGCCGCAAATTATTTAAAGGAATGGAGGCAGGTTTCATTTGACTAAATTAAAACAGTCATTATGAAAGGCTTGGTTGGAAAATATAAGAAATTCTTGAATTAACTCTTTTTAAAAATTTTGAAATTTTTACCGAAAATCTTTAAATCCCCACTAAAATATGAGCAGGGCGCAATAAAAATAACGGCATTGTTATCAAAGAAACAATCAAAAAATTATTATTTTAGTTAAAAAACAATTTTATTGGAGATTCTTGGATATCTCAACTCGATCTGCTGCTCCCGCAACCCGAAGTGACAGTCAGGCAAAGGAAAATACACTGATTTAATTTAATGTATTCCCTGAAAATGATGATGATAAACAATTCAAAAATATAGGTGCAGATGAAACAATATCTTCACTATTTAATTTCAGCACTGATTAAATGGAACAAGGTATCACTCTCATATTATATTATATTGCTGACGAAATCCAAATCTAAAATTTTGCAGAAACAACTACAAATGTAATAGAATAGTGTTTTGATTTCTACTCATGCTTCTTTTGTCAAAAAATTAGCAGTAAAAAATATTTTGGGCCTAAGTTACCTACCAATAAAAAACGCGCTAAATCCTGGTTGCGTGTAGCTAAGATCTGTTTTGAAATGAACAAACATTGAATTATTCCGAGAGACAAAAGATGGACGTGGTAAAGTCGTTCCGGATAACTCAATTCTACTTGAGTTTACTCCAAAAACATTCGACAACTGAAACCAAGTTTTAAAATAATACCATTTGATAATAAAACATCTGCAAACTAGTTACGTTTCTGATAAAAGTTTTTTGTTACTTACTGTTAAAACATCATAACTATTTTCTGTAGTGAAATTTTTGAACAACAATTTAATCAAAAATCCGGGTTTGGCTTCCAAATTCCACCAACAGTTCAAATTATTAGAGTATTGGTTGGGAAATCCTGGACTTTTTAAGAGTTGATATGCACTTGTAGCATTCAATATGAAGTTACATTCTACAAAAAGACAGAAATCAGTTAAACAATAATTTCTGTTTTATGGAATAGCATGTCTTCAAATTAATAATTTATTTGTAGGCTAATTTCTATAAATGAGACTTACACAATGAGTAAATTTTTTCTTAAATATTCAATTTATACAACACATCAGTAAATCACCTTTCAGTTTTGCTGACGGCAACGAGAAAAACTCTGAAAAGATTTTTTTATTATTTTTATGGAGTAAAAACAAAAAAAATTGCAATAGCCTAAATTTTCATAATCATTTACATACTTCTTTTTATGAATTGTGATACTTCTTTTTTAAAAGCAAAGTTAAAAAAATATTTTTAGTTATTTGCTGCTAAAGTTTTTAGTTTGTAGTGCTGTAAAAAGTTCAGTTCAGTTCAGTTCAGTTCAGTTCAATTCATTTGTTTTGTGCTTGAAAACAAAAAACACACCAATATATGTGACAAAAAAATTGTTCGAAAGCACAGGAAGGCAGCGAAATGACCATACGGTCTTCTAGTCAACTGCCTCCCTCTAAATAGTGCGACAAAAAAAATTTTTTTTATCAGAAAAATACAACAGCACACTTACAAAAACACAGTACATTTAGAAAAACAATAAAGAATTAATAGTAATATTATTTGTTCTTAAGTAACTTTCCACGTGCCAGCTGACTTCATTAAATTGTTGTGGCATCTTATCTAATATTGACTAGTTAAAAAAAGCTTAAATTTCTTCTTAAATTGATTATAATTAAAAGAGTACTTCTTGCCATATTTTCGGTCCAATGTACGAAAATGTCTTTTTACCTAATTCTGTTCTCTTTCTAGGTTGAAAATAATTTTGTTTCGCTGCCAGTTTTGTTTTATAATAATGTCTTATGAACATAAAATATAAAATGTCTTATGAATATAAAATGACTTTCTTTACTTTTTATTAAAAATTTAATCGCAACATAATAAAATAATAATAAAATTTAATTTAAACACTACTGTTTAATTCTAATAGCTGCAATGTTTCACTTTGAAAAAAATCATGGAAATGTTTGAAAAATTTAAGAATACTGAAAAACTGTTGCCAGCCTTTACGTACGTTAATTTTCTCTACTTTATTCTTTCAAAACTGCTATTTTCTCAATAATTTGTTGGACAAAATTTGTAGCAACCACATAAAGTTCTTTTAAATTCATATATCAATCAGATATTCTTTAACAACTCAAAAAATTTTGAACTGACAATCTAAATTTAAAACGAAAACTTGGAACCAATATTTAAAATTTTAAATGTGGTTAAATAACAGGCAATATCAGTTTTTAAAGCACTTTTGATTTGGTGACAATTTAATTTCTCTTAGCTACTCTCAGTTACTCTCAGTATAGTCAAACAAAAGCGCTTAATTTTTTACATTAAATGGGTGTATTTACCCAAATAAATGCAGCAATATATATTACAAGTTAATCACAGCACTAACCTACAAAATAAGCATTAAACCTTGGCTTGTTCCTGTTGTTGCTGTTGGTTAGGGATAGGACAAGAGTATTGTCAGCTGATACAAAACTTTTCTTTGTTTGTGAATTATCAATCAGAGAAATATTTTGATTGCTGTTGACAACATTTCTTAACTGAAATCAACAAATCAAACTTTTATTATTTTTGCAAAACTTACGCTCGTACATAATCTAAGGAAAAATTTCGAGTTTGTTTAAAACTATTAAATATCTGTATTCGAAATAATAAACTACTATAATAATAATAATAATAAACTGTAAACTATTGTGATAAATATTACAAGCATATGAGTCTCATGTTCCATGTCGCTTATGATCTATAGAAACGCTGATGAAATGAGGTGTGAAGATTGCCCCCTAGTATCAAAAATTTGGGCAAAATTAGAATGAATCTTTTGGGTAGCGAGAAGAAAATATTCGGGCAAAACCAGAATTTTTCGGGCAGCAACAGAAAAAATTAGAGTAAAATCAGACATTTTAGGGCATCGAGATGGAATTGTGTGCGTAAAATTTAATGTAAAGACCTCCTTTTTTACAGATCACAGTGATTTTGGACAAAATTGAAAAATTAGAGACAAATTTTTTTCTCGTTTGTTTTTTTGGTCTTTACCCTGGAATCTTAGATCAATTTTTTCTCATATCCATAAAGTATTAGAAAATCATAATTCGAGCAAATGTCACAAAATTGGGAAAAGTTTTATTGTTCCCAAATATTTTTCGGCTAATACGCCTATGGGTGCTCCACTCGCAATTTGATAAAAGAGCGACTAGAACTCATTTGCGCATGGACATTTGGAACAAAATGGAAAGTGACCTGATCAATATATTTTTGAAAATTTCGCTCCAATCGCCTAATGCTAGCTTAGCACCATTGCTCGTTTGGATGTACTCTTACAATACTCCGTATTTATTTGTAATTTATTCACTAGACTGAATGAATGCCCTTTGTTTAATTCCACCAGCAGAAAAACTGGCGTCCTAATTTCAGCTTCACTTGACATGCATCCGGTAATTCTCTTAATAGACTGTTTGTATATAGTCTCGGTCCAGATGGTTAGTTAAGAAAGTGTCTCTCTTAGTGGGCGAAACTCACCTGATTAAATGTTATAAATAGGTTGTCCGTTGGAGTGGAACGCACTCAATGACAACTCCTGAAGCGTGATTGAAGACACCGTCATTGGGACTAGTGTGGCCACTGCGTCACTAGCAGACTAGTGTTTTCAATCACAGAATTTAGCTATAGAGTAAACTAGAGATAGCATAGCTTAGTGCTTTTCATTATTTTTTTGTGGCAACCTGAATTTTAGCTAAAAATAAACAAAAAACTTGGGCAACCTAATCTTTGTTTGCAGACTTTATTACAAAAAAAGCTTTTTTTTCGTTTCCCAATTGGTCATCTCTAGAAAAATAGTCTTTACGTAAAGAGCTTCTTTGTGGTATAGAATTTTAATAACGCTTTGAACAAAGTCGATTTTATCGGAGCCATAAGCTTTTCGTGACGTTCTCATTAGTGGCAATCGCGTCAAAATGGAACGAATTAGAGAAAATCAAGGTATTTATAGTCTCAACAGTTCGGAGAAAGGTGCTGTAATCTCGGAAAGGAGAAAGGCACAATTGCACAAAATCAAAGAAGTGTGGTGCAATACAGTGTAATCTCGGAGAGGAGAAACGCACATGTCCAATTATCCAGGAGAAACACTGTTACTCGCAACTTAGGTTATTTGAAAAGTTTTAATGTGTAAACAAATTCCTTTTGTTTACATAAAACCGGATGTTTGGTTTTGATAAAAGTTGCCTCGAGTAGACACAGATGGAACGAGTTGCGTGCCACAGCAAGAATTTTAAAACGTTTGTCGTTATAGTTTGCAGCACATTGCTCGTTATCAAGCAAGTGTTGTCCTATGGCAGAGTCACAATCTGGATTGTTACGTTTTAGCTTACACGATCTCAACCTGGCAGATCCTGTAAGCTAAAACGTAACAATTTACACATTAAAACTTTTCAAATAACCTAAGTTGCGAGTAACAGTGTTTCTCCTGGATAATTGGACATGTGCGTTTCTCCTTTCCGAGATTACACTGTATTGCACCACACTTCTTTGATTTTGTGCAATTGTGCCTTTCTCCTTTCCGAGATTGCAGCACCTTTCTCCGAACTGTTGAGACTATAAATACCTTGATTTTCTCTAATTCGTTCCATTTTGACGCGATTGCCACTAATGAGAACGTCACGAAAAGCTTATGGCTCCGATAAAATCGACTTTGTTCAAAGCGATATTAAAATAGTCTTTACTTTAAATCTTTCTGGGATTTTCTTAATTTTCAATCATATACCTTGGTGATATCTAAAAAAAAGGTCTTTACTTTGAATCTGTCTCGAATTTTTTTCATTTTAGACCTAAAACTTTAGTAATCTCTAAAATAAAATGTCTTGAATTTTAATCTATAGCGAATTCCTCGAGTTTGGTTCCTAAAAAATAGTGATTTAAGCTTTACATAACTACACAGGTCGGCGACATAATTTTGGGTTGAGAAGCATTTGGATAGCTGTATGGTTGTACGCAGTGTTTTGGCGCCGACATCTCATCTAAACCACCAAATCCCCGCAATAATGTTATGTGGTAATGTTATCATGTTATATGTCTACGGGCAGCGTTGTCAAGTGATTAGAACGCCATGATTGTAATCTATATGGTCACGGTTCAAATCCTACTGGCGCCAATCTGTTATGTCCTTGGGAAAGACACTTTAGGTCATTTTTCCCTGGTTGATGGTCTTGGTGAGCAGCTCTAAATTTTGGTCATATTTTTATTAAATTCAAAGCAGACAGCAACAGATTGGCATCTCCGGAAGCAGGTAGAGGTAATTGCTTGCCCTATGTAGTAGCACCTCTGTCGCTTTCCTGCGAGTCAGGAGAATAAATATAGAAATCAAATAAATTAAAAAAATATATAAAAATTTTTTGCGAAACGCCATTCTCAGAGATCTGTCCAGTTTTATTTTAAGATAAATCGGAACTAGACAGAATGATGAAGTTTACCATTTTTATACCCTTTTAGTTCATGTTTGGCCTCTCGGTTATTTGACCTCAATCAATAATTGTTTTTGCTTGACTGACTTCAAACTCTTACTGCAAAAATAAGTTGAAAGTGCTGTGGTATTTTGATTAAAAATCATGTTCTAAAAGATTTTGAGTTTAAAAAATAGTTTACTTTTTTAGCCGTATTTAAATCAATATATTCACCTTTACCAAATGTCATCGTTAAGTTTTAAAATACATGTAAAACAAAAACTTTATAGGGGTTTTGTAAAGTCATTTTCAAGTATACAACACCTTATATTAATAGTTTTGATATAGTAAGATTGACATTGACAAATTTGTATTTGCGTTTTTATTAAGTAAACAAAAAAAGTTAAGAAGGACATCTCCTCAACGTTGCTTTCCCTCTTGAAAATAAACTTCTACAAGATCAAACGTTTTTATTGTTTTTGCACTATGACACAATGTAGGGAACACTTCAACTTTTTTTAATTCATATTTTTAATTAAACAATTAAGAAATAGACATTCACAATTATAATTCGCACAAAAATGTCTCAAACCCTCGACACAATTCTTTTTATCAGCTGATTTCTATCTTTGATAAAAACTTACTTGAAGAACATATGATCTTGGTTGAATATCAAGAAAGAGAAACGTCAATCGAACACGGAATCCTGGCCTGGCTCTCAGTGTCCAGCGACACTCGATATTATTCTCAGATACAAGGGGAAAATTGGGACTTGTGATAAAGGTGAAACTTTTAATGGCTGGAAGCTTATAGACGCAGTCTAAAAATAGTCAAGTCAAAACTTGCTACACTCTCTAAGTCATTTTATCTGCGTAAAAATTTTTCTTTCTTTATTAATAATTTTAATGTCAAAGAATCTATAGCTAGAGGCTCCGGATGCTGTAAGATAGAAAGCAATCATCCCCTTCCCTACAATATTTTTAAAACGCAGGGGACCAGGGAAAAGATAATACCATCTAAAATTCTTAAAAAAAAGCATTTTGTTAAATATATCCCTTCAATTATATAATCTGGACCAAAATTAAATCCAACAAAGTTTTTAAAATATTAATTTCGATCACGTTAACTCATTCAAAAAAATGCGCGACAAACACAAAGCCTTACTGAGTCACCTAAAAAGTTTACACGGTAACAGCCAGGGAGTTACACATCTTTTCCCAATATTTGCTTGGAACAAAAACTATTTTGTCCTTAGTTAATACATTTATAACAATGGGTCTCAACTTTTTTTTATAATTTATCCCAACTACTTGTAGTATGGCAACCATTTGTTTTTGACAACCATAAAGGAAATCCAAGGAGATTTCTTCTAATTGGCACATGATATACTACGCATGCAGAGGCTTGTGACGTAAAAAATGTACTTATTGTAGCGATAGATAATAAAACTATAAAAAAAATCAGACGTAAACTTAAATAAAGTAGTATTGCTTAAAATTAGGATCTTGATTAAAAAAGTTTAGAAAATAAACGTGTAGATGAAAAATATCTTAATCGTGGTGTAAAATTTTCTGCTAGACAACTGTATCAACTATTAAAGTCTTCTTCGTGGCATTTTGATCTTAAAAAAATAAATACAAGTGAAAAAAAGACTACAAGTTAAGTTAAAGAAAGCTAAATTTTATCGTAGAAAAACTACTCAAATCAAAGTAAAAAATCAAAACGATGACGCCCTCAATTGAATCAAAAATTAGTTTGGCCTTATTCCTCTGAATAATTTGCGGCTGATATTTTTTTATTATCAATTTTTTATACGAATCTACGTAGTTATCGCACATAGTAGCCATTTAGTTTTTGGGTGTCAAAATGAAAAACTATATAAAATTTATTATTTCATGATAAGTGTTGAGCAAAAAATGTAACAAATTATGTCAGTTGACAATACAAATGGACAGAATTGAAAATAAATTTGATTAATATAAACACTGTTACCAGGGATATTACTTGGTTTAAAATTCATTTGTTCTTCTGGTAGACTTAGCAAGTTAAACTTCAACAAATAACAGAAGGCGTAATATATTTATCAAAAAAAACTTAACACGACGTTTCGTCCTTTACATCGAGCGGACTTCATCAGGTAAAAACAGCACACAATGCACAACGTATTTAAAAACCAAGAACACAAAAAAAGACTTATAAACAAAAGGTGAGAGGCGAACCTACATAACAATTTAATAACTACTTTGTGCAATAGAAACAGATTTAACAGGTTGAAAACCCATCCATTATGAGATTTTTATATATTTTTGGAAAAACATTCCAATCTTTGCCATTTATTGAATTTTTTGTACTATTAATATATAATGATTCTAAAAATTTTCGTTTATCATAATCAATGTTGTAATTCAATATTTCAAAATTCCCAAAATCAATCCTATGTTCACATTTAAAATTTATAAAACTTATTGTAAAGATTATTCATGTGTGTATATATTGGTGAAACGGGCAAATGCTTTAACACTCGCTTGTCTGAACATAAACATGATTTAAAACTGATTAATTTGGCTAAATTAAAAGAAGATGATTTAAATAAAAGAACTGAATTGGTTAAACATTGTTTTAAATGCACTCATCCTACTACAGGAGACTCACTGCACTGATGTAGAGAAGTTGGTACTTCCAAGCTACCAACTAGCTGGGTCTTTTTTAAGCAGAAAGCATTGCCTTACCACGTTTGCCCACGAGCGAATAAGATACATGCATTTGGAGCAATTTTTGCCGACATCGGAGATCATGTGGTTTTGCGTTGACATTGATGGTTATAAAATAGTCAACGTCTACAAACCACCGCCAGCACGATTGCGAACCCTGGATCTGTCATTGTTTCCTCACCCTTGTCTTTATGCTGGAGATTTTAACTGTCGTCATGCTGATGGGGGTTGCAATGACAACAGTCCGGAAGGTGAGTGTTTGGCTGGTTGGGCAAGTATTAATTGTCTTGCCCTCCTATATAATGCCAAGGACGCTTCCAGTTTTTATTCCGGCCGCTGAAACACTGGCATCAATCCAGATCTAGCTTTCGCTAACGTAGGTCGAAACACTCGCTTACCGGATAGATGTGTCCTTGACAAGTTCCTGAGGTCTTAACATTGACCTTCGCTTATTACACAACCAAGGTTTGCTCTGTCAATGCCAAGCATGCCTGTTAAGCGATAAAACTTCCGCAAGGCCAAATGGAGTCATTACATTGCTTTGACGAATAAATTTGCAAAGACTTTGTTGCCGCCTGATTCACTTGATGTGGATGCCGCTTACCAGGGCTTCTGTAGCATCATCAAAAAAGTAGCCAAGATGACTATCCCACGCGGGTATCAATTAACTATATTCTATGTTGGGATGCAGAGTGTGAATCCCTCTATAAAACTTTCCTGCGGTCTCCTGAGGGAGACAATTAAGTTTGGATGCTACAGCTCTGCTTGCCAAGCTTGACAGGAAGCAGAGAGATCGATGGTCCGACGCAGTTCGGAACATTTTGAACAGTCTTACTGGTAGGTCACAACACTCTCCTTATCACTATCCCATCTCAGCCGATGCTATTGCATCTCAGGTGGTTAGAAACAGGAGATACGAGGCTGTTGATCGCAAGTCTTTGCGACTTGTTTCTCAAGAAATGTCTGACCTTTGGAGAGCCACAACACCAGACCCAATAAATATCTCTGACACTTTCTCACAGAGAGAATTTACTGCTGCCCTACAACACTTTAAACCAGGTAAAGCTCCGGGACCTGATTCCATCTGCCCAGAGCTTATAATCCATGCTGGAGCTGCTTTGAAGTCCTGGTTACGTGA
This sequence comes from Diplosoma virens, assembly GCA_963680785.1. Lineage (NCBI taxonomy): Eukaryota > Metazoa > Chordata > Ascidiacea > Aplousobranchia > Didemnidae > Diplosoma > Diplosoma virens. The sequence goes on along the minus strand of OY796890.1, from coordinate 4,661,860 downwards.
CTTTCTTTCTTCCTGCTTGCGCCGATGCAAAATTTTTAAGATCTGTAGAAGAGCGCTTGTGGTCGCGATCCCAAAGCCAATGAAACCGGTGGGGGACCCAAAGAGTTATCGACCAATATCTCTGATCTGTGTTTCCTACAAGATCCCTGAGAGGTTTATCTACGCCCGCGTTGACCCATTAATTAATTTAGTGCTCCCTAAAAAGCAGGATGGGTTTTGACGCGGAAAGTCAACCTTAGATCAAGTTGTTCTGCAAACCCAGAACATTGAGGATTCTTTTGAAGCTAAGAAGAAAACCGATGCCATATTTGTCGGTCTGACAGCTTCTTAAGACAGCTGCTTATGACACTGTCTGGCACCCTGGCCTTACCTGCAACCTGCTTAGACTTCTACCGGATAAACACATGGTTAGAATGATCATGGAGCTTGTCCCCTTACTACCGCTGATAGCAAGCAAAGCAGTCTACGCCGTCTAAAAAACGGTGCTCCTTAGGGATCGCTCTTGGCTCCCCTCCTATTTAAATCTATACGTACGATCTTCCTTCCCGGATCACCAGAAATTTTGCTTACGTTGATGATTTAGCATTGCTGCACTCTTCCGGAAACTGGAAGGACTTGGAGAGGACTTTAAGTCAAGACATGTCTACACTTTCAGCGTATCTTCAGACTTGGAGGTTAAACCTCAGTCACACAAAACGGTGACGGCATCCTTTCACTTAAATAACCGAGAGGCCAAGCACGAGCTAAAGGTCTACAATAATGATAGACTTTTACCGTTCTGTCCAATCCGTACTTATCTTGGAGTAAAACTGGACAAATCACTCACGTTTCGTCACGATTTACTGGCATTGCGCAAAAAACTATCCTTGCGCGTCACACTGTTGAGGCGACTCGTGGGCTCGGGATGGGGTGCTGGTGCTAAAGCACTACGCATAGCCACTTTATTTCTTGTCTACACACTCGTCTCATCGGCAGTGTCTTGAACGATGCCTTGCGCATATTTACTGGAAGCCTGCATCCCACTCCAACGGACCACTTACCCATGGTTTCAGGCATCCAGCCAGCTGAGCTTCGCCAAATGGGAGCAACACTCTCCTTGGCCCACTGTGGATCTCTGGACCCTGACCTTATCTTGTATGGTCTTTTAAGTGGGTCCTCAGATGCTCGCCAAGAGAGATTAAGATCTAGACGCCCGTTTGTCACAGCTGCGCGGAATCTTTTGGACAACCTTGCTGGACTTGGCATCCGCGCTTCTGAATCGACAAATCATAGATGAAATGCGGAGTACTGTGAAAATGCTTTCAGGCTCCGTGCTTTTGTGCCCGGGACCGGTGCCAGGCCTGTTTAGATGGGCTTACTCCGAGCAGCTTGGGTTAAACTCAACCGCTTGAGAACTGTTGTTTAGCAATTTCATTCGTCCATGAACATATGGGGTCTCGCTCCTTCACCGAATTGCGAGTGTGGCGCCTCTGAACAAACCGCATACCATGTTCTAATAGCGTGCCCTATACATCGGAAATCACATGGAGCACGAGGTCTGCGGTTTTGGATGACAAAACTTGATGCTGGCTTAACAACATCACTGCCAGCATCTGACCTGGGCAGCACAGCAGCCTGGGGTAGTAAAAGGATAAACCCTCGGCCTCAGTCCTGTTTGTGTCTGACCTGGAGTGCATTCACTTCCTAACGACGACGACGATCACAACACGCTTTTCTCATTCAATCTTATTATTACGTTATCCAAACTTTAACTCAACGCCTGCTGAAAAGCCGCCCTCACAGAAATAAGTAATTGCAAATAATAAATAAATTCGGAGCTTTGCAGCTTAAAAAGGAAAATTTAAATTAAAATTCTCCCTTAAACTGTCACAACTTTACTCAAGAACCCAAAAGGACCCGCTGAACTAGGTAACTCAAATACCTGCGCTGAAGCAAAACTGTGTTTATTTATGCCTGCTCTAGAAATAGTTTCCGCAAGAGTAAAGTTTTCTAACAGGTAGTTCTGGTTAAGTGCAAATGATTTGCTAGGAAACGTCTCTCTACTAATAGAAAGAAGCCATATTGTTTAACTATAAAGAATATACATGTATTTACAAAATCAAAATAACTTGATTGATTCACGTAAAACTTGAATTTCAGGTTTTACCAAATTTCAAAGCAATTTACAGCGCCAACAATTGCAATTAATTACTTAACAACTTTACACTGACTTACTACATAAATAAAGTAGCACCTCGATGGCTAATATTAAAGTTAATTGTTGGTCTTCTACACAGGCTAAAACAATTCTATCTTAGTACAGAATTAATTTCTAAGGCACCAATACTGACTCAACAACTTAAACACATAAACAATACCACAAGGTCATTGTAACACAAACAATTTTTAAGCGCTTCTGAACTGGAATAAATCATTAAATTTACAGCATTATTTATGTATATCAACCAATGTTACCAAATAGCGACCAAAGCTGCTCAATACATCCAAAATTTAAAAATTGGGCATAGCAGTTTATGGCGTCACTATACAATTACGTATAAGATAAAATAGTAAACTGGTTATATAACTTATAATATCGAATCAGCTTGACAATAGTACATGATATCAATCGTTTCTTGAAGCCTCCAGCAAAAATTACGTCATCGGCCCAAAAACGTCAGAATAGCTTTAAACTTCGGTCAGTCAATGCGTTTAAATAAAAGCGGTAAAGTGAATCTGCATATTCACTTGTAAGAACAACTTGCAGACAAAATAATTTAAGTGGACAGTGCTGTACCAATTTTGCAATCACTAGGTAACAATAAAATAAATGATGTTAAAATTGAAGGCTCAAAATTTATTGTAAAAATTAAAAATTAACTATAGTTATAAGGTTAAGATTAAAATTAATAGTGAATTGTGACAAGGTCATCATTGAGCTGTTGCGAAGCCAGCGCTTCAAGGTGTATTAGACAGTGAGTCCATTTGGCGTTGTGAGCAACGCCCTGCACTGACACTTGTAGCCCACCGAAATAGTCGTATATAGAACGGGAATCATTTCTGCATAAGCCCACATTGTGTTTAAATTTTCAATAAAAATTTAACTACCTTAAAAAAATTGTTCAAAATAGCAAACCATTCATGTGCTTTACAACTTTATAAAAATGGTTTGCAAAAGAGATCGTCGTCGTCGTCTTTGCTTGGAAGGGCATAAATGATATAGGCATAAAGACACAAACAGAAATGGGGCCGAGGGTTTATTCTTTTACTACCTTAGGCTGCTGTACTGAGCGGCTCAAATGCTGGCAGTGATGGTGTTGAGCCAGCATGAGATTTCTTTATCCAAAACGGTCAACCCTCGTGCTTTGTGTGGTGCATAATATTACGACATGGTCTGCAGTTTGCTTAGTTGGGCCGTACTCGCAATTGAGTGTTGAGTGAAGGAGCAAGACCCGATTTGTGCATGGACAATAGAATCTCTCCACAGAAGTTTGCAAGCAATTTAGCTTAACTCAAGCTGTTTGGAGCAAACTATTTCGACAGTTTTGGTACTGTTTGTAAGTATGAAAGCACACATGTTCCATCTACAATTTGTCCACTGAGAAGTGCGGATGCCCAGCATTTAATAAATTCCGCGAAGCTGGCACAAATGGGGAGTAAAGACCTTATATTTTTTTGGCGAGGATTTCAGAACCCACTAAAAAATCTATGAAAATTATTGTTAGGTTTTAGGGATCCACGGTAAGCCAAGTAAAATGTCGCTTCTATATAGTCGGCGTAGCTCATCTGGATGAATGCTTGTAAGTATAGGAAATTGGTGCGTTGGATTGGGACGCAGGCATCCAGTGACTATGCGCAAGGCGTCATTCAGGACACTGAAAGCGAGTGTGAGCGCTGCGACATCAGACTGGCGCACAGTACTCAGCTGTTGAGTAAATCAAAGATAGGGCAGCTGTACGCACTAGTTTAGCACCAGCACCCCATCCTGAGCTTACAAGTTACACTTACTTACGTTTTCTTGCACTTACACTTACTTACACTTAAGCAGTGTTACCTGCGTAGATAGATTTTGAGCAATGCCACTAAATGGTGACGGAATATGAGTGATCTGTCCAGTTTTATCCCAAGGCAAGCAGGGGTTGGACAAAACGTTAAAAGTCAAATTGCTCTTGTAAACGTTTAGCTCACGTTTGACCTCTCGGGTATTTAAATGAAAGGCTGCCAAAACCGCCTTAGTGTGACTGAGTTTTAACTTTTAGGTGTGGCGATAGGCTGAAACTGCAGTCGGGTCTTGACATAAAGTCCACTCCAAGTTCTTTCAGTTTCAAGAAGAATGCAGCAATAATAGATTGTCAGCATAAGCAAGCTTTCTCGAAATTTTGGAAGGCAGGTTGTACGTATAAATGTTGAAAAGGAAGGGAGTCAAGGCCGATCCCTGAGGAACGCCGTTTTTCAAACTACGTAGACTGCTTTTCTTGCTGTCACCGGTAATAAAAGTGCAACGTCGATTTTGGACAAGTTCGGTAATGATTTTGTTTATATGCTTATCCAGCAGAATCCTCCGCCGAACGCCTTGATCCACATTTGACCTCCCGTGTCGAAACCAAGCTTGCTTTTTAGAAAAAGTTGATCAATTACTTCAAATTGGGCGTAGATAAACCTCTCAGGGATTTTGTAGCAAACACAGAGCAGAGATATTGGTCGATAACTCTTTGGGTCCTCCACAGGCTTGATTGGCTTTGAGATCGCGACTACAAGCACTCTTCCCCAGATCTTAGAAATTTTGAGTCGGCGCAAGCAGAAAGAAAGAAAGTCACGTAACGAAAAATTTAAAGCAGTTCCACCATAGATTATAAGCTCTGGGAAGATGGAATCAGAACCAAGAGCTTTACCTGGTTTTAAGTGTTGTAGGGCAGCAGTAAATTCTCTCTGTGAGAAATTCTCAAAAATATTCATTGGGTCTGGTGTTGTGACCCTCTCAATGTTAGACACATCTTAAGAAACAAGTCAACATGACTGGCGGTCAACAGCCTCATATTTCTTATTTCTGACCAGCTGAGATGCAATAGCATTGGCTGAAACGGAACAGTGACAAGAATAATGTCGTGACCTACCAATAAGGTTGTTTAAAATGCTCCATGCTTTACGACTAGAGTGTGAAAAGTTGATGAACCAAACTGCTTTAAAGCAATGACCCTTCCGGTACCTGTCACATTTGGCAAGTAAAGCTGTAGCAGCCAAAGTTAAGTCGTTTTCCTCATAAAACTGCAGGAAAGTTTTACAGAGGGATTCACACTCCGCATCCCAACACGGAATATAGATGTTCTGATGCCGCATGGGATGGTCTTTTTGGTTGCGTTTATGATGATGTTACAAAAGGGCTGGTAAGCCGCATTCGCATCAAGTAAATTAGGCGGCAACAAAATCTTTGCAAATTTGTTCTTCAGAGCAATGTAGTGGTTTCATTTGGCCTTGCGGAATTTCCTTCTCTTAACTGGCATGCTGGTACTGACAAAGTAAACCTTGGTGTTGTGAAAAACGAAGGTTGATGATGTAATCTGCAAAACTTTTTATGAACACGTCGATTGGGTAAGAAACTGTAAAGACCTAAGCTAGCAAAAGCTTGATGTGGATTATTGCTAGTGTTTCAGAGGCCAGACTAAAAACTGGCGGCGTCCTTGGCATTGCATAGGAGGGCAAGTCTAATTATACTTGCCCAGCCAGCCAAGAACTCACCACCCAAATTGTTACTCTCGTAACCTCAATCAACGTGCGACAGTTGAAATCGCCGGCATAAAAACAGCGGTGAGGAAACATTGCGAGATCCAGGCATAGCAATCGCGTTAGTGGAGGTTTGTAGACTTTGACTATTTTATAACAATCAACGTCGGCGCACAACCACGCAAACTCCGATATCGGTGGAGATTGGTCCAAAAGCATATACCTTAGTCGCTCGCGAACAAACGGGCAAGGCTATGCTTCCTGCTTAAGGGAGACCCAGCTAGTTGGTAGCCTGAAAGTACTAGCGTTTCCATATTAGTGCAGTGGGCTTCTTGTAACAAGATGATGAGTGCCTCAAACTGTAAAGCGAGATAACAAAGAACGTTCATCTTGCTTGCAATGAGATGTTCAGTCTTCGATTTTCAGCAGGAGAATTGGGGGCCTTCGGAACTTGTTGACAATGTATCCTAAAAAGAGTTGTTTTCCTAGACATTGCCCGTGTTGAAAAGGACGTTTGAAGATTACCATACCTTTGCTGAACATCGAGATGATTAGATACTCTTCAGTTTTGACAGTTTTAGTTTCTTTCTGTTAGTAATAACAAGAGCAGACTTACTCACGGACCAGGTTGCAAAAAAGCAACTGCTATCTGGGTTTGCAAAAGAGTAAATTGTCAACAATGTATTTATAATTTATAATATAAACAAATCGTACATAGAAAATCAAGAAAGGGTCTTTATTACTGATTATGGTCGTTGTTTCATCTAACTGTAAACTGAAGTCATTTCCATGTATTTTTCTTACCAGATCATTATTAGTATGATCTGCAAATTTATCGATTTTCCTACAAATGGTATTGTTTTATAATGTAACAGCTTTAAATTTTTGCACAGATGATTTCCAATCATTGGTAATACTAAGTTAATGGCAACAAGAACTTTGAATTCGTCCGAGAATGTATGAAGTTTTTAAAAATTTTATGGTTTCATATGCAACATTAAAAACCGCGAGCTTTGGCTAGCAGGCCTAACATAAAAATAAAAAATGCTATTGAGAGCTTGCTTTTTTTATTAATTTTCTGAAAAAATCACGTTGTTTTGCTGATAAGTAGCTGTGATTTGTTTTTAGACCGCGTTTCAATTTATTAGATAACATGTATTCTGCAGCTAAACTCCTACAACAAATTAAATTCGAGTTTCGCTCTTATTAGAGCTCGTCAGTGATGCTTATCTCACTGCGAATCGAATGGACTACTTGTGGTCTTCCAGGCAGAAGACAACATCACTAGACCATACAACAATTCGACTCAAAGCAGCTACTTTACAAGTAGTTTCCGGATTTGCTGCACAAGGCCCACCCCATGACCGAGACTAACCCGACAAGTGGTTAAGCAAGCGCTTACTCTCTTAAAACTTGGCAAGCAGAGAAAAAATTTTTATTTTATATAGTTAACATGAGGGTTTAGTTGATTACAAATCAAGCTGCTTCAAAAACGAGAAGCACCAGACTCGAGTTTTGCTCTTCGTCTTGTTTCGCTTTGAGCAGCAAATCCGGGAAGTACTTATAGCTGCTTTGAATCAAATTACTTACTGGCTTGTGTGGTCTAATGGTGTTGTCTCCTGCCTGAAAAACAACAGGTAGTTGGTTCGTATTCGCAGTGAGATAAGCATCACTGAATAGCTTAAATAAAAGCGAAACTCGAGTCTGGTGCTTCACGTTTTTAAAGCAGCTTGATTTATAACAAATTAAACATTGCCGATACTAAACTCCTTCTCTTTGAATGGATACTAAAGCCGAAATCTATAAAATTGCTACAGTATTTTCTTTTTTTTCTTGCAGATTTTTCTTTGTTTACAATTTCAGCCTGCCTTTTTTAAGGTTGGCTGAAATTGTAAACAATATTGGCGATAAAATCTGTTATTACAAAACAAAATTTTTATTTCGGTTAATGTTTTCCCTTATAAGCTAACTATTGCGCAATTACTTTTGTGAAGAGATAAGGCAATTTCACTATTAATATTGTTACGAAATAAAAGTACTAAAAATTGGTTGTTAAATTTGTAGCCGTTTCATTGCGAAACATGTTACTAAACTAAGTCAATTTTTTGTGACGCTTTTATCAGTAGCTATCATGTCAAAATGGAATAAGTCAGAAAAAATCAAAGTATTTACGGACTTACGTAACAGTTAGGAGAAAAGTGCTCTACAATATAATTTCAAAAAGTCTCTGGCTCTGTCCCTGTCAAAGTCTCATTTTCTGGCTCGCCCCATTTCGACGCAATAGCTACTGATAAGAACGTCACGAAAAGCTTTTGGCTCCTATGAAATCGACTTTGTTTAAAGTGATATTAAAATTTTGTTCCCCAAAAAACTCTTTACATATCAATAAAGTTTGTAAAATATCAATTTAGACAAATACAAACGGTTATTAAAGTTTTTTGAAAAGAACCACTGAGCAATTAAATGTATTTTAGCAAGCGAAAAAAATTAAAAAGGATTTTTTTCATAAAAATGGTATTTTCAACAAACCTAAATTTTAGTGATTTGGAAAAAAATTTCACCAAAAAACTTATAGAAGAACAAATAAGTCTTTTCTTGATTTTGAAAGAAAATATCTTCCTTTCTGAAAAAAAAAGGACTTGCATCTGGAACGTCAACATATCAAATATATTTGTGGATCAAGTAAAAACGCGGCCGAATTTCACAAGTAAAGACATTTTGTTCTTTACCAGGTTTTTTTTGGTAAGAATTTTTTCTGATAGACTAGAATTTGCGTTTTTTAAAAATGCTTTTTTAACCAAAAAAATACCATTTTTTAAATTTGTCACTTTTGCCATAAAATTTACGGTGCTACTGTCGACTACACAAACTAAAGCAAAAAAAAAAAATATATTGACATCCATCACACAACATAACGTAGCAGAAATGTGCCCCTGTATTGTATGGAAATGTTTGGGAAAGAAACAAAGAGGGTAATATAAATTTGTATCAATCAAAATATTTTTCTTAGCCTTAACTAAAACATAAACAAAGTAGCTTACATTCTTACTTGAATTTTGTTTGGCATGAGCGTAAACAAATAATAGTTGAATAAAAAACTTTATGATGTAAATGGCTCTACTCATGTTCTGAACATGCAAATAAAGTAAAGACTAAAAAAATTAAAATCGCTAATGGAAAGGTTTGTTGCTATTTATCAATAGTTGTAAACTATAACATTTAAATATTTAAGTTATTAAGGTTCAATTCTGTAAATAAAAAAGTGAAAATGTTTACTGACATTTATGAAAAATCAAATATAATATTTTTATGGCAATCTTTATATCATTCGGTTAATGTACAGTAAAAGATATTATTTTCAACTCGGCTGAAGGCGGGTTCGATTTTCGTGCAGTTGTGACATATTTTTACAAATTTGCGTCGCTGTTATGACAGTTTCACGTCAGTGGTGGTACCACAAAAGATTATGTTAAAAGGTTTACAACCTATTAACGGCCAAATTCTTGGATGTATCATGCGAGTAGTCTATTATAAAAATTTGATTCGCGATTTATCGATAAAAAAATCCAAAACTATGTCGAATTTATATACAAAATTACAAAAGTAGGACTAAATTATAAAACTTAGTACGCAATGCAATATAGCCTACAATACAGGTTTCATCTTTTTAGATTTAAAAAAAAAACAAATAAGTTATTGTTCAAAAACTTCATACAGATGATATAGTTCCTTTCTCTTACGCCCAAAACCAAAATATCAACTTATTATTACAAATGATGGCAAGGTAGTCTAGCTTTAATCGGTTGTTTTAAACGCAACTTTGTTTTAAGTTTAAATCATTTAGCTTTGGTTAAGTTAAAGAGTAAAATTTTATATCTCATGTTTTTTCTATATTTGTAATCACTCGCATAACTTAAATACGTTAAAATCTTAAGGAAATTTTTTTCAACAAAATTTCAAAACTTCTTGTGTTCAAGATAGATGTAAACTTGCATTAAAAATGTCGTAGAAACGAAACCGTATTACACGGGTAGAAACGCTGCTCCTTGTAAGAGACACATATGGCTCTTCGTAGTTTCTGATATACGATATCAAAAAGGAGGAAAAGCCGCAAGAATTTCTGTAATTTATGAAATATAAAGAAACGACACAAAATACAACCTATTTGCACACAATTAAATGTAGATCGTAGTTTTTGATTTGACAGCATTTCGCAAACTCAGCGCACAATTCAAAATAACTTTTTAATCATTGAAAAAGAATTTAAGTTAATTTATTACTTGTTTAAATCATGGGCACCTAACCTATATTTTTATACTTGATTTGCAAGTCTCTGAAAATTTGAATAATTTTTTGTCACGGCCACGCAAATTAATTCTGTTAAAAGTTGATTTGTGACAGACTAGTTGAAGTAAGCAATTTCGGATTTAAAAAATACAACAACAATAATATTCGTTTGTATTGAAATCCACTGCTCAGTCAGAAGAACCTAAAAGAAAATTCTTCAAGTGTATTATATACCGTGAGTTTAACTTAAATCTTGAGCGGATCATTACCCAGTTAATTTGATTTAAGCAATGTTTCTTTTTTTAAAACTTGAACAACGAAAATATTTTGTATTAACGTTAACACGAAGCCGTTGCGAGCAGATTGTTTCAACGTTTGACTGCATTTAAAAAAAACAACTGCTTTAATCTTTAACTTTATAACCTGATTTCTACAAACTAACTGTTTTTGTTATTTTCAGCAAGCTTTTGTTTTTTCGGAAACGTTTTCTTAGCTTTTAATAAAAACCATCAACCAATAGTTAAAAAAAATTTATCGCATTAATTTATTTGCTTACTTCCAAGTACAAACAAAATATTTAGGAGCTAGGCTGCTGTTTATTTCGGATAATAGTTCAATAGTCTCGAGTCCGTTATTTCATCTTAAAGACACAAAATTTAAATTTACATAACCGTTCCTGCATTGCGTATTTTGTGTCTTTTTAAATATTAATGTTTAGTTAGAATTTAAGGTAACACGGCTGTGCTTCTCATTTTTCTCTTTCTCAATTCTCTCTATATTTTTTGCATATTTAACGTTCGTCGTTGTGTCGCGTTTCCTTTTCATGCTTCATAGTACCTTGCACATTACTTACAGTGTTACTAAGCATGAATAAAATATCATCATCATCATCTTACATAGTTTCTTACTATTCTTTTGCACGTAAATCTTACTTCAATCTGAATTCTGTCTTTGTTTTCTTTCGCCATCTCTCATTCTCTCTATCTCTTATTTTCTGTGTTTCTTGTTTTTTTTTTCCACACAAGCTTTGCTTACATTTGTGCTTATCAACGATTCAACTTTATTCAATAAAAGAAATTGCTGATTCTTTTTCTTCTCATTGTATTGTCTGGTAAAACATACAGTGTTTGCTCTACTTGTTGGTTTACTAAGCGCAGTTCCGTTGCTATAACACAACAAATATCTTACACTTAAGCTACAGCCAGTAGATTTCCGCCTCACTAGATTGTCATCTGGTTTGATTCATAAATTAATTTCAAAGGAAGAGAATAAGGTCAACATTAGGACAGTTACCAGCAACTTCCTCGACAGCTAGCGAGGCCGAGAAGATGTTAATTTGTTTATAGCGTAGCCAAGTAGGTGAGAGCGCCGTGTACAATTTGTACAACTATATTCTTATTTTTGTAAATATAACGTATTATAAAAATTTCAATAAGGATTTACAGAAAATTATTCAACTGAACTTTCTGTTTTTCAAATATGACTGACTATACAATGAAAACATGACTTGTTTACTGTTTCTTGACTAAAACAAAATTTTTGATACAGCCATCAAATCGTACTAAACAAATTATTTAAACATAGTATTCGTGGTAATTCCTTTAAATTATTCAGGAGTTATCTTCAAAACATAAAATAATGTGCTGCAGTTAATAATGTTAAATCTGACTGACATAGCGTCAAAAATGTATTTTCTCAAGGTTAAACATTTCAGTTACATTAATGACCTTCATCAAGCAACTAAATTAAATGTAAAACTTTTTCCTGATGAAGCAGTTATATTTTTTTCTGATAAAAATTAAAATCGTTTACAACATACATACTCGTAAGTTCAAAACTGATCAAAGTTAAAAATTGAATAAGAATAAATAATCTTATTATTAATGACAAAAAAATAAACTACATCATATTAAAAAAAAAAACTAATTAACTTTCCTTTTACGATAAAAGTAGAAGAAAATGATTGAAAATGAGTCGGCCAAATGTTACCAACTTAAATAACAAAACATCAGAGGGTAATTGCCATGTCTGAATTAAAAAAGTAGCTACACTAATTCTCAAACTTTAAAAAACTAAAATGCTGCTTCAACAGTTAACAAAAACTTTCTAAAAAACTTTGCAGTCACTGGCGAATACGAAAAAAGTAGTTCTTTGAGTCATTACAGGTATAACACAATCAGGTCAATAACAATATTTGCAAATTGAATTGTACAACATAAGCAATAAAATCTGAAAAGTTGATAGTCAAACTCGACCAATCACCCGCATTAAATTAATCCAAAAACATTAAACTGAATAAGCCATAAAATGTAATTATAACGCAAACTACTTTTATTAAGAACAAATTTACATAAAAACGCGATCATATCTCCATAACCTTAAACATGGAGTAAAATTTCAAGAAATACATAATTTTGGAAAAAAATTTGTTTATTGCACATGTAATCGGCAAATTAAAGAATTTGGGGACAAAAGTTGACGAATCGGAGCTTGATTCTGAGTGCGGACCTTTTTTTTAGAGAACACCTGAAGTTGGCGACGAAAATAGATAAATCGCAGTTCGATTCTATGTGAAGACCTTTTTTTTTAGAGATCACCATGATTTTGGGAGGGAAAATATGGAAAAAGGAGATCGATTCAAAGTGAAGACCTTTTTTTTTTTTTAGAGAACGGCATAATTTTGGGAGAAAAATACGGATGAAAGAGATCGATTCAAAGTGAAGACTTTTTTTTTAGAGATCATTATGATTTTCGGAGAAAAATTTCCAAGTGCGAGATCAAAACCCTCTTGGTTTTAGAGAACAACAGTTTTTGAAAATTCTTGCCTCGGGCCCCTAACTTTAAATATCCCTAACTTTAAATAACCCCTAACTTTAAATAAGTTTAAAATCGAAAGTTTTTTTTGCAAGAATTGCGACATTTTTTTGTTTTTTGTATAGATTGCAGCTTCAAAGGAGTTCCTTGATTTATAGTAGTATTATCACAAATTGACATTTGTCATAGTTAAGTGTTTACCAGTACTTTTCCCATCTTTCCGGTTTAAGTTACTAGTTAATTTTAAGTAAGGTCAGGATTAGGAACGTTTTACGTACTTCATAGCCAGTAGCCCTTTCGCAACTTTTTTGTTTAGGCTAAGCTTACTCAGGCTAGCAGGGTAGTCTGGGTAGACTCGCATTTTAGTTATGTCTCAAATAAAAACTAAAAAAGTAAATTAAAAATTTCAAACTACTACAATATTTTGGCATCTCTGAAAGCAATTATTTGCTAGATCTTCTAGTTGCTTGCGGGCCTGCATATATAACATTAAATAAGCAGGTACAGTATTGCTTAAAAGTTGCCCTTAGTAGTCTGGAGGATAAATAGAGTTAAAATACGATAAAATTCAATAAAAATTTTAAATCTTGAAAACGAATGATGGGTTTGTGTATGAAGCTTATTTTATCTTATTTTTTTCCATCAATCTTAATCATGTTTAAATGCGCATAGAAAAAGAAACAAATTTAAAATTGATTGAAAAAATATTGTTTTAACTTATCGGTTTAAATAACAGGTTTTGTTTTGATTAAATTGAAGAAAGATCGTTAATTACTTATACGCTTGAAGTTTTATATTATATAATTAATTGTATCATTTTTTATACCCCTGCGTTAGTGTAGGACTAGGTCATTCGACCTTTATATTCTTTATATACCGTACATATACAATATCTGTGTTTTTCTTTGAAATTTATTCAAACTCCAATTTTTTAATAATTTTAACAGAATGGAAAGAGATTTCTGAAGTGAAATGAACAGACGAAATTCTAATTACCACAAAAAAATAACACAATCGTTTTTAAGTGTTAATATTAAACTTAACGGAAAACGCACCAACAGAGGTTATTTAACTTGTTTTTATTCAAGCAGATGACACAACAAATGTAACAGAGTTAAAAGATCCCTGCTCCAGCTTTTTTCTTATATTTTTATTTGCAAGAAGAACAAGCAGTGGAAATTATTTTACAACACTACGCACTGGTATTAAAATTTAGCATAAATGACTTGGCGTGAATAACTATTTCATTTTTATATCTTATTTTCTATACATTACGATATCTAGATAGGTGTGAGTTCATTTTTCCTCCTTGTAAGTTTATGTTTAAAATAACTCTAAATAAAATAGCCTACCTTTTTTTTATTGCATTAAGCGTGTAATGAAAATGACCAAAAAATCGAACTATATACATTCATTTAAAAAGTGAAATTTGAAGAAATATTTGTCGCAGTTTGCTTGAGGTAATCGAAAATTATCAAAGGACTTTCGTCCTACTTTTGAATTATGCTGGGGACTGTATCAAACATTTACGTAACAAGGTCAAAAGACATTCGAATGGAATATATATTATGCTATGCTTGAGTGCAATATCATTAATTGGTTGTACCGATGTTTTATTTTTTATTCTAATGTCAAAATGCGTACTATAAATTGAATAATTCTGAAAGAAAAAATGTTGGTGTCGTACATTATGACCAAATCAATATTAAAATCCAAAATTACTTTCGGTAGAAATTCATCGCGATGATAATGACTGGTTTGGAAAATGTTAGGTTGTTTTGTACTCTGACGCAGGGATGCTCAATCTTTTAACCATTATGGTCCAACTTTTGTCGGAAAGTTTATTGCGGGTCGCAATCGGTGCAGAAATGAAAGTATCTTCTTTTTTGTCTTTACTTAATTTTAATGTGTTATTTGTTAATGAACAACCTCCTTGATAACAGGAATTTGGACCACAAATTTAGTTAAAGACCAAACAAAAAAGGTCACTAGTTTGATATACGTACGTGCTTTATTCTTATATAAAGCGACAAATCTCTACTGAGACAAAAATTAGGCTATATATTCCGAGTTTTCTGCGCGGCATTAAATTGATTTAAAGCATTACAATAATTTGATCGATTATGTAATTACAAATTCTTTGGCAGGCTTCAACAATAAACTTTGCGGGTCTCGGGTTGGGCAGCCCTGCTCTGACGGAATGTAAATAACTCAATGCACGGTGAATTTAAAATAAAAAAATATACGCCAGAGCATTAGTCAAGTTTGCCTATAAAATATTCTACAATGTAGGCTAGGCTAACCTACTAAAAAAGAAAAAAGCTTGCAAAAATAAAAAAAAAATATTTTCATCAAAGTAATCAATCCTAACTAGATTTTTAAAATTAAGCTTAGTATAACATTTTGAAATAATTATAAAAAGTACTTAACTAATAAATAGTAAGATGTGACACTTAAAATTTCAATTTTTTCTCGGAATGAATTATATTTTTTTTTATTGTATGAAAAGTTCATTTCCAAAATTGTTTAAAAAGTTCAGTGAATTTTGAAAACATTTGTTGTTGCTAAGATCAAAGCATTTTAATAATAAAATCAGATTTTGCTGAAATAGAGTTTCTTCTTCTGTGAACTGCAATAACCTCCCTAAGGGGATTCCAACTGTGAAAAAATTTTACTTTTACTCATAAGATTAATTAAACCGCCGAAATCGTTAACTTTCTGAAACCAATCTTTGCTTTTCGGCCAATTTACGAAAGTGGACTACCTTTCGAAAACTCTTTTTTTCAATTCGAAATGATATTCTATGACAACATTTAATTATCTCTATCGAAAGAGTATGGAATTCTTTTTCTATACAGTCTTGAATGTCACTTTTAGCGCTACTAATTGTCGAAATATAAACAAATAAAAAGCGCGAGCACTTTCCGCCTTACCTCCCCTCCCAGTCGTACAAGTTTTCTAAAAAGCCTAGTATGAATAGAGTTAATGCTCACTGAGGGAGCATTTTATGACTAGAGCATTTTTATACGCTAAACTAGGGGTGTCCAACCTTATGTTCGCCTCGGGCCAAATTTTTGTCTCTAAGTTTATTACGGGCCGCAATTGCTGAAACAATCAAAGTGATGTTGTCATGTTGTCATGCAAATTTGTACAAAAATTTTCGTCACCAAAAGAGGTGTTCTCTAAAAAAAGTCTTCACTTTGATTCATCAAATTTTTGACAATTTTTGATCCCAAAACTAATCGTTTTCTACAAAAAAAAAGTCTTCGCTCTGATTGCGGACTTTATTTTGTTGCTGAATTAGTGCATTCTGAAAGCTTTTACAGAACACCGATTATTAAAACACTTTTTACACGACAAAATATGATCTTTAATTGCACTATCCTGTAGACTTTTGAAATTCAGATGCTCTCGGACTATAGTGATCAAATGTCTAGAGGACATACCGATGTATGTCTTGTTCGTATCGCACGAACACGAGAATTTATAGACAACATTTGAGCAAAGAGCCACAGGAGTTTTGGATTTTAACTGAAAATAATTGACTACTTCAAAAGTTTTATAGATAGAAGATATTTTTAAATTGTACTTGTTTTTTCTTAATGCAGAAAGACGATTTGCAAAGTGATGTGATTCCTTACCCAAATACGGTATACAAAAACTATTTTCAAAGCTAATGTTTTGAGAAAATTTGTTAGAAGATTGAAAGCTCGCAAGAATTTTATCAAAAAACGATGAAGGATAACTATTATTCAAAAACATCTTTTTTAACATACTAAATTCTTAATCAAACAAAAAATCGGAGGAATAAATACGCTTAACTTCTTAATCAAACAAAAAATCGGAGGAACAAATACGCTTGGCTCGATTTAAAAAACATAGAATTAACCCAGACTTCAATTTAGTGATACACAGCGCGTTAAAATTCAAAATTAGATTGGTTTTTGTAGGTTTTCTGTATACCCAAGTATCAATCCCTGGTTCAATGAGCCTAATTTCAACGTCAAGAAATGGTATCGTGTCAGAAGGGAGCTCCACTGTGAATTTAATATTATTATGTTGAGAATTAAGCAAATCGAGAAATTTAGTGCAGTGATCAGAATTACCAAATACAGCAAATATGTCATCAACGTATCTAGAATACAATTTTGGATGAAAGTCTAATTGTTTCCCTAATAACTTATTTTCTATGTGGGCAAGAAAAAAATTGGCTAAAGTCAGAGCCAGTGGAGAACCCATACTGACACCATCATGTTGTTGATATAATTTGTCTTTATATAAAAACATTCCTTGGTTGGCCAAACGCAGCAGTTTTATAAATACTTCTTTTTTCATTGAAGGTAGATTGTCTTTAATCTGGTTATCTTTTTTTGAATAGATGTAGTCAGCAATTGTATATTAATAGTGTCATCCAGAGGAACATTTGTGAACAGAGATTGAACGTCAAAGCTAACAAGTTTGTGATTCGCTTTAAATTGGAAGTTATTTAATTCATCAAGAAAATGATCAGTAGAATGTAACATGTATGAATCTGGTATGTAACTTTTGATTATTGAATCAAGAAATTTGGCAAGTTGATATTCTGGGGTGCCAATCATCGATATCATTGATTTTGCTGGTTTATTATTTTTGCGAACTTTGATGAGACCGTACATTTTTCCTGGACTACTGCCTTTCGGAATGAGGCTTTTTACTGTTTCACTTCCATATGATTTTAGATATTTGTTGACATAATACTGTAATTAATGGATTTTTCTTTTTTAATTATCGGATGAACTTTGGTGTCTTGATTAATTTCATGAAAATTTGAGCTATCATTGATTATGCAATCCAGTTTTGCGTAGTAGTCATGGCTGTCCAAAATGACTAGCCTTTCCCTTTATTGAATTTACAAACTTTAATTCTGGAATTATCGCCCAGTTTTTTTAAGGTATTATGAAGAGCTGGGTTTTTGGGGTGAGCACAAATTCTTCTAAAAAAAATAAGAAAAAAATAAGAGAATTTGTGCTCACCCCAAAACCAGAGCAATTTTCAATTTTTAAGAATTTTTTTACAAAATGGAGAATAGCACCACTAATATGAAGTTCAAGAACCTAAAGTAAAATTTTTTGTTGTTTTTTGTTGATTTGTCAGGAATCTAGACCCCCTTTTCAAATTTCTAAAAAAATTTTTTTCACTCTACCCTACTGAGCACTAGGGATAAAAAACGTTTAAGATTAAGATTAAAAAACGATCTTTACTTGCCTAAAAGCTAAAAAATTTAATGTTTTGAGACTTTTTTATTTCCAAGTTTAACCAGTATTATTTATTACTAGTTTACCAGGTTATTTATTACTAGTCATGTTTTGATCAAATTGTCATTTTTGACCTGTGAATTGTGTTTTTTCTCAAACTGTCATTTTTTGACCTTTTTCTCAAACGGCTCATATGAAAACGGTTCGTCATCTCTTTTTCTGCAGTCATCACACATCCAAATCAGAGTTCAAAAAAGACATTTTAATTTTCTTTTAAACCAATTTGGTAGAGTTACTAAATTTCAAGGTTAATATAGATCAACTGCTGGATTTCAATTATCAAAATTTTAATTTAATGTTTAATTTTCAGGATACTTCTGCATATAAATTGAAATTATAAAATAAATGTTGCTACTTTAGGTTTTTTTCTTCTGCAATATTTTTTTTGTTGTTTTGTGCTTTTCAAAATGGAATAAACAAGCTGTAAAACATATTTAAGTAATCAGATTTATTTTTTCATCGTAGGATAAATTCAATATTTTTTAACTTCTTGTAATCGTTTCCCAGTGTATAAACTCGTTTAAAAATTTTCATATAGGGTACGAATCCGTTTTGTCTCACTTTTGTAGTGCAGATAGTAGATAGAAAACTATTCTATAAAGTATCGGCACGATCCCCCTGAAAAACCAGACTAGTATCGAGACCGTTTTTCTTCGGAAAACATACAGCTATTGCATGAATTCTTAAACGTTTCTCATATCAATATTCTTGTGGAATATATAATTCAAATGCTTTAAAAAGATATAAATACTATACCAGCCAAGTAAATAGATATGTATACGCATAGATATAATACCAGCCAAGTAAAGACCAACAAAAAATATACCTGAAACAATTCAGTGCTGAGATTTAAAAAAAATCAACTAAAAAATTATGCTTTTACTTCTTTAATCTTGTATAAAAATAGCGCTATGAAAATATATATAAAATTTTTTTAAAAACCGTTTGACTGTTTTAATACTGTACATAACAAAAAATTGTATAATGAAACAAAATTTTTTCTATACCCAACTTTTTAGATAAAAATATTTGCAGTAGTCAAATATAATTAATAAGCAACTACTCTCAAAAAAGCTTGTGATATTATATTTTTGAATAAAATTGAAGAGCGTAGTTCGTAGGAACGTAAACAATCTATTAAGTTTTATGCCAAGAGAAGTTGGGACTGGACAAAATGGTAAAGGTTTGTTGTTGTTTTTTGTCAATTTTTAGCTGACGTTTGGCCTATCAGTTGTTTTAATAAAAATTTGCTGTCACCTTCTTTACGCAATTTCAATCTCTAAGTCCGAAGATACGCTGAACGTTAAATCATGTCTTGACCAGGGTTGTGGAGTTGTCGCAATTTTCTTCGACTCTAACTCCGACTCCAACTCCACCTCTTTAAGATTTTACAAACCCAACTCCGATTCGAGAATATTTACAAAAACGACTCCGATTCCAGCAAGCCCGAAAAACGACTCCGATTCCACCCTAAAATGTGCGACTCTGACTCTCTACTTTGATTGTACAACCTTGATTAAGTCACACTTTTTATAATCTGAAGAAAAAAGGAAACGTCGATTTTTTTAAAATCTGTAGCCCGAGCTGTATAATGTTAAGGTTTGATGTCAGTTTTTCAAAGTGCTTCATAAAATTATTCGAGCGGGATATTTTGAATTAAATCACAAAATAAAATTAAAAAATTTAAATGATTTGAAACCCGACAGACAGTATTTATGAGAACAAAATTAAATACAGAAATTGTAAAATATTAATTGAAATTAAAACTGTTCTATTTTATCTATTGCACTATGTATGTGCTGGCCTGCAACCGGAAAGAAGCTAAGAAAAGTGTCCCAAGCATTTTCAAAATTGCTATTTTAACAATCGAGTGCTAAGCTCTCATTTCATGATAATAAAGATTGTTTTTATTTTTCCGATTTCAAATGCAATAAACTCATACTTGCATTCACTACCATATAGGCCAGGGATGGCGAACCACTGACCCGCAGGTCACGTTGTGACCCACTAGTTGAAATTCAATAACCCGCCTGAAATTCGATAACCTGTCTAAAATTTATGGAATTTGTAGTTTGCAACATTAATTTAGGACGGATTAGAATTATATCGGAATTTTGGGAGAAAAATAGTGAAATCAGAGATTGAATCAAAGTAAAGACCTTTTTTTTTAGGGATCACTATAATTTTGGGAGAAAAATGGTGAAATCAGAGATCGAAATGAAGTAAAAACTTTTTTTTCAGAGATCATCATGATTTCGGGAGAAAAATGATGAAATCAGAGATGGAATCAAAGTGAAGATCTTTTTTTTTTTTTTTTTAAAGATCACCATGATTTTGGGAAAAAAATTTTAGATATTGATGGGAAGTGAAGATTTTTTTTAGTCTTTAACTTTTTTTTAGCCAATGACCCACTTAACGTAAGTTTCAAAAAACTGTCTTTTTTTGACCCGCCATATAACAAAGGTTCGCCATCCCTGATATAGGCTTATTGCAAGGACAATTTTAATGATTTCTATTGGATGCCTGCTAGCACCATATACTTATTTGATTAAGTTTGCCTGTTGCGTTACTATTTTTGCAAGAACAAGAATCCTGTTTTTCTCTCATTGTACAGGCCTACAACAGCCCAAATGACAAAATAAAATAAATTTTTATATCTATGTGACTATAAATGACATGGCTAATCTGAAAATTTAAACAGTAAGTTTGCTGGAAAGAAGCAAATATTAGATTTTTATTGTTCTTCCCAAAGCGCGTACTTCGTCTCTCAAATGCATGATGCGTAATTGTGGGGCTATGTAGATAAACAAGTTTATTGTTTAAACCAGTGGTCCTCCAAGTGGTCGATTAGAATATTTAAGGGGTTAAAAGGAGGTTTACAAATACACTTAGAGTTTACTCGAGCAATAAAGCAACACTGCCGAAATTCTCAAACATGCATAGCTGTCAAAATGAAAATCTTTTTTAGTATTTAATTGCTTGCTTTCACATTTACAGCAATTTAAAGACATAGATTGTTGCGTGTAAGTGAAAATAAAAAACAGTTATTCATGTTAAGTTTTTTAAGAGTGTGTGCTCGATAAAATATTTTTTACTTATTTCGAAGCGAAGTGCAGAAAAGTTTGTGCAAGCCAAATTTTTTTAATTACTGAAGCACGCCTTCGTCAGTTGCCAAGTAGGCCTACGCTCGCTAAAGCTTTTTTAACCTGAAGAAAAGTTAAATTTTTTAAAACTTTAACTGTGGTTTAGTAGGCCTAAACGCTTTAAATACTTATTTCAGTACTAGAAATTAAATAAATTTTAGAGTTTAACTTTTCATTCAAGCTCACAAAAATTTTGCAAATTCAAGTTTTTCATTTCTAATTTTTCGAATTTAGGAAAGAATCATGTAATTTTCGTATTAATTCTCATTCCCAGTTAATATGTCTGTTGCAAGAGATCTAAAATATTTATTAGGTCTAGTTACTTTAAAAATTAGTTTAATAATTCACAGGATTGCATTTTTTTAAGTTATACTTCCGAAATTTCGATTTTTTATTTCAAGTTTATCGCTTCAGTTCATGACGCTATTTTTGTCACACATACCAAAAGATTGTTTGACAGAACTACCATTCAATGCAGTACAGATCCCTACTCAGCAGTGAGGGCTGGCAAGTAAAAAACGACGAGAAACTGCAATCAGGGACGCCGGAAAAAAATTGGGCAGGAGTGGCAAACTTTAAAAAAGGGTACTTTTTTGGTTGAAAAGACACTTTAACAAACGCAAATTTTAGCGTTGGAAAAAATTTTTAGTAAAAATCTTAATAAAGACTAAAAAATAAATAAATACAAAGGTCTTGACTTTTCGGCAGCAATATTTCATATACTTGGCCCGCAAATATTTTAATTTAGCATACTCAAAATGGTTGGAATGTCCCAGTTGAAAATGAAGACGTGATTGGTCGGCAGAATGGTTGTAGCGCTGTACTTGTGTTCAGCATGGTGTCGGTTTAAAACCTACTCGCTCGATTCTGTTGTGTCCTTGAGGAAGACACTTTACGGCACTTTCCCCTGCTTGGCGGTCTTGGCAAGCAGTTCTAAATTTCAGTCATATCTCTTATAAAGCTAAAAAACCAAAATAAATATTTAAACCTGACAGCAACATCTTTGTAGCTCCGGAAACAGGTCGGGGTAATTGCTTTCCCTATGCATTAGCGCCTCCGTCGCTTTCCAGTGAGTCCAGAGGATGAATATAGAGATAAGATAGATAAATAAAGACCTTTTTTATTTTACCGACCGTCACTTTCAACTAAAAAAATTTACACCTTCATATTCTCGTCTCGCGCCATTCTGTTGTGTCTTTGGGAACGACACTTTACGGCACTTTCCCCTGCTTGGTGGCCTTGGCAAGCAGTTCTAAATTAAAGTCATATCTCTATTAAAAATTTTAAGTGGATAGCAATATCTTGGCATCTCCGGAAGCAGGTTGGGGTATTGTTTGCCCTACGTAATACGCCTCCGGCACTTTCCTGCGTGTCAGGAGGATAAATATAAAGATAAAAAAAAAAATTTAAGCAAAGACGTTTTTTGGTCTTTACGAAATTGTCTGCAAAAACTTTTTTCCCATTTGTTAAAGTTTATGTTTGTTGAGACTTTGGTGCTTTTAAAATAAAAAAATATTTTTTCTAAATTTTGTCCTCCCCGCTAATATTATAGGCTAGATGGTTTTTTTTGGAAAAAAAATTGGTGACTTTTTGTCTAATTTGACATTTTATTAAGTTTATTAGATTAAATTTTGGCAAGATTACATAATTCTAAAGTCAAATCTAATACAATGCTTCTGTCTTGCAAATTTTAAAATCAAATGCCCCCTCCCCCCGCTTACGGCACCCTGGAATTAACCATCTTTAAATACCATACAAACTGGAGATTATTGTGTCTACCCGAGTAAAGGTTTTTAATGGATCATTTTGTCTTCAAAAATTTCATCGAGACAAAAAAGTCTTTACATCGATTCAAAAGTCATTTTTGTCATCGAATTAATCTAAAGAGTAATTTTTAATCTTGAGTGGGATTTTGAAGAACTGACACTAAACCAAAAATAAGTTTTCATTTTTCAAAAAAATCTACCCTTTGGTCCGTCGATTTAAAGCGAAAACTATTCTTTAATAATTTTAAATTTAGGGCCAAAAACGACATTGTCTTCCGAAAAATATTCAGCGCGTATACGCACGCTTATTTGTGGGTTTGGTGCATTTGACCAGCTGCAGCAAACGTGTAAGTTTGATTTAGCCTAAAGCAGAGTCGCAGTCGCAAAAAAAAATAACGACTTCATCTCCGACTCCTACACATCTGCAAAAACAACTCCGACACCCAAATCCGACTCCTGCACATCTAAAAAAACGACTCCGACTCCCGACTTAGACTCCAACAAAACTAAAAAAACGACTCCGGCTCCGACTCCATCAAAACTAAAAAACAAATCCGGCTCCGAATCCACCCAAAAACGTACAACTCCACGACTCCGACTCCCGACTCCGACTCCACAACCCTGGACTTGACTGAAAGTCACCAACAAGTTTTTTCAATATCCAAAAAAGTGCAACAATATTAAATTATCAGCATAGGAAAATTTTTCGGATATTGTGAAAAGCAGGTTGTGCGTATAAATGAGACGGAAAGCCATGACCGATCACTGTAGCATGCCGGTTTTCAGACAGCGTTGCCTTGTTTGCTGTCACCGGTAGCAGGGGTGAAAGTTCTATTCTGGACAAGTTTCATGGTCATTTTAATCGTTTGCTTATCCTGTAGATTTCCCGGTAGCTTGCAGCAGGGGCATTGAAAAAATTTTTGGCTGGGAGTGAGCAAAATTCAAAAAAGGCAACTTTTTTTTTCGGTTTTGTAGTTAAGGCTTATAGCTATACCAGCCGAAAAAGTTTGGCGGCAATGCAATTTTGCTCAAATTTAATTGATTTTCAACAAATCATGGTTTTGTTTTGACTTACAAAGTTGCCACTTAGAATTGTTGCCGTTTCTAGCGCAAAATTCTATCGAAGACTAAAAAAAGTCATCGATTCCAATCTGGCTTTTAAATGTTGAAAGGGTTGCAGTAAATTCTATCTGTGAAAAATTCTCAGAAATGTTCACTAGGTCTGGTGTTGTGGCCCTCAAAGGTCAGACCCTCTTTAGAAACAAATTGAGATGACTGTCATTTAGCTGGCGTTTGCTGAAAACAAGGATGAGTACATGTTTTTCTGTTTTGAAAGTTTTACCAGTTATACAGAAAATAAACAGATGGTTGCTTATGACCAAGACTGCAAAAAAGCAACCTGCCATCAGGACCAAACTAAAACCTTTAAAGTCGAAATTTTAAAGCATAGTCTGCAAAAAATTTTAGAGGAATCTATAATAGTAATAAATTACTTACCTTTAATACACCGTACAAGCGAGCTGAGATTAGAAAAATTAGTATAATAACACACGTTTCAGAGGATAGCAACACCATCACCCCCATAACTGAACACGTGCTACTCGACAACCAAGTGAGTCGGTAAGCACAGAAGTTCCTTCTGTAAACAACTCCTGCTCCTCCAAGCATGAGCAAGTACACTCCCATGATGAGGTCCGCAACAGCCAAGTTGACCAACAGCATTTGATTGTTACGCTTGACGACTGAGGTTGATTCTTGATTTTGTGGTCGTAATTTATTGGTTTCCACAATGATGACAATCCAAAAAATGTAAAAACGTTTAGGTGAAGTAAAACAAAAGAAACGATTTAAATGCCACATTCTACTAGAAGTGCATTTATTGAGAGCTTCACTCTTTTTGAATTTCTGAAAGATTCTATCAATGGCGCTAGAGTAAACAATCGGATTAATTGAGCTGTTGATTGGAAGCAAGATGATTGCCGACACTGCATACACTGTATTTGAAATAGGAATTCCTCCAACGCTTAGAAGAGCCATGACCGAAATAGGAAACCAGCAACAAAAATCGGTGGCTATTATTCGAAACATTTTCTTCTGCAGATCTTAAAACCAAAAAAATATTTGTTAGAAAAATAATCTCCTTTTATCAAAGACAATATTTAAAAGGGTTAAATTTTTGTTACCTAAGTAAAACAATTTACATTATATTGGCTAAGCTATTATTCAAAACTTCTAAATTCAACGAAAATCTAAACAGCATTTTGTTTTGTAGCAATAAACAAATTCTATAAAGTTTTCTTTACCTAATATTTTTTTATTACGTTTTGTTGCTTTTGACATTTCTCTAGTTTTGTAAACAATGAATCCATCAGCGCAGGCAATATATAGAAACCTGATGAAATTGAAAATAAGGATAGAGACAGTGTAAGGCCAAGATTTTTCTTCAGTGGTCACAAAGAGTCGAGGTATGCAAACACTGTCTGCGCTGTCGTATCTACAAAACTAACTGTTTCAATTAGATGCAGGGCAACGCTTTTAAAATTAATCAATCTATGTTTAATCTTCTGAAAGCAATGTTTACTTTTAATTTTACAGTATTATAATATGTTTACTTTTATAAAATATTAAAAACATATTGAAATTGGGTAATTAATTTTTATAATGATATTTTTTTACGTAAAAGGACTTAATAATCAATGCTCTTTTATCTGTAGCTTTTTTCTCCCAAGACTTTTTACAAAAATATTTTCTCCCGTTCAAAATGAAAGCAAATGTTTAAGTACGGTTTTATTTGTAATCTTAAAAGCGTTTTATCAACCTAATAAAACGAATTTTAAGTGTTATGAAGCTCTTAAAAAAGTGAAACACTTAAATCAAAAACCAAGTTTAACTGGCCAACGTTTACCCGAGAAACTGACGTGGTCGGAAATAAGGACCCGAGAGTGAGCTTCGATTGACGACATCTTCCAACACAAACCAAGATCGAGCTTCGTTTATAACGTCAAATATATTGGCAGATACGTTTGTAAATTGGTTGTCAAAGGTCATCAATGTTGATATCCACTTTTTGGCACTATCCATAGAAACTAGAGTGTTATTGAAAAACGGGTTTTTGTAGATAAATGCTTTGTCGACAAAAATAAACTGAACTTGGTGAAGAAGAGGGAGATAGCGAGGAAGAACGTGATTGGCCAAACCAGCAACGTGATAATCAGCATGTGCAAAGTTTTCGGTTTGGATTTTGCTTTTAATGGCTGAAAAGCAATGTTAAAAAGCCATTAAATTAATAAACGGTCTATCACCAAGTGTAATAAAATTGATATGTACAGTACATATACATTGACAGCATGTACATAGGTTTGTTGCAAAGTTTTCATAAGGTACCTATGATATTACGATAAATTAGGTCTTCTATTCGTTAACTACTTCATGTGGCATCGCCATTTTTAGTATAAAATTTCAATATAATGCAAAAAATAGTAAAAAAGCCAAAATTTTAGTACGTACGTAATCTACAAACAAATTAAACAAATTCACAAAAGTAAAAATTAATTACATTGAATACACCATACAAGCGGGATGAAGTGAGAAGAATTTGTATAATAACACACGTTTCAGAGGATGGCAACACCATCATCCCCATAACTGAACACGTGCTACTCGACAGCCAAGTGAGTCGGTGAGCACAGAAGTTTCCGCTGTAAACAACTCCTGCTCCTCCAAGCATGAGCAAGTACACTCCCATGATGAGGTCCGCAACAGCCAAGTTGACCAACAGCATTCGATTATTACGCAAAGCAGCTGAGTTTGATAGTTGATTTTCTTGTCGTAAGTTATTGGTTTCCTCAATGATGACAATCTAAAAAATATAAAAATAGTTTAGTGAAATGAAGCAAAAGAAAAGAGAATAAGATGTATTAAGCTACACTCATGATTTACTCATTTGTTGTCGGAATGTTTTTGATCTGATGTTGGTTCAAAAATCAAAACCAGTGCCTGAAAAATTCAATTTATTCTTTACAAAACAATTGGTTTGAATTGGTGCATTTGTGCAGGCAAACATCATAAAACAAAAATAACCAGCAGTTGAACTTACAATGTTTCCCACAACTGCTAAAATACCCATAAATCAAACAAAGGCGCGAAGGATGGGGTTAGCAATGAGTTGAAAACGCGATGAAAAGGCATCTTCCTCACGGATTTTAGGATCACACTCATCGGAGAAATCAAAGCAGTCTGCTACGCCGTCAAACAACTGCAAGGAAGAAAAAATATCTCAGAAACTAATAAAAAACCTTATATTTTACTTTACTGTACAAAATAAATTTTTTCTCACAACTGAATTTCATACAACTAAACCAGCGGTTGTAGCGCAATTTTTGACTATTGATACGTAAAAAAAATTCTAAAAAGTTTTTCAGTGACTTTTGTTTTTATTAATAAAAAGCAAAAACCTTCAGTTCAAAGAAATCTATCAGGTCAGAAGAAGTTTTTTGCTCTGCTTTAGAGACCCGACAATTTGTTATTTGTCTGGTACACAGAAAGTCAGGAAAAGAAAAAAAATTGCCAACGAATTACAGGTGACTTGCTATAGAGATAACATGCAAGTTTATTTATAGACGTCTTAAAAACAAACATTCAATACAAAACAACTTATGCAACTGTTTTCTTGGTATTTGTCATGATTAAATAGTTTTGATAAATTTTTAAGCAGTTTGTGGAAGTAGACTTCTGTTAATTTTTGTTTCTTTTCATTCAAGTAGAGCTTTACTCTAAAATGTCAACTCAGTTTTTTAATTAGAAATGCAAATCGTAAACACCGCGGACGTTGGGGTCCAAAGTCCGACTGCGTTATATAGGCGAGTCCGCGGTTTAGCAAATTTTTTGGCTAAAGGTTATAGCTAAATACAAGATAAGTATACAAATACAATATAACCTACTTATTATTAAATTTTGATTACACTTCCACAATGTTGAATAAAGAAAAGTTAAAACGGTTAATAAAAAATTGCGATTGGTATCTTTTGCTACATACAGACTGTCATTTAACGAAGAAATCAGAATCCATATTCTGACAGTGTTATATTCAATTCCACGATAAATTAGACCCTGTTTTAGAGAGTCTAAGGTGTGCGACGAAAAAGCAATATAAGAAAACATTATTTTTATAGCGTTATAAAACTTTACGCTTTCATTGAAGCATTTTATAATGTATTTATAAAGATTTCAAAAAAAAATTGTCTTTGTTTTTCTATTTGCTTTTACTTTATTTCTTGAGAGAAACAAAGGACCAATTGTTGAGTTTTTACAGTAAAATCTACCATCAGATGTGCAATTCAGTTCATCAGATGAGTCATCGCAGTTAATGTTTCCATCGCAAACAAAACTTAACGGGATCGAAACCTAAAAAAGCTGTTAATTAATCAAAGTGTTAAAAAAAATTCAATTTAATTTCTGCAACTAAAATGACCATTACAATAAAAACTTTAGAAAAAAAAAAATTAATTGCCTTTGATGAACCCGCAAAAGCAATTCATAAAGTTGAAGAGGTGGTTGTTAAATATCTGTTAAAACTTAAAAAAAACAATTTTGTTCTGAGTAGGATCCACAAAATTTTGATAAATCTCCCAGTAGGCGTGCATAGTCTACAAAACTGCGGCAGATTATTTTTTTAATTGAAAACATTGCCTAGTTGCTCTAAAAACATCTTTGAACAAATAAAAACATCTTTGAACAAATACGTACGTACGTATGTACGTATGTACGTATGTACGTATGTACGTATGTATGTATGTATGTATGTATGTACGTATGTACGTAGCTACTTCTACTAATGAAATCACAGACCCAGAGATGATGGACTTCCATACTACGATAACAACTTTTTTTCGGTCTTAAGCGAAACAATTTTTATGACCTGTCAATTTGCGATTATAAACGACCTGCTAGTTTATGTTATTAATTTCAGAAAGACCAGCCAGCCAGTTATGCTTTTAAAAGACCAGCCAGTTATGCTTTTAAAAGACCAGCCAGTTATGCTTTTAAAAGACCAGCCAGTTATGCTTTTAAAAGACCAGCCAGTTATGCTTTTAAAAGACCAGCCAGTTATGCTTTTAAAAGACCAGCCAGTTATGCTTTTAAAAGACCAGCCAGTTATGCTTTTAAAAGACCAGCCAGTTATGCTTTTAAAAGACCAGCCAGTTATGCTTTTAAAAGACCAGCCAGTTATGCTTTTAAAAGACCAGCCAGTTATGCTTTTAAAAGACTAGCCAGTTATGCTTTTAAAAGACCAGCCAGTTATGCTTTTAAAAGACCAGCCAGTTATGCTTTTAAAAGACCAGCCAGTTATGCTTTTAAAAGACCAGCCAGTTATGCTTTTAAAAGACCAGCCAGTTATGCTTTTAAAAGACTAGCCAGTTATGCTTTTAAAAGACCAGCCAGTTATGCTTTTAAAAGACCAGCCAGTTATGCTTTTAAAAGACCAGCCAGTTATGCTTTTAAAAGACTAGCCAGTTATGCTTTTAAAAGACCAGCCAGTTATGCTTTTAAAAGACTAGCCAGTTATGCTTTCAGAAATGCCAAAGGATTACGCTTAAAATTTTTTATTTATTTTTTAGCTTATATTTAGTGATATTACTAAAATTTAGAGGCGGAGAAAAGTGTAGTAAAGTTCCTTTCTTCAAAACACAACAGACGATTTTGAGCCACAGCCATATTGGTTGCATCCACCTTTCTCAATCATCATGTTACATAAAAAATTTATTGACAGAAAAGTTGGTTAAAAAGAAATTCAAATCACCGTGTTAAAAAGTTTATCAAAATTTTTCTTTTTTTTGGTAAGAAAAAAATCTCGGACAAATTTTTCAATTTTTGCAATGCAATGTATGATAACTAACAGGAAATATCAAAAGCTCACAGAACCTTGTGAATGTTTTGATAAAGTTATGCAAAACTCCATTTCAAGAAAACTGACCTAAAGAAAATTTGATTTGATGACAATCTCTCTCTTTTTGGAAAAGTGAGTCTCTCATAAACCAAGTAAAAAATTTCACAAAAGCAGCTAAAATCTAACTCAAACTAGGTTCAAAATAAAGATAGTTTTTTTTGTAAGGTATGCTGTATTTACCAAATTAATGCTAGCCGTCTTTATTAGCTCTTCATCGAACTGCTGCAATCTGTAAATTAATTCTCAAGCGATCTGTGAAGTAATTATCCAGCTTTATATATATTGTGACTGATTTAGAGAGATTTTTTTCAATTGTGATTGCCCTCCAATTCAAACTAAAATTTTAAAATATTCCATTTTTTTATTGCATAAGCTGCAATGGCTGGCACCTCGGAAGGACTACAAAGCACCAGTCAAGAAACTTTGTTAATGTTATAATTTTGTTTCAAAACTAAAGCAATTTTTTCATTTTCAGTAACTAAAAAATTTAGAAGCCACCTTATGGTACAGCAAAATGTTAATAGTTATTATCTCTTGTATAGAGTGCTAAGAGTAACAAAATTGGAAACAAGTGGTCTAGTAGCTTTTAATTTCAATTGATTAAAGAAGTTTGTAAATAAAATGAATTATAAACTTTTTTTTACTTATTTTTCAAACTACTAATGAGGTAGAGCAACCTTGGCTTCTTTGTCACTCAATTATTCACAGATTTCATGTATAAATAGCAAGTCAGAACGTCAACTTGTTTGTTGCATATTTATTTTTTTCTGATCCTGTCTTAAAGCAATATATAGACCTTCTAAAAATGTTTTGCAGTCTTTTGATTATGGGGCGGACAAGAAATAAAAGAAAACTGAACTGAGCAAAGATACTAGAATAAGTAATCTCGCTTCATACATAATTGTAATAATGTGGTTGCAATCCCTCTAATAAGTGTCGAGACAATTAAAAAACTCATAAATAACACTCCAGAAATTAACTGGAAAAAAATAAGAAAAAAATAAACTTTAATAGAGTTCACAATACAAAACCAAGAGCAATTTTAGACTACCCAAGAATACTAAGTTAGTAAATTAATGTTCAGTATTATAACACACGTACTATTTGTAATAACTTTACGAATTCAAATTATTTTTTTTTGCAACATGCGTTGTATACTATTAATTAAAATGGCAAAAGTAATAAAAATGTAAACAACAAAATTGCTTTACCCTTTTTCCTCCCAGTGAGAAACAAAAAAATCTGTCATTACAGCGGGTACAATATTCATCTGATTTGTCATCGCAGTCTATTATTCCGTCACACAAGCTTTTTACAGGTATGTTGATCGCATTTCCAGCTGAACAGTAATGTTTACCTTTGTCTTCGCAGTTAAGTTCATCACTGCGGTCTAATAAACAATCTATAATTCCATCACATACTTTTATTGACAGAATGCTGCTTTTCGTGGCTGGTGGGAATATTCTATGGGTAAAGCAGCTGGGGGTTTGGCCTGATAAAATGTTTTAAGCAAATAGTTAAGAAAATAATGACTTTCCGAACTCCGATTCGAGCACAGGAAATATCTTGGACCACACTTTCACGATCAGTTCTAATAGTCTTGTCGTCCGTGCAGGTGTTACTTTCTGTTGAACAGTTAGCACGACATTCGTCAGCAGCAAAGCCTGGATTTTTTTCCCATTTATAATCAGGACCGTTTGGTTGAGGACAATCAAATATCTCGTCGCAAAGTTTTCCATTCACCACCTGATACTGACTGTCGCATCTGCCGCGAAGAATAAAATGTTGACAATTAACTGCTTATTTGGTGTTGTAGATGATGTCAAATGAGCAGTATATTTAGATTTTAATTAGTCGCTTATTTTTGGAGATCAGAGCTTTTTGTCCAACTATCACCACCAACTTAAGTACAGTTCCAAGAATCAGCACTTAGACTAGCAAACCTTTACAAAGACAGTAATTTCGAGTGCGTGGGAAAAGTACGTTGAACATAGCTTTGATGTAAGCAAATTATTGAGAGTGAGTTTGCAGGAACACAAATAAATGTATGAAACAAAATATCCTAAAAAACGCTTAAAGTGTTACTTAAAATTAATGAGCTTCTATTTAATTTCAAAGAATCAACCAAAAATCAACAACACTCGCATTTCTTATACTTGAAAAATTCGTAAAAAGTATTTGGAGTTAAAAAGGAATTGAAGCATTTATTATTCAATTTTATACAAGACGTTCAATTAAATACCTCAAAAAATATAACAGCATAAATTTTTAGAAAGCAACCAATAACAGAGTTCGGTCATTTAAGTAATGATTTGTATAAAAGTTTTTCTAAGGTAAAATTATTTTGAAGAAGATCAGAAAAATAAGGAGTTTCAGTGATGTGCGCTGTAGGTTAAGATTGAGTTTGCTTCTGTTTCTAAGAGATGCAAAAAAAGAGGGTTTGAAGAAAATACTATAAGCTGATGACCTGGTGATGGTTTTGAAAAGCAAAATTAACCAGTTTGTAGATTTACCAAGTTGCAAAGTGCATTTGAAGAAAATAAAAATAAAAAATTAGGACAAACAAAAGTAGTGGTCACAGTAAAAAAATGGCAGCTTCCTAAACCAGCAAAACCCAGTATGTAAAAGATACTGGGAAAAAGTTTTAAACAAGAATAATTTGAAGTTGCAAATCATAGGCCGTAATCTCGAAATTTTTAATTAGTAAAATATGACGCAGGGGACATAGAAAAAGATGAGGAAATGATTAAAAACAACGGCACGATCTAAGAAATTCTTAGAGTGGACTAGTTTTTTGGTAAATGAAAATAAACCTTTAAAACCAGAGCATACTATTTATTTACTGTATATATTGACAAAAAAGCAATACACAACAAACAAATGCTCTTATAGGAACATGGACAACAACAAATATTTTGGATAAGCAGTATGAAGGTATTTTCAAGCAATTATACGGTGTATATCTTTATAGTATTTTTTTGAGACAAGCAGTATGTTAGTTTATAATTAATTTATACCTTATTAATCTGCACCACTGGCCAGCATTCGCTTGTTTCCCAAACTCACACATCAATGTTCCTTGGCAAAATTCGAATCTAAAAGTTAGAGCGATAAAACTAAAATAGCATTATATAAACAAAAATAAAACTCGAAAATGCTAAACGCATGAAAACGTGATAACTATTCACGATAAAGCATTATTCGTTGTTTTCAGCAGTTTTCAGTTCAGATTACTTTTCATAATTTAGATAAAATCTTTTTTGAATAAAACAACAAATGGATTAAAAGTTTGAAAAGATTTAAAACTGTCATCTGAATATAGCAATACTTCCTAAATTTTTTAAAAAATTCTTATTGTTTCAAATAAACACATAATACATAGTTTGAAAACTAATTTTATGAGTTGTTTCTTAATAAAAGTTGTCAAAAGATTAGTAAACAGTTTATTCAATGTATTAAAACAGTTATACAAAATATTTTTATCCCAAAAAAATAATTTTTAAAAAACAAAGCAATTTGGCTTTATTCGGATTTTTATTATAAACTGTAATTAAACAAAAAATTGTTTGTATTAAAATATGACGTAAAAATTTTGCGTAAAGCAGTGGCGTGCGGTGACCTCTGACACTGGTCATGCAATTGGTATGCCAAAGCTGGTCATGCAATTGGTAATTTAAGGGAAGTTAATGGGTAGGACATGCAATACGATTGTTTACGAGCACTATAAAAACTGCGTGGATTTCTATGACATAGACCCATTTTGTTCCACAATCATGGCGTTCTCTGATAAAAAAAAGTTTTTATTTAAAAATGAGACTCAGGTTTCTTACTTTTCGTCCCAAAATCATTGTGTTCTCTAAAAAAAGTCTTCGTCTTGGATCAGCCTCACATTTCTCTAGTTTCGTCCCGAAACAGTGGTATTCTTTATTGAGTTAAAATATAAAGGTCTTTGCGCAAAAGTTCTTGGTCATGCAAAGCATGACTTACATGCCCTGACTGCACGCCACTGACGTAAAGTGAAATGTAACTCTATAGCTACTGAAGCTAAATATAATCAAATTTCTGGCGAACAAAAATTTTTAAATTCTTAAAAAATTTAACTCCTTATTTTTTTAAATTTTAAGTTAAAAACTTAATAGTTAGTCAAAAAAAAACGTAAAAGTTTTAACAAAATAATGAGGCCAAAATTTTTAAAAATTTAAATGATGTTTCTTCATTTTCAAAAGGTTTTGAAAAAATCCAGTTTTTAATTTTTGGATAACTTTGAATTTATTTCACTTCAAATCAATATTTTATTTTAAGATTCTTGAATACGATTTTGCAGATAAGTATTTGTTTAAACAATTTTTCCAAAATAATTTGTGCATTTCTTATTACTCTTCATCTAATTTGTAAGCACAATCCTCGACAGAATTGCAGACTTTGTTTCTTTTTATGCAATTGCTTTCATCACAATTTATCGCTCCATGATTGCAAATACTGCAACATAAAACAATATTAAATCTTTTAAGTTTATTGATAAAGTAAGAATAAAGTTTTTATTGATTGAAAAAAAACTAACATTAAAAGAAACTCTGAATTGAAAAAAACATCACAACAACAATATCATGTTTTTTAAAATGGTATTGTGTAATTTTTGATAATTTTTTTGAAAAATAAAAAATTCACTGATATAATACCAGCAAATTTTGATACTACGTAAATATTATTGTAATATTTATGTCAAGCTTATTTATTTTTAGTTGTTTTTATAAAGTATACCTGTTATTTCTATTCTGTTCCTGCTCATTGTTTCCCTTCAATCTGACACGGTCACAAATTCTCGGGACTTTCCCTTCACAGAAGCACTCATCACTGAGGTCTGGACAATCGGCAAATCCGTCGCAAACACGCGACGCAGGAATTAAAATCGATAAATCCAAAAACTCGAAACAGCGAGTTCTGTTCAACTTCCTGTCGGATATAGAAATTATTTTGCGGAAGTTGAAAATATAACAAAACTTAAACACTGGCCTGGGTTTTGGTGCATGATGATAGAAAAACGGATAAGGCTTTCTATTAAATTTTAATGCTTTTTTTGTATAAAATGCGATTATGTAAAAGTTACTTTACTTAAATTTAAGGAAGTAGCATTTAAGTACAAACTTACTTTTCGTGTACAATTTTGCTAATGAAGTAACATAAATCTTGTCCTTTGTCACAATCTTGAACTTGATCAGTGAGTAACTGTTGGGGAAGGAAACACAAGATCCCTTCCCTCAGACACTTGAACCCGGGACCGTTGGCC
This sequence comes from Diplosoma virens, assembly GCA_963680785.1. Classification (NCBI taxonomy): domain Eukaryota; kingdom Metazoa; phylum Chordata; class Ascidiacea; order Aplousobranchia; family Didemnidae; genus Diplosoma; species Diplosoma virens. The sequence continues at coordinate 4,626,623 of OY796890.1, read as the reverse complement.
ATTCCTGGTCCTCCTCACAGCCGTCGGTCAAGATTCCGTTGCATAGTGAAGTCGTCGGGACGCAGCTGTTGTCACGACAACGGTAATGATTAACACAATCGACGTCACAGAAATCGACAATACAACATTGTATTTGGTTGTCACAGATGTACGTTCGATTAAGGAGACAAGTTCTGTTGTTGTGAGTCAAACAACTGAAAAACAAAAAAGAAAATGATTTGAAGTTATTTATGCTTACTGACTAGTTATAAGACCAACATAGCTAAAAATAGATAATAGTCAATACAATTTTTATGATTTGTGGTGTCTTCCAAAAATGTAGTTTATAACGTCACATGGTTGGGGTACTGCTCTGGAAAATAATAATTCACGTTACTTTGTACTGCTTGGCATTCTTGCTAAATAGTTCTAACCAGGTTTGTGGGGTCGGAGTCAAATTCAGGAGTCGGAGTGGCGGGGTCGTATGTTTTAGGGCGGATTTGGAGCCAGCGCCAGAGTGGTAAAATAAAAAAAGTTTTTATTTGCAACAAGAACCCACCACCTTTATGAATACGCCAAATCAAAAATATTTTTTGTTCAAGTAAATAAAACACAGTGGCCGAGAAGTGAAAACCTTTGCATTTATTTATTTTTGGTTTTTATTCAGTTTTTTAGTAAAAAATTTTTCCAACGCTAAACTTTGCGTTTGTTAAGATAGTCTTTTGGACCAAAAAATTGCCATTTTTTAATCTTTGCCTTTTCTTTCCCAAATTTTTCCAGTGCCCCTAATTGTGGCCCCTGTTTATTTTTTTACCTGCCAGCCACTACTGCATACTCCATTGAATGGTGGTTTCCCAATCTTTTGGTATTTGTGACGACAATATCGTCATAAACTGGAGCATAAACTTGAAGTCAAAAAATAAAAACTTTGAACTACAACTAAAAATATTCAATCCTGTTTGAATATTTTTAGTTGTAGTGCTTCAGTGATTAAAAAGGCTTGCTTCGGACAAGCTTTTCTGCACGTCAACTTTAAAACCAGTAAAAATTTTTTTATCAACCCCCCAATCAAGTATCAAACCGCAACCCTCCAATTTTTTTATCAACTATTAATCACCCTTATCACCGGTGACAGCAAGCAAAGCAGGCTACGCGGTCTTAAAAACGGCGTTCCTCAGGGATCGGTTTTGGCTCCCCTCCTATTTAACATCTATACGTACGATCTTCCTTCCATGATTTCCAGAAAGTTTGCTTATGCCGATGATTTAGCATTGTTGCATTCTTCTGGAAACTGGAAGGACTTGGGGGAGACATTAAGCCAAGACATGTCTACACTTTCATTGTATCTCCAGATTTGGAGGTTGAAGCTCAGTCACACTAAGACGGTGACGACAGCCTTTCACTTAAATAACCGAGAGGCTAAACGTGAGCTAAAGGTCTACAACAATGGTAGACTTTTACTGTTCTGTCCAACCCCTACATACCTCGAGGTAAAACTGGACAGATCGCTCACGTTTCGTCACCATTTAGTGGCATTGCGAAAAAACTATCCTCGTGCGTCGCCCACAACTGCTGAGGCGACTCGTGGGCTCGGGATGGGATGCTGGTGCTAAAAGACTACGCATAGCCACCTTATCTCTAGTCTACTCAACAGCTGAATATTGTGCGCCAGTCTGGTGTCGCAGTGCTCACACTCGCCTCATCGACAGTGTCTTGAACGACACCTTGCGCATAGTTACTTTATGCCTGCGTCCCACTCCAACGGACCACATACCTGTACTCTCAGGCATCCATCCAGCTGAGCTTCGCCGAATGGGAGCGACACTCTCCTTATCTCACCGTGGATCTCTGGACCCCGATCATATCTTGTATGGTATTTTAAGTGGGTCCTCAGATACTCGCCAAGTGAGACTAAGATCCAGACACCCGTTTGTGTCAGCTGCGCGAAATCTTTTGGACAAACTTGCCAGACTTAGCATCCGCGCTTTTAAATGGACAAATCACAAATGGAAAACGGAGTACTATGAAAATACTTCCAGGCTCTGTGCTTTTGTTCCCGGTAACGGTGCCAGGCCTGTTGGGATGGGCTTACTACGAGCAGCTTGGGTTAAGCTCAACCGCTTGCGGACTGGTGTTGGGCAATTCCATTCGTCCATGCACAAATGGGGTCTCGCTACTTCACTGAATTGCGAGTGTGGCGCCTCTGAACAAACCACATACCATGTTCTAATAGCATGCCCTATACATCGGGCACCATATGGAGCACGAGGTCTGACGGTTTTGGATGACAAAAATCGATGCTGGCTTAATATCATCACTTCCAGCATCTGATTCAGACAGTGCAGCAGTATGGGGAAGTAAAAGGATAAACCCTCGGCCCCAGTCCTGTTTGTGTCTGACCTGGAGTGGATGCCCTTCAAACGACGACAACTTAATGTAAATATTTGCTTTTTTTAAACTCAACTTACACGAAACTATGATTTTTTACATTAGATTTGAGAGGAAGCAAGTAAAAACTTAAAAAAAGTCTTCACTTTGACAGCTATGCATTTTTAAAAAGTTTGACACTGCGCTTTATTATTTGGGTAAATTCTAACTTTATCAAACCAAGTTTGACGCCTTAGACGTTCCGATCGACCACTTGGAAGACCACTGGTCAAGACAATATACTTGTTCATCTGCATAACGCACAACTAGATAATATGCACTGGTGAGACGAAATATTTCTAGAAAGGTCAATTAAAAGTCTAATATTAATAGGTTTATTTCTTTCCAGGATAATTACTGTTTAAATGTTTAACGTAGGCATGTTAGTTTTACACACATAAGTTTTAAAATATATTTTATTTTGTAACTTGGGCTATTATAGTCTTGTACAATGAGACAAAAATAGCATCCTGGTTCTTGCAGAAATAGCAACGGCAACAAGCAAATGTAATCAAATACTCGTAAGTATGTGGTTATGCTTACAGGCATCCAATAGAAATCTCTAAAAATGTCCCAGCAATATATGATTGTGCTTACAAGATTAAGGTTAGTGCAGTTAAGGTTGGGAAAGTAAAAACAATCTTTATTACAATAAAATCGAAACTGAGCTCTCCTTTGTTAAAACTATAGCAATCTCAAAAACCCCAGGGACTTTGTCGCTTTTCTAATTTTTTTCGTGGTTGCGTGACGGCATATACCGGTATATAGTGTTAAATAAAAAGAGCAGTTTTAGTTTTATTTCTTATCTTACATTTTCTTAGTTTCTGTGTTCAATTTCATACTTCATGTTTAAATACAATCTGTCAGGCTTTAAATTATTAAAATTTTTGGTTTTATTTTGTAACTTGTAATTCAAAATATTTTATTTGGATAATTTTATAAAGCACTTTTTTGAAGAACTGATATCAAAAATTAGCACTATAGAGCTCCGAGTACAGATTTTAAAAATAGAGTTCGCTTTTCCTTTTTCTTCTAATTTTTAGAAGTGTGACTTAATCAAAATTCTGGAGTTGGAGTCGCTGAGTTTGTACGTTTTTGGGTGGACTCGGAGTTGGCGTTGTTATTTTAAGTGTTCTAAAATCGGAGTCGTTTATTCAGATATTCTATAGTCGGAATCAGAGTAGGAAATTTTTAAACAGGCGGAGTCGGAGTTGGAGTCGGATAATTTTGAATAGATAGTGTTGAAGTCGGAGTAATTTTGAATAGATAGAAAAAATTTTTCCGACTCCCAACTCCGGTTTCAGCACATCAGTATCACTATGTAATACTAGTAAAACAAAAGAAAAAATTTTAACCAAACTGTAATGTAAAAAACTCTCTGGTCTGGGTAATTACCTGTTTTTTAGCACCATTTTGCATCAAAAGGTGAAAGATTTTTAAAACAAATTTTTGGTTTAAAATTTTTTAAATTTTAAATGCCGATGGTGCTTAACGGCACAACAATACTTTTCATAAACAAAAGTAGTTTTGAAGACCATTATTCTTAGTTTTAAATCATTTTTTTAACAGGAGTTTTTTCGGATTAAAAATTTATGCATGACTATATACTGTATCTGTTACATCAACAATAAACTTTTGTATTTTTTGAATTTATTTTAAAATTCATATTAAATTTTTATATTATTAAATTTATATTAAATCAAATTTTGAAATTCATATTCATTGATTTGCTCAGCTTCAAATTTTTCTCGGTAACTCCATGCAATTATTTACTAAAACATTTTAATATCAAAAATAATAGGCAAAAAGCGTTTTAATAAAAACTACCAACGCAATGCATTCTCATGCAAGGCCTGCAAACAATATTTTTTAAAACCTCTTTCAAATTTCAACCGATTTTAATCTTCGAAAGAAGGTTATGTGGGGTTAAATTTAAAGTTGCTCAACTAAACAGAAGTATTACAATTTATACTTAAGTTTTATCAATGTACAGTACAAAAAACTATGAGGTAACCACTTTGACGCACATGAATTTGGCGATGTAGTTATTTTGTTCACTCACAATTTTTCATTTTCTATATTATTCGCCAAGCCGCTTTTTACCGAAATTTCATCACTTCCGTCGGAGCATTCCTGCCTTCCGTCGCAAAAATATTCAATTCGGATCTTTTCTGCGTTGTCGCAGATGAAATCTTTTGAACCAAGTTGTTGATTTAGTATTTTTTTTACAAAATTTTTTTCTAATACAGAACTAAACGTATTTTCAAGAATATTTTTATAAAACGTCTTTGACATTTTTTTACAAAAATGATTAAAATTGACTTTATTTTAATTTTAAACCGTTCATCAAAGCAATTGAAAGTGCATGCATCATATAAATAAACTTGGAATTAATTTTTTCAAAGTATTTAGTATACAAAAAAATAAGAAACAGTCAATGTATGAAAATCTTATTAGCATTTTTTAAATACGAAAAGTTTAAACAGATAAACAAAACTCTAGCATAAACATCCGAGTTCAAAATTTGCACTTCATCTATATGTATAGGCAGAATTAGTTCAAATTTTAGGCAATTCAACCAACAATCTTCGTACTCATTAGTTTCATTTGATTTTGTAAATACAAAACAATTGAATTAGTTTAGAAAAACTCAATTATTAAGCTTTTTTGATATCAACAACTATTTCCCATGTTCATTTTGGACTCATATCATCAGCCTCCCCGTGGCGAGTCCCGATAATTGGAAAATGATGATAAAGTCGGGGTGGTGAAAGGGATAGACCCTGGGCTCCGGAAGAAAAGGAGATTAGATAAGTCCAGAAATGCTAGATGTAAGAAATTTGTGCCCATAATACTATATTTAAATGTTGCAGGCTAAGCACAATTTAGATCTGTGTTATCAGCCAACTGGCTACCAGACACAAGGCTCTTGTCATCATCTTACAAAAGACCCATTGCAGGAATGCAGACCAGCTAATAATACCACAATTTACCATGGCTGGTTGTGTTTCAAGCAAAAGTATGGCCTTGCTACGTTGAGCTAAACCTTTGTGAATCAATTATCAAAAATATCAGCTATTGAGTGGTTGTGTGGACATTGATGATTTCAAGATTGTCCATGCCTAAAAACCATCAACCTCGCAACTCACAAAAACATCCATTCCAAAAAATACATTTTAATTTCCTTTTAAACCAGTTTGGTAGGGTTACTAAATTTCAAGGTTAATATACGAGTTATTTTATTTCTTTAATATTGTATAAAAATCAACTAAAAAAAATTAAAAAAATTTTTAGTTGATTTAAAAAAAATCAACTAAAAAATTATGCTTTCACTTCTTTAATCTTGTATAAAAACAGCTATGAAAAATATATATAAGATTTTTTTAAAAACCATGGCTGTTTTAATACTGTACATAACAAAAAAATTGTATGTGGAAACAAAATTTTTTCTATACTCAACTTTTTTAATAAAAATATTTGCAGTAGTCAAATATAATTAATAAACAACTACGCTCAAAAAAGCGTGTGACATTATATTTTTGAAGAAAATTATTTGTGCAAAAATGACAAATAAAAGATGACATAAGTATAAGAAAAAGACACCGTGCGATAAATACCAAATAGTAACATTTTTCAAGTGCATTAAAGGATGTATTAATTTTTTTACTAGAAATTCTTTTCCAGTTGTAATAAAAATGTATACTGTATAGCCGTTAATGATTGTTGGAAACATTTTATTTAATTTTTTCAATACCTGGCAGTCTGTCTGTATATAAGGGTGCAAGTAGCCCAAACGTTTAACTAAAAACTAATTAATTTTTATAAAATTTTTTACCCTTAAAATATTTTGTTATTTAAGCTATATGTTTTTGAGAACACTAGACCTAATTGAATAACCTTTGTTCGTTTTTATTAATTGAATAGAAGGTTTTTATTCCAAATTGGCTAACTCACATTATCAATGAAAGAAGTAAAAAAAAATCATATTATATGATTAAAATAAAGTAAACACTAATAATGGTTAATAACATATTTATTTACATAGCTTTAAAGAAGTTTTGTGTCAAGAGATAGTAAGATTTACAACAATATGCTCGGACTAGACAATTCATTACTTTTACGATGACAATTTTCTTTCAAAAATTAAACTAAAAGCAAACGATGAGCAAGAAATTTTATATTATATTAAACTTTGAATTTGGTGTTTATAAACATTTATTTTTTGAACTTTAAAGTACTTCGCTTGTTTGATTATTAAGGTTAGTGTTTTCTGTTTTGTTTCGAGAACTTTGGAGAAATGACCACATTCTAGTAGTAGAGGTGAATTTATTGACAGCTTCGTTCTTTTTGAATTTCTCAAAGATTCTATCAATGGCGCTAGAGTAAATAATCGGATTAATTGAGCTGTTGATTGGAAGCAAAATGATTGCCGACACTGCATACACTGTATTTGAAATAGGAATTCCTCCAACGCTAAGAAGAGCCATGACCAAAATAGGAAACCAGCAACAAAAATCGGTGGCTATTATTCGAAATATTTTCTTCTGCAATTCTTAAAAGCAAAAAGACTATTGTTAGAAAAATTAGAATCAAAGTAGAAAAAGTCCTGAATTTCATGAAATTCATCACAGCAAAAAATTTTTTTCTAAATCGAAATTTAGTAAAAAAATTTTTGACACAATAAAATAATAAAATAGATTTTGGCATAAAAACCATCATCAATTTATAAAAGCAAAAAAATTTTTTTTCATTCTATGCCAAAAAATTTGTATAAATCTCTAAGTTAAAAACTAAAATAAACTGAAAAAAACTCTACGTTCATATTCACACTAATTAAAAAAGAACACCTAGATTAAAATGAAGTAATAAAAAAGACGAAAAAAAACCAACGTGAGCCAATCTATTTTCGTAAACAACTATTGTGCTATATAAATTTTTTTTAAGTGACTTAATATTTGGTAAGATTATGTTGTTAATATTTATAATGGCTTTTAGTCGAGAAGCCTATTTGCTTTTTTAAAAATCTAGATTATGTGTAAGTAAGGTTTTTGGATAGAAATGACACTATAGCAATATAATGAAATATCAGTTAAATTTTTATCATATTTTATTTCGTAATGGGTAAAAAGGGAAGCCTTATCCTTGTTAAAGTTTATGCTGTTTCTGAGTTTGTTTCAATCAATATTTTAAAACACGCGGTGTCCTGAGTATCTAGTCGAAAATTGTTTCTAGTTTGTTCAACAAATATTCGAAAGCATAATTTGCATTGTGCATCATACAGTATATACCATGGCTAGAGCAGTTTAAATTTTATTTAAGGGATAATTTTTTGCCTTTATAACTGAATATAGTGTATGATTTGTCAAATTAATTATGGTTTTATGTTTTCTAGGTTTACCGCAATATGCGTACTTGTGCTACGCAATTGATCGGAACGACACTTTATCAAAACGACATTTGATCGAGACGACAGTCAATGAAAAAAGATTTACTTTTGTATGTTTGTGCAATTAAACAATCTCTTTGTTACTGTAAATTATATTCATAAAAGCAGAGAACATCAGTAAGGAGAAAGTTTGTTTATATTTTTTATAATTTTTTGCCAATATTACGAGGAGGGTTCTTGACAAGGTTTCTGGGAAAATCATGTTTAGAAATACAACAAGTAAATCTCTTATCAATGACTATGTTTTGTTAAATACCTATTGCTGCCATTTTTTCCATTCTTTTACATTGTAGCCAGTTATTTAGAGGGGGCATAGTGCCGTGGCTTCACCCTTGGAGACTCCTTAGAGAAATCAAAGACAGATTCAAAGTGAAGACCTTTTTTTAAACATCACTTTGTTTTTGGGACGAAAAATTGACAAAACCGGGACAGATTCAAAGTTGTAAATTTTTTCTTTTATCATTCGATTAAGTGTCGTTTCGATCAAATGTCGTTTTGACCAAGTGTCATTTCGATCAAGTGTCGTTTCGATTAAGTGTCGCTTCTATCAAGTGTCGTTTCGATTAAATGTCGCTTCTATCAAGTGTCGTTCGATCAACTGTCGGGTCACGATGCGCACCTGCTACATGGAAAAGAATTGCCACCTATTGTCATTAAAAAAATTATTTCCTTTTTATTAAAGCCAAAACATAAGTAGGTTTAATCTTGTTTTTCATTTTTTATCTAAGTGAAACAAATACATAATAAATTAATTATTCAAGTGCATGATAAAAAAATCTTTAATTTAAAAAAAATTTAATAGGATTTTGTTTTGTAAACAAAAAACAAAATCCAATTAAATTTTACTTACCTAATGATCTTTTATTAAGTTTTGTTGCGTTTGGCATTTTTCTAGTTTTGTAAACAATAAATCCATTAGCGCAGACAATATATAGAAACGCGATGAAGTTGATAATGAGGATAGAGACAGTGTAAGGCCATGACTTGTCATCAGTGGTCACAAAGAGTCGAGGTATGCAAACACTATCCGCGCTGTAGTATCTGTTAATTAACTTTCAATTAGATGCAGGAAAACACTTTTAAAATTAATCAATTTATGTTTAATCTTTTGAAAGCAATTAGCCAAAAGAATTCTTTACTTTAAAAAAAAATTAAGAACATAGTAAAACTTTATAATTAATTTTTATAATAATATTTTTTTATATGAAAAAACTTTATAATTGATGCTTTTGTTTTTGACACACAAAACTATTTTTAATGTACCTTTTTCTCTCCGAATACTTTTTAAAATCATATTTGCTTCCGTAGAAAATGATAACAAATGCTCAACAAAAACTTTTACTTGTACTTTTAAAAGCGTCTTGTCAATCTAATATGATTTAATTTGAAAACGAAACGAGTTTTAAGTGTTTTAAATAACATAAAAAAATTGAAACATTTAAACAAAAACCAAGTTTAACTGGCCAACGTTTACCCGAGAAACTGACGTGGTCGGAAATAAGGACCCGAGAGTGAGCTTCGATTGACGACATCTTCCAACACAAACCAAGATTTAGCTTCGTTTATGACGTCAAATATATCGTCAGATACATTTGCAAACTGGTTGTCAAAGGTCATCAATGTTGATATCCACTTTTTGGCACTATCCATAGAAACTAAAGTGTTATTGAAAAACGGATTTTCGTAGATAAATGCTTTGTCCACAAAAATAAACTGAACTTGGTGAAGAAGAGGGAAGATAGCAAGAAAGAACGTGATTGGCCAAACCAGTAACGTCATAATTAACATGTGAACTGTTTTCGGTTTGGAATTTGCTTCGAATGGCTGAAAAGCAATGTTAAAAAGCCATTAAATTAATAAAAGGTTTACTAACAAGTACTGTATAATGAAATCGTTATATAGATATGTACAATAGCAGCATGTAGGTTTGTTACAAAGTTTTCATGGGGTACTTATGATATTATAATAAATTAGGCCTTCTATTCATTAGCCATTTTTGGATAAATTTGTAGTTGTACAAAACTTTAGAATGACCAATGGTACTGATGGAGCCATTAACTTTTCAATTTATATTAGTTTTTAAAAAAAATTTTTTTTGAAATTTTTTCGGGCGAATATCGTCAGAAGAATTGTTGACAATGAAGAACTGCACAATACGTTGTTTATATGGAGTTGGAAGATGTTGAAAGCAGCGGCGTCTCTCATTGGTTTAGAAAAAGAGAACGCGCGATTGGTTGCGTGCTTACTTGCACCGCAAGCAAAATGCTTCAGTTTATAGACAAATTTTTTCTGGCGACAAAGAGAGGGTTTAAGTGATTCTAAGGAGAAGGCTTGATAAGTTTCCAGATGAAAAGCCGAATCAGAAACAGGTGCATTTTGAGTGGATTTACATTGAAGTTTAGGAAGGTCTTTTTAAGGCTTAACTTGATTTCTAATTAATTTTGAAACTTATTGTCGAATTTGTTCTGCCACTCGTTGCGTTGTTCTACCTAATTCACGCTATCACAGGGAGACGAGTATTTGTATATACAAATCGGTTCTCTGATGAAAAGATAGAACATCCTTTTAAAAAGAAGGAAACATTTTTTTAGATAAGAAAACTATTCTAGTTGACACAGATGCCAACAATTTCTGACTGCTGACTTTGTTTGTTTTTCATATTCAAGGGAAACGTTTTCAATCCAAGGTAATTTTAGATATACCGGACTCTTTTCTCGGCCGAATTGCGTGGATATTTCAAAAATAAAATTTTTTTTAATTCCGAAAATGGTAACTTTTTTATTCTGTCGCAAAATATTAATTGGTTTCCAATTTTATCTACAGGACGATCATTTTTTCATCTAGCAAAGCTTGAAGCCCACCTTCATCAAACTACTGTACTTGAATGAAGTTAGACACTTTTTGTCTTTCTTCGACTTGCTTCGGCTTTGCCACTACCTTGCCACAATCGATGAACGTAAAGAAACAGCAAACTAAAAAAAGAATAAACGCTACCTGTGCCTCCTTTTCAACATGGGTTTGGCAACAAAGCTTGTCCAAACATAAGAAACATTGTCAATTTATCTGACTACAAACCTTTCAACACCAAGGAGTTTGTTCTATCACTTTGACTCAACTTTTGCTTGCCACTCCCTAGCGTCAATAGGACCGAAGTATTTGACGAGTTTAAAATATTGTATGCACAGTTGGTCTACCACAAACCACAGTCTATAGACCAGACTTTTGCTTTAACGGCGAGGTTAAGCGACCTACCTCACGCTTACTGCGCAATCCCTTTGATACTGGGAACTTACTCAGACAAAAGAGTGCTTTCAGTTATCAGATCTTTGCAATCTAACAATGACGTTCTAATTACCGAACCGGACAAAGATGATAATATTGTCATTATAAACAAGATATGACTATGTTTCGAAAATAGACACGCTTCTTCATGATGCTTCCATTTTCGAAAACCTTGGTCCGGCTAGTCAAAATGACAACACAGCCAAGATTGAGTCTCAAATACAACGTAGACTATTGGAACTAAAGAAGAAGAACTTCATTTCCGTTAGAATCTATGAGGCCATTCTATCTACAGGCTCTCAGCTCCCACATATGTATGGTTTGCCGATAAGCCACAAGAAGAATGTGTCTCTACGCCCCATCTTGTCCATGACTAAATTGGTCCAACATCAATTTGAAAAATAACTGAATTCTATCCTTTATCCCGTGTTCCAATTTTTTTCTACGAACTTTATACCTGACTCTTTCACCTTTGTTGAAAGCCCCAGAAATTTTTAATTTTCAACTTCGTCTCCATTTGTCTGTTCCTTTGATATTTCCAGCCTCTTTACCAACCTTCCTTTGCAAGAAACTATCAAAATCTGGCCCAATACTCTCTATGATGACGATCAAGTGTCACTTCCATTTCCCAGGAAAATATTTATTGAACTGATGCCAATGGCCACCTCGTCGGTTTAATTTAGTTTCAACGACACCATGTACCGGCAGACTGATGGCGTAGCTACGGAGCTCCCGTTGGATACATCCCTCTCTAATGTCTTTGTGGGTTACCAGAAAACTAAAATCTTTTTCAACGTAAATAAACCTCTCATTTAATACCGCTGCGTTGATGGCACTTTTGCAATTTTGCAGAGAAAAACGGAATGTAAAAATTTCGTTTTTTCACTCAACTCTCTTCACTCTTTGTTAAGTTTCATGTTCAAAAAACAGCTAAACTCTTCCTTCCCATTTCGTGACGTCCTAGTTGAAAAACATAAAACTGGATTTATTACATTTATAAATAGAAAACTCACCCTTATTGCCCAATATCTACAATGAGATTCTTTTAGCCCTATGAAGCAAAAAATCAATCTTGTGGCTAATGGCTACGTACACTGGTTCACTGAGCTATGTTGATCTGCTCTAACAGCAGGCTTCAGGCCGAGCTCGACAAAATTCGATCTATCTTGGTTGGTAATGACTACCCAATCCATATTATTACAACCACATTTACTACAAACATCCGACAATTCAACCATTTCAACATGGACCAAAGAAATGTTCGGTTTATCTCCATCTTCCCTGGCAGGAAAATGTTTCAACCAAACTTAAAAAACAAATTACCACAACCATTCAGCGTTACTACTTTGCTGTTAAAACACGAGTTGTTTCTGCAACCAGGCCTTTTCTTCCCGCAACCAAGAAAGTTGTACGTATTACCTGCCAATTACCACAATAATGTCATTTATTCAATTTGTGTGCCAGTGCAATAGTCGGTACGTAGGACGTATATCCGAAAGTTTACAAGAACGCATTAAGCAACACATTTCCGGATCGATCAGAAATTATCATTATTCCCAAGATCGCTGTAATATTTCCCGTGTCTGCAAGACAATCCGCACCTCTCAAATTATTGCCCGTAACTCTGCTATTGGACAGCATCTTTTGGAAACCCCTTCCTGCCAATACAGCCAATACAGTGACACCAAGTTCTCTATGCTTGGCCGAGCACACGACTATACTTCTTTGCACCTTTCCGCTCTTGAAGATACTTTTATCAAATCTTTTCCACCTAATTTATGTCGACACAAGGAATTTCTTTACAATCTAAAACAATCATTAACGCTCTTTTCTTTTACTTCTGATTGGTTACCTCTCTTGACCAATCAGACACACTCTCGTTTTCTTTTTTTATACCTGATTGGATGCCTTTTTTTAACCAATCAGACTTCTTCTCTTTTCCTACGTAAGCACGATTGGATTGCTTTCAGTTTATACTGACAATTCTTCCCATTAAGTGTCAGATGAAAAGTTTTTGAGAAATGAACATGCTTTTTCAGGCTATCTTAAAGTTCAATATTACCAATGATTTCTTTTGACAAGAGTTGACTGAAAGAATTCTAAAAAAAGCTGTTTCTTTTAACATTAGAAAGACAACAATTTTTGCATACCTAGAAGGACAGATTACTTCAATTTGCGTAATTATTTAAAATTGCGCAAATCTCTTTTTTTTTTATGTAAAACGCAGAGATTTTAAAAACTATTGCTCTACGAAACCAACCAACGAAATTTAACTGTGTATTTGCAATGAAATAACAATTTTGATCGTAAAAAGCAGCTTGCATATTTACGTGTTAGTTTGTTTACTGCAGTACATTTAGACACAAAATTAACATTTTTTACAAGCACACCGTCCACAAACTGGTTTGTTGCATTCTTGGCAAGTATTGGTTGTTCGATTTTTGCACTTCATAGTACTGCATATGCAACGTATCTTTACCACCAAAGTGGGGCTAGTAACAGACCTGCTTGAACCACAGTCAACCATTTGACGATTTCAAAAATTGAATTGCATGCTCCCAGTTAATTTTCAGCCACTTTTTGTATGTATTCTTTTCGGTTGATGTTGCTTTTACAGACTTCCTTGTAAATGACCCAACTGTATATCAGAGCCATATCAGTTATGTTGAAAAATACATGTACAGGCTACAGCCTGTTTGCCGGTTTTACTGAATACATTTGGTCACATATGTCAACTCCTACCTTCGTTTGGCTGTAATACAATATCGAATCGGGCTTGTGCTTTCGGTTATCTTCTCTCGAACCTTGTACATCAGGATTGCAGACTACTTAAAATTGCCACATTTTTTTCTTAATTTGCATTGGTAGGAAATAAGAATGATGCCAGTTTTCGATTCATGCGTAAATACTTGTCTCATGCAGCTGTTTTTAATCTTGTATTCATCTGGAATTTCTCTTCAATTCTGGCGTATTGTGCCAACTTGGCTGCATGTTTTCTCTTCAATGTGCATTGCAAGATCAATTTAAGTGAAAAAGTTCTCGCAGGTAACGTTGTACGCCATTGGAATAGAGGAGCTATCAACTTCCAAACCACATCCGAGGGTACAGTGACATTCGGGTTTCTTGTCTTGTCCTTACTAACATATGAAAATCCATTGAACAGATATTTATTCTCTAAATCTACAACTAACCAAAATTTCAGGCCAAACTTATCCGGTTTATTTGTTATAATATACTGTATAAATTGAATCGCGCTTTACATGGCAGCAGTTGTTCATTCACAGTAATATTGTACTGCGTTGCGAAAGGCTTTTGGCAATTTTCTATAAAGCAGTACCAAGGATGTGAGGCCAGCGCAAATTTATCATGCAAACGATTCCTTTGCCTCTCCGTTTCAAATCAATGCAAAGAAATCTTATAACTTTCAGAAATCTATCCCTTGGCATCGTTCTTGGGAACATCGGACATCCCGATGAATTCCCTCACCAGCTCTTCACAGGAAGATTGCGTGCTCCTATCACTCCACAAACAACCAATAAATTATCTAGCTCTTGCAGAGATACATTCCAAGTCGAATCCCCAGCTTTTATTTGTCCTTCTGCAACGGTGCACTTTTGTATGTTTTTCAACATTGCTTCATCGAAGAGTATCCTGAACGACGACAATAGGGTGCCATCAATAGCGCGCCATAGATAACACGTCTGGTTGCATATGATGGCGGACCAAGATGGAACCTAAAAATATTGTGTGACCACAAGCGTCCCCAGGAAGCATTTAAAACAAAACGTTTTTGGTTGTGATGGTGGATCCAGTTCATAGTTGTTTGAATCCAATGATGATAACTCAAATTCCCCTACTCTAGCAACTGTAGAGGTAATCATTTCTTCATTTTCACTGCCAGCATCCTCATCACCTGAACAGTTGGACAGAAAATCTTGAAATATTTCAAGAGCCTGTGTAGCCGCAAATTTTTGCCTAGACATTCTTATTTCTGCAATGTAAAGCAAATGTTTTAAATTATAAAAATTCACATTTATAAAATATTTTGTTTTATTTTCTACTTACACGATTTATTGCCCTTGCTAAACTAATATTCTGTATCAATAATGAGAACTGGCGACCTACTTCTGTTTTCAGCTATAAGCTGAATATGAGATAATCTGAACCTTTGCACAGTTGGCGGCTGCAAGTTTGTTTACAATGCAAATAATGATGACCTATTTGGATAATGCGAAATTGGTGGCGCAACGAAATCTAACGTTTTTTTTTATTGCGTTTCTAATTACAAAAAAGAACAATATGTCAATTGACCTCCTTCTAGGTAGTGGTTGCTCTAACCCACTCCAAAAAAAATAAATGGTTGAAATTTGCAGGTTAACTCAACAAGACCAATCTAGGAAAAAATTTGGCCGCCGTGTTACGAATGGTCCAAATGTTATGGAGACAAATCCAAACAAAATACGTCACGTTAACCCTAATTTACCTAAGGGGGGTCCTCAAAGGAACCCCCTTATATAAAAACGTTGTAACTCGTAAAGTTCGGATCATAAAAACTTAAAATTTTATGACTTTTCCTAAAATTTATTCCTGAATATTTTGGTATTTTACTTGAGCAAATCTGATGAATAGTTTAGTATAGCAGGCTATTTTTTGACTTACCTCATAATTTTTGTACATTTTTTGTCTACAAAAATCATGAGGTAATAAAAAAAACGTTTTGAACGTCTTGCTGTGTTTGTCAAGATTGCTGTTTTACTTAGTAGTTATTTGTTTTTGCAGCAGACGGTGATTAATCCGATTATGTTGCAAACAAAGCAATCAACAAAAATTTGAGGACCTTCAACTTTATACAAAACAAGAAGAGACTAATAGCAAATATATTAAAAGTAAAGATATTTGACTGAACTAGAATAAATTTTTTCGAACATATTAAAAAATCAATTGCGCAGCTACTTTCTGTTAAGAGTATTGGACATGTAAACTTAGGGTCCTCTGAGGGCCCCCTTAGGTAGTCAACAGAAAAAAACATCCTAGGTAAATAAGGATTAAAGACTACCATAAATTAAAAAAGTTAATGGTTCTGTCAATACCATTGTTCATTAACTATTTTGTGTAGTATTGTCATTTCTAATTTAGAATTGCAATATAATTCAAAAAATTGTTAAAAGCCAAAATTTAGTATTTAATCTACAAATAAATTATACGAATTTATGTGATTGATAAATTATTACCTTCAATGCACCGTACAAGCGGGATGAAGTTAGAAAAATTAATATAATAACAGAGGTTTCAGAGGATAACAACACCATCAGCCCCATAACTGAACACGTGCTACTCGACAGCCACGTGAGTTGGTGAGCACAGAAGTTTCCGTTGTAAACAACTCCTGCTCCTCCAAGCATGAGCAAGTAGACTCCCATGATGAAGTCCGCAACAGCCAAGTTGATTACCAATATTAGATTGTTACGCAAAGCAACTGAGCTTAAGAACTGATTTTGTCGTCTTAAGTTTTTGGTTTCCACAAAGATGACAACCTAAAAAATGTAAAAATGTTTGTAGTGAAATGAAGCAAAAAGGCAAAAGAATAAGATCTGTCAGGCTACCTTCATGATTTACTCAATTGTGTGTCAAAATATTTCTGATGTGATTTTGGTTCAAAACCCAAACTAGAGAAAGAAAAATTCAATATATTCTTTACAAAGCAGTTGGTTTAAATTGGTGTATTCGTGCAGATAAACATCATAAAACCAAAATGATCTGTCGTTGAACTTACAATGTTTCCTACAACTGCTAAAATACCCATAATCCAGACAAAGGCGCGAAGGATGGGGTTTGCAATGAGTTGAAAACGAGATGAAAAGGCATCCTCCTCACGGAGTTTAGGATCACATTCATCGGAGAAATCAAAGCAGTCTGCTACGCCGTCAAACAACTGCAAGGAAAAAAATCTGATCTCAGAAACTAATAAAAAAACTTATTTTTAAATTTACTGTCCATAATAAATTTTTTCTCACAAATAATTTTTAAACAACTAAACTAGCGTTAATAGCACAATTTTTGACTATTAATACTTTACAAGGGCAAATTTAAGCGGAGTCCCAAGAATCCCAGGCCCCCCAAAACCTTTTAAAAACAAGTTATGAGTTAATCCACAATGTCTATTACTCGTATTATCAGTATCATCTTTTTTCATCTTTTTAACTCGCAGGAAAGCGGCCAAGTCGTTAAACTTAGGACAACTTTCAAGCAATTTCCCTGATCTGCTTTGGAAGATGCCAAGATATTGCTATCCAATTTGAAACCTTTCATTTGGAATTTTAGTTTGTTTTTACAGATCTAACTGAAATTTAGAGCTGTTTATAAGAACGACAAGCAGAGGAAACTGTTTTTTTCAAAAACACAACAGAATAACAAGAATAGGTTTTGAACCCCGGCAACATCGATCGCTTTTGCCATCAATACAGCACTCTTAAATAGGCCTACTGCCAACTAAGTAAATATTTGGACTGTAGGTTATTACTGAGCAGTAGATCTAACCAGTTTAACAAGCTATTAACCCTCTATTGCCCAACTCAAGAAATTTGTCACGTTTCAAATTTTTCTATTTTTTTGGCCTTGAAAATATTTTTTCTTGATTAACCTTATTAACAGATTTGATACAAAGTATAACTTATCATTTTAATTGGAAACCCAGAAAAACTTCAATCAGTGTGATTTTTACTTTTTTTAAGTTACCTTTCGACTTTTTCTTTTTTTTGCGTCACAGAAAAGAAATTTTGTGTCGTGTTTGATCGGAGGTGAAAAAAAATAAGAAAGTTAACAATTTTTCTGGTTCTTCTTCATATATTTGTTATCCACGTTAGGTTTTTTGACTGAGCTTCTCATTGTTTATTTTGGCCTAGGTTTCTAAACGTACTCAATTTGTGCATCGGTCAATTAAGTGACTGGACATTCGGCACTAAGTATATTTTCCTGTACTAATTTCAATCTGCTGATGATATCAAAATGAAACAATAGAGAGTAAAACCAAATTATTTAGGAATTAGGTTTGTCTAACATTAAAAATCGACTTTAATCTGCTCTGTGAAAAGGTAGTTTTGAACATTTTCTCATATATAAGGTAAAAAGAAGTCGCAGTAAACTGCCAGATTGCAATGATAACCCTCTTTTGTTTTGTTAAAAACGGGTTTTGTTAAAAGCTTTGTTAAAAGTTTTGTTAAAAGCTTTTGCTAAAACACAATTAATAAAGACATTGAAATGACTCTCTAAAAAGTACCAAACTTTATTATAAAACCCAGCATTTTAGTAAATTTATTTGCTTAATCGACGACCGTTACAAATTTGTAACGTTTAAAAAATGAGGAAGTTTAAAATTTTTTGGAAAGTTTTGTTGCAATTGCGTTTCTAATGCACTTGCAACTGCCAAAACACATAAAATAAATTTTTTTCATTCAAAACATAAAAGCGGATGATAGAGGGTTTAATCAAATTGGGCTTTTGATATTGTCCTTTTCGTACCCAAAAACATATTCGGTTTGCCTCACCTTGTAAGACTTGTAAATTTATACAGTGAAACAACTAAAGTGTTTATAGGGTTCAGTTACGCAATTAATTAAAATGTATAAGGACTGGAGCTGCTCTTAAAGAAGAAGTTAAAGAAGTTGTGTCTTTGCAGTGCAAAGCAAAGGCCATTTTCTGGTGATGCTATTACCATAATGGGTAAAATGAAAGACTTTACAAGCATTGTTCAAAATAAAAACTTTCTTGCATACCCAGTGCATTGCTTTAGTCATAACTTGAACTTTATTTTGACAAAGTCATGCAATTTTGCACCCATTTGCAACACGTTTTCAATTTCAACCAAAGCTTGTGGCTTTAATTAAATCGTCGTCAATCAAAACCAAAAATTTGCCAAAAACGTTAAATCAATCTTATTCAGATGAAATAAAAAAACACCGTTTAGTTTGATTATATCTTACACGATGAATATAACTACATAATGCTGTGATAGTATCAAAGAAATGAACGTAGCTGCTTCAGTATTTCTTACATTAGATATGGAACAGTTTTGTTATCAGCCATTCATCAATCTTTTTATATTGCATCTTTCTTATTGCGTTGACAGTTTACGGGGTCATAACAGTTCACGCTGTATATGAATAACGTATTGGAAAAAGTCAATTAACATTTTAGGAAATCGCAATTTCAAGTTTATTCTGCAATACCTGCAGACAACAGCTGCAGCAAATTGCTCCATGACATTTTGTTGAAGCTCAAAAATAAAAAGAAAGAGACGGCAAGTTGACAATGCCTTAGTGCTGGTTAGCGCTTGGGCAGCAAAAAAAAAGATTGATAAAGAAAATTTGAATTGAAAAATAGCCAGCCTAATGCAACAAAAAATCAATCATTTCAACAGTATCAGCAAACCTTCTCATTTCATTGGTTCTCTTCCTGTAACAACCGCCACATTGGAAAAAACGTTTGGTTCTATAAAACGACTCAAAACTTACGTAAGTTCTACGTATCCGCAGCGTGGCCAAATGGGTAGGCACACCATTTGATGGCAAACGCGGTATTGATTGACACGGTTGCTGTTCAAAACTTAATCGCATCACTCAGGATTGTGGGTATAACCGGTTTAGGTATTTTTCTCTGCCTGGTTGTCTTATCAAGTAGCTCTAAACTTTATTTATCTTTAAATAAAGACAAGAAAACCAAATAGAATATTTTAACTAAATAGCAAGATCTTGACACCTTCGAAAGCAGGTCAAAGTAATCGCTGGAGGCTGTTATAAATACAACGTTTCCGACGTTTTCCAGCAATTTAGGAGAAGAATAGTGATAACAATAATAAAAAGTAATGACCAGGACGCTTTAGTTCTATGGTTTAGCTTGCTAGTAATCCTACTCTGAATGTGGATGAATAGCTCGTATAATCAATAGATATTATTCCAGCAGCTAACTGACAAATTTTACTTCAATAATCTTTGTTTTAAGTTTTATTTGTTGTTGTTTATCTAATGTTTTTGCAGTTTTCGCCTTCACAAACATTAAACATTTTGTAGCTTTTAACCTCAACTTGAAAGGAATATTTTCTGACTACTATGTAATATAAGTTTATCAAACTATAGACAAAATCACGCAGTTTTACTTCTGCTTTCGTTTTTTAATGTTTTCTTGTAGATTGATATTGTAAATTTCTGAGTTTTCCCTTGAAAAAAATTTTAAACCATCGCATGATACTTTAAAAAATTGTAAAACGAATGCCAGTGACTTTTATTTTGATTTGAACAGCAAAAACCATCAGTTCAAATTAGTATATCAGGTCAGAAAATTTTTTATTCTGCTTTAAGTGACCTGGCAATTTATCTTTTTGTCTGATACGCGTAAAGACCAAAAAAAAAATATTCAACTAATTACTAATGACTTGCCATAAATAGCACATGCACTTGAGCTTGGTAATGTCATAAAATATTATTGTCTGTCAAAAAATTGAACACTTAATGCGAAAAACTCCGTGCAAAGCGTTTCATACAAAAAAAAAAAAAAAAAATTTGTTATAATTAAACAATTTTAATAAATTTTGAAGCAATTTATTAAAGCAGACTTCTATTAATCTTTGTTCATTTTTATTTTTGCTTTTTTTCATGCAAGTAGAGCTTCAATTTAAAATGTTAATTCTATTTGTTAATTAGAAATACACCGTAGACTCTATATACCACATAAGTTGGGTTCCCAAAAAAATCCGACGGCGTTATTGAGCCAAGTTTTATAGCTTAATGCAAGATGAGTATACAAATAAAATATAACGCCCTTCTTACTAACTTGTGGTTACACTTCCACACAGCTGAACAAAAAAATTTAAAACGGGTGATGAAAATTTTCACTCGATACCTTTTACTACATACAGACTGTCATCCATCGAAGAAATCGAAATCTATAGTCTGACAACGATATATCTGATCCCGCAATAGATCAGACCCTGTTATACACGGTCTATGGTGTAGGACGAACAGACAGTTTAAAAAATGTTATCCTTTCAGCCTGATAAAAGTTTTATGCTTTTAATGGAGAATTCTACTGGGTAATGTATTTGTTAAGAGTTAAGTATTTTTTAATTTGCTTTTACTTTATCTCTTGAAACAAACAAAGGACCAATCCCTGAGTTTTCACAGTAAAATCTACCATCAGATGTGCAGTTCAGTTCATCAGAGGAGTCATCGCAGTTAATGTTTCCATCGCAAACAAAACTTAACGGAATCGAAACCTGAAAAGGTTGTTAATTAATCAAAGTTTTAAAAAAAAAATAATTTCGATTCAAAAACTAAAATTACCATTACAATAAAAAACCTATAAGAAAAAAGAAATTAGTTGTCTTTGATGAACTCGATGTTGTAGACTAATGCAAGCAAATAAACATTAGCTTTATTCAACTGAAAAACGCTGCATCTACTAACTGTGATAACAACAATTGAAAACATAGGAATTTTACCATACGCGTAACTACCAAGGCAGCCGTAAGCGCACCACGAATTACGCAGGGAGATGACATGTGATTAGTACAGTACACGCACGCATAATGCGGGTTCGATTACACGACATTTACCACCGCTCGCAAGAAAGTAAAGATTACGTTACAGAGAAATACATACACAAAAATAAGTAGGGCTAAGAATATAAACACAAAGCAAAACAGTGAACTAATTGTACTCTAATCTATCGGGAGGGTCGTCTTTGACGACTGGAGCGCCAATTTAATGGAGTTTGCAGATCAGGTTGATTATCGGAATTATTTGTTCCTGGAAGATCATTCGAACCGCTGTCTGGTCTTTCTAACGTAGAAAACGGAGTTTCGTTACTTTGCGAAAGACTCTGGGACTCATTTGCTTCTCGTGGACCGGCTGGAATAGGTGCAATATCTCTAGCAGAAACAGTTACCTCGCGTCCTTCGGGTGATCATACGACGGCGTAATTCGGATTAGCGTTGAGCAAATCCATTTCTTCTATAGCAGGATCATACTTATCTTGTACATGTTTGCGCACATACACAGGTCCAGGTTCAATCATCCAGATTGGAGCGTTGGTACCAAACATTGAACGACGGGGAAATTTAAAAAAACGATCATGCGGAACTTCATTTATAGCTGTGCAAAGTAATGATTGCAATGAGTGAAGAACTTCTGGGATAACCATCTCCCAATTAGCAATTTCTAAGCCGTTTGTGCGAAGCGCCAGTTTTATAGTGTTCCAAATTATTCCATTAAAACGTTTGCACTGAGAATTACCACTAGGGTTATACACGGAGGAAAACGTACTCGCGATTCCCCGTTCGTTTCAAAATTCCTTTATCTCTTTCGATACAAACATTTTGCATTATCACTGTGCACAATAACAGAAAAACCAAACAAGCTAAACAGTGATCTTAAACACGATATAACTGTGCGAAAACTGGTATCTTTACAACCGAAAACAAAGGGAAATTGTGAAAACTCATCGACAACAGTAAAAATGTAACGATTTTTGGTTTTTGAAGGCAGAGGACCTTTAAAATCCATACTTAATCTTTCAAAAGGTTGCGAACTTTTAATTAATTTTACAATAGGCGGTTTAACTTCGGCTTAATTTCACAAATTGCACAGGCACTAGTCATTCTTTTTACGTCGTCAAGCGAATATGGCAAATTTCTTTGTCGGATGTAGTGATACATTCTAGTTATCCCCGGGTGACATAAACCTGCATGAATTCTATAAAGCGCATTTACAATCGTAGCAGCACAATATACTCGCGACAATGCGTCAGAAATAACATTAAATTTCCCTTGACGATAAACGATGTCATAACAATATTGACTCAATTTCATTCTCCACCGCATAATCTTATCATTTTTAACCCTTAAAGGACCAAATTTTTTTCTTGATAAAAAAAATTTTTTGCTTATTTACGCGAGACTGTAATCACATTATGAAGCAAAAAATGTAAAAAAAATTAAATATTAATATTCATAACAATTTTTTTTAGATTTGTTAACTCAAAGCAACATCTGTCACAAAAACACATATTTTTGTTCCAAAATGGTGGTTTATTTCACCTAAAAAACGTTCAATTAGTGTAAAATTTAAAAAAGCACGTACTCTTAAAACATATGAAAACAAAAATTGAAGTTGTAATTTCCACCGAGTTTTCAAATTTTGCTTGTGAAAATCAAATTCTAGTCTAAAACCGCATATTTATGACTACCGAACAAAAAACTTGATAAAACGTGATCAAAAACTAAAAATATATTAACAACTATTTCAAAAAACATAATTAGTAGAAATTTTGTTTTGGGTTAACACCAATCTTTCGCACGGATTTGGAAAACGTGAAAACACGTTCAAAGTTCGGTTTGTTGCTTCAAGTTAACACTTGACGCCAAGGGTTAATTTTGTTACGCCGAGAATTGCCAAACATAAAAGTCCCAGAGTTTTGATCTGTTATTATAGTGAATTGGCGAGGCAATAAATAATGCAACCATCGCCGGACCGCTTCAACAATAGCTGCAGCTTCCTTTTCAACGCTTGCATAACCTTTCTCGTTTGAATTGAGCGTTTTTGACCAAAAGGCGACGGGTCGACCATTTTGCTGTAGAACTGCAGATACAGCAACATCGGAAGCATCGGTTTCCAATGTAAACGGCGCATTTTCATCTACACTTGCTAGTGTCGCATCAGCTAATTCACTTTTCAACTGATAAAAACAGCGTACAGCATTTTCGTTTGAAGGAAACGTTCGCGATTCTACTAGGGGTTTTACTTTACAAGAGAAGCGAGGCAACCATTTTGCATAATATGCGAAAAGGCCGATTGCCCTGTTCAACTCTTTTTTTTTATTTTGGCATCGGTATGTCCAACAAACTTTTTACACGCTCAGGGTCTGGGCGCAGTGTACGATCATAAATTTGGTACCCCAATAACGAAATACAATCAGACGAATAAGTACATTAGTTCTTATTAAATGTAAGATTATATTTCGCTCCTGCTTCAAGAAATTGCTTAAGATTTGCGTCGTGTTCTTCTTTGGTCTTGTCACAAAATAATGATGTTGTCGAGGTATGCGAATGTTTCTTTACAATTTTTGTGTTCTATTATATCATCAATTATCCGTTGGAACCATGGAATTGCATTAGTCAGACAAAACGAAATTCTTTTACTTTGATAAAGCTTTCCATTAGCCTCAAAAGCTGTATACGGTCGGTCTTCTATTGGAATTTCCACCTGGTGGTAGGCACTTTTCAAATCTAAAGTGCTAAAGTGGGAGTATTGCGCTACTTTATTTACCAAATTTTGCATGTTAGGCAGTGGATAGCCATCTAATAACGTATATTTATTAATGGTCTCACTATAATCAATGCACATTCTTTTTTTTATAATTATCTCCAGTCACAACAAGAACTTTTGCGCGCCAAGGGAAAGAGCTTGGTCCTATAATTCCTTCTTTCAAGTCGTTTTTTTATTGTTTCAGCAATAAACTTTTCGTTTGCCAAAGATTGCTTACGCGATTTCATGATTATAGGTTTACAGTCACTTGCTAAATGTTCGAACAATCGTGGTACATTATTTGTCTTAATACATTTCAGCGCGTTAATACACAACGAAGGTTTTGGACCACCAAAATTAAATCGAACGTGATCATGTAACCTTAAAATATCTTGCCCAACAATAACATCGGTGAGTAAATCTTTAAGAACATGCAGTTTTACATCGCGGTAGGTTCAATTTTGCAAACGAATCGTAGACAAACTAACTTCTTTACTTTGAAAGCAGTTTCCGGTTACCGCTAAGCCAATCTCGTTGTTCTCATTACTAAGCTGAAATCTATTTGCAATAGCAAATTTTTGATTAACATAACTCAACGTTGAACCGGTGTCAATTAGGGCGTTCGCGGCAACATTGTTTACCAATGTACGCACATTTACAATATCGGGGACGCCAGCGGTATCGTTTATAACTGCTACATCATTATGATTAGAAACAATTGAACAGTTAGATCTTTTAAACCGGGAACGACATTGTCTCGCAAAATGTCCATAGCTTCCGCATTTAAAGCACTTACTTCTTTGGGCGGGACATTGGAACTTTTTGTGAAGTTGGTTTGCACCACAGCGTTCGCATTTCTTCATCTGCTGTCGAATTACACAAGCATCAAAAGGCTTTTTGGAACAAAATGGCTCTACCTTTGCAAGTCTCATTTCACATCTTTTGATTGCAGAAACCGGGCTAACTTTAATAGCTTTACCATCAGTCGCAATATAACTCTCCGAACTTTTCTGAGCCGTGTCAAAACATCGGGCTTGATTGAATATGGCTTCTAATGTCATCAATTCGTCTCTTGTATTCTCTAGTAGTCTAGATCTAATTGATGTAGATAGTAGACCATATATAAAAGCATCACGAATTGCTTCACTTCGACAAACATCAGCGCTTACTGATCGGTAATTACAATCTTTTGCCAATTGCTTCAATTTCTGCAAATAGTCGTCTAACGACTGCGCTTGCTGCTGCTTGTATGTCATCAGCAAATGTCTTGCAAAAATGATGTTGCAAGGTTAAAGTAAAGTCTTTCTAAGGTTTGTATCGCTTCTTGATAGGTGCGACATTCACTCACATAATCGTATACATCTTTGCTGATATGGGCAATTAAACATTTCAATTTATCTTCATTAGATATTGCAGGCTCAGCAGGAAAAGAATCTACGAAATTCGAAAATGTGCAATACCGATGCCTCCACTCTTTACTAGCTTACTTCGAATTAGGATCGGCATTGAAAACGCTTGGTTTAATAAATTTGCTATCCATTTCTTTTTTTTTTCATTTGAATAAATTGTTGTAGACTAATGCAAGCAAATAAACATTAGCTTTATTCAACTGAAAAACGCTGCATCTACTAACTGTGATAACAACAACTGAAAACATAGGAATTTTACCATGCGCGTAACTGCCAAGGCAGCCGTAAGCAAACCACAAATTGCGCAGGGAGATGACATGTGATTAGTACAGTACACGCACGCATAATGCGGGTTCGATTACACGACATTCGGAGAAGCGATTATGCAATAGTGTTGTTATTTTATAAGGTTGAAGAGGTTGTTGTAAAAATATTTGTTAAAACTTCAAAAGAAGCACAGTTTGTTCTAGGTTAATATCACTAATTAAATTTAATGGTTTCTATTGATAACATTCAGAAATCTCAGATAAGTCTTTAAGTACTCTTATATAGAGGGTATTTTACAGTTCTTTCAGATTTTAAAAATTTTATTAAATAAAAAGTAAAAGAGATAAAATCAAAAATTTAAAGCAGCTCAGTCGGAAACATCTTGTTATTTTCGCATATTCATCAACATGCCGATAACCTATCCAAATTCTTTGTAGTTTACGTTTTTAATATGGGCCCCATTTCGGTTTGCACAGGCATTGATGCAAACAGCAAAATTCTCAATTACGCGGCGACATGTGTCTGTTGTAACACTCTGGGTGAATGCTTCAACAGCTTGTTTCAGATGTCTAAGAGAGCAAGGCTTCTCTTTGTACACTTCTGCTTTAGCAGAACCCAAAAAGAAGAAGTCAAGAGGAGCAAGATCAGGACTATTTGGAGACCATTTGAGGTCTTCCTGCAAGCTCCAAATTCTGTTTTGAAACAATGTGCACAAATGGGCTATAGTAGCGTGTGCTGTAAAGGGAGTTGCACCATCCTGCTGAAACCACAAAGATTTCTTTTGGTTTGGTGTGTACAGTTGCTTGAGGTCCTCATTTATTCGATTCAATACTTCTCTGTAGCGCTCTCCATTCACTGTAACAGTTCTTCCTCTGCTGTCCTCAAACCAGTATGGCCCAAGCATCCCTTTCTTTGCATTTAATGCACAAAGGGCAGTCACCTTTAGGCATTTCAAGCACCTTTCATCGATCTCTTCAGGTTTCTCACCTCCCCAGTACACATTGTTATGGTGATTTACAGCACCATTTAGGTGAAAATGGGCCTCATCAGTAAACCAAACTTTGTCTATCCAACTCGGAAAAAAAAATCTATTCATTCTGCTACTCTGTTGTACATTTCAATGCGTTTCTGCTTGTCTGTGTCAGTGAGCTTGTGGCATGTCGATATTTTGTACGGGAACTTAGTCAGGTCTTTCTTTAGCATTCGCTGAAGACTTGTTTCTGATATCTTAAGCTCTTGGCTCCTGTTCCGGAGGGACTTTTTGGACTCTGCTGTACAGAAGCACGGACTCTATCAACATTTGCAGAAGATCTTGCAGTGATTGGCACACCAGCTTCCCTCTTTCTGCAGTCAAGGACAGTTCCTTTAGTCATGAACTTTTGGAAAGTGTATTGGATAAATTTTTGCTGTGGAGCTTCAACGTAACGCACATTAAATTCTCGAGCAGAACGACAGCAAACTGTTTTATAGCATTTTGACTCAAACCAACATTAAACGATTTTAATTTTTTGCTCCTTGGAATAGACCATGGTTAATTTAAGATAATGCAATCGTTTCAATATCAAATGACAAATTATTTATTACAAAATCTGAAGCAGACGAGAAGAAAAAAATTAGAACAAAAAAATTGGAGCTTTTCCAAAACCTGAAAGAATTGTGAAACACCCTGTAGTATAAAATCTGCGCCAAATCATGACATCACGTACCTAGTTACTCTAAAAAGTTCTTCTGATAAGTTAAGGCTATCAAGTAGTTTATCAATTGTTAATTAGCTTGATTGTTTTGTTTAGTTTATTTTATCTCTAGTTATCTTACTGACTTGCAGGAAAGTATTGAAGGTGCTACACGAGTGGTTCTCAAAAATTTTTGCAACATCCCTCCCTTTCAGAAATTGGGTACCATTATTTCCCCCTTCTAAAAAGTAATACTTTGATGATCAGTGGTGGATATTCAAATTCAGAGGCCCGAGGCAAGGATTTCCAAAAATTGATGTTCTTTAAAAAAGAAAAAGAGCTTTGATCTCGTCTTTTACTTTTTTCTCTCAAAATCACGGTGTTCTCTAAAAAAAAAAAAGGTCTTCACCTCGAATCGATCTTGTATTTCCCACTTTTCGTACCGACTTTATAATGATCTCTAAAAAACATTTGCAACGAAATGAAACTATATGTGCTATTTTCGAGGCGGGGCCCCAAAAAAAAAGGGAGGGCCCGAGGCAACTGACTCATTCGCCTCACCCAATATCCACGACTGTCGATGATCAAAGCAAAGAATTTTTTTGTCTTCATCCAAATTTGTGACCCAAATTCCAGTTATCCCAAAAAGTTCAAAAATTAATATTTAATTTTAAATCTTTCTCAGACTTCTCAATTTTTATTTATTTTATTTCATCTCTATAGTTATCTTCCTGACTCGCAGAAAGCATTACAACACAATAGATAGGGCAAGCAATTAACCCAACCTTCTTCTGGAG
Organism: Diplosoma virens; assembly: GCA_963680785.1. NCBI lineage: Eukaryota > Metazoa > Chordata > Ascidiacea > Aplousobranchia > Didemnidae > Diplosoma > Diplosoma virens. The sequence continues at coordinate 4,598,048 of OY796890.1, read as the reverse complement.
ATGTCCAGATATGGCTGTCTGGTTGAAATTTTTTTAATTTGTTTTTTTTAGTTATACAGAGATATGACTGAAATTTGCAATTGCTTGCCAAGAATGCCAAGCAAAGAAAAGTACCGTAAAGTGTCTTTCCCAAGAACACAACAGAATGGCGCGAATAGGTTTAAACCGAGACCATGTTGATCACAATCACAGTGCTCTAACCACTCGACCACACTGGTGATATTTTCGTCCCTGATTCCTCCCCTAGTGATTTTTCCTTTTTAAAGATTTCAAGTTTCTCCTTAGAGAGTCAAGTGGCTCACTTTGAGAAACACTGTGCTACACTGAAAGCAATTGTCAAGCGATTACTTTAAACTGCTATCAGAAATGCCAAGATACGACAATTGTGATCCGCTTAAATTTTTTATTGGTTTTTTAGCTTATATTTAGTGATATTACTGAAATTTAGAGGCGGTGGAAAGTGTAGTAAAGTTTCTTTTTGTAAAGCACAACAAAATGAAAAAGGAAGGGTTTGAAATTGCCTTCATCATTATTTCGGCATTTTTTTGATAAAATAAAATTCAATCTTAAAAGACTAGCTTAAAAAAACTTTAATCGCAGTGACAAAATGTTTATCTAAACTTTTCCATTATTTGGTATGACAGAAACCTTGGGTTAATTTTTCAATTTTTTGCAAAATCCCTGTTAATAAAATGAATGAAAACTACACGGAAATATTAAAATCTCACAAAATCTTGTGAATGTTTCAATGAAACTTTACAAAAACTTCATTTCAAGAAAACTGACAAAAACAAAGTTTGATTTGATAGCAATCTCTCTTTTTTTGAAAAAGATAGTCTCTCACAAGCCAAATCAAAATTTTCAAAAAATATCAAAAACTTTGAACTTTAACTAGGTTTAAAACAAAGATATAATTTTTGTAAGCTAAGCTTCTTTTACTACGTACATTATTGCTAAACTTTTTCATTGGCCCTCAGCCGACCTGCCACAATATATAAATTAATTCTCAAGTGATATGTAAATTAATTACATGTATTAAGCTTTATATATTGTGAGTAATTAATAAAGATTGTTATCTATAGAAATCTCCTTCTTCAACAAATAAAAAATCTTCAAGTCAAATCGGCATCGTAAAGTATTCCGCTATTTTATTGCATAAGCCACTGCTTTTGGTACCTTTAAAGATAAATCATAAATCAGAAACTTTGTTAAAATTGAAATTTCGTTTTAAAAGAAAAGGATTTTTTCAAATTAACTTAAATTTTTAAAAGACGCTTTGTGGTACAGCAAAATAATTACTTTTTTATAGAGTGCTTTGCCTGTGACTAAAAAAAATTGGAAACAAGTGACCTAGCAGTTTATAACGTCAATTGATCAAAGAAGTTTGTAAATTATTTATATATAAACTCTTTTTTGCTTATTTTACAAACTAATAATGGTATAGATCAGCGGTTCTCAACCAGTGGGCCATGGAAACATTTTGTGGTGGGCCACAGAGCTTTTAGAAAATTGCTATATTTATTAAAAAATTAGTTTAATTTGTGTAACTGGTTTTGTAGTTAATATCACGCTTCTGTGTTTGTTTAGTAATTTTAATTGAAGTAATAATTAATGGTGCTGCTGTTTTCTGCAGAGTGGTAATTTTATTTCTAATTATTGAAATAAAAGTGTTTAATTTTGCGGAAAGAGTGTTTTTGAGGAAGTAATTTAGGCAATTGTGGGCGGTTGTCGCAATAGGATTTATCTCTGTTTTGGCATCGTGATGCAATGCCTTCTATTGCATCACATTGGACGTTAGCTTTCAGCTATAAAGTGTGTGTGTTCACTATACTGTATTTTCTAGTTCAGTTGTTGTTTTAAAGTAAACTTCTGGAAAACCATAATCCAAAGAGAGAGTAGATTGTGTGTTTTCATATGTTTGTTAGTATCCATAAGTAGCCTAGCCAGTGGTTGCTATTTAAACTTTACTTTGAGAAACTTTAAAGGTTAGTTAAAATGGCAAAACGAAAGTTTAATGAAAACTAAATTCAGTATGGATTTACATCAATTTTTGATAATAGAGAAGAAAACTGAAACTTCACCTGGAAAAAGTTCATCCAAATCACAAGAATAAAGATGTGAACTTTTTTAAACGAAAGAAAGATAAAATGTAAAGCGTCAGCGCTTGGATTCAGCAGGACAATTCCAGCAACATTCCCGAAGCCTAGTTGAAGCGTCTTATATTGTAAGTTTTATGATTGCAAAACAATGTAAACCGTACATAAATGGCGAGACACTAATCAAGCCATGTGCTTCAGAAATGGCTAGAATTGTACTTGGTGAAGAAAACAAAATAAAATTGCAGCAAATTACTCTTTCGAACAATATTGTACAGAGCAGAATTGCTAATTTGTCTGGCAATATAAAAATTCAGGTAACTGCTGAAATAGAAAATTTTCAATTCCGATTATTCTCAATTCAACTTGATTAAAGTACCGACGTTGCCTCTTGCTCCCAGCTTTTGCTGTTTTGCAGATAGATGACGGAAAAAACATAAAAGAGAATATTCTGTTTTGCTCTGCATTGGCGACAAATACGACAGCTGTAATGTGATAGAGAAGTTGGAAACGTTTTTTGACTAAAAAGGACTCTATTGGGAAAATGTTTGTGATATATGCACTGACGATGCTCCTGCCATGTTAAGAGCAAGAAAAGGCTTACAAACATTAGTTCGCAGTCGTTCATCTCATGCCGTCTCAATGCATTGCATGTTACGTAGACATGCCCTTGCATCGAAAACTCTTTCAGAATCGCTTCAAGATGTATTGAACACAGTTGTCAAGATGGTAAACTTTGTAAAGAATGGAGCATTTAACACACGCCTGTTCAGAAAATTATGCTCTGAGACGAATGCTAAACACTTAAATTTACTTTACTAAACTCCGGTCCGTTGGCTGTCCAAGGGCAATGTTTTAGGAAGAGTTTTTGAACTACGGGAAGAATTGAAAGAATTTCTGAATAGACAAGAAAAATGCAAGTTGGAATCTTGCTTTAGGTGTAGTAACTTCATGTTTACCTTGCTTATATGGTTGATATTTTTGACCAATTGAACCGCTGAAATCTAAAGCTACAAAGAAAGGATACAACTATCTTGTCAATCTCTGCAAAGAATTTTTGACCTACTTTCCTGAAATATCTGCTGTTGATTTGGAGCTGGTGAGAAAACCTTTTGCAATGCCAATAGAAAAAGTTACTGATGACTTACAGGATGAATTCATTGACTTCAGAAATGACTCTAGTTGTAAAGGCAAGTTTGAGACTTTATCGATATGCGAGTTCTGGGCAAGGGTGTGTGTTTCTTACCCGCGTATCGGTAAAGAATGCATCAAGGCACTCTTGCCTTTCAGCAGTACGTATTTGTGTGAAATAGGGTTTTCTAGTTTGGTGGCAATGAAAAACAAAAGCTAGGAACCGACTTGACGTAGAAAATGACATGCGTTCTGCTCTCGCTTCAACCCCTCCAAATATTGATGTTTGGTCAATGAAGTACAGCAGCAAGTGTCTCACTAATGCTTGATCGAATAAATTACCTGTTTTGAAATATGTTCTGTTGTTTTTATTATTTTAAACCAATTTTTTAGTTTTTTTGTGTAAAAGGTTAATGGGCCACGGAACTTTTGTTCAACGAAAAATGGGCCATGAAAGAAAAAAGGTTGAGAACCACTGGTATAGAGCAATGCTTCCCGATTCGTTTTTTATTCCGCACTCCATTGAATTGATGAAGCCAATTTTGCACCTCCTGTTTTAAACTGCAGTGATTTTGAAAAAAGATTTAAAACACGTATAAAAAAATGCATAAAAGTGATCACCAGCCTTTATTTGGCTAACAAAGGTGTTGTATCTTTGCACGAATACACAGGTTTATTAAAAAAACAATAGTAAATATTCACAAAAGTACTTATTGAAGTAGAATGCTTTTAGTTCGTTTGCTGTAGTAGCTTGATAACTTTGAACTGACTGCTAAACCAAAATAAAGGCGCATATTTAACTAGTAACAATTATGCTTGGAGATGCGCGCGTCCAATAATTGTTCGAGCAGAAGGCGCTGATTAAGATTAGAGCGTTTAAGAAAAACACTACGTCATCTATTGCACAATATCACAACAAAAGGGAAAAAAAGTAGCCTTCAACAACGCAATAACACAAAATAAAAAAGTGAATAAATAAATAAATAAAATAAACTGAGAATTTAATGGTGATTATGTTTTTCGACTTTTATTCTGCATGCGTTTGCAATTATTTGTTTGAAAAGTGAAACCTTGTGGGATGATGCAATGTGTAAATTATTTTTGGGATTCAGGGCATTGCAGTATTTATTGTTGAGATAAAGTATATATTAAAATCCCGATTTATGCAGCCAAGTCGTAGCAAATGAAACCAAAACTTGCAATGCTCTCTTTGCCAGATTGGGATGCTTAGTTTGAACGCTGCACTAAAAAGTTTCGAATAAACTGGACTCGCAAAGCAGTATCATCTATTGGCACCCTTACATATCTTTCAAATGATCTTTATTTTTATTCTTATGTCCCATCTTCTCCAATCTGAAGACAAAAAGATTAAAAATCCAAGTTTCCGGTTTTTCAGCTCTCTAGAAAAAACATTCGTTAAATGATTCTCTTAGCCTTTCCAGGTGCTAAATGATTTTTGTCTTAAATTTTCTTTCTAATCTAAGTTGCTGTATTCCAAAATGACATGTTTAGCAAGGAAAAATTAGAAAATCTTTTATGCATAATACGCCAACGACACAACAACAGTATCTGTCTGAAAACACTGAGTTCATAAAATCTCTTTCCTTGTGCCGAAAGGTTTGGGTCATTTAGATGTTGGAAAACATCTGCAGGTATGCCAACATTGGAGCAAATTTAGGAAATTCGAAAGTTTGCACAAAAAAACTGTTTTTTCTCGCAGAAACTCTTCCATTTCCATTTTGCGCTTAAACAACCTCGTCAAAACTCGACCTATGAAAAGCCACCAAACGTCTGTATAAAACAGCAGAACACAAGCATTGCCACAAAGTACACAGCAAAATGCTTCAAACAACCTGTAATTCAAAAGTCTTTCTAGAATATAATTTACAGTTTTAACACACGAATACATTACATTTTTCAGAGTAACAGGCAAAATGTTTGATATATGAGCTAGACGATTAAGAATACAATGAGTAGACGCTTTTGAAACTTCCTTTTTCATGAGAGTAACAAATCTGGACCAGTTTTCTAGCATAGCTGGAGCACCGTCTGTGCAAATAGATCCGCTATCTTGCAGCTGAATGTCATTAATGTTAAAAAAGCTTTTTATCTAATTTCTATTATTTATTTATTTTATTTATTTTATCTCTATATTTATCCTACTGACTCGCAGGAAAGCGACGGAGGCGCTAATACATAGGGTAGGCAATTACCCCGACCTGCTTCAGGAGATACCAAGATATTGCTGTCCGCTTGTAATTTAATAGAGATATGACTTTAATTTAGAACTGCTTGCCAGGACCAACAAGCAGAGAAATGTGTCGTAAAGTATCTTTCCCAAGGACACAACAGAATGGAGCGAGTGGGTTTTGAACCGAGACCGTGTTGGTCACGAGCCCGGCGCTTTAACCACTCGACCACGCTGCCGACACTCGACCACGTTGCCGACAAAATAATATAAATAAATATAATAAATAAATACATAATGGACAAAATAAAATAATAATTGAAAATGATAATAATTGCAAACAAATGAAATAATAATTGAAAATGTCTTTTGCAGTTGTGGTTGGTTTAAGTGGGCTACAAAAAATGAAAGTGTTTCTTGATGGCATTCCCCTTTATATAACGACAAAAAACCATGAGTTGGCTGCAATTACTGACATCTGTTATTTTGTCAATTGAACTGAGATTTTGACGAAAGAAGCTCTGATGTCTGACACAATTTGATCAAGAATATCGGCGCCAATCTCAGCAATTCTGCTGCGAATAACATTGTCTGACAAAGGAATCCGTTACAGCTTTTTTCCGGTCTCCTCATCTAGAACAGCTTTCACCATTTTCAAAGCATAGGGCTTGATAAGAGTCTACGCAACCGTCCGTGGATTTTTTAATTTTTCCACTTTGTATGCGACTTTGTATGATGCGAAAAGTAGAGATTTATCCAAGGAAGCAAACTCTAACTTTGGATACGTTCCTTAAATAAATCATATTTGGTGTATTCTTTTTTCCGCTTTCAAACTTTTTTATTAGTAATAATGAAATTAGTCAGGCTGCTAGTCGAACACAGTTGCGTAGGGCTATGGGTAGTATAAGACTATCCAAAGATTACAGCCTGTAGTAATTAGTTAGTAAGAAAAAACTATTTTAAACCGAGTAAAATTTGCGCTAATGATCAATCCTTGGTTTTCTGGCATTGCCTGACTGCTGTACCTGCCAAAAGCTGACGACTAAACGCCAACATTCCACTTATATTTTTTCCCACCCATTGAAAGCTCAATCAAACCAAGTTGGCTAGCAAAATGCCGACTGAACCACTCTGTGATTATTACTTATTACGAGGCGATTGTAAAGACAACGGAAACAATACCCATTATCAACAAGAAACAGTTTTTTAGCTTCCGGTAACTTGCGAGTATTTGTTTTTGTGCATTTACTGTATAAACCTGCCTAGAATTCTTTAAGACAGTGTTTCTCAAACCATGGGTCGCGACCCAAAAGTGGGTCGCCAAGACTATGCGGATGGGTCGCGAAGGCTTGTAAATTACGGCACGTAAAAGAAAAAGATCTGCGCGCACAAGATTTGAGAAGTGAAGAACCTTTTAAGAGACCATCACGATTTTAAGACAAAAATTAGAGTCAGATTTAAGGTGAAGAACTTTTTTTTTTTTTAGAGAACACTAGTTTTTTCAGTTGAAAATCAAGAAATCAAAATCAGATTTAAGATGAAGACCTTTTTCTTTTTTTTGGAGAACACTAAATTTTTGAAATTAAAATCAAGAAATCAGAAATAGATTCACGGTGAAGACCTTTTTTTTTAGAGATCATTACGTTTTCACTACGCTCACTCAAATTTATTTGGGTCGCAATCACCTTTGCAAATCGTTGTTTGTAGCGATTTTGGTCGCAGAAAAAAAGGCTTGAGAAACACTGCTTTAAGGAGTAATCACTACCGTCCATATTTTAAAAAATCTATCTATATATATACTTTTGCATTCTTTATGAATTTTTACTTCCCCAGCAACAGCTGCCCGCAACCTCTGGGGGAGATTTACAATTTAGAACGTATTCAATTACAATTCAGAACGTCAGCTTTTTTCATTACTTTTTATTTTTTCTGATCCTGTCTTAAAACAAATTAATAGACGCTCTGGAAATATTTTACAGTATTTTGAATATGTGGCGGAATAGAAATAAGAGAAAATTGAGCTAAAAAAAGTGGCTGAAATAAATATGAAATTGTGATATTGTGATCGCAATCCCAGTACAATGAGACATTTAGAAAACTCTTAGACATTTAGAAAACTCTTAGATAAGACTCCAGAAATTAACTAAAAAAAACATAAAAAAAAATAAACGTCAACAGAGTTTACAATGCAAAACCAAAAGGTATTTAAAATCACCCGAGAATATTAAGTTAGTAAATTAAGGTTCCATATTATAACACACGTACTATACGTATTAACTTGATGAACTTCGAATTAATTTGTTTTGGAATATGCATAGTATACTGTTAATTGAAGCAAAAAAACTAAAATAAGTGAAGACTATTTAAATTTTTTACCCTTCTTCCATTCAACGATGAACAGGAAAACCTGCCATTACAGCGGGTAGAATCTTCATCTGATTTGTCATCGCAGTCTATTATTCCGTCACACAAGCTTTCCACAGGTATGCTGATTGCATTTCCAGCTGAACAGTAATGTCTATCTCTGTCTTCGCAGTTAAGTTCGTCACTGCGGTCTAACGAACAGTCTATAATTCCATCACATACTTTTGTTGACAGAATGCTGCTTTTTATGGCCGGTGGAGGATATTTTATGGGTACCGCAATTGGGGGTTTGGCCTGATAAAATGTTTTAAACAAATAATTTATAAAATAATAAATTATCAAACTTCAAACGTTTGAAATAAAATCATTTAGCTTTACGAAAAACAAAACAACTATTTTTTGATATTTCTGGCAGCAAAACAAAATAATTCATTATAATTAGCAAGCAGATTGTAGTTTTACTTTTTGTTATTAATGCGATGCCACCGACTCGATTAACTTATTTTTTTGTTCTAGACCTTAAATTATCTTCGTTGATATCTTGAACCTTACCGCGATTTGGGCACAAGGAATATCTTGGACCACACTTTTACGATCAATTCTAATAGTCGTGTTGTCCGTGCAGGTGTTACTTTCGGTTGAACAATTAGCACGACATTCGTCAGTCGCAAAACCTGGATTTTTTTCCCATTTATAATCAGGACCGTTTGGTTGAGGACAATCAAATATCCCGTCGCAAAGTCTTCCATTCACCACTTGATACTGATTGTCGCATCTACCGAGTAAAATCAAATACTGACAATTAATTGATATTGATTATTTGGTGTTGTAGGTGATGTAGATAGGTAGTATACGTACTAATACTTATACATATACTAATATTTAGAGTTTAATCAGCCGCTTATTTACGAAATCAGAGCTTTTATCCCTACTGTTATCACCAAGTTAAATATAATTCTAAACACCTGCACTTAGATTAGCAACCATTACAAAAGTAACAATCTTGAGTGATCGGCAAAACTACGTTAAAGATAACTTTGATGTAAGCAAATTATCGTAAGTCAAGTTGCAGGAACACGAAATAAATGTATGAAATAAAATATCCGATAAAAGACTTGGGGTAATAGTCAAAATTGATAAGCTGCTATTGCATTTCAAAAAAGTAACAGAAAATTAACAACAGTTGCTTGGTTTATCATCACCATCATCATCATTTTTACGGAACACATTAAATTAATTCAGTGTATTGCCTTTTTCCCGCTTGTCCATTTGGGGTTGCGGGCGCAGCAGCTTGAGTTGGAATCTCCAAGCATCCCCATCTCCTGCAATTAGCGGCAATTCCGCCGGTAGAATTTCAAAACGCGACCAGGCCAGGTCTTTAACATAATTCCGCCAGCGAGCTCTGAGCCGCCCTCTAGACCTTTGGTCTCTTGGAAGAGCATCTATTAGCTGCTTTGCTGTTCGCTCGTGGGACATATGTGTCACATGGCCATACCAGCGAAGTTGCGATCGTTCTATGCGGAGTAGCAGCCGCTCGATGTTGAGAGATTGACAAATTTCAGTGTCTTTTAACTCTGTCAAGTAGGGATAAACCTCTGACTTTTCGCAAAAAACCTATTTCGGCTGCCTGTACTCGAGATCTCACTCTTTCGGTCATTACCCAACATTCACGACCATAGGTGAGGGTAGGAACAAAAACTGATCTGAAAACAGAAAACTTTACTGTTGTAAACAGTTCTCGTTTTAGTACAACTGATCGGAAAAGCTGGAGCATTACTGTACTTACTTTTTCAATACGTGTGTCCAGTTCGTTATCCTGTCTACCTTGAATCGAAAATGTGACTGCAAAATACTTAAACTTCTCCGTCTGCTGGAGAGTTACTCCATATGTTTGGAAAGAAAACTGGACAGGGTGACTTGACATGCACATGATCTTAGTTTAGCCGTACTAATTTTCATCCCACCATCCAAATATGATCCAGAAAACTGATCAAGTGCATACTGGACATCACTTTTGTTCGATCTTGACAACGCAAGGTCATCTGCAAACTGCAGGCCTCAAACATTGCAGTCTCCAAATGTGACGCCACTACTAGAGGAACTGTCTTTGTCTATTTTGTCAATGTATAATGAATAGGAGAGGGAAAGAACACAGCCCTGTCGTACTCTATCACTGACCCTAGAAGGCTTTGTTTTCATGCTATTGACGCAAATATAGGCTTCTCACTGTTTGTACAACGATTTGATAGCAGCTAATAGCTGAAAAGCATGTACAGTGGCGAGCAAAAAAGTAAGATTTTTTATTTTTTTAGATTTTTTTAAATAACTCCGTTAAAATTAAATAATATTTATCAAGTAATATAACATTAAAGAGAGCACAAAAAAATTATATTAAATCCAATAATATTTGATTTTTTTTGGAAAAATATAATTCAATTTTAACAAAGTTATTTTAAAAAAATCTAATAAAATAAAAAAATCTTACTTTTTTGCTGGCCACTGTATACACCTTTTTGGGATATTGCCATAATTTCTCAAAAACTTGCTGAAAGGCAAAAATCCGGCCCATGTTGGATCTGCCAGGACAAAATCCGCATTGTGCATCTTAAAATTGAAGTTCGACTAATTAACGGCTTCTCTTTTCAGGGCATTTTGCATAGACCTTTTCAGGACCACTTAACAAAGAAAAGCCCTCTGTATTAGTGCACTTCTTCTTATATCCTTTATTGTGAATAGGTAAATTCATAAAAGGTATTTAGAGAAAAAGGGAATTAGAATACATATTGTTGGATTACAGAAGACGTGCAATCAAATCCCCAAAATGATATTATAGTTACAGCATGAATTTTGAAAAAGCAACAGGTAACAGAGTTTATTCACTTTAGTAATGATGTTGTACGATTCTTTGTATATATTCTTATGCATGGATAAAAATTCTTTTATAATACAAGTATTGTGAATTAGATCCAAAAAGTATGGAATTCAACTGATGTACGCTCTAGGTTAGGACTGAGTCCGCTTCTGTTTATATAAGATACGAAAAATAGGGTTTGCAGGAAGTGCTTTATGGTGATGGATTTGGAAAATCAAAACAAATCCAGTACATGAATTTAACAAATGTAAAAGTGCATTGGAAATAAAAAAAATTAATAAATAGAAAAAACGAAATTAATAGTCATATCATTAAATTGCAATTAAGTATATAAAAGTATATAAAAGATATTGTGAAAAGTTTTAAACAAGAATGATTTGAAGTTGCAAGTCATTGGCAGTAATTTTGAAAATGTGATATCATGGGATACAAGAAAAGATGAGGGAATGAGTAAAAATGACGTCAAGATTTAAGGAATGATGAGAATTGACTGTTTTATTAGTGAATGAAAAGAAAGCTTTAAGCCAAAGCTTGAATAAAAACAATGGTTTACGGACAGTTTTCTGAAATACTTACCAAATATACTCGCATATCATCCGATCCCTTATATACTCGCATACCTTAAAAACTGCCCCGAATTGAGGAATTTCGCAAAATCTCGCATATAAGACGACGCTCAAAATATTAGCCTTCAAAAACTCAAAAGCTTGCAGAAGAGAATAAATGAGAATAAAAACCATTTTTATTGTGTTTTCTTTTATTAATTTTCACAAATTAAATAGTGTCTCTGAATACTTCCAATTCATCTTCACCATCACCCTCGTCCTCAGATTCCCCAGAGATATTTTGGGTCCTCCAATGTATATTTGATATCATTGTCATCCCACATTTTTGGCGCCATGTCATTTCATTTGTGGTAATGCCATTTTGTTTATGTGAGATCAGATTTATGCGCATATAAGCCGACCCACTAATTTGATAATTTTTTTTTGGACTTTTAAAGTTGGGTTATATGCGAGTATATACGATATTTTATAAACGCTCGTTTTGCTTTTTTTTTGAATAACTAATTTAATCCTAACCCTATTGTTTGTAAAATGTTGGTTCTTGTTTTCGATAAATGTCGGGATAAAAATCGTTTTCGAACAATTGTCATTTCCAACAATAGTTTTCGAACCACGGTTTTCGAGCAATTGTCCGGATACGAAAAACAATACACTATAAGAAAAACAATGCACAATAAGCATATGCTCTTACAGAAACATGGCTTCTTGTCATATTATGCAGAAACGTTGGCAACTACAACAGCTTTGCAATAGACGGTATGAAGATATTTGCAGACATTCCTATCTCTTTGTACTATTTTTTGAGACAAGTAGTATCCAAAGTTTATAATTAATTTTTTTTGTACTAACCTGCACAGCTGGCCAGCATTTGATTGTTTGCCAAACTCACACATCAATGTTCCTTGGCAAAATTCGAATCTAAAAGTTAGAACCAATAAGACTTAAATACCACTATATAGCCTAAATAAAAATTAAAACTCAAAAATAATAAATCGCATGATTACGTGATAACTGTACACAATAAAGCATTATTCGTTGTTATCACCAATTTCCTGTTTAAAATATTGATCAAAAACCAGAACAGGTTTTTTTTACATAAAACAACAAATGGACCAAAAATTTAAAAGAGAATTTAAAGTAACATCTAAATTATACCAATACTTTCAAACTTTTCTCAAAAATTTCGATAGTTTCAAGTAAACATACGTTACATATTCTAAAAAATTAATTTTATGCTTTGTTTCAAAAGATTTCAAAAGGTTTCAAAACATAAAAGTTGTTAAAAGATTAATAAACAGCTTATTGAAGTTTATTAAAACAATTCTATAAAAATTTTTATTAAAAAAAAATTTTTCAAAAAAATTGGGTTTTTTTAAATTTTATTGTAAACTGTACCTAAATAAAAAAATATTTGCACTAATATACCACGTAAAAAGTTACGCAAAGTAAAACTTAACTCTAAAGCTACTGCAGAATAATATAATAAAGCTTTTTAGCGTGCAAAAAATTCTAAATTAAAAAAAATTTAGCCCATAATATTTTCTTAAATTTTATGTTTAAGACTTACTGTAATAGTTAGTTAAAAAAACTTGAAAGTTTTAATTAACTAACGAGGCCCAAATTTTTGAAAACTGAAATGATGTTTGTTCATTTCCAAAACGGATTAAAAAATTCAAGTTTTTAATTTTGAGATAACTTTAAATTTATTTTATTTCAAATCAATATTATATTTTAAGATTTTTAAATAAGGTTTTGCAGTAAAGTATTTGTTCAAACAATTTTTATGTAATAATTTGTGCATTTCTCATTACTTTTCATCTAGATTGTGATCACAATCATCGACAGAATCGCAAACTTTGTTTCTTTTTATGCAATTGTCTTCATAACAATTTATCTCTCCGTGATTGCAAATACTGCAACATAAAACAATATTAAATCTATAAGTTTATTGATAAAGTAAGAATAAAATTTTTATTGGTTAAAAAAACTAAGGTTGAAAGAAACTCTGAATTAAAATAACATCACAACAACAATATCATGCTTTTTAAGATAGTATTGCATAAATTTTGATGATTTTTTTGTAAAATAAAAAATTCACTGATATAATACCAGCAAATTTTAATACTACGTAAATATCATTTTTATATTCATGTCAAGTTTATTTATTTTGGCTTGTTTCTCTAAGGGATACCTGTTATTTCTATTCTGTTCCTGCTCATTGTTTCCCTTCAATCTGACACGGTCACAAATTCTCGGGACTTTCCCTTCACACAAGCACTCATCACTGAGGTCTGGACAATCGGCAAATCCGTCGCAAACACGCGACGCAGGAATTAAAATCGATAAATCCAAACACTCGAAACAGCGAGTTCTGTTCAATTTCCGGTTGGAAATAGAAATTGTTTTGCGAAAGCTGAAAATTAAAAAAACTTAAACCCTGGCCTGGGCTTGGGGGAGTAAGTAGATAAGACGGACAAGCCATTTTTATTAAATGTCAATGTTTTTTATAAATTGGGGCTGTTTAAACGTTACTTCACTTAGGTTTAAGAAAAATAGCATTTGATTAAAGGCTTACTTGTCGTTAACAAGTTCATTGGTGAAGTAACATAAATCCTGTCCGTTGTCACAATCCTGAACTTGATCAGTGAGTAACTGTTGGGGAAAGAAACATAAGCTCCCTTCCCTCAGACACTTAAACCCGGGACCATTGGTCCATTCCTGGTCCTCCTTACAGCTATCTGTCAAGATTCCATTGCATAGTGACGTCATCGGAACACATGTGTTATTACGACAACGGTAATGATTGACGCAACCGACGTCACAGAAATCAACATTACGACATTGTATTTGGTTGTCACAGATGTAGGTTCGATTAAGGAGGCAAGTTTTGTTGCTGTGAGTCAAACAACTGAAAAGAAAAGAAAATGATTCGTAGTAGTTCTTTGTTTGTAGAGTCTTTTAAAAACGTAGTTGATAGGGTCATGCTCGTGGTAGTGCTTTTGAAAACAGTACTTCACGTTATTTTTACTCCTTGGCAATTTTGCTAAATAGTTCTAACACAACAGCACCACTTTATAATACTAGTAAAACAAATGAAAAATTATTAATCGAACTGTAATTTATTAAATTCTTTCGTCTCAGTAATTTCTTGTTTTTTTACGCCATCTTGTCTCACTGGTTGAAAGAAATAATTGTTTTAATGACATAATTTTGCTTAAATTTTCTTAGAAATTCAACTACCCATGGTGCTTTATGGCGTAACAATATTTTTCTAGAGCAAACGTAATTTAGATGACCATTATTTTTTGCTTTAAATCATTTTCATAACAGAAGTTTGTTTGGATAAAAATTAATAAATAATTTGTGAATGGCTATAACTCTTGCATCAGCAATGATTTTCTGCCTGAATTATTTTTTGACGTTTAAATCATAAAAATAATATTTATTGGTTTGTTCAGCCATAAAGTTTTTATTATAACTTTTTGAAATTATTTACCAAAACTTAATAATAAAAAAATAATTGACAAAAAATGCTTTAATAATAAGTACTAACGCAGTGGATTCTCGTCCACAAGCTTACAAATATATACTTTTTAAAATAAATTTCAACCGACTTTAAATCTCCAAAAATAGGTTATGTAGAGTTGCATTTATAGTTGGTTAACTGATCCGAAGTATTAGAATTGTTTGGAACTTAAACAGTGCCAATATACAAAATACTTCGACGCAACCACTCTGAAGCGTTTGAATCTTAGCGGGATTAAAGCAATTGATCTCCAAACTCACGCAATTTTGTTTTCTATATTATTCCGCGAGCTGCTTTCTACCGGTATTTCGTCACTTCCGTCGGAGCATTCCTGTCTTCCGTCGCAAAAATATTCAATCCGGATCCTTTCTCCGTTGTCGCACATGAAACCTTTTAAATCAGGTTGTGGAATTTTTTTAAATGCAAAACTAAACCTGTTTTCAAACTACTGTATTTTTATAAAACATCTTTTACATAAAAATAACAAAGAGAACATGCATAATACAAATAAATATGAAATTAAGTTTGTTTTCAAAGTATTTAGTATACGAAACATTAGAAACAATTTATGTATGAAAATTATATTGCATTCTTTAATTAAGAATAAATTTGAACACGATTAACAAAACTCTAACATATTCAACTGAGTTCAAAGTTTGCGCTTAGGCTAAATACAGAAGTACTTCGAATTTTGAGCAAGTTTACCAACGATCTTCGTTATGCAGCAGTTGCATTTCATTTTGGAAATGCAAAGACAATGAAATGAGTTTGAAAAAAGCAGTTTTAAAATTTTGTTTGGTTGCAAATATGTGTTTACTTTAAACTCATTGAAGAACAAAAATGTTTCCCTTACCTTACGTAATTTTAAAACTGCAAAGGTACAACGCTGCGGAGAAGCGCATCACAAACCCGTTTCATGTTTCACCAGTTTTACCAAATAAAACGAGTTAAATAAATGTTTTGGTTTTTGATATATCAGTTTCGTAACAACTATATATAAAAATTTGTTTGTGAAAGCTATTTTATTATTACAGTATATAGCCACTTCGTCTCAGAGGTAAAGCACACTTTAATTTTTTATTTGATATTATTTTAGATATGTGTAAAGAAAAAAACAGAGTTCTTACTCGGTTGTGGGATGCTTTGTTGTTCGGTCGAATTAGTCATGTTAGATACTACACTAGAGCCGTTATATGGAATTTCTGCAAAAAAACCTCTGGTATTTTATTTCTTTATTTAAAAACGGATATTAATTTTAAAGTAAATATCGAAACCTTGGTAGAAACTGGTAAATTGTATGTTGTTTCTCGATTGAAGCCATACTCTTAAATAATGAAATTCAATGTAGGAAGTTAACTGTGTTGTGGATTGAGTCAGTGTGTCAATCATTCCGTTTTTGTTTAAAATCTGAAAATCAATAAAAGAATTAAGATAACATTTTTAGAAGTTTTGGTGAATTATACAAATATGTTAAAGTATGCTTAAAAAAAATTTATCTGTTTTTACCAAATTTTTCATTAAGTATATAAAGCTGTTATTGATGATTTGTTAAAAGTGACAAGGTTTGCTTAAGTACTGTGTAAGCAAAAAACAACCGTAAAGCAAAAACTATTTTCTATAAAAAGCCAAAAATTAAGAAAACGTTTTATATCAAAAAAATTTCTCAAATACTTCTTAATTGTTTTCAACTTAATTTTGCATGCATGTTTTTAGTTGTTGTCAACGTATTTGTACATGCATATTATCTTACAATAACAGCTCCTCTACAATTTCCACAATCAAAGCTAAGCATGGTATATTGAATAGCATGGCCAGCTGTTTCTGATACAATGATCCACTCCACAAATGATACGTCATAATTAGAAGGGGAAGCCAGCAAATATGGCGTCTTTTTAGCGACTAAGTATGATCCATATTTGTCACCTTCAATTCCTTCAAAATAAAAAACAATTTTTTTTTTCTATCTTGATTCTATCTTGAGATAACAATTAATTCTTAATCTACTTCGACAGTAATTAATCTTTTCCATATATTAAACTCATTTAAGTTATGCATACTGAAACCAAATCACTGTAGCACGTCAGTCTTCTTTTGGTTAAGCCTGTTAAGAGTGTACAACTGAGTCCAATTTTTTTATAACTATTTCGATTATTTGTATTACTTGAAAATAACTTTTACTGAAAATTGTAACATGAACCGTGTAAAATGTTTTTGTAGTTTCCTTTTCTTTTTGTTAAATATCGTGTTGATAGCCAGTTTTCAAGAGTATTATTGAAAATTTTTTTGTCTTCTTTTTAAAAATTAAAACTTCAATGCGTATCATTCGGTATTATGTTACATATAAATTATAGAGTAAAGGTGAGTAGGCTGAAAAACAAATGAAGGGACAAATCACGATAGATAATTTTTAACAATCTTAGTTTATCGTTTGTAGCAATGTCGCTAAGCTTTTTCAGGTTGATGGCAACGAAACACGTTTTATAAATCTTTATTGGCAAAAATGAAAGCGAAAAGAGGTTGCAGTCCATATAAGAATTCTAAAAAAGGTGATTAACCTGTTTTCGGAAAATCAAATTTGTGGGTGTGAAGACCTTTTTTTTGGGTCTCTTCAAGACAAGCCCGTAGCTGTTGTATGTCGGTGAAAGTAATCCAGAATCCTCCCTACGGGACCAGGAGGCAATAAAAATGAAACCAAAAACAAGAATCTCTTAAGAAATAGTAACCACATAGAGATTCCGGGTTAATTTAACAAAAAAAATTGCTCACGGTTGCTTAATGATGGATACCCCCTTTTTTTGGTTTTTGCTTTTTTCTGCAAAATTTTTTTTTCAATTTTCAAGTTTTTTGTCAAAATATTTTTGTATAACATCTAGAATTAAAGTGAAGACAAAAAATTTCATCATAACACCATAAATAAGTTTTGTCAACAAAATAAGTTATAATGAAAACAATGTTCCACCAGCGCAACTGCGAAAAACACCGCTAAGCCACAAAGGCATACTGGCGGCGGTTCCGATATGCTAACCACATCGAGTTAGCTAACACGGATAGGGGTTAAGACAAGCAAAACCCTGCAGTTCCCATTACAAACATATAGTAAGAATGGTCAAGTCAATCAACAAGCATAAATATAAAATAAAAATAAAATAAAAATAAGTTATTTTTAAAAAATTTTTTCTTTTATTCTGAAAAATTTTTCCTTGTAAATTGTGACAATTGCATTCAAAGTTATTTGGGTCAGGAGGTTAAAATGTTTGCAAACTACAGCCTTAGAGGTTCATAACAAAAGAAATTGATGATTTAGGTTCAAATTTGACGAAGTCTTCAAAACATTTTCAGTAAACACTTTTACTTTAAAGAAAGTTGTTTTGCACCAATCTAGGAAAGTGTTAGAAATTAATTTGTTAAAATGTTAGGATACGGATTTCCAACCAAGAAATTGGATGTGGTACCCTTCCAGCCAAAAATGCTATGCAGGGCCCTGCGGGTCCCGCAAGGGCTGTCTGTACGGGACCCGTATCCATTTGGCCGCGGGCGCTGTAGTGGCCCCGCATGGGTTACCGCATGGTTTTAATCTGGCTTTTTGTTTTAAGCCGTAATAAAAAATTAAAACATGCTAATAAGTTAACTTTTTAATTATTTCAAAAAAGTAACAATTTGCATAAATAGTTTGAACCACATGAAACTCGTGCGGTTAACCCATGCGGGACCACTGCAGCGCCCGCGGCCAAATCGGTACGGGTCCCGTACAGACAGTCTTCGCAGGTCCCGCACAGGCCCTGCATAGCATTGCTGGCTGGGTGATGAGTTGTTTCCAATTTTTAAGGGTACACTGAGCATCCAAAAGTTTATTTTTCTTTAAAATTGTTGCGTAATTACGACCGAAATTTTAATTACTGCCCGTTTCAACAATCAAAAAATTTTTTTAATTATTTTAGTTTTTGGGGTCAAATCTAACTCAAGTTATTTGCAAACCATTTGTCACAACTGCCCACGTAAATGAAACTGCCGTTCAAACGCACTGTTGCGGAGACGAGCATTGTAAACTATATGCATTATATACAAAGTGAATATATAAAAGGTTTGCATTGGTTTTCTGTTTAAAATAATTCTGCCACCAACAGCACATAGTTGATTTTGGTTTCAATTTTTATAAAACAGTTGCTAAATGATACGAAAATTTCTATTCCAATTCTTGTAAAAACTTTTTTTAATTTTCCGTAATTTCGGCTCCGGTTAGAGTAAAAAATTGTAGTTCCAGTATAGCCTACCCCAAATTTTATTTCAAACTTTAAGACCTTTGTTTAAATTGTAGAAATTTTTTAAAATGAAAATAGCATAAAACTCGTTCTAGAACCCTCAGAATTATTCATCTTCATTTTGACATTTTTATAAAAAGTCACAAAGAACGTTTGAAATCACATGATAATTTTTTCAAAATAATCTCTAACTTTTTTAGTAAGAAATACTTAAAAATGTCAAAAAATAAGCAAAAAATCTTACTTGAAAACCTTTGGGAGTTATATTTTTGCGGAATTTGTTCAACCGCTAAAATAAAAAATCAAGAATTATATGAACCGATGAACTACAGTATAAAATGAAAATAATTAACTACCGCATAAAATAAAAATAATTATAAATTGACCTGCTTTAAAGGATGTTCAATGAATGCTATTTTATTAAAACTCCCGACAATTTTTAAATCTTTTTATTTTTACTTGCCTTCAAATGTTGCGTTGAACCCGATGTTAGTAGTTTTTATGTCACTTCGAAATTCAACTTCCAAGTTATTTTTATTTACGAACAAAGTAGTCCCTGATAAAATCGAACCGTTCAACTTCTGAATAATCTTGTTCTCAATTCGTATCTAAGCAAAGTAGATAAAATTGTTGTATACTTATAGTTTTACTACTGTTTAAAGAGCTAGGAAAAATGTAGTAAGCTACATACATGTGAGCCAATGATTTGGTTCATTAATATTCATAATAATACCATTAATAAGCATACACTAATAATAAGACTATCACGTAAGCAAATAAAAAAAGCCTCAAGGCTCGGTTAACACGTAATATAATCACTTCTAGTAATACACTGTACTAAAAATAAATTATTTAACTTTCAAACAAAACAAAACTAATTTAGTTGTGAAATGCGAAAAAAATTTGAAACTGTTAAAACATGTCATTAAACATGCTAAACAATCTTACTACCGAACAAAAATTGCTAAACACAAAAATAATTCAAAAAAGCAATGATTTCTTATCAATAAAATTTTAAATCGCAACAAGAATCATAAAAATACTATGATTCAAGAAATATGTGAAAATAGCACACTAGATAAAATCACTGATAATCATAAACTTCTAAAACCTCATAAACTACTTGCAAGTTATTTAAAAAACAGACAACAGTACACTATTATTAATAAGATAAAGTCAGGCTGGTGTGAAAATAATTATGGAGTAGCTCAAGGTTCAACCCTGGGGCCTCTTTTATTCCTTATTTATATCAATGATTTACCAAATGCATCAAACTTGAAGGTGACCCTCTTTGCTGATGATGCAATTCTAACATGCATCGATAAAAATCCAAACATATTAGAACATAATACTAATGCAGAACTTAAAAAAATTGAAGACTGGATGAAATCAAATAAATTGACAATAAATTACAAAAAAACAAATTAAATGATTATTACAAAACGAAAAATAAACAAATCTTTGTTTAAAATCAAAATTGGCCAAAATGAAATTATCCAAAAAGATTATGTTAAATATTTGGGCATAATGATTGATAACAAAATGAATTGGACACAAAATATCAACTATCTAAATGCAAAACTTTGTAAAGGATCATGGGCCATTTCCAAGCTAAAAAAATTTGTTAATATCCATACTTTAAAAACCATTCATTATAGTTTGATATATCCCCATTTAAAATACTATATAACTAGTTGGGGAAAAGCTGCCAAAACTATTATCCAACCTATTATAAATACACAAAAACGCATTATTAGGATAATGACAGGAAGTAATTGCCAAACTAATTCAAGTCCCCTTTTTACCAAACTAAAAATTCTAAAACTATGTGACATATAAAAATTGCAAATGGGCATCACAATTCATAACATCAAAAACAATATATGGAAAATTAACAACACAAATTATCTACTCTCAAATTTAAACACAATACACAAATATAACACTAGAATCTCAAAGAACTCTAATTATTATGTTTATTCGATCCGGACAAACTTAGGAAAATCTTCAATCATGTTTGCAGGGCCGCAAGTGTGGCAAGGTGTTCCAAATGAAATTAAGAACTATTCAAAATATACATTTAAGAAAGCCTATACAAAATTTTTTACTTCAATCTTATGAATAGAAAAAAAAAGAATAATAAGAAAGAAGGAAAACAAACATGTTTGGATTCAGTTACTACTTAATTATTGCTTTGTAAAACAAAAACATAAAAATTTATTTATCTATTTATTTATTTTTTTTTTTTAACTGTTAGTTGTTAACTATGTGTTGCTGATTGTACATATTTGCTGTCTCTGTTGTTTTATTAGTTGTTAAATATGTACTGCTGATTGTACATAATTGTTGCCTCTGTTGTTTTTTTTGCGGATATTTCTTTTTTTTTTGCTGTTATTTTTCTCTGTGATTTTCTTTTGTGTATTCATTGTTAATTTTTTTCCTCTGAAAAATGTTCATCTGTGTTTAATAATCTTTCAGTGAAATTTAAATTATTTTTAGTAATATTTCTTTTATTCTTTAAATTTTTTTTATGGGGTGGCAGCAGACTTAGATGACCTGATGGTCTTTCGTTGTCTCCTCGTCAAGTGACTGGTTGGTCAATTAAAAAGTATTTTTTTTCTTAAAATAGTATTCTGTAAACTATCTTGTTATTCATATGGATTTATTTGTATTTTACATTTAATTTTTAATGATGTACCAGCATTACTTGACAAATAATAAACTGAACTGAACTGAACTGATAATTATAATATGTGTAAAAGTTTAAATTAGTTCTTTACAAAAGTAGGAGTAAATATAGATACTAAAATCTCACTGTCCTCAAAAATCAACTTTTTGATAGCAATAAAAAGCATTAAAGAATTATTTTATTTTGAATTTCTAACTGTTAAAGGAAATTTAACTTCTTAATGTGAATAAAGGCTCTGGACCTGAAAATATTCCTATCAAGTTTATTAATTGTTTGGATTTTTATTGCACCTTACTTGAATAAAATTATTCTTAATGCAAGTTACAACTCTGGCATCTTTCGGAAAAGTTTAAAAAGAGCAAAAGTTGTACTTATATATAAAAAAGCAGCTAGAAATATAGCTAGTACCTATAGAGCTTCTTCAATATTATCATCATTTTCAAAATTTTTTGAAAAATATTTACAAAAGAAATTTATAGATAAACACAATATTTTAATATTGCTTTAACCCATTATGGCCGAAAGTTTAAAAACAATGCTAAAACCATGAAACTTGGCAGAACTTATTTTTATGCTATGAAATATGTACTGTGCAATTTTCTTTTGAATCGAATAAGTAGAAGCGAAAATATAAGCATGTAGAAAAATCTACACACAGGCCTTCCAGGTATAAAAACAACAAATATCAACAAAATCGTTTATTTCAAAAATAATACGTATGTACAGCATTTAAATTATTGGCATTAAATAATGATTTTAAAAAAGCTTATGTATCCATATGATATGCTTTAAAGCATTTACGATGTAGGCCTACATTACATTTTCGACAAACATATGACGCTCCCCCCTTGCAATTGTTCGCATAATTTTGCTTGAGAACAAGGGGCAATCAAGTGATTTTTACCATCCAATCTTACGATTTCAGTCAATTTTGAAGTGACTCTTCATTTTTGAATGATAGGTTTTCCAAATGATTTGCAGTTATATAGAGTGAGGGCTTCAATAAACTGGTAGTGGGTCATTGAAATAATCTTTCTTTTCATTAGTTGATAGTCATTATTAACTGTAACTGATAGGAGATAAGAAAATATCGGCCACCACCACTTTTTTGTCGCAACCTTATTATGTACATGCTAACTGCCTGATCCATATCCTCCATTTGAACACAACGCCCACATTTTGTATCCAAACCTGATAGGCTTTCCCCGAATAAATTGTTTAGCAAAATGTTTTCCAAAGTAAGAAATCATACTTTCATGTATTACTAAGTATTCAGTGATCCTCCATGCTTTCTAAATTTTCTTTGAAGGTTATTCATTAGTGGTCTCAACTTGGCTGCACGATCTTCTGTTGATATCGTATTCTCCTGGAAGTGTAAATGATGTATTATGTCTAGAAACCAATCTCTTTGCATGCTATTTGAAAGAAGCTTGGGAACATGATCTTCTGAAACCCAATATTTTTTCTTGTTTGGCAATGGACAGATTGCAGAGAGAAGCATGCCACCAATGAAAACTTTTAACTCATTTACTGCAACTCCTAATTTTTTATTTTTCTGAGAGGCATACAAATTTGCTTAAATTCCTATTTCAGTAAAAGGTTTTCATCAAAAAATAATTCCAAAAATTCTTCAGGGCTTTAGATAAAGACGTTGTTATGTATGGTCGTATACTTGGGATTTCTCTGTTTACATGCACCCATTTTCTTTTCCCCTTCTTTTTGGCTTCTGTGGGTATTATTTCATCCTTTTCATCTTAATTGTTTTCATCCTTTCAATATGAGCAGGAGCTGAAAGCAGAAATCTGCTAAATCTTTTACTAGTTCCTTCTGCTTTTTTATCCGATTTGTCGCTGTCACCATCTGACAGCTCATTGATGTCTGGTAAACTCATCACAATATCGCCATTGGTGTCTAGGTCCTCCAAAAGACTTGTAACTTCCTCTGTATTCATCCTAAAGAATAAATTGTCTTCAATATCAATCAACAATATTCAACAAACCAGTCAATATATAAAATAAAAAAATCTTGGAATAATAATATTATTTACAATAATACATTGCTAATTACAGTACTATTCAAATAGTTTTACCCAGTAGGCTATAATTGGCCCTACACATTTATTTTTCCGGAATGTAGATGAAAAGGTATATGCCAATGGCTTACATGAAACTTCAGTCATTACTTTCCGTAGAAAAGTAAACAAACCTATAGTTAGTAAATATCACTCAATGATTCTGAGATGTCTGTAAGCCCTGAGTGTAGAAATTTCTACATGACAAGTTTAAATCAATGCTATAACCTATTATTAAATATATTCATTAAAAATAAGTTATAAACTTGTAAATAAACATCTTATAAGAATTTTTATAACTTTAAATATGAAAAAATATGATTGGGTAATTAGTAATAGTCTAAATTGTACTCACCATCGAGATGTGCGCCAATTTGCTGCCGACATTATTAATGCAATTCACTCTAGTTTGAACAAATATGACTGAACATGTTTCAAACTTTTTCTGAACACGAACTAGACTCCATTAAACACATAAACATAATTGTTACATAATAATTAATAATTTTTAAAAAATTAGAGAGGTTTTTGTGGAATGTAAAAATATCTACACACCGGCACTAATGGGTTAAACAAGTCGATTTTATCGGAGCCATAAGCTTTTCGTGACGCTCTTATCAGTGGCAATCGCGTCAAAATAGCACGAACCAGAGAAAATCAAGGTATTTATAGTCTCAACAGTTGGGAGAAAGGTGCTGTAGTCTCAAAAAGGAGAAAGACAATTGCACAAAATCAAAGAAGTGTGGTGCAATACAGTGTAATCTCGGAGAGGAGAAACGCACTATGTGCAATTACCCAGGAGAAACACTGTTACTCGCAACTTAGGTTATTTGAAAAGTTTTAATGTGTAAACAAAAGGAATTTGTCTTTTTGTTTACACATTAAAACCAGATGTCTGGTTTTGATAAAAGTTGCCTCGAGTAGACACAGATGGAACGAGTTGCGTGCCACAGCAAGAATTTTAAAACGTTTGTCATTATAGTTTGCAGCACATTGCTCGTTATCAAGCAAGTGTTGTCCTACGTCAGAGTCACAATCTGGATTATTACGTTTTAGCTTACAGGATCTGCCGGATCTTCTTTGAAGTCTAGCCTTCAAAAAAGATTGTTCATATGAATGCTAATATGAACAATCTTCTTTGAAGGCTAGACTTCCAGACCTTGCCCATCTCTACTGTGGTGAAGAGATTGACTCACGTAATTTTGCTTTTCATGGAGAATGCTTTCGAGCACTCAACAGCTTACATTCTAATAAAAATATTGTCATCACCAAATCGGAAAAGGGTTCAGGAGTAGTCATTCTGAACAAGAATGACTTTATAGATAAAATGCTAGTAATACTTGATAATCCATCAAAATTCGAAAAATTTGGACCAACCTCAAACAACGACAACACTGCTAATATTAAATAAAAACTTTAAAAACGTTTATTAGAAGATTCAAGATTCAATAACCAGATTTAATACCAATTAGAAGATTCAAGATTCAATACCAATTCAAAAAGAAGATTCAATACCCAAAAGTTTTTACCAAAATATTTGTTCCATCTGATCACAAAGACTCAGAATGTATGGTTTACCCAAAACGCACAAAACAAACGTACCGTTACGACCGATTTATCTATGATAGGCTCATCTCATCACGAGTGGTTAGCAAGCCTCTTGGAACCGGTATTAAAGCGTTTCTCGACACATTGTATTAGTGAATCATTTACGTTTGCTGATGCTATTCTAAACTCTAAAGATTTTAATAATCTTTTCATATGCTCCTTCGACATCTCAAGGCTTTTTACAAACGTCCCACTTGAAGAGACCATTAACATCTTTGCAGATGCCTTATATTGCAATGATTCGGATGCACAACCATTTATTTCTAAGGCTGCTGTCATTGAACTGATGAAAAGTGCCACATTTGGAGTAGAGTTTAGCTTCAACGACATCATGTACAAGCAAACTGATGGGGTTGCAATGGGTTCACCACTAGGCCCAGCCTTAGCTAACATCTTTGTTAGATTTTATAAAGAAAAACTCTTTTCTCAAAAATCAAAACCTTCTACATATTTTAGGTACGTTGATGATACATTTGCAATGTTTCGCAATGAAGAAGAGTCGGAAAACTTTTTCAAACAACTAAACTGTCTCCGTCCTTCTCTCAAATTTACATTTGAGAAAGAGAAAAATAATTGTTTACCGTTTCTCGACGTTAACGTGAAACAAATAGTTACCGGTTTTAAAACTAGTGTGTATAAAAAACCTACCTTTACTGGACAGTACTTACGTTGGGAATCTTTCAGTCCCACTAAACAAAAAACAAATCTTATATCAACTTTGGTACACCGGGCACTAATGGTATGCACAAAATATAAACTAAACGAAGAAATTAAGCATATTAAGAACATTCCATTGGACAATGGTTATCCTGAATCGATTATTGACGGCAACATTTCCAAAAAAATTGCTCAGTTTTCTATGCCGAAACGATTTGGCCCTGAGAAGTGCCTCGTGTATTTGAGAGTTCCTTGGATAGGGAAAGCTTCCATTGGTCTTGATAAAAATGTCAAAACGGCTGTTGAAAGCTGCTATGGCTCCGTTACCACCAGAGTGGTATTTACATCCAAACGCATGTTGCCTGTAGTCCGCAAAGATGTTTTACCTACCACGCTGAAAAGCTCCGTTGTTCATGAATAATCGTGCCACTGTGACAGTAGGTACGTAGGACGAACATCACAGCGACTACAAGGTAGAATCAAGCAGCATGTTCCTAAATGGCTACAACAGCAAGCGAAGCGCCCTACACGATCTCAACCTGGCAGATCCTGTAAGCTAAAACGTAATAATCCAGATTGTGACTCTGACGTAGGACAACACTTGCTTGATGACGAGCAATGTGCTGCAAACTATAATGACAAACGTTTTAAAATTCTTGCTGTGGCACGCAACTCGTTCCATCTGTGTCTACTCGAGGCAACTTTTATCAAAACCAGACATCTGGTTTTAATGTGTAAACAAAAAGACAAATTCCTTTTGTTTACACATTAAAACTTTTCAAATAACCTAAGTTGCGAGTAACAGTGTTTCTCCTGGGTAATTGCACATAGTGCGTTTCTCCTCTCCGAGATTACACTGTATTGCACCACACTTCTTTGATTTTGTGCAATTGTCTTTCTCCTTTTTGAGACTACAGCACCTTTCTCCCAACTGTTGAGACTATAAATACCTTGATTTTCTCTGGTTCGTGCTATTTTGACGCAATTGCTACTGATAAGAGCGTCACGAAAAGCTTATGGCTCCGATAAAATCGACTTTGTTTAAAGCGATATTAAAATTCTGTACCACAAAGAAGCTTTAAACACAATATTCTATCTTGTAATTAATTTGGATTTAATAAAGGTCACTCAACTACTACATTAGCAGCCCTAGATCTAATTACAAACTTGAACAGAATTATGATCACAGATATTATACCTGATGTATTTTTTTAGACCTGTCAAAAGCTTTAACTCTGTAAAATATAGCATACTACTACAAAAGTTGAATGTATATCGTGCAAAAAAAATATGCATATGTTACTCTTAAATTATTTAGCTAAACGATTACAATTCACAATTTGTAAAAATGCTGCCTAAGATGAAAGAAATGTACTCTGTGAAGTGCCACAAAGTTCTATACTTGGGCCACTGTTGTTTTTTATACTGTATATATGAATATCTTCCCATTTATACCAAATTTTTAGGTGGAATGTTTGCAGATGATACTGTACTTTTTATGATTAACTAAAACTTAAATAAACTAAAGAAAATTGTTTCTTCAGAACTACTGCAGATTACTGACTGGACAAGGTTTAACAGACTATCATTAAATTTTACTAAAACATATTAAATGGTTTTTAGCTTCGGGAGAGAGGTTACTTTTTTATACCATAAAATTTCTATGGAAAGCACCCATATTGGATTAAGCTTTTTGCATTTTTATAATTTCGCAATGAGATTAGCATTACTGACGAGCTTTAACAAGAGCGAAACTAGAGTCTGGTGTTTCTCATATTTTAAGCAGCTTGGTTTTTAAATCATTCTTTAATTGATTTATTAACATTATTAAAGCACGACAGAAAAAAAAAACAAGACAGAATAAAACAAATGTTCTCGGATAACTTAAGCCCTTATCCGGTTTTTTAGTGAATAGACTTTTCTGACTTTCTGACTTTAGTTCAATTTAAATAGAGAATCGATTATTTTTAAATGCTGACTAAGTAATTTTATACAGGACGAAACAGATTTTCACCAAACACTGTAAACACATTAGCGGTAAATTAAATTACTTGAAACAAATATGAAGAAAGTAGCAGATTTTTAAAAGATATTAAGCAACAATGACATTCCATTAGCATATAATTGACGATTTAAATTAGAACTGGTCTGTCATATTAATAGAGCTTCGTGTATTCTAGTGTGAAATTCTAATTCACATTTACGCAATATTGAAAAATTATTTGAATCAAATTTAACGTTCAAACAGGAATCACATGATAAAATATGATTTTTACGGTACTCTCTTGAATATTTTTGAAATTCAGATGTTCCCGGACTCTTGTGATCAAATGTCTCGATGACGTAGCAATGTAGGTCGTGTTTGTGTCACACAAACCTGTGAATTTATAGATGACTTTTGAACACAGAGTCTTAACAGTTTTTCATTTTAACAAAAAATAATTTTTCACTTTAAAAGTTTAAAAAATGGTAACACTTTTAGATTAAATCGATTACTGATTCAAGCCGAAATTCACTTAGCAAAACGGTGTGAATCTTTTCCAATGTATGGTATGATAATGCAGTTTTTATAAGTCTTTTCATCGTATTGTGCTGATCGTTGATTCGAAAATAAAAGTTGTTTTAAAACTTTATTTAAAAACCAATTAGAATAGCCATTATCTAAAAATACAATTTTCAGCAATTTGACTTCATTATCAACTAAAAAATTAAATGAGCAAATACGTTTAGCACGATTAAGTAAACAAAAAATTAAATCAGACTTCCGCTTGGTGGAAAACATTACATTAAAATTTAAGAATAAATTAGTGTTAGTTGGCTTTCTTTAAACCCATGTTTCCATACCAGTATCATTAAGTTTAATATCAACGTCAAGAGAAGGGATAGTCTCGAGTGAAGGTTCTATTGTAAATTTAATATTTTTATGTTGAGTGTTCAACATATCAAAAAATTTAAAATATTTTTATCTTTTTTCAAAATCGGCAAAAATATCATGATCCTAGCGTAAATAAAGCATTGTATGAAATTCAGGTTGAGTTTTTAATAATTTATTTTCTTGAAAAAACAAAAAGAAATTCGCCATATTCGGAGCTAAGGGAGACCCCATATTAACCCCGTCGTGCTGCTGAAATAACTTATCTTTGTATAAGAACAATTCTTAATTAGCCAACGGTAGAAGTTTTACAAAAAATTTTTTTAATTGTTAGGGATTTGTGTTTTGAGCGATTGTCATCCGAATACATAAAGTCCGCTGTAATTTGAATAGTTTCATCTAATGGAACATTCGTAAAAAGCGTTTGCACGTCAAAAGTAATCACTTTATAATCGGCTTTACATTTGAATTGATATAAGTTTTCTAGAAAGTCCTTTGTAGAATATAGCATGTGATTATCAGGTAAATAAGGCTTGATAAGTGAAGCCGAAAATTTAGCAAGTTTATATTTTTGAGTACTGATCATGGAAACAATGGGTCGCGCTGGATTATTGTTTTTGTAAACTTAAATCAAACCATAGATTTTTCCTGGATTGCTATCTTTTGGAATAAGTTTCTTTGTTAATTCACTGTCATAGCAACGTAAACAATTATTTAAATAATAGGAAATGGACTTTTCTGTTCTTTAATAGCAGGAATTTTTGTATTGTGGTCCACTTCATGGAATTTGGAATTATCACTAATTATGCAATCCAGCTTATTGTAGTAATCTTTAATGTCTGAGATTCCTACACTCTTTTCTTTGTCGAATTTGCAAACTTTACAGTCAGATTCAATCACCAGATTGCTTAAAGTTGATTAATTTTGATGTAAAGCTACGTTTCTGGGGTTATTAAATATTCTTTTTCCATCATTCCTAAATTTATTAAAAACAAATTTTATTTCGTTTTTAAATTGATTGTTAACAGTAACAAAATTAATTTTAGTTTTAATTATAATGGCATATACCAATTTTTCAATCTGGGCTTTTATTTTATCAATTTTTAACTTTATTGGTAGCATGTAATTGTCAAGACCAAATGGAAGAGCATTTTCTTCTCTGATTGTTAATTGTTTTTCGCTCAGATTATAAATAGAATCAGGCGATTTGATTTGCTGTTAAATCCAAAGACGTAAAAGCTTCTTCGTATGATTGACCAAAACACATTTAGAAACTCTTTTAATTCTTTCTTTACCATAGAAAATAAGCATAATTTTTCAAAAAGATTCAATTTTAATAAAATATTTAAATTGAACTAAAGTAAGGAAAGACTATTTACTACAAAACCTGATGAGGGCTTAAGTTAGCCGAAAACATTTGTTTTATTCTGTCCTTTTTTTTGTTTCTGTCGTACTTTAATAATGTTAATAAATCAAAAAATATACCTTCATGCAATATGGCTGCTTTTCATAGCAATATTACATGATTATTCCAAACTCTAAGCTTAAACACAAACATAAAAATTTTAAATAAGTATATAAAAAAACATTGTACTGTAATTAAAAATGATACAGCGCAGTATTTAGGGTTACATTTGCAAAATGATGTAAATTCTAAAAACACATCGACTATATTTATAAAAAATATCTCAAGCAGAAGGTAGTTTTTCAAAAATTAGTCATTTTGTCAACAAAACAACATTGATCATGATGTATTTTGCTTTTATACATTGTCATTTACAATATACAATCTTAACCTGGGGCAATTCAAATTCTTCAATTATGAATTCATTAAAAATAATGCAAAATCATATAATACAATGAAAGTCATTTACGAAAGTAAAAAATAAAGTCAGTTTAAATAAGTTGTATTTATCATTTAATAGTTTTAAACTTGAAGATATTTTTGACCTTAAAATGTATAAATTCATGTATTTACAATATAATAATTTACTACCTAAAGTTTTGCTGACTACTTTACATTAGCATCAAAGCCTTATAACTATAATACTTAAAATAATTCTAAAAATATTTTGACTTTTCTAGAATGCACACTTTTAAAGGTCAGTCATCATGTCTATATTTAGGTGTTAAATTGTGGAATAACATTCCCAGAAGTGTTCAAGCTTTATCATAATGGTGCTTCATAAAAAAATTTTTAAGTTTTTAAATTCAAAATTCTATAGATCTCTCGATCTCCATATGATTGATTTATATTGTTTTATTTTTTTATTAGTTGGCTTGAATAAAAAGATAAAAGATCACCAACTCCTATACAGCCTGGAATTTACGTATAAATTCTTACTGTTACAAAATCGAACGTGGGCTCCGTTTGAAATTGATCGAAAGTCAACCGAATGAAGCGGCCAGCAGGAACTGACAAATACCAACGGCAAACGAGATTGTTTTCATATTGTCGGGGAAAACCCGGTGTCGCAAAAGTTTTTGATTCACTTTTTTCTCGAGTAAACGCCAAATTTTTATCACAGCCTAAATAGCAAACTTTTGTTAATTTCGGCATCTGGTCTGCAAAGTTATAATGCTCTAAACAAGCAGACGCACTGATTTCTGTGCCTCTTAATTTTTTTATATAAAGTTTCTTTTTTGTAAAATTTTTGCTCGCTAAGCGTAGGCTCATCAGCTAGTTAAGACTATAGACAAAACTAAATAAAACAATATAATATTTCATGCAATAAAATAGTTTTAAAATAATGAAGTTAACTTTGAATTTCACGGTAGCATCGTTTTAAATAAGATTATTTAAGATAAAAATTCTTTACAATAAAAAATTTTATTTTTTACCACATTTCTGTATTGGAAAAAAAAGTAGAAATATAAATAACAGGGTATTTCATATTTTCATCATTTTTGAAATTTAAAATCACTGGGATCTTAAGTGGTGGTTTTTGGGTGAAAACTTGACACCCAAAATTTTAGCTCATTACGACGGCATTAAGATGTGGGACACGACTGCTGAAGTTCCAACTTTAACGTATTTCGCGTATCTCAAAAACCACTCATCATAAAGCAATGAAATTGGTATCAAAATGTCAAAAAGGGTTGACTTTCTATGACCAGTAAATACATGTGATAGATCTATCAGCAGCAAAAAAAGGCTATTCGGAAAAAAAAGATTTTTTGCAAATGTTCGACTGTCATGTAACCGATTGGTTGAGATATCAGAAAATTTTTTGTGTTTTCTTTAAAATACAAAATATCTATTGCTATTTTTATCCAAAGCTTAATTTAGACTAACAGGTTGCACAGCACGGTTATTTGGGACCATAATGATGTTTTAACACAATGTTTCTGAGATTTAATATTGATATATTTATGCATCAACAACGGGGAAAGTAGATTTCCAAATATTCTAATACAAGAGATTACTACTTTTACTGAAAAAGAAATTGTTTGACACAAACTGCAACTTTTGAAAAACCTCCCAGATTTTGAGTATTTAAAAGACATGTTTTAAGAATGTTATTACCTTGCAGGGGAAAGCTAGTCTGCAAATTTGTGAGTTAACAAAAGGTGGAGACCATGCTTAAAGGTTGGATAGGCACATGCAATTTAGCAAAAAAAGAATATTGAGACGAGAAGGTAGTAAGAATGTGCAAGAGTAAATGAAGAATTTGCTTAATATGCTTGTACGTAAGTCTGCAATTTTAATGATCCTTAAGTTACGCATAATAAACAAACTCATAAAAACGGATTCTGAAAACTAAATTTTTGTTTTTAAGCTTTCACTTTTTGAATTTTTCACAGCACGATTACCTGGGACCACGGAATAATTTTAGCTCAATGTTTCTGAGATCTGATATCACTAAATCTATGCATTAACGAAGGAAAATATTTTTACTTTAAATTTT
The DNA here is from genome assembly GCA_963680785.1 of Diplosoma virens. NCBI lineage: Eukaryota > Metazoa > Chordata > Ascidiacea > Aplousobranchia > Didemnidae > Diplosoma > Diplosoma virens. The sequence goes on along the minus strand of OY796890.1, from coordinate 4,565,241 downwards.
AGTGCAACAAATAGGCCAAACCAACTTGCGGCTGGCTTTTCTTCCGTTTCATGCGGCTCTTACGCTTATAACGTGTTTACGTTTTTTTAGAGGTATACGTTTAGTTGACTATGTGTAACAAGTAAAAATATTTTATTTGGTTTTCACTTGACATCGAAGTTAAAACCTTGTTTAATATAAATAAAGACCAAAAAAGCCTTTAATAACAGACTTTGTTGCAAAGGAGTATCCAGATTTATTCAAATTTGGCTTATAGTATTGAGTTATTAACGCCATAGACCAGGGATGTCCAACCTTCTTTTATTATGGGCCACATTTTAAATTAAGCTAAATTCGGCAGGCCGCAAAAATGTCTTCAGTCTGAATCAAGACCCTGATTTGTCAATTTTTGTCTACAAAATCAGGTATACTTTAAAAAAAATTCTAACTTTGAACCAGACTCTGATTTGTCGATTTGCGTCTCAAATGTGCACTAAGCAAACTCACGGAACTCATTTTTGGAAAACGCTTCGATACAGGTTTTAAATTTCATCTAAAAATTTGGTAATAGGCAGTGGGCCGCATCAAAACCTTAAGTGACCGAAGGTTGGACATCCTTGCAATAAAACATTGCTATATGAGGTTACACCATTAGAATTGTAGCTCCTGATTTCTGACTAGTTTGCTATCTCTGCAATCGATCATAATTTATACTGTGAATAAAAAACTAATTGCTGACAAAAGCTTTGAAATCTCAACAGTCGCGTGTCACATTTTAATGATTTCATAATGAGCTAAACTTTTGAGTGACAAATTTTTACCCCACCACTTGTGATCTCAGTCATTTTAAATTTCGAAACTGATGAAAGTATGAAATACCCTATTGGATGAGCATATATGAGAAGTTTTTTTGAGTTTTGCTATGGATCTCTGAAATTTATTACAACAATATTTTGTCAAAAATTCTTGTTTTGATTTTCAAGAGCAGTCTTTTTATTTTAAGAATTAAAACTATAACACTACGAAAGTCTGTTTGTCTTTTAAGTATAAGTTCGCAATGATATACTTGCACTTTTGCTTAAACGCTAAAACCAACTTAGTATGACGTCAACACAAAACCTCACTTGTATCTGCCGAAGAACCGGTGGTTTCTATAAAAATACGTGAAAAACATGAAAAACTTCGCTAAAAAGTTAGTTTCATTAAATTATCTTTGCATGAGTTAAATTTCAAAAAAATTCCTATTTTGTAAAACTAATTTTACGTATTTTAGTGTCTACTTTATGTACTGGAAATTCTATCACTACATTTAACAAATTAAGACATAACAATTTTTTTAATAGAGTTTTTTTAAACAAAATCTCGATTACCGTGGAAAGTTGAATTAAATCCTGTCCTCGTTATAGAGCGATCTGTACGGAATCGCACTTGCAGAGAATTTCCTGAGGAGATGTAAGTAGTTCTTGCTGGTAATGTGGGCCCGGATAATTGTAACGTTTCATCTGCGCCAAGCACTACCTAATATCCGAATCGATATAATTGTTAGAAATTCAAAAAATTTTTTTCATTTCACCCTAATACAAATGTAGACTCAAAAACAATTCCAGAATTCAAAATCGATCTTTGTTTATTGAAAGATTAATAATTTCAAATGCTTCAGCATTAAAAGTCAACATCAAAACTTGTTATTGCGACAATGTTAATCGGCATGGAAAAAAGCCTCTTTCCGACTTGGCGATTGAATATTACTGTCGACCTGCTAAACAAAAGTACTTTGCTATTTACAGAAAGGCTTTAGCCAGTTTACTCCACGCTTGAATGCTTAAGTGTGAAAAATAAAATTACAAAGCAAATGTAAACATTTGAGTTTGAATCAGGCCCAAATGCTTTAAAAACGTAAGTCCGAACCCGGTCCCAACTCGACACGAAAAGCTCGGTCCCATTTACAACTCTGTATGAACGGTTCCCTCTAAGCTGCGCGCCTGCGCGGCCGCGCAGTAACGAGGGAACCCCCGCGCAGTACTTTCGTTTTGCCGCGCACTGCGTAAGTTTTGGCAAGACATGCTTGACATGCTTTCGCTGTATGAGCGTTGGCAAGATTTGATTTTGGTAACAAAATAGAAAATTAAGGATCAAGGAATTGAAGTGAAAACCTTTTTTTTTTTTTTTTAGAGAACACCTTTATTTTGGGAAAGGAAACCAAAAATAAAATCAGGAAATTGGGGATGAATTTTTTTTTTTTTTTGGAGAACACCTTCATTTTGGGAATAAAATCAGGAAATTGGGGAGCAAATCGAAGTGAAGACCTTTTTTTTTTATAGAGAACACCTTCATTTTGGGACAGAAAATCAGGGAATTGGGAAGCAAATCGAAGTGAAGACCTTTTCTTTTTTTTAGAGAACACCTTTATTTCGGGACAGAAAACCAAAACTTCCTTGCCTCGGGTAATATTCACCACTGCTCACACAGCCTTTCATTCCGTGCACACTAAGCAAGCTCTTAGAGGGAACGTTGTCTGTATGATCACATAACTTTCTTTAACAAATAGATAAACTTTATCTAAGGAGAAATAAATAACAACGTACGGTTAAACAACAAGTAATATCAACACATTTTTAAGAAATTAAAACGTGTCGAAAAACTTATTTTATTGTGTTTTTTATTTTATGAGCTTGTCAAACATTATCATATTACCGTGACTTTGTCAAAGATGGACTCTGTATTGAATGAAAGTAGGACAAACATAATCTTAAATTTCTTTCGAGCTGTGACGTTCCACAAGCAGTTCAAGTTATTGTTGTAAGAAAGCGGCCATCCTGGGCTATTTATGAATCCGGTGGAATTGTCAGCCAATAAATTAAATCTGCAACCACCTAAAAATTTTCCCAAATATTAAACAATTTTTAGTTCTAAATGACAGAAACGTTATAATTGAGAGTAAATAAAAACCCAGCACACATGAAATATTTTACAGTTAAACTGCAATTGAGGATCTAAAAGCATCTTTAAGACCTTGAAATATTGATGAGGTTGATGGTCACCTTGCTCAAACAGATTGACAACTAAGCAATTAAATCTGTTTTAAAATTGTCAATTTTTATGGTCGTTTCACAATGCGGTAGTCATAACTTTTTACAGTATAAGTGAAACATTTAAAAATAGAAAGCAACACGGGGTTAATCTAATAGGAGTAGTAAAACCAGATTTATTTAAATGGTTAAGTTCTTCTGGCTTCCAGCATAAAGCGCCATGTTCAATATAATATGAAAGCAAAGTATTTATAGTATATTACAGCAAAAAACGCCGTCTTGAATGTAAGGTAAAGACAAAGCTATGTTTTTCTTGATTACTTTCATTATAATTTGGAAGACGTTTAACAAAGAAAAATCAAGCTAAATGCTAGTTTCTGTTTTATAAAAACTGTGAGACTATATTTAGTTGCTAAAAGTTGCCTATGATAATAAGTTTTACTGATTTTAAATAGCCTATGGTCATAATTTTTACTGATTTCAAAATCAATCAAAATTATTTCGTTTATTTCTTCCAGACTAAAGAAAGGATTAACAAAATACTTTTGCTCTTAACTTTAAAACAATCTAAGTTGATTTTCTCAAAGGTGGTTGCCAAGTAATAACATTCATTTTTTTTATTGTTATTGAATTAAATAATAAATATATCAATAGCATTTCTTTGAGTTGTCTAGATGAATAACGGCCCAGATGGTAAGTGCTTTCTTGTAGCCTGGGCTGTAAGTAAGTCTGTACAATAGTGTTAAAAATGACAGACCGAAATCAAACCTACCAAAATGGAAGGGTATCCACCCATTCCGATGTTCAGCGTTGGTCTGCTAATCGGCAAACGTTCTTTTCAGAACGAAATAATGCCTGGAAGAAACTGCCCTTTTCAGGGCACATTGCCAACAAGTTCCGAATACCCACCACTATTCTTCACCTGAACATCGAAGACCTACTTGCAAGCAACATAAACGTCCTTTATCACCTCGCTCTGCAGTCTGAGGCACTCGTCATCCTACTACAGGAGATCCACAGCACAGATGCAGAGAAGTTGGTACTTCCAAACTACCAACTAGCTGGGTCGTCTTTAAGTAGGAAACCTGGCCGTGTCACGTTTGTCCACGAACAACTAAGATACACGCTTTTGGACCAATCTCCACCGACATCGGAGATCGAGTGGTTGTGTGTGAACGTTGATGGCTATAAAATAGTCAACGTTTACAAACCTCCACAATCGCGATTGCAATCCCCGGATCTCCTAGTGTTTTCTCACCCATGTCTTTACGCTGGCGATTTTAACTATCGTCATGCTGACTGGGTTTATGATGACAACAGTCCGGATGGTGAGTGTTTGGCTGGTTGGGCAAGTATTAATTGTCTTTCTCTCCTACATGATGCTAAAGACGTTGCCAGTTTTTACTCCAGCCTCTGGAACACTGGCACCAATCCAGATCTAGCTTTCGCTAGCGCAGATCCAAACAGTCGGTTACCGGATAGACGTGTTCTAGAAAAGTTCCCCAGATCACAACATCGAGCTTCGCTTATTACACCACAAAGATTTGCTATGGCAGTGCCAAGCATGCCTGTTAAGCGATGGAACTTCCGCAAGGCCAAATGGAGTCACTACATTGCTTTGACGAATAAACTCGCAAAGACTTTGTTGCCGCCTGATTTACTTGATGTGGATGCGACTTACAAGGACTTCTGTAACACCATTAAGAAAGCAGCCAAAAAGACTATCCCACGCGGGTATTGAAGTAACTATATTCCGTGGATGCAGAGTGTGAATCTCTTTGTAAAACTTTCCTGCAGTCTCTTCAGGGAGACGACTCAAGTTTGGCTGCTACAGCTCTGCTTGCCAAGCTTGACAGAAAGTGGAGGGATTGATGGTCCGAGGCAGTTCGGAGCATTGACTTCCCACACTCTAGTCGAAAAACATGAAATATTTTGAATAACCTTACTGGTAGGTCACGACACTCTCCTCGTCACTGTCCCGTTTCAGCCGATGCTACTTCATCTCAGCTGGTTAGAAATGGGAAATACGAGGCTGCTGATTGCAAGTCATCTCGACTTGTCTCTTAAAAAGTGTCTGACCTTTGGAGGCCCACAACACCAGACCCAATAAATATCTCTGACATCTCACAGAGAGAATTTAGTGCTGCCCTACAACATTTAAAAACAGGTGAAGCTTTGGGCCCTGACTCCATCTGCCTAGAGCTTGTAGTCCATGCTGAAACTGCTTTGAAGTCCTGGTTACGTGACTTCCTTTCTTCTTGTTTGCACCGACTCAAAATTCCCAAGCTCTGGAGAAGAGCGCCTGTAGTCGCGATCCCAAAACCAACAAAGCCCGTGGGGAACCCAAAGAGTTATCGACCGATATCTTTGCTCTGTTTCCCCTACAAGATCCTCGAGAAGCTTATCTACGTCCGCGTTGAACCATTAATCGACCCATTGCTCCCTAAAGAGCAGGCTGAGTTTCCACGCGGGAAGTTAACCGTGGATCCAGTTGTTCTGCTAACCCAGAACATCAAGGATTCTTTTGAGGCTAAAAGGAAGGCCGGTGCTGTAATTGTCAAACTCAAAACTGCTTATGACACTGTCTAACACTGTGGCCTTACCTGCAAGCTGCTGAGACTTCTTCCGGATAAGCACATGGTCAGAATGATTATGGAGCTTGTCCGAAATTGAAGTTTCACCCTTACTACTGATGACAGCAACCAAAGCAGGCTACGCCGTCTTAAAAACGGCGTTCATGAGGAGTCGGTCTTGGCTCCCCTCCTATTTAACATCTATACGTACGATCTTCCTCCATGATTTTAGAACGTTTGCTTATGCTGATGATTTAGTATTGTTGCATTCTTCTGGAAATTGGTAGGACTTGGAGGGGACTTTAAGCTAAGATATGTCTACACTTTCAGCGTATCTCCAGACTTGGAGGTTGAAGCTCAGTCACACTAAGACGGTGACGGCAGCCTTTTACTTAAATAACCGAGAGGCTCAGCGTGAGCTAAAATTCTGCAACAATGATAGACTTTTACCGCTCTGTCCAACCCTTACTTATCTTGGGGTAAAACTGTACAGATCGCTCACGTTTCGTCACGATTTAGTGGCATTGCGCAAAAAACTATCCTCGTGCGTCACACTGCTGAGGCTACTCGTGGGCTCGGGATGGGATGCTGGTGCTAAAACACTACGCATAGCCACCTTGTCTCTAGTCTACTCAACAGCTGAGTACTGTGCGCCAGTCTGGTGTCGCCGAATGGGAGCGACACTCTCTTTGGCTCACCGTGGATCTCTGGACCTCGATCATATTTTGTATGGTCTTTTCAGTGGGTTCTCAGATACTCGCCAAGTTAGAATAAGATCCAGACACCCGTTTGTGCCAGCTGCGCGGAATCTTTTGGACAACCTTACCAGACTTGGCATCCGCGATTCTAAATGGAAAAATCACAAATGGAACGCGGAGTACTGTGAAAATGCTTCGTGTTTTTGTGCTGGAGCAGCTTGGGTTAAGCTCAACCGCCTGCGGACTGGTGTTGGGCGATTCCATTTGTCCATGCACAAATGAGGTCACGCTTCTTTACCGAACTGCGAGTGTGGCGCCTTTGAACAAACCGCAGACCAAGTCCTGATAGCGTGCCCCATACATCGGGCACCACATGGAGCACGAGGTCTGACGCTTTTGGATGACAAAACCCAATGCTGGCTTAATAATATCACTACCAGCATCTGATTCAGGCAGTACAGCAGCCTACGGTAGTAAAAGGATAAACCCTCCGCCCCAGTCCTGTTTGTGTCTGACCTGGAGTGGATACCTCTTCAAACGACAAACGAACATCTCTTAACCGCTGCAACATAACTTACTTGAAAATGTAGGTTCAATTGCGACATCAGGACGTTCAGGAATTTGATCAGTTTCTACAAAAAGTTTTAAACAATTTTTGTTTACTCACTACCAGTTTAATTAATAGGTTCTGGGGAACGGCAAAAAGAACATTAAAACCCAGAACTGGTTCACAAGTCAATGGTTGATAAACACAGGGCTCAGTACAAGTATGTCGATATTCATAATATTCCTTTACTGAGCAGAAAAGTAAGGCTAAGCAATTAATATTTTATCAAAAAAATTAATTTTATTTATTGATAAATAACACAGAATGACTGATTTTAGTTTAGTGGTATCAGTAAATCAATGTTTGATTAACAATGGTTAAATTGAAATGACCATAATACATTAATACAATGCAATTATAAAAGGTTTGAAAAGTTGCTACGTATGTATTTAAGTTTTTACTTTTTATTTCTAAATAAAACATAAATATAAAAGTATTTCAACCTGAAAAATTTCCTTCAAACCCTCTTTTTTGAACCGAAGAATCGCTTACAAAGTTAATAACCATTGTGCGATTTACAGAATAAAATCTTTTAGTTGAACTGAGTGATCCAGTTAAAGTTGTGATTCTGTCGTTTCCTTCTCTTATCTGAAAAATAAAATAAAACTTTTGTAAAACTTTTCAAGCTTTTAGTTATTTATTTTTAAGAACTAAGTAAAAGCCTACCGTCACTATATCATATCTTCTTTCAGTGTCAAGCTGGACCAAGTCAAGTTGAACGTGATGTCCTTGAGAGGAAATTAGAATCCATGTGCAATTCATTTTGGGTGAATATGAATACGTAGAATAACCTGGACTTCTTATTGCTTGACTTTTATTTGTGGCAATAGCATTAAATCCACATGAATCTACAGTCAAAAGTCATTAGAACAATATAAAACTCAATAATGTGTGCTTAAAAAATTTACTTTCATCTACTTTTTTTTGATAATTCTTGTTGTAATGGTTTATGATCATATTTTTAAAAAATGGAAACCAAAGAACAGGGATACTTGTCTGGCGGACCGCGGTTCGAATCCGAACCTTTTGATGGTTAATGCTGGATCTTTTAAAATGACACATCGCGAAATACTGATAAAAAATAAATTCGAATCGGTAGATGCTGCAAAGCCTAGCTAGAGCTAATTGAATTTTAGAAGAACGTGGTGGTGAAGAAATTATTCTATGATTGTAAAACAGAAAATTGTTGGTCCCAGGAAGGCTTCTCAACTAATTATCCTACTCTTTGAAAACTAGCTATGCAACTTCTCACTATATTTGAATTCAATTACTGCTGTTAGTCTGCATTTTTAGTCATGAATTAGCCTATAGTATAAAAAACAAGTTTTGGATCAAAATAACCAATGAAAACATTTTATTATTGCCTTCGACTGGCTGTTACTACGTCACAACCAAGATTTAAGACATTAGAAAAAAGAAATGCAATTTCTCCCACAAGATTTGTAGCAGAAAAATAAATAATTGTTAAAAAATTTGTTTTTGTATATGTAATGTGTAGTGAATGTTTTCACACTAAGTGTTTGATACAATACTGAAGACATGCTTTGTTTGTGTGATCTTAAAAGCATTGACGCAATCCGTATTTCTTTTTTAATTCAGTGTTTTTTTGTTAAGTTTTACAGGAGTGATCGGCCCTTAGAAAATTTTGAACTTTTGTGACTTAACCTTTGCAAAATATAGTTGAGTATTGCTGCTATAAACAGCATAACTGTTTCAGAACAGATATAAATGAAATAATTTTAATAAATTATATTTATAGCCAATATATAACTTCATAGAAATTCTCACATACTGTAAAGCTGTTGTCTTTATACTGGGAAAAGTCTTTTTTTTTAAAACAATCTTTGTGATAAAAGTTTTTTAAAAAATTAATTTTACAGCACTTTTGTCAAAAAGATAAAAATAAAGAAATTAGCAGTTTTACACAGTATTTTTAGAAGATGGTTATAGTCAAAGTTTTTTGTATCAAACAAACTGTTTAGCATTCATATTTAATTCAATTTTTATGCATTCACTTTAATGCAGTAGATTATGGAATGAATTGCGATTTCAAAATGTCCTTCACAAATGATATTTCAAAATCTATTGGAACTATTCTTTTATTCTAAAATTAGTTTAGTGTTCCAAATTTTAAGCTCCGCAATTCATGCAGCTTTTTCTATCAAGCAGTTTATAAAAAATGATTAGTTTTGCAGCTGAGTATTTTTTAAAGTTATCTGCCGGGAAGAATATTGTTTGAAAAAATGCACAATAATAGTTATCATAAAAATTACTAATCACAAAAAACAAACTTATTTACTGGAACACTTTACCTCTTTCAGTTTTCTGGGATGAGCGAATTTCTAAAATTAAGAAACAAAGTAAAATAAAATGTATTTACAGTATAAACAAATTATATTAGCCGTACTCAAAAAGAAAATTAAAGGTAAAAACATGTACAAACATTAGAAAATAAAGTTTTAAACAAGTTTTTAATGGTTTTAAGTATTTTATGTAGAAATTATAAATTTTCATTAATTGCTGATAGAAACTAATTAAAAGCTCAATTGCAGCATTTAACGCACAATAAAGAAAAACAGTTAAAAATTGAATATACATTTTCGAAAATTTTGTTTTACTCGTGGAATAAACAACAACCTATTATAGTTGCGAGAAACCCTGATTTCCGAGTGCTTGTATCTGATGTGAATTCCACAATGACAGTTGAGTTGAGTGATAAATAAGTCTTGCCGATTATTGTGGAAGGCCTAATGCCACTCAGACTAATACTGATTCCATCTCCTCTCCAAATCTAAAAATATATTAATAAAAATTAAATGTGAAAATGAAATAGGTAAGTAATAATTTTTACATCGGTAAGTAAACCCTACCGGAAGAATTTTTTTAAAAATTTTACCTTTAATCAGGGCATTTGATAGGGTACAGTACGGAATGGTTTCCATACGCGTTAGTGGCAAAATACAGGGTGGCCCAGATATAACCGAACCCAAAAGCTCGGTTGATGATCATTCATTTTAAGTTTGCTTCCTTAGTTATTAGTCTTTTTTGTCATTTATTGTCGCCCCCTTTTATTTCAGACATGGCCTACACAAGACGCACTTTACAATTGGAAGAACGTTGTGTAATAAAATTTGTTTTATTTAACTATAACTTTTCATAATAATTCGGGTTCGGTTATATCTGGGCCACCCTGTATATCGTACTGAATTTCTTACTTTTATTTTTTTAATTTTTGTTTTTATGTAACAGAAAATGCATTCTGAAATAAATATCAACAGAAATGTAGAGACCTGGAGCGCCGAACGCAATCGCTCCTTTGTCTCAAAATCTTTCAAAAAGCGGGACCTCAGGGGGAAGATAGCGCTCTTTGAAGTTCGGAAAACGAAATCAATTTGTTAGACCTTCTCTACAATTATATAATCTCGAACAAAATTAAATCCAACAAAATTTGTAAAAACCAATTTAGAACAAGGGATCAATAAAATTTTTCCAAAATGAACTACACAGTAAGAAGTAGTAACTTAGCAATAGGCAAAATTGAGAAAAAAGGCATTTGTTTGTTAACACTAGGATGCCCGGACTTTTTTTCTACCTAAAATGCCCAGCGGTAGTCGTTTTGACTACTTTGTTTACATAAAATAAATGTTGTAGTTTATGCTTGTATGGAACTAGTATTTTTTGTTAGAGGATAAATTGACCATCAGCAAGAATATTTAACATTTCAATTTGTGCTAACGCGACTCGTAGCAATAAGGAATTTTCGCAACAAATTTTCTCTAATTACAATTTTCTGACTTTTTAAAATTTCTATTCGGACAAATTTTTTACGTTCATATTCATACTCACAGGTATTTTTTTGTTGAAGTAATTCAACTAAAAGTATTCATAACAATCAAGTTCAAAGTGTTTATACATTGCAGTTTTTGCAGACACGTTGTGCTAGTGTAGTGCAAGTTCTACATAAAGATTTTTTACATCGAATGCACACCCCAACTGAGCGATTTCTCTTGCACGAAATCTTCACTTGACAAAATCTTTTTGGTTATTGATACTATATGATACTTGTGCTGAAAAGCTATTTTTCTTCTGCATTTGTATCTCAGTTAACTCCTCCGCTAATTTGCAAATAAAATCTCTGCAAGAAACGTTCTCATTAGTAACCTCTTTGTAGAGAATACAAGCATTGATAGCAACTAAGTCTAGTGCATTTTGGAAACTATGTATTGGCCATCTTCGTGTGCCAGTTCTGCAAGTGTAAGGGTGTTTCACAATTATTGAAACAAAGCAGCAGCTTATAAAACCTTTACCAATGACCTTATTCTTTTTCTGTTTTTAGATTGTCATAGCAAAATTGTTAACATTTTTATACGTTAAACAAAAAATAGCCTAATTATGCCTTGGTCGATGGAGCAGAAGATCTTTTGTGTAAAGACATATTACGAAACGAAGTCTTTCCGGATTGTTCAAGCAAGGTTCAGAAGGAAGTTCAGCTTCAACCAATTTCCAAACAGGAGTCAGATTTTCAAGTTGGTCAAGAAGTTTGAAGCTCATGGCACTTGTGGAGATCGTAGGGTAGCGGGCTCATCGCCCTCAGGGCCTCCAATAACAATCTGCACCCCCGACAATGTCAGCAGGGTTCAACAGTCAGTCGGTCGGAGTCCGAGCAAATCTCTTCGTCGAAGGAGCCAAGAACTTGGCATTTCTGTCTCTTCTGTAAGGCGCATGCTGGTTAAGGATCTACAACTTTATCCATACCGGATCCACATAAAGCATGAACTAACCGAGAATGATAAGGAAAAGAGGGTAGCAATGTGCCAGTGGTTTTCGGAAATGATAGACAATAACGAGGAATTCTTGAATGATGTCTGGTTTTCAGATGAAGCCCACTTCCTTTTGAATGGTCACGTTAACTCTAAAAACTGGGTGTTTTGGGGAAGTGAGAACCCTCACAGAGTCGTTGGACGCCCTTTGCATTTAAAAAAATGCACAGCATGGGTTGCCATTTCCAAGCATGGTATCATCGGACCATTTTTCTTTGAAGATGATCACGGTATTGCAGTAACCGTGACAAAAGAGCGCTACGTTCCAGTGCTTGAGCAGTTTTGGGGAGAGCTCAATAAGCGTGAGGACCTTGATGAGAAAGAACAGTGGTTCCAGCAAGATGGTGCCCCTCCTCACACTGCTAATGTCACCATGGCTTGGCTCCGTGAAAAGTTTGGAAAGCGTCTCATCAGCCGCAAAGCTGAAGTGGAATGGGCACCTCACTCGCCTGACCTGAATCCTCCAGATTTCTTCTTGTGGGGGTTCCTCAAGGACAACATTTACCAAGATAACCCACTAACTATTGCAGCTTTGAAAGCAGCCATTACCGAGAAAATTCAGACCATTACACAGGAGGAATGTGATCGTGTTATCAACAACTTTGCACGCCGCATTCAAGAATGCCTTCGACAAAACGGTGGACATCTGGAGCATGTAGTCTAGGAATCTTCTTGACATATTATTTCTGATTTGAAGATAAACAGTTTCAGATTATAAAATGTTATCCTTTCACCTTTCAATAAATGTAATCATCATCGTGTTATCATTTAAAATCCTGAATTTGTGCCCAATCGCTTTGTTTCAATAATTGTGAAACACCCAGTATTTCTTGGCCATTTGATCCAGCACATCGACTCCGTACTTTGTTTCATTTTAGGAGGAAACTGTTTCAGGTGTTTTCTTTGCATTATCAGCTATAGTAATGTTCTTGTGCATTGTGCTGAGTATTAGCACGTGTTTGTTTACCTTTCCCTGATACGCAGTCAGAGTGGCACCTCCACATTTATAAAGCATGCAAGAATGAAGCTCTTCTTTCGTCTTTTTCAAATGTAAGGGCACTTTTCTCCGGGTTTTGTTCATTGTTCCCAAAAGATTTGCTTGCTTTTCTTTCAGTTGATTGGCTAAATTTTACAAATAAAAACTTTTTTGCTCTTTTCTAAGTTTTTAGCAAATTTTTTTAATACCCTAAAATTTGGGTTTGTTGAGTGACTTGTAATATAAATTATTTAAAAATACCCATAGTTTATAACTGTTTTTACTAAATTTCTCCTTCTTGCCAAAATTTTCTTGTTGCCCCTGATTTGTTTTACAATATGTCTTTGTCTAATATAGTGTTTTGGCTTTACAGTATGTCTTTGTTGAATAATGTATTATTGTTTTTTGTTTACGTTGCTAATGTTAATGTTTTCACTGTATATTATTATTATTTTGGCTTTATTTGTTTTGCTATCTCATAAATTAAAGTAATAGTGTGATTACTTTTTTCGTCTTCTTGATATTGTTATCGTTAATATTTTTATTTTATTTATTTATTTATTTTTTTATGTTGCTATTTTTAATATTTTCATTGCATATTATTTTATTTTGGCTTTATTTTGTTTCTACTATTTTGGTACATATTGTATTGTTATTATCAAAAATTAAGGTGGCTTTGGACATAAAGGACGGTATGGTTATTTTTATTGTCTCCTTGTGCATCATTATTTGATATGTATTTCTTTTCAATTGTCATTTATTTATTGCACTAAATAAAAATTGATTGATTGATTGCTTGATCGGAGCGCTTTGCTGATTACTTTTTCTGGAAAAAACAAGATAACTCAATCAATCAACTATTTCTCTTAATAGTGAAAGACATCAGGTCGATAAGATACAAATTCAATTTCTAATAAAAACCAATTAGTTATTTAACTTATACTGTATGTGTCATTGGCACTTTACGTGAGTTTCGCTCATAGCACAGTAACACTTTTAAAGATAGGCCTTTACATTTATTATTTCGTTTAATCTTTAAACATTTTGTTATAAATTAATATACTTACTACAACTTTATCGTAATGTAATTCAGTTTTAAAATCTAGGAAAACAATGCTAATACGATAATTTAATTGTGCTGTCAATATCCATTGGCAATCCAAATTATTTGGATACAAACTCGGATATCCAGGACTTGTTAGGTTTTGAGGTGTATCTGTTACGTTAAGATAAAAGCGACATTCCACTGAAATATAAAAAAATTGAATTTTAAGTAAAAACGTTAAGTTGCGGAAAAAGGATGATTAAAGCAGCATGACCACTATTCTGATTCATATCTTGAACGCCATTGTCATATTAAAATCCGTTTTCGTTTAAACGAATAAAATGTATTTGTAAAAGAAAGTTGTAAGTTCAAATGTAATGCAATCTAATAACTGGCTACAACAAAAGTTTAATAACAAAGCCAAAAGAAAAATTGTATCAAATCCCAAACTTTTTACATAATTATATTCTATATTAAAATGTGTCATGGTTTGGCATAGTCATCTCTACAACACTGCGCATGCAACTGACGTGGAATTGTTCGCCATGATTTTGGTTGAAAAGTAATAATAATTCAATAATAATGTTTGAATTTAGTTTTGTATAGAGGAGCATGGATCAAATAAGAGCAATTTGAAAAAGAAATGTTTAAAACTGGTTTATGGTTTCAAAAAATAATCTCTAACACTAGAAAGACGAGCGGTCAATTTTGACCGTTTTTAAAATTTGTTTTTCTTTTTACAACGTTGGCTTTTAAATTTCGACTTTTGTCTCCCCATGAGTTTTTTTTTTTTTCTTAAAGTTATCTGGAAACAAAGAAAAAAATTTGATTTAACTTCTCAAACGAGTGCAATTAAGGAATATACCTAGAAAGACGAGCGGTCAAATGTACCCACAAACAATTTTATCATTGTGATAGCTATGCTAGACGGTATCAAAACAATTTGTTGGAGATTTTAGATCAACTAGACATTATGTAAACAATTTCTGTCTACCTGATTGTTGATTTTCATTTGTTATTTTTTTATTACGTCAAAATCAGGGCGGTTTGATGAAAACTTTGATCTTTTATATCTGCAGACGCAGCTCAAAATTTTATAGAATATATCTTAGGTATAGGCAACAAGTTGATAGCAGAATCTTTATTTAATTTTATAAAAAGAAAATTCAGTTATTGATTTATATAATAAATTTTATTTAATATTATTTCAGTTACTTATAACCTTGAAATTATGTTTAAATAAATGTTATATAATAACATGCTAGTTTGAGGTTTATCATGTTTTACAGCAGTTATAACATTTATTTGTATTAGTATATTTTTATTCGTTGCGTAAGTACTTGCACAATAACAAACATTTTTATCAGGGCTACTGCAAGACGACTGACAGCCGCAGAAGCAATCAGGTCTTTACAAGTAGATAAATTTGATAAGTCATGCGATGAAGATGAGGATACAACAGCGCAATCGGTAATGCAGGTTACTTATGAAAATTCTGATTTGTCAGATTGTGACAGCGATGAACCCAACGATCAAACAATTCATGAAAATTTTAATGAGGCACAATCTTCAATCAATCGATGGGACACTCTTTCAAGTAGAGCCGGCGTTTCGTGGAAACAAATTAGCGACACTAAACAGAGGAAGAGCTTCAGCTGAAAATAGTTTACTTAAAGATCGGGACCAACATCATATTCTCGAATAGGTGTCCAATCAAAAAGTCCACTCAGCGCATTTCAATTGTTTATTGATGAGCCCATGCTTCGCTCCATTCAAAAATCTACTATCAAGCATGGCCAAGCTGATGGCAAAAATTTTTCAGTGGAACTTTGCGAATTGGAAAAATTTATTGGTCTTCAAATAGCACGTGGTGTTTTGATGGGAAAAAGCACTCCAATTCATCAACTATGGAGTAAGGAGTGGGGGCATCCAATCTTTAGTAAAACAATTAATAGAGATTGCTCTAATGAAGCATTTGAGATTTGATAACTGCTCAACGCGCCGCGAAAGAAGACAAGAAGATAAATTTTGCCTTATTTCAGAAATTTGTAACAATTTTATTGAAAATTGTAAAAAATGTTTTGTGCCAAGTTTTGATCTTACAATTGATAAACAACTGTTTCCGTGCAAAACTCGGTGCCCTTTCATCCAATACATGCCAAATAAGCCAGACAAATTTGGCATAAAATTTTGGTTTCTGGTTGATGTTCGTTCAAAATATCTCTGCAATGGTAAGCCGTATTTTGGTAAAGACCCCACAAGAAACCGGGAAAACGATTTGCCGACAGATGTCTGCTTATGGTTGATGCAACCATTCCTGAAAAAAGGTACAACGTAACAATGGATAACTATTTTACAAATATTAATTTAGCAGAAAATCTAAAAACAGAAAAAACTATACTTCTTGGAACAATAAGAAAGCAAAGAAAAGAGATAACAAAAGTTGAGGAAATGATGAAAGGCAAGCCTTTATACTCTTCAGAAATCTAACAATCTCCTTCTAAGACCACTTTAACTAAATATAAAGCAAAAAAAGCGAAGTTGGTGTATATGCTAAGTTCAATGCATCAAACATTTTCTGTTGATCAATTACACCCAAAAAAATTACCAGAAACAATCAGAAGTTACAACGCGTCAAAAGTAGGTGTAGATGTTTTGGATCAAATGGCGCGTTATCATACCTGCAAAAGTGCCACAAGAAGGTGGCCAGTGGCTGTATTTTTCAATATTATTGACTGTGTATGCATCAATGCATACATAATCTATTCTGAAGCAACAGGCCAGAACTCGACAAGAAGAGAATTTTTACTTCAGCTAATAAAAGAAATGTGTGGCTATCGTTCTGCGAAAAGCGATTTGCCTCCTCTTCCTACGATGGTGGCAGAAAGCTCTAGTCAAACTTCTCGAAAACGGAAGCAATGCCAATTACAACTATGTAGAAACAGGTCTAGCGTTAGCTGCCACAAATGCTTGAAGTCTTGCTGTGGTAGACATACATCATCTACATTTGTTGTTGCAACTTGCTCTTCTTGTGCAGTAGAAAGCTCATAAAATATTATTATTATTATTTAATTTGTTGCGATTACTAAAAATGTTGATTAAAATGTTCAACGTAGTTGTGAATATATTTTTGACAGATAATTAAAACATTTTTGGTCATTATTAGATAAATTTTAGAACGAAATACTGTTTCGGTCAAAATTGACCGCAGCCGTCTTTCTAGGTAGGGAGAATTTCCCGTCTTTCTAGTGTTAACCACATTTTGACCAAATAAAAGTCAACAACATGGTTAAATAAAGTTTAACAAGTGGTTTAAAGACATCAATAAAGAGTAAAATAACATTTACACATTTACACAGTTTACACATTTGTCATTAACTACATAAAAAATAGATAAATTATATTTAATTTTTTTCCATGTGAAAACTTTAAAACAATGTTTTGGTAGATTCTTGTATTAATTTTTGGCTTGGTGATATTTTATTGAAGTTTAAAAGTCATGTACAATTATAAAGTATTGTTCTGGTTTGCGCTCAATTTTTCAATTCTTACAAAAGCAACAGCCGACTGAAATAATTAATCGAAAAAACAATAATAAAAAAGTGCTTCACAAACATAATCGAGCAAAATTAAACATAATTTATCTATTTTTTATGTATAGTATTTTTTTAAATCTGTCTAAAACTTTGATACAGTTATTCATGACATTCAATAATTTAAGTTTCACCAATATGTTGTTTTTTGTAAGATTGAGTCAAATTTATATGAAAATTATTTTTGTAACCGTAAATTTAAGCTTACTTTCATTTGTTGATGTAATATTCAGTCGTTTATTTGATTCTAAAAATACATTCAAATATTTTTTTATCCCAAAATGTTTATTACGACTAGTAAAAACAATATAGATTATCCAAATTATGCTTTCGATCATATCTAGGGCCGTTTTAAAAACCCAGGTCCTGTACCAAATCAAAGCCCTGAACCCCGAGCGCTAAAGTTTATCCATAGTAGAATCTCTGACAAACAGAAACAAACAGAACGTTTAGGTAAATCAACAAATTGTAACCTATCCTCTATGTTGCTTAGCAATTAAAAATTATTTGTTATACGACCAAAAACGTGTATTTCACAATAAAGACAACCAATTTTTCATTCTTTAAGAAGTTAAGGTCTTTAAGTTTTATTTTCTTTTATAGCTCAAGGTTTTTCAAATTCTTTTCTTTAAACTTCCATGGTTTTTAACGCTGATGAAACTTAGTATTTTTATTGTTAACTTTTTTCATTAGATATTATCCCAATTTTAATACTTTTAACACAATGTACTTCAATTAAATTTTTCATCCAATTAAAAACCAATCTTTTAATCACAAATACTACGTTTCGGTTTCAAAGCATTTTTTTGCAAGGTTTCTAAACTGAGAGTTAACGGATCCCTAAAGTTCCATAACGAGCTATCGAAGGGTCCACAAGATTTTTTTATAAACTACTAATTTGATATTTACCTTTTACTGTACCCAAAGGTATTTTTAAGCTCCTAAAAACTTGTCAATGGTATACGCGCATAACTCAAAAAAAGGTTTTAGATTGGCATTAAAATATAAAAATTTTTGTTCCAATGGTAAATGAAGGCCAAAAAAAAGTCATCATTTAAAATTCGAATATGGTTTGTTGTTGAACGTAAAGTAAAGACTTTTTTTTGGTCCTAACTTAACTTTGGAAAAAAATTTGCGTTTGAAAAAAGATTCAATGTTTGTGTTAAAAAGAGTCTGTTTCGAGGTCCACAGAGTTTTACAAAATTAGCTTAGTGGCCCTCTTACGCTAATACAAATTTTACAAGTTTGTTATAGCGTAACCTCCTATTAAAAAGAGTAAGAAAAAAACGTTCCAGTTTTCCAAAACAACCTTTTCAAGACTGCTTAATGCCTATTTAAACAAAATACTTTTTATTTATTTTTTAATTATTTTCCTTAAATTATATAATTGGTAAGTAAAAAAACAAACTCTTACCGATATAAGTGAATTTAAAACCAGTAGATGTTGTTATTCTATCTGTTTTAAAATAAATGATCAAGGTTTGGTTCTGTGATTGAAATTTTTGTCCTGAAGCTTTAGTGCCAGAAAGTCTAACAGAAGTTTTCGAATAAACATTTTCAATCTGAAGTTAAAATATACATATATAGAATATTTTATTTTAACAGATTGTTATTAATTAAAAACTAAATTCTACTAAAATTTGTTTTAAACTTAATAGATCATGTACATCAACGTGTTTGAAATCATCAGCCTGAAACGGTAAACAATTTTGTACTTCGAACGTGTTTGAATTGGTTCTTTTTGACTGACTGTATAGAAATTGTGTTTTTGTAAATAAATGCTTTTTAAGCTAAAACTTCTCTGTGCGAGAAATTCAAAAAACTTTGTGTCAGAAATGGATCCAAATGTTGTTGCCATGTTGAAAGCTATGAAGGAGTAGCAGCTTATGTAGACATTATCTCATCTTGCAGAACCCAATTCTGCTCACCAACTTGCAAGTATACCTCCAAAATTTGAGTATTTTTGCAAAAATAAAAAATGCCTGGAGCAATATTTTGAGCGACTACACCAACACCTTTTGCTGCATAATGCTATTAATCCAGAGAAGAAACAAGCATTTTTACTTTCCTGTCTTAACCCAAAGAAATTTAGTTTGTCACAAAATTTGTCGGGATCGACCAAAGTATTAGAACAATCTTTTAATGATCTGGTCGGAAAATTATCGAACCATTTTAAAACATCAAGACTCCTGGGACATATATGTCCCGCTCGGTAGCAAATGCCGTCTTGAAAGGGTTAAAACATCTATTCATGTACAAGCAACTTGTTATTTTTTTACAATTGTAAAACACAGCCAGAACAATCCTATTTGTTTTAGGTATTAACGCTTAGAGGAATACAAGAAATTGTCTGTTTGAATGCAAAAATGAAGCTTGCCACCACCAGAACTATAGAAATGACCAAATAAGAAATGAGTTGATTCAAAATACACTCCATCCGAAAGTCCGTGAACAAACTTTGCTAAAACAATGAGAAATTATTGTCAAAACTGGAAGTGCAACTAAGAACAGTCAAAACTGATGACGGGCAGAGTGGGAAAAACAGCCTTTTTTTTAATAAGCTGACAACAAGTTCTAGAAAAGAGGCTTTAAAAGTCAGCAAGACAGAATAAAAGCGATGCGAAGACTGCTTTACCGATCATAAACCCACGGATTGTCCTTTTCAAAATTGCAGATTCCACAAATGCAAAAAAGAAAAGGCATTTTAAATATGAGTGGAAAAGTAAAATCAGGAAAAGCGAATCCCAAGCAGTTTCGAAAGCAAATCATGTAGTGGAAGTGTTTTATGTGTTCATCTTTGCAGTATTTAAAAATAAGTGCTTTATTTCTTTTAAAGTTTCTTATCAACGGAGTAATAAACAAATCTGGATTATGGCCCAAGTAAATGCAAAAAAATGTGTTATCAATGGGACACTGGGCCAACATGTTTCAAGATATGTTTAGCTAAATACTTTCAGCTGGGATCTCGAAAGTGCAATCCTGTATCAATTTTGTTATCAGCTTATGTTAGGAGGAAGTTTAGTGTCAAACTTCAGTGTACTGCTAACCTTAAAATTAAACAGAAAGCGTGTCAAAATATTATTTTTGATTGCTGTTGTTGTTAACGAATGAGGTTTAAACATTTTAGGGTTTTGTTGGACTGACTGATTTGATCTCACAACTGTGGTATATCGGCTCTTTAACTTGTTTTCAAAGAAGGATCAATCTAGAATCTCCAGGTGCTACAACAAAGTCCGCAACAGAATAAAAGTTTGTCCTCATAGAAAAATACAGTGATGTGTTCGGAAGAGCATTAGGGAAGCACACAAAATCAAAGAACTTTTTATTTCCGAGAAGATGCAACTCCTGTGTTTTTTAAAGCCCGTCCAATTGCTTTCTCAATAAAAGAAAAGATTAAACAAGAACTTGGTCAACTACTTAATTTGGGTGAAATATAAAAGATAAATTATTCTGATTGGGCTGCACCCATTTTAGTAGTAACCAAGCCAACTGAAAAGATAAGAATTTTCAAAGGATTCAAATCACTAAATCGTTGCATCAAATTTGACCTTCACCTCATCCCTTCTTAAGAATCGTTAATAGAAAAGGTTCAAGTGGGTCTTTTTTTTCAAACTTGATTTAGCAGACGCTTATATACAGGTAGAGTTGGACGACAATGCGAAAAAGCTGTGCGTCATAAATACACCATTAGGGCTTTATTTATACAACCGAATGTATTTTGGAATAGCTTTTAGCCTTGCACAATTTCAACGATTGATGGACAATTTAATTTCGGGTCTGCTTGGTATCGCTTGTTATTTAGATAGCTTTATTATCATTGGAACTACCAAAAAAAACGTTGGGAAAATGTGGAACGCGTAGTTCAAAAAATAAATGAGTACGGACTGTCTATAAATCTATATTTTTAGAAAACTCTGTCAACTACGTAGTTCATGTCATTTACAAAAGGGGGAAAAAATTGTCAGATTCTCCCACAACAGAAATCAAACAGTTAAAGCGTCCTGAGAATGTATGTGAAGTTCAAACATTTTGGGGTGAAATTGATTATTACAGAGCATTGGTCAAGTATTCAGCCCAAGTTGCAACTTCTTTGTATCAATTACTCAAAAAAATATTGCATTTTTAAGTAAACAAGTAACTGTAAAAATGTTTTTCGCTTTTTAAAAAAGAAAATGTAATCAATGCAAATTAGCTTTGCCACTTTGACACCAACGAATAATTGATTTTAGCTACAGACGCTTCAAAAAATGGTTTAGAAGCTGTGCACATGCAAGTTAATAATGGCGCAAATACACCCACAGTGCATGTTTTGAAAACACTTAATTTAGCTCAAAAAAATTATTTACAAATAGATAAAGAAGCGTCAGCTATTCTTTTTGGTGTTAAACGTTTCATCAATATTCGTTTGTATGGGTAAAGATTTCTACTTTTGAGGTATCAACTTTTTTCCAAATAAACAATTACCAGTTTTCCCGGCGCAAAGGTTAAAACGTTATGTTATTGCACTGATGGCATATCAATTTCACACCTTGACATCAAGTATAAGCCTACCGAGCATCAAAGCAATGCTAATGGTCTTTCCCTGCTCTTAATCAAAGTCGACAAAAATTTTGATCAATTAAAAATTTAGAAAATCTGGTAATCATATGTAATACTGTACAGTGTTTTTCGATCTACGCATTAGTCCTCTACCGATCAATTTTAATCATGTGTCAATCAATTTTAGTCGTGTGCCTATCAAATTTAATCTTGTGTCGATCAATTTTAGTCGTGTATCGACCAAAAATAATAGTTGTGTCGACAAACTTTATTTTTACAATGAAAACAATGTTCCACCAGAGCAACTACAAAAGACACCGCTAAGCCGCAAGGGCATACTGGCGGCGGTTCCGATATGCTAACCACATCGAGTTAGCTAACACGGATACGGGTTAAGACAAGCAAAACCCTGCAGTTCCCATTACAAACATATAGTAAGAATGGTCAAGTCTGCAGTTGTAATGGGAACTGCAGGGGTTTGCTTGTCTTAACCCGTATCCGTGTTAGCTAACTCGATGTGGTTAGCATATCGGAACCGCCGCCAGTATGCCCTTGCGGCTTAGCGGTGTCTTTTGCAGTTGCGCTGGTGGAACATTGTTTTCATTGTACTACCTACCCAGCGTTCAGGTCCACAACTGGATGTTTGAGGTGTAAAAACCACAAACAGAAAGTTGTGCCAGCTGTTTAAGTTTTCAACTTTTTCAGCTGGAGTCAACAACAAGCTGTAGTGTCCTGACAAGTCCTAATAAGGACGAAACAGGTCGGTCTGCACTTGCTTGTTGATTGACTTGACCATTCTTACTATAAACTTTATTTTTATTGGTAAATAAACAATTGTGAGTTATAATTTATACTATAAGCTTTTTTGTTACTTAAAGCCTTACAGCTATTTCATTTTTAAAAACAAATAAAAATATTATAATTTTCTAGAATAGCTCAAAGATTTTATTTGAATATTTAAAGATGGTCTAGTTATGTTTTGTGCTTCATTTAACAATAAAATTAGGTTTTGCATTTCAAATCTTACTTTAGATTTTCAGAATATATAACATTAAACGACTTGAAAAAACACATTAGGCAAAAAAAAGTGAAACTTAGAAAAAAACAATACAAATTACTGTAATTTTAGGTTTTTCAGTTATTAATAGTCAATCTATCATAACTCATATGTAGGTATTTCAGCATATTCCTGTAGGATCCCTCACAGTCTTTACTAGTTATTTGTTCGAAATCTTTTCTTATCGCCTCATTTAGTTGCTCCTCCGATGTGCACGTACTTCTTATTACTGCATTTTTCCACTTGAAAAAACAGTTTTCAATCGGATTTAAGAATGGACAATAAGGTCGCAGATACAGAACCTGAAAGCCATCCCAATTTAATATCAGCGCATGGTTTATCCTACAGTGGTCCAAAATCAATATTGGGTTTTCAACTCCCAAATTATCGCAGCGGTCTTTAACTTCGGTGAGGCATTGCTGAAAATCTTCGGCTTTCACGGTTTTATCATAAATTTTATAAAAAATCATGCTTTCAGAATTCATGACCACAACTACTGAGATATTCCTACTTTTTGAATATTGCACAAAAGTTGTTGTTCGAGTCACTGAAAGTGAACGCTCCCTTTTTGGCGTCGTTGATACTGAAAACCCAACTTCATTGAGGAACAAAAATGATTTCGTTGGGAAATTCCGCTGCTACTCACAAAATCTGGTAACATAATCAAACCTTGATTCAATTGTGCTTTCTTTGTTACGTGCAGCAGGTATTGAATTAACTCTCTTGATTGTGTAATGAAATGCGCTGAGGCATCTATCAATACAAGATGTTGAAACTGAGAGACTGTAGGTTGACTGATTTCTTTCTTTTAGTTCCTTTAAAGTCATGTAGTTATCCACCCAGTCGCAGACAGTTTTTTTCATTTTAGAGTCTAGTTTTTGAGCGAGGATCACCGCCTCTTGCATCAACCGCAACTACACCTGTCCGACTAAACTTTCGAATGATCGCTGCAACTGTTCCACTTTTCAGACTCAGAATGCGTGCAATATATGCCAGATCGTAGTTTTTGAGGTACAAATTAATAATTCTCTTCCTAACCTCCGGTGATATGACCGCAATTTTTCTTGCTGGGACCTTCCTACCTTGACTCATTTGGTTTAGATTGATCACACTATTTTTAATGTTTTCACTATTAGACATGCGATCTTACTTTAACCCTTTTTCTACTAGTGTTGCCATATGGCAGCAAGGCGAAAAATTATTCTATTTATTTTCTTGCATCACAATACTAAAGAAATGATGGATAAAGTGATTTATTTTACATGTATTAAGTATGACTAGACAAGTGGTTTGAAAGCAGTTTTACAAGTTTTTTTTGTTTCGGAAAAGGTTTTTTTAACCTATTACAATCCAGATGAAATTTAAAAAAAATTTTTTTCAAAATTTAATCTGGGAGGTAATGGGCTAATTTCTATTAAAAAATAAATCTTTTAATGGTTATTTGGTTTTAACAACGTTATTTTAACAATGTTATTTTATACTGTAATATAAAAAAAGGCTTGAAAAAATTCAAAGAATTTTTAAAGAATTCATACCCTATCTTGCTTTTTTTATAAAGTTGATCGACACAACTATTTTTGGTCAGTACACGACTAAAATTGATCGACGTAAGATTAAATTTGATCGGTACATGACTAAAATTGGTCGACACAAAACTAAATTTGATCAGCAGTGATTAAAATTGATTGACACATGATTAAAATTAATAGGTAAAGGACTAATGTAGAACGAAAAACACTGTAACAAAGAAACAGTTAAAGGTTTTCCCATCAACGAAGATCTCATCAAAATCGAGACTTTGAAAAGACTCTACTTTCAGCACGTTAACGGCTAATTTGCATTGGGGTTTTTGTTCCAAACAAGTATATTGCAATAACGAACTTTTTTATTTTTCTAATCAAAAGAACTTGTTTTGTATTAAAAGTCAAATTATTTATTGCAGCGACATGGCGTAACTTGTGTTGTAATGCCCACAAGTTTACGCGATATAATTTTGATTATGCTACATGAAGATCTTGTCGATGTAACAGTGAATGATCTGAAGTTATCACTGGAGCAGGCTTGGTAAAAAATATCGCAGGAGCAGTTGGGTACTTCAGTAGTGAAGGTTCAAGGAAGACTTAAGGTTATTATTCCTTCAAAGGAGAACATTTTAAATGAAACTTTGCATTTTGTATATACGTCCATTTATGTACCCATGCATAATTGTGTTGCATTAAAATCAACATTTTGCTTAACTTTTTGAGTTCTTTAATTTGTTTTTAAATTTACGCCTCGCCCTGTAGTTCTTAGCGCTGTGCTTCTTTGTTGGGTACTTTTGTAAGCGTAATTTAGGCCACGAATCGAACGAGCTTTAATTGGTAACTATAAATATAATTTTTATCTAACTTTACCCCAAACCAAAAGTTTTCTTGATCTGTTGCAAGCAGAACGCCTACTCCAAGTGATAACCGCCTTCCTGTGTGGCCTCCAGTTGTTTTTTATGGCAAAGATGTTGTCAAAGCACTTTTTTGCCTCGATTTAAAGAGACGACACTTTTTTAGTCACCAGTAAGCAAATCGAAAAGTTGCAGCCACTTGCGGCCCGAATTTTGTTACATTTTTAAAAAGAATCCTGCAGGCGTGAAAAACTCAAATTATTTGGTTTGTTTATTTCGAATTATTGACCACCCTGCCGTGAGGCTAACATCAAATTATTTGGTTATTTTAAATATGAAAAACATTCAACTGTTTTTCTTGAGTTTTTAGTGTCTTACAAAGTAACATAAACTTACAAGAACAAAATCATATAGACTTTCCGTTTCAAATTTTTCAATGGTTAAAAGAACAAAATAGCTATTCCTAGCATTTACGATCCACCGACAGTTCAGGTCATTGAAGTATTGATTTGGATAATAAGGACTCGTAATAATTTTAGTTTGATTTGATGCTGAAGCGCTGAATCCGCAAGTAAAAGCTGAAACAGAACGAGCATAAATATAAATTGTGTCTGTGACATCGATTTGTCATTCAAATTTATTACTATGCTATGTATTTTAAAGCGCTTACAAAGAACTTACAAAAATTACTTCAGATCTGCATGGTTGTTTGAGCGTCTTTAACAACTCATGCTGTTTTTTCTTCTCACAAGGTTTAATGCAAAAGCTTACCTGAATCAGCCGGGGAAACGTCAGAACGTTTGCTTGATTCTAAAGAAAAATTATTAACTATTAATATAAAATATAAGTGACTACGTTTTTGATAAGGTAAAATACTGGTATACGCGCATTCAAATACAGAGCCTTGTATTTTGCGAAATAATGATGATAATAAAAACTAATGTATATAGCGCCACTTATCAAAATTTTATGTTTCAAAATTAACTTTTCTCAGTATAAAGCTTGAAAAATTCCAACAAAAAGTAGCCTTTTTAATCAATGTATTGTAGACCTAAATTGTTTTTAGATATGGAAGGTAAGAAAAAAGTCTTTTATTTGCGCTTTATCGTCGTCAATTTATTTGTCGCTAGTTTGCTATAATTTCAAATAGGTTATTTACAGAAAAAGCAATATACTGTATATCAAATAATATTTTCTGAAAAAAAATGTATGCAATACATAGTAAATTTTTTTACAAATAATTCAAAAAAATTTTTCTGTCAAAGTTATAAAAATATTTTAAAGCAAGGTTAAAAGTAATTTTATTGTGATAAAAAGAAAATCTTGTTAACAAAAAGCAGCAGCATTTTTATAGTTTTTGAATGCTTTTTGGATGAAAAAGAAATAAAGGAAAAACAGTTTCTCTCATCAAATAACCCTTTTTCTCTTGTACGTTGTATAATTCTAATAATTACGTGAAGAGATATTTCTAAGATTAGAAGCTTTCTTGCCTCGTGCAGATTTTTCGCTTTTTCTTTCACGGCTGCTTTAAAATTAATACGTTCGCTTTCTTTTCATTTCATTCTCACACGTTCATATAGAGAGAAGAAATTTAACAGTTCGTCCTGCTACAAATTTTCCAGTTATGTTTTCGTTTCATGAAGCGCGTTTAAATTTATTATTGGTCTATTTTATTTTAATTTCTATTAAGCAAATTTTTAAATAATATTTTATAATTTACAAAAAAATTGTACACATTTTTAAATACTTTAACAGATTCTTTAATTAAGGGTCATTGGTTTGCTTTGTGCTCTTTATTATTATTTCTTCACAAGCTAAGAGTCCGCGGTTTTACTATTAGCTTGGCAGATTGAAAACTAAGGTTTCCTGTCAAGTTCAAATAAAACCTTTGGCCCGAAAGCTTTTTATCGCGACGGATATGATGTCTTCTTCCCAGTATGCAAAATCAATTTTTTTGTTGGAATAAACTTAAGAAAAAATAAAATGCCATTCGCGTTCAAAGCCTTAAAATAAATCTTATATTTTACTTCTACTATTAAATTAAAAACAATTGATAACAATATCTTTACTTTACTTTGTTTAAAAAATCATTTCTGACGGATTCTAATTTTTGAAATATTTATACTTATTCTACATAGCAGAGCTGTAGCCTACATCATTACAGCAGAGTAGCAGGGATAGGGAGCCAGCTTAATTTAGGTTAGGCTACGGCTCCGGATCCGGAGCCAATGCTTGACTCTAGCTCAGCTCCGGCTCCGGGTCCAGCTCCGGCTCCGGCTCCAGCTCCAGCTCTAACTTGATAATACAAATATAAATATTGACCAATAAGCCATAACTAGATCATATATCGATCATCAAAAATTTACTAACTTGCGCTATCCAAGGGCTTAATATTACCCAGGGGTTCAATGGATAGAGTTATATATTATCCAGGGGTCCTATCAATTATATATCTCAAACAAAACAAGACTCGATATATTCAGCACATTTACATATAAAACAAATCGTCTCTGCAGATGTCAATGCTTACTAGCAATTATGGTACGCACCGACCAAACCCATAGAGGAGAACTGATTGAATAACTCAAATCACATCACATTAGTCACAAACGCTCAACACGTGACCATCCAACACAACAGCCCACTTCACCAGGACCATTCCCTCCCTCACCGTGGTAGAATTTACCGTGGTAGAATTTAGCGGTCACCCTTGAAACACATAGGATCCCTTTCTATCAAAAACCTCACAAATATGTTCAAAACTGCCCCCAACACTAACACAATAAACAAACATTTTGTCGAGGAAATACTAGATGTTAAAAGACTCTTTATCTTTAAAGAAAATCCAAACAGCACAAGTTGAACTCACTTGCCAAGGCATATCCACAAGCTCATTTAGCAACATAATTACACTTGCAAACGAAACAGATCATCCCAAATCATTACTTTAACAATCACATAAATAAACATATACATGAAAACAAAACCAGCACCCGAAAACAATGGTAGTAAAAAGTAAAATTACCGTGGTAGAATTTACCGGTCATTCTTAAAACACATAGGATCACTTTCTATCAAATACCTCACAAACATGTACAACATTGCCCCAAACACTAACACAATATTACATCTTGAAAAGGTGCCCAAACCATTTTCACTTTAAAACTAAACAAGGACTTAACATAGACACAAGCTACCGATCCATATCACTTTATCACTCATTGTCTAAGCACTAGAAAAAGCGCTTCTACTATAAATAAAAGAAAACATTCCAGTTATTTCTCATCAATATGGATTCAAAATATAAACACTCGACATACATTGCTTTGCATAAAATCTTCCATCACATCACAAAAGGTTTCAACAATCCAAGGCAACATCACACTGCAGCAGTAGCTTTGGACATGAGCAAGGCGTTTGATACAGTGAACAAAAGCAAACTTATAATAACAAACATTACAAACATCATTAAGTTCATAGCCAACCACATTTCAGGATAACAAGCATGCACTCAATACAATGGTACACTCTCAAAATTTAAATAAATCAACATCTGGAGTACCAAAAGTTAGAATTCGGTCTCCAATATTATTTAAAATTTACATCTCTGAAATTACCCTCCTCCCAAAAGACGTAAAAATCTCAACATATGACGATGACATAACAATCACAGCATCTCACAACAATCATCATTTAAGCCCAACAACTCATTCAACAATATTTTTACAAAGTACTACACTTTTTGCACCAGACCCAGCTGAATAGGCTACAACTCTATCATTTAATTTAAACCATCAAACACCACCAAAAACAAAACACCTAAAAACTCTTGAAATTACTTTTGACCCAAATATAACATTTTACAATACATAAATCTTATCGTCATTAAATAAAACAAACGCTTAACATTCTCAAAGCACTTACTTCAAACAAATAGGGTAAACAAAACAAACTAATCATCTCTACATTTAAAGCTATCATTAGCCCATATTGGAATATACAAAAACCATATGGAGCCCTAACATATCAAACACCAACATCAAGAAACTTGAAACCATTCAGAACACAGCTTTGTTCATTGCTACTGGCTGCACACGAGACATAAATATTCAAGGCCTGCAACACAAAAACCAGTGTCCTACCAATGGGCACCCATCTCAAACTCCACAGTAGTTATCTAAAACAAAACACTCAAACACAAACACACTTTTTACATCACCTTAATGCACGTTTAGATCCACTAATTAATTAAGTGACTTTCAAATGTAAAAAAAATATATTGTTACGAGCTGGACCCATCAAAATTTTTGCTGGCTCCGACTCCAGTTGCGGCTCCAGACAATATCAGACCGCTCCAGCTCCGGCTCCAGCCCTGAGCAGTAGGCTATTATTACAAAATCACAGCAGAGTTGAACATTATTACAACATTACAGCAAAGTAACACATCATCATAGCATCACAGCAGAGTAGCATGTCATCACTATATCATAGAAAATTGATACATTATCACAGCAGAGTTGCACATCATCACAACACAGCAGAGTTGCACATCATTTAAATATTACAACAGAGTTCCACATCATCACTCACACTGGAATATGCTGGAATAAACAAGAATTCTTATTCACTTATTTTATAAAAGAAAGCGCTTTATGACGTTACAAACACAGTTATATGACAAAGCAGAAAACCGGCTATATCAATCTATGAAATGAAACTTGCTTTACACCACTAGATTATACTAGAAATTACGTCATCACTGCCGCATTATTTTTTGCAATAGCTTAGAACTTCAGTCAATCGATCCGATTTGAATGAAACAATAAACCGACTCTTTGTTATTACTTTTAGGAGCAACTCGCAGACAAAATAAATGAAACAGGGGGTGGCGCACTAATTACGCAATTACTATGTAATAACGGAGAAGATGAAGTTATAATTGAAAGCTTAAAAATTACTGTGAAAGACTAAAAAAAGCACTGCGAGTTTATAAAGTTAAGATTAGAATTAAGAATCAAGTGTGGCATAGTCATAAGTCAAACGAAATACGTTATAATTTTATTAAACTTTTATGGTGAAACACTATGTTATGCCGAAAGAAATTTTGATTACAACTGGCTATTTATACTAGATTCTTCATTTTTTTTTGTTTTGCCCCTGAGGGAACAATAAAACACCGCAAATTTTGCTAAAACACGGGGTTATAGCTTTTAATTTTTTTGTTAACTAGAATAGATGTAATATCAGTAATAATGCCATAATATTTTAGTTGGGTGGATGTTGAGGCATCCAAGACAGTTGGGGTAATCTCTATCAAAGCTGTACCATTGTATAAACCTAGATACACCGTATTAGGTACATGTCTATAAAGAGGAAGTTAGGGTTCAATAAATCCATTCGTGCTACTCCGAATT
Organism: Diplosoma virens; assembly: GCA_963680785.1. Lineage (NCBI taxonomy): Eukaryota > Metazoa > Chordata > Ascidiacea > Aplousobranchia > Didemnidae > Diplosoma > Diplosoma virens. The sequence continues at coordinate 4,534,534 of OY796890.1, read as the reverse complement.
TTTAGGTTTTTATTAGATATTTTTCAACTAGCTTTAATTTAGTTTTTTCACAGTCCATGGTCATGGTGGCTCACTTAACATTGCAAATGGATGCATCAAAATACCAGAAAGTATAACTGGCAATTTAAATATCTTCTCCGATTGCTGTATAAAATAGCCGTAGAGAGTCAATACAATTCAATTATTCTTTGTATTTGTGTATCGCTTTTCCTTTGTCGAGATCTGAGCGCACTTATTGAACACATCAAAAAACCTAGAAGCGGAACTAACAAAAGAAAAATTATTGTGTAAAGACACTCAAAGCGGGAAGCAGGGAGACCAGTTTCTCCCTGCCTTGCAATATTTTCAAAAGGACGAGCACAGGGGCAGATAGTGCCCTTTGAAACTCGTAGTATAAAAGCATTGAGTTAGATTTGTCTTTATCATCATATAAACTTGACCGAAATTAAAATCTAGCAAATTTGATATCACAGTAAGTTGACAACAGCAAATAGCAGTAAGTTAGCAAGAGCGAAAAATTGAAAAAAGAGTTACTCTTTTGGTGGATAAGATACGCAAAACTAAATGTAAAAAAAGCGTTATAAAGTAAAATCATAGATGTTTGAATCAAACAAACCCCTTTGTTTGGTGCTTAATAGTTTTTTTCAACGAAAATAGAAAAATTAAACACAGTTTTAAAGTAAAGACCTTTTTTGTTTTTACTTTGAATCCATGTACAATTTAATCATTTTTCCTTAACAAAACTTATAAAGGTGCGCTCTTAATCGGTGTCATATTTTAACGTCTCCATGACATGCTACAAGATGATGCTTTGGCCAATCGTCATTATAATTTCGGAAAAACTGTATTTCCGCCCCTCCCCCAAAATTTTTTAAATACGTGCAGCTATGTCTTCAACTATATTTCTACCACTTAGCTTTCTATTTCACACAATTACATTTACTTTAAAACCTTAACTACAATTTTTTCTATCCAACAAAACTTTTCTTTGTTTAAAATTTTTCCCCTCCAGACAAAAAAATTGTTGGTGCCCCTGATTGTTGGAAGAGGTATGTAGACTGATTTAAGTGGGAAAGAAATATTGGTTCTATGCTCTAACTGAATTATAACCGAATCTCCGTTAAGTTGGGTCTATTTTGTTTGTTTGATAACATAAACATAATTGGAGTAATAATTGAGTTAAATTTACCCTTCTATAGTAACACTCATTCAAATATAAGTACACAACGTATATGACACAGCAAATCTTTATGTTTGAGCAACCGGTCGTCGCAGTAACTTTTTTTTTAAATAACGTGTTTAGAATTTGAAGCCAAATCTACCTCAGAAAAATTAAGCCACTTTAAAGTTTTTTTTTTAACACTAACAGTAATTTATCTCAAAATCCTAATTTTAATTTTAGGTGACTTTATTCAAGCAGGGAAGCCCCATTTAAGAACCCACTTAAAATGCATTTCCCAAAGCCACATCGACAATCGGTTAGAAAACTGAATTTGTTATAAATACCTAAACTTGGGTATTTATAACATTACAAAAACATTTCAAAAAATGGCAGCAAATGAAAAACATGTTTTATGAACATTTATTCGTATTTTACTGAACAACCTATATTGGCTGAAATATCTTACGAAGTTATTCTTTTAAAGACACTTTTTTCACCGAAAAACAAAAATTTATTAACAGTAGCGACACTAAAATTGAAGAGCTTAGTTCTAAATGTACCTAAGTCACATAATGTCATTTTGAGAAAATGAGGTTTAAAGTTTTCAAAAACCCTACTTCTACAATAGAAATACGCTAAGATTTCAAACCTCTGTGCTATTCAAAAATTGATTTCCTGAAAAGATTTTTTGTCAGAATATTTCTGGCAAGTAAACAAACAAGTTTTTGAGCTTATCTCATTTTTTTGAAAATGTGACTTAGGTACTTTTAGAAATAGGGCCTTCAATTTCTTTAGAAAGAAAGTTTATTTTTAAAATCCATTTGTTAATAATAGCAATCACAAACCAACATTTTATCATTTAGTTTGCAAAATTTTATTTAAAAACCAAAAACTGAACGTTTTTGACTTTCATGAGTCCTTATCAAAATATCTAAAAATTTTTAGCAGAATTTAACAACCAACCATAAGCAACAATTACATTCAGTTGCACATATTTTAGTTTGCTTGTATGTTATTGTAGTTTATAGTTTATCGTTAAATTGTGCTTACAAGTTTTTGAATGCTTTGATAAAACTTATGAAAGTAAAAAAGGTTCAGATTTTTTGTTTTTAAATAAAATTTTGCAAACTAAATGATAAAATTATGGTTTCTAATTGCTCTTATTCACAAATGGATACTGAAATTTCTGTTGATTCATTTAACAAAACTGAGTTGCCATATAAAATCTTTTTAACATTTTTTCTAGAAATTAAGATAGAGAATTTTTATTGATCATATTGCTCTCTAAACTTCCTCTACTGTAAATACCTCTCAATTGATAAAAAATTAAATTTAAATTTTTAGAATAATTTTGTGCAAATTACTCAAACGGAAATTGCAATTGTACTTATATTACAAGACCTTAATATATTAAAATAACCCAAATTAAATTTGGATGACAAAAAAGCAATGTTTAATAAAAAAAGTTTTTCTTACTTTTAGCTAAGATGCAAGTAAATATTTATCATATTTGTATAAGATAATAACAACAGCTGTCACCTATATAAGTAAAACTGAAGCCTGTATAGGTTTTCGCTCCGTCCGATTTAAAAGTAACAAGCAAAGTTTTATTCTGCGATTGATATCTTCTTCCGGCTGAGTAAAAACCCAAAAGTCGAGTTGAGTTTTCAGGATAAATATTTTCAATCTATTATAAATATTGTGAGTTTGAAATGTTGCAGGTTTACAAAATTAAAAAATTAATTTTTCTTTTTTTTCAAAAAAAAAATTAATCTGAAAACGTTTGTTTTCCTTGAATCGAATTGATAAAAATAAAATGGTAATCAAAATTTATGACAATAATCAAAACAAAAACCACATCTATCCAATTCATAAAAAAACTTTTATTTCAAAACATTACTAATTGAGGTCGAGATGTTTGTACAACGCTGTTTTGACATACGTATATTATTAGGTAAGACATTACGTCACAATTCTAAATGATACGAAATAATAGATTCAAAAAAGAAAAAAACAATTTGTTTTTACGCATGAGTTTGGTATACATCAAACAAATCGCTATACTTTTTTGGTATACTTTGGAAATACTTTGATATATTTTGGTATACTTTGGTTTTTTGGTAAGTTAACTATAAAAAAATGAAAACCTAAAATCAATTAAATTTTTTAATGTATGCTATAACTTAAACTCAATCACTCGTTCACATAAAAATTTTGTTTAAATCAAAATTTAAGCATTTTTCAAAATCATTTATATTTTGCAGAATGTTGCAATTTTTATATTTTGCAAATACGTTTACAGTTACATAAGTCAAATGGTCCAAGCTCTTTGCTCTAAAAAACTATATATATATTCTTTAAGAATATTATTACAAGAACAAAAACATGATTTTCTTTTTTACATAACATTGTCAAAGAACACATCATAGACTGAAAAAACAAAAAAAAATTTTTTACTAAAAAAAATAATTGAGGACATAAAGAGTCAATAACATCAAAGCTTTGGGACCTATCAAACTCTTAAAATAATTAAATAGTTTAATCAAAGAGTGAACTAATGAATTAACTATTGACCCAATAAGCATTTGAGATAATTTATATACTATTTAATATAAACAATTATTCTTTTGAATCATAGGGAAATGTACCATGACATAATCACTTGAGATTTCTGTCGTAAAGTCTTGAAGAGTCAACAGAACAAAATGACCGTTTCCTGCTGTTATCACCCACCGACAGTCAGCGTTGTTAGGATACAAATTTGGATAATATGGGCTTGTCAGAACTTGGCTTTGGTTAGTTGCTACAGAGTGAAACCCACACCGTTGAACTGCAAAAAAAACTAAAAAATTTTTTTAACAATATAACAGCCTCTATGAGTGAGCTGTTGTAGAAAGTAGCAATTAATCGAAATAAAGGTTTTAAACTGTTTCTTTTAAAACAAATTAATTAGATTTTTTTAGATAATTTTATATAAATATTTTTATAAAACAGATTAACAAAGTTTTATTTGTTTTTTAGTGTTTATTTAAATATACGTATGACTAAAAGCAAGAATTGCTTGCTGTGACTGCATAGCAAAGAAGCATCGCAAAACGTCATCCCAAAGGACACAACAAAATGACAGTAAGAAATTATGATTGTGTGGATTACGTTCATCATTAATACGAAGATTTTAACCATTCGGCCACGCTGCAGGTTGTAAACAAACTTAACAATAGCAAAGCTGGGCAGCCAAAATAAAATCACTTGTTTACTTTTTTACTTATATTTTAATAAACTTGCCGAAGAACACTGCTTGGAATCCTGTTTTAGCGTTATAAGCAAAAGAAGTAAACTTTATGTTTAGTCTTCCAGTGTCAGAATGGAAGGCAGTTCCAAATACAACAGAATCACCACTTAATTGTGCTAAAGTTTTATTTCCATCGTCAATCTAAAAAATTATTAAGTAGACTGCAGGCAGTCAATAAATGAAACAGAATTAAAAAAACAAAACCGAATTAAAAAATTCTTTTAAGGTAGAAGTATTATTTTTTAGAAAAAAAATGGAACATAGTGGACACCATTGACGAAGAACTTGGCAATTTTCGAAAAGTAAAGTTTTACGACAATAATCAATAGACCTATTAGACCAGGTGCTTGATACTTCGGTCACATTGTACCATTCGATCGCAAAGATAGTGTTGATATATCGCACGACACTAAAAATGAATAAATAAATAAAATGAATAACATGTATTGTTTATACTGTAATCTCATATCAGTCTTTACAAAAAGAGGTTTGACACGTGGGGGAGACAAACTAATACGGCCTCTTTCACAAATTAATTCGGTTTTCCAAATAATTTATCTTTGTCGTGACATCTTTGATAGCATTGTTTTCAACTTTACTGAAAAATAAAAAAAAAGAATGTTGATTAGGTGCTTTGGGCCCGCATCCAAACCGTCTGTCAAAACTTCCAAAAAAATGGTCCTCTAGATGAAAAGCTTTCCCAACTCTTATTTGAAATTTCAAGCTTCCGTTATACGCCTCTGACTAAAATATACTTCAAGGTACAATGTATTGCTTTTCGAAATGATATTTTTTTCTCAGAAACAAGATAAAAATTAATTTATAAAACGCCTATATGGATACCACATAAAAATCGTTTCTTGAAAAAAAAAAACGCTTACTTTTACTTGATCTGCATTTTTGGTAGAAAATGCAAGAAAAACCAAATTAATGACATCATCAATGTTTACCGCAAGCCTCCAAATGCAATTCAAGTTGTTTTCGTAAAAAAAAGGAAAATTAGGGCTGGCAATCATTTGTGGTTGTGATGTAACATAGGCATCAAATCCACAAACATCTGAAACATTGTACAAAACTGTCTGTTCAGTAAACCATACTTAGTAATTTCACTAAGAATGAAAGTTTACATGAGTTTCTGTTGACATATAAACAGAAAAATTAATAATGAGTGATAATGAGGTCAGCGAATTTTAATGGAACCATGTTAGAATTTTGCTGAGTAAGAAATTTTTTTTTCTTTTTTGTATGGTCGTGTTGTCCTGATTAATCCTTTCTATTTTGAGTGAAGTCATCATTTAAACTAGTGTTTATGGTACAGAATTTAAATATAGGCAGCAAAAAACTCATCTGATAGCTTTTTGTTTGACACTCATCGGAATGACGGAAAAATACCATTGATTGTCTTATAACACTGAACGAACAAATAATTGGTTATAAAGGAAGATATCAAAGTGGAATATCAGCGCAAGAATTTTAAGTTGTAAACAAACTTTTATTGACGGCTCAAATTTGGATAAAATAATTTGATGTAAACGGATTCTATATTGAGCAGATAAAAAAAGACGAGAAGCCAACTGAACGAATTGTAAAATTTTGATGCCTTTTTTTACAACCAACATTTATTCATTTAGCGTAACAAGATAATCAATTATATTTTTTCTTCACTCGGACGTTTATCTCCTGACAAGTGTCGGACAAAATGCTTCGAGATGAGATTTTGCTAGAATTATTATTGTAGGTAAGCAGAGATAATTCATTATAGAATTTGTAGTAAAATTCCCAATATTAGTAGACTGAGCATCGAACTCGCATTTTTTTAGTCACAAGTCAGAATGTTATCATATTGAGCTATACCGTTGTGAAAATGGTAAAAAAGGTAATACAAAGCAAAACAAAAAAGTAGAAACAAAACAATTAACTTTACAAAATACTGTAAAGTTAAAAACAGATTTTAAAAAGCATTGGCGATGCATGGCTGCAGCCCTTTTAAGAAAAAAATTGTTATTCCAGTTACATGTGTTGGGCATAGCCGTACCTGCCGAGGAACAGGGGGCAATTGCATCCCCAATTTCAAAAAATTTGGTCAAAAACAGAATTTTTTTTGGCAGTGACAAGGAAATATTTGGGAAAAACCAGAATTTTTTGGGTAGCGATATAAACGGTTTGGGCAAAATCACGAAATTTAGGTTAGCGACAAGCAATTATTTGGGCAAACCAAATTTTTGTTCATTCGAAATGAACACTAAATGCAGAAAAAGTTTAAGATTTAAGGTGAAGAATTTTTTTTAGTCTTCACACTAAATTTTGGACAAAATTTGTTTTCATATCCGTAAAGCTCGGGAAAATCAAGATTCGGACAAAACCGCATTGCCCGTGCAAAATATTTTTGGCTGATACGGCTATGGTTCGATTAAATGAAAATAAATAATTCTCACAGTTCTTATGTAGGAACTAAAATTTCAATGTTTTTTTTAATCAACCTTAATCACCATATTCTGGTATTCTGTATAGATCAAAAAACTATAAAGTTAGAATTTAATATTGCTCGAGATTTAAAACTTTACTATCAATAATAAAATGTAGTTCACCTCATAAAAAATAAATTGTGAAAATTTTATAAAAAAAGTTTAGCTGTCATTAATCCGTTAAAAACTTGCAAAAGAAGTCCAAGCGCATAGAAATGATAATGCCCATGCATTTATTTTAAACCTAGGTTAAATAGACTTCATAAAAACACTCGATCGATGCAATAATAATTGCTTAATTGTTTTATTTTTATCTTATAAATTTATTTAAAGTTTTTGAAGCTTTGTAAAAAAAACAACAAAAAACTCACCAATCGAAGGGAAGAGAGAAGAATTAAAAGCAGTCTCATTTATTTCTAAAAAATTACAGCCACAATAACTTTATTCTTTGATTTATGTATTTATTTTTATTTATTGTCAACTTACAGCATGGATTGACTATAAAACAGTTTCACAAAATGGAAGCAAGACTTTTAATAAAGAGAGACTATAGGCTCGTTTCCTTTACGAGCGTTGACCGGATTAACTATTCAGTTTGCTTATTAATTCTTTTACTTCTTACAACGCCAAAGTGTAAAAAATCAATGAAGAAACCAAAATTAATCTCGCCAACGCTCGTAGAGGAAGTATCTATCCGTTAAAAGTTTTGTTTGAATTTTGTGAAATTTTTTTTGTCAATCTATAAGGTATGTGGTTTTTTGGTTGTTTTATGAAAAATAAACATTTAATTTAATAAATATTTTATTTTTCTTAAGTTTAAAATGTAAAGTTAGAGTATTGCACTTTTGGTATTTTTAAAAATTTTTGTTTGTTTAGATTAATTTCGGGCTGCTTACAGAAAAATTAAAACTACCATGGCAAATCTCAACCGGTTTTTTGCAAAGTTTTAAAATTCTTCGCTTTCTTAAAAAGTTTTATGCTGTGAGTTGGTAATTGCTCTGGTATCAAATATTAATTGCCTTTTTTGCTACTATTAATTATCTATTGCCTATATTTGACTTATTTATAAATGTGTAACTGCTTCCATGAGTACAAAAATATAGATTATTTTTTTAGATAATTAACTTACAGACCACAAAATTTTTTAATTTAACATTAATTTTATTTACTGTTTTAATTTTTAATTCATATCCGAATAATTGTCATTTTAAACGCATTTCTTTAGCATCTTTTTATCGTATTTCCAATGTGCAGACTATTTAATTTAATTTTAACGCATTTTTAATGCAAAATTTTTATATTTACCCATTATTTTCAAACAATAGAGCAAGCTACGTAAAAAACACTTTTTCTTTGGCAATAAAATTCATTTATCGATTAACCTTACAATCGTAGTTTTTCTCTTGTTTTTTCTTGTTGTTGTTTTACGCTTTTGCGCCGGAATTCAAGCGCTTCGTTTAAACTGTATTTTTTCATTTATTTATTTATTTTGTTTTTCATATTTTTAACCGCCCCCTGACGAGCCCAGGCAGGCGAAACAGTCTGTTGGGGCAAATAAAATTAATGTTAAATTAAAAAATTTTGCGGTCTGTAAGTTAATTATCTAACCGCTCTGACTCGACGTCATTGAGCACTTTCCTGATGAGTACCGACCAAAAAATTTTGAAAAATTTCTAGATTATTTTTTTATATTTTTTAAATTTTATTTCATCTCTCTATTTATCCTCCTAACTTGCTGGAAAGTAACAAAGGCGCAAATACATATGGCAAGCAATTGCCCAGACCTGCTTCCAGAAATGCCAAAATATAACTGTCCGGTTAAAATTTTTATTTTATGTTTTTAACTTTATAGAAATATGGTTGAAAATTAGAACTGCTTGCCAAGACCAAAAAGCCGGAGAAAGTACGGTAGTACGTTTTTTTCAAGGACATAACATAATGGCGCGAGTAGGTTATGAACCGAGACCATGTGGATCATAATCACGGTGCTCTAACCACTCAACCACATTGATAAAAAAATTTCTAGAAATCAGATGCATTTTCGAAAGAAATTACGCCAGGCTTTTCTTCAACTAAATTGAAGTATTCATTGGGAAAAGCTTGGCGGGAAAAGATAAGAATTTTTTGCAGTAATACTTTTGGGAATTTGAAATTCTAACCAAGAATCTTCAAACCCAAATTTAAATAAGAGCAATAAACATCAAAAGCGAAGCGCACTGAACAAGGGCATTGTTATCAAAGAACAAATAAAAAAATTAAGTTTTTTGTTTGTAAATTTGTAAATATGAAAAAATATCTCAACAAGGGCACAAAATCCTTTGCCAAGCAGCTGTTTTGATTTTTAAAGTTTCGTCAGTGACAGTTTTATCTTGAAAAAAAAATTTATTAATGAAAAATTCAAAAAAGTAAGTAAGAGAAAGCTGAAAGTGTAACATAGGAGATTATTCAAATTGAATCATTATATTAATAAAGAATATCCAAAAACTAAATAATTAATTTTTTTCAACCAAAAACTTAATTTTCCAAACTTTCGTAAAATGTTTTCAATTTCTTTATTTTGTTTAACTTGGTCCAAAATGTATATTTCTCGAGTTATTTCGGACTAATCCTTTTTCAATGTACTTTTTGATGATACCTCTTAGTTATTGTCATTGCAAGGCTATTGAAATTTTTCTGCTTCATTCTTCATTACTGCTAATTTCAGATTGTTTCTTCAATAACTTTCAATGTTTATTGGTCTTATTTAAGTTTCAACTTGAACATTGTTGGTAAGAATATCAAATTTTTAAAAGTTATTTTATTGAATGTTTATTTTTCTCCACCAAACACTTTTCGATGACGTCTCAATTCCTTTAAAGGAAAACCTGCCACTATAACTTTGAATATTTGCGACTAAATATTTCATACTTTTTCATTATCAATTCTTGATACAAATTTAGTAATCTCTGCATTTTAATTATTTGGTTTTTTGGTTTTCAAATAAACAACCAACATGAATTTTATTCTATCTTGATAAAAAAATATAGTTATGAGAACATAAATAACTTTTAACAATTTCTTTGGAATAGCAAATTTAAAACTTTTGTTCTGATGCGCAAGTGGAAGTCAGTCAACGTTAATTTGATATATCATTATGTCAATCTTTACACTTTTTTTGGCAGTGGAAACAAATTTTAATTTCAACACAGATTGAGTGAAGTAAAGTAGCACTCTCTTATTTAATGTACTACAGTATATTGCTAAACAAGATCCAAGTCATAAGCTTTGCAGAAAACAAAAAAATAAAAAAACTTTTGATTTGTATTAAGGTTTTCTATCCAACTATTTAGTTGTTAAAAATATTATAGGCTTAAGCTACCTACCTATAAAGAACGCGCTAAATCCTGGTCGTGTGAAGCTGATATCTGTTTTAAAGTGAATAAACAAAGTATTGTTCCGAGAAACAAAAGATGGACGTGGAAGAGCTGTTCCGGATAATTCGATTCTATTTGAACTTGTTCCGTAAAAAACATTGGACAACTGAAACAAAATTTTAACATTATGTTTATTTGTCGTCTGGAGAAGAAAGTGAGGCAGTCCTAACCTGTGAAAATAGGTGAAGTAAGAAGATAACGTTGAAGTTCAAGATTAATCTTACTTGCAAAAGCATTGTAAACCTTACATCATATTTATGTTTGCTTATTTAATTTTGCCCCATGGTCTACACTGTAAAACAATTTTGTAACTTTTACAATCTTATGATTGGAAGGAGTTTTAAAATACCGATTTGTAATTTCTACAAGCATGTATCTTTAAATTGTGTAAAATTTTGTAAAAATAAAAAATACGTGCTTGTAGAAATTACAAATTGGTATTTTAAAACTGCTTCCAATCATATAATTGTAAAAGTTACAAAATTTTTTTACAGTGTACTTAAAATTACGAGGCCGAACATTCCATTGCGAACGCAAAAAATCAGAAGGGTAACTTTTGAGAGATGTGCTTTGGTGCACTTTACTATTCTCTTCAAGCAAAGAAGAAAAGTATATGCAAAACAGCGGTTTGCTGCTAAAAAAGAGTAGTTTTGTAATTTAAAAAAGTTGTAAGAAAAAAAAGCACTAGTTTAAGTTTTGGTTTTTTGCTCATTATATTATAAAAAATATAAGTTATAAAAGTAATAAACTGAAATATAGCAAAAAAATTAGCTGAAGAGTTTGAAATAATTTCAGTTATAGGTATAATTTGATTTGGTAAAATATTGCTTAAAATATATTTTTATTCGTCGTCGTCGTTTGAAGGGTATCCACTCCAGGTCAGACACAAACAGGACTAGGGCCGAGGGTTTATCCTTTTACTACCCCAGACTGCTGTACTGCCTGGATCAGATGCTAGCAGTGATGTCATTAAGCCAGCATTGAGTTTTGTCATCCAAAACCGTCAGACCTCGTGTTCCATGTGGTGCCCGATGTATAGAGCACGCTGTTAGTACATGGTCTGCAGTTTGCTCAGAGGCGCCACACTTGCAATTCGGTGAAGGAGCGAGACCCCATTTGTGCATGGACGAATGGAATCACCCAACACCAGTCCGCAGGCGGTTGAGCTTAACCCAAGCTGCTCGGGGTAAGCCCATTCCAACAGGCCTGGCACCGGTCTCGGGCACAAAAGCACGGAGCCTGGAAACACTTTCACAGTACTCCGCGTTCCATTTGTGATTTATCCGTTCAGAAGCGCGGATGCCAAGTCTGGCAAGGTCATCCAAAAGATTCCGCGCACCTGGCACAAATGGGTTTCTGGATCTTAGTCTCACTTGGACCTACTTAAAAGTATCTGAATTAAAAGGATTTTAGTATCTGAGGACCCACTTAATAGACCATGCAAGATATGATCGGGGTCCAGAGATCCACGGTAAGCCAAGAAGAGTGTTGCTCCCATTCGGCGAAGCTCAGCTGGCTGGATGCCTGAGAGTACAGGTAGGTGGTCTGTTGGAGTGGGATGCAGGCATCCAGTAATTATGCGCAAGGCGTCATTCAAGACACTGTCAATGAGGCGAGTGTGAGCACTGCGACACCAGACTGGCGCACAGTACTCAGCTGCTGAGTAGACTAGAGACAAGGTGGCTATGCGTAGTGTTTTAGCAACAGCACCCCATCCCGAGCCCACGAGTCGCCTCAGAAGTGTGACGCGCGAGGATAGTTTTTTGCGCAATGCCACTAAATGGTGACGAAACGTGAGCAATCTGTAGGTAAGTAGGGGTTGGACAGAACGGTAAAAGTCTACTATTGTTGTAGACCTTTAGCTCACGTTTGGCCTCTCGGTTGTTTAAGTGAAAGGCTGCCGTCACCGTCTTAGTGTGACTGAGCTTCAACCTCCAAGTCTGGAGATACGCTGACAGTGTGGACATGTCTTGGCTTAAGGTCCACTCCAAGTCCTTCCAGTTTCCAGAAGAATGCAACAGTGCTAGATCATCAGCATAAGCAAACTTTCTGAAAATCATGGAAGGAAGATCGTACGCATAGATGTTAAATAGAAGGGGAGCCAAGACCGATCCCTGAGGAACGCCGTTTTTAAGACGCAGTAGCCTGTTTTGCTTGCTGTCACCACTGTCACCGGTGGTAATTGGCCCAGATGGTAGGTGCTTTCACACAGCCTGGGCCGTGAGTAAGTTTGTTCATTGATTTTAAAATGACAGACCGAAACCGAACCTACCAAAACGGAAAACTATCCACCCATTTCGATGTTCAGTGTGAATCTGCTAATCGGCAAACGTCCTTTTCAGGACGGGGCAATGACAGGATAAAACTCCCTTTTCAGGGCACATTGCCAACAAGTTCCGAAGACCCACTATTCTTCAGCTGAACATCGAAGGCCTCACTGCAAGCAAGATGAACGTTCTTCATATATTTTTGTTAACATGCAAGTTATGTAGAACCCAAGATGCTGTTATAACTTAAATACAAATTTAAAATTGTAATAAAATTAAAATTTTTAAGTTTAGATTATCAAAAAAACATGTATTAAATACTTTATTTAAAGAAATAATTAAAATCTAAAATTAAATCTAAAGTAAACTAAATTTTGCGTTTGTGAGTTGACATTTTTTATCAAAAATATAATAGTCAAGAGTTTGTTTAAATATTTTATTAAAAAACTAAATTTGTATAAAATATATAAGTATCTTAGTTATATTTCAACGTTAACGATATCTTGATATACCAATTCTCTTAAATTTTTGAAAATAACTGGAACAAATTAGCAACTTGTCACTAACAAGCTAAGACACTTAGTAGCCGTATATTTGTGAACTAATCTGCATTGTCTTGCAGCTGTTTCTACTTAACGCACATGTAGATTGGTTATAGAAGGTGAGTGTGCCAATGACGTTGCTTTTGATTTGCAGCGCACTCACGCAATGTGGCACACTTTTTTCTCTTGGCAATTCTAATGACCGGTTAGAGATTGCTGCTAAACTGTCATTGATTCAGCCATTTTTTTCTATTATACGTAGCTTAGCCCAGTGTTTCTCAAAGTTTTAATGCTTTGGAGTTTTAAAGATTTTGAACATTTACAGCGGAGCCCACAAAAAAATTATACAGAATTTATACAGTGTACTGTATTTCACATAATATTAAAAGTGGTTGGTTAAATAGTTTAAAACTCTAAACTACTCCTTACTTAACAAAAAAATCCCAAATCTCTCATACTTTATGAAGAACGTGCGCTAGTTGACATGCAAACCGCTGCATTTTTCAGTTACAAAAATTGGCTAGATTAGGAAAAGTTGTTTTTTTAATAAAGTATTTAATAAAATTTTAATTTAAAGCAGGTAATCAACTATTAAAGTAAGGAAAAATTAATTTTAACATTAATCATCATCAGTTTCCTGTAAATAAAAAACTGTAAAAAAATAATCGAGTTGCTGAATAAAGAAATAACTACACAGAAAAACTATTTCGAAACTAACAAAACTACAGGCAGCACAACTGCAAGGTAAAAGCATTTAGAAAACACTACACAGTATATCTTTAACCAGGTAACAATGACATCACACAGGCAATAAAATATTCATAGTAACCTGTAAATACATAATAAACTAAAAATCTTCCTTTTTTTAGAGAGTACAAATAGTAAAATTTGCAGCAGGTTTTAATTGAGTGAATTTCTTTTTTTGTCCAAGTCAAGGCGACAATAAATTTCTTCAAATCTCTTATTAGGTTTCTTGTTTGTAGTTTTGGTTTGCGGAGCCCTTAAGCTTCTCTTGTGGAGCCCTGGCGCTCCGTATGGAGCACTTTGGAAACCTCTGGGTTATCCTAGGCCATGCTTTAGATAAAAAAATTATGTTGCGTTTTTTCTCTTTTCAAGAAAATACATGTAAAAAATCATTTCTGACGTTAAAAAATAACAGCTTTTCTTTTTCCAGACGTTTGCTCATTGTGATAAAACAGCATTGGCTGCAGTATTATTTGTTTCGTCAATCAACTTTTTTTGTTTCTCTTAGCGCTTAAGAGTGGAAAAAATAAAAATAAACAAACAAAGAATAGTCCAGCCAACGCTTGTAGTGAGATCAAGCCTATAATTTAAAATTTAAAACAGTACTACGCCGTAGTTTAACTTTAAAAGAGAAAAATTGTTTTTGTCAGTGAAGGTAAATGCACAAAAAATAATTTATTTAGTCGATAAAAACAAATATTTAATTTTGAAAGTTTTTGTGTTATGAGTTTGAACTCGGCAATCGTTCTGGTCAATTTAATTTATCATTCGTTTAAGCGCGTTTTTCAATTCACACTAATTGTTGTCATGATTGTTATTCGAATGAGTTTTCAAAAAGACGTTTTAAGTTCTAACAAAGATGTAGTATTATTTTGTGTGTTGTAATGTTTTTTATTTATAATGTGTTCTATTTTAGATGTCAATAAAATAAGCTTTTAAAGCCATACCAAAGGTCAAATACTAAATTAATTGAATTAACATATTACATTTAGTAATGTAAGAAAATGTAGCATAACCAACAAAAGATTCAATTATGATAAAACAAATCTATATTTTTTTAAAAAAGCTGTTTTTTGTTTATACATATATACAGGGTGTCCCAAAAAGATGTAAACACACTTTAAATAGTTTTAAACTAAATTTTTATCATTATTTGTTTCATTTTTAACATAAAAAAAGAAATTTGCAAACATCATTCTATTTTTTTGTCACTGCCACTTCCCAAATTGTTTTCTTTTCTGGTCCAAACACGGCAAGTAACGCGAAGCAATGGAATAGCACACATTATGAAAGAATTTTCTTGGTATTTGCATGCATTCACGTTCAATGGTTGCTCTCAATTCAGCGATGTTGTAAGTTTCGTTGCGTAGGGTATCTCCATTAAAACAGTCTTGTGGTGTGAGGTCGGATAGACGTAAAAGGTATTTAACAAAACCCTCCGTCCAATCCACCAATAATTAGCTAAACATTGAAAGCTCTATTAGGGTGAGGAAGCTGTTCAGCTAATTATTGAAGAATGTTATTATATTTAACCCTTTGAACGTCAATGTACCAATTTTGGTACATCGCCAATTCATGACTGAAATGCAAATGAGCCAATGTTGGTACATACCTTTTTAGAAGAATTTTTTAATGCTTGATAAAATAATTATTATAAGTTATCAAGGAAAAAAACTAAATTGCAATATGTGCAGTGGTTTTTCTTTGGTTAGAAAATATTTTTATGTAACACACATATATACACGAAAATTAAAGGGACGTTCAAAGGGTTAATTTAAATTTTATTTTCCGTTTAATCCGTTTGCATATTTATTTCTGTTTTTACTGTTTTTATAATGTTTCAGATAATCGCCTGATGAGCCGTGTTTTGGCAAAACAGACTGTTGCGATGTTAAAGTTTTAAAATTTTTAAACTTTTTTGTAAAGTGTTTTGCCTAAATTAATAAATAAATATACGAGTATATACATAAATAAGTGTTTTCAATAAAGCTGTGACAGTGCTCAGAGGATCAGAGCAAAATTTATTTTTTAATTTAGATTAAAACACCACACATAAAAAAAATTTTAAAAACCGCGACAGTCTGTTTCGCCAAAAAACGTCTCAACAGGCAATTATCTTATTTAATATATAAATAAAGGTCTCCCAAAATTATTTCCGGGATCGAACCATTCGCCGCCACCGAATGGCCGCTGCAAGAATTACCCACTGACAATTTTCCTCCAAGAACTTTCGCAATTGCCGATTTGTCACAAAGGACTGGAAAACAGAAGGTCACGACACAAAAGCTTTCTATTTCTGCTGCAAATAATCTTCGGTGGCAAAATAGCCCAAGTGGCCAAAGGCTAGTGGCAAACTGTTTCTGAGCTAAAGCAAAAAGCAAATACCTCTGGCTCATGTTGTCAACAAGTTATAATGTTTCGACTGGAACAGGATTAAGCGACTTAAAAAATTTATCAAAGATTTAGTTGCAAATTCAAACTTTTTTAAGAAAACGATCTAACTTTCGTGTTTATTAAATTACCCATTCATAACAATAGATCTATTTGCTAACATCAAAATTATTTGCTTCGAATCGATTGTGCATGAGAATTGATATCTTGTCTTCTAAGTAAAAAAAACAAATTTTTTTTAGTCCTCTTTCAAAAATTTTGAATTTTCGAATTAAAACGTTGCTTTTTACAACACCAAAAAGATTTTATTGGAAGAAATTTAAAATTTTTTTGTGCTTTCACCCAAAAAAGTAAATTCTGCCTGAAAATTGAACGTGCTTAAGTCCCTTTCACCTCTGTATCCGCCCATAAAGCTTAAGCCTCGTTTTCACTACGAGCGTGAAATGGAGTAGTCTTTGTTTTGTTTATTGATTTATTTTACTTTAATTACCGCTAAAACGCGGAAAGAAGTAAAAAATTCAATAAAGCAAACAAAGAATACTCCATTCCACGCTCGTAGTGGAAACGCGCTTTTAGTAAGCATATGAAATCAAAAGCTCTCAATCAGAGTTAATTGTTTCAAAGACTTTCAACGCTTAAAGAACCAATCTGCCTTTAAATAATAAATAGATTTTTGCGATGCTAGAGTTAGAGAAAGCTAAAAATTCTGAAGGTATTTGTAGGCAAAAAGTTTTTTTGAACTAAGAAGTTAGCTGAATGAGCGAGCATTCATTAAATTTTGCTGTTTTTGGTAGAACGCTGTTTTTGTTTGCTGTTAAATAAAATTTTCCAAAGACATTATTTTAAAATATTAATGCCTCATAAAACGCGAACCTCAGGGCACGTCACTTAATTATAATTATACACTTTGTTAAAAACAACTTATGGAAAACTTTTCTTACTGTTAAAACATCAAAAATTTTTTCTGTATCAAAACTTTTGAACAGCAATTTAATCAGAAATCCGGGTTTGGCTTCCAAATTCCACCAACAATTCAAATTATTAGAGTATTGATTTGGAAATCCTGGACTATTTAAAAGTTGATTGGCTTTTGTAGCATTCAATATGAGGTTACATTCTGTATAATGAGAGAAATCAGTTAAACAACAATTTTTGTTCTATGGAATGACATGCTATCAAATTTACAGTTTTATATCAAGGCTAATATCTATAAATGAGACTTACACGATAAAAAACGTTTTCTTAAGGCATTCACTTTATAAAGTACAGTATATCAGTAATTTACCTTTTTGTTTTGCTGACGGCAACGAGAAAAACTCTGAAAAACAAATTTGTTTTTAATTTTGCGAAGAGATAAAATCAAACAAATTTTGGTAGCTTATTTGAGCTTGCAGACTCATTTCTATTATTGTTTCCATTAATTATGATACTTTTTTTATAAAAGCAAAGTCAAACCAAGCATTTTTAGATAATTGCTTCTATTCTTTTTCATTTATTACCAAAAAAATGCAGTTCTGCCAAAGAAAATGTGTTTCTTTACATTTGCAGCTGCTTTTTTTAAATTTTTTCAGCCGTTTAGCTCTGACGATTGCAATACTTCAATTTGAAAAAATTTTATGAAAATGTTTTGTTATTCAAAATTCGTTACAGCAGACCAAAAGGTTTTTATAATATTAAACCAGTTAGATGTTATTTAACAACTCCAAAAATTTTAAGATAGCTTTAAAAAGCGTGTTTGTTCTTTGAAGACTTTTCATCTGACACTCATCGGGAGGAATCGTCAGAATGAACTAAAAGCAATCCAATCGTGCTTATAAAAGAAAGGAAAAGGAGTCTGATTGGTTAAAAAAGACGACCAATCAGGAATAGAAAATAAAAGGAAACGAGAGTGCGTCTGATTGCTTGCTTCTCTTGATCAATGAGTGCGTCAGCTTGATCAAGAGAAGCAACCAATCAGACCCATTCTCGTTTTCTTTTATTTTCTATTTCTGATTGGTCTTTTTTAATCAATTAGATTCCTTTTCTTTTTCTATATAAGCACGATTGGATTATTCTTAGTTCACTCTGACGATTCCTCCCAATAAATGTCAGATGAAAAGCCTTCGAAAAATAAATACGCTTTTTAAAGCTATCTTAAAGTTTTGTACCGCCAATCGACTCTTCTATTCAAAAAATAGTTCAACTGACAATCTTAATTAAAAACGAATACTAGGAAGCAACATTTAAACTTGCCATATGTGGTAGAATAGAAGATAATATTGGTTTTTAAAGCAGATCCACTTTGATGATAAGTTCATTTACTCTTAGCCAAACAAATGAAGTCGAACAAAGACGCTTAATTTTTTGACATTAAATGAACGTATTTAATAATATCGAATCACAACACTAACCTACAAAATAAGCATTAAACCTTGGATTGTTATTGTTGTTGCTGTTGGTTAGCAATAACACAAGAGTATTGTTAGCTGATACAAAACTTTTCTTTGTCTGTGAATTATCAGTCAGAGAAATAGTTTGATTGTTCTTGCCGACGTTTCTTAACTGAAATCATCAAGTCCAAGTTTAATTATTTCACAGATATAGATGTTATCCAAAAAATATCTGATTCGTTTTGAAATATTCGAAAATATTTGTATTTGTAGTAGTAATAATAATAATAATAATAATAATAATAATAATTAAAAAATAATGATAATTATAATAATTATGATAATAATAATAATCGTTAATTTAATACAAAATGATTTTTTTGTCACACTCCTCCCAGTTCGAGTTTCGAACCAACGTGTGTATTCATTTATTTAATTTGTTTACGTTTTTCTTGTTTTCTCTCATCTTTGAATAAGTGCCCAGTAATCAAGGAGTGTTCTGAGATTTCTCTGAATTTGGTAAGTTATATTTAATTCAGAGTTGTGTATTGTGAGAACGTTTGGGATTTGAATTGATTGTCACAAAATTTAAAAAATTATCTTTTTCCTTCCTCCGACTACATCTGCTTCGTCTCCTTTGTTGTCACCATCGTCGCATCCAGCTTCAATTCATCAAGTCAATATGATCGAATTATCAATTAGTAGTGGATTGCCACATTAACCGACAAATTAATTTAATTCTGATTATCTTATATTGCATTACCAATCCGAAATGATCCGATTTATAACTGACAATAAATTTAAATTCAACATTACCCAAATGTAACAGAATAACGACCCAGGCAAGGGACAAGTATTTTCAATCAGAAAAGATTCAATAGTTACATTCAAGTTGATTCAATTTTGTTCCAATCAAAAATATTAATAAACGATAATGCAACTATTGTGATAAATATTACAAACATTTGTATGTATATAATTGCAAATATTTAAAAGCTTTTCTGTGCAATATACATACTTGTTCTGCAGGTAAGAAAGTTAAAAAAAAACTAAATGGTTATTTTAGGGTTTCTCAACAACAAAAGGTCATCCTTTAGAGGACCATCAAAAATTCTTCAAAAAAACAGAAGCAGAGGCCACATTTTGCAATCCAAGATAATAACATTAACGAAAAAATTTTTATGATAAAAATTGCCGTCATATATAAGGACATCTACTCTGGATCAGACATTGGCAAGACTGGGCCGAGGGTTTACCTCTTTATTAATCTACTGTAAGTGGCTGTACTACCTGTATCAAATACCGGAAGCAATGATGTTAAGCTAGTATCAGATTTCGCATTTAAATTTGTTTGACCCCTTGTTCCATGTAGCGTATGAGGTCTAGTCATCCGGATGCAATGCTGTCTGCTGTTTGCTCATTTGCATCACACTTGCAATTTAATGAATGAGCGACGAGAACCCATTTGATCATGAAAAATAGAAAGCGACTTGATCAAGATATTTTGAAAATACTCATTTCGATACGCTTAATACTGGCTCTAGCATTGAAATAAGCAAGCCTGTACGTACTTTCACAGTATTGTGTGTTTCATCTATAATCCATCAAACTGCGCCAATGCCTAGTTTGCCCAAGTTGTTTAATTCCGCACAGTTGGCAGAAAAGGGCGTTCCGAAAGTGTCGCTTCAAGAATTCTAGTCGGGTAAGTTTAGCTGGCTGTCTTGCGCAGAATTCAGCTGTTAAGCTGTCCAATACAGGGAAAATGTATGCAGTGCTTTGGCACCAAAACCCAACCCTAAGTTTGCATGTTGTTATAGTAATGTTACACGCAAAGGTAATTTTTTGCGTAATGCCACGATTAGGGATTTGTTCAATTATAACCAAAGATACGTCCAAACTGAAAAAAATGATAAAGTTTTACATTGTTGTAAACTTTCAGTTTACTTTTTACCTTTCGGTTTTTTAAGTGAAAGGCTGCTGTCTCCGTCTTTGCATGACTGTGATTATACCTTCAAGTACATAGATGAACTGAAAGTGTTGTCATGTTTTGAGTTAAAAATATATAAAATATAAAGTTTTGAGAGTAATTTAACTTTTTTAGCATTAATTTAAATCCATTACATCCACCTTTTATCAAATGCAATCGTTGCGTCTTAAAATGCATGTAAAAAAACTTTATAAATATGTTATAAAACGATTTACAGAAATAGAAGACTCAATTGTTTTTTAGTAAACTTTTATGTGAATAACTGTGCGCGTTGCATATTAGTGCTTGATAACGTGAGATTGACAATGAAATTTTTGTGTTCGGTTTTTTTACGCAGTAAAACAAGAATGTTAAGGAGGAAATCATGTCAAAAAATCTAAAGAAAAGTAATAGGAAAAATTTGGAAAAAAGTTGAATACAGACTACAGATCAGAAAACAAAGTATTTTGGAAAGCCATACCTCCTTTGCACGGCAAACGAACACCAGCTGCCACCTTCATCGAGGATAATGATGTTGTGCTTCTGAAGCATTAAAAGGGCATCCTAAATTGTTGAGAGAATACTTTTGTCAGCTCTTAAATCCAGTAGCATTCTAACATTTGGAAACATCTGAGGAACAATTTGGTGAAGAAATTTATCTAACTAAACCAAAGGTGAGCACAGCAATCAAATCTTTGAAATCTGGCAAGGCCCCTGGTGAAAATAATATTTGACCCGAAATGTTAAAGGCTATGAACAATTTTGGGGCTCATTGGCTAACTCGTGTGTGCCAAGTAGCTTAGAAAACTGGTGAGGTACCAAAGCAATGGCAGACCATTGTGTTGATACCTATTTACAATAAAGGAGACAAGAAGAAATGCACTAGCTACAGGGGCATTTTTTTATTAAGTCTTCCTGGAAAGGTCTATGCAAAGTGACTTGAAAAGAGATGCCGTGAAATAGTCGACCCCAAACTTCAGGATGCACAATGCGGATTTTGTCCTGGCAGATCCACCATGGACCAGATCTTTGCCCTTCAGCAAGTTTTTGAGAAATTGTAGGAATATTCCAAAAGGGTTTATACATGTTTTGTAGACTTTGAAAAAACTTATGACGTGTACCAAGAGAAGAGCTGTGGGCAGTACTACTGGAGTATGATGTGAGAGGTCAGCTATTAGCTGCTATCAAATCGTTGTACACAAACTCAAAAGTCTGTGTTCGTGTCAATGGCATGAAAACAAACCTTTTAATGCTATTGCTGAACTACAATAAAACTGTGTTCTTTCTCCTCTTCTGTTTATTACATATATATGGAAAAAATAGACAAAGACAGTTCTTTCAGTAGTGGCGTCACATTTGGGAAGTGTAATGTGCGGCGCCTGCTGTTTACAGATGACCTTGCCATTGTTAAGCTTGAACAAAAGTGATCTCCAATATGCACTTGATCGGTTTTCTGATGCATGCTTGGATGCTCAAATGGAAATTAGTACGGTTAAAACTGAGATTATGTGTCCGTCAAGGCACCTTGTCCAGTGTTCTTTCCAAACAAATGGAGTAACTCTCCAGCAGATGGAAAAGTTTAAGTATCTTGGAGTCGCATTTTCGAGTGATGGTAGACAGGACTACGAGCTTGACACGTGTATTGGAAAAGCTAGTACAGTGATGCGCTAGCTTACCGATCAGTTGAACTGAAACGAGAGTTGTGTACAAAAGCAAAGCTTTTTGTTTTCAGATCAGTTTTTGTTCCTATACTCACCTATGGTCATGAATGTTAGGTAGTGACTGAAAGAGTGAGATCCCGAGTACAGCCATCCAAAATTGGTTTCTTGCAAAAAGTCAGAGGTTTATCCTTACTTGACAAAATTAAAAGCACTGACATTCGTCAATCTCTCGACATCGAACCGCTATTACTCCCCATAGAACGATCGCAGCTACACTGGTATGACCATGTGACACGAATGCCCCACGAGCGAAGAGCAAAGCAACTAACGGATGCTTTTCCGAGTGGCAAAAGGCCGAGAGAGCGACCCAGAACTTGCTGGCGGAAGTATGTTGAGCACTTGTTCTGGTCACGTCTTGAAATTCTATCAGCAAAATTGCCGCTAATTGCAGGAGAAGGGGATGCTTGGAGATCTCAACTTAAGCTGCTGCCCCAGCAACCTCAAAAGGACAAACGGGCAAAGGGAAATACACTGAACTAATTCAATGATTTCCCTGAAAATAATGTTGGTGATATGACGTAAAATTATTGAAAAAATTATTCTCGTTTAAAGACAAACAACTTCGTCTGCAGCTATTCAATGTCATCTCTCTAATAAAATGTAATTGTAGAGCTTTGTATATTGGACAAACTGCTAGAAATCTGATCATCAGACTTAACGAATACAACATTGATTCGCCACTCCGACAAGAAACTGATGTAGCAAAAGACCAAATTAGAATCTAACCCATAAATTAACTTCAATAATTGTGAAATTTTAGATTTTTCAAATCATTGGCAAAAACGTTTGATGAAAGAATCGTTACACATTTACAAATTTAATCAATCTATAAATATCAACAAATGATTATTTCACTGTATTTATTTAACACTTAATGCTTCTTTATTTTACAATAGTACGGTACAGTAAATGTTTAAGCTCGATGTTTTATTATTATCTTTTAAAATTTTTAAACTGCTTTATTATGCATACCACTGAATTGCTGTTGTATTTATGTAATTTGAAAGTTACGACCAGTTACGGCCGTTTTATTTGATACGTATATTTTTGCAATATATTTTTCTTTTACGTCATAAATATCTAAATTTAAATATTCATATTTGCAATTAACTTAACGCAGTTGATGATGGGAATGAGTTACAATTCCGAAACGTCCTAAATAAACTATGTTTCAAAATATATTAGCTCTACTATTTATTTTGGATTTAAGAAGTAGAAATTTACCATTACAACTACTAAAAAAAATTCTCAAATTCTCGATGCAATTCTTTGTTTTCCCTAATTTTTATTTTTAACAAAAACTTACTTTAAGAATTTTTGATCGCCGATTGATATCGAGAAAGAGAAATGTCAGTTCAACATGAAATCCTGGCCTGGCTCTCAGCGTCCAGCGACAGTCGATATCATTATCAGATACAAGGGGAAACCTAGGACTTGTGATAATGCTTGGACTTTCAATGGCGGGAAGTTCATAAACACAGCCTAAAAATAGTCAAGTTAACACTTGTTACACTGACTTTTTTGTTCGGTGTGTGAAAAAATTATTTTCTTTTAACGATAATTTTTGTGCAAAGAACCTATAGCAAGTGATTCCAGACGCGGAGGGAAAGGGCGCAATTACTCCCTGTCCTGCAATATTTCTGAAATATGGATAAACAGGGGACGAATAGTGCCCTCTAAAATTTTCAAGACAGAAGGATTGTATTAGATCTGTCTTTACAATTTATAATCTCGACCAAAATCGAATCCACCATACGCAATTACAGTACTGGCCAGAAGTTTAGAAACTTTTTTGATTTGGTGTTGTTTCGTTTGTATTTTCTACTCTTATGACATATCCAAGGGTTGAAATCAGATTTTATTGAACGTAATGTTTGTTCAACTTGTACTTGTTATTTTGACAATAGCTTGACATTGTTTATTATTGTATTAGGCTGTAAAGGGAAAACTAATGTGTATAATATTACGCAAATTGACTGCAAAAAATATCGGCAAGTTACCAAAAAATTTTAAGCCAAATTTACCAAAAAAAGTTACCAAAACAAAAAGCAACGTTGTTCTTGAAGTTCTTGAACCAGAACGAGTTTCAAATCCCTTCCAAGCCCAGCTGGCAAAGGACAGTATTGCTATTAAAAATTCTACGGCCCTGTACGTCCCAAATGATAAAACCACTAATCTCTGTAAGATCGAAGTCAAATATTATGAAAAATTACTGCAGGATAGCATCACCACCACATATCAAAAAGTTAGCAAAGACACAGCAAGAAAAATAAACATGGAGGCCAAGAATATTGCAGTACAACTTAAACTGGATGACAGAATTGAACAAACAGCCGAAGAAAAAGCATTTATTACGTGAAAGGACCAAAACCAAATTTTCCAAATAACATTAGATGTAAATTAATAAATCCCGCCAAGTCTAATCTTGGTAAGTTAAGTAAGCAAATCCTGCAAAAAATTAATCACAAAATAGGACAATCTACCGGTGTACTTCAATGGCGAGGCACTCCCGCAGTAATTTTGTCGTTCAAGAACTTCCCTTACAAAGAAAGATTCAAATTCCTAATATTTGATGTCGTCGATTTCTACCCTTCCATCTCGGAGAAACCGTTTGATGACGCCATTACTTTTGCCTAGCAATTTGTAGAAATCAGCAAGGACGACAGCAGAATTATCCATCGCTACAAAAAACCTCGCCTTTTCAGCAGGGACAGTGCCTGGATCAAAAGCAACGGCTCACTTTTTGACGTTACTATGGACTCCTATGATGGAGCGGAAGTATGCGAGTTGGTTGGCCTGTTTATCCTCCACTTGCATCAAGACATCAATGTGCATCCCACTTGCAACTATCGATGCAAGGCGCCGAATGTCCTATAAATGGCGATTGTCGCAAGAAAGCTATCGTTTATAAAGCTAACATATCAAAAAATAACAACGATCCTCCCAAATCGTACTATGGATGCTGCGAAACGGAATTTAACCCTTTTGCTCTCCAAGGGTTTTTTGCTGGTTATTTTCGCTGTCCTGTGGATCACATGTGATGTACGGGACAGCGAAATCACATGTGACAGCGAAAGGGTTAAATCCCGTTTTTACAACCATCGCCAGACTTTCAAAAGTAAGCAAAAAAGTTATACCACCGAGCTATCGAAAGCCTTCTGGAAAGCCATAGATAATGGGAGATCATCATGAGGAATAGAACATTTCGGCCAGATCTAGTACCTATCAACTCGGTGCCGCCAGGTGCAATCTCTGCCTCGATGAAAAGCTAGACATTCTCCTGGCAGACCCAACTAGCACACTTAACAAAAGAACGGAACTCACCGGCAAATGTCGCCATTAAAACAAATTTATACTGAAAAACTTCTTGTAATTTTCACCAGGCATCGAAGCCAGTTTTTTATCATTAATAACTTTTTTTTATCATTTACAACTTTTTTCATTAGTCACGATTTCTATAAATTTATACCGCATTACTTGTCGATGACTAAAAATCCTCTTAAGTTTGTACAGTTGCGTCTATTTTTATTTTTATACGATATAGCTGTTTTATAGTTTTTCAAGTTGTAGGAAATTTGTCTAATTTCCCGTTTTTATTCTGCTGGTATTTATCCCAGGTTTTATTCCATTTGTATTTATTTTGGTTATTGTATTTATTTTTATTTTTGTTTATGATTTTAGATAATCGCTTGATGAGCCGTTTTTATGGCAAAACAGACTGTTGCAAATTTTAAATAAATAAATTTTATCTGCAGTGTTTATACGCAATTTGATATATAATATATATATATATATATATTATATATCAATATATATATGTTTTTCAATTACTTTTACTATAGCACTCATCTGTTATTGAAAACCGTAAAGGAAAAGCAAGCAGTTTTTTTCTTTCGGTACTTACAATAATATACAGTTTAAGAGTAGGTTTATGACGTAAAAATGACAAAAATTAAGCAAAAAATTGAAAAAAATCATGCCAGTGTACATGTGGATGAGATTAATATTCAATTTGATTGAGAATTAATGCATTTACATTTTGTTCTTCTATTTAATTTGAAACAAAATGCTATGGATAGTGGTCTTCTTTTTTTTCATTTGGGAAAAAAGATGGATGGGTGCTGGGCGGTCCACTAAATGGCCGGGTGTGTTTCCCTCAGTCAGGTCGCCAGGTTCTTTTCAAAATTTGAAAAAACATCGGGTCCATTTGGATAATGACAAATGGGGCAAGATGTTATAACATGTGTAGCGTGAGTGGTTTTGGCACACAGTAAACCTTAAACTTCTTTTATTGAAAAGGGGCACAATTTGAAATGAACAGACAAGACAACACTGAAAACTTCGGAATTAGACAGTACGCGAAATCTTCTTGATGACGTTGCAATGATGAATCTAGAGTTAAATTGCACAGCTGCTATATGAATCTCTTTCTCTATTTTGCTACGTCTCTGTCGCTGTTTTGGTCTGTCTGGCGATTTAGCCAACGAGTCAATATAACGTCAGAGTAGTTTTATAGATTCACTATTATGACGCCTGACCTTTTTTACAGGTAAAATCACGAGGCGATAGATCACGTAGTCAGGCTGTATCCTGTTTGCGGTATGTTGATAATGATTACACAAAAGGCGGAATAATGGCATTGATGGCGCGATCAGCCAACGATCAGTTGGGGAAACAACGGAAAGGAGGTACATAAAGAAAATACTAAAAAATGCAAAATTGTTACATGCAGTTGTCCTAGGAGCGGGTAAGCGCTGTGCAGCGAGCGAAAAAGAGCTGCAAGCTGAAACTACAGCAAGCAAAATATAACGTGTGAAAAATACATTTGCGGAAAACTTTGCAATATCGAAGCAAATGCATGCACGAAAGGTGGTTTGCGGTGATGAGTTTGCTACTTATGCTCAGCTGTCTGCCCCTTGCGCCACACCCACAGGCCGCCTTTTGTACGTTTCTAAGCGGAATAGACCAACGCCGGTTCGGAGGCGGTTACGCCTGGCCCATGCTGGTCTGGGAAAGGTGGTGTTGGCCAATATCTTTAATGAATTTATGAAGTAGAGACGCGTTTTCTCGCCATTTGATGCCCATCGTGCTACACTAGTGCCTGACTGTTCGGGGTCGTTCAACAGTTCCAACGCAGCAGGCGTAAATGAGTGTCTTGATTTATGTTGCCGCAGCTCTCCACCAAGTGGAGACAGCAACCTTTCATATAAAGGTGTTCTGGCTCCTGAGCGCGGCGAGCTAAAAACAGTACAACTTTTCGACGAAGCTCAGTTGGCTAGATGCTTTTTAGTATTTAAAAGGTTGTCCGATGGTTGATACCTACATTGATACCTACATTGATACCTACTCCATACAAACAATTTCTACCCAGCTTAAAAACTATAGCTGGTAACGCATCTTCTAAAATTAATGAGTTTGCTGATTGGATGATAAATCATATACCACCTACAACTAAAGCAACAGTTTCTAATTCAATTCGAAAAATTCAGAATCTTTTTTCTAAGGTAAAATTACTCAAGACGGCTCTTAAAGACTTTACAAAATCTTACGAAATAGACATCATATATTCTGATGATGCGCAGAAACAATTATTTGCTACAAAGAATATTGTAGAAGATAAATTGCGGTTAGAAGTGAAAAAAATGAATGGATTAAAAGCAAGAATCACTCTTAAAATCACTTTTGAAAAGCAAAGAGAATCTGAAACAATAACCAAACAAGCTTTTTTTAACTGTAAAACATTTATTATCTTAAAACAGGAAGATTTTGATGGTATGTTAGAATATTGGAGATTGGCTCAGCGAAGGTTCGGGGTGGGTGTTTTCTTCAGTTGACGCACATTATCTTAACGTTGTAAAATATGCACCTCTAAATGCAAGTTCTTACATTGAATTACCGTAAGAACTTAGAAATTCTAAGAAAGGGCTTATCAATATAAAAAATGAGGACAATGAATATTTTAGATGGTGTCATCTAGCTAAAGTGTACAGTGACAAAGTAAAAAGTAATCGTGAAAGAATAAGTCATTACAAAAAATACGTAGACACACTGAATTATGATGAAATAGAATTTCCAGTTTCAATTAAGCAAATACCTAAAATTGAAGATCAAAATAACATAAGCATTTATGTGATTGGATATGAAAACAAAAATCGCTTTCCTTTATACGTTTCTAAAAAGGTGACTAAAACAACTCTTGATCTTTTATTGATATGGGAAAAAGAAAAGCAACATTACGTTTGACCCCAGAGAACCCACTGTGACATATGTGTAACATAAACTTTAAACGTTTTTAACTCTTAAAATTTTAATTTTTTGGAACGAAAACAATTGGCAACACCTAATGTGATCCATATGCAATAATTCTAAACTGATTTTTATTGGTTTTTAAAAGTCATATGACAACAGTTTTCTTTTAAAAATTGTTGGCTTCATGCATTCGGCTACAGCGGAAATTATCAAATTCGTAGCTGAAAGCATGAAATTTTCAAAACTTTTAAATTGTGTTATTTTACTTTCTTTGTTTGATCAGAGTCTGTAGCAGTTGTCAATATTCCTAAAAAATACTATTTTTTTGTTATCTTGTTTTACTGTGGCAAATAAAGTTAAAAAAATTTTACGATTTTGCCGCTAAAACATACAGAAAGGCCCAGTGTGACATATATGTCACATCCCCAAAAACAACTAAAATAAGCCCCAACACAATTTTTAAAATAAGTTTTAAAATATAGAAGGTAAAAATTACCCAATTACGTGAAAAAATTTTTTTTTCTACTATTGCTTAATAGCGTGGGTTTTCTGGGGTTGTATAAAAGACTTTAACAGATTTATGTTTAGAAAAAATAGGCATAGACACAGACTACATTTCTGTAGATACTGCCTTCAATACTTTGGGGGTGAAGGAATTCTTAACAATCACATATCAAACTGCATTGTTGTTAATGGAAAGCAAGCCATACGTATGCCTAAAATAGATGACTCGGTAAAATTTAAAAACTTTCATAAACAGCTACCAGCTCTTTTTGTTATATATGCTGATTTCGAAGCACTAATTCAAAAGATAGACGGCTGTCAACCAGATGATAACAAGGCTTACACAGAAAAATATCAAAAACACGTAGATTGTGGTTATGTATACAAGTTGATTTGTTGTTATGACGATAAATTTAGTAAACCCATTCAACTGTATAGAGGTGAAAAAGCTGTTCATAAATTTTTGAAGGCTATGCTAAAGGAAGCGGAATATTGTAAAAAAAGTAAAAAAAGATCATTTTAACCAACCTATGAATTTAACAAGTATGGAAGAAGAAGAATTTGCAGCTGCTACTGAATGTCCCATTTGCCAGAAATACTTTACCGAGTATGACGTCAGAGTCAGAGATCATTGTCATATTACAGGAAAATATAGAGGCGCGGCACACAATAAATGTAATAGAAGCTTTAGACTGACTGATAAGATACCTGTAATTTTTCACAATTTAAAGGGATATGATTCACATTTGATTATGCAAGAAATAAGAAAATTTAAGATGAATATTAATGTAATTCCAAACAATTTAGAAAAATACATGGCTTTTTTCTTAGGCAATAATTTGAAATTCATTGATAGCCTTCAGTTTATGAATGACTCATTGGAAAAATTAGCTAAAAATATAACAATTTCTGATATGAAGTACACGTCACAGGAATTTCAGGATGTAGAACTAATGAAAAGAAAAGGCGTTTATCCGTATGATTATATGGATAGCCAGTGTTTTTTTTAAGGCGTTTTGAGGAACCGAAACGGTCTCTCAAAATTGTCCAGCGGTCTCTCAAAATCTGCTTCTACAATAGTGTAAACAAAGATAAGTACGCTCAGAAACAATAGGAAAAAAATTAGCGGTCGTTCAAAATTGCTTAGAGGTTCCTCAAGCCAAACCTTAAAAAAAACACTGTGGATAGCTTTGATAAGTTCAATGATAAAAACCTCTCATCAAAAGAGAAATTATTTTGTTTGCTAAGGGATGAACATATAACTGACAAAGATTAAAAACATGCTCAAAATGTGTGAAATACGTTTAATTTGGAATCTATGGGGCAATATCATGACTAGTACCTCAAGTCTGATATTTTGTTGTTAGTAGATGTATTTGAAAAATTCGCCAGACACGTCTTAGGTATTAAAAATTAGATTCTTGTCATTATTTCTGTGACAGACTTTGTTTGGGAATTCTAAAGGACCAGTTGAGCTAGGTAACCCGAATACCTAAGCTAAAACAAAGTTATGTCTAATTTTATTTCATTCCGGCTCAAGAAGTAGTCTGCTATGAGCCTGAAGGTTTTATACAGTTGGTTTGAACGAAACTCGGATTGATTCGTTGAAGACTCTTCTTCACAAACAAACAGAGACCACTGTCTCTAATAAGAACAAATGTATTACAAAATTCTATTACAAAATACGACAAAAATTCTATTCCACGCTTTGCCAAACTGCAAAGCGAAATCAACGCTATAACTTGATTCAATCAACACAAATGATTGTACCTATATAGAACACAACTTCAAAACGCTAGCGCAAAATAAATTCAACACTCGCCCCAAATTCTACTTTTTCTCAAAGCGACACTCTTCGCTTTATGCGTCTCTCTCCTCTTCGTCTCTCTTTAGTCGTCGTCTCTCGTCTGTTTTTCATTCGAGCTAGCGCACATATATAGATAAAACTCACATGACGACAAATTTACTCCTATATGCGGGACTTAATTCGAATTCCCTGGAGAGAGCACTACGCTTAAATGTGCCAGAACATTCCACTACCATCGAGATAGCAAAGCTTGGACAAAGACATATTACGTCATTACTGTCGGACGAAAAAGCGATACGTACTGTAAATCAAGCAATAGAAAACGAATCGCACACACGGGAACAGCGCTTCACCAGCCACGCGATAATTATTTCATAATAAAACTTTGAATTACTTTTAACGGGAATAAACTACATTGTTATGATTAAAATTATTATGAATGAAGTGTGACAATTTTACATTACCTGGTTTATCATGGGATGCAATGTTTAGAAGGAATAGAGTCAAACTGGAATAAATGTTCAGCATTGAAAATTTTAATTCATTAAAAGAGGAATCAGAGGTGGTGTTTCATACATTTGTGAAAGGTATGCAAAAGCTAACAATAAGTATCTGATACTACTTGCTTGAGTCTACTAAACCATCAAATTATATTACGTATCTTGATGCAAACAACTTGTATGGATGGGCAATGAGTGAAGATCTATCCACAGGAGGCTTTAGATGGGTTTCTGAAAAAAATTGATTTAACAAAAAAAAAGAAAAAAAGGACTCATTTTTGAAATTGATCTGAATTATCCTGAATACCTTTATGATAATCACAACAACTATCCACTAGCCCCAGAGAGAATAGAAATTAAAAATCATATGCTATCAGACTATTGCAGGAAATTTAAAATAGAGGTTGGAAGAGTTAAAAAGTTAGTGTTTAATTTAGGACCTAAAAAAAATTACGTTTTATACTATAAAAATTTAAAAAATACCTCGACTTAGGTTCAAAGGTTACAAAAGTGCATCGTGCTTTAGAATTTAACCAATGATTAAAAATGCATATTGACTTCAACACACAAAAAAAAGTTTTGTTAGATTTTTATGATAAACTTACAGAATTCAACGAAAAGTTTATAAAGTTTTATGCTGATATATTATAAATGGAAACCTATTGCATACGTGAAATAAAAAAACTCAATGTATTCCAGGAACTGAGGGAATAGTAAATATAAAAGGTAACAGGCTTATGTTACGATCTACATGTGCTAATTGTGGCATTCTCAAGCATACTTTTGTTAAAAAAGGAGGCTTGTTAGATGTTCATAATTTGATTAGAAAATTACATGTACCTAACCCAAAAAGAATATTTATTCTTCCAAGTCATAAGTACACAGGACCATATAATCCACTGGAAAAACAACTTGATGCAAATGACCAACCTTTACCTGGACAAGAACCCTATAATCAAATAGATGCTATTGCACTAAAGCATGATATTTGTTAAAGAGACAGCAATCACAAACAAGGAAAATTAAAGTGTGATAAAGATATGTTAAACAGTTTATCAAAAACTAAAACAAAAGGTGTACGAGAATCATTCAATAAAAAGCTTGTACAAGCAGCAATAGGAACAAAATATAAACTTGGACTAGGAGCAAAAAACGGGAATCGGCGTCGTGGGAAACTGATTTAGCTGATGAGTTGCACAAAGCAGTTAAAAGAAAATTTCCTCGACGCCGCTTTATAAGTAAATCAATAGACAAAATATGTGCAGCTGATCTGGTAGAAATGCAGCAATTTAGAAAATGGAACAACGGTTATAAATATTTACTCATGATAATTGACATATTTTCTAAATTTGGGTGGATAGTCCCTTTGAAAAATAAAAAAGTGAAATAGTTGCAAAGGCTTTCAATCAGATCTTTAAAGAAAATAGAGTTTCAAAATACTTGTGGACTGACAAAAGAAAAGAGTTTTATAACAAAAATTTGAAAGAAGTATTAGCAAGCGTAATGTTAAATTGTATTCTACTGAAAATGAAGAAAAAAGTTCAGTAGTTAAACGTTGGAATAGAACAATTAAAACTAAAATGTGGAAGCGATTTACAGAGCAAAATTCAACTCAATACTTAAAAATGTTGCCTGATATAATTAACAAATATAACAACAGTTACCACTCATCCATAAAAATGTCTCCAGTTGAGGCTAGCAAAAAGAAAAACGAAGGTATTGTTTACCATAACTTGTATAGTAACCTTAAAGCAACAAAAACAAAACCAAAATTTAAAGTTGGAGATACAGTTAGAATTTCTAAATACAAACGAAAAACATTTGATAAAGGATATACGCCAAATTGGACAGAAGAAATATTTATTATTTCCGAAGTTTTAAATTCAAATCCATATACCTATAAAATTCGCGATCTTTAGGGAGAAGAAATTGTTGGGAGCTTTTATGAACAAAAACTTTTAAAAGCAAACCAAACTAAATTTAGGATAGAAAAAGTTATTCGTAAAAACAAGAAACAAGCATTAGTAAAATGGTCTGGTTATGACAGTTCTTTCAATAGTTGGATTCCAATTGAAGAAATTAATATTTTATAATACTGTATAAAGATGTTTTGTGGATATAAACCTTCAGCTCCTGAAAATATTGAAGATATTAGACAAAAATGGGATAAACGAAATTTAACTTATTGTGTTATGAATTTTACACCAAAAACGACAAAAGAATCAATTCATCAACAAATTGATTCTGGTTTTAAAGTTTAAAAAAACATTCAGCGCTTAAATTTAAAAAAGTTGAACCTAATGAACTGTATGATATAAAAATCAGTTTTTGTGAACAAGATCATGGAGATGGCTTTCCTTTCCATGGAGCAGGGGGCGTGTTAGCTCATGGATTTTATCCAGGTCCAGGAATTGGTGGAGATTTACATTTTGATGCTGAAGAGAATTGGACAGATCAAGAAACTCCCCCAGGACATAATCTGTTTGTAGTAGCAGTGCATGAAATAGGTCATTGTTTAGGTTTAACCCATTCACAAAGCGCTGATTCAATTATGTAACCCACTTATAAACATGAATTATCTAAGCAATCACTTGATATACTATCACAAGAAGACATTGAAAGAATACAAAAAGCGTATGGAAAACCTGACACTAAAATATTCGACAATGATGGCTTTTCAATTAGAGTAAAATTTAAAGGAAAAAATAAAATAAAACTATTAATTGAAAAGAAGTAAATTTTATGTGTAGATATATTAAATGAATAACAAACTAATAATTGAAAATCGTGAATTTTATTTTCATCCAAGATACATAGCTTATGCTGGAAGTCTAGATGGTTATGTTGTTCATGCAGTTACTCGAATTCCAACTTCAGGGATTATTAACTCTTATCTACCTAGGATGTTTTTTTCTGTTGACTACCTAAGGGGGGTCCTCGGAGGACCCTAAGTTTACATGTCCAATACTCTTAACGGACAGTAGCTACGCAGTTGATTTTTTGATATGTTGGAGAAAATTTATTCTAGTTTAGTCAAATGTTTTTACTTTTAATATATTTGCAACAAGTCTCTTCTTATTTTGCATAAAATTGAAGGTCCTCAAATTTTCGTTGATTGCTTTGTTTTGCCGATATAATCGGATTTGTCACGGCTGCTGCAAAAACAAATAACTACTACATGACGCAGTAATCTTGACAAACACAGCAAGACAGACGCATGTTGGTAAATAAAGTTTGAATTGCTGTCGACGTCAAAACCGTTTACGAGAATCGCGTATATTTTATTTAGTAAATCTAGCAATTTTCAGAGGTGACTTCTCGGAATAACTTGGAATGTACTTTTGATATTAATTTTATAACTGCTATGCTTCTAATTTGTTGCGTATACATTTCCGGGAAATCTTATTCAAAATTATCTCTTAATGTGATTTTTTTATAAATTACTTTAGTATGAAATAAAAAACTAGCAGTGCATAAAAACTTTCTGTCTTCGTCAAACAACATTCTGTTTTTTCAGTTATTGCGCGATTACAATAATTACAATTAAGCTGCATGAATGTACAGCAAGAATATTGCAAATACAGTACAACATACAAAAAATCATTGAAATCACATAGTAACAATAAGCATGTTTGGTATATTTGAAGCTAGTTGTTGTTCAACGAGTAGTACTCAACGCACATTTGTATAGAATGTTGGCAACAGGCAGGCTTGCCACAAATTTGTCACTGGTTTTTTGTTTTTGTCATGTCGTTTTTTCTAACCAGGACCAGATATTTCTAAAACACAGGCACGGCACCGTTTTCTGTTTTCGGACTTTTGCGGATATTGTGTGTTATTTGAAGATAAAGCATCTTGTTGTCGTGAGCTGAAAACGCCATCATTTTAGAAGCAAATCAATTTTATAACGTATCGAGGTTTGAAGCCCAGTGAGGAAACGTTGTTGGACATGTGGCCGGATAAATCTTAGAGCCAAGTCCATTCCAAAATCATAGGAATTTACCTTGCGGGGTCAGAACCACGGTTCATAGCTAAAACTGTAGCAGCATTTACACGGCATATATCGAGAATATAAGCAAATGCTGCTATTGTCCATCGATTTGACTTTGCTTTGCAACTAAAAGTGGCCATTCATTGGTCCACAACATCCGTACCGCCTTTAGTGAAGTCGTACAATTGGTAAATGGCAGGTTTTTTCTTTCCATCGTCTTTCGTCGTTCCCAGAAGCGGCAGCATAGAAGAAAGGAGAAGAACGTTTCGTAAGCTTGTGCTCTTATTTTTTACAACATAAGAGTAAAGAACAAGTTTTTTATTTTCGTTTTCCCAGAACCATTCATAAGATAGTGGTTGGCGACCGCTCGTATTCTTCAACTCCATCGGTATTCCATTTTGGTTTGCTTGCAATGTGCCCACACAAGTTATATTGTTTGAAAGTAGCCACTTGGCTAACGAAATACTTGGAAAAAGTCAGTCAAAAGATACGAGACGTATGTTCCTCCCAATTTATAACAATTATAAATTTATTCACTATTACAAAATTGCTCCGATATTTTGGTAATACAGCAATAAAAATATAAAAACTTGCTGTAGGCATTATGTTTGAATCATGACATAAGGCGATGTCAAAGATATAATAGCACATTTTCTATCGAAATAGGTACGAAACGCATACCACACCTTCTTCTGCTCAACTGAACCAACACACTCTTTGACTCGAACTTTCTTAGCCAATTTTTACGGTTCTATACAAATTTTCAATCAGCTCTACGGACCTATTTGTACCAAAATAATAATAGTTGCATGTAACGCTGATGTGAACGTCATAAGGAAGTTGAATGAAACAAAAACAAATAACCGGCAAAGAAAGTGACTGAACAAATCAAATCTTTTTGTGTGCCTATTTATATCATGTGCTCTGCGTAGCTGCATGAGATAACGCTCAAGTAAACATCCTAAGAAAGTTGAATGAAAACGAAATAAATAACCAAAAAATCAAGTGACTGAGCAAATCAAATCTTTTTTATGTAGATATTTGTATTAGGTATTCTGTGTAGCTGCATGAGATAACGCTGACGCAAACATCGTAAGGAAGTTGAATGAAAACAAAATAAATAACCAAAACGAAGTGACTGAACAAACCAAATCTTTTCATATTAGGTGTTTGATGTAGCTGCATGAGATAAAGCTGATGCAAACATCCAAAGTAAGTTGACAAGAAAAAATAAATAATAAATAAGCTAACAGTAAACTGGCTTGTTACGAAAATTTGATGAATCAATCTTGTTGTATGGGTAATGTCATTAAGTCTTTAGTGTGAGGCAAAATCAATGGTACAAAAAAAAAAATAGATTTTATCAAATCGGCTGAAATAAATATGTAATTTCTTAAAAGTCAAACAACTCGACAAAACTCGGAGTGAAGAAACTATTGAACAGCAACAAATTATTTTTGTGCGAAACCGTTGTTTGTTAAAGTTGTTCAAACAAAAGTTAATCTGCGTCACCGACGTCGCCACAGTAAATCTTTACGTTGCCGCTCACGTGACTCTGTGTAAACAGGATTATCTTATGCCACTGCAAAAAGTGTACAAAAATTATGAGGTAAGTCAAAAAAATAGCCTGTTACACTAAAACTACCCATCGAATTTGCTCAAATAAAATATCAAAATATTCAAGAATAAATTTTAGGAAAAGTCGTAAAATTTTAGGTTTTTATCATCAGAACTTTTTAAGTTATAACGTTTTTAAAAAAGGGAGGTCCTCTGAGGACCCCCCTTAGGTAAATTAGGGTTAATGAAAAAGAATATTATTAATTCACTGTTGAAGATGACTGGGGGCGGTGTTTACATGTCCATGATTTCATTTGGGAGTGTTTTCATGGCTTACTAAAAGAAGGGGAGAAAATCAAACACATTAATGACGTGATGATAATAGATTGGAGAATATGAAACTGCGTAGTTCAAATGATATTGTTAAACGAGGATCTATAACCTATGTTTAACACGGAATTGAAGATAAAAAAACTTAAACAAAAGTATAGATCATTAATTTTTAAAAAAGATTTTTATGTTTTGGAACCAAATTATCTAAAATGTTTGAATTAAAACTTAAGTTATTTTTATTCTAAAAATAAATTTTTCTAAAAGAAAACTTAATTAGCATGAGGGCATGACGTGCAAGCTAAAGAATTTTACTTTTCAAGCGTTGAAGATTTTTCACATTTTTATTCTTAAAAAAAACTTTTTTCAAAAGATGGCCGCAAACCTGATTTTCTACAAGCTGAGGGCATGACAAATTTGTTCAGTTAAACTGAAGTATCCTGAATGCTACGCTTGATAGCTTTTCATGCATTGAAGAATTTTGCAAGTCTTTTAGTTTATATCAGACAAGATGAGTAATATGACTGAATATCCTTGGACTGAAAGTGAACTGAATATTTTGAAAAAACATGAAGAATATTATAAATATATGGTAGATTATATAAGAAGGTCCAACCTCTTTTCCCCCCAAGAAACCTACAGGAAAGTTACCAGTAATAACTTTTAAAAAGTCAAATAAACTTTTGGGTGAAAAGTTAGATGAATATTTTTAAAAAAATTGACTTCAAATTTTGGTCATGCACCAGAAAGATTGAAAGTGAGAACTTTTGAAAGCTTGAAGTCGGATTTAGTCAAATGTGTTGAGTATGAAAAAATGTTAAACAAGGATAATCTGAAATTTCATATTGATTAAGAAAAATTGTTCGATGAAGTTCACGGACTATGGACTGAGGAAAGGACTAAAGGATCTGTGACATTAAATAAGAATGATTGGTTAATAGAAAACAAGCTTGGAAGTGAAAGAAATGTAAGAAGAAAAAGAGAATTAGCCCGATTTATAAAACCCTTTCCACGTCTTCATTGTATATTACAAGCCTTAATACTAATTTTTATTAGCACACATTCTTTCTGCGATCAACGGCTTTCGAAGTGAAACGCGAATGGTGTTCGGAAGTGCAACGTGAACGGCGCAACGCAAACGCGGTGTCGCGTGACGTCATCTGGATTTGAACTTAATATTTTTTTGCCGACTGTTTTACTCATTTGGTGGGTGCTAATTTACTTGCAAACGTTGTTTTTAAATGCTTGTTTATTTAATAAAAAAAAAACTTAAACAAAAGTGTAGATTGTTAACTTTTTTAAAAGTTCTATAAATGTCGGTCCCAAAACATTAAAATTAAAAAAGATTTTTTAAAGACATCGAACATTCCCAAATCAATAAAAAATCTTTTTTTAAAAACTAAGATTTAAATTGCATCGGACACGGCTTCCAGTTAAATTTTTTAAAAATAGGTTTCAAATCAATAAAAAAATTTTTTTTAAGTTTTATTGATTTTCACGGTAAATTCACACATTAATAAAGATTTGAAAATTGCACTGGAAGCGGCATTTCACATAATACTGCCACTCCCGCCATAAAATGTTTGGTGCTTCTGTCGATAATGCAAGCCAAAGCAAAAATAAATAAATAAATTGGCATACATCAAACAACATATCGTAGCGGACACATGCCCCTGTATTGTATGAGAAACGTTATGAGAACAAACAAAACTTATCGACAGGCAACACGGATTCTTATTAATCAGAATTATTTTTCGCAGCTTTGAATAAAACGTCAACAAAATAGCCAACATTTTTACCTGAATTTTGTTTGGCTTGATCGCCAACAAAAAACAGTTGAATGAAAAACTTTATGATCAAAATGGCTTTACTCATGTCCTAAACTTGCAAATAAAGTGAAGACTGAAGAAATTAAAATCGCTGATAGAAAGGTTTGTAGCTGTTTAGTTGCAAACTATAACATTTAAATATCTAAGTTATCAAAGTTAAATTCTGTGAATAAAAAACGAAAATTTTACTGACATTTATAAAAATCAAACATAACATTTTTATAGTAAATCTTTACATCACTCGTCTAATGTAAAGTAGTTGGTATAAGTTCTGATATCAGCCGTTCGATTCCCTTGTAGTTGTGACGTCGTTTTACAAAATCTCGTTGTTAATACGACAGTTTCACGCAGTGGCGGTATCCCTAAAGACTATGTTGGAAGTGTACAAAAGCATTAACAAGCACATTCTTGAATATATTATGCGAGTATTATAGGAGTTTGATTTTGTAAATTGTCAACAAACAAAATAGAAAACTATGTGGAGTTTACACACCAGCTAACAATAGTGGGCCTATATAAAAAAACTTAGCAAGCAATGTAATATAGGCCTACAATACAGGTTTCATCTTAATTTCTACATTCTTAAAATAGCAAATAATTTATAGTTGAAAAACTTTATATAGATAATGTATTAATAGTTCCCTTCTTTTGCACCCGAAAACCAAAAAAACAACAAAAGCAACTTATTTTAAAACAAGCCGCTTAAAAATGAGAAGCACCAGACTCGAGTTTCGCTCTTCTTAAAGCTCGTCAGTGATGCTTATCTCACTTCGAATCGAAGCTAGTACCTGTAGTCTTCCACACAGGTTACTATACCACTAGACTAACAAGAGCAAAACTCGATTCTGGTGCTTCTCATGTTTAAGGGGCTTGTCTCAAATCAATTCCAAATCCTCATTATTCTTCAAATATAAAAAAAGCAACTTACTATTACAAATGATAGCAAGATAGCTTAGCTTAAATCGGTTGCTTTAAACGCAATTTTTTTAATTTTAATTGATTTAGCTTTATTTACGGCAAAGAGTCAAATTTTATATCTCATGTACTGTATTTCCTACATTCGTAAATATAACTTAAACATGTTAAAATATTAAGAAAATATTTTCAACAAAATCTCAAAACTTCTTGTGTTCAAGACGAATTCGATCTTGCAATAAAAATAACGTAAAACCGAACCCATATTACAGGGTTAGGAAAAGTTGATTTTTACAAGAACCATTTATATAAAACAAAAAATATAGAAGAGCCGCAAGAATTTTAAATACTATGATATAACATATGAAATAATAAAAAAACGCCTAAAATACTACTAATTTGCACTCAAATATGAATTTTAGTTTTCGATTAATAACGTTCCATTAAAATCAGTGCAAAATTTAGGAAATAAATTTTTAATTATTAAAAAACAATCAAAATTACTTTATTACTTGTTTAAATCACACGCACCTAACTTATCATTTTTCCCCTGATTTGCAAGCATTGGAAAATTTGGATAATTTTTTTGTCACGGCCACGCAAATTAATTTTGTAAAAAATGATGTAAACAATTTTGGATTTGGAAAATACTACAGCATTGGTTCATGTTGAAATCCACTGTTCAGTCAGAAGAACGTAAAAGAAAATCCCACAAGCGGCATGTGTGGAGCTGTTTGCGAACCCTTGATGCATTATATACCGTGAGTTTAACTGCAACCTCCAACGGATCATTACCTAGTTAATATGATCTAACAAATGTTTCTTTTTTTAAAACTCAAACAACGAAAATATTTTGTACGTATTAACGTTAACACGAAGCCGTTGCGAGCAGATTGTTTCAACGTTTGTGTAGAAAATTACCAACGCACGTCTTTGCTTTATTTCCTTTGCGTTTCTGATCATAATTTGCGCGTGCACCTGCTGCCAGCGCCTTTTTTGTTTTACGCTTTAATTTAATTAATCTCATCTCGGAGCATAGTTTGTGTCTCCAACGCGTTCATTTAGAGCTGGCTTTGTTGCGTTCTTTTTCATTCTTTTCAAACTTTGAGGCGACCAGCAGCAGTATTTGTGGGCGGCTGGTTGAAGTCTTGAATAGACTTAGAGTAGTTTTTGATAACCCCCGTTGTATTTCCCGTTATTCCCCCTGAGTCAGCACCGACGTGAACTGCTCGATAAGACAACTATGTGTTTTCTTTTTGTGTTTAATTTTGAATTCGTTTTATTTACAGACTTTACCATTTTTCAACGCTTCTTAAAGCTTCAGTTTATTATTTATTTTCATTAAAATAATGTCCTTGGTTATTTTTGACTTTTCTTTCCATCGAAGCCGGAAGCGCGTTAATTGACTATTCGCTTTGCGGCAATCGGCAACTTCAGGGCCGTTTACTGTTACAGTTTGAATGCATTAAAAAAAACAGCTGCTTTATTTTTTAACTTTATAACCTGATTTTAACAATAGCAAAAACACGGGAATAAAAACAAAGTTAAAAGCCCTACAGTCTGTAGGGCTTTTAACTTTGTTTTTATTCCCGTGTTTTTGCTATTGTTAAATTAAGCTCTAACTTTGTTATTGAGCACTTTAGAAGTACTGATTTTTATACAGTGTTAACCTGATTTTAAGTAGCTGTTTGCGTTATCTTCTACAAGCTTTTGTTTATTTAGAACCTTTTAGTAAAAAACTAATTAAATAACAATTAAAAGGACTTATCGCATTATTTTATTTGTTTATTACAAAATAGAAACAAAATAATTGAAGAGCTAGGCTGTTCTTTATTTCAAATGATAGTTAGTAATAGTCTCAGAGTATGCAATTTTATCTCATTTAGTTTTTTACCCTTTTGCTTGTGCGTAAATTTTAAACCAATCTGAATGCGTTTTTGTTTCCTTTCGGCATCTCTTATTGTCTTTTTGTTTGCTCATATTCGTGCTAGTCAACGATTGAACTTTAATCAATAAAAAAAAATTTCTGCTTCTTTTGATTCTCATGGTACTGTCTGGTAAAACATACAGTCTTTGTTCCACTTGTTTGGTTACTAAGCGCAGTTCTGTTGCTTTAGCACAACCAATATCTTGCACTCAAACCACTGGCAGAAGATTTCCGCCTCACTAGATTGTCATCTGGTTCTGATTCATGAATTAATTCTAAAGGAAGAGATGATTAAGGTCAACATTAGGACATTTACCAACAACTTTGCCGTTAGTCAGCGAGCGCGGCCAAGAGGTTCACTTGTTGATAGCGTAGCCAACATGAGAACGCTTGCTGATAGCGTGGCCAACAAGGTGGTGAGAACACCGTATACAACTTATTACAAAAATTTCAATATGGGCTTACAGAAAATTATTGAACTATAAACTTGTTGCTTTTCAAATATGACTGACTAAACAATGAAAACATGACTTGTTCACTATAGTATTCGTGGTAATTCCCTTGAATTATTCGGAAGTTATTTTTAAAACATAAAAAATAATGTGCTGCAGTTAATAATGTTAAGTCTGACTAACATAATGTCAATTAGGTAGTTTCTCAATGTTTAACATTAGGCCGATAATTTTCTCAGTTACATTAATGACCTTTATCAAGGAACTAAATAAAATGTAAAACTTTTTTCTGATGACAGAGTAATACTTTTTTTTAATAAAAATCCAAATTGTTTACAACATGCATAAGTTCAAAACAAATGAAAGTTGAAAATTGAGTAAGAATAAGTAGTCTTACTTTTAATTACAAAAAACAAACTATATCCTATTAGCAAAAACAAAAAAAATTAATTATGATAAAAGAATTTATGATAAAATTCCTTCTATGATAAAAGTAGAAGCAAATGATGCAAAATGGGTCGGGCAAATCTTACCATCTTAGATAACAAAATATCCAAAGAGTATAGGCCATATTTGAATAAAAAAAGTATTTTGATACTTTTTTTACTTTGTATTTTCATAAAATATAAACTTTGAAAAATTAAAAAGCTGCTTTACCAGTTAAAAAAAACTTTCTAAAAAACTCAACAGCCACTGGCAAATACGCAAAAAGTAGTTTTTTGAATCACGACAGGTATAACACAACCAAGTCAATAATGATATTTACAAATTGTGATGAATAACATACTAACAATTCTTCTTCTTTCGGCTTCTCCCTACTCGGGGTCGCCACAGCGCGACAGTATTCTCCGTTTCACTCGATCAATTTCCTCTCCTTCCCTAGCTCCAACCCTTTCCATGTCTTTTCTCATTAAATCCATCCACCTTCTCCTTGGCCTTCCTCTTTTCCTTCTGCCTGGAACTGCCTCTCCATCATTTTTTTCCCAGGTAGCCTTTTTCTCTCCTTTTTACGTGTCCATACCAACGTAGCCTTGCATTCCGAAGTTTGTCTCCCAGATTTGCAATTTTCGCGGTCCATCTCACGTATTCGTTTCTTATCTTGTCCTTTCTTGTCACTCCCAAAGCTCATGTCACCATTTTCAACTCTGCAACTTCCATTTTTCCCACCTGTCTTTCCGTCACTGCCACCGTCTCCATTCTATAAAGGATGGTTGGTCTAACAACGCTCTTTGTACATTTTACCCTTAATCTTTGCCAATAACTTCCTGCCGCACAGAACTCCAGACATCTTCCTCCAACTTATTCATCCTTCTTGGATCCTTTTCTTTACTTCTTCTTCACATCTTCCATCGCTACTAACTCTTGAACCCAGGTATTTGAAGTTTTTTTGCTCTCTTTACCTTTTCTCCTTGCAGCTTCAACTCTTCTCTATCATCCACATCCCCAACCCTCAAATATTCAGTCTTGCTCCGGATCACTTTCAGGCTTCTTCTCTCCAGTGCATTTCTCTAAATCTCCAGATTCTTCTCTAGCTCCCTATAATTTTGTCTAGAGAAAATTATGTCATCTGCAAACAGCATATCCCATGGTGCGTCCTCCCTGATGTCCTCTGTCAGTCTGTCTATAATGATGGCAAAAAGAAATAAGATGATTGCTGAACCTTGGTGGAGTCCAACACCTACCTTGAATTCTTCAGTCAACCCTGCTGCACTTTTCGCAGTTGCGTCGCTGCTTCATACATATCCTTGATAATCTTTATGTAGCACTCTGATGTTTCAGCTAACCGCAAGCATTCTTACAGTTTCTCTCTGGGTAACCTGTCATATGCTTTCTCCGAGTCAATAAAGGCACAGTGCACTGCCTTCTGCCTTTAGTCCACTTTTCCAACAGCATTCTTAGACAAAAGATTGCGTCGGTGGTACTCCTTCCTGGCATGAATCCAAATTGTTGCTCAGCGATTGTCACCTTCTTCCTTATCCTTGCTTCTATTATCCTCTGCCACAATTTTATAATGTGGCTTATCAACTTGATCCCCTAGTAGTTTCCACATTCCTCGATGTCTCCTTTACCTTTGTACAAAGATACAAGCACGCTCTTCGTCCATTCATCCGGTATCTTCCTCTAAAAGTCTGTTAAAGAAGTTCACTAAAAACTCCACAGCTTTATTGCCTAGAGCAATCCATGCTTCCACTGGTATGTCATCAGGTCCTTAAGCCGTTCCCTTTTTCATCTTCCTCAACCCAATCCTGACTTCTTCTCCAGAGATATCTTTCACGTCCCTTTCTCTCCCTTCTGTTCTCGTTTTTCTTCTTTCGCTAGGGTTTTCATGGTTGAGTAAGTTGTTAAAATGCTCTTTCCATCTCTGTTTCAGTTTCTCTTCTTTCATCAGAATCTCCCCAGTTTTACTCTTGATTACTCTTACTTGTTGAACATCCTTGCTTTGTCTGTTTCTCTGCTTTGCTATTTTGAACACCTCATTTTCCCCCTCCTTTGTTTCCAGTTTTTCGTACAGTTCCTCATATGCTTTGTTTCTTGCCTTTACCACTTCTCTCTTAACTTGCTTTCTTGCAGTTTTAT
Source organism: Diplosoma virens (assembly GCA_963680785.1). Lineage (NCBI taxonomy): Eukaryota > Metazoa > Chordata > Ascidiacea > Aplousobranchia > Didemnidae > Diplosoma > Diplosoma virens. The sequence goes on along the minus strand of OY796890.1, from coordinate 4,489,564 downwards.
TGGCCAACTTGCTTGCATCATTTCTAATGGTATCCCATGCCTTTTTAGCTTTTTTCTTATCCTTCGGCTTCTCCTGGACTTCCTGGTTCCACCACCACGTTTCCCGTCTACCTACCGCATTACATACTAACAATAAAATTTGAAAAGTTTATAGTCGAACTTGTACAATCACCCGCATTAAATTTATCCAAAAACATCAAACTGAATAAGCCATAAAATGTAATTATAATGCGGACTACTTATATTGAGAACAAATTTATGTAACAGTGTGATTATATCTTCAAAACCTTAACTATAGAGTAAAATTTCAAGAAATATATAAATGTCTTAAAACATCAATTTAAAAATGAGCATAAAAATTTTTACTCAATTTCTACAACATAGAACATATGCTAATTTCAAAACTTATAAACAAACTGCTGTTAGATTATTAAACATATTTGACACTATGTCAGTCATAATGATATTTCAACAAGTGACATTTTCAGCAGTTTCAAAAATGATTATGAGTTGAGTCAACTTACCCTTCCCATAGGTTTAGTTGACTCAACTCATAATCATTTTTGAAACTGCTGAAAATGTCACTTGCTGACATATTACAGTATTACACGAAAATTAACCATGGGTGTAAAGAAAGAATTGAAATTCATGTTGTGTAAAATTCAGCTTTGTAGAAGAAAAAACGTTGGAGCTCGACGCTATTAACCCTTTCGGAGCAAAAGGACTATTTAGTTCCACACAACTATTTTTAAAATTTTTTCTATAGTACTATAAAATTTTATCAAAAACTTTTTTATTATTCTTTAACAATATTTTGTATACCCTGCTAGTTAATTGTAACACGTGCAAATTCTTTTCTTTGTGATTATCAAACCAACCAAACAGATGAAATTTAGTTCAACTATATATAGTTTTAAAATTAACTTGGCAAATAAAATAATGTTTAATTTAAAAAAAACTGGATAAATTTACTATAAAAAAATTTAGTGGAATGATATAAAACAAATTTGATTTTATGCTGCTGTTTATGTTTAATTTATTTGCTTTTCAAACTTGGGACTATTTAGTCCCAACCAGCTTTATGCGTACTTTTTACTTGTTTTTTGTCGAATTTAGATGGCCCAGAAACAGACCAGATCAAGAGGATTTATAATTGGTGTAAATAAAATAGTGAAATTAGTTACTGCTAATGAGCCCGATTCATCCGATAATGACCCTATGGATAAAGAAGATGTAATATTTTTGGAGGAAGCAATGTCAGATACTGCTGATACTATAACAGTAACAATCGATGATGCCCATGCAAAAAGCATTGAACCAAAGGTTGTGGAGCCTTTATCTCATTTATTTCATTAGAGAAAAATTTGTACTCCTTTTGATATTCCGAATTGCTCTTTATCTGGCACTGTCAATTTAAATTATGAAGATGGCCATGAGCCAAAACCAATACAAATCTTTTCAGACACCATAAAGCTGAAAGCGCTAATAAATTTGGTCAGTGCACAAAGTAAGTTGTATATGCAGCAGAAAGGAATGGCTTTCAATGTAAAAATTAAGAAACTAAAAGCATTTATGGGTAAAACTTCGTTTATGAGATATCATACCCTTCCAAGTATTCGAAATTATTGGAGTAAAAATCCTGGTTTTGGTGTAAACGTTTTGTCAGACTTAATGCCTCGAGATCGTTTTTTTGAAATACGTACTACACTGCATTTTGTAGGCAATGAAAAACCTCACTACAAAAATAATAAAACATGGAAAATATGACCAATTATAAATCATTTCAATCAAGTTTTTAATCACGCAATGGGTCCAACAAGTGAACAAGCTATAGATGAACACATGATTAAATTTAAAGGGCAATATTCGATGAAGCAATATATGCCCCAAAAACTAATCAAAAAAGGATTTAAGATGCGGTGCAGAAATGATTGGCCACGGGTTACTTTTTTCAGTTTGACATTTATACCGAAAAAAAGGAAAACAGAGAAGGTGGACTAGATGAAAATGCGGTCAGGCAACTTTCCAGATCATTAGTTACATAAATGTTAGGTTATATTTTGACAATTTTTTTACAACTCCTTCTTAATATTTAAGTTGAAAGAAGGTCAAATATACTCTTGTGGTATAGTTTGTCAAGACAGGAAAGGCATGCCAAAAAATCTCAAGATAGATAAAGAGATGAAAAGAGGAGAGCTCGATCGACGTCAGCCAAAAAGAATACATTTAGTCAAATTGATGGACACTAAAGGTGTCATTGTTCTTTCTGCGATAGATTTTTCTATGCCAGTTGTACCTGTGCAACGAAGAATAAAGGAACAAAAAGAAAATTTAACTATGGAGTGCCCTCTCATAGTGAAAACATACAACAATAGCATAAAAGGCACAGACTTAATAAATCAACAAAAAACATCTAATGAGGTAGATCGCAGATACACAAAAAATTTTTATTTTAGGGTATTTTTTGATTTTATGGACATCAGCTATATAAATGCATTTATTGTTACACAAAATATATGCAAGATACATTTCCTCACAGTACGCGCTTGAAAACGTTAAAGGACGTCAAGCACGACGTTGTTATGGATATGATCGGGGAATTTTTAAGCAGAAAACGAGCAAGAAGTTCTCCTACTGTGGTTTCTAGATTTCCCTCAGACAGTTCCGATATTTATCAAGTTGCATGAGTTCTTTTCAAGACCGTGGTAGGCGCAAATTGTGTACCAAGCGAAAAATAGATTCTCGTACTTGCTCTCGTTGTCAAATATTTAATTTAATTTATTTCTTTGTCAAACAAGGAAAAAAATTTGTTTCAAGGAATGATATTTTGGTGTTGAGAGTAATAAATACATAACAGTAAAAATGCATACACAAATAATCAATGATCGCGTTACAATCAAGTGATGGCCTTAAAATAAGGGAAGACCCGGTGTAAAAAATAAGGGGGCCACTTTTCAGTCTCAAAAAAATCATCAATTTGAATGGGCCACTTTTCACAGAAATACATTATAATAAATATATAACAATAAAAACACATGCAAGAATAATCAATGATGGTCTTACAATCAGGGGCAGCCCACAGTCAAAAAAATTGGGTAGGCCACTTTTCAGTCTTCAAGGTCAGTTCAAGTTCAATATACGGGACTCTCAGTTCACTCAGTTCGAATTAAGAGAACTTTACTTTTTAAGGACGAAAGTTAAAATCTCCTTTCTGGTCCAAGTGTGCAACAAATTTTAAAAAAGTCCCAAATTGTGCAGCGGACGCGAAAAGGTTGAGAACCACTGGCATAAACCCATTAATTTTACAAACAACTCTGCTGGTAAAGACATGCTTATGGGTTTATCAATCTGCGAGTTTTCGACAAGGGCAAAGGTTTGTGTTTGAAATAGGCGTATTGGTAAAAACGCAATAAAAAGATTTTTCCTTCAACAAAACATATTTACATGTACAGTAATTTTATTAGGGCTTCCACTTTGATTCAGATAGAAACAAAGGTTTAAAACCGTCTTATCATGGAAAGTGATAGGCTATATGTAAGAGGACCAGATGGCAGGTGCTTTCTCGTAGCCTGGGTTGTGAGTACGTTGTTATTACTCTGGAACAAGACAGACCAAAACCAAATCTGCCGATACGGAAAGGTGTCCACCCATTCCGATGTTGAGCGAGGGTCTGCTAATTGGCAAACGTCCTTTATAGGACGGGACAATGCCTGGATAAAACTTCCTTTTTCAAGGCACATTGCCAACAAGTTCCGAAGACCCACTGTTTTCTAGCTGAACATCCAAGGCCTCACCGCAAGCAAAATGAACGTTCTTTATTACCTTTCTCTGCAGTCTGAGGAACTCGTCAACTTACTACGGAAGACCCACTGCTGCGATGCAGAGAAGTTGGTACTTCCAAGCTACCAATTGGCTTGGTCTTCTTTAAGCAGGAAGCATGGCTTTGCCATGTTAGTCCACGAGCGACTAAGGTACATGATTTTGGACCAATCTCCACCGACATCGGAGATCGAGTGGTTCTGTATGGACGTTCATGGTTATAAAAAATTGTGCTGATAAAAGTTTTTAAAAAATTCTTCCACCAACACGATTGTGATCTCTGAATCTCCCAGTGTTTTCTCACCTCTGTCTTTATGCTGGCGATTTTAACTGTCGCCATGTTGATTGGGGTTACGATGATAACAGTCCGGACGGTGAATGCTTGGCTGGTTGCGAAAGTATTAATTGTCTTGCCCTCGCATACAACGCCAAGGATGCCCCCAGTTTTTACTCCGGCCGCTGGAACACTGGCACCAATCCAGATCTAGCTTTTACTGGCGTAGGTCCAAACAGTCGCTTACCGGATAGACAAGTCCTTGAAAAGTTCCCCAGGTCACAACATCGACCTTCACTTTTCACACCACCTAGCTTGGCTCTGTCAGTGCTAAGTATGCCTGTTAAGCGATGGAACTTCCGCAAAGCCAAATGGAGTCAGTACATTGCTTTGACAAATAAATTCCCAAAGACTTTATTGCCGCCTGATTCACTTGATGTGGATGCAGCTTACCAGGACTTCTGTAACATCTTCAAGAAAGCAGCCAAATAAATTATCCCATGCGGGTATGGAAATAACTATGTTCCGTGTTGGGATGCAGAGTGTAAATTCCTCTATAAAACTTTCCTGCAGTCTCCTCAGGGAGACGACTCAAGTTTGGCTGCTACAGCTCTGTTTGCCCAGCTTGACAGGAAGCGGAGAGATTGGTGTTCCGAGGCACTTCGGAGGATCGAATTTTCAAACTCTAATCGAAAAGCATGGAGTATTTTGAACAATCTTACTGGTAGGTCACGACACTCTCCTTGTCACTGTCCCGTTTCAGCTGATGCTATTTCATCTCATCTGGTTAGAAATGGGAAATAGGAGGCTGTTGACCACAAGTCATCTTAACTTGTCTCTCAAGAGTGGTCTTGCCTTTGGAAAGCCACAACACTAGACCCAGTAAATATCTCTGACACTTTTTCACAGAGAGAATTTATTGCTGCCCTTCAACATTTAAAACCAGGTAAAGCTCCGGGCCCTGATTCCATTTGCCTGGAGCTTGTAGTCCATGCTAAAGCTGCTTTGAAGTCCTGGTTACGTGAGTTCCTTTCTTCCTGCTTGCGCTGACTCAAAATTCCCAAGATCTGGAGAACAGCGCTTGTAGTCGCGATTCCAAAGCCAATGAAGTCCGTAGGGAACCAAAAGAGTTATCAACCGAGTTCTCTTCTCTGTGTTCTCTACAAGATTCTCTAGAGGCTTGTCTACGCTCGCGTTCAGCCATTAAGCAATCCACTGCTCTCTAAAGTGTAGGATGGGTTTCGACGCGGGAAGTCAATCGAAGATCAAGTTGTTCTACTGACCCAGGACATCGAGAATTCTTTTGAGGCTAAGAAGAAGGCCGGTGCCATATTCCACAATCTGACAGCTGCTTATGACACTGTCTGAAACCATGGCCTTATATACAAGCTGCTGAGGCTCCTTCCGGATAGGCACATAATCAAAATGATTATGGAGCTTGTCCGAAATCGACGTTTTACCCTTACTACCGGTGACATCAAGCAAAGAAGGCAACGCTGTCTAAAAAATGCGTTCCTCAGGGATCGGTCTTGGCTCTCCTCCTATTTAACATCTATACGTACGATCTGCATTCCATGATTTCCAGAAAGTTTGCTTATGGCTGATAATTTATCATTGTTTCACTTTTCTGGAAAGTGGAAGGACTTGGAGGGGACATTAAGCAAAGACATGCCTACACTTTCAGTGTATCTCCAGACTTGGAGGTTAGAGCTCAGTTACACGAAAACGGTGAGGGCAGCCTTTCACTTAAATAACTGAGGCCAAACGTGAGCTAAAAGTCTGCAACAATAATAGATTTTTACCGTTATGTCCAACCTCTACTTATCTTGGGGTAAAGCTGGACAGATCGCTTACGTTTTGTCATCATCTAGTGGCATTGCGCAAAAAACTATCCTCTAGTGTCACACTGCTGAGGTGACTTGTAGGCTCAAGATAACGTGCTGTTGCCAAAACACTACGCATAGCCACCTTATCTCTGGTCTATTCAACAGCTGAGTGTTGCACTCCAGTCTGATGTCGCAGCGCTTACACTTCCCTCATCAACAGTGTCTTGAACAACGCTTTGCGCATAGTCACTGGATTCCTGAGTCCCACTATAATGGACCACTTACTCATACTTTCAGGTATCCAGCCAGCAGAGCTTCACCGACTGGGAGCCATACTTTCCTTGGCCCACCGTGGATCTCTGGAACCTGATTATATCTTGTATGGTCTTTTAAATGGGTCCACAGATGCTCGCGGAGAAAGACTAAGATCTAAACGCCCATTTGTGCCAGCTGTGCGGAATCTTTTGGAAAACCTTGCCGGACTTAAAATCTGCACTTCTGAATGGACAAATCATAAATGGAACGTGAAGTACTGTGAAAATAATTCCATACTCCGTGTTTTTGTTCCCAGGACCGCTGCCAGGCCTGTTGGGATAGGCTTGTCCCGAGCAGCTTGGGTTAAGCTCAGCCGGTTCAGAACTGGTGTTGATCGATTCCATTCGTCCATGAACAATGGGGTCTTTTATCGAATCGCGAGTGCGGGGCTCCTTCACCGAATTGCGAGTGCGGCGCCGTGACAGTGGTGCTGAAACGTTGTTAAATATTTTCATGCCAAAAACTATGACCACTCCGGAAAAGTAAGTATTTTTTTAATATGTGTATTAGAAATCAAAGTTTTGAGCATTTGTATTGTGAATAAATCCTAAAGCTGCAATTCGACTATAATTTTTTCTAATTTACTTTGTCAATATTTGAAGTATAAACGTTACGTCTTTGGTGTAACGTATGTGTTACCCTAGTAAGATATGTGGTAAAATCAAAGGAAAAAATCAAAAATGGTTATTTTTTTTGCCTATTATGAAGCGAATTGAGTAAAAATTGGGGAATACAATTTCGGCTGATATTTATGTAATTTTAGCTCAGTTTTCCACCATTGTTCACTCACGGCTATTCTTTAAAACCCTTCTATTATTTACAGTTATTATTTTTCTTGACAGATATTTTACATGTTTACAGCTCTTTCAAATTAACTTCTTGTTACTTCATGAAAAAATGGAGGCACCTCGACTTTGATAACCGTGTGGTTCTTTCGATGCCTCCATGGTGTAACTTGCATGCACAATTTTCAATCAAATAGATTTTTGCTCTAATTAAAAAGTTTGTTAGTTGTTAATATGTCGTGCTATGGTTATGACAAATTAAATTTTTGTCTCTCTCTCTCTCTCTTACATGTGATCAAATTTTGGCACTTTTGGAAGAAGAAGGTTGTTCTGCTGACATTTATATTGAACCAAGATAGAAATATAACTGATAAAGATAGTGGTGATGAAAATGGTGGTGGTTACGTTGAAAATCTGAGTGGAAAGCAATTGTTGGCACAAAGTGAGGCTGTTTTATCATTAAACCGTCGAATCACGGCAGTTGACAAAGATCCAAACTTGGAAAATTATTTCAAGAGTAATATCCCTAAATGGAGCAAAAAAGAAAAGTTTAAGCCCAAGATTACAGGCTTTCGTGCAGCAGACTATTCAAGGTACCGTAATTTTTTATGAACTGAACGGTTTCTTTTTATACTACATTTGAAATTGGAAAAACTATGATGCCAATTTACAAATACTTTTCATCTTTGTTCAGAGCCACAAATTTTATTGTTTTTTTTACATGAGGCAAAAAATGAACAGTAAAAACTAATCCAAAACATACTCTGTGAAAAGAAGACCAGACCTTCCGTTGGTAACAATAAGTTTATCTGACTTATGCGAAATGCTGACAAAAAAGCAAAATTGTGGGTCGCTATTTTGAATTATTTGATTCAGAAAAAAGTAAAGTTATCAGAATAAAAAGAATTGGTGAAGAATTAACAAATCAATGGAAATCTTTAAACTTTTCCATAGTATCACACCAGCAAGTTCAGTCTAAAACAAAAAGTGTTGTTGATTTTTATGAAAAATATACATAGAAAAAGAAAATCTGAGCAAGTAGAAAAGGAATTGAAAGGTCTTTTTGATATAATTAAAGTAGATGGTAATTGGTTCTGTCCAGAAGATAAGAAACTTTACACCACGCAGATTCAAACGACAAGTCGAGTTGGGTATAGCACCAGAAAAGAAGCAGATTTAAATTCAATTCATCCTTCAAAACAAAATTTCATTCAAAGTCAACCAAGTACCTCTGGCTTTCGTTCAACTCCTTTAAGTTGTGAAATAAATAAAGAAAATGATATGATCTCTGATAGTCTTGACAATGAAAGCGATGATGATTTCATACCAGTGCAGGAAAAATTCAGCAAGTACAGTTCAGCGGCGCGTGCGGCTAGGCTCGTAAGCAAGCCCTCTTTATCATAAAAAAAGGCAGCAATCATATGTAAGTTCCTTAAAGAAGATGGTGTTGATACGACTTCACCGAATCAGGTTGGTATTTGAAAACATGTTATCAAAGAGGCAGAGCGTAAGAAAATAAATATCAAGGCAATTTTACAAAAAGAAACATTTTTTTTGCCTTCATTTTGATGGAAAAGTTGTATCGAAAACGGAATATGAAGTTGTGTGTCTTCAAAATGAAAATCGGATAATTAATTTGGGAATTCTTGCCTGCAAAAATGTTTCTTCTAGAACTATTTTTGAAGAAATCAAAAATTTGATAGACGAATATGATGCCTGGAAGAGCATTAAAATGATAATATGCGACACCACGGCAGTCCATATTGGCAAAGAAAATGGAATTGTTGTGAAGTATCAGAAAGCCATGAGTGAAAAAGGATATGAAAAACCTCAGTTTATTGCATGTCGGCACCATATTCTCGATCTCGTTTTGAGGCATACATTGAATTTTCAATTAGGCGGTTCAACCCGAAGCCCTCAATCGCTATGCGATTTTATAAATGAAATCACCAACAATTATAAAGTTTTGAAAGCTAAGAACAAGCGTGATTCTGAACTGTTATTGAATAGAAAACCCTGGTTGGAGCGATGATTTTAGGTTTTTGTATCAGCTTTGTGAAGCATTTAAATTAAATAAAGAGACTTGTAAATGGCCAAAAAATTCAACAAAAAAATCTTTCAGCTCTTCACAACGCCAGGTGGAAGTCTTGATGTTCATATGCTCTTATGGCTTACTTTCTCATACCGAATTCTAGAAATCGATTGGAAAACATTTGCCCATTCATTTTGAAAGACTAATTGAGGTTTTGATTCCACAATCAGCACTATGATACAAATATGTATGAATGTCTTCATGATGCAATTAAGTCACGAAATCGCTCAAAAGCATTGTCAAAATGTTTGAGATTTTGTAATCAGGAGTCTTCAAAAATTAATATTCCGAGAACAAACATAATTGCGGAGAGAGCAGTTAAAAAAATGCAGGAAATTATTGAAAAAAGCCGATCAAAAAAGTATCTAAGCAGCAAATTTGTTGCTACCAATCATTTTTAATGAGTTTGAAAGTTATTTAATGAAAATAAGAAGTTTTTTTTATTTTTTTGCCAGAAAAATTGTTTACGAAACATCACGCTATAAACATGATTGTAAATTGTTTTAGTAAAGAATGTAAATAACTTATAAATTTTGATCGATGCGCGCGAAGTTTTTTAGACCGATCTACGCAAAATGGTAATTTTTAGTCTATTTCAATATTATTTATTAAAAAATGACACAGGATTAAAAAATTGGAAAAAGTTATATCCATAATGAAGACTGATGCTAAGGAAGAAAACGGTGAGCAGATTTCTTGTGGTAAAAATAGATCATGGCGGGAAGCTTTGATGCTTATTTAGGAGATGCTTGCACCAGCACTATAAAGTATATTGAAAATTCAAACAAAGTCCACTGTGTATGCTGCTTCTCGCCTCTTTTCTAATAGTCTCTCTTATCACTTTGAGTCTTTTCAACCGTTTGTGATCAGAAATATCGAAAAAGTTCTATTGATGAAACTTAGTGGTTACGGGTAATACAAACTTGAAAATAGTTTTTGAAGAAGTAGGAAATTTTTTGTATGATATTTTCGGAGACGTTGTTGGTAATGATTTCCTCAGTAGGCCTACCTTTTTCAGTATGTAACATAGGATGTAGGAAAGTGCCATCTTGAGCAAAACTATGCTTTGATACACATTTCTTGAGATTATGAAATACACACAATCTATTTGAAGTCTGAAAGCGAGTATAAAAATTATAAATTTTGTCAAATCTTTTTTGGAAAGTTTTAAAACAAAAGAAAGAGCAAATATTACGGTGATCATTTTATGTTAATTTTAATGTTTTAATTACATTACTTTACATAATGTCAAAGCATTTTTTGGAATACTTTTATTGAAAATTGTCAGAAAGTATTGAAGCTAATACTAATATTACCGTTGATGAACTGCTACTCCAGTGTAAGGTACGATGCAGGTTTATACAGTACATGGCGAACGAACCGGATAGAAGTAAAACAAAATTTTAGATGCTCGTTGAGTTGAAATAAAATATTTGTTAAACTTATGTCTTATTTCATAAATGTTATAAAAGATTTTAGAAGAATGGTGATGTGCGCCTGCCCATTGACGTGGCCATGAAACTTATGTTCAAGAAGGGCAACAATGTAACCAATAACAATAAGCCTTCTTTAAGTCCATGTTACTCTTTTAATTCAATCAAAACAAAACTGCAGCCATGTTAGTACCCAGTCACAAAATTCCAAGTCTAAACAAGGAATTATCTTCAATTTCTCGGTTATTTACAGATCGAAAAAAAACATCAATAATAAAACAGAAAAATATATCTGTAACTGCCATTTCGTCCTCGTTAGGTGGCGCCAGTCATCCTTAATTTAACCAATCATCGTTTGTTGCCTTTTTGTTTTCTGTAATCACCTGAAGCGTTTTATTTTCCACGCACAATGGCATTAATTGTTTGATTTGCACCATACGTATCAAGTTTTCTTTTAGTATCACTTTGGACTTCGGATAGATTGCTTAACTCAATTTTATTAACGTGATCAGTTGAATTGTAGCTAGTTTAGAATTAGGAAGTATTTTACTTATGTTTTAATGCGCCAGTTAATTAGCCAGATTAGGATTAGGATTGTGTTTGTACTTAAAAATGTATTTTATTTATGTATACTAATTATTTCTTTGATTCTATTTAATAAGATTTAAATTAACGTGGTTGTCTAATAAGCTATAAATTTTGTTTTAAACGACGCCCATCATTTCTGGATTAACAAATAAACTCAATACAAGATCTGTGAACTGTTGGAGTCCGTTTGACATCGATAGCATTCAAATTTTGGCAACTACAATATCTGTATTATTGTTCGAAAGGAAACCGGCCATAGGTAAATTAAGGTTAATTTTAAAGACAAAGCAACTTTATTTGAAAGATAAAACAAGAATAGTTTGTGTTTTTTCACGAATATATTCATAAAGTTGTGCTGCATAATCCCAACCGTGGGACTCCTAAAAGAAAAAATCCATAGAAACATATAATTCTTTTTGTACGTTAAGAACGGCTACAAAAAATGCAACACTATAACGGTTTTTTCCGTAACCCGACAGTTGATTGAACGACACTTGATCGAAATGACAGTTGATCAAAACGTGAAAAAAAATTTCAACAAAACATTGCAAAACCATTTTGATTTTCTTCGCAAGAAAGAATCTTCGTTTTGAAATTTTTATAAATAGTTGCGACTCGTAAAAATGTCTTGCCCAAGGGATTTTGTTGAGAAACCCTGACCTTGACATTGGCAAAAAATTATAAAAACTAAAAACCAACTGTCTTCTCACTGATGGCCTCTACTTTTTTAGAATCTAATTTACGGTAGTCACGTGATTGTTTAATTGCAGAAACATACTAAAGTAAATCTTTTTTTTATTAACTGTCATTTCGATCAAGTATCGTTTCGATTAAATGTCACTTTGATCAAGTTCAAACTTTAAGTGAAAAAAAGAAAATTGAATTTAGAGAAAATGGCAAAGCTAAACATCTGCATGCAGCAAACAGGATTAAGTGCTATGGCGGCAAACCTGATTTTTTGGCAGTCTAAAGTCATTATTTTGTTTAGTCATAAAATAACGTATTTTATTTAGTTACTGTTTCCTTATTCACAATTTCTATTTGTGAGTTATTTCGAGTTGATTGTGAATAAAAATAAAACAAAAAAAAAAAAAAAACGGTTTTAAAAAATAGTCCAAACACGGCACTGCATAAGACATACTAGCAATAAATAAATAAAAATTAACAGTCCACTAAGTAAATAATAAAAACCTTCAATAAGTGGCACTAAAATTTTTTAAAAACCAGCTTTTGCTTTATATTTCAAAAGTCACGAGACATTTTGGTTCTAGCTTGCAATCCATTATAGATATCCACTTTGTAATATGTTAATTCATTTCATCTATTATTTAACCTTTAGTAAGGCTTTAAAAGCCTATTTTATTGACATCTAAAATTTAACACATTATAAATAAAAAACATTACAACACACATAATAATACTATGTCTTTGTTAGAACTGAAAATGTCTTTCTGAAAACACATTCGAAACAATCATGACAACAATTAGTACAAATTGAAAAGCGCGCTTAAACGAATAATAAATTGAATTGATCGGAACGATTGCCGAGTTCAAATATCATAACATTCACCCCCACAAAAATTATTGAAAACACTACAAAAAATAATCAATAATATACAATAATCAATAACAGAAATTATTCAAAAATCTTCAAAAAATAATCAATAATATACAGGATCTCCGTAACGTTCAATAGGATGACAAACTCGCGACGAGCGACGTAACTGCGTTTTAGTTTTAGGAGTTTTGAGTTGATCCTGATTTAAGTCGTTTTCGACTTCGTGATTACTGTCAGATTGATTTAAAGAAATATTAACGTCATCTTGCAAATCATTGCTAACAGTTTTGTTTTGTTCATGCAACAAAGGTTCTGTTGCCGCATCATAGTTGTTGACATGGTTTTCTTCCCTGGATGTGATGGCCTTTGGAGCCAAATCTCAAAGAGAAACGGGGATTTCTCTACCATCTTCTAACCTTACGTAGGCATATTGTGGATTAGCTTCTAATAGTTCGGATTCTTCCACTAGTAAATCAAACTTATCGTTTCGATTATGATTTTTTACATAGATGGGTTCCGGCTTTACCCAAGATGGCAACGATACACCATTAAATAATTTTCTATCATGGCAAAACATACGTTTGTGAGGAGTCAATTTGTAGCAGTGCATAATAATGAACGAATAGAATGTAACACAATAGATAAAACATACTCCCAGTGCGTAAGCGATAGTCTTTTTGCACGTAAAGCCAAAACGATGGTTTTCCAAATAATACCGTTATAATGTTCGACTTGTCCATTGCCTCTAGGATTATACCTCGTAGTCCTGCTAGAAGGAACACCCAAGCTGTGCAATCACGATTTAAATTCGTAAGACATAAAATTGGTCCCCTGGTCAATATATACATAGCTTGGCAAACCGAACATACAAAATAAATCGGTAAGTTTTTCTACTAATGGTTGACGCTTTTAAGTTTTTGCATGCATATACAAAAGGAAAACGCAAATATTCATCAATAATTACAAGCATATATTTGTTCCCTGAAGTAGTCGGGACCGGCCCTTTAAAATCAAGATTAATGCTCTCAAACGGCTTGGTTGCTTTCATTAAATTAAAGTTTTCTTTTGGTTTTAAAAATTTAACTTTAACTTCACTGTAGTCGATGTATGCTTTCACGACATTTTTTACATCATCAAAAGAAAAAGGCAAATTTTTTATTTTAACGTAATGAAACAATCTGGTTATGCCGGGGTGGCACAATGCTTTGTGTAATTCGTCCAAAGTTTTTAGCGAAGGGAGCGATATTGATGCCGCAGCAGCTCTAGAAAAAGTGTTGGGCGCACAATTAAGGTTGCCTGGTCGATATATGGTTGTAAAGTCATAAGGAGCAAGTTCTAAGCGCCATCGTTGAATTTTATCGTTTTTTATTTTTGAAGAATGCTTTAAGTCAAGCATAAATGAAACGCTACGTTGGTCATTGACCAGATTTAAATGCTTCCCAATAAGCAAATGCTTCCATTTTCGTAGAGCTTTTGTTCAGCTTTTGTTGAATGCAAAAGCTGAACAAAGCTTTTGTTCACGTACTAGAATGCTTAACTATGCTTTTGAATGAAGAATGAAGAATGCTTTTGTTCAGTACTAGAGAGAGTCCTTGCATGAAATGCCACTGGCTTGTTGTTTTGATTCAGAGTAGCAGCAATAGCAAAATCCGAAGCATCGGTTTCAACTGTAAATGGTAAATCTTCGTCATAGGTTGTAAAGTAGCTTGAGACAGTTTATTTTTCATTACGTGGAAAGCGTTCAATGTGTCTTTTGATAATGGAAACGAATCAGTTTGAACAAGTGGTCGTATAAGAGCAGAATAATTAGGAACCCATTTGGAGTAATAACTAAACAAACCTAAGATTCGCTGCAGTTCTTTTTTGTTGTAGGTTGTTGTATATCATTTAAAGCTGCGACGCGCTCGGGATCGGGTTTAATTACACCATTCCCAACTAGATGTCCTAAAAGTTTGATTTGAGTACAATTATAGAGGCATTTTTCTTCATTGAATGTAAAGTTATCTTTTTTGGCCGCTTCCTTCAATGCTTTCAAATTCTCATCATGGGATTTTTGGTCCATTCCTCCGACAGTTATGTTATCTAAATAAACCTTGACGTACTTCAAATCTAATATTTAATGAGTTGGTTCATCACTTGCTGGAAAGCTGGGACGGCATTAGTGAGTCCAAACGGCATTACTTTCCATTGATACAATTCCAATCCTGATTGAAAAGCGGTGTATAGACGGTCTTTCGGTCGAATTTGAATCTAATGATACGCTGATTTTAAGTCAAGTGTACTAATATATTTCCATTTTGCAACTTGGTTTACGATAGACGATATGTTAGGTAAAGGATATGCGTCTAAATGAGTAAATAAATTGATGGTTTGACTGTAGTCAATGCACATTCGCTTCTTCTTCCCATTGTCGACCACAAGAGGCTGTGCCCTCCAAAGAAAAGTTACTTGGCTCGATCCGGTCTTGCGGTTTCTGCTTTTATAATTGCCATATCAACGGATAAAAATTTTCTCGTTTTTATTGCTATAGGTTTACATCGCGCCGACAGGTTATCGCCAAACAATTGTGGGTAAGGTACATTGGCAACAGACATAATAGTTGAAACAAATAGTTCTGGTAATTTACCTTAAAATTTAAACGTTACACTTTTATGTTGTTGCAAAAGGTCGTCCCCAATTACTGCGTCACAAATTAAGTTGGGCATCACGTGAAACTTGAAATTCTTATAGAAGTTGCCAACAAAAGTCAAATTCAAATAACACACGCCACAGATTTCGGTATTAAGGGACGAATTAGCCATATTTGCAGCAAATTTTATACTTTTATAGTTCAAACCATGTTGTTTTGCAAAATTTTTACAAATATAACTATTTGTACTGCCGGTGTCAACCAAAGCATGAGCATCTATGTTGTTAATACGAATCGCTGTAAGTACATGTTCCGAAAAAGTTGACTGTAAGTTTGTCATCGAAGCTAACATAGGCTTTGAAACGCAACTTAATGATTTTCGTTTTAAGCAACATTTAGCATAGTGTCCAAGTTTACTACAATAATCGCAAATTTCGCTTTTTGCAGGACATCGATTTCGTGGATGCAATGTAAAACCTCCGCAAAAATAACACACAAATTTTCGACAATGTTTACTTGATCGATTTCGTATAGCATTAAAATTTTGATCGTTTGTGTCGCTCTGTTTAGAAGTTATTTCATCAAATTGGGAGTTATTTACGGTACATGCCCGACCAGAATACGAGGCTTGATTTGAAGAATATGATTCTGAAGAAATTCTTGCAAGATCAAGAGCTCGAGCTTTTTTGTAAGCTTCGACAAAAGTTAACGTTCGATTCTCCAGTAATCTCTGCCTAATTATGCTTGATGAAATATTGCTGATAAAGGAATCTGTTTTCATAGCATTTTTGTATTCTAAAGCAGTTACAGCAGTAAAACTACAATTTTGAATCAGTTTGTCAATGCGTAAGACGAACTCATCAATAGATTCACCAATGTTTTGTCGTGCTGTTGCTAGAAGATGCCTGGCATATATTTCATTTCTTGGTTAGCAAAAAGTTTTTGCAACGTCTCAATAGTTCTTTCATAAGTAGTTTCTTGTATAAGTTTATACAAAGGAGCTGTTAAGTGAGCGGTCAGCACATCTAATTTTTTAAGAGCATTCTCACCTCCTGGCAAAGCATTGATAAAGTTTGAAAATGTTTTAAACCAGAACTTCCAGTCATCCTCAGCAGATGATGAGCTGGGGTCAATAGCTAATTTCTCTGGTTGCAAAAATTTCAAGTTTGCTTGAGCCATCGTGTAAAAAGCAGAATAATAAAAATAGGCTTTTAAATTGTATTATGTTAATTCATTTCATCTATTATTTAACCTTTAGTAAGGCTTTAAAAGCCTATTTTATTGATATCTAAAATTTAACACATTATAAATAAAAAACATTACAACACACATAATAATACTATGTCTTTGTTAAAATTGAAAATGTCTTTCTGAAAACCTATTCGAAACAATTATGACAACAATTAGTATGAATTGAAAAGCGCGCTTAAACGAATAATAAATTGAATTGATCGGAACGATTGCCGAGTTCAAAACTCAGAACACATCTTTTTTGCTAGTTTACATGAAACAAATGGCTAACTAATTTTGCCTACCCGCACTTTTACAGACAACTAAAAAAAAATTTTTTAATTTTCTAAACATTTAATTTTACAAACTGATTAGTTTTGACCTATTAATTGCAAATCAATGTTAAAAGTGGAAGCCTACAATAAAGTTCAATAGTTTACATGATATGTTACAGCAAGTTTGGAACTCGGTTTACTTTCGACTTTTGTTTCAGTTAATTTCGCGTCTTTTGTTATTCAACATTTAATAAGAGACACTGTAAGCTGGATTTGCCTCTCACCACTGCACCTGAAGTATTTTGTCTTATAAATTTCAGTTTAATTATTGAATAGATAAAGTAGATTTTTTAGCTCTGTAAAAGCTTTTTGAATTTATCGATTACTGTCCGAACACCTATAGACTAGAATACTACCTATAGACTAGAATACTATTTGAAAATATCTGTGTATTGTTTTCTTGTGTTTCTGTGAAGGGTGTTGCGTAGAGTCCAAATTACAGTGCATGTAGTTAACAATTGTCAATCGTTCCGCAGAAATCTATAATTTCATAGCTTAATCATATAATTATTATATTTCAAGTTATGCAATTTTTGTCTTCACTTTTTCCTTGAATCGTTTGTTTAATTTGTTTCAAAAATTATTACATTCATTTTTTATTTAATGACACATTGTTTAACTAATTGCTTACGAGCTCAGAATACCAGCAACATAATTATTTTTAACTTATCTACCATTACTGATATCGTGCATTTTGGTTTTAAAATTTTAGCTCTGCATTGTGCTGGTATTTACTGTAAATATGTCGATTTCTTCTAAAGGTTTTGAAGAAGCAGAAGAGCGACTTGAAGAGTTGTACGCGAAGTGTGACTGTTTGATGGCGGACTTTGCAGAGAGTAATTTGATTAAAGATTAAAGCTATTTCTTCAATAAATAATGTTTTTGCAGAAATGGAGAGACTTGTCATAAGAGAAAGTTCTGAAGATAGCAAACAATTGCTTCAGACTCGTTTGAAGAAACATTACGAGTTTCGATCTAAGTTGGATGAACGCATTGCTAATTGTTTTCAAGGTAAGCTTACCGAGAAGGAAGTAGCAAGTGCGCTTTCGGTTCCACACACCCTTCGATCTCGTGCTTCAAAGGCAGCATCAATAAGAAGTTCTCTATCGACATCAAGTAGCATGGCAACAGCCAAGTTGGTTGCAAAGGAAGAGGTTGCTAAATTAAAACTTAAGCAACTAGAAGAAAAGAAAGAACTAGAAAGAAAGCAACAAAGAGAGCGTAGACTCGCTGACGAAGGTCGCAGATGCCCTGAAGAAGATCGAGAAAAAGAACAACAATTTAATCTAGAATTGCTAAAAGCTCGACATGAAATTGAAGAAGCTTCTCTAGAACGACAAGTCATAGAGGAAGAAATTGAACGAGGATGGTACCTGCCGTCTAAATCTGAAACTAAGCCCTTGAACCAGATATTCCTACGTCATCACAACTTTTACCGGCAAAGGAAACTCAATTTGTTTCTAGTGTACGAGAAGCTCCTACGTTTAATCATGATTCAGAATTTAGCCCAACTTTAGAACAAGCAGCAGGTAAAGTCCTGTGTAGGCCTAATGTTTCTGTGTATGTAAATCCTACTTTTCCAAAGATAGAACTTGGAAAGTTCAACTGCAATCCGATGCACTATGTTCGTTTTGTGAAAACATTTGAAGCTAATGTGGAATCAAGGATAACTGATCCGAACAAACGGTTGCTGCTACTCGTTCAACGCTGTGAAGGTGAGGCGAAGAAAGTAATCGATTATTGTTTATTATTAGAGCCGCATGAAGGTTACAATCATGCTAAAACTCTGCTGAAGGACAATTTTGGACGAAGAAACCAGATTGCTAGAGCATTTATTGTAAATTACATTCTGATTCAATTATTAAGCGTGATGATAAAAAAGGTTTGGTTAATTTAGCTCGTGATTTAAAAGGATGTGACTTAATATTTAAGCGACTAAATTTCCATTTTAGAATAGATAACTTCGATGCTATTGGCAAAATTGTGCAGCGTTTGCCTGATGATTTACAAACTCGTTGGATTCGCAAGGCAGGCAAAATTGAGCGCACGGGAGAAAAACGAACGATCAACGACTTATTTCAATTCGTGAAAGGAGAGGTGGAAGTGGTGAAATCTGCATATTCAAAATTTGTTTACCAAAAATCTAAGCGAGTGAGCTCGTTTTTGATTAGTTCAATTGAAGTTGTTACAAAAGGTAATCTAACTTGTTATTTGCGTTCAAAGAATCATTTGTTAAAAAATTGCTTCGCTTTTCGTGACAAAGGTTTAATGATAAATATGAATTTATGAAGCAAAGGCGATTATGTTTTAATTGTTTCGGGCAAGGTCATGTTGCCAAGTTCTTCCGTCAGGATAAAGCATGCACGGTAGAAGGATGTCAAAGCAAGCACCATGAATTGCTACATCAAAGTTTCAAGTGCGAAAAAGAAGAGACCAATCAGCCATCAACCAGCAATTTTTTATCGGTCGACAGAACTGTTAGAATGATTACTGCTGGTTTCACGACAGAAAGATCATACTGCACATTTTTAAGTGTGGTTCCGGTAAAAGTGCGCGCTGGTAATAAAGCTATAACTACCTATGCATTCTTAGATCAAGGTTCTACGGCGACTTTGTGTGAATTACGTATACTACAACGTCTTGGAATTTCTGGAGAGAACGCGAAGTACTCTCTCACCACAGTAAATCAGACGAAGGTAAATGTCGATGGAAAAAAGGCAACGTTATTGGTTTCGGCTTTGAACGATGATCAGTATACTGAACTAACAGATGTTTTCTGTGAAGAGATGTTACCGATATCTTTTAGTCCTTGTTTAACAGAGACAGAGTTAAATAATTGATAACACCTTCGAGGAATTGAAATACCTAAATTGAGCAACCCGAATGTTCAACTCTTAATCGGAATCAATAACCCGGAACTATTTTGGACACATGATGAGCGTTATGGAAGGCGAAGCGAGCCGTTTACCATTAAGACTTTTTTGGGATGGTCGATTATCGATGGGTCTGCTTACCGTAAGAAAGCGTTGAATATAAATTTTGTGAATGGAGCCGATCAGTTCCTGCAGGAACAAGGTGAATGTTTGTGGAAATTAGATATGGTTCCTAACTCTGATTTGAAACCAGACGGTCACTACCAGGTGAAACTTTTGTGGAAACCAGGATGTCCTAAATTTAACAATAATTTTAAACAAGTTATGTTTAGATTAGAGTCCTTGCATCGACGATTTGCTCGAGATGAAAAATTTCAACAAACGCTGTACACAGAAACCATGCAAGGATACGTGGACAAAGGTTTTGCTGTACGTTTAAGCGAGCATGATTTAGAAGATAACAATTGCTGGTACTTACCAGATTACGCTGTGTCCCATCCAAGGAAGTCTGATAAGGTAAAAGTTATGTTTGATTGTGCTGCTCGCTACAATGGTACTTCATTGAACGAGAAACTCTTAACTGGACCTGATTTATTGAATAATCTATTTGGTGTACTTACTCGTTTTAGAAAGGGAAAAATAACGCTAGTGGCGGATATTGAATCTATGTATCACCAAGTCTTAGTCGATACTCAGGATCGGAAGTATTTGAAGTTTTTGTGGTGGCTGTCTGGCAATACTAATCTTCCACCTGCAAAGTATTGTATGCAAGTACACGTGTTTGAAGCGGCGTCTTCGCCCGCTTGTGCTAATTACGCTCTTCAGCAAACAGCTAAAGACAATGATCTTTTGTTTCGTCAGGATGTTATTGCTACTGTTTTAGAAAACTTCTACATGGATGATTGTCTTAAGTCTGTAAACTCGGCGGAGGAAGCCATTAGAATGAGCCATGGACTTCTAAATAGTAGTATCTGGACTGGAAACGAACTTTTCGCAGCGACCAACATGAGGCCTACGATAAAGACAATCTCGTTCATAAAACAAAATCTAGTAACGCATATTTCATAATTCTGAGATAAAAATTGTTAACCGCTACTTGCTTTTTTAAATATTTTTTTAAATTATTAAATGCGATTTCGTAAATGTTATTTAAAAAAGCTAAGTTCGAATCTTTAAGCGGTCAAATATGCTAACTACATATATAATTAAATTTTCCACTCTTAACTCTCAAAATTTATTTCTGGTGACACAACAAAGTAAAATACTGTAGAATAATTTTATTAAATGAACGGAGTTTGAAGCTTTAGTTGGTTCAGTCGAAGCAAAGTTACATGCTAATTATGCATTTAACTACAGTGACTGAGTGACGCAGCTCACTTTATCAAAATATTTCACAGACTATTAACTTAAAAATCCATACTAAATAAAGATTATTGAAAATAATTTAGATGCAATAAATCTTTAGATACAATAGATACATAATTTTGTTAAAGCATTGTTTTTGAGTTTTAGCTTTCAAATTTTGACCGGATAAATACTGATCATATTTTGGTGTCCGCTCGAAAGTGACTAGACCAGTGATGGCAAAACTATGACACGCAAATAGATTTTGTCTGACACTTTAATGAAAAGTTAACAGGAGGCTTTCGGTGGTCCCTAATACGACCAGTGGTGAATATTGGACGAGCCGAGTGAGGCAGTTGCCTAGGGCCCCCCTTGAAAATACCGCATACAGTTTCATTTTGCTGCATATGTTTTTTTAGAGATCATTATGAAGTTAGAACGAAAAGTGGGAAATACGAGATTGATTCGAAGTGAAGACCTTTTTTTTAGAGAACACCAATTTTTGGGAATCCTTGCCTCGGGCCCCTAACTTTGAATATCCATCACTGAATACGAGCATTATGCTGCATTGTGATAATAATTAAATCCTATGCCATGTTAATTGATGATAGCACTTCAGTTTATAATAATAATAAAAAATATAAATATGCCTAAAATTAAAAAACTGTTATTTAGAAGTGACACGCGATGAGAAAAAATACAAAAAAAAATTTTTTGACATACCAATTGAAAAGTCTTGCCATCACTGGACTAGACCATGAAGCACAAAGCTGTTCTTGCAATTTCGCAGTTATCTGTCAGACCTAAGATATGACCCCCAGTAGCTTCAATACGTTTAGAAAGATAAATTTCATCAATCATAACAATTATATTCCGATAAAATACATTTAGTTGTGAGTATCGCATTTGTAAATATCTTTCGTCATCTAGTCCGATTCTTTTATCTAAATTCATTGTAATTTTTTCAAATTTTTTACCGAAGGCAGCATAATGACTTGCTTCTCAAGTAACCTTTCATACGCTTTTGCATTTGTGGCAAAAATAACGTACGACATCATCAGTAATTCCGATGAATATCTTTTCTGCTTCTTGCTGGTAAAAATTAGTTGAAATTGTTCTACCACAAACTGGATGAAAGGTCTAATTTGGTCATTTTTGGTAAAAAGAAAAAATTCGTTCAGCGATCTGTTTATATTTAATAGAAATTTTTCGGTCTTTTTCGTTTCGCTTTCTTTTTCATTTTTTGACAGCGCCACCAAATTTTTAACTTGTGAAATCAGAGTTATATTATTGTCGGAAATAATGTGCTACTAAGAGGATGGTGGCATCACTTGCTGCTTTTGGTAATTGGTCACTTCTTGATCAGCATTTATAAATATTAAAACTTTAAAAGAAAGAGGTTGTTGTGGTGATAAGTAGAACAAATTAACTCCCACATCATTTGATGCAACAAATATTTTTGGTGGTAAATTTCTTTAGACATTTTTTTAAAAAGATCATTAAAATTTTCAATTTTATCGGCATTTAAAAAAGTATCGCATTGTTCCTCCAGCCTGGCTGCTGCAGCATTTTTATGAAGGTCGCTTCATGTTCTTCTCGACATTTATCGACCTGAGGCTCGTTCAGGTGTCGACCTGAACGGATATGCATTGTCTTTCAACCTTCTTTTTACCAATTTTATTGTTCCTGTTTTTCTTTTGCGTCTGTCCTGTTGATCAGCAGAATCAAAAACAAAGTCTTCTGCCTTAAAATGAAGGAAACAAATTCTGGCATTCTTTGATGGATTGAAATTTTTTTTGCAATTTGTTTCAACCCACTGCTTAAGAAGTTTTTCATCATTAAATGAAAAAGTATGAAATGTGTTATTGGAATCCTTCTTTTCTTTGGCATAACTAGAGCGACAGTTAATAGCTGCACATTTGTTAACCATTGTGCATGATTATGCCTATTTTCAAACCAATAGCAACAATATAAAAAATCAAAATGAAGTTAAAACCCAGATTAACGCTAGCAAATAATAATGATGTTAATGGTAAATTACTAATAATAACTGTAATATTTTTACAAAAATTGAGATAGATTATCAAATAAGCATATTTGACGCAGTTTTTACATTAAACTAACTCTGTGTTAACGTTATAGCAATGAAAAAAACACTTTCACGTTATTTTTATGTTATAAACACTCGAATATTACTTGAAGAAAGACACTTTAACTTTTCCTACCTAATTTCTAGTTCTGAATAGTTTTGAATTCTATCTATTCTCTAGTTTTGAATTGAATAGAAGACGATAGTTTTAAATAGTAATGCTTCTGTAATATCCTTTACGGTTAACTGGAATACTATACAAATAGAATAATTTTTCACTTGATTTCCAACTATTGTTGTGAAAACACAAGTTTACTTTTAACAGCGTTTCATTTTACTCAGTTATTTGTCTCTGGTGCAACTCTCCATACATTGAATGACTTAGCTGCTGCAGCAGCTTTCTAGATCGCGATTGTTCGCATTTGCTTTGTTGGTCGACGGCTGTCGCGATCGCGCTTTATTTTCTCTAGGCCTCATGTTGGTCGGCGAAAGCTGTGATTTTCGCTTTGTTTCCAGTCCAGATACTACTATTTAGAAGTCCATGAATGAGCGATGAACTGTCTCAATTGCTAAAGAAGGGAGGATTTAATCTAACAAAATGGCTAAGCAACATTGATTGGGTAATATCAACCTTTGTTTTGGAAAAGCGAACAAAAGTTTATTTAGATTTAAAAGAAGCCAAGAACATTCTTCATCAAGTACTTGGTGTAACGTTGAATTTTGAAGAAGATAGTTTTGAAATTGATGTAAATGTAAAAGATAAACCACTCACTGGAAGGGGCGTTCTCTCCCAAGTAAGTGCAGTTTTTGATCCGCTCGGATTTGCAGCTCCAGCCATACTAAAGGCTAAATTGATTTTACAAGAGCTGTGCCGGCTCGAATTAGGTTGGGATAAACCCATACCTAAACAACTGGCTATTCGTTGGAGTAATTGAATTTAGAATTTGACTTGTCTAAGTGAGCTAAAGGTTGATCGTTATTTTTTAAATTTTGAAGACGCTGATTAAATTGAACTGCACATCTTCTGTGATGCTTCACAAGATGGATATGGAGTGGTAGCGTATCTAAGAATTCGCAAGTCTAGTAGCGTGCACATTAAATTAAATTTGTAATTGGTAAATCTCGGATAGAAGCTATTAAATCTGTTTTAATACCGCGCTTGGAACTTGAGGCCGCGACTTTAGCGGTAAAATTAAATGTTGCTATTCTAAGAGAAATGAGAAGAACAGAAGGTTTAGATGCGTCGAAATTAATAAACCAGTCGCGCTGGATTAATGGACCAGATTTCTTAAAGTTTGAGGATAAGTTATGGCATGTAGCTCCTTATGCTTTGTCGGTTATACCGGAAGAATTCGCATTTGTTAAGAAACAAGTTTTAATGTAAATGCTGCTAAAGATTTAAAAACTCATGAACCTTTTTCAGAACGGTTTTCTCGTTTTTCAACGTGGTATAAGTTAAAGCGCTCTGTTGCTTGGATTTTAATGCTAAAAGAACTTTTGTTAAAAAGAAGCACGTGCAAAGCATCATTGACTCTTGACGAAATTGAATCTGCTGAAACTGTTATTATTCAAAGCGTGCAACGTGATCACTTTCACAAAGAAATTGATCATCTACAAATGAATAAAATTATTGATAAAAACGTACTAACTAGATTAAACCCTGTTGTATTCGAAGATGTTCTTCGTGTGGAAGGAAGACTCGAAAAAGCAAATATTCCGTTTGCAGTTAAACATTCTGTTGTACTTCCAAATCACAGTCATGTAACAAAACTTGTAATTCAGGACTATCACGAGCGAGTCGGTCATGTGGGAATGTCTCACACATGGGCGGCGACCATACGGCAAACATTTTGGATAGTCAAAGGAGCAGCAACAGTTAGAAAAGTGCTAGGACAATGCCTTTTATGCAAAAGAAAGAATGCTCTTGCTGGTCAACAGATTATGTCTGATCTTCCAACTTCAAGGTTAGAGGCAAATAAACCTTCGTTTTATTTTACAAGAGTGGATTATTTTGGACCAATGTTGGTAAAACAAGGACGAGTCATGGTGAAGCGATGGGGATGTTTGTTTACCTGCATGACTGTTAGAGCCGTCCATATTGAACTTGTGTCTTCGTTGTCCGCTGACTCTTTCATCAATGCTCTGCGAAGATTTATCGGTCGTAGAGGTAAACTGTGGGAAATAACTAGCGATAACGGAACCAATTTTGTTGCTGCAGATAAAGAGCTCCGCAATTCGATTCAAAACTTAAATAATCTAACAGTGAAAAATTACTTAAAGCAACGGTGTATACGATGGAAGTTTAATTGTCCTTATGCTAGCCATATGAGCCGTGCATAGGAACGGCAAATTCGGTCTGTTCGACGTATCCTGCGTATTTTGATTGCTCACCAAATTTTGACTGATCAAGGGTTGAGAATACTTTTGGTCAAAATTGAAGCAATTTTAAACTCGCGACCATTAACTCCGGTTACAATGGACCCTGAAGCCAACGTTTCTCTCACTCCAAATCATTTACTGCTACTCAGAGAAATGCCAAATATTTCTCCTGGTTTGTTTTCAAGAAATGATAATTATTTAAAGAAGCATTGGCGCCAAATTCAATATTTAGCCGATCAATTTTGGCTTCGATGGAGTCACAAATATTTGCAACTGTTACAAGTTCGACCTAAATGGCAAAAACCAAAGGACAATTACAAAGTTGACAATGTTGTGCTTGCTTATGATTAAAATGCCCCACGAGGAAAATGGCCTCTGTGGAGGATAGTGATTGTTCGACAAGTCCGTGTAAAAACTATTACGAGTACATTCAAGTGACCAATTTCCAAACTGTACAAAATCATCGATTTTACTGAATGAACTTTCATGGACTGTTACGGACTGTTCGTAGCGTTGAGTTTTATATCGGTTTATTGTGCGTTGTTTATTTTGAAACTTGCTGTTGGGTTCGTCCGTTAATGTGCGTTGAATTCGTACGTTGTGGAGGGCTATGTTACAGCAAGTTTCGAACTCGGTTTACTTTCGACTTTCGTTTCAGTTAATTTCGCGTCTTTTGTTATCCAACGTTGAATAAGAGCCACTGTAAGCTGGATTTGTCTCTCACCACTGCACCTGAAGTGTTATCGATTACTGTTCGAACACCTATAGACTATAATACTGTTTAAATTGTTACTGTATCTGTGTATTGTTTTCTTGTGTTTCTGTGAAGGGTTTTGCGTAGAGTCTAAATTAGATAAAAATCGTCAATCGTTCCACAGAAATCTATAATTTCATAGCTCAATCATATAATTATTATATTTCAAGTTATACAATTTTTGTCTTCATTTGTTCTTTGAATCGTTTGTTTTGTTTAATTTGTTTCAAAAATTAATACATTCATTTTTAATTTAATGACGCATTGTTTTAACTAATTGCTTACGAGATCAGAATACCAGTAACATGATACGATAACTGTTAGACGAAGTTTTTAACAATTAAATAAATTTAGTCTTGTTTTAAACAGGGAACAACAGATCAGCAATATTTTTGCTAAACTATGATATAACAATTTAGACTTACCAAACATCTTTCTATAGACAGAATTAAAAATAGTAAAGATTTACATCTAAATATTCAAAATTTGTCAAATTAAAATGCGACACGTGACGACCTAGGTTGCCGGATCAATTTTTTAAAAAAAGACCAAGAGCTGTTGACTCTTGTAGGAAAGCAAAAAAGAAATCTTGGAGAAATTTGTATTGAGTCCCGATCTGGAACAAAATCTGACACCTGACGTGGGTTAGCGTTTCAAAAGATTTTTCCTATTAAAAAAATCTTAAGACTCCAACTCGACTTAAACCCTTACTAAAAACAACTGGGATATAAATCGAGCTCTCAAATGAACCAATAACTTAGACTTGATTCAAGTCCAGATGTAAATGACTCCAATCAAAAAACTATTAACTTTTCTATTGCTACCGCTACTCAAAAAACTTACTCACAGCCAGAAGCGCCACAACGCTTTTTTGGCGAGGGGAGGCGAATTCCAAAAAAACACCTTTTACAAAGTTTTCACTTAGTATCGCGAGCGTTTTCAGCGCAAAAATTAATTGATGACAAAAACTGATCATTGCTTTCAATCAGTGTCTGAAACCTTCATTTTTGTCTCAACTTTAAGATGAACACTAAAAAAATCTCGATTTTATTCTAAATTAAAGTAGCAAAATAAACAAGAATAAAAGTCTTCACTACCATAAATTGATCTGACATTTTTATAAAGTTTTTACAACTGTAGGGGCAAATCTACCCCATGCTTCTGTATTGCTCCCTTCATTCTTTCCGCTGCGGCGCTCCTGCTTACAGCCAAAAAGATATTTTACTTAAATTTTCTGTGGCTTTATTTGACAATGGAGATCTAAAAAGTGTTCAAAAATGTATTAAGATCAAGCAAAAGAAAAAAAAAAAGGTCTCCACATTTAAAACGGATTAAACATAAAAACTAGTTGATATAATATTCGTCATTAACTCTAAATTGAAAAGACTTGAGGTTCTAAAAATTTCAACTTAAACTGATTTGAGATTTAATAGGTTTGGATTAGAAAAGTTTTGGTGGACTTGGACTCGGACTCGGACTCGACTCGAGTTACAGCTATCAAAAATTCGAACTCAACTCTGACTCAAAGGCTGTTGAATTAACACTGGCTCGAGCTTTCCAAATTTTAGACTCGTTGCAACTCTGGTAGAACTAGAAACCAATGCTTAAGATAGAAAAAATAGTTTTATCCAACGGAAAACATTAAATTTAGGCCTAAATACTGCTTTTTTTAAATTTAATTATAAAAATCATGTTATTTCAAAGATATATTATAGTTTGGTCGAAAACTTCGTTTTTCAAGGTAAACCAAGTATTGGATAATCGATAAAACATCAATGATAAACTCTCGACCTATCAATGCTTAAACCTAAGTAGGCCAAACCAAAGATAACCTAGAGATATTATAGATTTGGCCAAAAATAAATTAAGAAAATTTAGTGACTGGTTACGATTCGATTGAACCAAAGGAAAAAATCAAGTAATTTGAACTAACTAACTTGCCAACCATTGTCAAGATAGCCGATGCAACTGTTGCCAATTAAGTATCTGAGCAAGAAGACAAAATCTGTAAAAATAATAATTTTGTAAAAATTGTTCTCGACAAAAAGCAAAAAAAGGTATTTCAGTAAACAGCAAAAAAATTGTTGGTGACAGATTAAACCAGGAATGTCCAACCTTGCTTCATTTTGGCCAAATTTTCAATTGACCTAAAATTGGCGGGCCGCAAAAAGGTTTTCGCTTTGAATAAGACTCTGATTTTTCAATTTTTGTCTACAAATTGTAGTAAGCAAGCTCGTGGAACAGTTTAAGAGACGCTGTGATAACGGGAAACAGGCTTGTAACTATAGCAAAAAACTTGAAGTAGACAGTGGGCCGCAGGTTGGACATCTCTGGACTAAACAATGTAGAACTAGCACTTCACTAAAACACGTACTTTCCGCTTATCCTTTAAGTTTTGTCTCTTATTCTGTTTGACTGTTCAACAACATGACACTTTAAATAAAATTTATGATTTTTTATCCCAATGAAAAAACTGAGTTTAGTGTTTTATTCACGAATTAGTTCGTGCGTCAATTGACACGATTGGTAATTCTAGGTAATTGCGAATCCTGGAAATTCTAGTGTTATTGGTAAAACTTGCTGTTCTAAAATTTTTGACATTTTAATGACTCAATATTTTTTTCAAAAAATTAACACTTTGTCTATCTTTGGATCCAATGGTACCAAAAATAAAGTTTGTTTATTCATTACTCAACACATACGGCAAACACGATGCTGATATTCCTTGACTTTTTCAACTTTTGATGATGTTCAGCGAGATATAATATCACAATACTTGGATAAGGAAATATAGCATAGAATAAAATAACAAGTTCTTTTACCATTGGGATCCATTAGATCCTACGTTAAAAAACTCTTTAAGTAGCTTCATTTTGTAGCAAAAATTGTTCCACAATAACACCTTGTTTGTAACGGTAAACGACGCTGAATTTGCCGGTTGCCGTAAAGTGAATTGTCGAATAACGCGCTTCTGGCTTTGATGAAAGGAAAAGCGAAAATTAACCGAAGATGTTTAATTATAAGTGAAATTAAATAATAATGGAAAGCAATTAAAAGCGGTAATCTGTAAATGAATAAAACAAACTAAAAATCAAACAGAAAAAAATCAAAAAGAGAAAACATATAGTTGCCTTACCGAGCAGTTCACATCGGCGCTGACTCGCGAGGAAAATGGAAACAAACGAACAAATGAGATCAACAAAAAGCACTAAGTCTACTCAGACTTTAATCAGCCGCCATCAATAATGCTTCTGGTCGCCTTACATATTGAGAAGTGAAAAAAAACACAATTGAGCTAGCAATAAATAAATGCGCTGCAGACCGAACTATGCTCGGGGAAGAAATTAACTAATAATTAAAATATAAAGCAAAAAAGCGCTGGCAGCGAGTGGACGCGCAAATAATGATTAGGAAAGCAAAAGAAAGAAAACAAACAAGTGCGTTGGTATTTTCTACATTATTGTTAAACGAGGTCTGTCCAAAAAGTGATAAAACTGGTTTCATAACTCTTCATATGATAACACTGCAGGAAATTCCTCCATCGTAGAAACCTTTTAGCCACTCACAGAAGTTCATTTCATGCAGCAAAACTCTTCCTTTTTCATGAGGCAAATGAAAGCAAGTTTTGCAAACCACTTTGTCATGCACGTCACAAAAATTGATACCTTTTCATTTTTTTGCAGATATTAAAAGTTAATTTTTTGTTGCCATTTTGTTTT
The DNA here is from genome assembly GCA_963680785.1 of Diplosoma virens. Taxonomy (NCBI): domain Eukaryota; kingdom Metazoa; phylum Chordata; class Ascidiacea; order Aplousobranchia; family Didemnidae; genus Diplosoma; species Diplosoma virens. The sequence goes on along the minus strand of OY796890.1, from coordinate 4,459,522 downwards.
TAAAAAAAGCGATTACAAAGTTGAGCAACGTTGTGCGATTAAATTTTGTTTGAAACTTGGAATGAATGCTACAAAAACGTGCAGAAAACTTTAGGTAGCCTACTGGAAAAATGCTTCGTCACGGGCTCAAATTTTCAGATAATTCAAGGGTTTTTCAGCGGGTCGAGATTCGGTTGAAAATGAGCCTCGATCGGGGAGACCACCAACATCAAAAACTTAGTGTTCTTATTCATAAGGTATTTTATTTAGTTTATCATGTACTTAACTTAATATTTATGCAATACGCTAAATGCATTATTATTTTGTGTAGTGCATTAAATATTCTAGTACTGTACGAGTATGTTGTCCCCTAATGTGTACATAGTTTTTGTAACTTTGTGACTATAATTTTATAAACCTTCGCTTTCTCTTTAACTACGTCAAAAACTAACTTCTACAAAAGTTACCTATCGATCCCAAGAACTTTTCAGAAATATAAAACTTATGTATTATATTTTTATTATACAATTGGACCCTACAAAACAATCAACGAACTTTCAAAATAAACTTTGTTTGCCACAAACTTACTTTTATTGTAATATGTCGGTATTTCATCCTTATGCATTTTCTTCATTATGTATTTCTTACATTTCACACATATAAATATTGTGAATTTAAAATTGGAATTAAAAAGTATCAAATGATTATTGAAAATCTTTGTGTATATACTATGCTTCTTTTTAAACTTAATTAGCATAATCTGTTATTATATCTCCATTTTTTTTTGTAAATATGTTTTTCATCTGTGTTTATGCAATCTAAATAAGTGTTTCAAAAAAAATTAAAGAAGATTGTTGGTAAAACTAAGACAAAATTTAAAACGGAGACCATGGCTAAATATCTGGAAGAAGATGAGGTACTGGGCTAACTGGAAGATAACAAAAGTGTTAGGTGGAGTGAATCAATAGATGATGGCAAAATAGATCACCTCAGTAAAGAAAATTTTTTTTCTTTTAATATCTTTAATTTTGATGAAAATAGAGATGATCGAAGATGCTTGGTCGACAATCTTTATTTCCAGAAATAAAAAGGAAAATTGGTCAGCGACTTTCCATACAACCGTATCGAACCACAGCTTGCAATATTTACGGCGAACAAACTGGGTCTTCACGTTATGCAAAATCGCTGCGCGATTCAGTGCCTGATTCATTACTATATTTAAAAGTAAACTATTGGAAAAAGTTCGTAATTGGGCAAATCCTGAAGGATTATTTGTATACAAAAATGGTTGGAAGATTATAAATCAATTCGACTTTGATAAGCTTTTGGGTGTATTGATTCTTAGTGATGTCTACAAATCAAGAAATGAAAATGTTGCTAAACTTTGGTGTAAAGAAGGCGGTAGACGAATTTTCAATCAAATCATGAGCCGCAATCGATATCCTTAGATTCACGAGCACTTCGATTTGATGATGCAAAGTCACGTAGAAGGAACAGATCTAAAGACAAATTTCAGCCGATTAAAACTGTCGTCAAAAAATTGGATCTAAATTTACGCAATGCCTACAATCCAGGTTCCCATATGACCGTTAATACACAACTAGTTTGTTTTAGAGGAAGATATCCGTTTTGATAGTATATTCCTTCAAAACCTGGGATGCATGAAATAAAAATTTGGGTAATATGTGTAACGAATGTATTAATAAAAAGATGAAAAGAAGAACGACACAACTGCAATATACCAAAACCTAACAACAAACTATCAGCCTAAACCAGCACAGTAAACAACTCTTCTCTTTCAGCACGATGCCGCGAAATTGTGTTAACTTTATCGATTCGTACAAAGCAATTATTACGTCACAAAGAAGAATAGTCTCGCAAACATGAAAAACATTCATAAACAAACTTTTAACTTTAATTACAATATGTAAAGCCAACATTTTTTTGCATGAAAAATGCAGTTTTACACTGGAAAATAAGCTGCTGTTGCAAGAGAGGTTAACCAAAGAGCAAGAGTTGTCAAAGATTTATTCAAAGAGATAGAAAACTCAGGAAAAAATATTACTTGCAATTATTTTTTACTAGCGTGCCATTTGCTCGTGAACTATTGAAAAAAAGTTTAATCATGTTGGAAGACTTCGCAAAACCAAACTAGAATTGCTTACACAATTCACTGTTGCAAAACAACGTGATATCATTTCTACTATTTTTGGATATTAAAATGATGCTATGATTGCTTCGTATTGCCCAAAGAAAGGCTGGATAGTAAAAAGGCTCGTGACTATGCACTCACTTCCTGATACAGCTTCTAATTCTGCCGAACAGAATCCTGAAGTAATTTTGTTTTACAATAGCACCAAACGTGGGGTGGATACTCTGGATGGTTTGAATATACTCTTGCAAGAGGATGACCAGAAGGTAGTTGGTAGCTCAATTTTACAATATGATCAACATAAGTGCTGTTAATGCATATGTGATACGGCAGCAAATACAAAACGATAACACCAGCACTTTTAGCAAAAAAAAAAAAAACTTTGATTCAGCCTTGAAAAGGGCTTACTGAAATACCGAGTTCATTTTAACAGAAACGAGGCTGGGATCGCAGCTGCAAGGCAAAAGAAAAGGGACTGCAACTGAAGATCAGGCGGCAAAAGCAAAAAAAGCAAAATGCTACCTTTGCGAAAGAAGCAAAGACAGAAAATGAAGGCAAACTTGTATTTCCTGTTGTAAGAACTTTGTCAGGAAGATTCGCAAATCATTTGCAATCAATACAATTTTACGTAAGCTTAAAAGTGCCTCGATAACTTACTGCAAAGTTTGAAGCAGTCATAAAGTATATGTGCATTTGCTTTAATTCTTTGACTAACTGTGCATTTTTGGTTTTATCAATTGGCTATATTGCACTATACAATGTTGTGCTATTTTGCTATGCTCGTATACTGTTACAGCAGGTTTCGAACCCGTTTTAGTTTTGTTTCAGTTAATTTCGCGTTTTCTTAATTTACACTATAAGTTTGATTTGCTCATCACTGCGCCTCAAATGTTTTTGTTTTCTTTAGAAATTTAAATTAAATTATTGAAAAAGACAGACAGAATAAGGATTGCATTTGTTGGTCGGTAGAGTGGAATTGTTAGATCTGTAAAAGCTTTGGAATTTATTGACTACTGTTTGAACGTCAAAAGAATACTGTTTGAAATAGTAATTGCGTTTGTTTATTGTTTTCTTGTGTTCTGGGCAGGTGAGAGTCCAAATCAGTTTAATATCGTTCCAACGAAACGTTCCGTGAAATCTTTAATTTTAATCAGAGGGTTAAACCATGGCTTGGCTATCTTGTAACTTTGTTCGCAGACATTTTCTGCTTTAGTTCCTTGATTTCAAACGCTTTTCTTATTTTAAATTTTCAGAAACGACCAAATAAGGTTAGAAAATTTAAATTTTTGTCTATTTGACCAGTGAAAACTTTTTTTTGGTCTGAGCACTAGAAATAAAAAACGTTCGAGATTAAGTTTAAAAGAAGATCTTTACTTGCCAAAAAGCTAAAAAATTTAATGTTTTTAGACATATTTGTACTTCCAGTAACCTACTGAATTGTAGGGGAGACCGGAGCACGTAGTAACACTTTTTTTTCTTTTTGCTGTTTCTATCATAATAATTTTTTTCAAAATTCTTGTTTAATATGAAAAATTTAGATCACTGTTTAACTAACATGAAAAAAATAAATAAATATTTTTCAAAGCTTAGTGATTAAAATTACAATCTAAATATTTAAAAAAAGCGTTATAATGTGCCCCGTCAAAGGGGTAAGTTGTAACACCAGTTGGGGTACGTTGAAACAGCAAAAAAATCACTAAGAAATCTTTTAATTTAAGTGTAATTTGAAGAAAATAACAATATGGAAAAGTAAACACATAGCCTAATCGTAGACATCAAGCACAAAAAATTAGGTATTTGGCCATTACCTAAAAATGTTAAAACAGTTTTTTTCACTGTTGAATTAGCCCAATCATAAATTTCAGAATCGCGTTTGTGACAAAAATATGTATTCAAATCTTTGGAACAAGCTAAATGTGACCACTTTAGGCACACTTTTTAATGTAAGCTAGTTAGATCTATGCATAAAAATATGTGTAACTACTTGCTCCATCAGCCTATGTTAGAACTTACCCCACCTCATACTTAGTCAAGTTTTTATTAGTATCTCGAAGAGTTAAGTGTTAGTTGCTAAACCTTGTCAGGCATTCAACCCTTATTTACCTAGGATGTTTTTTTCTGTTGACTACCTAAGGGGAGGTCCTCAGAAGACCCTAAGTTTACATGTCCAATACTCTTTAGCAGACAGTAGCTGCGAAGTTGTTTTTTTGATATGTTGTAGAAAATTTATTGTAGTTTAGTCGAATGTCTTTCCTTTTAATATATTTGCTATTAGTCTCTTCTTATTTTGCATAAAGTTGAAAGTCTTCGAATTTTTGTTGATTGCTTTGTTTTGAGACATAATCGGATTAGTCACGGTCTGCTACAAAAACAAATAACTACTACGTGACGCAGTAATCTTGACAAACACAGCAAGACGTTCAAAACGTTTTTTGACTTACCTCATGATTTTTGTACACAAAAAGTGTACCAAAATCATGAGGTAAGTAAAAAAAATAGCCTGCTACACTAAAAGTACTCATCGGATTTGCTCAAGTAAAATATCAAAATATTTAAGAATAAATTTTAGGAAAAGTTATAAAATTTTAGGCTTTTATCCTGCGAACTTTACGAGTTATACCGTTTTTATATAAGGGGGTACCTTTGAGGGCCCCTTTTAGGTAAATTAGGGTTAATAGCTTATTGTTTTGTGGTTCGACTGATATAAAATATTTCAATAAAACCGCACCCGCTATCTCTCCAGAAGACAAAAATTAAATTTGAAAAAATTTACTTTGCTTACTCAAAAAGCTTGTTTTATCAGTGAACCTATTTTTAGTCATGGAAACTAAACAATGTTATTTGCTAGCAATTTGTCTTAATATGATTGTTATTTGGGACTATTCAAATTTTTGTTGGTTTCTGTTAGATTTTGATAAATACGAATGTTACAACTTACCCATGTTATAACTTACCCCGGTTTTCCATCAAACTATTATTTTTGGTCCTGTTAGGCCTACATGAAAACATTCCTGCACCTGCTATCATCCTACATACAAATCAGAGTTAAAAACAAGCGTTTTGCTTTTTTTTGACGCAGTTTGGTAGGGTTACTAAATTTCTGGGTTAACATTGATCAACTGCAGCATTTTAATTTTCAAAATCTATTTTCACATTTTCAGGCTACTGCAGCATCTATATTGAAATTATAAATTAGAAAATTTTTTCGTTGCTCTGCACTTTTCAAAATGGAGTAAACAAGTTGTAAAACATGTTTAAGTAATCAAATGAATTTATTTTTTTACGATAAGATAAACCCAATATTTTTCTATTTCTTGAGGCATTGCCCAGTGTATAAACTTTTTTTGAATTTTCATATAGGCCACGAATTCATTTCGTCTCACTTTTATGTAGTGCAGATAGATAGTGGACCTAGATAGACGATAAAAAACTTTTCTATAAAATTATCGGTACAATCCCCCTAAAAAACCAGACTGGTAACAATACCATTTTTTTCGTAAAAAGATACAGCTATTGTATGAATTTTTACACGTTTCTCAAACCAATATTCTTGTGTATTTCATAATTCAAATGCTTCAAAAAGATATAAAGCACATTGATATAATACCAGCAAAATAAAGACAAACAACAATTATACCTGAAAACAAGTGCTACAATTTTTAAGAAATCAACAAGAAGTTATGCTTTTACTTTTTTTATCTTGTACAAAAAAACCGGTATGAAAAATATAGAAACGCTTTGTTTTTTATAAACTATGGTTGTTTTATATACTGTACATAGCAAAAAAATTGTATCTACAAACAAGAATCTTTCTCTACCCTAAATTTTTTTCAATAAAAATATTTACAGTATTTAAACATATTTAATAGACAACTACGATCAAAAAAGCATGTGACATTATATTTTTAAACAAACTTATTTTATTCATAAATGACAAATGAAAAGTTACATAAGTATAAGAAAAAGACACCATGCGATAAATGCAAATTTGCAGCATTTTGCAATGTGCATTAAAGGATATATTAATTTTTTTGTAGAAATTTTTTCCAGGCGCAATTAAGAATGTATACTGTATAGCCGTTAATGATTGTTGGAAAAATTTTTTCGTTTTTTCAAGACCAAGCAGTCTTCTGTTTATATGGGTGCAGTTAGCACAAAAGTTTCCCAAAAACTAACTAATTTCTTATGAATCTACCTTAAAAATATTTTAGTCTTTAGGCTATATTTTTGTAAGAACACTAGACCTAATTGACCAAGAATTTGTTTGTTTTTATTAATTGAATAAAAGTTTTTTATTCAAAATCGATTAACTCACATCATCAGTAAAAAAGGTAAAAAAAATATTACATTAAATGATTTACATAAAGCAAACAATAAATAATGTTTACTAAGATATTTATTTACATAGTTTTTCAGGGCTTTGTGACGAAAGATACTGAGATTCACAACAATATGCCCGGAAAGGACAATTTATTAGCTTTAGAATGGCAATGTTTTTTTAATTAAAAAAAATCCAAACGATGAGCAACAAAATTTAATATTAAACTTTCAATTTGGTGTTTATGAACATTTATTTTTTGAACTTTAAAGTGCTTCGGTTGCTTGATTACTAAGGTTAGTGTTTTCTGTTTTGTTTCGAGAAGTTTGGAGAAATGACTGCATTTTAGTAGTAGAGGTGAACTTATTGACAGCTTCGCTCTTGTGGAATTTTTGAAAGATTCTATCCATGACTCTAGAGTAAACAATTGGATTAATTGAGCTGTTGATTGGAAGCAAGATGATTCCCGACACTGCATACACTGTATTTGGAATATGAATTCCTCCAATGCTTAGAAGAGCCATGACCAAAATAGGAAACCAGCAACAAAAATCGGTGGCTATTATTCGAAATATTTTCTTCTGCAATTCTTAAAAGAAAAAAAAGCTATTATTGGCAAAATTTAAATCAAAATAAAAAAAGTTTTGAATCTTACAAAAGTCACGACAGCAAAAAATTTTTTTCTAAATTAAAATTTAGTAAAAAATTTTTTAACACAATAAAACAATAAAATAGATTTTGGTATAAGAACCATCATCAATTTGTAAAAACATAGAAAAAATTTTTCTAATTCTATGCTAAAAGATTGGCATAAATCTCTAAGTTAAAAATTAAAACAAACTGGAAAAAAACTGAATACGTTCATATTCACAATAATTAAAAAACAATACCAAGACCAAACTGAAGCATTTAAAAAGACAAAAACATTAACATAACGTGAGCCAACTTATTTTGGTAAACTACTATTGTGCAATATATATATTTTTAAGTGACTTAATATGCGGTAAGATTGTATTGCTAATGTTTATTCAAGTGCACTATAAAAAGATTTTTCATTTGAAGAAAATTAGACTGCATCTTGTTTTGTAAGCAAAAAACAAAATCCAATTAAAATTTATTTACCTAATGATTTCTTATTAAGTTTTGTTGCGTTTGGCATTTTTCTAGTTTTGTAAACAATAAATCCATTAGCGCTGGCAATATATAGAAACGCGATGAAATTGATAATGAGAATAAAGACAGTGTAAGGCCATGATTTGTCATCAGTGGTCACAAAGAGTCGAGGTATGCAAACACTGTCCGCACTGTAGTATCTACAAAATTAACTTTTTTGATTAGATGCACGACAACACTTTTAAAATTAATCAATTCATGTTTAATTTTCTGAAGGCTATCAGCCAAAAGAATATTTTACTTTTAAAAAATTAAAAACACAGTGAAACTATATAATTGATTTTTATACTAACACTTTTTATGGGAAAAAACTTTTGATTAATGTTTTTGTGTTTGATAGCAAACCTATTTTTAATATACCTTTTTCTCTTTAGAGACTTTTCAGAATAATATTTACTCTCATTCAAACTGAAAACAAATGTTTAACAAAAACTTTTACTTGTAGTTTTAAAAGCGTCTTATGAACCTAATATGATTTACTTTGGAAACGAAACAAGTTTCAAGTGCTTTGAAGCACTTTAAAAAAATTGAAACACTTAAATCAAAATCGAAATTTAACTGAACAACGTTTACCCGAGAAACTGACGCGGTCGGAAATAAGGACCCGAGAGTGAGCTTCGATTGACAACATCCTCCAACACATACCAAGATTGAGCTTCGTCTATGACATCAAATATATTGTCTGATACGTTTGCAAATTGGATGTCAAAGGTCATCAATGTTGATATCCACTTTTTGGCACTATCCATAGAAACTAGAGTGTTATTGAAAAACGGATTTTCGTAGATAAATGCTTTGTCGACAAAAATAAACTGAACTTGTGTAAGAAGAGGGAAGATAGCAAGGAAGAACGTGATTGGCCAAACCAGAAACGTCATAATCAGCATGTGCAAAGTTTTTGGTTTGGAATTTGCTTCGAATGGCTGAAAAACAATTTTAAAAAACCATTACATTAATAAAAGGTCTATCACTAAGTATAATAAAATCGATATATACATATACAATGCAGCATGTAGTTTTGTTACAGAGTTTTTAAGGGTACTTACGAGATTACAATAAATTAGGTCTTCTATTCATTACCCATTTTTAAATAAATTATTAGATTTACAAAACTTTAGAATGACCAATGGTATTGACAGAATCGTTAACTCTTTCAATATATTGTAATCTTTAAAATAATTCTTTCCTTTAGAATTTTTTTGGCCAAACCTTGTCAAAAGAAATCGTTGACAACGAAGAACTGTAAGAAGACGTGGTTTACAAAGGGTTAAAAACATCAAAAGCAACAACGTCTCTCATTGGTTGAGAGAAAGAGAGCGCGTTGGTTGCGTGCTGGTTGCGTGCTGGCGACAATTGTTAAAATAGCGATTGTGATAATGAAAAAGTGTTCACTTCATGGACAAATTCTTTCTGCCAAAAAAAGAGAGGATTTAAGTAATTCTATGAAGGTGGCTTGAAGCGTTGCCAGTTGAAAAGATAATTGTTCTGTAGCTAAAATTGAGAACCAATTAATATCGTAGTTTTCCGCGCAAACTTTGTTATCTAAAAAATGTTGACCAATAGCTCAATCCAAAATAGGTGCATTTTGAGTAGGTTTACATTGACGTTAAGAAAGGTTTTTTCAAGGTTTAACTTGATTTCTAATTAATTTTGAAACATCTTGTCGAATTTGTTCTTCTCGTTGGATTGTTCTACCTACGTACACACTATCGCAGTGTCACGAGTATTTGTATTCAACATTACTTTGATGATGAGCAGGTAAAACATTCTTTATCAAAAAAGGCAACATCTTTTTTTGGCCATTCAATGCATGGTGTATCATATATGATACAAACCAAGTTTTTAATTATTTTTTATTTAAAAAAGTGTTATTTTTCTATTAATGCAATTCTGTTTTCTAATCATATAAAATGCATTCTTTTTTAATTTAAAGCTTTTTATTTTTTTAATAGTGGTGCAACAGATTTTTAATTAAATTTTATAAACGCCAGAATAGTTTTTTAGTTACAGTTACTTTTGATAAAAATAAGTTTAGAAATTTAATAAGTTTTCATATACATTTTGCAGCCGACAAAATTATATTTTATTTGTTACTTCATACGTAGTTATTTATTAAAAATCTTTTTTTATTTTTTAAACGTAAATTGACCAAATTGCACGTACAAATGTGATTCTATTACATGTGGCACAATACGTCATAGGTTATGTCCTAAAAATATGAAAATCAAAATGTTGTTTTACTAGGAAAACTAAAACCAAACAACTACTAGAGTTCAGTACTTGCTTATCTCACACCTCACTAGACCATTCTTGAAGTATTATATCGCAAATCAATTTGGCCTACGAGTAGTTGAGAGGAAAGCTCAATTCAATGATATTTTGACCTTGCGTCAGAAGTACTTTAGTTTGATATTTAGCCTATAAGAATTGTTTTTGTTTTTCATTTGGAAAATACAATTTACGACAAATCCTTTAAGAGAGTGTTGTGCAGCTTTTGCAATTTTAATTTCGCTTGAAAAAAATTGACAGCTTGACTTTTACAGCCATACGAAAAAGTAGAGTGAATGTTTTCTCAAATAGTTTTAGACAATGTTTTTATCAAATAAAAACCTTTATCAACCAAAGACATGTCTCGATTTAATAAAGCTATTTCATGCAGAATGTCTTAGTATTGCTTATCAGAAGAAACTCTGAAGTACTAGCTATTTTGTTCAAGAGTAATGGATTTTTTGTGGTAAGATTACAAGTTTATCAAACTGTTGAGCAAGATAATAAAGAATTTTTATTTTTTTGCAGTGCAACTTTAATGTTAAGTTGGATCATGGTGCGCCGCTTAAACGTGTTGACAGTAATCATTAATAAGGAAAGTTTTCTTCATGCATTTTCCCATTCTACAACCAAGATTTTGTTCATCAGAAGGCACTGGCTGAACCTCCGGATGGACTGATACGCTTCTGTTTTGGCAAATTTAGCTTCAGTTTGTCTTCAAAACAGCAGAAACAGTTTTAGTTTTAGCCTAGACTGGCAGATAGTAGGACAACAACTCTTTGGTTTATCAGCAATTTTTGTAGTAACTGTGAAAATCTGAGCCAGTCACAAGCATAAAACAAAATGACCATTTACAAAACAAAAAAACTCTTGGAAGAAAAAAATTGGAAAACGCTTCTCATTGGTCCGCTGTAAATGTTTGCTTAGATGCAATTTGGCTGTATTTTGAATGAAAAATATTATGTCAATGTTGTAAAATGCATTTTATCTTTTGTGTAGTATTATTACCGTAACTGTTTATGCCCCTTACTTATAGGAAATTGTGGGGCATTCTACTTAGGCCAACCGTCTAGCGATTGCCCCGACTTCTTTTAGAGATTTCAATATAGTGCTGACGGTTGAAATCTTTTATTTAATTTTTTAGTTTTTATCAAAAAGTAAGACTAAAATTTAGAGAACTTGATAAAACTGTCAACCCAAGCACAGAAAAATGCTATAAAAAGTTTTTTCTAAAAACATAACAGATTGACGCAAGTAGGTTTTGAAATGCAACCATGGGAATCATGCCGCCATAAATGCAGTGCTGCTACCCATCTACTCCATGATGATGACTGTTTTTATACTATTTTGCTTTTGTACACATTGTTTTAAGAATTCGCTTAAAAATTATAGCAAGCAAAATTACACATTTCATTTATTTTGTAAAATTTTTTATTAAAAAGCTGAACGTTTTCGACTATCATCAGCTACAAAAGTCTATTTTAGATATGTAGATGACATTTTTGCAATATTTAACAACGAAGCAGACAGTACGGAATTTCTAAATAGATTAAATTCACAACATAAAAACTTGCAATTTACAATGGAAAAGTCTACTAATACTCTCCCCTTTTTAGACATGGAACTTAAAATACACAACAATAACTTACAATCATGGATTTGGAGAAAACCGACTCATACTGGTGTTTTTCTGAATTTCAAAGCAATTTGCCCGTTAAAGTGGAAATCAAACTTAATTAGTTGTATGCTAAATCGTGCCAAAAATATTTGTTCCGATTGCCATCTATTCAAAAATGAAGTAGAAAAATTAAGATCAATGTTCTGTAATAATGGATACCCAAATTATTTTTTCGATAAAGTTTTTTACCAATTTATGAATAGTAGACAAACAAATTTAAATCAGACGCAACCTACCAATAAAAAAGAAAACATTACAGTTGAAATTCCATATGTGGGGAAACAGTCTCACATATTCGCAAAAGACATTTCGAAACTTATTTGGAAATTCTCTGCCGTGCACTTAACACCTATATATAAAACTTGCAAAGTTGGAAACTATTTCAATTTAAAATCTAACACACCTGCGCTTTTGTTATCAAATGTTGTCTATCGCTTTTCGTGCCCGTGTGATGCGGGTCTGACTTACATCGGTAAGTCAACACGTCATGTGATAACAAGAGCAAAGGAACACTTAAATTTAGGCTCTTCGGTCAAAAGCAAAATAAAAGATCATATTATTGAATGCAATTTGTGTAATAAAAAAGATATGGATAGCTTAATACATCGTTTTAGTGTTATAAAGAAATGTTCATCAGATTACGACTGTAAAATTCACGAAGCGTTAATAATTAAAAAACATCAACCTAAATTAAATAAACAACTGTATGAAAATGGCTCGTCTTTTTTACTACAACTCTTCTAATTTTAGTCATGTGATTTGCAAAATTATTATTTTTTCTCATTTTTTTCTCTTTTTTCTCCTTTTTTCTCTGTGAATTCTGACGTTGTTTTGTGTAATTGTCTTTGCCTATAAACTGAATTAGTAATAACAGTGACAGCATAAACTTGAGAAAATTGTTGTTTTTTATATATTTTAATTGATTGTAATTGTCGTTTATGGTTAAAAAATTTTTAGATGATTTTAAACAATTTTAGATGCTTTGATAAGGACTGATGATAGTCGAAAACGTTCAGCTTTTTAATAAAAAATTTTACAAAATAAATGAAATGTGTAATTTTGCTTGCTATAATTTTTAAGTGGATTTTAAAAATCACCTCTCTTCCTAAATTGTTTTAAGAATTGTGTAAGACTTTTGTTAACAAACGAAAAATTTTTATATAAAATTTTGTACAAAGTCTTCTCAAAACACATTCTGTATCATATATGATGCAACTATAAAATTACTCCAATTTCAATTTTTTTAATTTTCATTATATTAATAATTATTTAGATGCATTATTTGAATTTTTTTTGTTTAAGTTAGTAAATTTATGCCGTGAAGGGTTAGAAAAGAAAACTGTCCTAGTTGACACAGATCCAAACAATTGCTAAATGTTGACTTTGTTTGCTTTTTGTATTTAAGGAAAACATTTCCAATCAAAGATAATTTAGATACATTGGACACTATTCTGAGCCGAATTGCTTGGGTCATTAAACTTTTAAAATTTTTTTTAAATTTCGAAATTGATATCTGCTCTTCAATGTTTTTCAGAGCAGCTTGGGTTAAGCTCAACCGCCTGCGGACTGGTGTTGGGCGATTCCATTCGTCCATGCACAAATGGGGTCTCGCTCCTTCACCGAATTGCGAGTGTGGCGCCTCTGAGCAAAACGCAGACCATGTTCTAACAGCGTGCCCTATACATCGGGCACCACATGGAGCGCGAAGTCTGACGGTTTTGGATGACGAAACTCGATGCTGGCTTAATAACATCACTGCCAGCATCTGATCCAGGCAGTTCAGCAGTCTGGGGCAGTAAAAGGATAAAACCTCGGCTTCAGTCCTGTTTGTGTCTGACCTAAAGTGGATACCCTTCAAACGACGACGACGACGACGGCAATGTTTTTCAATGTTAATATGAGACGTTTAGTGTATATGAGAAATTCACATTAATATCTGCTCTTCAATGTTTATTAAACTAGTATATGAGGAGGATATCGTAAGAGTAATCAATCTATTTGACAGATGCGACGATACTTATGATATTCCAGTAAAAATGATTAAACTCAGTAAATTCATTATAGTACCAAATTATATTATTTAATTAATTATTGTATTAATAAAGGTGTATTTCTAAATGTCTTAAAAATTGCCAAAGTTTTACTTATTTATAAAGGAGGTGAAAACCATATTGCTTCTAATTATAGATCAATCTCTATTTTACCCCATTTCTCAAAAATCTTTTTTGAGAAAATCCTTAAAGACAATATAATTAATTTTCTTACAAAGTATAAAAGAATATCAACTTGTCAATATGGTTTTCAACAAAATAAAAGCACAAGCGATGCACTTATTGAATTGGAAGATTACCCGCGTTATCAGCTAGCCAATAATAATATTACTTGTACCATTTTTCTTGATCTAAAAAAGCTTTTGACACTGTTAACCTTTCCATTTTAAAACAAAAGTTGATCTATAATGGTATTAGAGGCATATCACTCAACTTCATTTCCTCATATCTTTTAAATAGATATCAGTTTACATGTATAAACTCTACCAAATCAGATAAACTTTTAATAAAATATGGTGTTCCTTAAGGTAGTGGCCAATTTTATTCCTACTTTACATAAATGACTTGCCTAAGACCTCAAATTTAAAAACTCCTCTTTTTGCTGATGATACAGCACTTTTTGCTTCAGGAAACAACTATATCGCATTAGAAAAGTTAGTAAATATCGAATTTTAAAAAAATTGAAAGTTGGTTATTTCAAAACAAACTTAGTTTAAACACCCATGCAAGAATTAACTATTGTTATGTTTGGTGAAAAAACATGTAAATAACAAAATAAACTTTCAAATATGTAATGATCAAATTCCCCAAAGTGATCAAGTAAAATACTTGGGTATTGTAATTGATAAACATTTAAAATAGAAGCTTTATATTTATGAATTGAATGCTAGTATATCTAAATCTGTTGGAATATTACATCATTTTCAAAAATACTTATCCAATAATAACTTGAAAAAAATCTATCATTCTCTTGTAAAAAGTAGATTGCAATATGGTATTCTGTTATGGGGAAATGCTAACTAATCAACATTACATAATTTTAATAAAGTTCATAATAGAGCTATAAGATATGCTACACAGCTACCATATAGAACAAATTTAAATAAATTATATGCATCAGCCAAACTATTAAAGATAAATGATCTATACAAATTCTTTACTATGAAACATGTGTTTAAATTATTCAACAACAGTGACATAACAAGCAACATGACACTAATAAATAAAATTATTCATATAATACACAAAAACAGAAACACTTGAACATTTATATTTCAAATTTTTTGGCATGTAAATCATCAAATAACCTTACTGTAAACAGTATAAAAATATTGAATGAATTACCTAATAACAAAAGATCTGAGAAAAAATTTAAATCATTTAATAAAATTTAGTATGAGTACCCGTTAAATGCTTATAAAATTTAAGATACACTATAATTCAATGTTTGGTTTGTATTTGTTAAAATATTATGATATACGAGTATTTTACTATACCTTGCTTCATGTGCCGTATTTTTTAGTATTCTTTCATCTTTCATTTGTTATGTTTTTTTTTTCGTTAATTGATGATTCTTATCATCATTGCT
Organism: Diplosoma virens; assembly: GCA_963680785.1. Taxonomy (NCBI): domain Eukaryota; kingdom Metazoa; phylum Chordata; class Ascidiacea; order Aplousobranchia; family Didemnidae; genus Diplosoma; species Diplosoma virens. The sequence goes on along the minus strand of OY796890.1, from coordinate 4,444,315 downwards.
TTTTTTTAAGTTTCTTTGAATGCTATATATTTATACATCCATACAATAATTAATAATTAGTTTTATGTATGCATTTTGATGCTTCAGCTCTTTCAAATAAAATAACTTTTTCATCCCTTTCTACCCCTTTATCACACATCTTATAATACCATTTTTTTGGCTTTTGCTAGCACACTTGTATAAAATTTATGCTGTATTTTATTTATTCTGTTAGCTTTCATAGGTGATTGCTTTTAAATATATCGTGCTTGTTTGATTGTTTGTGTAGATGTGATGCAAATAAACAATAGTCTATATTATTTCCATAACTTCTGGATATGTATTCTGTAGCAAAATATTAATTGGTTTTCTATTTTAGCTACAAGACGATAATCTTTTCATCTAAGAACGTTTAACCCATCTTTATCGAATTACTTGAACCATCTCTTTGTCGCCATAAAGAATTCTTCTGTGGACTGAGGCCTTTTTGCTTACGAAGCAAGTAAGAGGGTAACAAATCGCTTGCTCTCTTTTTCTAAACCAATCAAAAACACCTTTGCTTTTAATGTTTTCTAACCCTAAATAAACTACGTTTTCTTGAAGTTCATCATTACCAACGATTTTTCTTACGAGAGTTGGCCAAAAGAATTTTAATGAAAACAGTCTTTTTAAAGACTACCATAAATAAAAGTGTTCATAAATCGGTCAATACCATTGGTCATTACCTATTTTATGTAGAATTGTTATTTCTAATCCAGAATTTCGATATAATACAAAAAACCATTAAAAGCCGAAATTTTAGTACTTAAATCTACAAATAAATTATACGAATTTATATGATCGATAAAATATTACCTTCAATACACCGTACAAGCGGGTTGAGGTTAGAAAAATTAGTATAATAACAGAAGTTTCAGAGGATAGCAACACCATCACCCCCATAACTGAACACGTGCTACTCGACAACCAAGTGAGTCGGTTAGCACAGAAGTTTCCGCTGTGAAAAAATCCTGCTCCTCCAAGCATGAGCAAGTAGATTCCCATGATGAGGTCCGCAACAGCCAAATTAATCAACAGTATTCGATTGTTACGCAAAGCAACTGAGCTTGATAGTTGATTCTGTCGTCGTAAGCTTTTAGTTTCCACAATGATGACAATCTAACAAATGTAAAAACGTTTTTTTAAACGAAGCAAAAAGGTAAGAGAATAAGATATGTCAGGCTACATTCATAATTACTCAATCATTTGTCGGAATGTTTCTGATATGATGTTGATTCAAAACCCAAAACTCAATATATATGTTTTACAAAGCTATTGATTTCAATTGACACATTCGTGCAGATAAATATCATAAAACCAAAATGATCTGTGGTTACACTTACAATGTTTCCTAGAACTGCCAAAATAGCCATAATCCAGACAAAGGCGCGAAGAAAGGGGTTTGCAATTAGTTGAAAACGAGATGAAAAAGCATCCTCCTTACGGATTTTAGGATCACATTCATCGGAGAAGTCAAAGCAGTCTGCCACGCCGTCAAACGTCTGCAAGGCGAAAAATGTGAGCTCAGAAATTAATTGAAAAACCTTATTTTTAACTTTTCTGTCCATAATAAATTTTTTCTCACAAATAATTTTCAAACAACTAAACCAGCACTAATAGCACAATTTTCGACTATTGATACTTTCTAAGACAATTTTAAGGGGGTAATCAAGAGGCCTCTGCCCTCCTAAAAATTTTAAAAACAGTTGACGATTTAATATAGAGTGTCAATATTATTATCAGTATCATCTTTATTCATATTTCTAACTTGCAGAAAAGCGGCCGAGGCGTTAAACATAGGGCAGCTATCAAGCAATTTCCTCTATCTGCTTTTGAAGATGCCAAAATATTGATGTCCAACTGAAAACTTTCATTTGGTATTTTAATTTGTTTTTACAGATCTGACTGAAATTTAGAGTTGTTTATATGAACGACAAGCAGAGGAAACTGTTTTTTTTAAATACAAAAGAATAACAAGAATAGGTTTTGAATCCTGACCACATCGATGGCTTCAGCCATCAATACAGCACTCTTAATTAGGCAATGCTGCCAACTAAGTAAGTTTTCGGACTTTAGGTTATTACTGTGAGGTTGATCTAGCCAGTTCAACGAGCTATTAAATCAAATTGGGCTTCTAATATTGCCCTTCTGGTGACCAAAAACACGTTTGGTTTTGCGTCAACTTGTAAGGCTTGTAAATTTATATAGTACAATAGCTAAAATGTTTGTAGGTTTCAGTCACGCACTTAATTAAAGTGGATAAGGACTGGCGCTGCTCTAAAAAAAAGAAGTTAAGTAAGTTGTGTCTTTACAGTGCAAAAAGCAAAGGCCAAGACTCTGGTGATGCTGTTATTGTAATGAATAAAATTAAAGACTTTGCAAACATTATTCAAAATGAAAACCTTCTTGCATATCTAATGCATTGTTTTAGACATAAATTTAACTTTATTTTGACAAATTCATGCAATTTTGCACCTATTTGCAACATATTTTCAATTTTAACCAAATGTTTTAGACATAAATTTAACTTTATTTTGACAAATTCATGCAATTTTGCACCTATTTGCAACATATTTTCAATTTTAACCAAAGTTTGGGTTTTAATCAAATTGTTAGTTAAAACTTAAGAATTGCAAGAAATGTTAAATCAATCCTATTCAGATGAAATAAAAAACACTGGTTAGCTTGATGATGTCTTTTACGATGAGTATTACTACATGATTCTGTGATAGTGTCAAAAAAAGAAACGCAGCTGCTTCAGCATTTTTTACATTAGCTATGTACCAGTTCTGTTATCAGCAATTCAACAATCTTTTTATATTGCATCTTCTTTATTGCGTTGACTGTTTACGAGGGTTATAATTGTTTACATTGTATATTTCAGCAAAGTATTGTAAAAATTAATTAACATTTTAGGCAATCGAAATTTTAAGTTTATTCTGCAATACCTGCAAACAACAGCTGTAGCAAATAGCTCCATGATATTTTGTCGAAGCTAAAAAATAAATCAAGAAAAAAGAGGCCGCATGTTGAGAATGCTTTAGTGCTAAAGTCAACCCCTGGTTAGCGCTTCGTCAGCAAAAAATTAAGATTGATAAAGAAGATCTAATTTGAAAAATAAGCTTATGCAGCAAAAAATCATTTTTTTCTACAGTATCAGCAAAGCTTCTCATTTGATTGGTACTCTTCCTGTGACGACCGCCACAGTAGAAAAAACGTTTGGCAGTATAAAACGACTCAAAAAGCACGCAAGTTATACGTTTCGGCAGCGTGGCCATGTGGGTAGGAGCGCCATTTGATGTCAAACGCGGTATTGATTGACACGATCGCTGTTCAAAACTTAATCGCATCACTCTGTAGGATTGTGGGAATAACAAGTTTAGGTACTTTCTTTTGCCTGGTTGTCTTATCAAGTAACTCTAAATTTATTTATATCTGTAAATAAAGACTAGAAAACAAAATAAAATATTTCAACTAAATAGCAAGATCTTGACATTTTCTAAAGCAGTTGAGGTAATCGCTGGAAGGTTGTTATAAATATAACCATAGATATCCTATATAACTGTATCCTATATATTGGATATATATGAATATAACGCTTCCCACGTTTTCCAGCAAGTTAGGAGAAGAATAGTGATAATTATAATAAAAAGTAACGACAAGGACGCTTCAGTTCTTTGGTTTTGCTTGCTAGTAATCCTACTCTGAATGTGGATGAATAGCTCGAATAATCAATAGATACTATCAAAACGCTAACTGACAAATTTTAGTTCAATAATGTTCGTTTTAAATTTTGCTTGTTATTCTTTGTCCAATGTTTTTGCGGTTATTACCTTTGCTAACATTAAATATTTTGTAGCTTTTAACCTCATTTTAAAAAGAATATATCTTTGCTACTGTGTAATATAAGTTTATTAAACAATAAGCAAAATCACCAAGTTTTACTTCTGCTTTTGTTTTTTTACGTCTTTTTGATATTATAAAGTCGTTTTTATGTTGATTGATATTATAAACTTCTGGTCCTTCTCCAGAAAAAAATTCTAAACCAGCGCGTGTACTTTTACAATTTGTTAAATTTATGCTAGTAATTTTTGTTTTGATTTAAAGAGCAAAAACTTCAGTTTAAGGAAGTTTGTCAGATCATAAAAAAATTTTTGCTCTGCATTAAGAGACCTGATAACTTATGTTTTTGTCTGATACGCATGCAGTCTTGAAAAAAAAATATTCAGGGTTACTAATGACTTGCCATAAATATCATATGCACTTGAGCGTGGTTATGTCATAAAATATTATTGTCTATCATAAAATTAAAAACTTAATGCAAAACAAACTATGCAAAGCTTTTCGTACGGATTTGTTGTGCTTAAACAATTTTGATTAATTTTTAAGCAGTTTATTAAAGTAGATTTCTATTAATCTTTGTTTATTTTTATTTTTGTTTCTTTTCGTGCAAGTAGAGCTTTATTCCAAAATCTAAATTCAATTTTTATAATTAGAAATACACTGTAGACTCTATATACCATACAAGTTGGGGTCCCAAAAAATCCGACCGCGTTATTGTCGAGTTTGCTTTTTAACAAATTTTTTAGTTAAGTTTTATAGCTAAACACAAGATGAGTATACCAATAGAAAATAATGCACTTATTACCAAATTGTAGTCACACTTCTACACAGTTGAATAAAGAAAATTAAAATGGCTGATGAAAAATTGCCATCGAAATCTTTCATCATATAGGGGAAGATGGGGTAAGTTGAGCCACTTTATGAAGAAATGCATATTGCAAAAAACTTTTTATTTTTTTGTTCAATTTTTAATTGTATTTTTAAATCAACTTAGCTCACTTACCTTACTCCGTGGGGTAAGTTGAGCCAAGCTATGGGGAAAGATAATCCATAATTTTAAACTCAGGTTTAAACAATACTATTTACAGTATAATACTTTCATGGCAACAGTTTACAAAGAAGCTAGCCTTATATTTTGTATTCATAAATTTCAAAGCTGATTAAAATTTAAGGTCTTCTCTAAAACACAAAAACTTCTTTGAACAAAATTTTTACAAAAAACGCTGAGTTTTGCTAAAACTTTTTCTCTCAAAACCAAACTAAGAAAGAACTATAATCTCAATATCAAAACTGTAATCTCGTTACCAGCAACAAACACGTGGCACTTAAAAGTTGAATTTATTTTTATTTTGGGAAATATAGGGGGTGGCTTAACCTGGACACTGGCTCAACTTACTTCATCTTCCCCTACAAACTGTCATCCATCAAAGAAATCCAAACTCATACTCTGACAGCGATATATTTGATCCCGCAACAAATCAAACTTTGTTATACAGGGTCTGCAGTGCAGAACGAACAAACAGTTTAGAAAATATTATCCTTGCAGCCTGATAAACGTTTTATGCTTTTAACGGAATATTTTATTGTGTAATGTCTTTATAACAGTTTTAAAAGATATTTTGCCTCGTTCTACTACGTATTTTTCAATTTGCTTTTACTTTATCTTTTGAAACAAACAAAGGACCGATTGTTGAGTTTTTACAGTAAAATCTTTCATCAGATGTGCAATTTAGTTCATCAGATGAGTCATCGCAGTTAATGTTTCCGTCGCAAACAGAATTTGACTTGATCGAAATCTGAAAAAGTTGTTAATTAATCATAGTTTTAAGAATCATTGATTTCGATTCTAAAACTAAAATTACCATTATAAAAAACCTATCAGAAAAAAGAAATCTATTGTCTTTGATGAACACGAAAAAGCGATTATGCAATAGTGTTGTTATTTCATACGATTGAAGAGATAGTTGTTTAAATACTTGTTAAAACTTTGAAAGAAGTATAGTTTTATTGGAGATGACGTCACTAATTAACTTTGAAGGTTCCTATTGATAGAATCCACAAGTTTGTGATAAATCTTCAAGTATGCCTATGTAGTCTAAAAACTGTAGTATAAAAACTGTTCTCACACTCGCCTTATCAACAATGTTTTGAAGGACGCCTTGCGCATAGTCACTGGATTCCTGCGTCTCACTGCAACGGATCACCTACCTGTACTCTCAGGCATCCAGCCAGCTAAGCTTCGCTGATTGGGAGCGACACTCTCCTTGGCTCACCGTGGATCTCTGGACCCTGATCATATTTTTATGATCTTTTAAGTGGGTCCTCAGATACCCGCCAAGCGAGACTAAGATCCAGACACCCGTTTGTGCCAGCTGCGTGGAATCTTTTGAACAACCTTGCCAGACTTGGCATCCGCGCTTCTGAATAGAAAAATCACAAATGGAAAACGGAGTACTGTGAAATTGCTTCCAGGATCCGTGCTTTTGTGCCCGAGACCGGTGCCAGGTCTGTTGGGATGAGCGTGGCCCGACCAGCTTGGGTTAAACTCAACCGTCTGTGGATTGGTATTGAGCGATTCCATTCGTCCATGCACAAATGGGGTCTCGCTCTTTCACCGAATAGCGATTGTCGCGCCTCTGAACAAAACGCAGACCATGTTCTAACAGCGTGCCCTATACATCGGGCACCACATGGAGCACGAGTTCTGACGGTTTTGGATGACGAAACTCGATGCAGACTTAATAACACTACTGCCAGCATCTGATTCAGGCAGTTCAGCAGTCTGGGGTAGTAAAAGGATAAACCCTCGGCCCCAGTCCTGTTTGTGTCTGACCTGGAGTGGATACTCTTTAAACGACGACGACGACGACTTGCCTGCACTGTGCAATTATTCGTTTGAAACGTGGAACTTTACGGGATAGATCATTTTCGGGGTCCTGCCGATTGAGGTTAGGGTAGAGTGAAAAAAACTTTTTCTGGAAATTTGAAAAAAAGAGGATCTAATTGCCTGAAAAATTAACTAAAAACAACAAAAAACTAACTTTAGTGAGTTGGACTCAATATTGATAATCCTACCCCCCATTCTGTGGGAAAATCCCAAACAAATTCTAAAATTTGCTCTAACTTGAGAACCACTTGAGCTAGAGACGTAACTTCAATGTCAAATGATGCAGAAGAATAATGTTTCTATCTGCTTTAAGCAGACTTTACATCTAAAATTTACCAGAAAAAAAGTTATTGCAGAAAAGCATAACATTTACCAAATTTAAAAAAAACAAAAACGCTACACATTACAGACATAAGCTAGTTTGTGAAAACACATGCTTTGGTAAAAACTTGACAGAAATGTTTTGCAAAACTAATTCTAGTTTTCAATCAAAAAAAGCACTTTAACAAAAAAATAAGATTTATAGTGGTACAGAACTTAGATTTGAACTTAGAAGATTCGAAAGGATGAGCAAAAAAACTCTTTTCTTCTAGCAGAAACTGTTTTATTTCCATTTTGCGGTCAAAAAGTCTTGTTAAAACTCGACCTCTGGAAAGCCACCAGACGTTTGTATGAAACAGCAAAACAGAGGCATTGCCACAAAGGTCACTGCAAAACGCTTTCAAACAACCTGTGATTCAAAGCTCTTCCGAGAATATAGTTTACTCTTTTAAAACACGAATACATTACATTTTTCAAAATAACAGGCAACGCTTTTGATACAAGAGCCTGATGATGAAGAATACAAAGAGTACCCGCCACCTCTGGAATTTAATTTTTTATTAGAGTAACAAATCTAGACCGGTTTTCTAGCATAGCTGGAGCAAACTTTGTGTAAATAGATTTGATAGTTGTAGTGAAATATCATTAGTGTTTTTCAGTTAATTAAAAATTTTTTTTGCAGTTGTAGTTGGTTTAAGTGATTTACAAAAAAGGGAGTTATGCTTGATGGCATTTCTCTTTACATAACGAGCAAAAACCATAAGTTGCTGCAAATTCTGACATCTGTCACTTAATTATTTGAACAGAGATCTTTGAAAAAGAACCTTTGATGCTGGCACAATTCGATCAAGAATATCAGCGCCAATCTCGTCGATTCTAGGGCGGATAACATTGTCTGACAGATCAATCCGTCGCAGTTTTAATTGTGGCCGCTTCATTCAGAACAGCTTTCACCATTTCCAAAGCACAGGGCTTGATAAGAGTTTACGCCACAGTCTATGGATTTTTCATTTTTACCACTTTGTATGCGACTTTGTATGATGCAAAAAGTAGAGACTTATACACGGGAGCAAACCCTAGCTCTGGATGCGTTCCTTGAGTAAACTATATCCGGTCCATTTTTCTTTCCAATTTTGAAATTTTTTACTTGCCATAATGAAATTAGTTAGGCTACTAGTCGAAGACATTTGCTTAGGGCTATGGCTGGTATAAGTCTATCTGAAGATTACAGCCAGTAGTAATTAGTTAGTAAGAAAAAACTATTTTATCACGTTGGCTGCCAATCTATCACCGGTGATAGATTTGGGCTTTATAACTACAGCGCCAGTGTATCACCAGTGATACAATTTAGTGTTTTTTTAAATGAGAAAAATCTAATTTGGCGTATAATAAAACGGATTTAGCGTTACAAAATTTAATGATGGCAGCCAACGCGTTAATTCGACTAAACGTTACACTAATGACCAATCCTTGGTTTACTGGAATTTCCTGACTGGTGTTCCTGAGAAAAGCTGACCAGAAAACGCCAACACACGACTCGGGCTGATTAAACTTTCACTTGGGGACTTCACTTCTTTCCCCCCAAGTAAAAATTTAATCAGCCCAAGTTGGCAAAAAAACTGCAAACCGAACCATTATTCTTATATACTACAAGCCGATTGTAAAAGAACGAAATAATGTCCATTATCAACAACAAATATTTTTTTCGATTCCAGTAACTTGAAAATTTTTCTTGTTGTTCATTATTCTGTATAGACCTGCCTAGAATTTTTTGAAAGATAATCACTATCGCCCATATTCAAAATTTATATATATATCTATATATATATATATCTGTTTGCCTTACTTCGCCGGCACAGAGCTGGATAACCAAAAAGCTAGAGAAGAATTTATTAATAAAAGCACTAACTAGTGTTTTCAGCTATTTGCACCCCCAATCGGGAAGCACTGGTATAGAGCAAACTTGATTTTTTATAACTCATTTAACTACAGATTTAAAGTATAATTAAAATTCAGGACTTCAACTTTTATTAGTTTTTTCTTTTTTTCTGATCCTGTCTTAAAGCAATTAATAAATTTTCTGAAAATGTTTTACAGTATTTTGATTCTGTGGCGAAATAGAAATAAAAGAAAACTGAGCTAAACAAAAGATTCTGAAATAAATATAAAATTGTGACATTCTGGTTGCAATCCCAGTGACAATTGCTAAGACGTTTAGAAAACTCATAGATAAGATTCCAGAAATCAACTGAAAAAAACATAAAAAGATATTGTTTACAATACAAAACCTAAAGGTATTTCAAATCACCGAAAATACTAAGTTAGTAAATTATTGTTTTATATTATGACACATGTACTATACGTATTAACTGGATAAATTCAAATTATTTCCTTTTGCATACTATTAATTAAAGTGATATACAATATGCGTTGTATGCTATTAATTAAAGTGACAAAAGTAAAATAAATATAGACGACTAATTTTTTTACCCTGCTTCCCTCCAACGATGAACAGAAAAACCTGTCATTGCAGCGGCTAAAATCTTCATCTGATTTGTCATTGCAGTCTATTATTCCGTCACACAAGCTTTCCACAGGTATGCTGATTGCATTTCCAGCTGAACAGTAATGTCTACCTCTGTCTTTGCAGTTAAGTTCGTCACTGCGGTCTAACGAACAGTCTATAATTCCATCGCATACTTTTGTTGGCAGAATGCTGTGTTGTGTGGCTGGTGGAGGATATTCTTTGGGTAAAGCAGCTAAGGGTTTGTCCTGATAAAATGTTTTAAACAAATATTTTATAAAATAATAAATTATCAAACTTCAAACGTTTGAAATAAAATCAATTAGCATTACAAAAAAACAAAACAACCAATATTTGATATTTCTGGCGGCAAAACAAAATAATTCATTATAATTAGCAAGCAGATTGCAATTTCACTTTTTGTTAATATAATGCGATCCTACCGACTCGATTAACTTGTTTTTCTGTTCTAGACCTTAAAGTGTCTTCGTCAATATCTTGAACCTTACCGCAATTCGGGCACAAGGAATACCTTGGACCATACTTTCTCGATCAATTTTAATAGTCGCGTCGTCCGTGCAGGTGTTATTTTCTTTTGAACAATTAGCACGACATTCATCAGCCGCAAAACCTGGACTTTTTTCCCATTTATAATCAGTACCGTTTGGTTGAGGACAATCAAATATCCCATCGCAAAGCTTTCCAATCACTGCATGATATTGACTGTCGCATCTGTCGATTAGAAAAAAATATTGGCAATCAATCAACACTGCTTATTTGGTGTTGTAGGTGGTGACAAATGACTAGTATATTTAGATTCTAATCAGCCGCTTATCTATGGCAAATCAGAGCTTATTCCCACTAACTTCACCTTCTTAAATATAGTTCCAAAAACTTGCACTTAGATTGTAACCACTAGAAAGGTAATGATCTTGAGTGATCAGCAAAACTACGTTGAAGATAACTTCGATGTGAGCAAAGTATCGAAAGTTAGGTTCAGGAACAAGAAATAAATGTATGGAACAAAATATCCGATGAAAGGCTTAGGGTGTTAATTAAAATTGATGAGCTGCTATTCAAATTCAAAGAATCAACAGAAAATCGGCAAGTTTGGTTATAATTTAACAAATTTATAAAATGTATTTAGAGAAAAAGGGAATTAGAGCATATATTATTGGATTTTATACAAGATGTGCGATTAAATCTTCCCCAAAACATAATACAGCCTGAATTTTGAGAAAGCAACGAATAGCATAGTTTAGTCACTTTAGTTATGTTGTTGCATAAAGCTTCTTTAAAATTAAAACAGGAAGGTGCATCAGAGGAGGCAAGTAAGGCAGTACCTCATCTGTGGAAATAAATAAAGCAGAAATAAAATATTGAAGTCATAGTCTTTGCAAAATAGATCAAGTAGCTAGTAGTTGAAAAAAAATTAATAAAAATTATATTGTACTTTTAGTCGTTTAATCAGCTTTGCTTTTTAACCCTAATTTTTATCGGTTTGATTGTTGAATTTTTAGCAGTTTAATAATTTAGTCAAGCGTTCTTGTCAACAAAATCGCTAATACACACTAGTGAGACAGCTTCAAGATTCCCTTCTTTCAGATAAAAAAAGAAGCAAAAGTGATACAATATAGCACTTTTTTTCTCTTTTCGTGAAAATATATGTTGAATGAGGAAAATTTGCTAAAACAAGATAAATCGGTTTGTTTTCAGTCAGTGGGAAGAATACACGCATATGCAAAGCAAAAAATTTATTTAGGTTTAGTAATGACAGATAATTTGATATCTAAGCTAAGGAAATTTTCAACATTAAGCTTTCAATCTTATTTTGTTGTATTTCGAATTGATTGTTTTTTAAACTTCAATTGTTGGCAACATTTTTATATTTATAACATACATTTCTAACTAACACTAATTCATAAACTTTACCTTACCTTAACTTGTAAAAACTGATTGCAAAATTTTTACTTCCATTGTTAAGACAATTGAAACTACAGAAACAGTTACTATTGTGAACGACAATAGCCCTTCCAACTTTTAGTTTGAAAATGTAGAATATCCGGTTGGATCTTTAAGCAATCGTCGCGGACTAAGTTTCAAGTTAATTTAAGTCAGTAGTTCGTAACAAAAGGCACGCCTCTCTTGAGAGAAGTTTAAAAAATTCAGGGTTGTCAGTTTCAATTAGACATTTTTGACAATGCATGTATTTTGCTAACTTTAAATATATTATTTGTTTCCCATTAAGTGTGCACGAAAATTGAAGTCTCGTCTTTCCGTGGCGAGAAAATACTTTTTAGTCCTTTTCCACGAGTTTGATTTTTTTAAATTATGTCACCGAAAGAAATTTATTAGGAGACACCGAAAAACCTTTGAATCTTTAGGAGGTCATGGGTCGTAGGTTATGGGTCGTGGTCAATAAACATTCAAAAGTATTTCGGCGGCCTCCTAAAGCTATCACGGTTATGCCAAAAAAATAGGATATCTGCCTAGAAATATACGGATTTAAGCTCCTATGTCCTTGGATCCGATCATAAAAGCTTTACCAACCATGTAAAATAAAATTTTCTCATTCAAAATCAAATTTCTTACGAATTCTAAAACCTAAAGAAATAATTTGTCTCTAAACTAACAGATTTCACAATTCTAAACTTAAAAGATAACTAAAACTTTTGCAAGTTTTTCATCAACAAAACATTTTTTCGTGTGCGCGTGGTCAAGTGATTGAAGCGCCGTACTTGTGATCAACATAGTCTCGGTTCAAAAGCTACTTTCGATATTTTGTTGTGTCCTTGGAAAAGACACTATACGGCACTTTTTTCTACTCGGTGGTCTTGACAAACATTTCTAAATTTTAGTCATATTTTTATAAAACTAAAAAACTAAAAAGCCAAAATAACAAATTTCAACCGCAGAGCAATATCTTGGCATTTTCGGAAGCAGTTCGGGGTAATTGCTTGCCCTATGTATAGCCCCTCCGACTCTTTCCTGCAATTCAGCAGAATAAATATAGAGATAAAATATAAAATTGTTTTATAATTTAAAAAGAGTTAGCTAGATGTGAGAGAATGCTTCAAATTGCCTTTTATTTTTATATGAGTAGAGCAATGTTTTGTTTGTTATTAAATGAAATTAGTACTAACATTACTTTAAAAATTAGTGCTTCACCAACCACAAGCTTCACGGCACGTCATTGAAGTAAAAGTATGTAAAGTAGATCAGAAAAGTATGGAGTTCAAGTGATGTGCACTCTAGGTAAGAATTGATTCCGCTTTTGTTCATAGGAGATACCAAAAATACAGAAAAAAAGACGGAATTTGTAGGAAGTACTACATGGTGATAGTTTTGCAAAACATAATAAAATCAGTATATAGATTTAAAAATTGGCAGAGTTCATTGGAAATAAACTAAAATAAATAAATAGAAAAAAATTAAATTAGTAAAAAACCTAAAAAAAACATATATTCAGTATATAAAAGATACTGTTAAAAACTTTTAAACAAGGATGATTTGAAGTTGCAAGTCATTGAATGTAATTTTGAAAATGGCTCGTCGTCGTCGTCGTCGTCGTCGTCGTCGTTTGAAGGGCATCCACTCCAGGCCAGACGCAAACAGAACAGTGGCCGAGGGTTTATCCTTTTACTACCCCAGACTGCTGCACTGCCTGGATCAGATGCTGGCAGTGATGTCATTAAGCCAGCATCGAGTTTCGTCATCCAAAACCGTCAGACCGCGTGCTCCATGTGGTGTCCGATGTATAGGGCACATTGTTAGTACATGGTCTGCGGTTTGCTCGGAGGCGCCACACTCGCAATTCGGTGAAGAAGCGAGACCCCATTTGTGCATGGACGAATGGAATCGCCCAACACCATTCAGCAGGCGGTTGAGCTTAACCCAAGCTGCTCGGGGTAAGCCCATCCCAACAGGCCTGACACTGGTCTCGGGCACAAAATCACGGAGCCTGGAAACACTTTCACAGTACTCCGCGCTCCATTTGTGATTCGTCCATTCAGAGGCGCGGATGCCAAATCTGGCAAGATTGTCCAAGAGATTCAGCGCACCTGGCACAAACGGGTGTCTGGGTCTTAGTCTCACTTGGCCAGTATCTCAGGACCCACTTAAAAGACCATGCAAGATATGATCGGGATCCAGAAATCCACGGTAAGCCAAGGAGAGTGTCGCTCCCATTCGGCGAAGCTCAGCTGGCTGGATGTCTGAAAGTACAGGTAGGTGGTCCGTTGGAGTGGGACGCAGGCATCCAGTAACTATGCGCAAGGCGTCATTCAAGACACTGTCAATGAGGCGAGTGTGAGCAATGCGACACCAGACTGGCGCACAGTACTCAGCTGTTGAGTAGACTAGAGACAAGGTGGCTATGCGTAGTGTTTTAGCACCAGCACCCCATCCCGAGCCCACGAGTCGCCTCAGCAGTGTCGCGAGGATAGTTTTTTGCGCAATGCCACTAAATGGTGACGAAACGTGAGCGATCTGTCCAGTTTTACCCCAAGGTATGTAGGGGTTGGACAGAACGGTAAAAGTCTACTATTGTTGTAGACCTTTAGCTCACGTTTGGCCTCTCAGTTATTTAAGTAAAAGGCTGCCGTCACCGTCTTAGTGTGACTGAGCTTCAACTTCCAAGTCTGGAGATACGCTGACAGTGTGGACATGTCTTGGCTTAAAGTCCCCTCCAAGTCCTTCCAGTTTCCAGAAGAATGCAACAATGCTAAATCATCAGCATAAGCAAACTTTCTGGAAATCATGGAAGGAAGATCGTACGTATAGATGTTAAATAGGAGGGGAGCCAAGACCGATCCCTGAGGAACGCCGTTTTTCAGACGGCGTAGCCTGCTTTTGCTTGCTGTCACCGGTGGTAAGGGTGAAACGTCGATTTCGGACAAGCTCCATAATCATTTTGACCATGTGCTTATCCGAAAGTAGTCTCAGCAGCTTGCAGGTAAGGCCACGGTGCCAGACAGTGTCATAGGCAGCTGTCAGATCGATAAATACGGCACCGGTTTTCTTTTTAGCCTCGAAAGAATCCTCGATGTTCTGGGTTAGCAGAACAACTTGATCTACGGTTGACTTCCCGCGTCGGAACCCAGCCTGCTCTTTAGGAAGCAGTGGATCGATTAATGGTTCAACGCGGGCGTAGATAAGCATCTCGAGGATCTTGTATGGGACACAGAGCAGAGATATTGGTCGATAACTCTTTGGGTACCCCACGGGCTTTCCTGGTTTTGGGATCGCGACCACAAGCGCTCTTCTCCAGATCTTGGGAATTTTGAGTCGGCGCAAACAGGAAGAAATGAAGTCACGTAACCAGGACTTCAAAGCAGCTCCAGCATGGAGTATAAGCTCTGGGCAGATGGAATCAGGACCCGGAGCTTTACCTGGTTTTAAATGCTGAAGGGCAGCAGCAAATTCTCTGTGAGAAATTGTCAGAGATATTTACTGCGTCTGGTGTTGTGGCCCTCCAAAGGTCAGACACTTCTTGAAAGACAAGGCGAGATGACTTGCGGTCAACACCCTCGTATTTCCCATTTCTAACCAGCTGAGATGCAATAGCATCGGCTGAAACGGGACAGTGACGAGGAGAGTGTCGTGACCTACCAGTAAGGTTGTTCAAAACACTCCATGCTTTTCGACTAGAGTGTGAGAAGTCAATGCTCCGAACTGCTTCGGACCATCGATCCCTCCGCTTCCTGTCAAGCTTGGCAAGCAGAGTTGTAGCAGCCAAACTTGAGTCGTCTCCCTGAGGCGACTGCACAAAGGTTCTATAGAGGGATTCACACTCTGCATCCCAACACGAAATATAGTTATTTCGATACCCGCGTGGGATAGTCTTTTTGGCTGCTTTCTTAATGGTGTTACAGAATTCCTGGTAAGCCGCATCCACATCAAGTGAATCAGACGGCAACAAAGTTTTTGCGAATTTATTTGTCAAAGCAATGTAGTGACTCCAATTGGCCTTGCGGAAGTTCCATCGCTTAACAGGCATGCTTGGCACTGCCATAGCAAACCTTGGTTGTGTAATAAGCGAAGGTCGATGTTGTGACCTGGGAAACTTCTCAAGGACACGTCTATCTGGTAAGCGACTGTTTGGACCTACGGTAGCGAAAGCTAGGTCTGGATTGGTGCCAGTGTTCCAGCGGCCGGAATAAAAACTGGCAGCGTCCTTGGCATTATATAGGAGGGCAAGACAATTGACACTTGCCCAGCCAGCCAAGCACTCACCGTCCGGACTGTTGTCATCGTAACCCCAGTCAGCATGACGACAGTTAAAATCGCCAGCGTACAGACAGGGGTGAGGAAACACTGGAAGATCCAGGGTTCGCAATTGCGTTGGCGGTGGTTTGTAGACGTTGACTATTTTATAGCCATCAACGTCCACACACAATCACTCGATCTCCGATGTCGGTGGAGATTGGTCCAAAAGCGTGTATCTCAGTCGCTCGTGGACAAACGTGGCAAGGCCATGCTTCCTGCTTAAAGAAGACCCAGCTAGTTGGTAGTTTGAAAGTACCAACTTCTCTGCATCAGTGCAGTGGGTCTCCTGCAATAGGATGACGAGTGCCTCAGACTGCATAGCGAGGTGATGAAGAATGTTCATCTTGCTTGCAGTGAGGCCTTCGATGTTCAGCTGAAGAATAGTGGGTCTTCGGAACTTCTTGGCAATGTGCCCTGAAAAGGGCAGTTTTATCCTAGCATTGCCCCGTCCTGAAAAGGACGTTTGCCGATTAGCAGACCCACACTGAACATCGGAATAGGTGGATACCCTTCCGTTTTGGTAGGTTCGGTTTCGGTCTGTCATTTTAAAATCAATGAACAGACTTACTCACGGCCCAGGCTGCGTGAAAGCACCTACCATCATTGCAAATGGCTAATCAGAGGAATATGATGTCATGGGGTACAAGAAAATGTAGAAATGAGTATAACTAACGGTACTATCTAAGAAATGATGGGAATTGACTGGTTTATTGGTAAATGAAAAGAAACCTTAAAAATCAGGGCATGAGGAAAAACATTACACAATAAGCATATGCTCTCATAGATACATGGCTTACTGTTAGGTTATTCAGAAACGTGGGCAACAACAAAGGTTTTGGAAAAGATGTTATGAAAGTATTTACAGACAATCATATCTCTTTACACTATTTTTTAAGACAAGCAATATATCAAATTTATAATTTTTTTGTATCGCACTACCTGCACAGCTGGTCAGCATCCGATTGTTTCCCAAACTCACACATCGATGTTCCTTGGCAAATCTCGAATCTAAAAATTAGAGCCGATAAAACTAAAATAGCATTATGTGAACAAAGTATAAAACTAAAAAATACTAAATTGTATGGAATCGTGCAAACTTTTTGCATTAAAGCATTATTCGTTGTTATCAGCAGTTTCCTGATTAGAATATTTATCAAAATCTAAAAGAGATCTTTTTTAAATAAAATAACAGACAAATCAAAAGTTTAGAGATTTTAAAAAACATCTAAATTCACTAATACTTTTTCTAACTTTCTCGAAATTTTCCATTGTTTCAAATAAACACATATTCAGTGGTGAAAGTAAGCCGGAATTATTCGATAAAAGATTTGCTGCCGGAACGGTATACCGGTGAAAGATTTGCTTGGGAAATAGTCTTAATGTCAAGTGTCGTAATCCTTTGTAATTTACTGTTCTATTGCCGCAGTGTGAGCTTGGCTGACCAGAAAATGAAAATAAATCTAATTCAAAAGATTAACTTTCTAGTTCCAGTTTTCCTGTTTTCAATCGGTACTGAGAAGGTTTAGAACTAAATCCATCATGTAGCAAATTATAAGCATTTATAAAAGTAAAATGTAATTTATTTTCTACTGTAAATGAATTTTCTACTGTAAACTGAGCTTTTATATTGGTGTTAGATTTGGACTATTATCATTTAAAAGTAAATTTTTAAGAACTTTAACATAAACATTATAAAATGCAAAGAAAGATTAATCAATATAGAAACAGAAAGGAGATTAATAGTGAGACTTTGAGTTTATTAGCAACTAAAGTTTAAAAACTGGAAAGCAATTTTAGTCCCTAAAATACTGCAATCAGTGATCCTATACCTATACGTCAGAATCAAATTGGACAAAAATATTCAACTGTTTATCCGTTAGTATTAACGGAATAACATTATTAAAATTTAAGTCAAAAAACAGTTGGGTGTACGCGAGTAATGAAAAAGTAGGATGTACTCTTTGTTGTGAAGTCAATAAGTTGGGAGTAAGAGCATCACGTGATGTCAATATTTCCACTCAATGGGCAGTAGGCAATGACATTTCTTTTAGAAGTACAAGGAAGGATCAACTTTTATCACTTCGAAAAAAGATCTATGATCACAGAAAATCAAAAGCGCATAAAGAAGTTATTAATATTTTTGAAACTACAAAAAAAGATTATTCTGTAATTTAAATTCACAGAGCAAGTAAATTGCATTTCAATCCACTGCTCGATTGTTCAAGGCAGCTTATTCTGTGGCAAAAAATAGCAAACATTTCACAGACTTTGATAGATTGATTAATCTTCAGCAAGCTAATTTCATAGACATGGGACATATCGTACACAATAAAACTGTAGCCATTGATAAAATCGAACATATGTTTTTACAAATAATGAAAAAACTTTTAACCAAAATTAAATAAAGTTTAAGTTAGATAAATTTTCTAGCCGATGAATCTACTAGCGTGCATGACAAATCTACATTAATCAAATTTCAAAGAGCTAGCGTTGATAGCCAAGCGGCGCCTATTAACTTTGTGCTAGATTTAGGAAAAGTTCGAAAATCTTTGCGATTTTCATATTGCTTACAAAATTGTGGACTCTTTACTACAAAATGGTTACACCATCAAGTTGCTCCACGAAGTATTCATAGAATTTTGCAGTGATGGAGCAAGCGTGTTGCTTGAAACAAAGTCTGGAGTTGGAAAGTAGCTCAAAGAAAAATTTTCTGATATAATATTGTGGTATTATCTTATTCACAAACTTGAACTTGCTATAACAAATGCACTAGAGATTATTAGTGATACAAGCGCTTTTCAGTCATTTTTTCATCATTTATATTGACTGTACAGCCAGTCACCAAAGAACAAGCGGAAATTTAGCGAATGTTTCCATAACTTGCAAATGAACCTCGAAAGAATCGAAAAGGTGTTTACTGTTTAGTGGGTCGCTTCATCTTTCAGGGCAGTATTAATAGTTTGGCATTTTTTCCCAGCTTTGGCGCAATATTTTTACAAAACTTTCAATGACGAAAAGAGACAAAGGACAGAAAAGGCCACAGTTTAAGGATTATTATCTAAATTATGTATAACAAGCTTTGTTACAAATTTAGAGCTGATAGTGGATGTTTTGAACGAATTAAAATTTTTATCAGAAACACTGCAAAACGAAAATACCACGCTACCAAAAGCTCATACTTTACTCATTGCGTCTCTAAAATGAATAAAAAGTCTCATTGCTTTTTTGGAGGAGCATTCCATTTTATCCCAACGAGCAGAAAAACGCTGTTGTTCCAGGAATTAGAATTGAGAGAAGGAAGAAGCCCAGTAATCAATCAGACTCAGTTAATTTGGGTTGTAGCTGACAACACAAAACAAAGGTTCTTCACTACGGATTTAAACAAAGCCCAGCCTAGCGTTCATGCAACTCGAAAAGAGAACCATAAAACCCTTGTTAGTCAAATAGATGTGTTAGATCCAAAAACAATTGAACATAAAAATTGTCGTTTTGGAGAAAATGAGGTGAAAAGTTTTTGTAATATCCTTCGTCTCAATAAGTAAGGAACTCATCTTGCCTATATTGAATTTAAGGCATGTGGGGAAGAAGTATTCCTCATCAATTAAATAACTTGATGATGGCCATTGACACTCTTTCGCCAGGTAATGCCGACTGTGAGCGAGGGCCCAGCACCATGAATAATATTATTACTGATATTAGAAATGTGATCGCAACAAGCAACCCAAGAAATAGCTCTTTATCAGCACTGTGTGGCCACCATGCAAAAAAGGAATCCATAGCCATACATAAGAACTTGGTTTGGAAAAAAAAGAAGAGTAGCTCACTTAAGAAGTATCATGGCTCACGAAAATTTTAAAAAGTTTATGTAGTATGAAATTTTATGGAAAGTCTTTAAATAATTTAGTGTTTGGTTTTGGTTATGTTGTTTATGTGCTGGGTTAAAAAAGTTTCGTTTATGTTTTTGATAATAATAATGACTAAGCCAATATAGATTTTGATTTTAATCAGCAATTATGATAAGAAAATTATCCTACTTTTACCACTGCATATAGAACATATTCTGAAAAATTAAAATTATGCTTTGTTTCAAAAGATTTCAAAAAGTTTCAAAACATAAAACTTTTAAAAGATTGACAAACAGCTTGTTGAAGTTTATTAAAATAATTGTATAAAATATTTTTATTAAAAAAAGTATTTTCAAAAAACAAAGAATTTTGGCTTTTTTAAAAATTTTTTGTAAACTATACTTTAATAAAAATCGTTTTTATCAAAATACGACATAAAAAGGCTTCTTAAAGTAAAATATACTAACTCTAAAACTGCTGCAGCTAATTGGAATCAAGTTTCTTGGCGTGCAAAAATTTTTAAATGTTTAAAAAGTTTAACTCATAATTTTTTTTAATTTTAAGTTTAAAACTTAACAGTCAGTTAAAAAAAACTTGTTCAGTTAAAAGCGAGTAAATGATTAAATTTAGTTTTAACAAAATAATCAAGACCAATTTTTTAAAAGCTTAAATAATCTTTGTTTATTTTAAAAGGGCTTGAAAAAATCAAGTTTTTAATTTTTGAATAACTTTGAATTTATTTCAGTTCAAATCAATACTCTATTTTAAAATTCTTGAATAAGGTTTTGCAGTTAAATACAAGATTTTTATAAAATAATTTGTGCATTTCTTATTACTCTTCATCTAGTTTGTAACCACAATCATCGAAAGAATCGCAGACTTTGTTTCTTTTTATGCAATTGTCTTCATCACAATTTATCTCTCCGTAATTGCAAACACTGCAACATAAACCAAAATTAAATTTTTAAGTTTTTTCATAAAGTAGGAATAAAGTTTTTGTTGATTGAAAAATAAGTAACGTTGACAGAAACTCTGAATTTAAAAAAATAGAACAACAGCAATAGAATGTTTTAAAAATGATATCGCATGAATTGTGGTAAATTTTTTTCTCAAATTAAAAAACTAATGAGTAAATACGACAAAATTTTGAGTGCTATATAAATATTGTTATATAACACTTAAAAAACGTATTATTTATATCAAACTTGTTTATATTAGGATGTTTTAATAAAAGTTACCTGTTATTTCTATTCCGTTTCTGTTTCTTGTTTCCCTTCAATCTGACACGGTCGCAAATTCTCGGGATTTCTCCTTCACACAAGCACTCATCACTAAGGTCTGGACAATCAACTAATCCGTCGCAAACACGGGACACAGGAATCACAATCGATGAATCCAAACACTCGAAACAACGAGTTCTGTTCAATTTTTGGTCGGAAACAGGAGTTTCTTTGCGGAAGCTGAAAATTAAAAACTCAAACGTTTGTTAGGGGCTTGGCACCTGCTGTAGGAAAGACCGACAAGGCCCCTTTATTAAATGTGTTATTTTTATAAATTTTTGCCTATATAAAAGTTACTTTATTTACGATTAAAGGAAATGGCATTTAAAAAAAAAACTTGCTTTTTGTTAACAAGCTCATTGTTGACGTAACATAAATCCTGTCCGTTGTCACAATCTTGGACTTGATCAGTGAGTAACTGTTGGGGAAGAAAACACAAGCTCCCTTCCCTCAGACACTTGAACCCGGGACCGTTGGTCCATTCCTGGTCTTCTTCACAGCCATCCGTCGAGATTCCGTTGCATAGTGACGTCATTGGGACGCAGGTGTTATTACGACAACGGTAATAATTGACACAACTGACGTCACAGAAATCAACATTACGACATTGTATTAGGTTGTCACAGATGTACGTTCGATTAAGGAGGCAAGTTTTGTTGTTGTGAGTTAAACAACTGAAAAACAAAAAAGAAAATAATTTGAAGTTATTTATGCTCATTGACTATTTACAAGGTACATAGCTAAAAATAGATACACAGTATATATAATTTTTATGATTTGTAGCGTTTTCCAAAAATCTTGCTTGATAACGTCATTTGGTTGTGGTAGTGCTCTGGGAAACAGTAATTCACGTTACTTTATGATGCTTGGCAATCTTGCTAAATACTTCTAACACAACAATATCACTGTATAATACTTGTAAAACAAATAAAAAATTGTTAACCGAACTGTTATGTACTAAATTTTCTTGTCTGAGTAATTGCCTGTCTTTTTAGCGCCATCTTGTCTCAGGAGCTGAAAGAAATAATTGTTTTAAAAACAAAATTTTTAATTTATATTTTTTTAGAAATTCAACTACCCAAGATGCTTTACCGAGCAACAATATTTTTCCTGAAAGAACGTAATTTTGCGGGTATGGGACTATTTGGCGAAGCCGTTTTGGCGCCGCCGTTTTGGCGTGGTCGTTTTGGCGCCAGTCTATTTGAAGCTAGCAAGAAGGTTTGAATAAAATAGTATAATCAATCACCCTAACCCTTATCTAACCCCTAAACTTTAACACTTTTCAAGATTTTACGAATAAGAAAACGACACACTGCCACAATGGCTGGCGGCAAAACGGCTGCGCCAAAATGGCTGGGCCAAATCATCCCATCCTGTAATTATGATGAGCATTATTTTTAGCTTTAAATCATTTTTATAACTGTTTTGTTCGGATATAAAATCAATAAAAAATTTATACATGGTTATAACTCTTACATTAGCTATGATTTTCTGTCTGAAATATTTTTCAATGTTTAAATCATAAAAATAATATTTATTATTTTATTCAGCCATAAAGTTTTTATTATAACTCCTTGCAATTATTTACCAAAACTTAATAATAAAAAAATAAATGACAAAAAGTGCTTTAATAATAAATACCAACGCAGTGGATTTTTTTCCAAAAACTTACAAATACGCGTATATAAATTTTTAAAACAAATTTCAACTGACTTTAAATCTCCAAAAATAGGTTATGTGGGGTTACATTTACAGTTGCTCAATTGAACAGAAGTATTACAATTTATAGTTCCAAACTTAAACAGTACCAATGCACAAAAAACTTCGATGTAATCACTCTGAACATTTGAATCTAAGCAAGATTGAAGCATTACAATTGATCACCAAACTCACGCAATTTTGTTTTCTGTATTGTTCCGCGAGATGCTTTCTACCAGAATTTCATCACTTCCATCGGAGCATTCCTGTTTTCCGTCGCAAAAATATTCAATCGGGATCCTTTCTCCATTGTGGCAAATAAAATCTTTTGAACCAGGTTGTTATTTAAAATTTGTTTGGAAACAATTTTTTAAATACGAAACTAAATCTATTTTCAAACTATTGTATTTTTATAAAACATCTTTTACATAAAACACCTTTTACATAAACAACGGCCCAGATGGTAGGTGCTTTCACGCAGCCTGGGCCGTGAGTAAGTCTGTTCATTGATTTTAAAATGACAGACCGAAACCGAACCTACCAAAACGGAAGGGTATCCACCCATTCCGATGTTCAGTGTGGGTCTGCTAATCGGCAAACGTCCTTTTCAGGACGGGGCAATGTTAGGATAAAACTGCTCTTTTCAGGGCACATTGCCAAGGAGTTCCGAAGACCCACTATTCTTCAGCTGAACATCGAAGGCCTCACTGCAAGCAAGATCAACGTTCTTCATCATCTCGCTATGCAGTCTGAGGCACTCGTCATCCTATTGCAGGAGACCCACTGCACTGATGCAGAGAAGTTGGTACTACCAAACTACCAACTAGCTGGGTCTTCTTTAAGCAGGAAGCATGGCCTTGCCACGTTTGTCCACGAGCGACTGAGATACACGCTTTTGGACCAATCTCCACCGACATCGGAGATCGAGTGATTGTGTGTGGACGTTGATGGTTATAAAATAGTCAACGTCTACAAACCACCGCCAACGCAATTGCGAACCCTGGATCTTCCAGTGTTTCCTCACCCCTGTCTGTACGCTGGCGATTTTAACTGTCGTCATGCTGACTGGGGTTACGATGACAACAGTCCGGACGGTGAGTGCTTGGCTGGCTGGGCAAGTGTCAATTGTCTTGCCTTCCTATATAATGCCAAGGACGCTGCCAGTTTTTATTCCGGCCGCTGGAACACTGGTACCAATCCGGATCTAGCTTTCGCTAGCGTAGGTCCAAACAGTCGCTTACCAGATAGACGTGTCCTTGAGAAGTTTCCCAGGTCACAACATCGACCTTCGCTTATTACACAACCAAGGTTTGCTATGGCAGTGCCAAGCATGCCTGTTAAGCGATGGAACTTCCGCAAGGCCAAATGGAGTCACTACATTGCTTTGACAAATAAATTTGCAAAAACTTTGTTGCCGCCTGATACACTTGATGTGGATGCGGCTTACCAGGAATTCTGTAACACCATTAAGAAAGCAGCCAAAAACCCTATCCCGCGCGGGTATCGAAATACCTACATTCCGTGTTGGGATGCAGAGTGTGAATCCCTCTATAGAACCTTTGTGCAGTCGCCTCAGGGAGACGACTCAAGTTTGGCTGCTACAGCTCTGCTTGCCAAGCTTGACAGGAAGCGGAGGGATCGATGGTCCGAAGCAGTTCGGAGCATTGACTTCTCACACTCTAGTCGTAAAGCGTGGAGTATTTTGAACAACCTTACTGGTAGGTCACGACACTCTCCTCGTCACTGTCCCGTTTCAGCCGAGCTATTGCATCTCAGTTGGTTAGAAATGGGAAATACGAGGCTGTTGACCGCAAGTCATCTCGACTTGTATCTCAAGAAGTGTCTGACCTTTGGAGGGCACAACACCAGACGCAGTAAATATCTCTGACAATTTCTCACAGAGAGAATTTGCTGCTGCCCTCCAACATTTAAAACCAGGTAAAGCTCCGGGTCCTGATTCCATCTGCCCCGAGCTTATACTCCATGCTGGAGCTGCTTTGAAGTCCTGGTTACGTGACTTTATTTCTTCCTGTTTGCGCCGACTCAAAATTTCCAAGATCTGAAAAGAGCGCTTGTGGTCGCGATCCCAAAACCAGCAAAGCCCGTGGGGTACCAAAAGAGTTATTGACCGATATCTCTGCTCTCTGTCCCCTACAAGATCCTCGAGATGCTTATTTACGCCCGCGTTGAACCATTAATCGATCCACTGCTCCCTAAAGAGCAGGCTGGGTTCCGACGCGGGAAGTCAACCGTAGATCAAGTTGTTCTGCTAACCCAGAACATCGAGGATTCTTTCGAGGCTAAAAAGAAAACCGGTGCCGTATTTATCGATCTGACAGCTGCTTATGACACTGTCTGGCACCGTGGCCTTACCTGCAAGCTGCTGAGACTACTTCCGGATAAGCACATGGTCAAAATGATTATGGAGCTTGTCCGAAATCGAAGTTTTACCCTTACCACCGGTGACAGCAAGCAAAAGCAGGCTACGCCGTCTGAAAAACGGCGTTCCTCAGGGATCAGTCTTGGCTCCCCTCCTATTTAACATCTATACGTACGATCTTCCTTCCATGATTTCCAGAAAGTTTGCTTATGCTGATGATTTAGCATTGTTGCATTCTTCTGGAAACTGGAAGGACTTGGAGGGGACTTTAAGCCAAGACATGTCCACACTGTCAGCGTATCTCCAGACTTGGAAGTTGAAGCTCAGTCACACTAAGACGGTGACGACAGCCTTTCATTTAAATAATCGAGAGGCCAAACTAAAGGTCTACAACAACGGTGGACTTTTACCGTTCTGTCCAACCCCTACATACCTTGGGGTAAAACTGGACAGATCGCTCACGTTTCGTCACCATTTAGTGGCATTGCGCAAAAAACTATCCTCGCGCGTCACACTGTTGAGGCGACTCGTGGGCTCGGGATGGGGTGCTGGTGCTAAAACACTACGCATAGCCACCTTGTCTCTAGTCTACTCAACAGCTGAGTACTGTGCGCCAGTCTGGTTTCGCAGTGCTCACACTCGCCTCATCGACAGTGTCTTGAACGACGCCTTGCGCATAGTCACTGGATGCCTGCGTCCCACTCCAACGGACCACCTACCTATACTCTCAGGCATCCAGCCAGCTGAGCTTCGCCGAATGGGAGCGACACTCTCCTTGGCTTACCGTGGATCTCTGGACCCCGATCATATTTTGCATGGTCTGTTAAGTGGGTCCTCAGATACTGGCCAAGTGAGACTAAGATCCAGACGCCCGTTTGTGCCAGCTGCGCGAAATCTTTTGTACAACCTTGCCAGACTTGGCATCCGCGCCTCTGAATGGACAAATCTTAAATGGAAAACGGAGTACTGTAAAGGTGCTTCCAGGCTCCGTGCTTTTGTGCCCCGGACCGGTGCCAGGCCTGTTGGGATGAGCTTACCCCGAGCAGCTTGGGTTAAGCTCAACCGCCTGCGGACTGGTGTTGGGCGATTCCATTCGTCCATGCACAAATGGGGTCTCGCTCCTTCACCGAATTGCGAGTGTGGCGCCTCCGAGCAAACCGCAGACCATGTACTAACAGCATGCCCTATACACCGGGCACCACATGGAGCACGCGGTCTGACGGTTTTGGATGACGAAACTCGATGCTGGCTTAATGACATCACTCCCAGCGTCTGATTCAGGCAGTGCAGCAGTCTGGGGTAGTAAAAGGATAAACCCTCGGCCCCAGTCCTGTTTGTGTCTGACCTGGAGTGGATACCTCTTCAAACGACGAAGAAGAAGAAGACATAAACAACAAGTAGTGCATGCATCATACAGATAAACATGGAATTAACTTTTTATAAGAGTACGTAGAAAATGATTTCTAAATTAAAATTTTACTGGCATTCTTTAATTAAGAATAAATTTGAACAAGATTAACATACAAAGCTCTAACATAAATAACTAAGCTCAAAGTATGTACTTCCGCTATATACAAAAGCAGCTCGAACTTCAACCAAGTCAAACAAGGTTTTTGTAATCATCAATGGCATTTTATTTTGGAAATAAAAAAGCAATGAATTGAGTTTGGAAAAGTAGTTTTAATCTTTTTTGTTAGCAAATATGTGTTCACTTCAAACTCTGTGAAAAATGACAATGCGACTAAATTTAACAAAAAGTTGCCCACAACTTGACAACACTCCGACAATTCTCGTACATTTCTAAACTGCAAAGACGCAATGCTGCTGAGAAGCGCATCACGAACCCGTTACACGTTTCACAAGTTTTACCAAATAAGGCGAGTTGAATAAATGTTTTGGTTTTTGATATATCAATTTCGTAACAACTATGTATAAAAATTCATTTATAAAAGCTATTTTATTATTACATAGCCATTTCGTCTCGGAGGTAAAGCATTCATTCATTTTTTAGTTGATTTTATTTTAGATTTGTTTAAAGTACTGAACAGAGTTCTTACTCGATTGTGGGATGCTTTTTTGTTCGGTCGAATTAGTCATGTTAGATACTACACGAAAACCATTATATGGAATTTCTGCAAAAAAAACTCTGATACTTTATTTCTATATTTAAAAAGAGATATTAATTTTAAAGTAAATATCAAAACCTTGGTAGAAGCTGGTAAATTGTATGTTGTTTTTCGATTGAAGCCACACTCTTAAATAACGTAGTTCAATGTATGAAGTTAACCGTGTTGTGGATTGATTCAGTGTGTCAATTATTCCGTCTTTGTTTAAAATCTGAAATCAATAAAAGAAGATAAACAGTTTTAGAAGTTTTGGTGAATTATACAATCTATGTTACGGAATGTTGAATAAAAATTAACTGTTTTTACCAAATTTTTCATAAAGTATATAAAGCTTTTATAGCTGATTATCCAAAAGTGACAAGGTTTGCTTAAGTACTTTATAAGCAAAAGACAGCCGTAAAAGAAAAACTATTTTCTATAAAAAGCCAAAAATTAAGAAAACGTTTTATATTAAAAAAAATTCCCAAATACTTCTTAATTGTTTCCAACTTATTTCTGTATGCAAATTTGTAGTTGGTGTCAATGTATTTGTACATGCATATTATCTTACAATAAGAGCTCCAGTACAACTTCCACAAGCGAAACTGAGCATTGTATACTGAATAGCTTGTCCGGCTGTTTCTGATACTATGATCCACTCGATAAATGATTCATCATAATTAGAAGGAGAGGACAAAAAATATGGTGTCTTTTCGGCAACGAAATACGACCCATAATTGTCGCCTTCAGTTCCTTCATACCAAAAAACAAATTTTTTTAAATTATTTGTATTCTATCTTGAGAAAACAATTAAATCTTAATTTGCTTAAATAAATGGACAGTAATTAACACTGCGTATATATTAAAATTTTTGAAATTGTCAAAACTGAAAACAAATTACTTTACATTGTCAGTTTTTTTTTTAAAGCCAATTAATAAGGTACAACTGAGTTCAATTTTTTATAAATATTATCATTATTCGTATTACTTGAAGATAACTTTTACTAAAAACTGTAACATGACTCGTTTTTCTGATTCCTTTATTTTTTTATTTTTTTATTTTTTTACTTTTTTTTAAATATTGTGTTGATAACCACTTTGAAAAATATTCATTGAAGTGCTTTTTGTCTTTTTTAAAATTAAAACTTTAATCAGTATCATTCGCTATTTATGTAATAAATAAATTGTAGGGTTAAGGTGAGTAGGTGACAGTACAAGTTTGACATAATTATGATAGCTATTTTTGAGCATTCTTAGTTCAACGTTTGTAGCAGGGTCACCACGCTTTTTCAAAGCGGTTGCAACGATAACATTTTTCAAAATCTTTATTGAGTAAAATAAAGGAAAAAAAGGGTCGCAGGTCATATGAAAGTCCTAAAAATCGTGATTAACGTTTTTTGGCAAAATAAATTCATGCTGTAAAGTTTTATTTTATCTGCAAAATTTTGTCCCAAATTTTCTGGTTTTTAGGCAATACAGCTAAGTATAACCTGTAGAATTAAAGTGAAGACCAAAATTACCGTAGGTAAGTCTTAGAGCCAAAAATACCGTAAGTACGTAAGAAAACCAAAAACCGAAGACCAAAAATACCATAAGACCAAAAATACTGTAAGTAAATCTTCATAACACCGTAAGTAAGTTCGCCAACGAAATAAATTCTTTTTTTTACTTTTCACTTTCATTCTGAAGAATTTTTTTTGGTGTATTGCATTAATTGTATTTCAAGTTATTTGTTCCTGTAGGTCAAAATGTTTGCGAACTTTATCTTAGAGACTTACAACTAGTGGCAGTTGATAATAATTCAAATTTAAATTTAACAAAGTTATCAAAACATTTTTGGTAAAATTTTACTTTAAAAAAAGCTGTTTTGCACAAATCTGGGTAAAGTGTTAGAAATTATAATATGTTAAAATATTAGGATAAAGATTTCTAACCGTGGAACTAGATGCGCTCTGATGTCTCGTTTTCAATTTTTAAGGATACCCTAGGACAGGGTTTCCGAAACTTTTAGTTCATCGGTACCCTTTGGACACTGTAGCAGGTTTGCATGTACCCCCAAAATTTTGTGACGTTTCTCTAAAAAAAAAGCTTTCAGTTGGAATTAGCCATTAATTTTCCCCCTATTCATGCCCAAAATCAAGGTGGTCTCTGAAAAAAAAAGGTCTTCACTTTGAATCAAATACAAATTTTCCCAATTTATGCCAAAAATCAAGGTGATCTCTAAAAAAAAGAAAAGTCTTCACTTTACAGCAGCCAAAAATTTCCCCATTCAAACCCAAAATCATGGTGATCTGTGAAAAAAAGTCTTCCCTCTTAATTGTCCTTTTTGACGTAACTACATTCGACCGGATTCGAAAATTCTAGATATTTGAGTCTATTATTTCTTCCGGACACGGAATTTAACTTAAATAAGGACTTTCTGTCACATAATAATGTACCCTTTGAGAAGCCTAAATGTACCCCAGTTTGGAAACCCTGCCCTAGAAGGTTGAAATTTTATTTTTGTTTAAAAGTGTTGCATAATTACAAACGGAACTTGTAATTACTTCCGCTTTAAATAATCAAAAATTTTTTCAAGTGATTTTTGTTTTTAAGGTCAAATCTAACCCAAGTTGTTGCAAACGGCTTTTCACCATTGTCCCACGTAAATGAAATGCCACCCAGGCGCATTGTTGCAAAAATGAGCACTGTAAACTCATTATTCGCTTTGTATAAAATGAATGTAACAAAAGGTTTGGCTTGTTTTTTGTTATCAACCACAAAAGAATCATGCCACAAATACTGCATTGCTGGTTTTAGTTTTAAACTTTATAAAACACATCCTTATTGATTGCCGAAACTTCATTTCTAATTATAATTTTAACTTTACAAACCTATAATTTAATTTTCAGTTTTTTAAGTAATTTTTAAGTTTTGATTATGACGTCATCCTTTTTATTGTTACTTATTATTTTGTAATTGATACGCCACATGTACTTAATTTACTTTGTCTGCAAATTGTTTTTGCAAGTAATTATAAAGAGTCGTGTTACTGTTTTGCTCAAAGGGCATTGATTGACTAGAGTTTTTAAGCCATTTGAAAAAAAAAATGCGCAATGATGACGTAATTTCTAATATATTTTACTATTGTAAAGCAAGTTTTATTCTATAGGTTACATAGAAAGTTTTATTATTGAAGGATTGAAAGGAATAAAAATTGGGAAAACCGTGTCAACTTTTGAAATTACAGTAATCAGAAAAAAATAAAAAATTATGCATTAAAGTTGATTTAGTTTTTATTAATGGCACAAGCTTTTGTGAGCTACTGCGCACTTTGTCAGGTGCGATAGAATAAAAATACTAACGCAATCAAAACGAAATTTACACCAATGGCATTAAACGTAATAAAGAGGCGTGTGTAACGTATTGAAATACAAAAAAATGGGTTAGAAAAAATTAAGGTTGAGAAAATATAGCAGTACTGTAAATTACAGTAATTCAAACAAAAAACAAATGTGAAAAAATGGCATGGTAGGTTTAATTTGTTATAAAAATTAATTTATTTTAAATTAAATGCCAAAAATTGTTTATAACCTTTTCTTCCAATCAACATCGAAATATCGACTTAGACTTAGTACTTATGCAACAATCTTGTAGAATTAAAGATTCTCTTCAAAAAATTGATGCAAAAATTTCTTCTTTTCCTCTAAAGTGGTATCGCTTACCTCAAAAATCCAAAAATGTTTTGAAAACTTTGTTTCACGATATAAGCAACATTTCGTCAAAAAATTTAACTGGGTTTATAATAAACAAATTACTCAGATTAATAAACTAAAATGTATTAAAAGAAAATCTATAAAAACTGAAAAAAATGCCAATTGCTACAAGATTAGAAAAAGAAGAATTTAAAAAGAAAAAGAAATATCAAAAATTGAATCTATGATTTTAAATAAATCCAGTTTTGAACTTACTTACGCATACAATTTTTTACTTTGTCGAGGACTTAATTTTGCTCCAACAGCGTATTGGTCTAACTCAGTTAAGGAAAAAGAATGGAATAATTTAATTGATCGTTTCCATAGATGTGAATGGAACAATATTTTTTCAATTGATAACATACCGATTTAATCAAAACTATCGATTTTCAACTCAAATTAACTTACCCCTTAAACTTAAATTACCTTAATTTAATCTTCCCAACCCGGAATTATTTAATAAATAGTTCTATGTTATTTTACCATGAATTAGTTTCGTCTAAATTACGTAACTTAAAACCTGCAGTCACTAAACTGTATCGTACGTGTAACAATCTCAACCCTGATCTACACATCGCCCTTAAACAACTTATTAATATGGTAAAAACAAAATCATTGTTATTTGTAAAGCTGATAAAGATGGGAAAATAATAAATAGTTTTAGATTTTTTCGATTATTTTATTTATCGATAAGTATTATAAATAGAAAATTTAAAACATTGACTCTATGCTCAGATATAAATAACAATAATGTTTATAAATATTTTGATGAAATTCGTAAAAACAATGACAGTTTGATAACTGAATTATATAATCAAGGTGTTATCGATGATTTTCAACTTTAATATATTTCATTATTATTAACCCTACGTTAGTACCCTGGGGATAGGAACGTCATTAGTACCATGGGGTGTTTCAGCACCCCATTATTAAAACTGTTGTCAATAACAAGCAATATACACATTGGGCTTCAATGCTTGTTTATTAAATAGATTTAAACAATAATAAAACATCAAAGCTGTTTATTGAATAAATCTAAACTGTAAAGTGATTAATGTGCGATAACTCACAACCAAAACGAGTACCCCGGTAGTCTTTTTCCAACCTTATCGCCATCAGTGTTATTTGTTACTCTGATTCTTCATCGTTAGATGCGGATTCATGGCATGTTATGCATTGCACAAATAACTTGCTGTGGTCTTTGCAAACATGCTTACCACAAGTGGTACAAACTGTTTTGACTTTGCGGTCACGTGACCTCTCGCACAATTCACATCTCTTTGCACGATTTGATGTCGATGCCTGTGAATATGTTGAAGATTCTTCTGACTCTGGCAGCATTCTTCTAATTCCACTTTAGAGGTCTCTTGACAGGTGAATATTCTGCAATCTTCTTTTCAGAGCCTCTTGAACAAGCTGCATACTTACACTCTTGATGAATAGACGGCGTTTTAGCTTGTTTTCAGGGTTATGACAGTAGAGTATGTATGCATTTATATTCGTTATGTTCCGATTCGTCATGTTCCGAGTCATAGCACTCAGAATCAGAAATAACTTCATCTTCTATAACGAAATCTGATTCACCTTCACTGTCATCTTCAGCATCACTCAAAACGTCACATTCTTGCAACATTCTTTGCAACCTTTCTACATTTCTACTGTAACTATCCATAATTTACCCTAAAAAAATAAGAAGAACAAGTCACAGTACTGTAAGATTTTCAGCATTTTTTCCTCTCACCTATTCAAAAGGGTATTTAAAAAAACAAAGTTGCAAGTGTTGCCAACTCAAAACGGCATATAAATTTAATACCCTGGGGTGCTGAAACACCCCAGGGTACTAACGTAGGGTTAAGTGGTATGATAGTAAATATTTGCATATTTCTGGTTTTGTAGCTAAATATTTTTCCTGATTGACTCCTGCACACATCAATCTTTTATTTAAAACACATAAATTATCTCTTCAACAACTTCTTTCTTTTCCTATTGCTCACTTTCCCGTTTGGTTACTCCAATCAGCGGGCTATATTACAACTTCATGCATCACCGCTTTCTTGGAATATATTTTAAATCATATCAGTAAACAATTTTGCCAGTTTGAATTTAATGAAAATTCTGGAGATAGGAAATAATATTTACTAGAGCATACTTTTTAGAAACAGAACTTTTTTCGTCTAACCATTTAATTAAAATGAATTACATATTGTTGCAAATGTTTTATAGAAGACATAATATGACTATCTATTGGCACGTAAACAGGACGGACAGCAGGAAGAAAAGAACTCACGTAACCAGGACTTCAAAGCAGCTCCAGCATGGATTATAAGCTTTGGGCAGATGAAGTCAGGAGCTTTATCTTTACCTGGTTTTACGTGTTAATGGCCAATAGTAAATTCTCTTCGTGAGAAAGTGTTAGAGGTATTTTCTGGTCTGGTGTTGTGGCCCTCTAAAGGTCAGACACTTTTTTGAGAAACAAATCAAGATGACTTGCGGTAAACAGCCTCTTATCTCCCGTTTCTGACTAGCTGAGATGCAATAATTGAGTGACTGTACTGAGTGAAGAGGAGAGTGTTGTAAGCAACCAGTAAGGTTATTCATAATACTCCATGCTTTTCGACTAGAGTGTGAAAAGTCAATGCTCCGAACTGCCTCGGACCATCGATCTCTCTTCTTCCTGTCAAGCTTGGCAAGCAAAGCTGTAGTAGCCAAACTCAAGTTATCTCCCTGAGGAGATTGCAGGAACGATTGCAGATTGCAGGAACGATTGCAGGAACGTTTATCTCCCTGAGGAGATTGCAGGAGATTGCAGAAAGAAGGATTCACACTCGCCCTCCCAGAACGGAATATAATTGTTTCGATTCAAGTGTGGGATAGTCTGTTTAGCTGCTTTCTTGAAGATGTTACAGAAGTTCTGGTAAGCCGCTTCCACATTTAAGTGAATCAAGCAGCAACAAAGTCTTTGCCAATTTATTCGTCAAAGCCTATAATGACTCCACTTGTCCTCGCAGAATTTTCATCACTAACATGCGTGCTTGGCACTTCCAGAGCAAACCTTGATTGTGTAATAAGCGAAGGTCGATGTTGTGATCTGGAGAACTTTTCAACGACTTCTTTTAAAGGATTGATGCCAGTGTTTCAGCGGCCGGAGTAAAAACTGGCGACGTTCTTGGCATTGTATAGGAGGGCAAGACAATTAATACTTTCCCAGCCAGCCAAGCAATCACCGTCAAGACTGTTATTATCGCAACCCCAATCAACATGACGACAGTTAAAATTGCCAGCATAAAGACAGGAGTAAGAAAACACTGAGAGATCTAGAGATTGCAGTCGCGTTGGCGGTGGTTTGTAGACGTTGACTATTTTATAACCATCAGCGCCCATCTACAACCACTCAATCTCCGATGACGCTGGAGATTGATCCAAAAAGATATACCTTAGTCACTCGTGGACAAATATGAAAAGGTCATGCTTTCTGCTTACAAAAGACCCAGTTAGTTGGTAGCTTGGAAGTACCAACTTCTCTGCATCAGTGCAGTGGGTCTCCTGTAGTAGAATGACGAGTGCCTCAGACTGCAGAGCAAGGTAATGTATAACGTTAATCTTGCTTGCTGTGAGCCCTTCGATGTTCAGCTGGAGAAATTGGGTTTTCGGAATTTTTTGGCAATGTGCCCTGAACAGGCCAGCTTTTTTTTGCACATTGCCCCGTCCTGAAAAGGGCGTTTGCCGATTAGCGGACTCTCTCTGAACATCAAAATGGGTAGGCCCTCTTCAGTTTTGGCAGGTTTGGTTTTGGTCTGTCATATTTAAAAGCAGTAACAGACTTACTCACATCCCAGGCTGCCAGAAAGCACCTGCCATTTGAGACTGACTCATAGATTTAATTGAAGATGACTTAATGTCAAAATCGATTTTAAATAAAATTAAAAAAAATAAATTTTAACAAGTTTTAGACTGGTTGTCGTCTGCCAAAGCGAAGAATCTCAAAAATTGGCATGCAAATGCCAAAAAAGTTGCGAAATAGAAAAAAAATATAAAAATCATAAATGACCTTCACGTATATGGAAATAAACATTACATAATGAGATATATACGAATAATCTCCATTTAAACCTTCATTCAAGCAATCGAATTTGAAAATAATTTTTTGCTCTTCTACTCTCCGTTGTTATTTTGTTTTACCTTTGACTTTTTTAATCATCGCTAATCTGAGATTTCTCAAAGTGTGGTCAAGTTTATTGAAATGTTCGGCTACAGTTTTGTTTTTATTGTGTTTAATGTTGCTCCGACGTCCAATCACACAACGGATAAATGCTTATTTCTAATTATATATAATGTTTATTTTTATAAACGTCAGGGTCATTTATGATTTTTAGTTCTTTTCTCTATTTCGCACCGTTTTATGTTTGCATGCAATTTTTTCACATTTGTTTCTTATTTGAATTACTGTAATTTACCGTACTGCCACATTTTCCCAACCTCAGTCTTTTCTAACCCTTATTTTTGCATTTGATTACGTTACACATGTCTCTTTATTACGTTTAATGTGGTTGGTGTAAATTTTGTTTTGATTTCATTGTTATTTTTATTCATCGCACCTGACGAAGTGCGCAGTAGCTCACGAAGGCTTGTACCATTAATAAAAACTAAGTCAAACTTTAATGCTCAATAATAATTTATATAAGAATTCTTGTTTGTTCAAGTATATCTGCTTTTTATCTGGCAGTTTTGGATTATATACAGAATATATCGAGTGGTCCAAATGTAGTTGGGCAGTAAATGAAAGCATTTGTTGTAAATTATATGTACATACAATTATATTTGCTAACA
Source organism: Diplosoma virens (assembly GCA_963680785.1). Taxonomy (NCBI): domain Eukaryota; kingdom Metazoa; phylum Chordata; class Ascidiacea; order Aplousobranchia; family Didemnidae; genus Diplosoma; species Diplosoma virens. The sequence goes on along the minus strand of OY796890.1, from coordinate 4,408,586 downwards.
CAATTATTACATTGACAATAAAATTGTATTGTGAACAATAAAATAAAAGCTCTTAAATTTTATCAACTCAGATGCTCAAACCGTTTTCGATCTGACACATACGTAAACCTATTTCACATACGGTCCACTTATTTTTGGAATAACTTGTATATATGGTAGCTCGCAATTTGTTATTCATTCAGTCTAGATAAAGTGTAGAAATTGGTTTCTGTTACTGTTGCTTTTGGGTTGATGTTTAGTTGTTTAAGGGTCAGGTTGACGCCTTAAGAATAATTCCTATATTGGGTTAATTGTTTGAACAAACTATTAAGTTTAATATTAGCTATCGGAGGGATAATTTACCTTAAAGATATTCAATACGAAATTGTTGAGTGATTATTTGCAATTGTTTGCATTGTGAATTGCTTAGAAGTTTGTGAAGCTTGAGACTCAAATTTTACGAGAGTTGATCGAGTTTGTTTGATTTTGTGAATAACATTTTTTTTATAGTTAGAAAATGTGCTTTCGTTCTACTGTTGAGGGAATTTTTTGAAAAAATTCATTTGTTCTTTGTCAGAACTAACTGTATTAAGAACGTCAGTTTTGCGGAAAACTATTTCTAGAGCCAGGATAACTAAATATATACACAGCTTTGCTTCAGCGCAGATATTCGGATTACCTAGTTTAACCGATCCTTTTGGATTTCCAAGTAAGGTTGTGACAATGATACAAAATTTCGGTTCCGATTTCTGCAAAAGTTTGTCCCAATTTTTTATAATTTTGGCTCCGGTTAGAGTAAAAAATTGCAGCTCCAGTTTACCCCGAATTTTATTTTGAACTTCAAGACCTCTTTTAAAATTGTAGAATTTTTTAAAATGAAAATAGCATAAAACTCGTTCTGGAACGCTTAAAAATATTTGTCTTCATTTTCTTATACTTTTCTATAAAGTTAGTAAATAAGGCTTTAAATCACATGGTAAATTTTTTCAAAATATACGCCATATATTTTTTTAATAAGAAATACTTAAAAATCAAAACTAAACAAAAGATCTTACTTTGAAATCTTTTAGGGTTATTTTCTTGTGGAATTCGATCAACCGCTAAAAAAATCGAGAATTGTATGAACTGATAAACTATACTGTAAAATGCAAAAAAGCGACGTGCTTTGGAGGATGCTCATTAAAAGCTATTTTATAAAGATCCGAATGATTCTTTAAATTCTTTTTTTTTTTAAGTTTTTTACTTGCCTTGAAATGTCGCGTTAAACCCAATATTGGTAATTGTTGCGTCACTTCGAAATTCAATTTCAACATTATTTTTATATGCGAACAAAGTAGTCCCTGATAAAATTGAACCGTCCAACTTCTCAATCACCTTGTTCTCGATTTGTATCTAAGCAAAGTAGATAGAATTGTTATAAACTCATAGTTTTATTAACTGTTTAGGCAGTAGCCGAATGTCAGTACTTTATATTATGTATAAGACATTAAAGTTTTTTTTTACAAAAAAAAAGATTAAAAACCAAGTTTTTTTAAACAAACCACTGGTCGATATTTTATAGTTAGTTGTTAAAAGACGCACCACACACAAGCAATGACAGAATTGCATTTTTTACGTAGAGCATGGGTGACAAGGTATAAACAATAAATTGATTGCAATACTCACCTAAAGTAAATTATTTAATTTTTTAAATTTTATTTAGGTTTTTTTAAATAACTTTTTTTAACTCTATTCTTTTTATTTATTTTAATTTAAAATGGGCATGATTCAGGTTAAAGCAAATTTTTCAATCTTAGGCAGATTAGATTATTTTCTTTATTAATTTAAACATCTTTATTCTTGTTTGATAATGTGTTTCAGCAAGCTCCATCAGCTACAGGCAATTATTGTATAGCTCAGTACAAGCTGCCTCAAAATATTCATTAAATTAAAGTGAAAACTTTTGCTTTTCCGTTATTTACTTAGCTTACATGAAAGAAAAAACATTGTCAAATCCAGGGTTGCGGAGTCGGAAGATTATGATCCGACTTTAACTTTGACTACGGCTCCGACTCCGACTCCGACTCCCTAGTAGGGGAAAAGTATTTATCTTAAATTAGATTTAACTAAGCAAAAATCATCCTTTTAAGTTGACAGTTGCTCAAAATAAGTCCGGTTTTTTAAATACAATAAAAGAAATTTACTTTAAAAAATTATGTATATGAGTGTATATACATCTATAACTGCAAATTACTAGTGCTGTTCAGAAGAGTGCTCATTGGCTTCAATAGTCAGAACGATTATTCCTGATTATCAAAACACAAATATTAAAAAATATTTTTATTAAAATAGTCCCAACAGACTGTTTCACCTGTAAGGCTCATCAGAGGACACAGTTAAAATAAATTTTTACGCTTCAGGTGAAAACTTGCATCTTAGAAAAATAACGCTATCAAAAGTTTGGGTTTAAACAATTATTTTACTAAAGTAAGTAATTGATAGCAAATAATTGCTTTTGTCACGAGATATTAAAAGAAAACAACTATAATGTTGCGCATAGATGTATTCTTAAACTTGGCCGAGCTGCCGAAAAGATTACCGGTAAAGCGTAAAAAAGTTTATTAATCATTAGTTAAAAAAAAGTGTTACAAAAGAATCTTTTTATAAAAAAAGTTTTTATAACACTCTCTCTTAACGAATGATCCATACTAATGCTTTATGCAGTATAAAAAATTTTTTTACAACACTTGCTCTTAACTAATGATCCATAAAATTTTCTACACTTTAAACTTTTCGGCAGCTTAGCGAAGTTTAATACATCTACGAGTATGCGCAACATTACAGCATGTTTTCCTTTAATATCTCGTGACAAAAGTAATTATTTAATAATAATTAATCAATCACTAACTTGAATAAAATAATTGTTTAAACCCAAAGTTTTTGTAGCGCTATTTTTCTAAGATGCGAGTTTTTATCTGAAGCCTAAAAATTTGTTTTAACTTTTAATTTTTGCTTATTTTATTTGTTTCAACGTAAATAAGATTGCTTTGTCTGTTGGGACTATTTTAATACAACATGTTTTTTTTGTGATATTTATGTTTTGATAAATAGGTATATACATATAATTATATTATATACACAACCCATTATCTATAATTCTTACTGTGTTTGAATAAAACATTAATACAAATCACATTTAGAAAACTAACTCAAAATGGCATACATAACTCGAAACTAAATATATGTTCTATACTTAATGCTTATCACATTTTCTGAACATCAAAGTATTTTATGGATAATCATAATGTTATCTCTAGTCTATTTTACAGTTATTATTTTTCCCATGGTAAGTCGAACCGACGACAAACCTTAATGTTAATTCAATTAATGACTTGTGTAGGCCCTGGGTGTAGGACTAGACCCTGAGTGTTGTCTCCTGCGAGTAGGACTACATCTAGTCGGTTTAAAATTCAATGAGGTATGCATCACTGACGAACTTTAACAAGAGCAATACTCGAATCTGGTGCTTCTTGTGTTTAAGTGGCTTAGTTTCGTTTTTATCGGTAGGAAATGAGGTTAAAATGTAAATATGAATATTTTATAATTGTAAAAATTTTTACAAATGTAAGTAATAACTATGGAATTTATTAACAATGAAAATTTGAAAACAAAAGTTTATAAAAGCAAAAGAAACAAAAAACCATATGGAAAAGAATTAAAAATTGAAAACCCACAATTATAGACTACAAGAAAAACAATAAAATGCGACTAATTTTAGAATTTTTCTGAATCACCCACTACATATAAAGAAACTCCAGAAAAAAATGTTGACATTTCTATACCAATAATAAGCTCATACTTATTTCTCTCAAATAAACTTTAGCCATTATTTTGATGGCATGGAGTCCATCTTCTTCACAGTAATTCATGGTTACATATTGATAGTAAAAATACATACGTGAATTTTGTCGGATTTTGTAAACAAAATAAAAGGGGGTCTGTAGTTTCTATCTCATCAATATTTGAATTATTGTATTTTGTACGAAACTGGTTTCCTGCCGTTTATTGACATTCATATTAGGCGATTATTAAAAAATTCACCTTAGTTCTAAACTTTGGTTAATATTTCTTTGAAAGAATAGAGCAAGAAGAGTAAGTTTTAATTTTCAAAAATTTTAATTCAATAATTTTCCCGTAAAAATAGAATTGATACTGTGAGTTTCTCCTTCATTGCAGCCTTTTGGTCTGCTCTGATGAGCCTTAGTGATGAAAACAGACATTCAGCACTCGCTTCTGTTGCAGGAAGTATTTATTTAAAGACACGCCAAAAATAAAAAATGGGAAGGCATTTTGGAGGCTGAAACGGATTAATGGCATTTACATTAATTTCAATGGGAAAATTGGCTTTGTCATACGAGTAAATTGAGGTACGAGCTCGGTCACGGAACCAATTAACACATTGACTGCCAAGCCCATTTTCAGAAAATGGTTCCCAGAGGCCATGGTGCAAAAATTTTTTTTTCTGATGTATTTTAACTAAAAATTACTTATATATATCGAAATTTCCTATGTTAGTGCATTTTAGGTATGAAATTTAACTTTTTCCGTGTCAGTCACTAATGTCTGACGCGGCCCCAGATTGAAACGTTTTTGCGCCAGGCCACGTCAGTCATTTTTGGTAGACAGTAATTGCTACACATTTTGCTGTTCTTGAAACCCCCAACTATCAATTTACCGAAAACGTAAAGGATTGCGGTGATTGTTGCTCTTTTACTGTATTTCAGATAGGCTAAATATAGAAATTTTCAAATATGACTAAACGAAAGTTAACTGCTGATGATATAGATATGCTTATGCAAGAATCTGATTTTGACTCTAGTGAATCAGACCATGATGATTCTTGTGATGATGCGAATTGGGATCCGGACCCTCTTTCTAGTGATGGCAGTGATTTTGACTCTGATGAATCAGAAACTGAAGCCGCTGCCATGGACATGGATGACAGCGTCACTGCAGCATCTGACACTAATGGCAGTAGCCTAGATCAATCAGCATCCGAAGATGACGATGACAGTAACGACAGCACAATATTGATCAGTGGCAACTGGACCGATTTTGTTGGAAGGCAGCAGCCCTTTACTTTCAGTGACCAATCTGGTTTGTTGAAAACCCTTGCGCCTAATTGCTCCCCACTGGATGTGTTTTCACTTCTAGTGGATGAAAATGTCATTCATCGTATTGTTGCAGAAACAAACCGGTACGCTGCACAAACAATAGCAAATAGGTCTCTCACCAAATTTGCCCGGTTGAATAAGTGGGTAGATACAGATGAAGTCGAAATAAAAAAGTTTCTCAGCTTAATTTTTTGGATGGGGCTTGTTAGACTAAACTCTCTTGAAAAATACTGGTCAACGAATCCTCTCTTTCAGCAAACTGTTCCTCGCGCAACCATGTCTCGCAATCGCTTCCAGTTACTTTTGAGTATGCTACATTCCAGCGACAATGAAACTTCGGAAAGTGGTGATCGTTTAGCCAAAATACAACCATTGATAGATATGCTGCAAAAAAACTTTCAAAGTTTGTTTCGTCCAGAAGAAGATGTTGTTATAGATGAGACTTTAGTGCCATGGCGAGGACGCTTGACCTTCAGGCAATACATCCCAAACAAAACGCATCGCTATGGAGTCAAACTTTTCAAACTTTGCTCAATGGTTGGGTATACATGGGCTCTGAAGGTCTATTCTGGCAAATCCCAAACTGGAGAGCGTGAAATTGGGCTGGCTAAAAATGTTTGCATCGAGCTGATGAAAGACCTGATAGGTCAAGGTCGTACATTATATGTAGACAATTTTTATACTAGCTATGAGCTAGCAAACTACTGCCTGCAAAAACAGACCCATCTTGTTGGAACCCTTCGTGCAAACAAGAAACACATTCCGAAAGAAGTTCTGCAAGCAAAGCTAAAACGAGGTGAAATGGTTGCTAAAGAAGACCAACAAGGAGTGGTTATTTTGAAGTGGAGAGACACTCGTGACGTCCGTGTTTTGTCAACGAAGCATGCACCGGTTATGAAGCCAATCACACAACGCGCTCCACGTGCTGCTTCATCAGACGCAGTTGGACAAAGAAGACGACGCCAAAGAGCTACCGAAAAACCACTTGCTATCTTGGAATACAACAAAGGCAAAGGTGGAATCGATCTTTCGGACCAAATGGCGTCATACGCTACTACCCTTAGGAAGGGGGTCAAATGGTACCGAAAGCTAGCAACCGAACTATTGCTGGGGATGTCGGTTGTAAATGCTTGGGTGGTCTATAAAGAAGTGACCAAAACAAAAATAAAAATTTCTAAGTTCAAGGAACTGCTCGTGGAGCAACTGTTATCAGATGCCGGTGTTGTCACACCTTCAATTTCAGGTTCTTCTGCGCCACATCACCATCTGGTTGAGCGTACAGGAGCCCTTGGAAAAAAAATTAGACAAGCATGTGCCTCCTGTTACGCAAAGGCGAAGCAAGAAGGTGGCCGTGATGGGGCAAGAAAGAACTCTTCAAAATCATACACATATTGTGATTTGTGCCCTGGACAACCACAGATGTGCCGAAAATGCTTCAATGAACTTCACAAATGAACAGACGTGATATTCACATTTACGTTGTTGTCGCTTTTCGTTGTATTTCTTTCAAATAAACAAAATTTGCTAAAATTTGTGTGTCGGTTTATAACTTTTTTATTTTTTGCACTTTGCTAAAACCAAAGCTACCAAAATATTCCTCAGAGGCCACGCTATCAAACCTCCATTCGATTTGCACGTACTGTCACCCATAAGTGAGAGACGTGGCCTAGACGGAAAATTCGAGTGTCACCCACATATGACTGACGGTGATCGTAATGAAACATTACGTGTCACCCATATATGACTGACATGGCAGTCAAAGTGTTAAACTCATATGTCAAGGTACCACTGTACTATAGAAAAAGGCTGCTTAGGGTAGTAAATTGATTATGCACCTGGTATTTGCTTCCTGTCATTCAATTGAAGAAAAATAAGCAACTAAATCGGCTGTCCGAGCATAGCATTACGCAAAAGAGTATTTGCTTACAAATTAAAATGTAAACTTTTTATGAGTCGCGGGCTGTGTCGCGCGATACGCGGCAAGGTTCTCTTAAAAAGATTATTGCAAAGCACTCCAATGGCGCACGTGGCCGCGTAAGTTGCGCGGTTAACATCACTAATATATAAAAAAATTGGACATGAGGAGTCGGAGTCGGATAAAATATTCCGACTCCGACTCCTAGTCCTCTTAACAGTCCGACTCCGAACTTGACCGACTCCGACTCCGACTCCGCAACCCTGGTCAAAGCACGACCTCAACCTAAAATAAACGTTTTTTTGTCTTTAGTTGACTTACACAAGAAAATTTTTCAATACTTTATCTGAGCAGTAGTCCTTATGGTGTGCTAACACTTATAAAAAGTATTTGCTTTACAAAAAACTTTTAATGACAGATTTAACAAGAACTGAAGGAAGTAGCCAACTCCTATAACGTGGTAAAACTGGACTCCCTTTATTGGTAATTTTATGACAGCTTTAAACAGTTGTTCAAATAAACAGAAGATTTTTTATCTGCAGTTTTAAAAAATTCTATTTAATATTAAAAGGCATGAAATAAAGTGAAAAACAAAAAAAAGTGAAAGAAAAACGTCTTTACTTCATTTAAACAATTTATTTTGCAAAATGAACGTAAACAAATGCATAGAATTAGAACCATTCGATTTATCTTAAAATTTAGAACTTTGATCAACTACTATACAGCCTGGAATTTACGTATAAATTCTTACTGTTACAAAATCGAACACGGGCTCCGTTTGAAATTGATCGAAAGTCAACCGAAGGAAGCGGCCAGCAGGAACTGACAAATACCATCGGCAAACGAGATTGTTTTCATATTGTCGGGGAAAACCCGGCGTCGCGAAAGTTTCTGCTTCACTGATTTCTTGAATAAGCGTCAAGTTTTGATTGCAGCCTAAATAACAAAGAATTAGAAATGTTCTGGTCTACACTCTACACCTGGTTTTTATCTGGTCTATGCTGCCGTACCTTCCTCGAATTTCGCAAGCTAAGCGCAGTGATAGCGTTAGTACAAAGCGAAAAAAGTGGCCGCTTCAAACCCACTAAAAAACACCATAAAAATGTTCCCTTCCCATAAAAGACATGCCTCTTAAGATAGTCGTCGTCGTCGTTTGAAGGGTATCCACTCCAAGTCAGACACAAACAGGACTAGGGCCGAGAGTTTATCCTTTTACTACCCCAGACTGCTGCACTGCCTGAATCAGATGCTGGCAGTAGTGTTATTAAGCATGCATCGAGTTTCGTCATCCAAAACCGTCAGACCTCGCGCTCCATGTGGTGCCCGATGTATAGGGCATGCTGTTAGAACATGGTCTGCGGTTTGCTCAGAGGCGCCACACTCGCAATTTGGTGAAAAAGCTGGACCCTATTTGTGCATGGACGAATGGAATCGCCCAATACCAGTCCGCAGGCGGTTGAGCTTAACCCAAGCTGCTCGGGGTAAGCTCATCCCAACAGGCGCGGCACCGGTCCCGGGCACAAAAGCACGGGGCCTGGAAGCATTTTCACAGTACTCTGTTTTCCATTAGTTATTTGTCCATTCAGAAGCGTGGATGCCAAGTCTGGCAAGGTTGTACAAAAAATTCTGTGCATTTGACACAAATGGGCGTCTGGATCTTAGTCTCACTTGGCGAGAATCTGAGGATCCACTTAAAATACCATACAAGACATGATCGGGGTCCAGAGATTCACGGTGAGCCAAGAAAAGTGTTGCTCCCATTCGGCAAAGCTCAGCTGGCTGGATGACCGAGAGTATAGGTAGGTGTTCCGTAGGAGTGGGACGCAGGCATCCAGTGACTATGCGCAAGGCGTTGTTAAAGACACTGTCGATGATGCGAGTGTGAGCACTGCAACACCAGACTGGCGCACAGTACTCAGCTGTTGAGTAAAATAAAGATAAGTACGCTTTGCGTAGTATTTTAGCACCAGCACCCCATCCTGAGCCCACAAGTCGTCTCAGCAATGTGACGCGTTGCATAGTTTTTTGCGCAATGCCACTAAATGGTGACGAAACGTGAGCAATCTGTCCAGTTTCATCCCAAGATAAGCAGGGGTTGGACAAAACGGTAAAAGTCTACCATTGTTGTAGACTTTTAGCTCACGTTTGGCCTCTCGGTTATTTAAGTGAAAGGCTGCCGTCACCGTCTTAGTGTAACTGAGTTTCAACCTCCAAGTCTGGAAATATGCTGAAAGTGTAGACATGTCTTGGCTTAAAGTCCCCTCCAAGTCCTTCCAGTTTCCAGAAGAGTGCAACAATGCTAAATCATCAGCATAAGCAAACTTTCTGGAAATCATGGAAGGAAGATCGTACGTATAGATGTTAAATAGGAGGGGAGCCAAGACCGATCCCTGAGGAACGCCGTTTTTAAGACGGCGTAGCCTGCTTTGCTTGCTGTCACCGGTAGTAAGAGTAAAACTACGATTTCGGACAAGCTCTATAATCATTTTGATCATGTGCTTGTCCGGAAGTAATGTCAGCAGCTTGCAGGTAAGGCCACGGTGCCAGACAGTGTCATAGGAAGCTGTCAAATTGACAAATACGGCACCGGTCTTCTTTTTAGCTTCAAAAGAACCCTCAATGTTCTGGGTTAGCAGAAAAACTTGCGGTTGACTTCCCGCGTCGGAACCCAGCCTGCTCTTTAGGGAGCAGTGAATCGATTAATGGTTCAACGCGGGCGTAAGCAAGCCTCTCAAAGATCTTGTAGGGGACACAGAGCAGAGACATCAGTCAATAACTCTTTGGGTCCCCGACGGGCTTCATTGGTTTTAGGATCGCGACCACCAGCGCTCTTCTCCAAATATTGGGAATTTTGAGTTGGCGCAAACAGGAAGAAAAAAAATCACATAACCAGGAATTCAAAGCAGCTCCAGCATGGAGTATAAGCTCGGAGCAGATGGAGTCGGGTCCCGGAGCTTTACCTGGTTTTAAATGTTGGAGGGCAGCAGCAAATTCTTTCTGTGAAAAATTGTCAGAGATACTTAGTGCGTCTGGTGTTGTGGCCCTCCGAAAGTCAGACACTTTTTGAGAGAAAAGTCGAGATGACTTGCGGTCAACACCCTCGTATTTCCCATTTCTAACCAGCTGAGATGCAATAGCATCGGCTGAAACGGGACAGTGACGAGGAGAGTGTCGTGACCTACCAGTAAGGTTGTTCAAAATGCTCCACGCTTTACGACTAGAGTGTGAGAAGTCAATGCTCCAAACTAATTCGGACCATCAATCCCTCCGCTTTCTGTCAAGCTTGGCAAGCAGAGCTGTAGCAGCCAAACTTGAGTCGTCTCCCTGAGGCGACTGCAGAAAGGTTCTATAGAGGAATTCACACTCCACATCCCAACACGGAATATAGTTGTTTCGATACCCGCACGGGATAGTCTTTTTGGCTGCTTTATTAATAGTGTTACAGTATTCCTGGTAAGCCGCATCCACATCAAGTGTATCAGGCGGCAACAAAGTCTTTGTGAATTTATTCGTCAAAGCAATGTTGTGACTCCATTTGGCCTTGCGGAAGTTCCATCGCTTAACAGGCATGCTTGGCACTGCCATAGCAAACCTTGGTGGTGTAATAAGCAAAGGTCGATGTTGTAACCTGGGGAACTTCTCAAGGACACGTCTATCTGGTAAGCGACTGTTTAGACCTACGCTAGCGAAAGCTAGATCTGGATTGGTGCCAGTGTTCCAGCGGTCGGAATAAAAACTGGCAGCGTTCTTGGCATTATATAGGAGGGCAAGACAATTAATACTTTCCTAGCCAGCCAAGCATTCACCGTCCGGACTGTTATCGTCGTAACCCCAGTCAGCATGACGACAATTGAACACACCAGCGTAAAGACAGCGGTGAGGAAACAGTGGGAGATCCAGGGTTCGCAATCGCGTTGGCAGTGGTTTATAGACGTTGACTAGTTTATAGCTATCAATGTCCACACATAGCCGCTCGATTTCCGATATCAGTGAAGGTTGGTCCAAAAGCGTTATCTCAGTCACCTATGGACAAACGTGGCAAGGCCATGCTTCCTGCTTAATGAAGACCCAGCTAGTTGGTAGTTTGAAAGTACCAACTTCTCTGCATCAGTGCAGTGGGTCTCCTGCAGTAGGATAACGAGTACCTCAGACTGCATAGCGAGATGATGAAGAACGTTCATCTTGCTTGCAGTGAGGCCTTCGATGTTCAGCTGAAGAATAGTGGGTCTTCGGAACTTCTTGGCAATGTGCCCTGAAAAGGGCAGTTTTATATTGGCATTTCCCCATCCTGAGAAGGACGTTTGCCGATTAGCAGATCCACACTGAACATCGAAATGGGTGGATACTCTTCCATTTTGTTAGGTTCGGTTTCGGTCTGTCATTTTTAACAGCTATGAACAGACTCACGTAATATAGTTATCTAAGGTGTGTGAATATTAGTAGTTTAAGGGCATTTTTGTCCTGATTGGCAAGTGAAAATCTTTTTTTGGTTTTCACTTGACTTGAAAAGAACAGAACGTTTTTAATTCAAGTTTAAAACCAAAGGAAAGGTCTTTACTTGTGACTCAAGGTATTAACACACCTAAACATAGACACCCATCATTTACTGTGGCCCCTTTTGTTTCTTGAATCAGCTTCTTTTTTCTTGTAAAACTATTTTTGGCAAAACGTATGAACCTACAAACCAGTTTAAGTTGAAAGCAAACAATATAATGTTTTGTGCACTTAAAATTCAAAAAATTAGTTTTAAAATAATGCAATTAACTTTTAATTTCATTGTAGTATTACTTTAAATAAAATTATTTAAGATGCATATTTTTTTTCGTTAAAATTTATTTTTTTTGCTACGTTTATGTATTGAAGAAAAAAATAGAAAACTTATGGATGGGCATGTACAAGAAGTTTTTTTATTTATGTGTATCAATCTCTGAAATTCATTATAACAATATTAATTCAAAAATTCTTCTTTTAATTTTCCAGAAGGGTTTTTTTATGCTAAGAATCAAAACGATAAAACTTAGTTAGTCCATTTGTCCTTTCAGTCTCACTCCGTAATGATATAGTTGCATTTCTTTGTAAAAGCTTTTAGATAACGAACAATTTATGTTAACCGCTGAAGCCAAATTAGTATGACATCAACAAAAAAACTTACTTGTATCAATCGAGGATTGCAATACAGTAGTTTCTACAAAGATACGTGAAAAACATTATAAAAAGTTTTGCTAAAAGATTAGTTTTATTACACTGTTTCTGCAAAGATACAGTATTTCCATTTTGTAAAACCATTATTTTAACGTGCAATTTAGTTGCAAAAGTTCTTGCTATTAAAATTTAACAAATTACATCATGACAATTTTATTCAATAAAGTTTTGTTCTTGAGCAAATTGTTGCTTACCGGTGAAAGTTGAACTAAACCCTCTTCCTATTACAGAGAGGTCTGTACGGAATCGCACTTGCAGAGAATTTCCTGCGGAGGTGTAAGTAGTTTTTGGTGGTAATGAAGATCCAGAGAATTGCAATGTTTCATCTGGGCCAACCACTACCTAATAGATGCAAATATCCAAATTGGTACAATTATTAAATTTTAATATTAAGTTAAAATCTTTCTTATATTTGTTTCAAAAGCTGATGCATGTTTAGGTTCATTATCTTTGCAAAACTGCACATGCACAACACAGTCACTTGCATGTAAAATCCGTAGTGATGACGATTGTTTGAAAGCTCACTAACCCCAAAGTATAAAAAACCTCCAATTTTTTTATTTCTGCAAAATATTTGATTGATTTACTTAAATCTTATAGGTTTAATAAATAAAACTTAATTTAATTTTTTTAGAATATTGAAAGGCAAAAAAGGTTTATGATAATGGCTACTAATTGCAACATTCTTCTCATTGTAAGAAGGCTGTTAGCAATTACGATTTTATTTTTGCTTCAACTTTAAGAATTTTTTCTAGATATTTTTTATCAAAAACTTACAGCCCGAAAAATTGATTTAGGTTATCGTAAAATATTTATCTTATTTTCTTTGAAGAGTGCCGTAAAGAAAAGGACTGGAAACCACTGGTTTTAAGTTTTTATGATTTGAATACTTTACTTTAAACCTTCAAATTTAGTTTTTTACAGAAACAATAAATCTTTTTGTACTTAGCTTAATTGATGAAAAAAAGTTTGATTTTAAATTGCCTGTTAGAATAATACAACTTACAAAGAATTTAATTTAGTCAAATAAAAAATCAGTTGGAGCTTGTTTAATCATTTTATGCCAAATATTTTTATAAAACGCATATTTTGCTCACAGGTATTAGTTTGTGAAATTTTTTGGGTACTTCTGTTGATGTAAGTTTTTCTTAACACAATTAATTTTTAAATAAATGATATTAATATTGTTGACAAAACAACAAACTGTGTTTTGTAAGTTTTTACACATTTTAATTCTTCACTGCATGGTTTATCATATATGATATGAACCAAATTTTCAGCTTTAAATTTTTTGTCTAAAATATTTTTATTTCTTTCCTGCATGAGATATCACTTCTGATAGTTACTGATGAAAACTATATTTTTGTTTTTTCCATCAGGTGACGTTGTGAGATATAAATGCATTTCAATTTTAGTTTGTTACTAGATTTAACACGTGGGTAAAAATCATATTTTCAAAAGTAATTTGAACCAATTTAGAACTGATAGCAAAGTTAGGAAAAATTATTACTACATTTTAACATGCATAAAGTAATTTTCTGTCAATTTTCTTTTCAATCAAAAGCATGTGTTTGTTACAATATAAACAAATAGGTTCTTATCATATATGATATGATGTGTAAATTGCATACTTTTTTTCAGCAATTTCCTAAAAAAAGTCTAATTTTAACAGTACTAAAAAATGTAACTTCAGCAGCAAATTTCTAAAAAAAATCTAATCATTTTTTTCGTTTTTTTTTAACTAGATTTAGACATAATCAATAATCTATTACATTAGAACAACCAAATGGCTTTTTTGACACATTTGAGTTTTTGGACGGCTGGTGTTTACCTAAAAATTGAGCGTTTTGGTTAAGATTTTCGGACAATTATTTTTTTCCTAAAGCAAACTTTAGCAATAATTTTGTTGCCAGTGTATAAGACATAAAAAAGTACAAGTAAAACTATCTAGAAGAATTAAGTGGCGTTTTTGATGCATAACTTTTTTTAGATTCCATAAAACATAAAATTTCGTTGATTCAGCATATTATTTATTGACCTATAAAAAAAAAAAGATTATAGAATAAACATAGATTATTGTTGCTTCAAATAGCAGTTGTATCATTGGTTTTACTTTTTAGCAGTAGACTTCGGCAAAGTCAATCAGTTGTTTCAGAAGTCCACTAATTTTTTCAGAAGGTGTATACAATATTTTAATATGGCATGGCATAGTTCTGGGTCATAAGATGTAGCCTTGGTCTACACATAGTGGATTTTATGAATTCTTTGCGAGGTAAAGCCTGGAATATTTCTAAACTGCTTGGAGTCAAGTTGTTGTCCATTTTGTGTGATCAAGTGATATTGTCTCTGGCGTGTAGGACTATATCTAGTTGGTTTGATTCTCAGTGAAAGATGCATCACTGACCAACGAGAGTATGAGTGAAACTCGAATCTGGTGCTTTTCGTTTTAGGTAGCTTAGTTTTCAATTTAAATATGGCATCTTGAGGATTACTAAATAATGATGAGATGGTTAGATTGCTTATGCTGTCTGATAGAGAAAATAAAAATGAAAGTGACCTTCTTGTGTACTTGCAAAAAAAGACATATACTCTCTTGGGACGGTTCTATCAAAATGAATTCGCCTAACCAAGACGCCAAAAAATTACAAAATGAAAAAAGAGGTAGAGGTGTTACAGAAGAAATGGTAGCAAGTGTGGAGAACATTGATATTGCTTGAGTCTTGTGAATGGACAATTAATTAGTTTTTCTGATGTCTACAACGACCAGATCAAATCCAATCATAAAAATCAGGAAACTTGTTTTTATTCGGTGACCCAATACATATGGGGTTGTTGATTTGCTAGTTAGCTTGTTTGGTAGCCATAAAATGCATTTAAGATAAAAAAAAAATTTTTTCGGATTTTTTACCATCTAACCCTTATGTGTGTAGTAAATTCAAGGTTGCTGCTTCATAAAGCGCATGGCAGCACAATAAAACAAGCTACTTTCAGAGCTAAAGTAGCTAAAGGACTCTACAAAGTTAGTGTAAAAAAGTTCTTTAGAAGAGGAAGACCTTCAAACGATATGGAGCAACAACATCAACAAAAACGAAGGTTACGTAACACACTTGCCTGCAAAAACGTTCATTTGGATTCTATAAATGATTGGCCGAAACAGGTGGCAAATCGTTAGCTTTGCAAGTTCCCTCATTACAAATTTCTAAAATTTTTACATTGCACTAAATGTGAAAATGTTTTGTGTATAAACAGAGATCGAAATTGCTTCAAACAGTTTCATACAACATAACGATTCCTTGTGGCGTTTTTACAATTTATCATATATGATATAAACTGACAAAAAAACAAAAAGTTGCTGATACGCACGTAACATTATATATGATAAATAGCTTATTCTTGTTTGTTTTTTTTTTTATAGATTTTGAAATAAACTTTAAGTATATGATTTAAAGAGTATTTAAAACCATAAAAATACAAAAAAATTTTTTTTTGCCAAAAAAAATTCATGCAGTGAAGAGTTAAATACAATCAATTTAATTTTGTTAAAAATTTTGTTAAAAATTTAGATAATTATTAGCTGTACATTTGCTCATTTACCTCTTCAGAAACTTAGTGTTGCATAGTGATCTTTAAAAAAAAGGTTTCGACTTAAAATCTCTGGCTGGTTTCTCAAATTTTGTCACGAACTACTAACGCTGAGTTTGCTTCTTCCCAATCACACGCGGGTCACATTGAAAATCTTGCAGGGCGCAAGTTCCGCACCCTTGCTTTTTAAAGAAATTTTACACCCATATTTTTAAAAGACTTATTCAGTCAGTTATAAAATTTGGTCCAATACTATTTTTTTCTTGAAAAATTTACGCCCAATTCAATTTAAATTTACTCCCAAGAGGTAAATTTACTTACGACTGAAAAACCGTAAGCTAATAGGTTTTTACAAAAAACTTGCTTTGAATGTACAAAATTAATTGAAAAACAAAAAATAAAGTTGAACGTTGTTAATTACATAGCTTCGTTAGAAAAAAGACGAAACTTTACTTCAAGTAGAATCCTAATAACGCTGTTAAACAACAAAATAATAACATACGTATATTTAAAATCTTGCAATTAATATGTCAAAAAATTATTTTTTTATTTCATGAGCTTGTCAAACATTAACATATTACCGTGACTTTGTCATAGAAAAACTCTGTATTCAATGAGAGCAGGACAAACTTGATCCTAAATTTCCTCCGAGCTGTAACGTTCCACAAGCAGTT
The DNA here is from genome assembly GCA_963680785.1 of Diplosoma virens. NCBI lineage: Eukaryota > Metazoa > Chordata > Ascidiacea > Aplousobranchia > Didemnidae > Diplosoma > Diplosoma virens. The sequence goes on along the minus strand of OY796890.1, from coordinate 4,392,081 downwards.
CAGGTTATTGCTGTAAGAAAGCGGCCATCCTGGGCTATTTATCAATCTGGTGGAATTGTCAGCCAATAAATTAAATCTGCAACCACCTAAAAATTGCCGCGAATATTAAGCAATTTTTTATAAATCTCAGATAGGTTTTAATTAAAAGAAAAATAAACATTTAAAATGCATGAACCGCATGACAATTAAAGTGTAGGCTAAGGATCTGAAAGAATCTTTAAAGTGGATGCGATGGGCAGTAATCGTACTTAACCAGGATTACAAATCAGCAATAAAATCTCGTTTTAAATTGTTAATATTCATGGCCGCTATGATAATACCCAATTCTCTAGTGATAGTATAATGTCATAGTTTTTTACCAAACCACTACCATATTTAAAAATAAAAAGCAACATTAAGGTTAATTAAATATTAGTATTAAAAGTAAATTTATTCAAATGGCTAAAACGTTCTTCTGGCTTACAACAAAAACCGTCATTTTGAATATAATACAAAATCAAAAATATATTTTTTTCATAACTTTTTGTGTTAATTTGAAAAACGTTTGTCCGCATAAAAGCAAGCGAATGTTAGTTTCTATTTTCGGTTCTGATAACAACTGTGAGGTTATTTACAGCTGTAAAAGAATAGTAAAAACCTCCATATTAATCAAAACCACTAAATTTTGCTTTATATTCTTAGACGAAGAAACAAATTTCAGTGAACTTTTGCTTTTAATTTCAGGAATATTTACGCTTTTTTCTTAAAGATTGTTACCAATTAATATAAACAATTGTTTTTTGTTGTTAATTTTATTGAATAAAGTTGCAAATGTAAGAGAAAACTAACTACAACCTACAGTAACGGAACTTACTTGAAAATGTAGCTTCAGGTACGACATTAGAAAGTTGAGGAAGTTGATCAGTTTCTAAAATAAATGGTTAACAATATTTGTTTACTCTCAAACAATAAAAACTTTGACCAATTACTCTATGAAGTACGGCAAAAAGATAATCAAACTTGCAACGGTTCACAGACCGATGGTTAATAAAAACTGGTCTACAGTAAATATCAAGTATAATGAAAACTATTCTTTAATTTAGGAAGAGAGGTGATTTTTAAAATCCACTTAAAAATTATAGCAAGCAAAATTAAACATTTCATTTATTTTGTAAAATTTTTTATTAAAAAGCTGAACGTTTTCGACTATCATCAGTCCTTATCAAAGCATCTAAAATTGTTTAAAATCATCTAAAAATTTTTTAACCATAAACGACAATTACAATCAATTAAAATATATAAAAAACAACAATTTTCTCAAGTTTATGCTGTCACTGTTATTACTAATTCAGTTTATAGGCAAAGACAATTACACAAAACAACGTCAGAATTCACAGAGAAAAAAGGAGAAAAAAAAGAGAAAAAAATGAGAAAAAATAATAATTTTGCAAATCACATGACTAAAATTAGAAGAGTTGTAGTAAAAAAGACGAGCCATTTTCATACAGTTGTTTATTTAATTTAGGTTGATGTTTTTTAATTATTAACGCTTCGTGAATTTTACAGTCGTAATCTGATGAACATTTCTTTATAACACTAAAACGATGTATTAAGCTATCCATATCTTTTTTATTACACAAATTGCATTCAATAATATGATCTTTTATTTTGCTTTTGACCGAAGAGCCTAAATTTAAGTGTTCCTTTGCTCTTGTTATCACATGACGTGTTGACTTACCGATGTAAGTCAGACCCGCATCACACGGGCACGAAAAGCGATAGACAACATTTGATAACAAAAGCGCAGGTGTGTTAGATTTTAAATTGAAATAGTTTCCAACTTTGCAAGTTTTATATATAGGTGTTAAGTGCACGGCAGAGAATTTCCAAATAAGTTTCGAAATGTCTTTTGCGAATATGTGAGACTGTTTCCCCACATATGGAATTTCAACTGTAATGTTTTCTTTTTTATTGGTAGGTTGCGTCTGATTTAAATTTGTTTGTCTACTATTCATAAATTGGTAAAAAACTTTATCGAAAAAATAATTTGGGTATCCATTATTACAGAACATTGATCTTAATTTTTCTACTTCATTTTTGAATAGATGGCAATCGGAACAAATATTTTTGGCACGATTTAGCATACAACTAATTAAGTTTGATTTCCACTTTAACGGGCAAATTGCTTTGAAATTCAGAAAAACACCAGTATGAGTCGGTTTTCTCCAAATCCATGATTGTAAGTTATTGTTGTGTATTTTAAGTTCCATGTCTAAAAAGGGGAGAGTATTAGTAGACTTTTCCATTGTAAATTGCAAGTTTTTATGTTGTGAATTTAATCTATTTAGAAATTCCATACTGTCTGCTTCGTTGTTAAATATTGCAAAAATGTCATCTACATATCTAAAATAGACTTTTGGGGCGGAATTGAATTGCTGTTGTAAAAGGCGAGTTTCCGTTTCAGCCAGAAAGAAGTTAGCTATAGTGGGACCAAGTGGTGAACCCATCGAAACACCATCAATTTGCTGATATAATTTGTCTTTGTATAAAAATATTCCTTTGGTTGCTAAATTTAATAATTTTTTAAAGATTTTCTTTTTTATTGGTAGGCGATTAGCATTTGAGTTCTTGTCATAAATTTTATTTGAAATAAGGTCGATAGTTTCTTGTAAGGAAACATTTGTAAATAAGGATTTGACATCGAAGCTTACCATTACTTGATTTGAATTCAGATTGATTTCTTGTAGCTTTTCTAAGAATTCATAAGATGAACGCAGCATGTGTTTATCTGATATATATGGCTTAATGATCGTATCCAAGAATTTTGCTAGTTTGTATTCGGGAGAGCCCACCATCGAGATAACTGGGCGTGCAGGATTATCTTCTTTGTGTGCTTTTATTAGTCCATATAACTTGCCTGGTGTAGATCCCGTTGGGAGAAGGTGCCGAATAATTTCATTTCCGTAGGGCTTTAGATATTTCTGAATGTGATATCTGATTGATTGTTCCCTTGCTATCAAAGGGTGTGATTTGCTTTCTTCTTTATTATTAATTTCAACGAACTTAGTAGAATCATATATTATGGAATCTAATTTGGAAAAGTAATCTACTGAATTTAATACTGCAACTCCTCTACCTTTATCTAACTTACAAACTTTAATATCTGAATCTTTAGATAAATTTAGTAGAGAGCGATGAATAGCTTGATTATTCCGTGTTGCACATACTTGTTTGGAACGGTTCATAAATTTCTGAAAGTAGTATTTGATCTGATCTTTAAATTCTTGAGTAATCTGTGTTTTATATTTGCTTCTTAATGTATAGGTTAATTTCTCTAAGTTTGCTTTAACATTATTCTATATCATTTTATGCGCAAGTTTGCTGTGCTAGAGTAGTTTTTTGCTTTTAGTTTGAGTCTGCATACTAGTCTGATGGTTCGTATTTTTGCACTCCAACAAATTGTTTTTAATGTGCATAAGGCGTAGTCGGTGAAAAATAGATGCGATCGGTCGTCGTCGTCGTCGTCGTCGTCGTTTGAAGGGCATCCACTCCAGGCCAGACACAAACAGAACTGGGGCCGAGGGTTTATCCTTTTACTACCCCAGACTGCTGCACTGCCTGGATCAGATGCTGGCAGTGATGTTATTAAGCCAGCATCGAGTTTCGTCATCCAAAACCGTCAGACCGCGTGCTCCATGTGGTGCCCGATGTATGGGGCACATTGTTAGTACATGGTCTGCGGTTTGCTCAGAGGCGCCACACTCGCAATTCGGTGAAGGAGCGAGACCCCATTTGTGCATGGACGAATGGAATCGCCCAACACCAGTCCGCAGGCGGTTGAGCTTAACCCAAGCTGCTCGGGGTAAGCCCATCCCAACAGGCCTGACACTGGTCCCGGGCACAAAAGCACGGAGCCTGGAAGCACTTTCACAGTACTCCGCGTTCCATTTGTGATTTGTCCATTCAGAGGCGCGGATGCCAAGTCTGGCAAGATTGTCCAAGAGATTCCGCGCACCTGGCACAAACGGGCGTCTGGATCTTAGTCTCACTTGGCCAGTATCTGAGGACCCATTTAACAGACCATGCAAAATATGATCGGGGTCCAGAGATCCACGGTAAGCCAAGGAGAGTGTCGCTCCCATTCGGCGAAGCTCAGCTGGCTGGATGCCTGAAAGTATAGGTAGGTGGTCCGTTGGAGTGGGACGCAGGCATCCAGTAACTATGCGCAAGGCGTCATTCAAGACACTGTCAATGAGGCGAGTGTGAGCACTGCGACACCAGACTGGCGCACAGTACTCAGCTGTTGAGTAGACTAGAGACAAGGTGGCTATGCGTAGTGTTTTAGCACCAGCACCCCATCCCGAGCCCACGAGTCGCCTCAACAGTGTGACGCGTGATGATAGTTTTTTGCGCAATGCCACTAAATGGTGACGAAACGTGAGCGATCTGTCCAGTTTTACCCCAAGGTATGTAGGGGTTGGACAGAACGGTAAAAGTCTACTATTGTTGTAGACCTTTAGCTCACGTTTGGCCTCTCGGTTGTTTAAGTGAAAGGCTGTCGTCACCGTCTTAGTGTGACTGAGCTTCAACCTCCAAGTCTGGAGATACGATGACAGTGTGGATATGTCTTGGCTTAATGTCCCCTCCAAGTCCTTCCAGTTTCCAGAAGAGTGCAACAATGTTAAATCATCAGCATAAGCAAACTTTCTGGAAATCATGGAAGGAAGACGATGCGATCGGTGATCCGATAAAAGAAATTATGACGTTTGTATTTTTCATTTACAAGTTTTTCGAACTCAGTTTTATAATTTGTTTTTGGACTCACGTGGTACGTGGTCTAGAAAAAGAATTTTGAAGTGGGCCCAGCATCAAAAAGATTGAGAATTAGAGGCCCAGTTTATTCGAAGTAGAAATGTCAAGATCGAGAACCATCAAAATGACAAAGTAAATTAAAAACTTGAATATCTTTTAACGGATCAGAAATTAGAAATCATATGCTGTACATGCAATGCATGTTATAAGAGAGCTAGACAAAAACGTTTTAGTTATCAAATGCCAGTATTTTTTTAGGCTGCTTATGTTTTACAATGAAAGTTTTGTTTTTGCAGTCATGTTATAATTTCATTACTTAAACTATATGATCAGTAACAAAAAACTAACCAATATAAGTGAAATTAAAACCACTCTTTGTCACTATCTGATCTGTTTCAAAATTAATGATCAAGGTTTGGTCCTGTGATTGGAAACTTTCCCCTGAAGCTTCATTGCCAGTGAGTCTAACAGAAGTAAGCGAATAAACATTTTGAATCTAAAATCAAAATATTAAATTAAAGACACTAACATACACTGAAATTTGAAATTTTGAAATTATTATGATTTAACACTTTTCTTGAAAACAAACCAATTGCAGGCAGAATTAACTCTATAACTTTAAGAATCTGATCATTGTAACTTATTTTGTTGAATGCAATTTTTGTTGTGCTTTCCTACACCTTCAATAAAGACAGTAGATGTATTTTTTTCTTTCTTATCGAAATCAATAAATGACCGATCAAAATTTTTTTTCTAGAATAAAAATATATTTATTGGTGAAATGCAAGCAGAATTAAAAAAAACAGTAGCAACAAAATAATTATAACGTTATAGCATGCAGACAAAGTAGAAAGGAAATACTTAATAAATAACTTGCATCAGGGTTACTGCACCTTATTTTTCATATATTTGTGCGTAAATTACCAGTCTAAACAGTATTTATTAAATACATACACACACCACAATAAAGAAGTTTTAAACTTTTTCACTAAAATAAAACAACCCAAAAAACTTAATATCAAAAATAACTTTACAAATTTTTTTTTCTTACACATTTGGGGCTGGCCAAATCATTATTATGCTTTTATTCAATTATATTTAAATATACAGAGTTGGTTTTACAATGCACACCTAAACAGCTTTCCAATGATTAGGTTAAGTGACTAATATTTTAAATCTGTGTCAGAAATGACCTCCACTATAAAAATATTTGGGTATGTAACTGTATACCATCACTCTTCGAAGAACATGCCAGTTGACGCCGATTGATATTGTATGGATACTATCATGCCTTACGAATTGGGGCATGATCACGAATTGTTGTCATCACAACATTTTTATTATCTTAAAAATTCAAGAAAACTCTGATTTTTTAAGCACTAAATATTTTTATATGTTTACATAGTTAACATACATCTGTAAAGATGTTTCTTGGAAAAAAAGTTATTTTTCGTTCAAATAGTTATTGTGCTGTCCACGAGATTAAATCATAAAATTGTCTTTTTGAAGAAAAATTGTTTATTTCAACACGTAAAGCCTATAAAATATGCATATTTTTTTGTAAGGAAAAAATTTTGGGCACATAACTAAGCGTCGTATTCTACTCAGTTGCTCAGTTATATTTGTTATATTTAGGCTTCTTGATAAATCGTGCAAATACATGATTCGCGCAACATTGTTTAACCCCCTTTTTCTAAATTTTTTGTTCTGATAAGCCTATAGCCACGATCCACAAGTTATTTTCTTAGTTTACGCACTTGCAAAAGTGAACCGAAAATCTATTTTATCAAGTAAGGGCATGAACCAATCCCGAACCAAAATTCCGTATTAACTTTTAATTTTTTTCTTTAACCTTTTTCCTTCCATCGCTTCTTTAATGGAACATACTTTTTTAAGGTTATATAATTGATTTGAACCAAAATTCAATTTTTATCACATATTTATTCAAAAGTAATCTACTTTAGTTCCATGATATATTAATAACTTTTTTTTTATAGTTTAAAAATATTGAATGTATAAAGAAGCTGAAGTTACTGTTTTTTTGGATGAACATTGTGATGTCTGAAATAACCAAATACTAAACTCTGACTAAAGTTTTTGGAAACCAGATGTTCTTCACTATCAATAAAGGTTTGTATGTACACAATAGCAAACATGAATTACAGCAAATATTTTGATGCAATGGAAGATAAAATAAATGCTTCATATATAAAACATTGGAGGTTTACAGATAAGAAAATGCAACAGTATGAATTTATAGTTTATAGATATTATTATATTACCAATATTTTTTGTGGTTATAACTTAGTGCAGTTTCTTTTTTTGTGCAACCAAATATTATGAATTCTACATTTCAGAACCATATTTTTCTTTTTGTCAGAAGATAGATCGTGCTAATAGAACAAAAACACTTATAAGCCCAAAAACTCAAGAAAAAAGAAAGGGCTACTTTTGATTATTACTTTGATTGAAAAATTTATGTGGCTAGGTGGTATCATAAAAATGGCTAGGTGATATCATGATAGGTGGCATTAAAATTCAATTGTTACTATCGCAAGCAATGGGAAGAATCACGATCCACTCTATAAGACAAGTCGTTGTCGTCTTTTGAAAAGACATCCACTCCAGGTCAGACATGAACAGAATTGGGGGCGAGGGTTTATCCTTTTACTACCCCAGAATACTGAACTGCCCGGATAAGATGTTGGCAGCGATGTTGTTAAGCCAGCATCGAGTTTCGTCATCCAATACTGTCAGACCTCGTGCTCCATGTGGTAACTGATGCATGGGGCACGCTACTAGAACGTGGTCTTCGGTTTGCTCAGAGTCGCCACACTCGCAATTCGGTGAAGGAGCGAGATTTCCTTTATGCATGGACGAGTGGAATTGCCAAACACCAGTCTGCAGGCGTTTGAGCTTAACCCAAGCTGCTCGGGGCAAGCTCATCCCAACAGGAATGGCAATTTCCTGGGTATAAAAACACGAAGCGTGGAATTATTGTCACAGTGGTTCGCGTTCCATTTATGGTTTGTCCACTCAGAAGCGCGGATGCCAAGTCCGACAAGGTTGTTTAAAAGATTTCGCGCAGCTAGAACAAATGGGCGCCTGTATTTTAGTATCTCTTGGTGAGTATCTGTGGACCCACTTAAAATACCGTACAAGATATGATCAGGGTGTAAAGATCCACAGTAAGCCAGGAAAAGTGTCGCTCCCAGTTGGCGACGTTCTGCTGCCTGGATGACTGAGAGAATGGGTAAGTTGTCTGTTGGAGTGGGACGCAGGCATCCAGTGACTTTGCGCAAGGCGTCGTTGAAGGCATTGTCGATGAGGCGAATGTGAGCACTGCGACACCAGACTGGCGCACAGTACTCAGCTGTTGAGTAGAATAGAGATAAGGTGGCTATGCGTAGTGTTTTAGCACCAACACCCCATCCTGAGCCCACAAGTCGTCTCAGCAATGTAACGCGTTGGATAGTTTTTTGCGCAATGCCACTAAATGGTGACGAAACGTGAGCAATCTGTCCAGTTTCATCCCAAGATAAGTTGGGGTTGGACAAAACGGTAAAAGTCTACCGTTGTTGTAGACCTTTAGCTCACGTTTGGCCTCTCGGTTGTTTAAGTGAAAGGCTGCCGTCACCGTCTTAATGTAACTGAGCTTCAACCTCCAAGTCTGGAGATATGCTGAAAGTGTAGACATGTCTTGGCTTAAAGTCCCCTCCAAGTCCTTCCAGTTTCCAAAAGAGTGCAACAATGCTAAATCATCAGCATAAGCAAACTTTCTGGAAATCATGGAAGGAAGATTGTACATATAGATGAGGAGGGGAGCCAAGACCGATTCCAGAGGAACGCTGTTTTTAGACGGCGTAGCCTGCTTTGCTTGCTGTCACCGGTAGTAAGAGTGAAACTTTGGTTTCGGACAAGCTCCATGATTATTTTTATTTTGTGCTTATCCAGCAGAAGCCTCACAGCTTGCAGGTAAGGCCAAGGTGCCAGACAGTGTCATAGGAAGCTGTCAAATTGACAAATACGGTACCGGCCTTCTTTTTAGCCTCAAAAGAATCCTCAATGGGTCAGAAGAACAACTTGATCTGCGGTTGGCTTCCCGCGTCAAAACCCAGCCTGCTATTTAGGAAAAAGTGAATTGATTAATAGCTGGACGCGAGCGTAGATAAGCTTATAGTAGGGACATAGAGCAGAGATATTGGTCGATAACTGATCCCCCACGAGATTTATTGGCTTCGGAATTAAGACTACAACCGCTCTTTGCCAGATCTTGAAAATTTTGAGTCGGCGCAAGCAGGAAGAAAAAAACTCACGTAACTAGGACTTCAAAGCAGCTTCAGCATGCATTATAAGCTCTGGGCAGATGGAATCAGGTCACGGAGCTTTACCTTGTTTCAAGTGTTAATGGGCAGCAGTAAATTCTCTCTGTAAGAAAGAGTCAGAGACATTTTCTAGGTATATGTTTCCCGCTAAAGATCAGACCCTTTTTTGAGAAGCAAGTCGAGATGAGTTGTTTTTCAAAAACGCAATAACTGAGTGACGAGGAGAGTGTCGTAAGCAACCAGTAAGGTTGTTCATAATACTCAATGCTTTTCGACTAGAGTGTGAAAAGTCAATGCTCCGAACTGCCTCAGACCATCGATCTCTCCGCTTCCTGTCATACTTGGCAAAAAAAGCTGTAGCAGCCAAACTCAAGTTGTCTCCCGGAGGAGACTGCAGGAACGTTCTATAGAAGGATTCACATTCTGCATTCCAGCACGGAATATAGTTATATCAATACCCGCGTGGGATAGTCTTTTTGGCTACTTTCTTGATAATGCTACAGAATTCCTGGTAAGCCGCATAATCAAGTGAATCAGGCCGCAACAAAATCAGGCCGCCAATTTATTCGTCAAAGCTATGTAATGATTCCATTTGGTCTTGCGGAATTTTTGCGAAATTGTGGAACCATTACTTAACAGGTATGCTTGGCACTGACAGAGCAAACCTTGGTTGTGTAAAAAGCAAAGGTCGATGTTGTGACCTGGGGAACTATTCAAGGATACGTCTACCCGGTAAGTGACTGTTTGGACCTATGCTAGCAAAAGCTAGATCTAGATTGGTGCCAATGTTCCAACGGCCGAAGTAAAAACTGGCGGCGTTCTTGGCATTGTATAGGAGGGCAAGATAATTAATACTATACCCAGTCAGCCGAGCACTCTATCAGACAAGACGTTTTGTAAAAGAGGTGAAAAACAAGTTCAATAGCCACATTTTGTACAATAAAGAATGGAAGTTGCAGATCTTAGACTTGCTGAATTTGATCGCCAAGGTATGAGATGTAAAAAGCGGTATTGACCTCGTTTCATTAATGTAATTAATCTATTAGTGATAACAGCATAGTGATTGCAATGCAAAATGAGTCAAGAAAGATTTATCCCATTTCAAAATTCGGAGTCCAATAGCACTTTGCTTGTTGAAAGTATGTTGAAAGCCTGTAAGAGAATCAAAAATTGTTGGAACACTATCAAAAGATGTTAGATTTGATGGCATGAATTATACTTTGGGAAACAAAATACAAGAGAGATGCAAATTGTGCAAGAATAACACCAAAAATTATGCGCAAGACATGCCATGTACGGCTTCATACTGAAAAGGGAAAACTGTGCTTTGAAAAATACCATAATCAATATTAAAAATGACATAGCATCATATTTTTTATATGTTTTGGTTTTCATTTGTATTACAAGACTGTATGTACACATTTGCTTTATACTTTTAGGCAATGACTTACTATTTTCTAAAGAAAGCAATTATAAGAAATATCAATGTTCTTTATTTGAAATCTTCCATGTTTTCTTAAATGGAATATACAATAAAAAAATTGATGCCCCACAAACGTCAAATTGTGTATGGTACATCTCTATGCTACGACAAACACATATTCCAAAAATGAAAAAAAATTGTAAAATGGATTAAATGGGCAGAATAAATGTTAGCCCAAACCAAAATATGAACATTTAAAATTAAAATACCCCGAACCTGAACCTGAACCTGAACCTGAACATTATTTTAAACGATGACACGCCCTGATGTTTGGTTTTATTCATTTTTAAGATGTTTTGTTTTACTAATGATTCATTTAAACTCATTTTAAATTCAAAAAGTTGAGTTTAACCCTACGTCTACCACAAAAAAAACTGACATTGTGAACCATTGGGGTCTATTAGACCCCATGTAGGTTTGTTGTGATTTATGATGGTTTAGGTTTGCATTTCATGCAGGATAGCTAAATGGCGCAATAAACTAGTATTTCATATTACTTTTGGCATTAGCTTTTCCAAACATAATGCACATTTTTTCAGTTGGCAGCTATTAAATTTTGTATCAATTTTAACCAGTTAAAATTTTTGTGAAGTTGAAATACTGATTTAGCTATCATAATCGCATTTACCAATGAAACAGCGCATAACCATAAATAAACAGCAGCAACAACAATGAATGAATCAACAATCAAAAAATCAAAAACAGTAACAAATAGCACCTGCCATAATCAATAGTTCAGTGTAATTGCACCTACAGCTATGTTGACAAATTGAATTGGACTGTTCCTAGCAAACATAATTCTTGCACACAATGCAAGGAAAACGGCACTTCTTATACTGTTATAGTAAAAAAACCTACAAATAGTAGTTTATTCTTGTGTTTTCAATAACGAAATAATGCTGTCAAAACTTTTGTGTCCATGTAACAGCAGGATTTACATTGCAAAGCAGTTGGGGTCTGTCAGACCCCAATGGTACACGATGCTACATTTTTTTTTTTTTTTAGGCATATTACAAATTAGTTTTGTGTACTGAGGTTTATGTTGGCTATAGTTTTAAGGTACATGCACAAAGTCACTAAGTTTTAATATGGTAACATTTAAACTAAAAGAGTAGTCAAACGGTAAAAGAGCGTTTGGGGTCTATCAGACCCCATGGTAGACGGAGGGTTAAAGAAAGAGTATTTTATCTAATAACAAATACTCAAATCTATTTATTTCCTTAAAATTTTCAATTTGTTGTGTCTTATGGCAAACCTTGACAAAAATAAAACTTACAACAACAACATCATAAGAAATTTCCGTTTGAAAACTTTCAATGGTTAAAAGAACAAAATAACCAGTTCTAGCAGTTAAGATCCATCGACAGTTTAGACTGTTGAAATATTGATTTGGATAATTAAGACTCGTAATAATTTGAGTTTGATTGGATGCTGAAGCATTGAATCCACAAGCAAAAGCTGAAACAAAAAATAAAAAAATAGAAGATGTATTTGTGATATCGATTTGTTATTCAAGTTTATTGCAATGCTGTGTATTTCAAGAAGCGTTCAGAGAATAACTTAAATGTTTTTAGAAAGAGTTTTACTAGAAATAAAATTACCTAAGATTGTTCCATATCTACATAGGTGTTCGTATATCTTTAGCAACTCAAGCGGTCTTATTTTTTCACACGGGTTTAGTGATGAAAGGTTTTCAAGCATCACTAAATTTGTGTGAGAAGATTACTAAACCTAAGTGAGTTTTCAATCTTTTATCAATAAACCGATGTGAGAAGATTAGACAGCTTGAGTAGCTTAAGATGCCCAAACAGCTATGTAGATCTGGATTAGTTCAGAATCAATTGGAAAAACTTCAGATTGTTTGTTTATTTCTGAAAAAAAATTGACTTTCAATGTAAATTATAGTCAATCTGCGTTTCTAAATAACTCATATGGCAATGTAAATGCATTGGAATAAGTATCTTTAATTTCGCAAATTGATATTAACTGTTTGAATGATATATTCGATTATAGTCGAATAAATTTTTTTGTCTTATATGGTATATTCGACTTTTGTCAACTTGAAGAAAAATATTGTTACAACACGCCGCTTAATGTGATAGCCTTCACGATCACCTATCTTTCTCTACTACAAGAAAAATTTGTGTTCTTAGTTCAGGTTTGTAACAATTAGCATTGCTATTGACGTGATAACTCATAAATGATTCCGTGTTTTACTGTTTTGCTGTATAGTGCTTATACAGTGGTCTAGGTTTAGCAAAGTCAGAAATTCGTTAGTGTGTAATATTTGGCTTTTGTCGATTGTTCATTTTGTTTATTTGAGTAAAAAATAACTCATTTTTTGTCAAATTCTTGTTTTACATACCATTGTGCTCGAAATAAATAAAAATAAAGAAATTTTGAGATTTTTATTTTTATGTGCCTTTTGGTCAATTTGTAGCACAACACCTTTCCGTATTCAGCAGTCAAAAGGTTAACTAATTGCAAAGTTTTTCATAATTTTTCTAACAGAAATAAAAAATCAGTCAAAAAAAACTTTTCAAAATGTTTATATTTACGCAGTGTAAAATTAAACTTCTTTTAGTATATAACCTAAAAATATATTACGAAAAAACAAACTGTTTAATCCAAACAGTACACGTTGCTTTCGAATAGAAAAAGAAGAAAAAAGTTTTGTATTTAATGTTTGTTAGCTTTGCAATTGTTTTTAAAACATTTACTGTAAAAAATGCATAACATTCAATATGTTTCATATTACCACAATTAGTTCATGATATTTTTTCTGTAAAAGTTTAAGTAAATCTTTTGAACATTTCAAGGTACACGTAAACAAATAAGCAGTTTTTAATTTTTAAGCATTTAAAATGCATTTAAAATCAAAATGAATGAAAGGAAAAATCCTTTTTTACACAATAACCTAGCTCTATACTCTAACGCAGTGGTTTTAAAAGTTTTTGAGATAGTTTTTTGTTGAAAACAACAACAAAATTCACGTCTCAACTTTTAGCAAAAAAGCATCACTTCTTTAAACAGCACAAGAATTTGCAGTTAATGGGAATAATGTAGCTGTTTAAAAAGTAAATGTTTAATTTGAAACTTTGTAAAAGATTATGCAAATTTCAGATTTGTTTCAGAGACAAACTTCTCCTTACGTTTAGTATTTACATTCAAAAGTGTACAAAAGCCACGTGCAAATAAATACTGTAAGTGAACGAAACGGAAGAAATTTTCAAACAGCTATATTACATACACGCTTAATAAATTATATGAGCTCATATTGTTCTCACAAGTCAGTTAGTGGCATTGCTTTAAAGTCGTTTTTTAATATAGAGTAGCAAATTTTTAAGAATTGTAAAAAGTTTATAATTTAGTTTCAAAGACTTTCTCACTTTGGCAAAAAATATTGAGCGAGAGCACTCACTACTTGCAATTTCAATCTTTTGGATCAAAAATATATATTGTTTTATCTCTCAGGGTCCCTTTAATTGCACCATATGCTTTAATCTTTTTTTTTTAAACAATGTCAACTGATTACTTGAAAATGCATGGTATTTCTTTTAATCAAAAAACTGTAACCAATTCGAAATCAGATATTCTATTTGAATAGACTTAAAAATAAAACAATTTCTTTTCTTCTTTGATTTGCTTGCAAAACCTTAAACTAATAAAAAGTTTAAAAACCTTAAGTTAAATCAATTGTAACAGAATGGTAGCAGTAGTTACACAGCAGAGTTGCACATCATCATCATAACAGAGATACACAGCGTCACAGTAGAGTTGCACATAGCCAAAGCAGAGTTGTAATTTACCTCAACATAGTTTCATATCATCACAACAGGGATACACAACAACACAGCAGAGTTATACAGCGTCGCAAAAAAGTTGACATTATCACGACAGAATTATCCAGCATCACAGAGTAGTTGAACATCATCATAGCAGAGTTTTCCAGCGTCATAGCAAAGTTGAACATTATCACAGCAATGTTGCACATAAACACAGCAGAGTTGTACATCATTACCGCAGAGTTGTGCATAATTACATCAGAGTTGTACATCATTACAGCAATTGTCAAGCATCATCACCGCACAGTTGTCCATAATCATAACAGAGTTGCACAGCATCACAGCAGAGTTGCACATGATCAGAACGGAATTTGTCCAGCATCATAACAGGGCTGAACATCACCACAGCAGAGTCGTGTATCATCACATCAATTGTCCAGCATCATCACAGCAAAGTTGTCTATCATCACAACAGAGTTGCACATTATCACACCAGAATTGTCCTGCATCATGGCAGAGTTGCAAATCATCACAGCAGAGCTTTACATCATCACATCAATTGTCCAGCATCATTACAGTACAGTTATCCATCATAGCAACAGGGTTACACAGTGTCACAGCAGAGTTGCACATCATCAGAGCTGCTGATTAAATTAAATAATATTACTTAACAACAAATTTTTCAATGTGAACATTCTGCACATTAACAATGCTGAAACTGCTTTAATACAGAAAAAAGCTTATAAACCAATACGGCAATACAACTACGACGACAATCAGTTCTGAACTGTTTGATCGTCTTTTATTAAATAATTCATTATAAAAGTTACCAATATAAGTAAAATTAAAACCACTAGATGTCACTGATTGATCTGTTTCAAAACTAATAATTAACGTTTGGTTCTTTGATTGGAAACTTCGTCCTGAAATTTGAGTGCCACTAAGTCGAATAGTAGTTCCCCAATGAACATTTTCAATCTAAAACAAAAACGTTTGTCTGACTAGTATTGTAGTACTTAATTATAATGTTAATAGATTAAAAAATAAATTCAATTTCATATGATTATTAACAATCGATTGATAAAAATAATTAAAATCAAAGTTAACAAACTCTTATTAAAAAATAACTTTTTAAATTTGACAAGGCGTCTAACCGAATCATAAACCCGTTTTAATCGTTATTATTGTTTGAACCAAAATCGAAACTGAACCTATGACGACTGTGTGGTTTGAAACACTTTTTGGTTTCTTTTATTTTACAATAACCATTTTTTCCACGTCATTATTTAGCTGCTTTTGTAATTATTGTTTTTAACTGCGTCTTTTCATCGCTTCAATTCCTGTTTTGCCCTTGTGGGTTATATTTTGTTATTTCAATTCCTGAAATTTTAGCATTAAACTAAAGCCACAAGTGTGTGTTTTTATCTCTTCCAATTTTTCTACAGAACTAAAAAAACCTTTTTTGATTGATTTATTTTCCTAAACAGAAAAAAAGAAGAAGAATTAACATGCAAAAAAGTAGTAGCGGCCTTATCTTTTGTTAACCAGACTAAAATGAAAATAAATAAAAATTTTTAAACGCTACAAACCCAAAAAATGTAAATTTTGCTGAACTTAAACTGAGCATTATTTTAAACTGTTCCAGTTAGAAGCTTTAATTTTAATTTATTTATATAGATCTAGTTGAATAGCACTTTCGTGCTTGAGGTTACCATAATTTGTTTGATCTCTTACTTGTTGTGTAGAAAATCAAAGAAATCATGAACAATTATCTATGCCAGCTTTTCTCGACCGTTGGGCCACGAAGTTTTTTTAAGTGGGCCGTGCACTTTTTTTGAGACATTTCCTTTTGGTTTGTAAAAACAGTAGCTATTTTATTTAAATTAATTTTTATCATGAGTTTAAACTGACCAAGTTATGGAAAATTATCTTGCTAACTTTTTTAATTTTTTTATTTTTTAATATTTACTCTTTAGTACTTTTTTGAGACGAAACTGGAGAAGTTGGACACAGAAGTAAAGCGAAAACCATTTTTTAGTCTTCATCAGTTTTTCACCCGTGTGACATTTTTTTTATCTCAGTAAAATGCTACAAGATTGTATTTTGGGCAATCGTCAATAAAAAATTTTGGAAAAAATTGTATTGTCTCCCAAAGTTTGTTTGTTGGCACGGCTATGCGCAATGCCGGCACAATTGTTGGTTTTCAAATTTTCTCGTTTGTGATGTTTAAAGGTTTACAAGCACTGATTTAATTTAACCCATTATATCCCAAGTTTTTAATTTTGCGAATTTCGTTGAAATTTTTTCATAGCTTACTTAAATAGGAATATAAAACATGATGAAGCTCCAATTTAATGTTTATTTAAAGAAATAAAGAAAATACAGCCTGTCCTCAAATGAGGACACTGGGATAATAAGGTATATACAACTATAATTGAAAAAATACAATAAAGAAATCATGACTTATATATAATATCACATCATATCACATCCTTTTGAAAAAGAATTAGTCCTTTTGTGAACGAAGCTTGCAAAGATGGTTACAAAAATAATTTATTTAGAATGGAAAGGAATAAAACAAGCCATGCATAAAGTTACATTGCACTTGTTGCAGTATGTTCTTGGTTTGCCTTTACAGTCTTTGTTCTGGCACCTCTGTTGTTTATTACGCTTCTGCAAAAAATGTTCCTTACGATCAAATCTAACAACATCAGTTGCAATTTTAGATGGACCTTGAACTTTCTTTCTACCAGTTGTCTCCTTGTGATCGGCTCCTTTCAGATATGATATACAGACTTGTCTCTTGAAGTCTAGAAGGCTCAAGATCTCTTTATCATCGTTTGCTGTGACGAACTTATAGATAGTCCACGCATTTACCATCGTCATATCTAATATACGAATAAACAAAGGCCAGTACCACTTCTTTCCCCGAATGCCAACTGAATATTTCCCTACCAGCCAGTCATGTTTATCAACCCCTCCCATGTTTTTGTTATAGCTATAGAGAACATTTGGTTGTGGAACAGGTCCTTTTGCTTTTTTTTCTTTCTGCCATCGCTTTACTGTTCTTGTTTGTTCAACAGTGTCGTAATTTGTACCTACAGTAACACATTTGTTATCCAACCATTTCACTATAAGGATTTCCTCATTACAATCGAACCTGTAATCGTAGCTTCCTCGTTTTTCTTTTTTCAATAATTTTGAATCTTTCAAAGGACACTTGCTCAACCTATTTTCCCTCATTGTTCCTGTGGCTTGAAATCCTAAATTTCTTAGATGCACTAGCAGTGGATAATCAGTAAATAAATTATCAAAGAACACAGTGTACAAATGTGGATTTTCCACTACAGATAGCATATTCAACACTACTTTGGAACCAAGCAATAAGTCACTGTTCCCTTCCATTTTAGTTGCTTTACCACAATATAGGTCAAAATTATAGCAGTATCCTGATACTTCATATAATGCCCAAAATTTGTATCCAAAACGGATTGGTTTGCCGCGTATAAACTGTTTGAGAGAATGGTGACCATAATAGCGAACAATCATTTCATCAATGGATAAATTTTCCTCAAAAATACCGAATTTGATGAAGGACTTTTGCAACATGGTGTAGAGCGGTCTAATTTTGAAGCCTTTGTCATGTTTGTTATTTTCTGCTTCTGAATTATCAACAAAATGTATGAAACTTTTCAGCATCTGAAAACGATTCCTTGACAATGCATTCTTTACGAGTGATATTCCTAAGTCTTCGTCGTTTGACCAATAATATCGCTCTGACGGTAATTTATGATAACTTGAAAGTAATAAGACATCAATCAAAGCTTTCAACTCATTGCTGGTCATTATAAAGTTCATTGCATTTTTATATGTGGTAGCATATCGTACAGTCTCTTTCACAATGTGATCATATATTTCGAATATTTCAACAGGAGTTGAAAATTCTAATGCTTCTTTCATTTCACGCAAATGCGATTGATCATGATCATCTCTTGCTTTCCCTTTAGTGTATTTTGGGCTAACATGTTTCCACTTAGGAAAAGATTCACATAACTTCCTCTTTTTAGTTGGTTTGGGACGATCAGACTCATCAGCCTCATTTTGATCATTATCTTTGGTGTGTATTTCGAGAGTACCAGGAACATCTTGAACTAAGACATCACCCATTTCATCGTCTGCAATATCTTCCTCGTCAGTTAGTGCATCGACATCAGGTGGTACTATGATCACATCACCAAAATTATCATCGTCATCATTGTCCAAATTTTCCTCATACTTTTGCAACTCTTCTGCTATTTCATCGATTGTAAGGGCTTTCAATCGTTTTCTAGACATCTGTTGAAAATAAAGAAAAACTGGGTGTAGACATTTCTTCAACCATGTGCCCTACTTTCAGAAGATATGACATTTTACAGATCAGTTAGAGTAGTATTGGCAAAAAATGATATCAAAATAAAAAATTCATTATAAATTTACTTACGTTTTTATTGCTCACAAAACGCCGTTCACAGACCAAGTAATTCTGATATATAAAGTCACCCCACTGAGCTAAAGTTAGAGATAATCCAGAGCTTCACTTTACAATAACCTTACTCTGCGAATGAAGAATCAAAACTGTTAAGAGTATCAGTATTAGAACTGTTTGCTTGTTGTGAACGAATGCACAAGTCAGAACATGTCGCCACTGGTACTTTGAGCGCCCTGATACCATAGCATCCCACTGTCCTCGTTTGAGGACAGCATTATTATAATCCATATATACTCTTGTAGAGAGTCGAAACGGTTATATATTATATCTAAAGTAATTATTTATAGTGTATAGATTACCATATTTCAATACTGGGTGATAGAATTTAATATACTGTGAACTAGAGATCAAAATAAAACACTGATTTTATTTGTTCATTTTATGCATTTTTGTAATAGAAATTACATACTTTTCGGAGGCTATTTTCATTGATATCAATGTTAATCCTAATCAATTAAAGAGTCAATAAGTGATTTATACTTGAAAAATTATGCAAAATACAGTCATTAAAAAGATATTTGTAATTTTTTAGACTGTCCTCAAATGAGGACAGTGGGATATAATGGGTTAAAGTTGCCACAATTTGTTTAATTACTTACTTGTTGTGTGGTAAAAGAGAGGGGATAATGTTATTAGCCTTTTTCTAGGCCCCGGGTTCTTAAAATGGGGGTGAGTAGTTCATCAGAGGAGGTGGCGAACAACTGGCTCCAAATAAATATAGAGATTTTTGACGTTGATGTAAAGTGGAGACGCCTTCTTTCAGTCTTCGCCCTCAATTCCAGAAAAAAATCGAGAATATGGTGATAAAGAGCTTTGGTTTTATTTTTTGTTTATGTGGTCAAGGAGGGCGAAAGTTGTGCTTACATGAAGATGAGGGGACGCGTCACAAAAAGTTTAAGAACTCTGGTTATAGGCCATAATTCAAAACAAAAAATTGATAATTTGGGCTGAATAAAAAAAGCTCAGTTTTAAATAGATAATGCAAAGATTTTTAAATATTATTAATAGTTTTTAATATTATTTTAATATTTTAAATAGAGTAAAGAACCTGATCGACTGATGTATCACCATAACCATTAATCTTTAGTAGGAGAGAATGATATGATTAGTAGTCGAACTTGCCATTACAAATTGCCATTACGAATTCATCGCCGCTATTGAGTAATGGTAAATGTCGTGTAATCGAACCCGCATTATGCGCGCGTGTACTGAACTATTCACATGTCATCTCCCCGCATAATTCGTGGTGTGCTTAAGGCTGCCTTGGCAGTTACGCGCATGGTAAAATTCCTATGTTTTCAGTTGTTGTTATCACAGTTAGTAGATGCAGCGTTTTTTAGTTGAATAAAACTAATGTTTATTTGCTTGCATTAGTCTACAACAATTTATTCAACTGAAAAACGCTACATCTACTAACTGTGATAACAACAATTGAAAACATAGGAAATTTATCATGCGCGTAACTGCCAAGGCAGCCGTAAGCACACCACGAATTATACAGGGAGAAGACATGTGAATAGTATAATACACGCGCGCATAATGCGGGTTCGTTTACACGACATTAACCCCCGCTCGCAAGAAAGTAAAGATTACGTTACAAAGAAATGCATACACGAAATTAAGTAGGGCAAAGAAAATAAACACAAAGCAAAACAATCAACTAATTGTACTCTAATCTATAACGTGTTTTCAATGCCGATTCTAATTCGAAGCAGCAAGCTAGTAAAGCGTGGAGGCATTGGTATTGCACATTTTTAAATTTCGTAGATTCTTTGCCTGCTGAGCCTGCAATATCTAATGAAGATAAATTGAAATGTTTAATTGCTCATATCAGCAAAGATGTATACGATTATGTGAGTGAATGTCGCACCTATCAAGAAGCGATACAAACCTTGGAAAGACATTACGTTAAACCTTGCAACATCATTCTTACAAGACATTTGCTGATGACATGCAAGCAGCAGCAAACGCAGTCGTTAGACGATTATTTGCAGAAATTGAAGCATTTAGCAAAAGATTGTAATTACCGAATCAGTAAGCGCTGATGTTTGTCGAAGTGAAGCAATTCGTAATATTTTCATATCTGGTCTACTATCTAAATTGATTAGATCTAGACTGCTAGAGAATACAAGAGACGAATCGATGACATTCAGTATCATCAGTATCAGTATCTTTTATTTCAGTTTCGCCATAAAAAACATAGTAAAGTAGGAAATTTGTAAGTAGTAGAAAGCAGAACAGAAAAAGGAAGAGGTAACAAAACAATGAACGTTATGGCATGCAATCAAGATAAGAAGAAATTTTTAAGAACAAGTGTGCGTGGTTTCAACACTTTCAATTAGAAGCCATATTCTATCAAGCCCGATGTTTTGATACGGTTCAGAAAAGTTCGGAGAGTTATACTGCGACTGATGGTAAAGCTATTGAAGTTAGCCCGGTTTATGCAATTGAAAGTTGTGAAATGAGACTTGCAAAGTTGAGCCGTTTTGTTCCAAAAAGCCATCTGCTGCTTGTGTAATTCGACAGCAGATGAAGAAATACGAACGCTGAAGAAACCAACTCCACAAAAAGTTTCAATGTCCCGCCCAAAGAAGTAAGTGCTTTAAATGCGGTAGTTTTGGAATTTTGCGAGACAATATCGTTCCCGGTTTAAAAGATCTAACTGTTCAATTGTTTCTAATGATAATGATGTAGCAGTTATAAACGATACCGCTGGCGTCCCTGATATTGTAAATGTGTGTATATTGGTAAACAATGTTGCCGCGAATGTCCTGATTGACACGGGTTCAACGTTGAGTTATGTTAATCAAAAATTTGCTATTGCAAATAAATTTCAGCTTAGTAATGAGAACAAAATTGGTTTAGCGGTAACCGGAAACTGTTTTCAAAATAAAGAAATTTGTTTGCCTACGATTCGTTGGCAAAATCGAACCTACCGCGATGTAAAACTGCATGTTCTTAAAAGATTTACTCACCAATGTTATTGTTGGGCAAAATATTTTAAGGTTATATGATCACGTTCGATTTAATTTTGGTGGTCCAAGACCTTTGTTAAGTATTAACGCGCTGAAATGTATTAAGACGAATGTTGTACTACGATTGTTCGAACATTTAGCAAGTGACTGTAAACCTACAATCACGAAATCGCGTAAGCATTTTTTGGCAAATAAAAAGTTTATTGCTGAAACAATAAAAAACGACTTGAAAAAAGGAATTATAAAACCAAGCTCTTCCCCTTGGCGCGCACAAGTTCTTGTTGTGACTGGAGACAATCATAAAAAAAGAATGTGCATTAATTACAGTGAGACCATTGATAAATATACGTTATAGATGGCTATCCATTGCCTAACATGCAAAATTTGGTGAATAAAGTAGCGCAATACTTTCACTTCAGCACTTTAGATTTGAAAAGTGCTTACCACCAGGTGAAAATTCCAATAGAAGACCGACCGTATACAGCTTTTGAGGCTAATGGAAAGCTTTATCAAAGTAAAAGAATTTCGTTTGGTCTGACTAATGCGGTTTAATGGTTCCAACGGATAATTGATGATATACCGTAAAACCTCTAATTAAGCGCCACCCTATTTTTCCAAAAATCGCCGTAAGCGATTTACTAACCCGGATTCCCCTGCGGTTACTATCGCTTCTTCAGAGATCCATTTTCTCTTGTTTTTTTTATTCTATGCTAATGCTGATGCTGAGAGAGGGATTTCTGGTTAGTTTCACCGCAAAAAGAAATCGCTTACGGCGACTTCTTGAAGAGACAGGGTGGCGCTAAATTAGAGGTTTTACGGTTATCGAACGCAATATGTGTAAAGAAACATTCGCATACCTCGACAACATCACTATTTGTGGCAAGACCAAAGAAGAACACGATGCAAATCTTCAGGAATTTTTTGAAGCAGCAGCGAAACATAATCTTACATTTAATAAAAACAAATGTACTTATTCGTACGATTTATTTCGTTATTGGGGTACCAAATCCATGATTGTACACTGCGCCCAGACCCTGAGCGTGTAAAACTTTATTGGATATATTGGTACCAAAATCAAAAAAAGAGTTGAGCAGGGCAATCGGCCTCTTTGCATATTATGCAAAATGGTTGCCTCGCTTCTCTTGTAAAGTAAAACCCCTAGTAGAATCGCAACGCTTTCTTTAAACGAAAATGCTGCGCTGTTTTTATCAGTTGAAAAGGGAATTAGCTGATGCGATACTATCAAGTGTAGATGAAAATGCGCCGTTTACATTGGAAACCGATGCTTCCGATGTTGCTGTATCTGCAGTTCTACAGCAAAATGGTCGACCCGTCGCTTTTTGGTCAAGAACGCTCAATTCAAACGAGAAACGTTATGCAAGCGTTGAAAAGGAAGCTGCAGCTATTGTTGAAGCGGTCCGGCGATGGTTGCACTATTTATTGCGTTTCAAATTTACTATAATAACAAATCAAAATTCTGTGGCTTTTATGTTTGGTAATTCCCGGCGTAACAAAATTAAAAATGATAAGATTATGCGGTGGAGAATGAAATTGAGTCAATATTGTTATGATATCGTTTATTGTCAAGAGAAATTTAACGTTGTTTTTGACGCATTGTCGCGGGTATATTGTGCTGCTACAACTGTAAATGCGCTTTATAGAATATATGTGAGTTTGTGTCACCCGGGGATAACTAGAATGTATCACTACATCCGACAAAGAAATTTGCCATATTCGCTTGACGACGTAAAAGAATGACTAGTGCCTGTGCAATTTGTTGTGAAATTAAGCCAAAGTTTTTTAAATCGCCTATTGTGAATTTAATTAAAAGTTCACAACCTTTCGAAAGATTAAGTATGGATTTTAAAGATCCTCTGCCTTCAAAAACCAAATATCATTACATTTTTACTGTTGTCGATGAGTTTTACCTATTTCTCTTTGTTTTCGCCTGTAAAGATACCAGTTCTCGCACAGTTATATCGTGTTTAAGATCACTGTTTAGCATGTTTGATTTTCCTGCTATTGGCACAGTGATAATGCAAAGTGTTTTGTATCGAAAGAGATAAAGGAATTTTTAAACGAACTTGAAATCGCGAATACATTTTCCTCCGTGTATAACCCTAGTGGTAATTCTCAGTGCGAACGTTTTAATGGAATAATTTAGAACACTATAAAACTGGCGCTCCGCACAACGGCTTAGAAATCGCTAATTGGGAGATGGTTATCCCCAAAGTTTTTCACTCATTGCAATCATTACTTTGCACAGCTACGAATGAAGTTCCCATGATCGTTTTTAAAATTTCCTCGTCGTTCAATGTTTGGTACCAACGCTCCAATCTGGATGACTGAACCTGGACCTGTGTATGTGCGTAAACATGTACGAGATAAGTATGATCCTGTTATAGAAGAAATGGATTTGCTCAACGCTAATCCGAATTACGCCGTCGTACGATTACCCGAAGGACGCGAGGTAACTGTTTCTGCTAGAGATATTGCGCCTACTCCAGCCGGTCAAGGAAAAGCAAATGAGTCCCAGAGTCTTTCGCAAAGTAACGAAATTCCATCTTCTACGTTAGAAAGACCGGAAAGCGGTTCGAATGATCTTCCAGGAATAAATGATTCGGATGATCAACCTGATCTGTAAACTCCATTAAATTTGCGTTCCAGTCGTCAAAGACAACCTCTCGATAGATTAGAGTACAGTTAGTTGATTGTTTTGCTTTGTGTTTATTTTCTTTGCCCTACTTATCTTCGTGTATGCATTTCTTTGTTAATCATTTCTCTGCGTAATCTTTACTTTTTTGCGAGCGGGGGTGAATGTCGTGTAATCGAACCCGCATTACGTATGCGCGCGCGTACTGTACTAATCACACGTCATTTGCAACATAAACTTTGTAACGTAATCTTTACTTTCTTGCGAGCGGGGGTGAATGTCGTGTAATCGAACCCGCATTATGCGCGCGTGTATTGTACTATTCACATGTTATCTCCCTGCATAATTCGTGGTGTGCTTAAGGCTGCCTTGGCAGTTACGCGCATGGTAAAATTCCTATGTTTTCAATTGTTGTTATCACAGTTAGTAAATGCAGCGTTTTTCAGTTGAATAAAACTAATTTTATTTGCTTACATTAGTCTACAACAGTAAGTAAATGAAATTTGATATCAGGCGTATAATATAATATAATATAATACATTTTATCGATAATATGCTTAATGTCACATTTAAATTAAAGTTTTAAGTTAAATTATATTAGTTTACAGGAATAGGAATATATTTATAGGTGAAATTCGAGCAGAATTGAAAAAATTAGACGCAACAAAATAATTATAACGTTATAACATGAACACAAAGTAGAAAGGAAATACTAAACAAATACTTGCATCAGGGTTACTGCATTTTATTTGTCATGTATTTGCCCGTAAGTTATTAGTCTAAACAATATCTAATAAATACACAAACACCAAACTAAAAAACTTTTAAAACTTTGTCACTAAAATGAAATAGCCAAAAAAAAAAAAAATTTTTGCTTGCACATTTGGAACTCGTCCAATTATTACCATGCTTTTATTCAATTTTCCTTAAATATACAGAGTTGGTTTCAGAATGCACATCTAAATAACTTTCCGGTAATTAGGTCAAGTGTCTGATATTTTAAACCTGTATCAGATATGACCTCCACTTTAAAAATATTTGGATATGCAACTTTATGCCCTCATTCTTCAAGAAATATGCCAGTTGACGCCCCAGAAACATATCTCCAAAAAACAAGTCTCCAAGAAACATACCAGTTGATACTGTATGGCTACAAACAAGGCCTTATAAATTTGGATATGATAAGGGTCTGCAGTTTATGGGGAAGGCCGCATTACACTCTTTTTGAGTTCTGCGGGCCACACAATTAAACTCCGCATAAAATGTTTGAAATATTTTTATTTCAAAAACTGCACATTAAGCTTTGTAGATCTATCTTTGAAAATTAAAGAATTTTAAAACGGTGCTAGCCTTTAATAATATTAAAGTTTGCTTTAAATTTAAATAATTACAAAAGAGTCAGAAATTAAATTTTGTTATTTCACAACAACAATTGAAATCTTTTTTATCACACACCAGCACATCTAGTGCAAAATACATAACTGTAACTTTTCGCCATTAAGTTTTTGTATCTTGGTATATACTGTATTATGTTGTAAAAATGTAAAGGATTGACTGAAGATGTTCATCAATAAGTGCTATCCTCCATTTTGATTTATTGAAATTTATGACTAAAACTGTGTTCTCACAAATTTAAGTACTTCCAAAAAGAAAAGCCATTTTGGAGGCATGCTTGCGCAAAGCTGGATAGGTTGAGGCTGGGACTAAAGAATAAAACTTGTCTAAAGGCAGATCTTGGAAAGATGATTTCAAATCAGAACTTTCTTGCAGTTCGATTAGCTCCAGTTGCATATTAGTAGGTGCACTTTCTGAATCACAATGAAACGAATCGGAAAACAACTTAAATTCTGACTCATGTGAGTGGAAGTAACAAAATCATTGCTGAAATTTTTGTTTAACTTTTTCAAAAATAGTGGTATATTTTTTAGAACGCAATAACAACGATACCTCATTACCGTTTTGATCTTTTTCTATTAGCTTTTTACATGCCATGAAATGAGATAGATTTCCTTTTTTTAGTTGTTTTGGCAACAATTCCAGTTTTCTTTGAAATGCTTTCACATGATCAAAAAAACTTGAAACAAATTTTTCAGCTCCTTGAAGATGTAAATTTAAACTGTTCAGATGATTCATAATATCTGTTTGTAGCAAATTTTTTAAAATTTGTTAAAGTTAATTTGGTAATTAGTACGTTATTTAATCGTCTAACCTTTCGGCGCCTGTAAGGAAGGCCTCGCCGATAACGCAATCTCGGTGTCTACTAAAAGATAAAATTCTTAATCTTCTTGCTGAATCTGACCTTCAAACCAGCGACAGCAAAAATATAGTCTAGCTAAATCACAGCTCAGACTACCACAATATCTTCTTTATTAATAAATTATGCCCCAATTCACTTACGAGCCCACAATAGTATGAATTCAACTGCAAATACAGATTCAGTAGCTTAACTCTTCAGCTTACTTCTTCACAATAACATAGACAACCAAAGACTTGCGGAATTCTTCACAATCACGTAGGCAATCAAAGACTTGCGGCCAAAAAACTATGAATTTACGCAGCTAACAATATTCCAATTCTAAGTTACCACAGCGAATCATCGAATCATAATACTGCTTTCCAGCGAGCCTTATTTATATTACTCGGTCGTGAATATCTCAAATGTTCTGAAAGTTACTAAACAAGTTAATTACAAACAATCACTATTACGTCATAGTCAAAACAGGTCAAGCGGATAGTTCTGGATCTTTCTCCAAGACTCAAGAAACTAACCAGTGTTGCCATTTTTTTATAACTAAATGTCAAGTATTTAAATTGCTTATAAAACCGTTATTTCTTCGGCTATTTGAGCCGGACCAAAGCGAAATCAAAGAGATTTTTTATGAGATTGTGAATATACATAGTGTGGGCAATTTTTAAGAACGGAACATTGTTAAAAAAGATAAATCATATAGCCATTGATAGCCTTTCAGTTCAGGCACCTGTTGATTTTTGGAATTCAGGAACTCAGCAATTTTGTTTCAAAGTATATTGAATCGCATCAATGTTGCTTCTTTACTTAGCCATCGGACTGCAGACAATAAACCACGTCTTCATACTCTGTTCGAGAAAGGTCTTAAACTGGCAATAGTTTAATCCTGTTTTTTATATAATAAAATTAACACTTTTTACCACGATTTTCATAATACCATTCATGCGGAGAATATGTGCGATCAGTGCTTCTTGTTAAACGATACAGTAGTAGTGTATCAAGTTGGATTCTGAATTATCCATCATTTTTTTCTCAGCAGAGGTCTCCATCCGTTGTTACACCGACTAACTGAGACCATTGCAAGTTACTTTTGTCAATAGCATCAGATACTACATCGCAGTGATCCGAACCTCGCGTTCGATCTTTCAAATTTATCATAGCAAAAAGTTCTTCAAAAATTTGAAAGTTTTCTGTTACTCCTCGGATAAAAATAAGAAGTTGAGCTGTAGAGCCCATGTCCATGGACCCATCCAAAGCCAGCTACACAGATGCATATTTTTCTATATTGCTTTTAAGTTGATCATTAATGTCACTTCCAATTTCTTCGACTCTACGCGTTATTGTCATTCGTGACAAACTTACATTTTGGAATGCACGTTGTTCATCAGGGCACACTATTTCTGCAACTTTTAGCATGCAGTTTTTGACAAATTCTTCTTCAAAAAATGGTTTTCCTCGTTTTGGAATTTCATAAGTAACAACGTAACTAGTATGAGTAGACGCCTGCGATTCTTGGTTTGACTTTTTGAACATTAACTGCTGTGTAACAAATTCTTTTTATAATTTTTTTATTTTTTGGGTCCTCTTTTCTCCATCCAGCTGTCGGTAAGTTTTGTAATTTTTTTCAAAATGCTTCTTCAAGTTGTAATCTTTTGTGACAGGTATGCTCTTGTTATATGTCAAATATAAAGCTTTCTCGGCCTTAGCAATAAAAAATACTTGTCAGTCCATTGTTCCTAAAATGTGCGACCCTCATCTTCAATCCGTCTTTTTTTAGCGGGACTCATTTTTTAATACTTGATGACTAAAATAAACTTCTAACACTGCGGCAGTCAACAAAACTCTTCGTTTTTTAATAAAAACTATGCGGTGATAAAAGCAACATAAAAGATAAAAGAAAAAACGTTACTCCATAACTTATCTCGTAGCTAACGAGCCTTAATTTTGCTGCTTTCTCTTCTATTTCTACTGACGTCACAAACCAAATAACATTCACTGAGATTGATTGAAATTAATCTTTAAAAAAAGTAGCACCAACAAAATTGACAGTAACTTTCTTTACAAAAAAATTGACAAGCATTAATCAAAAGAAACTTAAATTACGAGACCAGTTGCGGGCCGCAAAAACTTGTTGTGCGAACCGCACTTTGGGCAGTCCTGCTTTAGATACTCTAACTGTCTTGCTAGGAAAATTACCTTTTGATTCACAAAAGCGATGAGTGAAAAGGTCAGTGGAGATGGAAAAGACAATGAATTACGCAGCAGAATTTTCCGATTTGATCGAGTTTGTGAAGCAAGAACCTCACGTTGCCAATTCTATGTTCGGCCTCAGAACTTTGAATTATAAATCGAAATTTAAGTCAAAGCTCTCTAGTAATAAGGCAACCGTGAGTACATGAAAAAAGAAAATACAAAGATCGGTTCAGATTCCTGTCGGTATTGCAGAGATACAGCACTTAAGTTGCTAAACTGCTCCGGTTTCTTACACCTATTTTAAACAAACGTTACAAGTTTGTGAAATCAATGAAGTTATGTCACAAGCGCCTAAGGTCTAAGCATCGGACACCAACATGCAAAAGGACGAATACCTGTGGGATCGACGGCTGTTCTGTAGCATTTCATCATGGTGCTACGACATTTGATCAAACGACATTTAATCGAACGACAGTTGATCGAAACTACACTTGATCGAAATGACACTTGATCGCAACGACATTTGATTGAAACGACATTTGATCAAAACGACACTTTATCGAAACGAAATTTGATTGAAACGACACTTGATCGAAATAACAGATAAAAAAAAATTTTTTTTGTATGTTTCTGCTATTAAAAAATCTTTTTGTTATTATAAATTAGATTCATAAAAAATAGAGGCCATCTGTGAAAAGACAGTTTGTTTTTATAACTTTAAATTTTTTTTAATGTCAAAGTCAAGGTTTTGTAAAAGGTCCCTGGGCAAAAAATTTTTAGGGGGCAACAAGTACATTTTTTGTCATGATTATGTTTCGCTAGATGCCTGTTGCTGTCATTTTTTTGCATTCTTTTTAAATGGTATTCAGTTATTTAGAGGAGGTCATTGTGCCACGGCCCCACCCTTGAATTCTTCTTGCAGAAATCTGAGACATTCAACGTGAAGATCTATTTTTTTAGAGATTACTATGATTTGGGACAAAAAATTGACAAAGTTGGGACAGATTCAAAGTTGTTAATTTTTTCTTTCATTACTCGATCAAGTGTAGTTTCGAACAAATGTCGTTTTGATCAAATGTCGTTTCAATCAAGTGTCGTTTCGATCAAGTGTTTTTTCGATCAACTGTCGTTTCAATCAAGTGTTGTTCCGATCAAGTCGTTCAATCAAGTGTCGTTCGATTAACTATCGTTTGATCAAGTGTCATTCGATCAACTGTCGGGTCACATTTCACCATACAATCCTCCATCAATCTATCGATAGCAAATAATTTTATCCCTGCAAGAAATTCACCTCGACATCCAAGGCAATTGAAAATATTAATGTTTTTGGCACTCTAGTTGGCAATACTTTTGTTCTGAGAGTTTGTTAGGAGCTGTCTACTTACGCAATGTTCCAGTTTACGTGTCTCACACAAACGTTTTTTAACTTATGCATTTTTAGACCAAGGTTCTACTCATACTTTTTGCGGTTCTAAATCCAGCATTCAGATTAACATAAATGGGTCTTTCAAAGTGTACATAAGTATATTGTGCGAATTAGTAGTATCTGTCCTTAATAACGATAACTCGTTTGCTCTAACCAATACACATTCCATTGAAAGTATTTCTCTCCAACCTAACTGTATCCTGTCTAGAAAAAATATTTCTCAATTTCCACACCTTGGGGAGTTTCGATTTAATGTTAATAGGTGCTGATGTTTCAGAAATTTTTTTATTACGAAACTTACAAAAAAGGCTTAAAGGAACTCTTTATGCTATTGAAACCCCTTTAGAATGGTCTTTATTAAGTCCCTCAATGTTTTCTTCCCAAGCAAACTATCAAGTTAACTTTCTGAGTTGTAAAGACGATGAACTGCTGCAAGCAATTGAGTGCTT
This sequence comes from Diplosoma virens, assembly GCA_963680785.1. Classification (NCBI taxonomy): domain Eukaryota; kingdom Metazoa; phylum Chordata; class Ascidiacea; order Aplousobranchia; family Didemnidae; genus Diplosoma; species Diplosoma virens. Next base: position 4,361,225 of record OY796890.1, on the reverse strand, counting down.
GTGGAACTCAAATGTTGAAAAAGGTACATTAGTATCGAACGTTTCAAATTCAAAGGAAGGCAGAGCAGCTTACAACTTGATGGCATCTAGATTAAGCCGTGATCAAGAACATTATCAACTGCTATTGTTGTGAAAGGAAGAATGTCCAAAGCAATTCCAAGATAATCTAACTTTAGCTAGAAAACGATTACTTAAACTCAAGAATTGATTAATTAAAGACGAGAATTTGAGAAAGACATATAAAGAAGCGATTGAGTCGTACCTAAGTGAAGGTTAGCTGCCAGATGGTAAGTGCTTTCTTCCAGCCTGGGCCGTGAGTAAGTCTGTTCATTTATTTTAAAATAACGTACCAAAATAGAAGGGTATCCACTCATTCCGATGTTGAGTGTGGGTCTGCTAATCGGCAAACGTCCTTTTCAGGACGGGGCAATGCCAGGATAAAACTGCCCTTTTCAGGGTACATTGCCAACAAGTTCCGAAGACCCACTATTCTTCAGCTGAACATCGTAGGCCTCACTGCAAGCAAGATGAACGTTTTTCATCGCCTCGTTTTGCAGTCTGAGGCACTCTTCATCCTACTGCAGGAGACCCACTGCACTGATGCAGAGAAGTTGGTACTTCCAAATTACCAACTAGCTGGGTCTTCTTTAAGCAGGAAGCATGGCCTTGCCACGTTTGTCCACGAGCGACTGAGATACACGCTTTTGGACTAACCTCCACTGACATCGAAGATCGAGCGGTTGTGTGTGGACGTTGATGGCTATAAAATAGTCAACGTCTACAAACCACTGCCAACGCGATTGCAATTCATGGATCTCCCAGTGTTTCCTTACCCCTGTCTTTACGCTGGCGATTTTAACTGTCGTCATGCTGATTGGGGTTACGAAGACAACAGTCCGGACGGTGAGTGCTTGGCTGGCTGGGCAAGTATTAATTGTCTTGCCCTCCTATATAATGCCAAGGACACCGCCAGTTTTAATCTGGCCGCTGGAACACTGGCAACAATCCGGATCTAGCTTTCGTTAGCGTAGGTCCAAACAGTCGCTTACCAGATAGACGTGTATTTGAAACGTTCCCCAGGTCACAACATCGACCTTTGCTTATTACACAACCAAGGTTTGCTATGGCAGTGCCAAGCATGCCTGTTAAGCGATGGAATTTCCGCAAGGCCAAATGGAGTCATTACATTGCTTTGACGAATAAATTCAAAAAGACTTTGTTGCCACCTGATACACGTGATGTGGATGCGGCTTATCAGGACTTCTGTAACACCATTAATAAAGCAGCCAAAAAGACTATCCCGCGCGGGTATCAAAACAACTATATTCTGTGTTGGGATGCAGAGTATGAAGTTCTTTATAGAATCTTTCTGCAGTCTCCTCAGGGAGACGACTCAAGTTTGGCTGCTACAGCTCTGCTTGCCAAGCTTGACAGAAATTGGAGGGATTGATGGTCCGAGGCAGTTCGGAGCATTGACTTCTCACACTCTAGTCGAAAAGCGTGGAGTATTTTGAACAACCTTACTTGTAGGTCACGACACTCTCCTCGTCACTATCCCGTTTTAGCCGATTCTATTGCATCTCAGCTGGTTAGAAATGGGAAATACGAGGTTGTTGACCGCAAGTCATCTCGACTTGTCTCTCAAGAAGTGTCTGACTTTGGAGAGCCACAACACCAGACGCAGTAAATATCTCTGACAATTTTTGATAAAGAGAATTTACTGCTGCCCTCCAACATTTAAAACCAGGTAAAGTTCCAGGACCTAATTTCATCTGCCCAGAGCTTATAATGCATGCTGCTTTAAAATCCTCATTACGTGATTTCCTTTCTTCCTGTTTCCGCCAACTCAAAATTCCCAAGATTTGGATAAGAGCGCTTGTGGTTGCGATCCCAAAACCAACGAAGCCCGTGGGGTACCCAAAGAGTTATCGACCGATATCTCTGCTCTGTGTCCCTTAAATGATCCTCGAGAGGCTTATCTACGCCCGCGTTGAGCCATTAATTGATCCACTGCTTTCTAAAGAGCAGGTTGGGTTCCGAAACGGGAAGACAACCGCAAGTTGTTCTGTTAACCCAGAACATCAAGGATTATTTTAAGGCTAAAAAGAAGTCCGGTGCCGTATTTGTCGACCTGACAGCTGCTTATGACACTGTCTGGCACCGTGGCCTTACCTACAAGTTGCTGAGACTTCTTCCGGATAAGCGTATGGTCAGAATGATTATAGAGCTTGTCCGAAATTGGAGTTTCATTCTTACTACCGGTGACAGCAAGCAAAGCAGGCTACGCCGTCTTAAAAACAGCGTTCCTCAGGGATAGGTCTTGGCTCCCCTCCTATTTAACATCTATACGTACGATCTTCCTTCCATGATTTCCAGAAAGTTTGCTTATGCTGATGATTTAGCATTGTTGCACTCTTCTGGAAACTGGAAGGACTTAGAGGGAACTTTAAGCCAAGACATGTCTACACTTTCAGCATATCTCCAGACTTGGAGGTTGAAGCTCAGTTACACTAAGACGGTGACGGTAGCCTTTCACTTAAATAACCGAGAGGCCAAACGTGAGCTAAAAGTCTACAACAATGGTAGACTTTTACCGTTTTGTCCAACCCCTGCTTATCTTGGGATGAAACTGGACAGATCGCTCACGTTTCGTCACCATTTAGTGGCATTGCGCAAAAAACTATGCAACGCGTCACACTGCTGAGGCGACTCGTGGGCTTAGGATGAGGTGCTGGTGCTAAAACACTACGCACAGCTGACTTATCTCTAGTCTACTCAACAGCTGAGTACTGTGCGCCAGTCTGGTGTCGCAGTGCTCACACTCGCATCATCGACAGTGTCTTGAATGACGCCTTGCGCATAGTTACTGGATGTCTGCGTCCCACTCCAACGGACCACCTACCTATACTCTCAGGCATCTAGCCAGCTGAGCTTCGCCGACTGGGAGAGACACTCTCCTTGGCTCACCGTGGATCTCTGGACCCCGATCATATTTTGTATGGTCTGTTAAGTGGGTCCTCAGATACTCGCCAAGTGAGACTAAGATCCAGACGCCCGTTTGTGTCAAATGCACGGAATTGTTTGAACAACCTTGCCAGACTTGGCATCCACGCTTCTGAATGGACAAATTACAAATGGAACACGGAGTACTGTGAAAATGCTTACAGGCTCCCTGCTTTTGTGCCCGAAATCGGTGCCAAATCTGTTGGGATGGGCTTACCCCGAGCAGCTTGGGTTAGGCTCAACCGCCTGCGGACTGGTGTTGGGCGATTCCATTCGTCCGTGCACAAATAGGGTCTCGCTTCTTCACCGAATTGCGTGTGTGGCGCCTTTGAGCAAACCGCACACCATGTACTAACAGCGTGCCCTATACATCGGGCACCAAATGGAGCACGAGGTCTGACGGTTTTGGATGACGAAACTCGATGCATGCTTAATAACACCATTGCCAGCATCTGATCCAGGCAGTACAGCAGCCTAGAATAGTAAAAGGATAAACCCTCGGCCCCAGTCCTGTTTGTGCCTGACCTGGAGTGGATGTCCTTCAAACGACGACGACAACGACGACGACGAAGGTTAGCTCAATAAATTGTTAAAGAAGATAGTCAAAACGCATAAACTGCGTATTACCTCTCCCATCATTCTTTAGTCAATTCGCGTAAAGCTGAAAGGCTTAGAGTAGTTTTCGATTGTGGGCAAAATTCAATGGAACTTCTTTAACTGACCAGCTGATAAAGAGTGCCGATTTGACCAATAGTTTGGTTGGTGTTATTACTCGCTTCAAACGTAATAAAGTTGTCCTAGTTGCAGACTTAAAGATGATATTTCATCAAATTTGGGTAGATCCCAGCAATCAAATTTTTATGGTGGATCAAAAGAGATCGACACAGACAACCAAAGGCTTATAAAATGGTCGCACACTCTTTTGATGCAACATCATTTCCAAGTTGTGCCAATTTTTTTTTGAAGCAGACCGCTTGTGATTTTGGTCACTTATATCCACCCATAATATCAAAAATGATTTTTATGTTAACGATTGTTTGGTTTCTGTTTCAACAGTTTAACCCTAATTTACCTAAGGACCCCCCTTATAAGAAAACGATATAACTTATAAAGTTTGGATGATAAAAACCTAAAATCGTATAACTTTTCCTAAAATTTATTCCTGAATATTTTGGTTATTTACTTGAGCAAATCCGATGGGTAGTTTTAGTGTAGCAGGCTATTTTTTTGACTTACTTCTTGATTTTCCTATACTTTTTGTGTGCAAAAATCATGAGATAAGTCAAAAAATGTTTTGAACGTATTGCTGTATTTTTCAAGATTACTGCCTCACTTAGTAGTTATTTATTTTTGCAACAGACTGTGACTAATCCGACTATGTCGCAAAACAAAGCAATTGACGAAAATTTGGGGACCTTCAACTTTATGCAAAATAAGAAAAGACTAATAGCAAATATATTACAAGTAAAGAGATTTAACTAAACTAGAATAAATTTTCTCCAACATATCAAAAAAGCAACTGCACAGCTATTGTCTGTTAAGAGTATTGGACATGTAAACTTAGGGTCCTCCGAGGACCCCCTTAGGTAGTCAACAGAAAAACAACCTAGGTAAATAAGGGTTAAGGAAGCGTTTACGATCCAACAAATACTCACAGAATTGCTCGCCCGACAAGATCTTCAGTTGTAAAAATTAATTTTTAACAACGGCAAGGTGTTGTAAGATATTTCTGAATTAGAAAGATCAAATACATGCAAGTTATAAGCAAATAAGAATTAAATAGTTTACTTTCAAAATTCGTGTTTAAGAAAAATATTTGACAAAATAAGGACTACTTTCCACTACAGCAAGTGTTTAAGACTCCCTGGGATTTGTAGGGCCGACGATTTAAGAGAAAAAATTACTGAATTAAGACTTGTGCAAACAGAAAGCTAATTGGGATAATGTCATTAGAAAAAATGTGGTGGTCCTGCTGGCTCGAGAAATTTTCTTATTATAACATACAGTGAGCTGAAAATTTCTCCGTGCTTTACTCAAGTATCATCCGCTAGCCTTTAGATTCAGTGCTTTGCCAAAGCATCTCCGTTTGCGTACGGCGCGTGTTCGTATCTCCGCACAGTTGATATAAACAATATCGTCCTTTGTTCGTTTCTTTCAGAAAAATCTAAATTGGCGCCAAGTAAATCGGTATCAATAAATAAACTTGAGCTAACTGCCGCTGTTCTAGCCATATGCCTATTTGGCTTATTGAAAACAGAATTAGAATTACCTATAGTTCTAGTTTTCTAGACCGACTAGCCGTATAGACTACAGCCGTACTCCATTGCATAAAAAATAATATCAAACGTTTTTCTGTGTTCGTGGCTAATCGTTTAGCAATGATTGAACAAAATACTAAACTTGATTGTTGGCGTCATGTGCCATCAACTTTGAATCCTGGTGCTCTTGCTTCTCGTGGCATATGAGCTAACTCTAGTGAAATGACAAAATAGTTCGAAGAACCACAGTTTTGATAAAGCCCTGCAGTAAGTGGTCTATAAGTACATTGTCACGTCTAACTCAGCCTGAAAAATTTGGCTATGGCGCAGATTGTTTGCTTCACCTCAGACTCAGACACCTCAGACACCTCAGACTCTATAAGGTAGGTGTTGACTACTTTCGTCCTTTTTGATTAATAATGGTAGAAGCCGAATTAAAAGATATGGGTGCATGTTTTCATGCTTAACTACAAGAGCAGTGCATAATGAGGTAGCCAGTGAACTATCCACAGACTCCTCTATAAATGCACTGAGAAGATTTATAGCCAGATAAGGTCAACTTAATGAGATTTTAAGTGATAATTGTCGTAATTTTTTTGGCGCCAAACGTGTTTTTTGCAAATCTTTTCAAAGTTTACAACAATCAAAATTAAATAATTTCTGCCTTCATTTAAAAATTAAATCCTCCCTATGAAAGTCACACGGGTGGTGCATGGGAGCAAATGATATGCTTAGTGCGAAAAATTTTAAAACGATTTAATTTAGTACAGACATTAACCAAAGAAGGTTTAATCACATTAAAGACTGAGGTTAAAGGAATTTTAAACTTCACACCTTTGGTCCGATTGATGCTCCATGATTCCGAAGAGGAATCTTTAACCTTCAACCTTCTGCTAATGCTAAGAGGCAACCTTTATTTACCGCCTGGCACATACGATACATATACAGTAGCTGTTACACGTGCAGGCGTTGGCTCAAGTACAGATTCTTGTCAATCTATTTTGGCGGTGTTGGGCCAAAGAAATTTTTCTCAATCTTTTGCAGCGGCAAAAACGGTTCAATCTCGAAAGGAATTTTGATGTAGGAGATGCAATATTGTTAGTTGAAGATATGCACCATAGGTCAAATTGGATAGTGGAGAGAGTGCTTCGAACCTTAACCGATAAGCAAGGCTTTGTGCGAGTGGTCCAGGTTAAAGCGCGCAATTCCGTATTAACTAGATCTATTACCAAATTGTGCTTAATTGAAAAAACTGCTAAAATTAACTAATGGTAAGAGTTTGCATGGTTACATGGTAAAAATTACGGAGATTTTATGGTAAAAGCTACTGAATGTGTACTTCTGTAAATTATTTGCTCTTTTTTGGAGATATTTCTGTCTATTCTAAATTTAATCGTTATTCGTTTGTTAGTTTGAAGCGTATTTATGTTAGATTTACCATTGCATAATACTACTGTTACCGTCAAATTGACAACGCTTTTTGAGTTTTTGAAATGTTGATGTAACATTTTGAAGGGAGTGTAGCGTAGCTGAGAAGCGAAGCAAGCATATTAACGCGCTTTTATTAAAGCATCGCGGAGCACCTTTTGATGATTGTTGCACTACAACTGCGTGGCTTTTGGAAAACTGAAAATGTAATTTGTTTGGTAGACAATTAAGTTATGATTGAAATCAAGGTAAATGAGAACCTTTTAGCCGTAATCTATGTATATTTTGCGGAAGTGTCTCGCAATCAGGAAGACGTTCGGTACGAAACAATTTTTGCTAAACCTATTTTATTGGAATAAATTAATAATTTTTCAAAAGTTCTATTTACAGCTGTACCAGAAATAAAAATTATCATCCGTTCAAATAGTTTATTTCAATGTGCTGTACATAAAAAAATTTTTTTGAAGGTAAAACTGATTATTTTGATGCATAAAGCTTAGAAAATAATTTTTTGGCAGCAAAAAAATTTTTGGGTACATACCGGTAACTAAGTACTGTATTCTGCTCAGTTGCTCAGTTATGTTTATTATATTTAGGCTTTGTTCTAAAATCACTCAAAACACTACGGAATTTAGGTTTTAATCAACTAAGAACGCAGTTATCTAAACAGAAATGCACGTTAACAGAGAAACAAGCAACGCAACTTAAGAACAACACACGTAAACAACCGCGCGTCGCGCTAAAAGCGTTCTGCAGCAACCACGAGAGAGATAGAACGCACAGTACAAAAACTCAAAGTAAGGATGTGTTTCGGGCTTGACCACGCACAATTACAATTACACAACAGGCTTTTTGATTAATCGTGCAATACATGATTCGGGCTACAGTGTTTTACCCACTTTTCCTAAATTCGTTGGTCTGGTACGCCTATAGCCACGATCCACGAGTAATGTTATTAGTTTACACGCTGGCAAAAATGAACAGAAAAACTGTTTTATAAAGTTTGGGCATGAACCAAACCCCAAACAAAAATTCGCGTATTAACCTCTAATGTTATCTTTTCACCTGAACAGAAACTGAATCTTTAAAAAAACAAAATTTAAAATATCCCGAACCTGAACCGGAACCGAAGTATTATTTTAAACGATGACACGCCCTGATGTTTGGTTCAATTTAATTTCAAGATGTTTTGTTTTACTAATACTTCATTCAAACTCATTTTAAATTCAAAAAGTTGAGTTTAAAGAAAGAGTATTTTATCTAATAACAAATATTCAAATCTGTCGATTTTGTAGCCTTTTCAATTTGTTTTGTCTTGTGACAAACATCGACAAAAATGAAACTTACATCAACAAAATCATGTTGGAATTCCGTTTGAAATCTTTCAATGGTTAAATAAACAAAGTAACCAGTTTTGGCAGTTAAGATCCACCGACATTTCAGACCGTTAAAGTATTGATTTGGATAATTAGGACTCGTAATAATTTGAGTTTGGTTGGATGCTGAAGTATTGAATCCACAAGCATAAGCTTAAAAAAAACAAAAATAAATAAAAAGTTGTAGCTGTTACATCGATTTGCCATTTATATTTATTACAAGAGCTTTCAAAAACTAACTTAATCGAGTTTAGAAGCATGAAAAAACTACCAAAAATTGTTCCCAACCTACATAGGTGTTTTAACATCTTAAGCAACTCAAGCGGTCTTCTCTTCTTACATAAGTTTAGTGGTGAAAACTTACCGGAATCAGTTGGGAAAACTTTAGATCGTTCGTTTATTTCTGAAACAAAATTGACTTTCAATGTAAATTATATTTTGTCTACGTATCTAAACAAATGATATAGCAATGTAAATGCATTGGAATAAGTAGCGTTAATTTTGCAAAATGATATTAATTAATTGCGCAGTTTTTTATAATTTTTCCAACAGAAATAAAAAATTGGTTAAAAGAAACTTTTCAAAATGTTCACATATACGTATTCAGTGTAAAAACGAACATCTTTTAGTATGTAGCCTAAAAATATATGACGAAAATTTAAGGTATTTAATCCAAACAGAATATGTTGCTTTCAAATATAGAATGGGAGAAAAAAGCTTTGTATTTAATGTTTGTTAGCTTTGCAATTGTTTTTAAAACATTTTCTGAAAAAATGCATAATATTCAATATGTTTCATTTTGCCACAATTAGTTCATATAATTTTTTCCGTAAATTTTTTTAATAGGTAAAACTCATAAAAATCTTAAGGTACACGTAAACTAATAGGCAGCTTTAATTTTTACAAATTTAAAATGCATTTAAAATGAAAATGAATGAAAGGAAAAATCCTTTTTTACACAATAACCTAGCCCTATACTTTAACTCACTAGTTCTGAAATTTTTTGAGATAAGTTTTTTGTTGAAAGCAACAACAAAATTTACGTCTCAACTTTTTGCAAAAAAAGCATCACTTCTTTAAACAGCACAAGAATTTGCAGTTAACGGGAAGGATGTAGCTGTTTAAAAAGTAAATGTTTAATTTAAAACTTTGTAAAAGATTATGCACATTTCAGATTTGTTTCACAGTTAAACTTCTCCTAATGTTTAGTATTTACATTCAGAAGTGTTGAAAAACCACGTGCACACAAATAAGTGGACAAAAACGGAAGAAATGTACAAACAGCTATGTTACACACACACTAAATATATGAGCACATATTGTTGTCACAACTCAGTTAGTCTCATTGCTTTAAAGTGTTTTTTTATTATAAAGTAGCATATCTTCAAAAATCGTAAAAATTTATAATATAGTTCAAAAGTCGTTCTCGTTTTGGCAAGAAACTTTTAGCGAAAGCACTCACTATTCTTTATTTTAATTTTTTGGATCAAAAATATAGTTTTTGATCTCTCAGTTCCCCTTATTTGCACATTATGCCCTAATTTTTTTTTCTTGAACAATGTCAACTGATTACTTGAAAATATTTTGTATTTTGCTTGATCAAAAAGCTGTAACCAGTGAGAAATCAGAAAACAATTTGTTTTCTTCTTGGATGTGCTTTCAAAACTTTAACCTGATAATAATTTTTAAAACCTTAAATTAAACCTTAGATTAAACCGATCACATAAATTAAACAGAATGGTATATCATCATAGCAAAGTTGCACATCATCACATCAGAGTTGCGCATCATCATTACATCAGATTGCTCATCATCATCACCTCAGATTTGCTCATCATCTACCCACCAGAGTTACATATCATCACAGCAAATATGCACATCATAACATCAGAATTACACGTCATGACATCAAAGTTGCACATTATCTACACAGCAGAGTCAAACATCATTACAACAAAGTAGTCGGCAGCATAGTTGAATGGTTAGAGTGCCGGGATTGTGATCGACATGGTACCGGTTCAAAACCTACTCAAGCCATTCTGTTATATTCTTGGAAAAGACACTTAACGAGAGTCTCGCCTGCTTGTTGGTCTTGTCAAGCAGTTCTAAATTAAAGTCATATCTTTATTAAATTACAAGCGGACAGCAATATCTTGGCATCTCCGGAAGCAGGTCGAGGTAATTGCTTATCCTATGCATTAGCGCCTCCGTGGCTTTTTTGTGAGTCAGGAGGATAAATATAGAGATAAAACAAATAAAATAAATAAGTTGCACATATTGACAGCAAAAGTGTTCAGAATCATGGTATAGTTGCACATCATCACATCAAATTTTTACATTATGACATTAGACTTATACGTTATCACAGCAGACATACATATCATTACAGCACATTTGCATATCATCACATCAGAATTGCATATCATTACAGCATAGCTGCCTTTCATCACTGCAGAGTTGCACATCATCACAACAAATTTGCATTAATCCAGAACAAAGTTTTCTAGCATTATAATATAATTAAACATCATCACAGCAAAATTCTTCATCATCACATCAGGGTTGCACATTATCACAAAAAACTGTCCAGCATCATGGTATAGCTAAACCTTATCACTGCAGAGTTTCACATCATCAAAGCAAAATTGCACATCATGACATCAAAATTACACATTATCGCAGCAGAGTTGCACATCATTATCACATCAAAATTTCACATCATCTACATAGCAGAGTTGCATACCATCACATCAGAGCTGCCTTTCATCACTTTAAAGTTGCACATTATCACTTCAAAGTTGCACAAATTTACCGCAAAATATTCAAGGATCATGGTATCGGTGAACATCATCACTGCATAGTTTCACATCATCACAGCAGAGATGTACATCATCATATCAAAGCTGTACATTATGACATTAGAATTATAGATCATCATAGCAGAATTGCACATCATCACATCGGAGTTACATATCATCACATTAAAGTTCACATAGAGTTGTGCAGCATCACACCATTTGTCTAGCATCATCACAGTAAAGTTGTACATTGTCTCAGCAGAGTGGTCATAACAGAGTTGTACATCATCACGTCAATCGTCCATGATCACCACAGCAAAATTGTGCATCATCATGGCAGAATGGCACAACATCACAGCATAGTTGTGCATTATCTTAGCTGAGTGAAATTTTATCATATTAAGACTTCAAATCATCATAACAGAGCTGCACATGATCACAGCAGAGTGGAACATCATCACATTAGAGTTGCACAAACTCACATCAGAGTTGTATATCGACACAGCTGCTGATTTAGACAGTGTCACTGCAAAAATGCATATTATCAAATCAGGACTGCACATTATTATAAAGGGGCTGCACATGATAACAGCAGAGTGGTATATCATTACACCAGAGTCGTTAATTGTCACATCAGAGTTGTACATTTTACAGCTGCTGATTGAATTAAATAATATCACTTAGCGACAAATCTTCCATTGGAAGACTTTGCACTCCTACAATGGTTACACTGCTTAATACAAAAAACACATATAAGCCAATACAGCAATACGACCACGACGACGAATACGTAGTCGTCGTCATCGTTTGAAGGGCATCCACTCCAGGTCAGGCACAAACAGGACTGGGGCCGAGGGTTTATCCTATTACTACCCCAGACTGCTGTACTGCCTGGATCAGATGCTGGCAGTGGTTTTATTAAGCATGCATCGAGTTTCGTCATCCAAAACCGTCAGACCTCGTGCTCCATTTGGTGCCCGATGTATAGGGCACGCTGTTAGTACATGGTGTGCGGTTTGCTCAAAGGCGCCACACACGCAATTTGGTGAAGAAGCGAGACCCTATTTGTGCACGGACAAATGGAATCGCCCAATACCAGTCCGCAGCGGTTGAGCCTAACCCAAGCTGCTCGGGGTAAGCCCATCCCAACAGATTTGGCACCGATTTCGGGCACAAAAGCAGGGAGCCTGTAAGCATTTTCACAGTACTCCGTGTTCCATTTGTAATTTGTCCATTCAGAAGCGTGGATGCCAAGTCTGGCAAGGTTGTTCAAACAATTCCGTGCATTTGACACAAACGGGCGTCTGGATCTTAGTCTCACTTGGCGAGTATCTGAGGACCCACTTAACAGACCATACAAAATATGATCGGGGTCCAGAGATCCACGGTGAGCCAAGGAGAGTGTCTCTCCCAGTCGGCGAAGCTCAGCTGGCTAGATGCCTGAGAGTATAGGTAGGTGGTCCGTTGGAGTGGGACGCAGACATCCAGTAACTACGCGCAAGGCGTCATTCAAGACACTGTCGATGAGGCGAGTGTGAGCGACACCAGACTGGCGCACAGTACTCAGCTGTTGAGTAGACTAGAGATAAGTCAGCTGTGCGTAGTGTTTAAGCACCAGCACCTCATCCCAAGCCCACGAGTCGCCTCAACAGTGTGACGCGCGAGGATAGTTTTTTGCGCAATGCCACTAAATGGTGACAAAACGTGAGAGATCTGTCCAGTTTTACCCAAGATAAGCAGGGGTTGGACAAAATGGTAAAAGTCTACCATTGTTGTAGACCTTTAGCTCACGTTTGGTCTCTCAGTTATTTAAGTGAAAGGCTGCCGTCATCGTCTTAGTGTGACTGAGCTTCAACCTCCAAGTCTGGAGATATGCTGAAAGTGTAGACATGTCTTGGCTTAAAGTCCCCTCCAAGTCCTTCCAGTTTCCAGAAGAGTGCAACAATGCTAAGTCATCAGCATAAGCAAACAGGAAATCATGGAAGGAAGATCGTACGTATAGATGTTAAATAGGAGGGAGCGAAAACCTATCCCTGAGGAACACCGTTTTTAAGGCGGCGTAGCCTGCTTTGTTTGCTGTCACCGGTAGTAACGGTGAAACTTTAATTTCGGACAAGCTCCATAATCATTTTGATCATGTGCTTATCCAGAAGTAATGTCAGCAGCTTGCAGGTAAGGCCACGGTGCCAGACAGTGTCATAAGCAGCTGTCAGATTGACAAATACTGCACCGGCCTTCTTTTTAGCCTCAAAATAATCCTTGATGTTCAAGGTTAGCAGAACAACTTGATCTACGGTTGACTTCCCGCGTCGGAACCCAGCCTGCTCTTTAGGGAGCAGTGGTCGATTAACGGTTCAACGCGGGCGTAGATAAGCCTCTCGAGGATCATCTAGGGGACACAGAGCAGAGATATCGGTCGATAACTCTTTGGGTACCCCAAGGGCTTTGCTGGTTTTGGGATCGCGACTACAAGAGCTCTTGTCCAAATCTTGGGAATTTTGAGTCGGCGCAAATAAGAAGAAAGGAAGTCACGTAACCAGGACTTCAAAGCAGCTCCGACATGAAGCATAAGCTCGGAGCAGATGGAATCCGGTCCCGGAGCTTTACCTGGTTTTAAATGTTGGAGGGCAGCAGCAAATTCTCGCTGTAAAAAATTGTCAGAGATATTTAGTGCGTTTGGTGTTGTGGCCCTCCAAAGTCAGACACTTTTTGAGAGACAAGTCGAGATGACAACAGCCTCGTATTTCCCATTTCCCTTGTGATCAACAGCCTCGTATTTCCCATTTCTAACCAGGTGAGATGCAATAGCATCGGCTAAAACGGGATAGTGACGAGGAGAGTGTCGCGACCTACCAGTAAGTTTGTTCAAAATACTCCACGCTTTTCGACTAGAGTGTGAAAAGTCAATACTCCGAACTGCCTCGGACGATCAATCCCTCCGCTTTCTGTCAAGCTTGGCAAGCAGAGCTGTAGCAGCCAAACTTGAGTCGTCTCCCTGAGGAGACTGCAGAAAGATTCTATAGAGGGATTCACACTCTGCATCCCAACACGAAATATAGTTATTTCGATACCAGCGTGGGATAGTCTTTTTGGCTACTTTCTTGATAATGCTACAGAATTCCTGGTAAGCCGCATCCACATTAAGTGAATCAGGCCGCCAATTTATTCGTCAAAGCTATGTAATGATTCCATTTGGTCTTGCAAAATTTTTGCGAAATTGTGGAACCATTAATTAACAGGCATGCTTGGCACTGACAGAGCAAACCTTGGTTGTGTAATAAGCAAAGGTCGATGTTGTGACCTGGGGAACGTTTCAAATACACGTCTATCCGGTAAGCGACTGTTTGGACCTGCGCTGGCGAAGCTAGATCCGGATTGTTGCCAGTGTTCCAGCGGTCGGAACAAAAACTGGCAGCGTCCTTGGCATTATATAGGAGGGCAAGACAATTAATACTTGCCCAGCTAGCCAAGAACTCACCGTCCGAACTGTTGTCTTCGTAACCCCAATCAGCATGACGACAGTTAAAATCGCCAGCGTAAAGACAGGGGTGAGGAAACACTGGGAGATCCATGAATCGCAATCGCGTTGGCGGTGGTTTGTAGACGTTGACTATTTTATAGCCATCAACGTCCACACACAACCGCTCGATCTCCGATGTTGATGGAGATTGGTCCAAAAGCGTGTATCTCAGTCGCTCGTGGACAAACGTGGCAAGGCCATGCTTCCTGCTTAAAGAAGACCCAGCTAGTTGGTAATTCGGAAATACCAACTTCTCTGCATCAGTGCAGTGGGTCTCCTGCAGTAGGATGACGAGTGCCTCAGACTGCATAGCGAGGTGATGAAGAACGTTCATCTTGCTTGCAGTGAGGCCTTCGATGTTCAGCTGAAGAATAGTGGGTCTTCGGAACTTCTTGGCAATGTGCCCTGAAAAGGGCAGTTTTATCCTGACATTGCCCACTCCTGAGAAGGACGTTTGCCGATTAGCAAACCCACACTGAACATCGGAATGGGTGGATACCCTTCGTTTTGGTAGGTTCGGTTTCGACGACGACGACGACGACAATCAATTTCGAACTGTTCGATCGTCTTTTAATTTGTTGCGTTTATTCGCATTTTCCGTAAACCCATCTGCCGATTTGATCCGTTTTTCACGCTGTTGAAAAACTTTTTGTATGATTAAAATTAAATCTGTTGACAAGTATTTCATTATAAAAGTTACCAATATAAGTGAAATTGAAACCACTGGATGGCCTTAACCACCAGATGCTCCAATATGTTTTAAATTTAATGATTAACGTTTGGTTGTGTGATTTGAAATATTTTCCTGAAGCTTCAATGCCAGTGAGTCGAACAGAAGTTTTCGAATGAACATTTTCAATCTAAAACAAAAACGTTCGTCTGAATAGCGCTGTAGTAATGAATGGTAATATTAATAGATTAAAAAATAAATTCAATTATATACGAGTATTAACAATCGATTTATAAAAATAATTAAAATCAAAGTTCTAAACTCTTATCAAAATAGAATTTTTTATAATTTGGCAGGGCGTCGAACCGGATCCATGAACCTGTTTTAGTCGTTAGTATTGCTCGAACCTGAATCGAAACTCAACTCAAAAATATAAATTTTGCTGGACTTGAATTGGAGCATTATTTCATACGGTTCCAGTTACATGTAGAAGCTTTAATTTCAACGTGAATTTATTTAGATGTAAAGTGAAGACTTTTTTTAGTCTTCATCAGTTTTTTCAGACAAAAATGTGTGACATTTTGTCATCTCAGTGAAATGATACAAGATTGTAATTCGAGCAATTGTCGATAAAAAATTTCGGGCAAAATTGTATTTTTTTCCGAATTTTGTTTGGTTGGTAGACTATGCGCAATGAAAGGCGCAATACTTTTTTCCAAATTTTCTCGTTCGGAATGTTTAAATGGTTGAGAAGAACTGATCTAATTTCAAGTTGCCGCAATTTGCTTGGTCACTTATTTGTTGTTTGGAAAAACAGAGACGTCATTAACAACTTTCTAAGCCCTTGGTTCTTAAACTGGGGGGCATAAACGTTTTATCAAAGGGGGTGGCGAGAAATTGATTTCAAACTGAATTGACACTTGCAATGGTAAGTTTTTTGTCTTCACATTGACTTTGGGACAAAAATAGAGATTTTTGACGCTGATGAAAAGCGGAGACCCCTGTTTTTAGTCTTCACCCTCAATTCCAGATGAAAATTAAAAATATAATGATAGAACTTGGTTTTGATTATGTGGTCAAGGAGGGCGCAAGTTGTGTGAAAAAAGGGGGCGCGTCTCAAAAAGTGTAAGAACTCTTGTTATAGCAATAAGTCAAACCAAAAAATTGGTCATGTGTGCTGAACAAAAAAAACGCAGTTTTAAATAGATAATATGCTCAACCAGTATAGTTAAAAATTGATTGAAATGTAGACACAACAAAAATAACAAAACAAATTTATAGACAAAAAATCAGATCTTAAATCTGTAGCGTGGTTCGTTGGCACACGAGTAAAACTTTTAACTTTCTTATATTGAAAGAGGCGCAATTTCAATTAAACATAAAAAAAACGTTTAAATTTCAAGACACTAATTCAGGCGGAGTTTTCGCCCTATAACGCTGGAAAGATGAGTCTCAAGTTAAGTTTTGATCAGGACGCTTTAATCACTGTCTGCCTCTCTGTCAGTCTGACCGGCAATTTGTTCCAGCGAGTATATATACAGGTATATACTGTATTTTGTGGAAGTAATTTTATAGAATTTCTGTTATGACGCCTGACTTTTTCACAGGTAAAACCACCAGGAGTTAGGTCACGTAATTAGGCTACATCCTATGTACAAGTGTAGCGAAAATAACTACTCAAGCAGCGGTAATGGCCTTGGTGGCGCGATCAGCCAACAATTAGTTGAGTGGTGGACAACGGAAAGGCGGTACAAAAAAAATACTAAAGAATTAAAGTTATAACATAATAGTTGCCATGGGAGAACATAAACGTTGTGCAGCAAGCGGAAGAGCCCTGCAAGTTGAGTCTGCAGCAAGCGAAAGAAAACGTGGAAAAATACATTTGCGGAAAACTTGTCAAAATCAAAGCAAATGCATGCACAAAAGATAATTACAGTAGTGGCGATGATTCGTACAAGACTATGTTTTAACTTTATTAAATAACTTACGTACAGAAATTCACAATATTTTCTTGTTGCCGGTGGCATTATTATTATTAATTATTAATTTTATATCTATATTTATCTTCCTGACTCGCAGGAAAGCGACAGAGGCGCTAATACATAGGGTAGGCAGTTACCAAGTACAGAGTTAGTTTTAATTCATCGCCGCTAACAAGTAATAGTAAGTAAATGAAATTTTGTATTACGCGTATAAAACAATAAATTTTAACAATAGTATGCTTTTTACTCCTGGCAATTGTCATGCAAATAATGTCACATTTAAGTTAACTTTGTATAGCAGAAATTTAAGCTAAAGTTTTAATGATATAAATCCATAACATTTGTGCACGAATGTATTACTATCCACATCCACATGTAGTGATACAGCGCAGTTTGTGCACCGTTGACTCAATGGAATAATGGTAGCTCTTAAACAATAAGACGATTTAACAACGATTAGTTTGACGATGGATCTCGATTCAAAATTTTCGTTTTAACGCTAGAAAATTCAATTTTAATTCAATTTGTTTGTTTTTTTGTGTTTCATCACAACAATCATTGAAAATAAAGATATATTTATAGGTGAAATGCGAGCAGAATTGAAAAAAAATAGAAGGAACAAAATAGTTACTATACCTTATTTGTCATATATTTGCTCGCAAGTTATCAGTCTAGAAAAAATATCTAATAAATCCACGCACACACCGAAATAAAAAAGTTTTAAAACTTTTTCACTAGAATAAAGTAGTCCGAAAAACATAAAATTTTTTACTTGCACATTTGGAGCTCGCCAAATCATAACCATGCTTTTATTTCATTTTATTCAAATTTACTGAGTTAGTTTTACAATGAACACCTAAATAGCTTGCACGTAAATAGATTAAGTGTCTAATATTTTAAACCTGTATTAGAAATGACCTCCACTTTAAAAATATTTGGGTATGCAACTGTATCTTATCAGCATCCTAGAAACATGCCAGATGAGGCCTATTAAATATAGTATGACTGCAAACATAGCCTTACAAATTGAGGAATAAATCAGAAAAAAAAAAAAATTGTGGAATAGAGTTGACTTAATTTTCATTACTGGCACAAGCTTTCGTGAGCTACTGCGCACTTTGTAAGAAGCATTTCAATGTCACGTATGTCTCATTATTAAGTTTAATAACGTTGGTGTAAATTTTGTTTTGATTGCATTATTATTTTTATTCCATTGCTCCTGACAAAGTGCGCAGTAGATCACGAAAGCTTGTGCAATTTAATAAACACTAAGTCAATTTTACTTAATAATTTTTGTTTTTGATTTTATTGGTTGACACGGCTTGCCAATTTTTTTATTTCTTCCAATCCTTTGATAAATTGGGGAATGACAGGAAATTGTCGTCATCTCAACCTTTTCATTATCAAAAAAAGTGATTTTTCGAGCATTAAATATTTATATATGTTTAACATGCATCTGTAAAAGTGTTTCTTGGAAAAAAAATATTCGTCCAAATATTAGGTTGAGGAATATGTTCATAGAGTTTTTATCAAAGATTTTTATTTAAACAAGAATGAAAATTTATGGCTATAAATTAATAAATTATGTATTCTCCGTTGCTGTTTACGACCTCTTCCCACCTCTCGACCAATTTATCGATGCCGTTCCGCCAAAAATCCCCGGGTCTGATATCGAAGAATTTGTTGAGCCAGTTTTTAAGGTCCTCTTCATTGTCGAAGGTAACGCCCCTCATATAGTTCGACAAAGAGTGGAAAAGATAGCAATCCGTGGGTGCAAGGTCCAGAGAATACGGCGGATGCTAAAGGACCTCTCAATTGAGCTCTTGGAGTGCGGCTTTGACGACTTGTGCAACATGAGGCCTGGCGTTGTCGTGAAGAAGTATGGTTTGGCCTTGTCGATGGGGTCTTTTCAGTCGAATAGCCTCATTCACGCGATGTAGCTGGGCTATGTAGAGCTCCTAGTTGACCGCAGCAATCCTTTCGAGCATTTCTCAGTGCACCATGCCCTCCCAGTCCCACCAAACGCAGATCATGGTCTTCCTTGGATGGAAGTCAGGCTTAACTCTCGGCTTTGGCGTATCTCCAGGAGCCATCCATTCCTTTCTTTGCTTTATATTTATATATAGGCACCATTTCTCATCTCCCGTGACGATTCGGTACAAAAAGTGCTGTTTGTAATCGCGTGTTGCTCGATGGCGGGCGGGAGGTTGAAAAGCAATTTGAAGGCGATTTTCTTTGTTATTTGCAAAGCTCATGAGGCACCCAGACTCTCAATTTTTCGGTAAATCCCATTAAATGAAGATGATTGAGAATCGTTTTTGGATCGCAGTTTATTTTTTTGGCCAATTTACAACTTGTTGGCAACTTTCCTCCTTTAAAACTGCTTTGAGATGGTCTTCGTCAAATTCAGAAGGTCTTCCGCTGCGGGGCGTGTCGTCGATGTCAAAATTGCTATTTTTGAACTTCACAAACCATTTTCTTGCTGTAGATTCACTTATGACACCTTTCCCGTATAAATGCAAATGTCCCGGGCTGTTTCAGCAGCTTTTTGGCCTCGATGAAAAGCAAAGAATAGCAGGTGTCGAAAATGTTGCGTTTTACCCCCTGGATATTCCATATGTAAGCCTCACAAATAATAAAATCTCAAAATACTCAAAAAGACGATCAGCACAGTTTTTTACAGTAGAAAAAGCTCTATCAATTGAATATACGAGTATACATTTTGCCAAGTAGTAAAATATTATTGTAAAATGAAAAAATATAAAAACGCTACGAACATATTCCTCAACCCAATAGTTTAATGCAATGTGCTGTCTAGGAGATTGAATCATAGAATTTTCTTTTTAAAGGTAAAAGTGATTATCTATTTTGAGTAAATTGGTACAGTATTGCATCACTTATAACTTTACCTAATCTCGGCACCCGACACTTGATCGAACGAACTTGATAGAAGCGACACTTGATCGCAACGACACTTGATCGAAAAGACGTTTGATTGAAACGACATTTGTTCGAAACGACACTTGATCGAATAATGAACGAGAAAACTTACAACTTTGAATCTGTCCCAACTTTGTCAATTTTTTGTCCCAAAAACATAATAATTTCTAAAAAATATGGGTATTCTTTTTGAAACTATGTTTGATTTCTGCAAGAGGTCTGCAAGGGTGGGGCCATGGCACAATGCCCCCCTAAATAACTGAATACAATTTAAAAAGAATGGAAAAAAAAACGGCAGCAATAGGCATCGAATGAAACATAACCATGACAAAAAATGTACTTGTTGCCCCCTAAAAATGCTTTCGCCAAGAACCTTGCCAAAAAACCCCGACCTCAACATTTAAAAAAATTATAAAAAATAAAAACCAACTGTCTTCTTACTGATGGCCTTCGCTTTTTGTCAATCTAATTTACAATAACAAAAAAATTGTTTAATTGCAGAAACATCCAGAAGTAAATCTATTTTTTTATCTACTATCATTTCGATAAGTATCGTTTCGATCAAGTGTCGTTCGATTAACTGTCGTAGCATCATCTAGTCTACATAAATCACGACTGTTGCAAAATGCATCAATTTTTTTAGTTTTATTTAAGATAACTCCATTGAAATAAAATTAGCTGTTTTAGTTGTTATGCTAAATTTCAAAATATGATAGCATATAAAAAGAGTTTTAATTCACTACTTTTTTCTTTTGGACTGGTCCAGAATTTGCTTATTCTTTTTATGTTATCGCAACTCAATTTTAATTTTTTTTTAATTGCATGTTGTTGTCTTGTTAAGCATATGAGTTGTAAACAAACTAAACCACCAAAAGTAAAAGGTTTTCTTTATTCTAAATTTTTTCATTTTAAAACCACTTTTACGTCAAGTTCCAGCATTAAAGCATCACCTGAAAAATAATGTTTGTTGTAGAGAAAAATGAAAATCGTTTTGGAAACGTCCTAATAGAAAACCAACAATTACAGCAAAAAATAAAATAAATTTAAGGTTTTAATAAAAACTAATACCTGACTAGAAAGAGCTATTTTAACGCATAAAGCTTAGAAAGTAATTTGTGGCAGCAAAGAAGTTTTTCGGTCACATAACTGAGCACTGTATTTTGCTCAGTTGCTCAGTTATATTTTATAAACTTAGGCATGAACTAATTCCGAACCGAAATTTCGTATTAACCGCTAATGTTTTCCTTTAATCCGATAATAACAAAAACATTTAACTCATTTAGTTTCCGTAGCATTTTCAATTTTTTTTGTCTTGTGACAAACATCGACAAAAATAAAACTTACATCAACGAAATCAAATCTGTATCGCGTATGAAAGCTTTCAATGGTTAAAAGAACAAAGTAACCAGTCCTAGCAGTTAAGATCCACCGACAGTTTAAATTGTTGAAGTATTGATTTGGATAATTAGGACTCGTAATAATTCGAGTTTGGTTGGATGCTGAAGCATTGAATCCACAAGCAAAAGCTAAAACAAAACAAAAATAAATAAAAATGTATCTGTGATATCAATTTGTTATTCAAGTTTATTTCAATGCTGTGTATTTCAAGAAGCGTTCAGGAAATAACTTAAGCATTTTTAGAAAGAGTTTTACTAAAAATAAAATTACTAAAGATTGTTCTATATCTATATAGGTGTTTGGGCATCTTTAGCCACTCAAGCGGTCTTATCTTTTCACAAAGCTTTAGTTATGAAAGCTTTTCAAGCATCACTAAATTTGTGTGAGAAAATCACTAAACCTAAGTGAGCTTTCAAACTTTCATCACTAAACCGATGTGAGAAGATTAGATATCTTGAGATGCTAAAGATGCCCAAACAGCTATGTAAATTTGGATAAGTTGGGAAACAGTTCGAAAAACTTGAGATTGTTCGTTTATTTCTGAAACAAAACAAACTTGACAAACAATGTAAATTATAGTTTGTCTGCGTTTCTAAATAACTCATATAGCAATGTAACTTTTCAAAATGTTCATATTTACGCAGTGTAAGATTAAACTTCTTTTAGTATATAACCTAAAAATATATTACGGAAAAACAAACTATTTAATCCAAACAGTACACGTTGCTTTCGAATAGAGAAAGAAGAAAAAGCTTTGTATTTAATGTTTGTTAGCTTCGCAATTGTTTTTAAAACATTTACTGTAAAAAATGCATAATATTCAATATGCTTCATATTGCCACTATTAGTTCATGATATTTTTTCTGTAAAAGTTTAAGTAAATCTTTTGAACATTTCAAGGTACACGTAAACAAATAAGTAGCTTTTAATTTTTAAGCATTTAAAATGCATTTAAAATCAAAATGAATGAAAGCAAAAATCCTTTTTTACACAATAACCTAGCTCTATACTCTAACGCAGTGGTTTTAAAAGTTTTTGAGATAGTTTTTTTGTTGAAAACAACAACAAAATTCACGTCTCAACTTTTTGCAAAAAAGCATCACTTCTTTAAACAGCACAAGAATTTGCAGTTACTGGGAAGAATGTAGCTGTTTTTTAAAAACTAAATGTTTAATTCAAAACTTTGTAAAAGATAATGCACATTTCAGATTTGCTTGAGAGTCAAACTTCTCCTTATGTTTAGTATTTACATTCAAAAGTGTACAAAAGCCACGTGCACATAAATACTGTAAGTGAACGAAACGGAAGAAATTTTCCAACAGCTATATTACATACACGTTTACTAAATTATATGAGCACATATTGTTTTATCTCTCAGGTCCCCTTAACTGCACCATATGCTTTAATCTTTTTTTTTAAACAATGTCAACTGATTACTTGAAAATGCATGGTATTTCTTTTAATCAAAAAACTGTAACCAATGCGAAACCAGATATTTTATTTGAATAGACTTAAAAATAAAACAATTTCTTTTCTTCGTTGATTTGCTTACAAAACCTTAAACTAATAAAAAGTTTCAAAACCTTAAGTTAAACCAATTGTAACAGAATGGTAGCAGTATATCATCACAGCAGAGTTGCACATCATCATCATAACAGAGATACACAGCGTCACAGTAGAGTTGCACAGCGTCACAGAAGAGTTGCACATAGCCAAAGCAGAGTTGTAATTTACCTCAGCATAGTTTCATATCATCACAGCAGGGATACACAACGACACAGCAGAGTTATACAGCGTCGCAGAAAAGTTGACATTATCACGACAGAATTGTCCATTATCACAGAGTAGTTGAACATCATCTTAGCAGAGTTTTCCAGCGTCATAGCAAAGTTGAACATTATCACAGCAGTGTCGCACATAAACACAGCAGAGTTGTACATCATTACCGCAGAGTTGTGCATAATTACATCAGAGTTGTACATCATTACAGCAATTGTCAAGCATCATCACAGCACAGTTGTCCATAATCATAACAGAGTTGCACAGCATCACAGCAGAGTTGCACATGATTAGAACGGAATTTGTCCAGCATCATAACAGGGCTGAACATCACCACAGCAGAGTCGTGTATCATCACATCAATTGTCCAGCATCATCACAGCAAAGTTGTCTATCATCACAACAGAGTTGCACATTATCACACCAGAATTGTCCTGCAACATGGCAGAGTTGCAAATCATCACAGCAGAGCTTTACATCATTATATCAATTGTCCAGCATCATTACAGTACAGTTATCCATCATAGCCACAGGGTTACACAGTGTCACAGCAGAGTTGCACATCATCAGAGCTGCTGATTAAATTAAATAATATTACTTAACAACAAATTTCTTAATGTGAACATCCTGCACATTAACAATGATGACATTGCTTTAATACAGAAAGAAACTTATAAACCAATACGGCAATACAACTACGACCACAATCAGTTCTGAACTGTTTGATCGTCTTTTATTAAATAATTCTTTATAAAAGTTACCAATATAAGTGAAATTAAAACCACTAGATGTCACTGATTGATCTGTTTCAAAACTAATAATTAACGTTTGGTTCTTTGATTGGAAACTTCGTCCTGAAATTCGAGTTCCAGTAAGTCGAATAGTAGTTCCCCAATGAACATTTTCAATCTAAAACAAAAACGTTTGTCTGACTAGTATAGTAGTACTTAATTGTAATGTTAATAGATTAAAAAATAAATTCAAATTCATATGATTATTAACAATCAATTGATAAAAATAATTAAAATCAAAGTTAACAAACTCTTATTAAAAAATAAGTTTTTAAATTTGACAAGGCGTCCAACCGAATCATAAACCCGTTTTAGTTGTTATTATTGTTTAAACCAAACTCAAAACTGAACCTATGACGACTGTGTGGTTTGAAACACTTTTTGGTTTCTTTTATTTTACAATAACCATTTTTTCCATGTCATTATTTAGCTGCTTTTATAATTATTGTTTTTAACTGCGTCTTTTCAACGATTCAATTCCTGTTTTGCCCTTGTGAGTTATGTTTTGTTATTTCAATTTTTGAAATTTCAGCATTAAACTAAAGCAACAAGTGTGTGTTTTTATCTCTTCCAATTTCTCTACAGAACTAAAAAAACCTCCTTTGATAGATTTATTTTCCTAGACAGAAAAAAGAAGAAGAATTAACATGCAAAAAAGTAGTAGCGGCCTTATCTTTTGTTAACCAGACTAAAATGAAAATAAATAAAAATTCTTAAACGCTACAAACCCAAAAAATGTAAATTTTGCTGAACTTAAACTGAGCATTATTTTAAACGGTTCCAGTTAGAAGCTTTAATTTTAATTTATTTATATACGTAGATCTAGTTGAATAGCACTTTCGTGCTTGAGGTTACCATAATTTGTTTAATCTCTTACTTGTTGTGTGGAAAATCAAAGAAACCATGAACAATTATCTAGGCCAGCTTTTCTCGACCGTTGGGCCACGAAGTTTTTTAAGTGGGCCGTGCACTTTTTTTGAGACATTTCCTTTTGGTTTGTAAAAATAGCAGCTATTTTATTTAAATTAATTTTTATCATGAGTTTAAACTGACAAAGTTATGGAAAATTATCTTCCTAACTTTTTAAATTTTTTGTATTTTAATATATACTCTTTAGTACTTTTTTGAGACGAAACTGGAGAAGTTGGACACAGAAGTAAAGCGAAAACCATTTTTTAATCTTCATCAGTTTTTCAGGCGTGTAATATTTTTTTATCTCAGTAAAATGCTACAAGATTGTATTTTGGGCAATCGTCGATAAAAAATTTTGGGCAAAATTGTATTGTCCCTCAAAGTTTGTTTGCTGGCACGGCTATGCGCAATGCCGGCGCAACTGTTGGTTTTCAAATTTTCTCGTTTGTGATGTTTAAAGATTGACAAGCACTGATTTAATTTGAAGTTGCCACAATTTGTTTAATTACTTACTTGTTGTGTGGTAAAACAGAGTGGATAATGTTATTAGCCTTTTTCTAGGCCCCGGGTTCTTAAAATGGGGGGTGAGTAGTTCATCAGAGGAGGTGGTGAACAACTGGCTCCAAATAAATATAGAGATTCTTGACGTTAATGGAAAGCGGAGACTTCTTCTTTCAGTTTTTGCCCTCAATTCCAAAAAAATATCGAGAATATGGTGATAGAGAGCTTTGGTTTTATTTTTTGTTTATGTGGTCAAGGAGGGCGCAAGTTGTGCTTACATGAAAATGAGGGGACGCGTCTCAAAAAGTTTAAGAACTCTGGTTATAGGCCATAATTCAAAACAAAAAATTGATAATTTGGGCTGGGCTGGCGATAAGCAATTGAACTAATTAATATAAGCGTGCACCTTTGTCGCGCCTTGATTACTTCATGCTGCATCGGCTTTCCGTTTTCTTTCTTTACACAGTTGCAGTTATGTTGTAGTGATTTACGTTTGTTATGTTATCGGTTATCTTAGAGTCTTATGTTATTAATTCTATTGTGTTTAGACGTGCCTCGTTTTTAGTTATTAAACCTTAACTTAGGCAATGTTACGTGTTATAGTTTTGTAACAATATGCTAAACCAATAAAGTTAAAATTGGTTGAAATAGAAACACAGCAAAGTTAACCAAACAAGTTAACCAAAAAACTCAAAGATTTTTCTTCCCGAAGCTTTTCATCTGACACTCTTCAGGGGAAATCGTCAGAATAAAGCAGAAATGAAACCAAACTGGATTATAAAGAGGAAAGCAGAATTTTCATTGGCTGAAAAAAGTTAGCCAATAAGAGATAACTTCTTTCAGCTAATGAGAACTCTGCTTTCCTCTTTATAATCCAGTTCAGTTTCATTTCTGTTTTATTCTGACGATTTCCCTGAAGAGTGTCAGATGAAAAGCTTTGGGAACAAAAATCTTTTACTTCACGCCATCTTCAATTTCTGTACCACCAAACTTCTAGAAAAAACAGTCACTTACCAGATAGACGTGTCCTTGAAAAGTTCCCCAAATCACAACATCGACCTTCGCTTATTACACCACCAAGTTTGCTATAGCAGTGCCAAGCATGCCTGTAAGCGATGGAACTTCCGCAAGGCCAAATGGAGTCACTACATTGCTTTGACGAATAGATTCGCAAAGACTTTGTTGCCACCTGATTCACTTGATGTGGATGCGGCTTACCAAGAATACTGTTACACCATTAAGAAAGCAGCCAAAAAGACTATCCCGCGCGGGTATCGAAATAACTATATTTCGTGTTGGGATGCAGAGTATGAATCCCTCTATAGAACCTTTCTGCAGTCTCCTCAGGGAGACGACTCAAGTTTGGCTGCTACAGCTCTGCTTGCCAAGCTTGACAGAAAGCGGAGGGATCGATGGTCCGAGGCAGTTCGGAACATTGACTTCTCACACTCTAGTCGAAAAGCATGGAGAATTTTGAACAATCTTACTGGTAGGTCACGACACTCTCCTCGTCACTGTCCCGTTTTAGCCGATGCTATTGCATCTCAGCTGGTTAGAAATTGGAAATACGAGGTTGTTGATCGCAAGTCATCTCGACTTGTCTCTCAAGAAGTGTCTGACTTTGGAGGGCCACAACACCAGACGCAGTAAATATCTCTGACAATTTTTCACAGAGAGAATTTAATGTTGCCCTCCAACATTTAAAACCAGGCAAAGCTCCGGGACCTGATTTCATCTCCCAGAGCTTATAATATCGTGGCATATGAGCAACTCTAGCAAAATGACAAAATAGTTCGAAGAAACACAGTTTTTGATAAAGCCCTGCAGCAAGTGGTCTACAAGTACATTGTTACGTCTAACTCAGCTTGAAAAATTTTGTTATCGCGCAGATTGTTTGCTTTACCTCAGACTCTCGCGTTACTGGTGAACTAAACTCTATTGACTGGCTCATCAATCGTTGCTCTAATCTATAAAAATTGAAACGTCTGACGTGTTGGATTTAAAAATACAAATTTTTCTTGCGAAATGTAGCAGTTTTATTTGATTTTAATTTGAAAATCCATGAAGAGATTACTAAAAATGTAGAAATTAAATCGTCAAATACACTAAGAGGTAGCATTTCTCATATTGGTTTACGAAAACATCACACGAATGGCCTTTATTTAAATTACCCCATACGTCTTGAAGGAGTAGCGCGGGTAGGTGGCAGGCTTCCACAACTTGACATTGATGTAGAAACAAAGCATCCAATAATTATACCTCAACGTTGTTATTTAACTGAGTTAGTTATAAGACAGCATCACAATAAACCTGGTCACGCAGGCACCAGTCATACTTGAGCCTCATTACAACAACGCTTTTGGAATGTCAAAGGTGCCGCTGCTGTTTGCCACTCAATAGGTCAATGCATAAAATGTAAAAGATGCAATGCTTCGGTAGGCAAGTAGTTAAATGGCTGATCTTCCAGCTTGTAGGTTACTAGCAGACAAGCCCCCTTTCTAGTTAGGTGTTGACTATTTTCGTCGTTTTTGATTAATAATGGTAGAAACCGAATTAAAAGATATGGGTGCATATTTTCATGTTTAACTACAAGAGCAGTGCATAATGAGGTAGCCAGTGAACTATCCACAGACTCCTCTATAAATGCACTGAGAACATTTATAGCCAGATAAGGTCAACTTAATGAGATTTTAAGTGATAATGGTACTAATTTTGTAGGCGCCAAACCTGTTTTTCGCAAATCTTTTCAATGTCTACAACAATCAAAATTAAATAATTTCTGCCTTCATTTAGAAATTAAATCCTCCCTATGAAAGTCACATGGGTGGTGCATGGGAGCGAATGATATGGTTAGTGCGAAAAATTTTAAAACGATTTAATTTAGTACAGACATTAACCAAAGAAGGTATAATCACATTAAAGACTGAGGTTGAAGGAATTTTAAATTTCACACCTTTGGTCCGATTGATGCTCCATGATTCCGAAGAGGAATCTTTAACCTTCAACCATCTGCTAATGCTAAGAGGCAACCTTTATTTACCGCCTGGCACATACGATACATATACAGTAGCTGTTACACGTGCAGGCGTTGGCTCAAGTACAGATTCTTGTCAATCTATTTTGGCGGTGTTGGGCCAAAGAAATTTTTCTCAATCTTTTGCAGCGGCAAAAACGGTTCAATCTCGAGAGGAATTTTGATGTAGGAGATTGCAGTATTGTTAGTAGAAGATATGCACCATAGGTCAAATTGGGTAGTGGAGAGAGTGCTTCGAACCTTAACCGATAAGCAAGGCTTTGTGCGAGTGGTCCAGGTTAAAGCGCGCAATTCCGTATTAACTAGATCTATTACCAAATTGTGCTTAATTGAAAAAACTGCTAAAAGTAACTAATGGTAAGAGTTTGCATGGTTACATGGTAAAAATTACGGAGATTTTATAGTAAAAGCTACTGAATGTGTACTTCTGTAAATTATTTGCTCTTTTTTGGAGATATTTCTGTCTATTCTAAATTTAATCGTTATTCGTTTGTTAGTTTAAAGCGTATTTATGTTAGATTTACCATTGCATAATACTACTATTACCGTCAAATTGACAACGCTTTTTGAGTTTTTGAAATGTTGATGTAACATTTTGAGGGGAGTGTAGCGTAGCTGAGAAGCGAAGCAAGCATATTAACGCGCTTTTATTAAAGCATCGCGGAGCACCTTTTGATGATTGTTGCACTACAACTGCGTGGCTTTTGGCAAACTAAAAATGTAATTTGTGTGGTAGACAATTAAGTTATGATTGAAATCAAGGTAAATGAGAACCTTTTAGCCGTAATCTATGTATATTTTGCGGAAGTGTCTCGCAATCAGGAAGACGTTCGGTACAAAACAATTTTTTGCTAAACCTATTTTATTGGAATAAATTAATAATTTTTCAAAATTTCTATTTTCAGCTGTACCAGAAATAACAATTATCATCCGTTCAAATAGTTTATTTCAATGTGCTGCACCTAAAAAAAATTTTTTGAAGGTAAAACCGATTATTTTGATGCATAAAGCTTAGAAAATAATTTTTTGGCAGCAAAAAAATCTTTGGGTACATACCGGTAACTAAGCACTGTATTCTGCTCAGTTGCTTTTTGATTAATCGTGCAAATACATGATTCGGCTACAGTGTTTTACCCACTTTTCCTAAATTCGTTGGTCTAATACGCCTATAGCTACGATCCACGAGTAATGTTATTAGTTTACACGCTGGCAAAAATGAACAGAAAAACTGTTTTATAAAGTTTGGGCATGAACCAAACCCCAAACAAAAATTCGCGTATTAACCGCTAATGTTATCCTTTCACCTGAATAGAAACTAAATCTTAAAAATAAACAAAATTTAAAATATTCCGAACCTGAACCGGAACCGAAGCATTATTTTAAACGATGACACGCCCTGATGTTTGGTTCAATTTAATTTCAAGATGTTTTGTTTTACTAATACTTCATTCAAACTCATTTTAAATTCAAAAAGTTGAGTTTAAAGAAAGAGTATTTTATCTAATAACAAATATTCAAATCTGTCGATTTTGTAGCGTTTTCAATTTGTTTTGTCTTGTGACAAACATCGACAAAAATAAAACTTACATCAACAAAATCATGTTGGAATTCCGTTTGAAATCTTTTAATGGTTAAATAAACAAAGTAACCAGTCTTAGCAGTTAAGATCCACCGACATTTCAGACCGTTAAAATATTGATTTGGATAATTAGGACTCGTAATAATTCGAGTTTGGTTGGATGCTGAAGTATTGAATCCACAAGCATAAGCTTAAAAAAAACAAAAATAAATAAAAAGTTGTATCTGTTACATCGATTTCTCATTTATATTTATTACAAGAGCTTTGAAAAACTAATTAATCGAGTTTAGAAGGATAAAAAACTACCAAAAATTGTTCCCAACCTACATAGGTGTTTTAACATCTTAAGCAACTCAAGCGGTCTTCTCTTCTTACATAAGTTTAGTGGTGAAAACTTACCCGAATCAGTTGGAAAAACTTTAGATCGTTCGTTTATTTCTGAAACAAAATTGACTTTCAATGTAAATTATATTCTGTCTACGTATCTAAACAAATGATATAGCAATGTAAATGCATTGGAATAAGTAGCGTTAATTTTGCAAAATGATATTAATTAATTGCGCAGTTTTTCATAATTTTACCAACAGAAATAAAAAATTAGTTAAAAGAAACTTTTCAAAATGTTCACATATACGTATTCAGTGTAAAAACGAACATCTTTTAGTATGTAGCCTAAAAATATACGACAAAAATTTAAGCTATTAAATCCAAACAGAATAATTTGCTTTCAAATGGAGAAAGGGAGAAAAAAGCTTTGTATTTAATGTTTGTTAGCTTTGCAATTGTTTTTAAAACATTTTCTCAAAAAATGCATAATATTCAATATGTTTCATTTTGCCACAATTAGTTCATATAATTTTTTCCGTAAATTTTTTTAATAAGTAAAACTCATAAAAATCTCAAGGTACACGTAAAAAAATAGGTAGCTTTAATTTTTACGAATTTAAAATGCATTTAAAATGAAAATGAATGAAAGGAAAAATTCTTTTTTACACAATAACCTAGCTCTATACTTTAACTCACTGGTTCTAAAATTTTTTGAGATAAGTTTTTCGTTGAAAGCAACAACAAAATTTATGTCTCAACTTTTTGCAAAAAAGCATCACTTCTTTAAACAGCACAAGATTTTGCAGTTAATGGGAAGGATGTAGCTGTTTAAAAAGTAAATGTTTAATTTAAAACTTTGTAAAAAATTATGCACATTTCAGATTTGTTTCACAGTCAAACTTCTCCTTATGTTTAGAATTTAGATTCAGAAGTGTTGAAAAACCACGTGCACACAAATAAGTGGACAAAAACGGAAGAAATGTACAAACAGCTATATTACACACACACTAAATATATGAGCACATATTGTTGTCACAACTCAGTTAGTCTCATTGCTTTAAAGTGTTTTTTTATTATAAAGTAGCATATCTTTAAAAATCGTAAAAATTTATAATTTAGTTCAAAAGTCTTTCTCGTTTTGGCAAGAAACTTTTAGCGAAAGCACTCACTATTCTCTATTTTAATCTTTTGGATCAAGAATATAGTTTTTGATCTCTCAGTTCCCCTTAATTGCACATTATGCCCTAATTTTTTTTTCTTGAACAATGTCAACTGATTACTTGAAAATATTTTGTATTTTGCTTGATCAAAAAGCTGTAACCAATGAGAAATCAGAAAACAATTTGTTTTCTTCTTGGATGTGCTTTCAAAACTTTAACCTGATAATAATTTTTAAAACCTTAAATTAAACAGAATGGCGTATCATCACAGCAAAGTTGCACATCATCACATCAGAGTTGCACATTATCATCACATCAGATTTGCTCATCATCGTCGTCCTCGTCGTTGTTTGAAGGGTATCCACTCCAGGCCAGACACAAACAGGACTGGGGCCGAGGGTTTATCCTTTTACTACCCCAGACTGCTGCACTGCCTGGATCAGATGCTGGCAGTGATGTCATTAAGCCAGCATCGAGTTTCGTCATCCAAAACCGTCAGACCTCGTGCTCCATGTGGTGCCCTATGTATAGGGCACATTGTTAGTACATGGTCTGCGGTTTGCTCGGAGGCGCCACACTCGCAATTCGATGAAGGAGCGAGACCCCATTTGTGCATGGACGAATGGAATCGCCCAACACCAGTCAGCAGGCGGTTGAGCTTAACCCAAGCTGCTCGGGGTAAGCCCATCCCAACAGACCTGGCACCGGTCTCGGGCACAAAACCACGGAGCCTGGAAATATTTTCACAGTACTCCGTTTTCCATTTGTGATTTGTCCATTCAGAGGCACGGATGCCAAGTCTGGCAAGGTTGTCCAAGAGATTCCGCGCACCTGACACAAACGGGCATCTGAATCTTAGTCTCACTTGGCGGGTATCACACTTAACACTTAAACGAGGACCCACTTAATAGACCATATAAAATATGATCGGGGTCCAGAGATCCACGGTAAGCCAAGAAGAGTGTCGCTCCCATTCGGCGAAGCTCAGCTTGCTGGATGCCTGAGAGTACAGGTAGGTGGTACGTTGGAGTGGTACGCAGGCATCCAGTAACTATGCGCAAGGCGTCATTCAAGACACTGTCAATGAGGCGAGTGTGAGCACTGCGACACCAGACTGGCGCACAGTACTCAGCTGTTGAGTAGACTAGAGACGAGGTGGCTATGCGTAGTGTTTTAGCACCAGCACCCCATCCCGAGCCCACGAGTCGCCTCAGCAGTGTGACGCGCGAGGATAGCTTTTTGCGCAATGCCACTAAATGGTGACGAAACGTGAGCGATCTGTCCAGTTTTACCCCAAGGTAAGTAGGAGTTGGACAGAATGGTAAAAGTCTACCGTTGTTGTAGAACTTTAGCTCACGTTTAGCCTCTCGGTTATTTAAATGAAAGGCTGCCGTCACCGTCTTAGTGTGACTGAGCTTCAACTTCCAAGTCTGGAGATACGCTGACAGTGTGGACATGTCTTGACTTAGAGTCCCCTCCAAGTCCTTCCAGTTTCCAGAAGAGTGCAACAATGCTAGATCATCAGCATAAGCAAACTTGCTGGAAATCGTGGAAGAAAGATCGTACGTATCGATGTTAAATAGGAGGGGAGCCAAGACCGATCCCTGAGAAACGCCGTTTTTAAGACGGCGTAGCCTGCTTTGCTTGCTGTCACCGGTAGTAAGGGTGAAACTTCGATTTCGGATAAGCTCCATGATCATTTTGATCATGTGCTTATCCGGAAGTAGTCTCAGCAGCTTGCAGGTAAGACCACGGTGCCAGACAGTGTCATAAGCCGCTGTCAGATCGATAAATACGGCACCGGCCTTCTTTTTAGCCTCAAAAGAATCCTCGATGTTCTGGGTTAGCAGAACAACTTGATCTACGGTTGACTTCCCGCGTCGGAACCCAGCCTGCTTTTTAGGAAGCAGTGGATCGATTAATGGTTCAACGCGGGCGTAGATAAGCCTCTCGAGGATCTTGTAGGGGACACAGAGCAGAGATATCAGTCGATAACTCTTTGGGTCCCCCACGGGCTTTCCTGGTTTGGGGATCGCGACCACAAGCGCTCTTCTCCAGATCTTGGGAATTTTGACTCGGCGCAAACAGGAAGAAAGGAAGTCTCGTAAGCAGGACTTCAAAGCAGCTCCGGCATGGAGTATAAGCTCGGGGCAGATGGAATCAGGTCCTGGAGCTTTACCTGGTTTTAAATGTTGGAGGGCAGCAGCAAATTCTCTCTGTAAAAAACTGTCAGAGATATTTACTGCGTCTGGTGTTGTGGCCCTCCAAAGGTCAGACACTTCTTGAGAGACAAGTCGAGATGACTTGCGGTCAACAACCTCGTATTTCTTATTTCTAACCAGCTGAGATGCAATAGCATCGGCTAAAACGGGACAGTGACGAGGAGAGTGTCGTGACCTATCAGTAAGATTGTTCAAAATACTCCACGCTTTTCGACTAGAGTGTGAGAAGTCAATGTTCCTAGCTGCCTCGGACCATCGATCCCTCCGCTTTCTGTCAAGCTTGGCAAGCAGAGCTGTAGCAGCCAAACTTGAGTCGTCTCCCTGAGGAGACTGCAGAAAGGTTCTATAGAGGGATTTACACTCTGCATTCCAACACGAAATATAGTTATTTCGATACCCGCGCGGGATAGTCTTTTTGGCTGCTTTCTTAATGGTGTTACAGAAGTCCTGGTAAGCCGCATCTACATCAAGTGAATCAGGCGGCAACAAAGTCTTTGCGAATCTATTCGTCAAAGCAATGTAGTGACTCCAATTGGCCTTGCGGAAGTTCCATCGCTTAACAGGCATGCTTGGCACTGCCATAGCAAACTTGGTGGTGTAATAAGCGAAGGTTGATGTTGTGACCTGGGGAACTTCTCAAGGACACGTCTATCCGGTAAGCGAATGTTTGGACCTACGCTAGCGAAAGCTAGATCCGGATTGGTGCCAGTGTTCCAGCGTCCGGAATAAAAACTGGCGTTGTCCTTGGCATTATATAGGAGGGCAAGACAATTAATACTTGCGCAGCCAGCCAAGAACTCACTGTCCGGACTGTTGTCATCGTAACCCCAATCAGCATGACGACAGTTAAAATCGCCAGCGTACAGACAGGGGTGAGGAAACACTGGGAGATCCAGGGTTCGCAATCGCGTTGGCGGTGGTTTGTAGACGTTGACTATTTTATAGCCATCAACGTCCACACACAACCACTCGATATCTGATGTTGGTGGAGATTGGTCTAAAAGCGTGTATCTCAGTCGCTCGTGGACAAACGTGGCAAGGCCATGCTTCCTGTTTAAAGAAGACCCAGCTAGTTGGTAGTTTGAAAGTACCAACTTCTCTTCATCAGTGCAGTGGGTCTCCTGCAGTAGGATGACGAGTGCCTCAGACTGCATAGCGAGGTGATGAAGAACGTTCATCTTGCTTGCAGTGAGGCCTTCGATGTTCAGCTGAAGAATAGTGGGTCTTCGGAACTTGTTGGCAATGTGCCCTGAAAAGGGCAGTTTTATCCTAGCATTGCCCCGTCCTGAAAATGACGTTTGCCGATTAGCAGACCCACACTGAACATCGGAATGAGTGGATACCCTTCCGTTTTGGTAGGTTCGGTTTCGGTCTGTGATTTTAAATTAATGAACAGACTTACTCACGGCCCAGGCTGCGTGAAAGCACCTACCATCTGGGCCAATGCTCATCATCATTACATCATATTTGCTCATCATCTACCCGGAAGAGTTATATATCATCACAGCAAATTTGCACATCATAACATCAGAATTACACGTCATGACATCAAAGTTGCACATCATCTACACAGCACAGTCAAAACATCATCAGAACAAAGTAGTCGGCAGCATGGTCGAGTGGTTAGAGTGCCGGGATTGTGATCGACATGGTACCGGTTCAAAACCTACTCGCGCCATTCTGTTATATTCTTGGAAAAGACACTTAACGACAGTTTCGCCTGCTTGTTGGTCTTGCCAAGATATTTAAATTAAAGTCATATCTCTATCAAATTACAAGCGAACAGCAATATCTTGGCATCTCCGGTAGCAGGTCGTGGTAATTGCTTATCCTATGCATTAGCACCTCCGTCGCCTTCCTGTAAGTCAGGAGGATAAATATAGAGATAAAACAAATAAAATAAATAAGTTGCACATATTGACAGCAAAAGTGTTCAGAATCATGGTATAGTTGCATATTATCACATCAAATTTTTACATTATGACATTAGAATTATACATCATCACAGCAGACATACATACAGCACATTTGCATATCATCACATCAGAATTGCATATCATTACAGCATAGCCGCCTTTCATCACTGCAGAGTTGCACATCATCACAACAAAGTTGCATATATCCAGAACAAAGTTTTATAGCATTATGATATAATTAAACATTATCACAGCAGAATTCTACATCATCACATCAGGGTTGCACATTATCACACAAAACTCTCCAGCATCATGGTATAGTTAAACCTTATCACTGCAGAATTTCACATCATCAAAGCAAAATTGCACATCATGACATCAAAATTACACATTATCGCAGCAGAGTTGCACATCATTATCACATCAAAATTTCACATCATCTACACAGCAGAGTTGCACACCATCACATCAGAGCTGCCTTTCATCACTTCAAAGTTGCACATTATCACCTCAAAGTTGCACAAATTTACCGCAAAATATTCCAGGATCAATGTATAGGTGAACATCATCACTGCATAGTTTCACATCACACAGCAGAGTTGTACATCATCATATCAAAGCTGTACATTATGACATTAAAATTATAGATCATCACAGAAGAATTGCACATCATCACATCGGAGTTACATATCATCACATCAAAGTTTACATAGAGTTGTACAGCATCACACCATTTGTCTAGCATCACCAAAGTAAAGTTGTACATTGTCACAGCACAGCAGAGTGGTACATTATCATAACAAAGTTGTACATCATCACGGCAGAATGGTACAACATCACAGCACAGTTGTGCATTATCTCAGCTGAGTGGAATATTATCATATTAAGACTTCAAATCATCATAACAGGGTTGCACATGATCACAGCAGAGTGGAACATCATCACATTAGAGTTGCACAAACTCACATCAGAGTTGTATATCAACACAGCTGCTGATTTAGACAGTATCACTGCAAAATTGCATATCATCAAATCAGAACTGCACATCATTATAAAAGGGCTACACAGGATCACAGCAGAGTGGTATATCATTACACCAGAGTTGTACATTGTCACATTAGAGTTGCACATTTTACAGCTGCTGTTTGAATTAAATAATATCACTTAGCGACAAATCTTCCATTGGGAAGACTTTGCACTCCTATAATGGTTACACTGCTTAATATAAAAAAATAGCATATAAGCCAATGCAGCAATGCAACCACAACGACGACAATCAATTTCGAACTGTTCGATCGTCTTTTAATTTGTTGCGTTTACTTGCACTTTCCGTAAACCCATCTGCCGATTTGATCCGTTTTTCACGCTGTTGAAAAACTTTTTGTACGATTAAAATTAAATCTGTTGACAAGTATTTCATTATAAAAGTTACCAATATAAGTGAAATTGAAACCACTGGATGTCCATAATCGATTTGTTTTAAATTTAATAATCAACGTTTGGTTGTGTGATTTGAAATATTTTCCTGAAGCTTCAATGCCAGTGAGTCGAACAGAAGTTTTCGAATGAACATTTTCAATCTAAAACAAAAATGTTTGTCTGACTAGTACTGCAGTACTGTAGTATTTAATTCTAATGTAAATAGATTAAAAAATAGATAAGAATTTTCTTTTTAAAGGTAAAAGTGATTATCTATTTTGAGTAAAGTGGTACAGTTTTGCATCACTTATAACTTTACCTGGTCTCGGCACCCGACACTTGATCGAACGAACTTGATAGAAGCGACATTTGATCGAAAAGACGTTTGATTGAAACGACATTTGTTCGAAACGACACTTGATCGAATAATGAACGAGAAAACTTACAATTTTGAATCTGTCCCAACTTTGTCAATTTTTTGTCCCAAAAACATAATAATTTCTAAAAAATATGGGTATTCTTTTTGAAACTATGTTTGATTTCTGCAAGAGGTCTGCAAGGGTGGGGCCATGGCACAATGCCCCCCTAAATAACTGAATACAATTTGAAAAGAATGGAAAAAAACGGCAGCAATAGGCATCGAACGAAACATAACCATGACAAAAAATGTACTTGTTGCCCCCTAAAAATGCTTTCGCCAAGAACCTTGTCAAAAAACCCCGACCTCGACATTTAAAAAAATTATAAAAAATAAAAACCAACTGTCTTCTTACTGATGGCCTTCGCTTTTTGTCAATCTAATTTACAATAACAAAAAGATTGTTTAATTGCAGAAACATCCAAAAGTAAATCTATTTTTTTATCTACTATCATTTCGATAAGTATCGTTTCGATCAAGTGTCGTTCGATTAACTGTCGTAGCATCACCTAGTCTACATAAATCACGACTGTTGCAAAATGCATCAATTTTTTTAGTTTTATTTAAGATAACTCCATTGAAATAAAATTAGCTGTTTTAGTTGTTATGCTAAATTTCAAAATATGATAGCATACAAAAAGAGTTTTAATTCACTACTTTTTTGTTTTGGACTGGTCCAGAATTTGCTCATTCTTTTTATGTTATCGCAACTCAATTTTAATTTTTTTTAATTGCATGTTGTTGTCTTGTTAAGCATATGAGTTGTAAACAAACTAAACCACCAAAAGTAAAAGGTTTTCTTTATTCTAAATTTTTTCATTTTAAAACCACTTTTACGTCAAGTTCCAGCATTAAAGCATCACCTGAAAAATAATGTTTGTTGTAGAGAAAAATGAAAATCGTTTTGGAAACGTCCTAATAGAAAACCAACAATTACAGAAAAAAATAAAATAAATTTAAGGTTTTAATAAAAACTAATACCTGACTAGAAAGAGCTATTTTAACGCATAAAGCTTAGAAAGTAATTTGTGGCAGCAAAGAAGTTTTTCGGTCACATAACTGAGCACTGTATTTTGCTCAGTTGCTCAGTTATATTTTATAAACTTAGGCATGAACTAATTCCGAACCGAAATTTCGTATTAACCGCTAATGTTTTCCTTTAATCCGATAATAACAAAAACATTTAACTCATTTAGTTTCCGTAGCATTTTCAATTTTTTTTGTCTTGTGACAAACATCGACAAAAATAAAACTTACATCAACGAAATCAAATCTGTATCGCGTATGAAAGCTTTCAATGGTTAAAAGAACAAAGTAACCAGTCCTAGCAGTTACGATCCACCGACAGTTTAAATTGTTGAAGTATTGATTTGGATAATTAGGACTCGTAATAATTCGAGTTTGGTTGGATGCTGAAGCATTGAATCCACAAGCAAAAGCTAAAACAAAACAAAAATAAATAAAAATGTATCTGTGATATCAATTTGTTATTCAAGTTTATTTCAATGCTGTGTATTTCAAGAAGCGTTCAGGGAATAACTTAAGCATTTTTAGAAAGAGTTTTACTAAAAATAAAATTACTAAAGATTGTTCTATATCTATATAGGTGTTTGGGCATCTTTAGCCACTCAAGCGGTCTTATCTTTTCACAAAGCTTTAGTTATGAAAGCTTTTCAAGCATCACTAAATTTGTGTGAGAAAATCACTAAACCTAAGTGAGCTTTCAAACTTTCATCACTAAACCGATGTGAGAAGATTAGATATCTTGAGATGCTAAAGATGCCCAAACAGCTATGTAAATTTGGATAAGTTGGGAATCAGTTCGAAAAACTTGAGATTGTTCGTTTATTTCTAAAACAAAACAAACTTGACAAACAATGTAAATTATAGTTTGTCTGCGTTTCTAAATAACTCATATAGCAATGTAACTTTTCAAAATGTTCATATTTACGCAGTGTAAGATTAAACTTCTTTTAGTATATAACCTAAAAATATATTACGGAAAAACAAACTATTTAATCCAAACAGTACACGTTGCTTTCGAATAGAGAAAGAAGAAAAAGCTTTGTATTTAATGTTTGTTAGCTTCGCAATTGTTTTTAAAACATTTACTGTAAAAAATGCATAACATTCAATATGCTTCATATTGCCACAATTAGTTCATGATATTTTTTCTGTAAAAGTTTAAGTAAATCTTTTGAACATTTCAAGGTACACGTAAACAAATAAGTAGCTTTTAATTTTTAAGCATTTAAAATGCATTTAAAATCAAAATGAATGAAAGCAAAAATCCTTTTTTACACAATAACCTAGCTCTATACTCTAACGCAGTGGTTTTAAAAGTTTTTGAGATAGTTTTTTTGTTGAAAACAACAACAAAATTCACGTCTCAACTTTTTGCAAAAAAGCATCACTTCTTTAAACAGCACAAGAATTTGCAGTTACTGGGAAGAATGTAGCTGTTTTTTAAAAACTAAATGTTTAATTCAAAACTTTGTAAAAGATAATGCACATTTCAGATTTGCTTGAGAGTCAAACTTCTCCTTATGTTTAGTATTTACATTCAAAAGTGTACAAAAGCCACGTGCACATAAATACTGTAAGTGAACGAAACGGAAGAAATTTTCCAACAGCTATATTACATACACGTTTACTAAATTATATGAGCACATATTGTTTTATCTCTCAGGTCCCCTTAACTGCACCATATGCTTTAATCTTTTTTTTTTAAACAATGTCAACTGATTACTTGAAAATGCATGGTATTTCTTTTAATCAAAAAACTGTAACCAATGCGAAACCAGATATTTTATTTGAATAGACTTAAAAATAAAACAATTTCTTTTCTTCGTTGATTTGCTTACAAAACCTTAAACTAATAAAAAGTTTCAAAACCTTAAGTTAAACCAATTGTAACAGAATGGTAGCAGTATATCATCACAGCAGAGTTGCACATCATCATCATAACAGAGATACACAGCGTCACAGAAGAGTTGCACAGCGTCACAGTAGAGTTGCACAGCGTCACAGTAGAGTTGCACATAGCCAAAGCAGAGTTCTAATTTACCTCAGCATAGTTTCATATCATCACAGCAGGGATACACAACGACACAGCAGAGTTATACAGCGTCGCAGAAAAGTTGACATTATCACGAAAGAATTGTCCAGCATCACAGAGTAGTTGAACATCATCATAGCAGAGTTTTCCAGCGTCATAGCAAAGTTGAACATTATCACAGCAGTGTCGCACATAAACACAGCAGAGTTGTACATCATTACCGCAGAGTTGTGCATAATTACATCAGAGTTGTACATCATTACAGCAATTGTCAAGCATCATCACAGCACAGTTGTCCATAATCATAACAGAGTTGCACAGCATCACAGCAGAGTTGCACATGATTAGAACGGAATTTGTCCAGCATCATAACAGGACTGAACATCACCACAGCAGAGTCGTGTATCATCACATCAATTGTCCAGCATCATCACAGCAAAGTTGTTTATCATCACAACAGAGTTGCACATTATCACACCAGAATTGTCCTGCATCATGGCAGAGTTGCAAATCATCACAGCAGAGCTTTACATCATTATATCAATTGTCCAGCATCATTACAGTACAGTTATCCATCATAGCCACAGGGTTACACAGTGTCACAGCAGAGTTGCACATCATCAGAGCTGCTGATTAAATTAAATAATATTACTTAACAACAAATTTTTCAATGTGAACATCCTGCACATTAACAATGATGACACTGCTTTAATACAGAAAGAAGCTTATAAACCAATACGGCAATACAACTACGACCACAATCAGTTCTGAACTGTTTGATCGTCTTTTATTAAATAATTCATTATAAAAGTTACCAATATAAGTGAAATTAAAACCACTAGATGTCACTGATTGATCTGTTTCAAAACTAATAATTAGCGTTTGGTTCTTTGATTGGAAACTTCGTCCTGAAATTTGAGTGCCAGTAAGTCGAATAGTAGTTCCCCAATGAACATTTTCAATCTAAAACAAAAACGTTTGTCTGACTAGTATAGTAGTACTTAATTGTAATGTTAATAGACTAAAAAATAAATTCAAATTCATATGATTATTAACAATCAATTGATAAAAATAATTAAAATCAAAGTTAACAAACTCTTATTAAAAAATAAGTTTTTAAATTTGACAAGGCGTCCAACCGAATCATAAACCCGTTTTAGTTGTTATTATTGTTTAAACCAAAATTGAAACTGAACCTATAACGACTGTGTGGTTTGAAACACTTTTTGGTTTCTTTTATTTTACAATAACCATTTTTTTCATGTCATTATTTAGCTGCTTTTATAATTATTGTTTTTAACTGCGTCTTTTCAACGCTTCAATTCCTGTTTTGCCCTTGTGGGTTATGTTTTGTTATTTCAATTTTTGAAATTTCAGCATTAAACTAAAGCAACAAGTGTGTGTTTTTATCTCTTCCAATTTCTCTACAGAACTAAAAAAACCTCCTTTGATTGATTTATTTTCCTAGACAGAAAAAAAGAAGAAGAATTAACATGCAAAAAAGTAGTAGCGGCCTTATCTTTTGTTAACCAGACTAAAATGAAAATAAATAAAAATTCTTAAACGCTACAAACCCAAAAAATGTAGATTTTGCTGAACTTAAACTGAGCATTATTTTAAACGGTTCCAGTTAGAAGCTTTAATTTTAATTTATTTATATACGTAGATCTAGTTGAATAGCACTTTCGTGCTTAAGGTTACCATAATTTGTTTGATCTCTTACTTGTTGTGTGGAAAATCAAAGAAACCATGAACAATTATCTAGGCCAGCTTTTCTCGACTGTTGGGCCACGAAGTTTTTTAAGTGGGCCGTGCACTTTTTTTGAGACATTTCCTTTTGGTTTGTAAAAATAGCAGCTATTTTCTTTAAATTAATTTTTATCATGAGTTTAAACTGACCAAGTTATGGAAAATTATCTTCCTAACTTTTTTAATTTTTTGTATTTTAATATATACTCTTTATTACTTTTTTGAGACGAAACTGGAGAAGTTGGACACAGAAGTAAAGCGAAAACCATTTTTTAATCTTCATCAGTTTTTCAGGCGTGTGATATTTTTTTATCTCAGTAAAATGCTACAAGATTGTACGTATTTTGGGCAATCGTCGATAAAAAATTTTGGGCAAAATTGTATTGTCCCTCAAAGTTTGTTTGCTGGCACGGCTATGCGCAATGCCGGCGCAACTGTTGGTTTTCAAATTTTCTCGTTTGTGATGTTTAAAGATTGACAAGCACTGATTTAATTTGAAGTTGCCACAATTTGTTTAATTACTTACTTGTTGTGTGGTAAAACAGAGTGGATAATGTTATTAGCCTTTTTCTAGGCCCCGGGTTCTTAAAATGGGGGGTGAGTAGTCCATCAGAGGAGGTGGCGAACAACTGGCTCCAAATAAATATAGAGATTCTTGACGTTAATGGAAAGCGGAGACTTCTTCTTTCAGTTTTTGCCCTCAATTCCAAAAAAATATCGAGAATATGGTGATAGAGAGCTTTGGTTTTATTTTTTGTTTATGTAGTCAAGGAGGGCGCAAGTTGTGCTTACATGAAGATGAGGGGACGCGTCTCAAAAAGTTTAAGAACTCTGGTTATAGGCCATAATTCAAAACAAAAAATTGATAATTTGGGCTGAATAAAAAAAGCTCAGTTTTAAATAGATAATGCAAAGATTTTTAAATACGAGTATTATTAATAGTTTTTAATATTATTTTAATATTTTAAATAGAATAAAGAATCTGATCGACTGATGTATCACCATAACCATTAATATTTAGTAGGGCAGAATGATATAATTAGTAGTCGAACTTGCGATAAGCAATTGAACTAATTAATATAAGCGTGCACCTTTGTCGCGCCTTGATTACTTCATGCTGCATCGGCTTTCCGTTTTCTTTCTTTACACAGTTGCAGTTATGTTGTAGTGATTTACGTTTGTTATGTTATCGGTTATCTTAGAGTCTTATGTTATTAATTCTATTGTGTTTAGACGTGCCTCGTTTTTAGTTTATTAAACCTTAACTTAGGCAATGTTACGTGTTATAGTTTTGTAACAATATGCTAAACCAATAAAGTTAAAATTGGTTGAAATGGAAACACAGCAAAGTTAACCAAACAAGTTAACCAAAAAACTCAAAGATTTTTCTTCCCGAAGCTTTTCATCTGACACTCTTCAGGGGAAATCGTCAGAATAAAGCAGAAATGAAACCAAACTGGATTATAAAGAGGAAAGCAGAATTTTCATTGGCTGAAAAAAGTTAGCCAATAAGAGATAACTTCTTTCAGCTAATGAGAACTCTGCTTTCCTCTTTATAATCCAGTTCAGTTTCATTTCTGTTTTATTCTG
This sequence comes from Diplosoma virens, assembly GCA_963680785.1. NCBI lineage: Eukaryota > Metazoa > Chordata > Ascidiacea > Aplousobranchia > Didemnidae > Diplosoma > Diplosoma virens. The sequence continues at coordinate 4,317,397 of OY796890.1, read as the reverse complement.
ACGATTTCCTGAAGAGTGTCAGATGAAAAGCTTTGGGAACAAAAATCTTTTACTTCACGCCATCTTCAATTTCTGTACCACCAAACTTCTAGAAAAAACAGTCACTTACCAGATAGACGTGTCCTTGAAAAGTTCCCCAAATCACAACATCGACCTTCGCTTATTACACCACCAAGTTTGCTATAGCAGTGCCAAGCATGCCTGTAAGCGATGGAACTTCCGCAAGGCCAAATGGAGTCACTACATTGCTTTGACGAATAGATTCGCAAAGACTTTGTTGCCACCTGATTCACTTGATGTGGATGCGGCTTACCAAGAATACTGTTACACCATTAAGAAAGCAGCCAAAAAGACTATCCCGCGCGGGTATCGAAATAACTATATTTCGTGTTGGGATGCAGAGTATGAATCCCTCTATAGAACCTTTCTGCAGTCTCCTCAGGGAGACGACTCAAGTTTGGCTGCTACAGCTCTGCTTGCCAAGCTTGACAGAAAGTGGAGGGATCGATGGTCCGAGGCAGTTCGGAACATTGACTTCTCACACTCTAGTCGAAAAGCATGGAGAATTTTGAACAATCTTACTGGTAGGTCACGACACTCTCCTCGTCACTGTCCCGTTTTAGCCGATGCTATTGCATCTCAGCTGGTTAGAAATTGGAAATACGAGGTTGTTGATCGCAAGTCATCTCGACTTGTCTCTCAAGAAGTGTCTGACTTTGGAGGGCCACAACACCAGACGCAGTAAATATCTCTGACAATTTTTCACAGAGAGAATTTAATGTTGCCCTTCAACATTTAAAACCAGGTAAAGCTCCGGGACCTGATTTCATCTCCCAGAGCTTATAATATCGTGGCATATGAGCAACTCTAGCAAAATGACAAAATAGTTCGAAGAAACACAGTTTTTGATAAAGCCCTGCAGCAAGTGGTCTACAAGTACATTGTTACGTCTAACTCAGCTTGAAAAATTTTGTTATCGCGCAGATTGTTTGCTTTACCTCAGACTCTCGCGTTACTGGTGAACTAAACTCTATTGAATGGCTCATCAATCGTTGCTCTAATCTATAAAAATTGAAACATCTGACGTGTTGGATTTAAAAATACAAATTTTTCTTGCGAAATGTAGCAGTTTTATTTGATTTTAATTTGAAAATCCATGAAGAGATTACTAAAAATGTAGAAATTAAATCGTCAAATACACTAAGAGGTAGCATTTCTCATATTGGTTTACGAAAACATCACACGAATGGCCTTTATTTAAATTACCCCATACGTCTTGAAGGAGTAGCGCGGGTAGGTGGCAGGCTTCCACAACTTGACATTGATGTAGAAACAAAGCATCCAATAATTACACCTCAACGTTGTTATTTAACTGAGTTAGTTATAAGACAGCATCACAATAAACCTGGTCACGCAGGCACCAGTCATACTTGAGCCTCATTACAACAACGCTTTTGGAATGTCAAAGGTGCCGCTGCTGTTTGCCCTCAATAGGTCAATGCATAAAATGTAAAAGATGCAATGCTGGCAAGTAGTTAAATGGCTGATCTTCCAGCTTGTAGGTTACTAGCAGACAAGCCCCCTTTCTAGTTAGGTGTTGACTATTTTCGTCGTTTTTGATTAATAATGGTAGAAACCGAATTAAAAGATATGGGTGCATATTTTCATGTTTAACTACAAGAGCAGTGCATAATGAGGTAGCCAGTGAACTATCCACAGACTCCTCTATAAATGCACTGAGAACATTTATAGCCAGATAAGGTCAACTTAATGAGATTTTAAGTGATAATGGTACTAATTTTGTAGGCGCCAAACGTGTTTTTCGCAAATCTTTTCAATGTCTACAACAATCAAAATTAAATAATTTCTGCCTTCATTTAGAAATTAAATCCTCCCTATGAAAGTCACATTGGTGGTGCATGGGAGCGAATGATATGGTTAGTGCGAAGAATTTTAAAACAATTTAATTTAGTACAGACATTAACCAAAGAAGGTTTAATCACATTAAAGACTGAGGTTAAAGGAATTTTAAATTTCACACCTTTGGTCCGATTGATGCTCCATGATTCCGAAGAGGAATCTTTAACCTTCAACCATCTGCTAATGCTAAGAGGCAACCTTTATTTACCGCCTGGCACATACGATACATATACAGTAGCTATTACACGTGCAGGCGTTGGCTCAAGTACAGATTCTTGTCAATCTATTTTGGCGGTGTTGGGCCAAAGAAATTTTTCTCAATCTTTTGCAGCGGTAAAAACGGTTCAATCTCGAGAGGAATTTTGATGTAGGAGATTGCAGTATTGTTAGTTGAAGATATGCACCATAGGTCAAATTGGGTAGTGGAGAGAGTGCTTCGAACCTTAACCGATAAGCAAGGCTTTGTGCGAGTGGTCCAGGTTAAAGCGCGCAATTCCGTATTAACTAGATCTATTACCAAATTGTGCTTAATTGAAAAAACTGCTAAAAGTAACTAATGGTAAGAGTTTGCATGGTTACATGGTAAAAATTACGGAGATTTTATAGTAAAAGCTACTGAATGTGTACTTCTGTAAATTATTTGCTCTTTTTTGGAGATATTTCTGTCTATTCTAAATTTAATCGTTATTCGTTTGTTAGTTTAAAGCGTATTTATGTTAGATTTACCATTGCATAATACTACTATTACCGTCAAATTGACAACGCTTTTTGAGTTTTTGAAATGTTGATGTAACATTTTGAGGGGAGTGTAGCGTAGCTGAGAAGCGAAGCAAGCATATTAACGCGCTTTTATTAAAGCATCGCGGAGCACCTTTTGATGATTGTTGCACTACAACTGCGTGGCTTTTGGAAAACTAAAAATGTAATTTGTGTGGTAGACAATTAAGTTATGAATGAAATCAAGGTAAATGAGAACCTTTTAGCCGTAATCTATGTATATTTTGCGGAAGTGTCTCGCAATCAGGAAGACGTTCGGTACAAAACAATTTTTTGCTAAACCTATTTTATTGGAATAAATTAATAATTTTTCAAAATTTCTATTTACAGCTGTACCAGAAATAAAAATTATCATCCGTTCAAATAGTTTATTTCAATGTGCTGTACCTAAAAAAAATTTTTTGAAGGTAAAACCGATTATTTTGATGCATAAAGCTTAGAAAATAATTTTTTGGCAGCAAAAAAATCTTTGGGTACATACCGGTAACTAAGCACTGTATTCTGCTCAGTTGCTTTTTGATTAATCGTGCAAATACATGATTCGGCTACAGTGTTTTACCCACTTTTCCTAATTTCGTTGGTCTAATACGCCTATAGCCACGATCCACGAGTAATGTTATTAGTTTACACGCTGGCAAAAATGAACAGAAAAACTGTTTTATAAAGTTTGGGCATGAACCAAACCCCAAACAAAAATTCGCGTATTAACCGCTAATGTTATCCTTTCACCTGAATAGAAACTAAATCTTAAAAATAAACAAAATTTAAAATATTCCGAACCTGAACCGGAACCGAAGCATTATTTTAAACGATGACACGGCCTGATGTTTGGTTCAATTTAATTTCAAGATGTTTTGTTTTACTAATACTTCATTCAAACTCATTTTAAATTCAAAAAGTTGAGTTTAAAGAAAGAGTATTTTATCTAATAACAAATATTCAAATCTGTCGATTTTGTAGCCTTTTCAATTTGTTTTGTCTTGTGACAAACATCGACAAAAATAAAACTTACATCAACAAAATCATGTTGGAATTCCGTTTGAAATCTTTTAATGGTTAAATAAACAAAGTAACCAGTCTTAGCAGTTAAGATCCACCGACATTTCAGACCGTTAAAATATTGATTTGGATAATTAGGACTCGTAATAATTCGAGTTTGGTTGGATGCTGAAGTATTGAATCCACAAGCATAAGCTTAAAAAAAACAAAAATAAATAAAAAGTTGTATCTGTTACATCAATTTCTCATTTATATTTATTACAAGAGCTTTGAAAAACTAATTAATCGAGTTTAGAAGGATGAAAAAACTACCAAAAATTGTTCCCAACCTACATAGGTGTTTTAACATCTTAAGCAACTCAAGCGGTCTTCTCTTCTTACATAAGTTTAGTGGTGAAAACTTACCCGAATCAGTTGGAAAAACTTTAGATCGTTCGTTTATTTCTGAAACAAAATTGACTTTCAATGTAAATTATATTCTGTCTACGTATCTAAACAAATGATATAGCAATGTAAATGCATTGGAATAAGTAGCGTTAATTTTGCAAAATGATATTAACTAATTGCGCAGTTTTTCATAATTTTACCAACAGAAATAAAAAATTAGTTAAAAGAAACTTTTCAAAATGTTCACATATACGTATTCAGTGTAAAAACGAACATCTTTTAGTATGTAGCCTAAAAATATACGACAAAAATTTAAGCTATTAAATCCAAACAGAATAATTTGCTTTCAAATGGAGAAAGGGAGAAAAAAGCTTTGTATTTAATGTTTGTTAGCTTTGCAATTGTTTTTAAAACATTTTCTCAAAAAATGCATAATATTCAATATGTTTCATTTTGCCACAATTAGTTCATATAATTTTTTCCGTAAATTTTTTTAATAAGTAAAACTCATAAAAATCTCAAGGTACACGTAAAAAAATAGGTAGCTTCAATTTTTACGAATTTAAAATGCATTTAAAATGAAAATGAATGAAAGGAAAAATTCTTTTTTACACAATAACCTAGCTCTATACTTTAACTCACTGGTTCTAAAATTTTTTGAGATAAGTTTTTCGTTGAAAGCAACAACAAAATTTATGTCTCAACTTTTTGCAAAAAAGCATCACTTCTTTAAACAGCACAAGATTTTGCAGTTAATGGGAAGGATGTAGCTGTTTAAAAAGTAAATGTTTAATTTAAAACTTTGTAAAAGATTATGCACATTTCAGATTTGTTTCACAGTCAAACTTCTCCTTATGTTTAGAATTTAGATTCAGAAGTGTTGAAAAACCACGTGCACACAAATAAGTGGACAAAAACGGAAGAAATGTACAAACAGCTATATTACACACACACTAAATATATGAGCACATATTGTTGTCACAACTCAGTTAGTCTCATTGCTTTAAAGTGTTTTTTTATTATAAAGTAGCATATCTTTAAAAATCGTAAAAATTTATAATTTAGTTCAAAAGTCTTTCTCGTTTTGGCAAGAAACTTTTAGCGAAAGCACTCACTATTCTCTATTTTAATCTTTTGGATCAAGAATATAGTTTTTGATCTCTCAGTTCCCCTTAATTGCACATTATGTCCTAATTTTTTTTTCTTGAACAATGTCAACTGATTACTTGAAAATATTTTGTATTTTGCTTGATCAAAAAGCTGTAACCAATGAGAAATCAGAAAACAATTTGTTTTCTTCTTGGATGTGCTTTCAAAACTTAAACCTGATAATAATTTTTAAAACCTTAAATTAAACAGAATGGCGTATCATCACAGCAAAGTTGCACATCATCACATCAAAGTTGCACATTATCATCACATCAGATTTGCTCATCATCGTCGTCCTCGTCGTTGTTTGAAGGGTATCCACTCCAGGCCAGACACAAACAGGACTGGGGCCGAGGGTTTATCCTTTTACTACCCCAGATGCTGGCAGTGATGTCATTAAGCCAGCATCGAGTTTCGTCATCCAAAACCGTCAGACCTCGTGCTCCATGTGGTGCCCTATGTATAGGGCACATTGTTAGTACATGGTCTGCGGTTTGCTCGGAGGCGCCACACTCGCAATTCGATGAAGGAGCGAGACCCCATTTGTGCATGGACGAATGGAATCGCCCAACACCAGTCAGCAGGCGGTTGAGCTTAACCCAAGCTGCTCGGGGTAAGCCCATCCCAACAGACCTGGCACCGGTCTCGGGCACAAAACCACGGAGCCTGGAAATATTTTCACAGTACTCCGTTTTCCATTTGTGATTTGTCCATTCAGAGGCACGGATGCCAAGTCTGGCAAGGTTGTCCAAGAGATTCCGCGCACCTGACACAAACGGGCATCTGAATCTTAGTCTCACTTGGCGGGTATCTGAGGACCCACTTAATAGACCATATAAAATATGATCGGGGTCCAGAGATCCACGGTAAGCCAAGAAGAGTGTCGCTCCCATTCGGCGAAGCTCAGCTGGCTGGATGCCTGAGAGTACAGGTAGGTGGTACGTTGGAGTGGGACGCAGGCATCCAGTAACTATGCGCAAGGCGTCATTCAAGACACTGTCAATGAGGCGAGTGTGAGCACTGCGACACCAGACTGGCGCACAGTACTCAGCTGTTGAGTAGACTAGAGACGAGGTGGCTATGCGTAGTGTTTTAGCACCAGCACCCCATCCCGAGCCCACGAGTCGCCTCAGCAGTGTGACGCGCGAGGATAGCTTTTTGCGCAATGCCACTAAATGGTGACGAAACGTGAGCGATCTGTCCAGTTTTACCCCAAGGTAAGTAGGAGTTGGACAGAATGGTAAAAGTCTACCGTTGTTGTAGAACTTTAGCTCACGTTTAGCCTCTCGGTTATTTAAATGAAAGGCTGCCGTCACCGTCTTAGTGTGACTGAGCTTCAACTTCCAAGTCTGGAGATACGCTGACAGTGTGGACATGTCTTGACTTAGAGTCCCCTCCAAGTCCTTCCAGTTTCCAGAAGAGTGCAACAATGCTAGATCATCAGCATAAGCAAACTTGCTGGAAATCGTGGAAAAAAGATCGTACGTATCGATGTTAAATAGGAGGGGAACCAAGACCGATCCCTGAGAAACGCCGTTTTTAAGACGGCGTAGCCTGCTTTGCTTGCTGTCACCGGTAGTAAGGGTGAAACTTCGATTTCGGACAAGCTCCATGATCATTTTGATCATGTGCTTATCCGGAAGTAGTCTCAGCAGCTTGCAGGTAAGGCCACGGTGCCAGACAGTGTCATAAGCCGCTGTCAGATCGATAAATACGGCACCGGCCTTCTTTTTAGCCTCAAAATAATCCTCGATGTTCTGGGTTAGCAGAACAACTTGATCTACGGTTGACTTCCCGCGTCGGAACCCATCCTGCTTTTTAGGAAGCAGTGGATCGATTAATGGTTCAACGCGGGCGTAGATAAGCCTCTCGAGGATCTTGTAGGGGACACAGAGCAGAGATATCGGTCGATAACTCTTTGGGTCCCCCACGGGCTTTCCTGGTTTGGGGATCGCGACCACAAGCGCTCTTCTCCAGATCTTGGGAATTTTGACTCGGCGCAAACAGGAAGAAAGGAAGTCTCGTAAGCAGGACTTCAAAGCAGCTCCGGCATGGAGTATAAGCTCGGGGCAGATGGAATCAGGTCCTGGAGCTTTACCTGGTTTTAAATGTTGGAGGGCAGCAGCAAATTCTCTCTGTAAAAAACTGTCAGAGATATTTACTGCGTCTGGTGTTGTGGCCCTCCAAAGGTCAGACACTTCTTGAGAGACAAGTCGAGATGACTTGCGGTCAACAACCTCGTATTTCTTATTTCTAACCAGCTGAGATGCAATAGCATCGGCTAAAACGGGACAGTGACGAGGAGAGTGTCGTGACCTATCAGTAAGATTGTTCAAAATACTCCACGCTTTTCGACTAGAGTGTGAGAAGTCAATGTTCCTAGCTGCCTCGGACCATCGATCCCTCCGCTTTCTGTCAAGCTTGGCAAGCAGAGCTGTAGCAGCCAAACTTGAGTCGTCTCCCTGAGGAGACTGCAGAAAGGTTCTATAGAGGGATTTACACTCTGCATCCCAACACGAAATATAGTTATTTCGATACCCGCGCGGGATAGTCTTTTTGGATGCTTTCTTAATGGTGTTACAGAAGTCCTGGTAAGCCGCATCTACATCAAGTGAATCAGGCGGCAACAAAGTCTTTGCGAATCTATTCGTCAAAGCAATGTAGTGACTCCATTTGGCCTTGCGGAAGTTCCATCGCTTAACAGGCATGCTTGGCACTGCCATAGCAAACTTGGTGGTGTAATAAGCGAAGGTTGATGTTGTGACCTGGGGAACTTCTCAAGGACACGTCTATCCGGTAAGCGAATGTTTGGACCTACGCTAGCGAAAGCTAGATCCGGATTGGTGCCAGTGTTCCAGCGTCCGGAATAAAAACTGGCGTTGTCCTTGGCATTATATAGGAGGGCAAGACAATTAATACTTGTCCAGCCAGCCAAGCACTCACTGTCCGGACTGTTGTCATCGTAACCCCAATCAGCATGACGACAGTTAAAATCGCCAGCGTACAGACAGGGGTGAGGAAACACTGGGAGATCCAGGGTTCGCAATCGCGTTGGCGGTGGTTTGTAGACGTTGACTATTTTATAGCCATCAACGTCCACACACAACCACTCGATATCTGATGTTGGTGGAGATTGGTCTAAAAGCGTGTATCTCAGTCGCTCGTGGACAAACGTGGCAAGGCCATGCTTCCTGTTTAAAGAAGACCCAGCTAGTTGGTAGTTTGAAAGTACCAACTTCTCTTCATCAGTGCAGTGGGTCTCCTGCAGTAGGATGACGAGTGCCTCAGACTGCATAGCGAGGTGATGAAGAACGTTCATCTTGCTTGCAGTGAGGCCTTCGATGTTCAGCTGAAGAATAGTGGGTCTTCGGAACTTGTTGGCAATGTGCCCTGAAAAAGGCAGTTTTATCCTAGCATTGCCCCGTCCTGAAAAGGACGTTTGCCGATTAGCAGACCCACACTGAACATCGGAATGAGTGGATACCCTTCCGTTTTGGTAGGTTCGGTTTCGGTCTGTGATTTTAAATTAATGAACAGACTTACTCACGGCCCAGGCTGCGTGAAAGCACCTACCATCTGGGCCAATGCTCATCATCATTACATCATATTTGCTCATCATCTACCCGGCAGAGTTATATATCATCACAGCAAATTTGCACATCATAACATCAGAATTACACGTCATGACATCAAAGTTGCACATCATCTACACAGCACAGTCAAACATCATCAGAACAAAGTAGTCGGCAGCATGGTCGAGTGGTTAGAGTGCCGGGATTGTGATCGACATGGTACCGGTTCAAAACCTACTCGCGCCATTCTGTTATATTCTTGGAAAAGACACTTAACGACAGTTTCGCCTGCTTGTTGGTCTTGCCAAGATATTTAAATTAAAGTCATATCTCTATCAAATTACAAGCGAACAGCAATATCTTGGCATCTCCGGTAGCAGGTCGTGGTAATTGCTTATCCTATGCATTAGCACCTCCGTCGCTTTCCTGTAAGTCAGGAGGATAAATATAGAGATAAAACAAATAAAATAAATAAGTTGCACATATTGACAGCAAAAGTGTTCAGAATCATGGTATAGTTGCATATTATCACATCAAATTTTTACATTATGACATTAGAATTATACATCATCACAGCAGACATACATACAGCACATTTGCATATCATCACATCAGAATTGCATATCATTACAGCATAGCCGCCTTTCATCACTGCAGAGTTGCACATCATCACAACAAATTTGCATATATCCAGAACAAAGTTTTATAGCATTATGATATAATTAAACATTATCACAGCAGAATTCTACATCATCACATCAGGGTTGCACATTATCACAAAAAACTCTCCAGCATCATGGTATAGTTAAACCTTATCACTGCAGAATTTCACATCATCAAAGCAAAATTGCACATCATGACATCAAAATTACACATTATCGCAGCAGAGTTGCACATCATTATCACATCAAAATTTCACATCATCTACACAGCAGAGTTGCACACCATCACATCAGAGCTGCCTTTCATCACTTCAAAGTTGCACATTATCACCTCAAAGTTGCACAAATTTACCGCAAAATATTCCAGGATCAATGTATAGGTGAACATCATCACTGCATAGTTTCACATCACACAGCAGAGTTGTACATCATCATATCAAAGCTGTACATTATGACATTAAAATTATAGATCATCACAGAAGAATTGCACATCATCACATCGGAGTTACATATCATCACATCAAAGTTTACATAGAGTTGTACAGCATCACACCATTTGTCTAGCATCACCAAAGTAAAGTTGTACATTGTCACAGCACAGCAGAGTGGTACATTATCATAACAAAGTTGTACATCATCACGGCAGAATGGTACAACATCACAGCACAGTTGTGCATTATCTCAGCTGAGTGGAATATTATCATATTAAGACTTCAAATCATCATAACAGGGTTGCACATGATCACAGCAGAGTGGAACATCATCACATTAGAGTTGCACAAACTCACATCAGAGTTGTATATCAACACAGCTGCTGATTTAGACAGTATCACTGCAAAATTGCATATCATCAAATCAGAACTGCACATCATTATAAAAGGGCTACACAGGATCACAGCAGAGTGGTATATCATTACACCAGAGTTGTACATTGTCACATTAAAGTTGCACATTTTACAGCTGCTGTTTGAATTAAATAATATCACTTAGCGACAAATCTTCCATTGGGAAGACTTTGCACTCCTATAATGGTTACACTGCTTAATATAAAAAAATAGCATATAAGCCAATGCAGCAATGCAACCACAACGACGACAATCAATTTCGAACTGTTCGATCGTCTTTTAATTTGTTGCGTTTACTTGCACTTTCCGTAAACACATCTGCCGATTTGATCCGTTTTTCACGCTGTTGAAAAACTTTTTGTACGATTAAAATTAAATCTGTTGACAAGTATTTCATTATAAAAGTTACCAATATAAGTGAAATTGAAACCACTGGATGTCCATGACCATCGATGGATGCTCGAATACGTTTTAAATTTAATAATCAACGTTTGGTTGTGTGATTTGAAATATTTTCCTGAAGCTTCAATGCCAGTGAGTCGAACAGAAGTTTTCGAATGAACATTTTCAATCTAAAACAAAAATGTTTGTCTGACTAGTACTGCAGTACTGTAGTATTTAATTCTAATGTAAATAGATTAAAAAATAGATAAGAATTTTCTTTTTAAAGGTAAAAGTGATTATCTATTTTGTGTAAAGTGGTACAGTTTTGCATCACTTATAACTTTACCTGGTCTCGGCACCCGACACTTGATCGAACGAACTTGATAGAAGCGACACTTGATCGCAACGACACTTGATCGAAAAGACGTTTGATTGAAACGACATTTGTTCGAAACGACACTTGATCGAATAATGAACGAGAAAACTTACAATTTTGAATCTGTCCCAACTTTGTCAATTTTTTGTCCCAAAAACATAATAATTTCTAAAAAATATGGGTATTCTTTTTGAAACTATGTTTGATTTCTGCAAGAGGTCTGCAAGGGTGGGGCCATGGCACAATGCCCCCCTAAATAACTGAATACAATTTGAAAAGAATGGAAAAAAACGGCAGCAATAGGCATCGAACGAAACATAACCATGACAAAAAATGTACTTGTTGCCCCCTAAAAATGCTTTCGCCAAGAACCTTGTCAAAAAACCCCGACCTCGACATTTAAAAAAATTATAAAAAATAAAAACCAACTGTCTTCTTACTGATGGCCTTCGCTTTTTGTCAATCTAATTTACAATAACAAAAAGATTGTTTAATTGCAGAAACATCCAAAAGTAAATCTATTTTTTTATCTACTATCATTTCGATAAGTATCGTTTCGATCAAGTGTCGTTCGATTAACTGTCGTAGCATCACCTAGTCTACATAAATCACGACTGTTGCAAAATGCATCAATTTTTTTAGTTTTATTTAAGATAACTCCATTGAAATAAAATTAGCTGTTTTAGTTGTTATGCTAAATTTCAAAATATGATAGCATACAAAAAGAGTTTTAATTCACTACTTTTTTCTTTTGGACTGGTCCAGAATTTGCTTATTCTTTTTATGTTATCGTAACTCAATTTTAATTTTTTTTAATTGCATGTTGTTGTCTTGTTAAGCATATGAGTTGTAAACAAACTAAACCACCAAAAGTAAAAGGTTTTCTTTATTTTAAATTTTTTCATTTTAAAACCACTTTTACGTCAAGTTCCAGCATTAAAGCATCACCTGAAAAATAATGTTTGTTGTAGAGAAAAATGAAAATTGTTTTGGAAACGTCCTAATAGAAAACCAACAATTACAGAAAAAAATAAAATAAATTTAAGGTTTTAATAAAAACTAATACCTGACTAGAAAGAGCTATTTTAACGCATAAAGCTTAGAAAGTAATTTGTGGCAGCAAAGAAGTTTTTCGGTCACATAACTGAGCACTGTATTTTGCTCAGTTGCTCAGTTATATTTTATAAACTTAGGCATGAACTAATTCCGAACCGAAATTTCGTATTAACCGCTAATGTTTTCCTTTAATCCGATAATAACAAAAACATTTAACTCATTTAGTTTCCGTAGCATTTTCAATTTTTTTTGTCTTGTGACAAACATCGACAAAAATAAAACTTACATCAACGAAATCAAATCTGTATCGCGTATGAAAGCTTTCAATGGTTAAAAGAACAAAGTAACCAGTCCTAGCAGTTAAGATCCACCGACAGTTTAAATTGTTGAAGTATTGATTTGGATAATTAGGACTCGTAATAATTCGAGTTTGGTTGGATGCTGAAGCATTGAATCCACAAGCAAAAGCTAAAACAAAACAAAAATAAATAAAAATGTATCTGTGATATCAATTTGTTATTCAAGTTTATGTCAATGCTGTGTATTTCAAGAAGCGTTCAGGGAATAACTTAAGCATTTTTAGAAAGAGTTTTACTAAAAATAAAATTACTAAAGATTGTTCTATATCTATATAGGTGTTTGGGCATCTTTAGCCACTCAAGCGGTCTTATCTTTTCACAAAGCTTTAGTTATGAAAGCTTTTCAAGCATCACTAAATTTGTGTGAGAAAATCACTAAACCTAAGTGAGCTTTCAAACTTTCATCACTAAACCGATGTGAGAAGATTAGATATCTTGAGATGCTAAAGATGCCCAAACAGCTATGTAAATTTGAATAAGTTGGGAATCAGTTCGAAAAACTTGAGATTGTTCGTTTATTTCTAAAACTAAACAAACTTGACAAACAATGTAAGTTATAGTCTCTATGCGTTTCTAAATAAATTATATAGTTATCTAAATGCATTGGAATAAGTATTGTTAATTTCGCAAAATGATATTAAGTAATTGCGCAGATTTTCATAATTTTACGACGGATATTCAGAAAGTAATGTAACCAAGTCTTTTTTTATGACCTTGTGTTTTAAAAGTACACAAATCGTGCATCACAAAAAAGTATATAGCATGAGCATTTCATAGTTACTTCTTGATGTAATTGCCCACTTTCCGAACCGCCTTTTCGCATTTTTTAACAAGTGCACATATTCCTTCATTGTAAAATTTTACAGGCTGCGTTTTTAACCACTTCCTAATAGCAGTTTTGACCTTTTTATCACTGGAGAAATGTCGCCACCTCAAACTTTTTTGAGGAGCCCAAGCAAATGGAAGTCATATGGTGCCAGGTCTGGAGAATCCTACGACATTACCAAAGCAGGTGGTATTCTTCTTATTCTTGCTTTCAACTTTTTTAATGTATCGATGTAAGCATCTGAATTGATTGTTGCTCCTTTAGACATAAAGTCTACCAGTATCACACCAACACTAACCCAGAACACAGTCATTATCACTTTTCCTACAGACTGCTGAGATTTGAACTTCTTCGAGCGTGGTGAGGCGGGATGGCGCCACACCATTGATGGTCTCTTTGACTCTGGTTCGAAGTGGTGAACCCAAATATCATTTCCGGTCGCTATTTGCTGCAAAAAGGTTTTTTCACTATTACAATACTCCAGAAGTTTAGAACAAACTTCTAGGCGGAATTGTTTATGAGCCTCTGTGAGCGGCCTTGGGACCCACCTTGCACATACTTTTGAATAGCCCAGTGTATCCATGATCGTTACAGCACTCCCTGCACTTATTTCTAATTACTCAACAAGCTCATTAATAGAGATGCATCTGTTTTCCTTAATCAATGCATCTACCTAATTAATGTTAGCGGAACTGTGAGCAGAAGATGGCCTAACACTTCTTGGCCTATTGCAAAGATCGCTTTCAGCAGGTTCTTCTTGTCCATCATTGATTCGCTTCACCCAACTCCTCACTGTGGTGTAGTCTATTGCACCGTCACCATACTGTACACTTGCTTTAGCCTTCTGCTTATGTTCTGAGCTTTTTCTCCCTCCGACAGTAGAAATTCAATAATAACTCTTTGCTTTCACCGAAATTGCTTTGGGGCAATCATGCCAGTTTCACCTTCCAACGAAGAAGACATAGAGGAATTGCTTAAAATTTGAATTACAGATTGCAGTAATTCAAACCCTTATTTTTTTATAAAATCTGTAAACCTTGGTTACCAATCTATAATCCGTAAAAGAATCAGATGTTAGTTAAATAAATGCTGAAAGAAATTAAATCAGTTGCATTAATTTCTGAACGCCTCTCGTATTAATAGAAATTAAAAATTAAACAAAAAGCTTTTTAAAATGTTCACATATATGTTCACATTTATACCTAAGTGTAGTTCAGTTTAATGAAAACTGGACGTAACACCAACGATCATATAGATTTATAAAACAATAAAAAAATTTAACAATTTTAAGTAGGCAGTGGGTCTTTTTTCAGATTATTTTTGTTTTCGTAGGTATCGGAGGAGCTCTCTCCAAAGTATCAAAGCTCTCAAGTTTGATGCACACAAGTACAAATTTTTCTGAAAAATTTACAAATATGTTCGGCGAACATCGACGCATTCCAGCTCTAGTGTGTACTCGTTGGAACTTTACGTTCAAGCAAATCGCCAGTATAAAGGCCTTAAATTATTCAAAATTATCTACAGTATGCAGCAACAAAAATTGCATGGAACTGGACTTTTCTCCTCGCGAGTGGCTACAGCTCGAAGAATTTGTCAAATTGCTGTACTCATTTTATGAGGCAACTATGTTGACCCAAGGAGAAGATGCCCCAACAATAAATTTGGTGTTGCCCACAATTTTATCATTAAAAAAACATTTGGTTGAGTTTATTAAGAAAAAATTAAAACACTTAAAATTCATGGCAGAACAAATATTGCAATCTTTGACAACTCGCTTTTCCGGAATTTTTAAAAACGTAGAAACAAGATATTCTGCTTTAAGAAGTACCGAAACTTGGTTTGTTGATGAGCCATTTGAAGCAAATCAGAACTGCACACTGCAACACCTTGCATTCCACTTTCTGTTCACCATTCTCCTCAATTGAACTCTCTACAGCTATCTCTCAACTCTCAACCTCAACCTCCTCTGGCCCTGATCAAATTACCCTCTTCTATCCCACCTACCACAATCTGCGTTATACTTTCTTCTATACATCTTCAACCTTTCTTGGTCAACACACACCTTCCCGTCTGCCTGGAAGCAATCAACAATCATCCCCATTCTCAAACCCGGAAAACCCTCTGACTCACCTTCTTCATATAGACCCATTTCTCTCACTTCATGTACCTCCAAACTCTTCGAAAGAATGGTTTTAGGACGATTAACCTATTTTCTCGAACTACAGTACAAGACATTCTCTCACACGTGCAAGCTGGTTTTAGACCTGGTAGATCGACTGTAGACCAGGTTCTCCTTCTCTCACAGTCAATCGCAGATTCCTTCCACCAATCTAAGCCAGGCGCACGTACAGTCCTTGCCACTGTGGATTTTTCGAAAGCTTTTGACTCAGTTTGGCAATCTGCCCTTCTCTCTAAACTCCTCTCATTAGATCTTCCTCTTTCCTTTGTCGAATGGATACGATCCTACCTCTCAGATTGCCGTTCGAAAGTCCGTATCTGTAATTCATACAGTCGTCTTTTCCGTCTCCGAAGAGGAGTTCCCCAAGGTTCGGTTCTAGGACCAGTTCTCTTCTCTTTATATATCAATGACCTTCCCACTTTCCTTCCTGCATCTGTTAAGACCTCTCTCTATGCAGATGACCTAGCCATCTGGGCCTCCTCCCCGAGTGTTAAGTGTGCAACCGCTGTAGTACAAGCTGCCCTCAACAGACTGGTGGAATGGTCTTCAAAATGGCGCCTTCCTCTCAACCCCCTCAAATGTAAAACATCCTTCTTCAGCTTAGACCCTACCAATCACGTATACAACCCTCTCTGCACATTCTTAACACCCCTCTCAAATTCAACCCTCGTCCAACCTTTCTCGGTGTAACCTTCGACCGCACTCTCTCTTTCAAATATCACGTCTTATCCTTACGGAAAATGTTTCACAGCCGATTCCGTGCTTTCTTCTCCATTGCCTCTGCCTCCTGGGGTCCATCAAAAGAATCCTTATGTACCCTATACAAAGCCTTTATTCGCCCCATCCTCATCTATGCTTCCCCAGGCTGGTTTCCCTTCTCATCTCCTACTCACATCACCTCCGTGGAGAGGATGCATAGATCTTCCTGTAGAGTAATCACAGGTTGTCTATTGTCCACTCCCATTCCTCTACTTCATATAGAAGCACTTCTACCTCCACTACCAGTCACCCTCACCCACCAATACCTCTCCTTCTTTGAACGATCCCTCCGTCTACCTCCCACCTTTCCCATAGCCTCTCTTGCGAACTCTAACCCCCGTACACGTCTCAAGAAGAGCTCATGGAGATCCTTCTCCAGATCACATAACCTTACCCCTAACCTCTCTTACCCGTAAACCACTAATCCTCTGCCCTCCTAAACCCCCCTGGTCTGCCCCATCTAATTACACAATCTCACTCCACCTCTCATCCCCATGCTCTCGCAAAGACCCCCCCTCCCTTCGCAACACTGCAGCTACCTCCCATATTTCCACTCTATCTCACAGCGATATCTCTGCCTGGACTGACGGTTCGGTACCTGGCGGACTGGGACAGGGTGGTGCAGGGATACACATCAAGTGTACAAAGTTTGTCACTGCTACCTCTCTCTCCTTCTCGACTGGTCTCTGGGCTACCAGTTATAGTGCTGAAACCTTCGCTCTCCTACATGCTCTTGAGTGGTGTATCTCTCACTCCAAGACATGTAATTTCAAATCTATCACCTTCTTTTCCGACTCTTTATCTGTCCTATCAACTCTCTCTACCCCCCTACCATATTTAACCCCCAAATTCCTATCCAATACTCAATCTCTTCTTAACTCTCTATCTCAATCCAAGGTTGTCCATCTACAATGGATACCTGGTCACTCTTCCCTCCCAGGTAACGACTTAGCTGATTCTCTAGCTAAAGCCGGTGCCTCTCTCGATCCCTCCAGTATATCAGTGCCCTCGCACCCCTTATCTCCTCCCAACGACTATCCCTCTACACCAGTTGCAGACGCAGTGTCCAATCTGGTTTCTTTCAACACCAAATCCCTTCAGTATCTCCCGAGGAGCTTACTTTCCCTCGCTCCGCTCGCTGTGCTCTCTCCCGTTTACGCTGCAACGGGCACAGCACTCTCCTCAACTCTTATCTCCACAGGGTTGGTCAAGCTGAGACTCCTTCTTGCAGCAACTGTGGTTCTGAACCACAGGATCTCTCACATCTCGTGCTCGACTGCCCTGTACTAGACCCTCTGCGTCGGGCCATTTTCGGCCACACCCCTTCTCTTCTGAACCTCTGGTCCCGTCCGTGGGGAGTCGCCCGATTATTGGGATTCCGCGGAATTGATCCGCGCTCCCATCCCCAGGAATGGGTCGGGTAAAACCACCACCACCACCAAATACGTAAAAAAGACAAAAGAGAAAAAGTTAAATTGCGCCTAAAATTAAAACGTACAATTACACTTTTAAAACAGCTTGCAAATAAATTTAAAAAATTATATTTAGTGGCAATTTACTGACAACAATCAATATTAATATGAAAAATATTATGACATACTAATATTAAAACTACTGAAAAAACAGAAAATTAAATACGGATTTATAAAGTTAAGATTAAGTTCTAAATGACGTGTGACACAGACCAAAGAAGATAAAATAAATATATTGGCACACCTCAAACTATATACCGTAGCGGAAACATGCCTCCGTATTATATCGGAAACGTTTTAAAAAGAAACCAAAACTTAATAAAGGCAATATAGATTTGTATTAATTAAAATTATTTTTTTTAGCCTTAAATAAAACAAAAACAAAGTAGTCAACATCCTTACTTGAATTTTCTTTGGCATGAGCGTAAACAAAAAATAGTTTAATTAAAAATTTTATGATCAAAATGGCTCTGCTCATGTCCTGAACTTGCAGTGAAGACTAAAAAAATCGATATTGCTCGTAGAAAAGTCGTAGGTGTTTAGTTGCAAACTATAACGTTTAAATATCTAAGTTATGAAAGTTGAATTTTCTAAATAAAAACATGAAAATTTTTACCGACGTTTATGAAAATCATACATAACATTTTTATCGTAAACCTTTATATAACTTGGTTATTGTACAGTAATGGTATAATTTCTGATTTCAACCGGGGGGCGGGTTTGACTCCCTTGTAGCTGTAACATTGTTTTACAAAATCTCGTCGCTAATATGACCGTTTCACGCAGTGGCGGTATTTCAAAAGACTATGTATTTTGTGTATTCTTCTTTTTCGTCATTTACGTAGCAGCACAGGATGCATTAAGACTTATGTAGAGCTCTTATTTTAAGGGAGGGAAAATGTAGTATAGCCTTGCAATAAGTTTTATGAAGCGTTTTTGATGTGAGCCATTGAGGCTTTTCTGACAACCTAATCAACGCGTTACTGTTATTAAGTGTTAGTTCAAAGGTTTTCGAAGTTACATACAGACAATTGTTGAGTTTTGAGTTGTGATAAAAATAATAGCTTGCTGTTGAAGTTTATTTTAATATATGTGTTTACGTTGTGTTTTATTTAGATGCCCGTAACTTTTAGTTAATTAAACGTAAACAAATGTGAAATGTTTATATCATTACAGTGAATTTATCTTATAAATCATTATTAATTTTTCTCCTAGTATTGCAAATCGCTTTCTCACCAGCTCCAAAACAACATCAGGTATTTCGTGTACATTCAAATATTTTACAAAGCTTGATAAGGTGTCTCAATACTTTGCGAGACTTAAAGCGTATGATGTTGCCCTCAATATTGGTCAGGACCTCATTTTGAGAACCACAAAGCTACATCTATACAGATACACGTTCGTGATAGCAAGGTAGCTACTAAACAGTACACACGTGACAACGCAAACATAATTTACTTTATAACACAATAAGCACAGTATTTTAACACATTCATTACCCGTCTCTGTGTGACTTAATTACAAATTTGCTATGGCCCACATGTTGAGAAACCATGGTTCTAGATAAATTGTCAAAAATTTATGAATAAATATTTTGATTTAAAACGGTTTTTCTAATAGTTTAGCACAGTAATTCTCAACCTTTTTATTATCGTGGACCCTTTAATTATCTTTCAAGCAATCGTGGACCCTTGGCCATGGGCGCTAGCTGAATCAATTTTAGAGGAACAAGATAGGCGTAAAGTATACGGTATCTAGAAAGAGGCAAGATAGTTAAAACTTATCAAAAAGCTGTATTTTACATAAAAAATTCAGATTCCAGGGGCACCAAGGCCTTTTCTTGCTCTTCCCCAGTGCCGACGTCCATATATCACATTTCCTTTCCTTGACTTTCATTTGGAAACCAGATTTGCATCCAAGCATTGCCAAGACTCCATCCGTACATACGTCACAAAGCTTTTCCCACTGCAAACCTTGCGTTTCAAAACACTTTGAGATGCTGTTCAATGTTCATTACATCTTGAGCTAAGTTGTTGCTGTAGTCTCCAAAGAATTGCATTACAAAAACTCTTTTTTAACATCCTCTTTATGTATGTATCGAACAAATACCAAGAGCTGCGAGCATGATGCAACATGTGTTGATTTGTCGCATTGCACAGCGAACATGGGAGAAATCTGATTTTCGCCATAACTTGCTGTTTGACGTCTGCTGACATAAGCAAAATACGGCTCTTAATTGTGTCGTTGGATAAAAGCACTTGTTGAATCTTTTTTGCTCTTGTTTCTTCTAAAAGAAACTTCCCCATATCTACCGCATATGGTTTTATAAGGGTTACTCCGATGGTATGGGGCTTTTTTGCTTCGCTATATGTAATGCTACTTCAAAAGAAGCTGTCAAGCTTGAAGTGCTCTGTTCTTGAAAATATCCGCTGGCATCTAATTTTTGCCTTTTTAACAAGAGTTTTGTCTACATGCTCTTGCTGCTTCTGCTGCAGGTTACGCTTAAGTTTTGATGGCTTTATTGCTTCGTTTCTGAGGACAGAAAAAATATAAAACTCATTGCGCTTTTCATTGCCATTGTCTAACAGAGAGATAAATGCCATTTTAAGGTAACTTTCTGAAAACTTTCTAGATTTGGGCATGCCGTTTCAGTTCAAATATTAAACCTTTCTCACAACAACTATGTGCTACCAACTGAAAAAAAGACTATTTTGTTTTCTTGAATCATTTAGCTTAATAGTATCCAGCTGTGTAGTGTGTTGTATTGCATCAGTGGCAATAGGTTTGATTAATATGACATCACAATGCGGATAATGGCAATAGATTTTTTGGCGACATCAAAAAACAGTAATTTCATAGATATTTTAAAAAACAAATGATGGTCCGCGGATCCCCGTTTGAGAACCATTGATCTAGCAGTTGTTTGTTGATGAGTTTGGGAATTAGCATATAAACAAACGTTCATCGCATAATGCCGTCAAAACAAGTGAGTAACAAAATCAATCCAAAAAAGCTTATCAAAAAAAAAATCTAAATCAATTTGAAAACAATATTTTTGGTTTGCAAGATTGCAAATCATAGCCATAACTAGCAATTCCGTGGTTACAAACGTAAATGTAAAAAAAGCATTTCGACAACAGACATCGCTGTAATCAACAAGAAAATTAGTTTTTACAACTAGGCCTCTTCTATCTACAACCAAAAAAGATGCATTACCTTCCCATCACCACAACAATGTCATTTGTCAAGTTGTGTGTCACTGCGACATTCGGTACGTAGGATCTACATTCCAAAGGTTACAAGAACGCATTATGCAACACATTCCCAGACCGATCAGGAACCATCATTCTTCTCAAGACTGCTCTACTCTTTCCGACACTTGCAAGACAATCAGTATCTTTGAAATTATTGTCTATGCGTCTACTATTCGATGGCATTTTTTGCAAAAGCCTCCCTATGCCAGCCAATACAGCGAAGCCAAATTCTCTATTCTTTCCCGAGGACGTACTTTTTTCATCTGTCCGCTCTTGAAGCTAATTTATCAAATCTTTTCAACCTAATCAATGTCAACACTAAGAATTTCTTTACAGTCTAAAACTCATTTACTAATGCTCTATTTCTTTTGCTTCTGATTGGTTGCTTTCTGGACCAATCAGACGCACCCTCGTTTTTGGTTCTTGATTGGGCGGTTTCTCGACCAATTAAACGTGCTCTCATTTTCTATATAAGCACATGATCGCTTTTTGTTCATTCTGACAATTCCTCCCACGAATGTCAGATAAAAAGTCTAGAATGAACACGCTTTTTTAATGCTTAAATTTTTGTACCGCCAATCGACTCTAAAACTCATTTGAAAACTTATTTGATGTTGTAATGTTTGATGCAAAACAAACTTATTAAACTAAAAGTAACCTTACAGTATTTGCAAGATACCGAATTACGTGAAATCTGGAATTTCGTATATTTATCATATTCATTTTCCAGAAACATTGCTATTTTTAAATTAAACAATAAATAAATAAATAAATAAATAAAGGTTTCTTATGGTCCGCGATACAATTAGGTTGGACTACTATGTTATGTGCTATGAAAAGTAGACATTTCCTGTTTACTATTTTGTAATCACTTTATCAATAACAACTGAGAAAACGTAATAAATGATTGCAAGAAAATTGTATTGGATTGAATTATTACTTGTAATTTTTGATCAGTGAATTGGTCAGATTAGAGCTGCCTCAGACTATTACATATCCCGTTTTAAGTCGTATTAACGTTTATAAACCTTTTGGCAATTTTATGCTAAACCATGTTTTCTCATTCTGTGGGCCATACCGCATCTGTAATTGAGTAACAGAGAAAAAGCTGATGAATATGTCAAAACACTGTGCTTATTGCGTTAAAAACTTAAATTTCTTTTCAATGTGACGTGTGTTAAAGTTTAGTACAGTCTCACATAAATATAAATTAAGTAAGCCAGGTCACATGTTTGTTAATAGTGGGGTGATGCGTGACCTGCCAGTTCATTTAAACGACACATGATCAAACGACACTTGATTGAAACGATATTTTATCAAGACGACACCTGATCAAAATGACAGTTGATCGGAACGATATGTGATCAAAGCGACACTTGATTGCATGATGAAAAAAATAATTTACAACAAAACATTGCTAAACGATCTCGATTTTCTTTGCAAGAAAGAATTGTTGTTTTGTAGTTTTTGTGAATAGTTGCGACTGAAAAATTAAAATTTCTACAGGCCCAGCGAAAAGAGCGATAGCACGGATGCAAATTTACATTTTACGCTGGAAACAGGTTAAACAAAAAAAAGCAATCAGGCAAAGCAAGAAAAAGCAGAGTTTGGTTAAAAACTGGTTAATGTCATATACAGAACTATGATTTTTCTTATACTGCTCTCAAAACATTAAAACCTTCATAACAACAATTAATGGCGTACCGAGGATTTTAGAATAGGGGGTTGTACAACCACAACCAAATGTGCTTAGTGAAAAATCCTCTCAAGTGGTAGCTTACCGGAAAGAAAGACCTTCACTTTAAATTTGTCCCGGTTTTGTCCATTTTTTTCCCAAAAATATAGTTTCTAAAAAAAGGTTTTCACTTTAAATTAATCTCTGATTTCTCCAAGCCAAGCTCCCAAGTTGAGACCATGAGACAACGCCCCCCTAAAACGCTACTGACTACAATGTAAAAAGAATGCTAAATTGAAACATAAACACGACAGGAGATCTACTTGTTGCACCCTTAAAAATGCTTTGCCCAGGGACCTTGTTGAGAAACCCTGACCTTGACATTGGCGAAAAAGTTTAAAAAAAAAAAAAAAACTGTCTTCTTATTGATGGCCTCTTCTTACAGTAACAAAAAGATTGTTTAATACAGAAACATACAAAATCAATTCTTTTTTTTTTTAGTAACTGTAATTTCGATTAAATGTCGTTTCGATCAAGTGTCGTAGTAGTACTAGTTGTGAAAAGCAGCTAACCGGTTAAATTTTTGTTGAAATAAAATGACCTTTTTTTGGTCTTCAACAAAATTTCAGAAAATTGATTGATAAAATACGTGTTGAAATTAAAGTGTAGACCGAAAAAAAAGGTCTTCACTAAAATAACAATAAGAATTTTTCATGAACCTAAATTTTGTAAAAAGGATGGTACCTGAGTTCTGAAAGAGAGGAATGTGGCAAAAACTTTGAGAACCACTAGTTATGGTCTAAAATATAGACATATTTTGTTGACCCATGCAAAAAATTTTAAGTAGCCTATACGAAATCACTTATGTTAATTTGGAGCTGGAAAAAAAGTGGATTGCATTACCAATAGGAAAAATTAGTAATGAATTATAAAATAAACTCATTAATTTTACAAACGACTCTGTTTGTTAAGACTTATTTAAGGCTTTATCAATCAGTGAGTTTTGAAAAAGAGTTAGTGTTTCAAACATGCGTATCAGTAAAAACGCATGAAAAAGTTTTTTTTTCCCTTTCAACAGAACGTATTTCTCTTAATTAGGGTTTCCATTTTAATTTAAATGAAAAAAAAGTTTTAAAACGTGGAAAATGTTAGGCTATTTATTATTTACTGTAAAGTTTTAAGCTCAATGCTTTTCGTTTCCGCCTTTTCGTTTTTCGTTCATTCTGACCTAAATTCTTTGTTCAAACGCATGTCTCATGATTTATTTATTTTATCTCTATATTTATCCTCCTGACTCGCAGAAATGCGACGGAGGCGCTAATACGTAGGGTAGGCAATTACTGCGACCTGCTTCCGGAGATACCAAGATATTGCTACCCGCTGTAATTTAATAGAGATATGATTTTAATTTGGAACTGCTTGCCCAAGACCACCAAGCAGGGGAAAGCGCCGTAAAGTGTCTTTCCCAAGGACACAACAGAATGGCGCGAGTGGGTTTTGAACCGAGACCATGTTGGTCATGAGCACGGCGCCTTAACCACTAGACCACGCTGCTGATTAAACTTTGTTTTCCTTCTTTTCCTTTTTTTCTTTCTTTCTTCGCCACGAGACGATTTAAACAAAAAAAATCATTTAAAACAATTTACTCTATAAAATAGAACTCTGTTTTGACATACACAAAAGAACACTGTGATATGACTTGTGTTGCATCTTATTTTGGCGGGCTCTAGCTGCCAGAGTTTTTTTTCCCAATACTGCGAGAAAAAAGTCTCACACAGCCATGTGGATTAAAAATGCATCAAAATTGAAATGGCTGTGCTTGCAACTCTGGATAAAAAAAAACCAGTGGCCGACCGATATGCAAGAAAATCTTCTCTTTGTACCTCTAGTTGAGTCATTTTATTGGGCTGTTAACTTGAGTATAGTATCATCTTTGTTGATCATGCCTATAAAAGACTATATCGCGTCCTTCATCATTACAAAGTTTCTATCGTGAAATGAAAGAAGCATTAGAATTTTCAACTCCTGTTGAAATATTCGAGGAACTTATGACACCTGAAATATATGATCACATTGTGAAAGAGACTGTACGATATGCTACCACATATAAAAATGCAATGGACTTTATAATGACCAGTAATGGGTTGAAAGCTTTCATTGGTGTCTTATTACTTTCAAGTTATCATAAATTACCGTCAGAGCGATATTATTGGTCAACCGACGAAGACTTAGGAATATCACTCGTAAAGAATGCATTGTCAAGGAATCGTTTTCAGATGCTGAAAAGTTTTATACATTTTGTTGATAATTCAGAAGCAGAAAATAACAAACATGACAAAGGCTTCAAAATTAGACCGCTCTACACCATGTTGCAAAAGTCCTTCATCAAATTCGGTATTTTTGAGGAAAATTTATCCATTGATGAAATGATTGTTCGCTATTATGGTCACCATTCTCTCAAACAGTTTATACGCGGCAAACCAATCCGTTTTCGATACAAATTTTGGGCATTATGTGGAGTATCAGGATACTGCTATAATTTTGACCTATATTGTGGTAAAGCAACTAACATGGAAGAGAACAGTGACTTATTGCTTGGTTCCAAAGTAGTGTTGAACATGCTATCTGTAGTGGAAAATCCACATTCGTACACTGTGTTATTTGATAATTTATTTACTGATTATCCACTGCTAGTGCATCTAAGAAATTTAGGATTTCAAGCCACAGGAACAATGAGGGAAAATAGGTTAAGCAAGTGTCCTTTGAAAGATTCAAAATTATTGAAAAAAGAAAAAAGAGGAAGCTACGATTACAGGTTCGATTGTAATGAGGAAATCCTTATAGTGAAATGGTTGGATAACAAATGTGTTACTGTAGGTACAAATTACGACACTGTTGAACAAACAAGAACAGTAAAGCGATGGCAGAAAGAAAAAAAAGCAAAAGGACCTGTTCCACAACCAAATGTTCTCTATAGCTATAACAAAAACATGGGAGGGGTTGATAAACATGACTGGCTGGTAGGGAAATATTCAGTTGGCATTCGGGGAAAGAAGTGGTACTGGTCTTTGTTTATTCGTATATTAGATATGACGATAGTAAATGCGTGGACTATCTATAAGTTCGTCACAGCAAACGATGATAAAGAGATCTTGAGCCTTCTAGACTTCAAGAGACAAGTCTGTATATCATATCTGAACGGAGCCGATCACAAGGAGACAACTGGTAGAAAGAAAGTCCAAGGTCCATCTAAAATTGCAACTGATGTTAGATTTGATCGTAAGGAACATTTTTTGCAGAAGCGTAATAAACAACGGAGGTGCCAGAACAAAGACTGTAAAGGCAAACCAAGAACATACTGCAACAAGTGAAATGTAACTTTATGCATGGCTTGTTTTATTCCTTTCCATTCTAAATAAATTATTTTTGTAACAATCTTTGCAAGCTTCGTTCACAAAAGGACTAATTCTTTTTCAAAAGGATGTGATATTATATATAAGTCATGATTTCTTTATTGTATTTTTTCAATTATAGTTGTATATACCTTATTATCCCAGTGTCCTCATTTGAGGACAGGCTGTATTTTCTTTATTTCTTTAAATAAACATTATATTGGAGCTTCATCATGTTTTATATTCCTATTTAAGTAAGCTATGAAAAAATTTCAACGAAATTCGCAAAATTAAAAACTTGGGATATAATGGGTTAAAATAAATTTTTACGCTTCAGATGAAAACTCGCATCTTAGAAAAATAACGCTACCAAAAGTTTGGGTTTAAACGATTATTTTACTAAAGTAAGTAATTGATTAGCAAATAATTACTTTTGTTACGAGATATTAAAAGAAAACATACTGTAATGTTGCGCATAAATGTATTCTTAAACTTGACCAAGTTGCCGAAAAGATTACCGGTAAAGAGTAAAAAAATTATGGGTCATTAATTAAAAGAAAGTCTTATAAAAGAATCTTTTTATAAAAAAATGTTTTTATAACACTCTCTCTTAACGAATGATCCATACTAATGTTTTATACAGTGTAAAAATAAAATTTTTATAGCACTTGCTCTTAACTAATGATCCATAAACTTCTCTACACTTTAATCTTTTCGGCAACTTGGCCAAGTTTAATACATCTACGAAGTATGCGCAACATTATAGTACAGTATGTTTTCTTTTGATATCTCGTAACAAAAGTAATTATTTGCTAATCAATCACTAACTTGAATAAAATAATTGTTTAAACCCAAACTTTTGGTAGCGTTATTTTTCTAAGATGCGAGTTTTCTTTTGAAGCCTAAAAATTTATTTTAACTTGTAATTTTTGCTTATTTTATTTGATTCAACGTAAATAATATTGCTTTTTTTAATTGTTGAGCCTCACAGGCGAGCAATTTGTTGGAACTATTTTAATACGACATGTTTTTTTTGTTATATTTATGTTTTGATAAATACGTGTATATATATATATATATATATATATTTTTTTTTTATTAAATTACAAAAGCCACAAAATTTAATGCTCTGAGTTTTCATTGAGCTCTTTACTGACAGTCTTGCCACTTTTATTATTATTATATATATATATATATATAATTATATTATATACATAACCCATTAACTATAATTCTTACTGTGTTTGAATGAAACATTAATACAAATCACATTTGAAAAACTAACTCGAAATGGCATATATAACTCGAAACTAAATATGTGTTCTATACTTAACGCTAATTACATTTTCTGAACATCAAAGTATTTTTTATGAATAATTATGATGTTATCTCTAGTCTATTTTAAAGTTATTATTTTTCCCATGGTAAATAGAACCCGCGACAAACCTTAATGTTAATACAATTAATGACTTGTGTAGGGCCTGGGTGTAGTACTAGACCCTGAGTGTTGTCTCCTGCGTGTAGGACTGCATCTAGTCGGTTCGAAATTCAATGAGGTATGCATCACTGACGAGCTTTAACAAGAGCAAAACTCGAGTCTGTTGCTTCTTGTTTTAGGTGGCTTAGTTTTGTTTTTATCAGTAGAAAATGAGGTTAAAACGTAAATACGAAAATTTCATAATTCTAAAAATTGTTACAAATGTTAGTAATAACTATGGAATTTATTGACAATGAAAATTTGAAAACAAAAGTTTATAAAAGCAAAAGAAACAAAAAACCATATAGAAAAGAATTAAAAATTTAAACCCACAATTATAGACTACAAGAAAAAAAATAAGATGCAACTAATTTTAGAATTTTCCTGAATGACCAACTGCATACAAAGAAACTCCAGAGAAAAATGTTGTCATTTCCATACTAATAATAAGCTCATCCTTATTTCTTTCAAATAAACTTCAGCCATTAATTTGATGGCATGGAGTCCATCTTCTTCACAGTAATTCAGGGTTATATATTGATAGTAAGAATATATATGTGAATTTTGTCGGATTTTGTAAACAAGATAAAAGGGGGTCTGTAGTTTCTGTCTCATGAATATTTCAATTATTGTAATTTTCTACGAGACTGAACATGCAGGCTCCCTGCCGTTCATTGACATTCATATTAGGAGATTATTAAAAAATTCACCTTGGTTCTAAACTTTTGATTGATATTTTTTTGAAAGAACAGAGCAAGAAGAGTAAGTTTTAATTTTCAAAAATTTTAATTTAATAATTTGGTAGTAAAAATAAAATTGCTTCTGTGAATTTCTTCTTTATTGCAGCCCTTTGGTCTGTTCTGATGAGCCTTAGGATAAAAACAGACGTTCAACATTCGCTTCTGTTGGAGGAAGTACTTATTTAAAAACATGTCAAAAATAAGTAGTATAATTATTTTATAATTATTTTATTTCGTATAATTATTTACTGTATATAGTTAGTTTTCCATCATCGTTTAAGTATTTGCACCACCTATTTTCACCATCGTATATAATAAATAGTCTAACTATTAATTACAAAAAAACAAACTACATCAGATTAGAAAAAGAAAAATTAATTAACTTTCCTTTTATGATAAAAGTAGGAGCAAATGATACAAAATGGATCGGGGAAATATTGCCAATTTAGATAAAATATCCAAAGAGTATTGACCATGTTTGAACTAAAAAGGTATACTGATTCTCAAACTTTGAAAACCTAAAATGTTGCTTCACCAGTTAAGAAAATTTTTTAAAAAACTTTGCAGCCACTGGCAAATACGAAAAAAGTAGTTCTTTAAATCACGACAGGTTCACAATCAAGTCAGTAATGATATTTACAAATTGCGGTGTACAACATACTAAGCAATAAAATCTGAAAATTTGATAGTCAAACCCGACCAATCACCCGCATTAAATTAATCCAAAAACATCAAACTGAATAAGCCATAAAATCTAATTATAATGCAGACTACCTACGTATATTAAGAACAAATTTATGTAAAAGTGTGATTATATCTTTAAAACTTTAAATATGGAGTAATATTTCAAGAAATACATAAATGTTTTAAAGCATCAATTTAAAAATGAGCATAAAAACTATTACTCAATTTCTACAACCTAGGAAATATGATAATTTCCAAACTCATAGACAAACTACTGTTGGGTTATTATACATATTTGACACTATGTCAATCATAATAATATGTCAATAAGAGACATTTCCAGCAGTTTCAAAATGATTACGATTTGAGTCAACTTAGGGTTAGTTGCCGGAAATGTCACTTGCTGACATATTATTACGCGGAAATAAACCATGGGGCTAAAAAAAGATTGAAAATCATGTTGTGCAATATTCAGCTTTGTAGAAAAAAAAAACGTCAGAGCTCTACGCTATTAAGTAAAAAATGAGTCAACTATATTGATCTTTCCCTACGACAAAGCAGAGACAGATTCAAAGTTATACTTTTTTTTTAGAGAGATTACTAGATTTGAATCAAAAAATCAACAAAACTAAAAGAGATTTAAAGTGAGGACCTTTTTGTTTGAGAACACTATGTATTTGGGACAAAAAATTGACAAAACCGAGACAAATTTAATGTAAAAAATTTTTTTAGCAACCACTTAAAAAAATTTTTTTACTAATGATATTTTATGGTAATTATATGCACCACTCTTTTTAAAAATCCACTGACCATGGGTTGTGCTTTAAACGTTTAACAGGCGCGAAAAGGTTGAGAAGAATTGGCCTAAACCCATTAAGTTTACAATCAATTGTGCTTGGAAAGACATGTGTATAATCAATAGTGTTTCAAACAGGTATATTGGAAAAAAATGCAATGAAAAGTTTTTGTCCTTCAAAAAAACGTATTTATAAGATTTGTGGTTCCTACCAAGTGCAAATCTGCACTAGTAGGAACGGCATTGTGCATCACGCACGCCGTATGACCAGATGCTGTAATATATCGAGTTAGGGACAGATGGCACTAAAGAGTACCACCTGTGGCATTGTGCATCACGCACGCCGAACCCGAGCTCACTGCCCGACCATGGTTTCGAGTTTTAAACTCTCATCAGGGACAGTCTGCAGATGCAGATGCAGATGCAGATGCAGACTGTCCCTGATGAGAGTTTAAAACTCGAAACCATGGTCGGGCAGTGAGCTCGTGTTCGGCGTGCGTGATGCACAATGCCACAGGTGGTACTCTCTAGTGCCATCTGTCCCTAACTCGATAAAAACGTATTTATTTTTATTGGGGTTTCCACTTTGATTGAGATAGCAAAAAAGATTTAAAAATGTCTTATCGTGGAAAATGATAGGCTATATTTATTATTTACACTATTAAAGAAGTGTTTACAATCAACATCTAAACCTTTAGGTCATTTTTTACCACAATGCATTTGTTATAAATATAAAAGACAGTATATTGTCTATAATGGGAATCAAACCTGTAAACCTATCCTTGACATTTAACACTAGAATTACCAAGCGTCTCAATTGAAGCTTTTTTATTTTTATGGCTTTGTTGCTTGAAGCATTGACTGTATTCTTTACTGAAACTTTTGGACTTTTACGTATTTGTAAATCCATATAATCCGTTATAGGTTCAGAAAATTTTGGTCATCAGTCACAAAAATATACTCTCAACTATCTACAATTAGCAAGAGCCTCAACTGACGCCGCCAGCAATCTAATACTGGTAAGTGAAAAGCGAATCATCCTGTAATAGATAACCTTTTGTTTCAATTTTCGAGCTTTTTATCCCTTAGTTATGAAATAATGAAATCATTTATATTGTATTTACAAAATATAACCTTTCGTCAGTTTACCAAAGCTATGTAATTTTACAACAAGGTGATAAAACTGGAAAGTGCTGAATGTTTTGTTGAAACTTAGTTCATCGTAATTTAGCAAATATTTCATGAAACTTAGCAAATATTTCACCAAGCTTGTTGCTGTTGCTATATTTAAAAGTCAATATATTTAGCAAAGTGTTAGCGAAAAAAATTGACAAGAGATTTATCAGAATTCTGGTGAAAGTGATGCTAAAAAGTTGTCAAATATATTGATGTCAAAAACCATGACTACTCCGGGAAAGTAAGTATGTTTTAAAGCAACGTGTTAGCATAAAAAATTGGCGAGAGATTTATCAGAATTCCGGTGAAAGTGATGCTAAAAAGTTGTCAAATATTTTGATGTCAAAAACCATGACCACTCCGGGAAAGTAAGTATGTTTTAAAGCAATGTGTTAACATAAAAAATTGACGAGAGATTTATCAGAATTTCGGTGACAGTGGTGCTGAAATGTTGTCAAATATTTTGACGCCAAAAATGATGACCACTTTATAAAAATAGTAGATGTTTTTTAAAATACGAGATATAGCAAATTTAAGCCGTTTAAAATGCGCACCAAAAAATGGAAATTGATTAGTTAAATATAATGTCAATAAAAAAGCTTGTTAATACAGTTTCGATGCGATGCAATGCAAATAATGCAATGTGATTAAAAATGATACGATGTAATACAAAATTATGCGATTCAAAATAATCCGAAGTGATGCGATTTTAAATTGTTTTTACTCAAAATATACTTCTGCAGCTATAACAAACCAATTCGAAACAGTTTACGTAGTAACAGTCTTCTACTCTTGAAGCAGACAATCATTCACAAAAACAACTTTTCTCTATCGATAACTCACAGTAGTCCTTACAAAAAGCAATTTACAATAAATAAGAATAAAAACGTTGCTTTAATATAATTATTTGACAAAAGAATGCGGCGTGAAAAAGAAAGAGTTAATTAAAGTGAACAAAAGAAGCAGTATCAACAAAAGTTTATTTATAACAGAATTCGGTTTGAAACTCAAACAAAGCTTGCTGTAACAATATGTGTATTAGAAACAAAAATTTTGAGCATTTGTATTGTGGATAAATTATAAAGCTGCAATTTGACTATTATTTTTTTAATTTTACTTTGTCAATATTTGAAGTATAAGCGTTACGTCATCGGTGTGAGGTATACGTTACACAAGTAAGATATATGGTACAGACAAGTGCGGAAATCAAAAATAGTTGTTTTTTTACCTATTATAAAGCAAATTGAGTGAGAATTGGGGAATACAAATTTCGGCTCATATATATGTAATTTTAGCTTAGCTTTCCACCATCTTTCACTCACAGCTGTTTTTTAGAACCCTTTATATTATTTATAACTATTATTTTTTTACAAACATATAGTAAGAATGGTCAAGTCAATCAACAAACAAGTGCCGACAGACCTGTTTCGTCCTTATTAGGACCTGTTAGGACACTACAGCTTGTTGTTGACACCAGTTGAAAAAGTTGAAAACTCAAACAGCTGGCACAACTTTCTGTTTGTGGTTTTTACACCTCAAACATCCAGTTGTGGACCTGAACGCTGGGTAGGTAGTACAATAAAAACAATGTTCCACCAGCGCAACTGCGAAGAATTATTATTTATTTTGCAGATCTTTTATTTGTGATCAAATTTTGGCACTTTTGGAAGAAGAAGATTGTTCTGCTGACATTTACAGTATATTGAACCAACAGATAGAAATATAAATAATGAACATGGTGGCGGTTACATTGAAAATCTGAGTGGAAAGCAATTGTTGGCACAAAGTAAGGTTGTTTTATCATTAGACAGTTGAATCATTGAAGTTGATGATGATGCAAACTTGGAACATCATTTCAAGTGTAATATCCCTAAATGGAGCAAAACAGAAAAGTTTAAGCCCAAGATTACAGACTTTCCTGCAGCGGACTATTCAAGGTACCGTTATTTTTCATAAACTGAACTGTTTAAGTTATTTTTTTGATGAGGGGTTTAAACTTTGTTAGTGGAGTAAACCATACTGTATGCAACATTCACAGAGAATCCATCATTTATCGTCAATTGAAATAAAATGAAAATGTTTGGTTGCCATATTTATTATATCTGGCATTGTGCCTGTTTTATCCAAACATCTGTTTTGGAAAACATCAGAAATAACACGCAACCAAGCTGTATATAATTCCATGAGAAGAAACAAGCTTGATAAAATAATGCAATACCTTTACTTTGCAGATAATACAACTTTAAACCTCTCATATAAATATGCAAAGCTTCGTTTTCTAACGGATCTTTTGCTGCTGAAGCGATTTATTTCACACTTTGAACCAGAGCAGTTCCTTTTTTATGATGAGGCACTGATACAGCATTTTGGATGGCATGGTTGTAAACAATGCATAAGAAATAAACCAATAATGTTTGACTATAAAGTTTGATACTTGAACACAGATGATGGACATCCATTGGCTTTTGAAGTATATTAAGGTATAACTTTCTAGGGAATTGTTAAAAACGAACGCAAATTTGGTACGTGTGGTGGAACAGTGCTAAAAAACAGAGACTGCTTTCCCGAAGAAAAGAGAAATCCCCCCTACAATATATATTTTAACAATCTTTTTACTTCATTTTCTCTTTTAAAACAACTTGCGTATCGAAATTATGGAGCTACAGGCAGAATTAGAAAAAATAGGTGCAAAGATTTCTCTATAAAATCAAGCAAACAAATGAAAAAAGTGAAACGGGACATATCTTTTTCTACGGCAGATACAGCAAATAACATTTTAGTGTGTAGATAGATGGACAATGTAGTTGTTATAGCAGCGTTACATGGATGGAGTCTGGGCAAAAAGATAATCAAGCATTGAAAAAATGTGTTGAAGTGAATTATCCAAAAATGATAAAACATTATACTGTACACATGGGAGGTACTGATCGGCAAAATCAAAATGTCAACAAGTACAGAATCGGATTCCGAGGAAAAAAATGGTTGTAGTGTATTTTTACTTGGTTCCTAAATGTTTCCCTTCAAATTGCTTGGCTTCTACAAAAGAAATTTGGGGGTAGATTAGCTCAACTAGCATTCTTGGAAAAAATTGCAGAAATAATCACATCAAAGTATGGTGTTCCACTTAAAGGTATTGGCAAGTCCCAATCTTACACTTTGTCATGTAAGCGTGTACTTGATGATATTTGGTGTGATGGTCTTCATCATTTGTTGATTGAAACATCCAACAAGAAGAGACGTAGATGCGCAGAAGATGAATGTTTGAAAGTGTGCTGAACTCAGTGAAGAAAAATGTGGTGTAGGCTCATGTGCGCAGTGCAATTTTGCATTTTATATCAAATAATACATTTATGAATATTGAATGTATATGAATATTTTTTGCCTAAAAAATATAGAAATCATTTTTATTTGAATAAAAAATATTATTTTGAGTTATATAAAAGAGTTTTATCAATAGATTGTCTAGTTAATTATATTTTTATATTCCTTATAATTTGACCATGGATCGCGTAAAATTTACGTCACACCCTATAAATTATGATATTTTATCAATGTTTGAAAAATGTGTATATAACTTCTTAATATTAAACCTAATGGACCAGTGTTTAAAATTTGAACAGAAAAAATTAGAAATTATTTCAGGATGA
Source organism: Diplosoma virens (assembly GCA_963680785.1). Classification (NCBI taxonomy): domain Eukaryota; kingdom Metazoa; phylum Chordata; class Ascidiacea; order Aplousobranchia; family Didemnidae; genus Diplosoma; species Diplosoma virens. The sequence continues at coordinate 4,282,834 of OY796890.1, read as the reverse complement.
AATGGGTTAAACCTCCTAAGTTATTTTGACCTTTCCTTTACCGAAGCCAGAAGCCAACTTTATTCGATGATTCACTTCACGGCAATCGGCCAACTTTAGCCGCAATCGGCAACTTTTATTTTAAAAATTAGTTTTTTGTTTTTATACAATATTTAACAGAATTGATCTATTTTTTTTTTTCAATTACATTTGAAATTTGCAAAACTATGATGGCAATTTACAAATACTTTTCATTTTTGTTCAGAGCCATAAATTTTATTGTTTTTTTTTACATGAGTCAAAAAATGAACAGCAAAAACTTACCCAAAACATACTCTGTGCAGGGGCGAATTAGCAAATTCAACTGGCCCGGAAACTTTGAAATAAAACCGGCCCATTTTTGACAACTAATTGCAAATCTTACTAAAACGTTACACGATTCATCTTACAAACTACATCATATTGAGTCCATTTCAAAAAAAAATATTTAGAATTAACAAACAAACCTTATCAAACACTATTTATAGAGCAACAATCTTTGCATTTCTGCGTTTATTTTTGCTAGTTCGTCGATGATCGTATGGTTCGAAATGCGTAACAAAACGTCTTGTTGATCGAGACACATCAAAAGAAGGGAATCCAAGCGATCTTTGCTTAGTTGATTTTTTTAACGGTTCTTTACATATCTTAGCTTGCTAAAGGTTCTTTCACAACAAACTGGTGTAACGGAAAGAACAAGGATTACTTTGTATGCCTGATATAGAGGAGGATAACTTCTGCAGTACATCCTATATCTGTGAATCGCAGTATAACAGCAGAGAAAACAATTTTGGCATCAACATTTTCGAATGTTTAAGCTTTCTTCCAATCTCACATCTTTGTCATCTGTTTTTTAAAAACAAATTAAAATTTAAGTTGTATGAAAAACAATTTATTAGTATCAGCACAGTTGACCTCCAAAAAGTGCTGGATGATAATATAAGAGCAAAATTTTGATCAAATAATAACATTTCCATCGGTATGGAAAATAGGAATCAAATAATCATAGACTCGGGTTGTATCATACAGTGAGATAAAAGGTCAAAACATTAACCTGTAAATAGTTTATCAATAATAAAATCAAAAAATGATCACCTGCTTTATTCAATTCAGTGCAGTGCTCAGGTAAGATTTTTTTAAATTTCGGCCATTTTGATGCAAAATCCAAGAGCTCTTGCCGAAGATCTTGCTGAACAGGAGAATTTGAACTTTTATTTGGAAAAAGGTTGTATATCATATTCACAGCTGAGATAGGAATCCCATGAACAACTGTTTCAAAAAAGCGTTTGGGATCGAAGTAGCTTAAATCAGCATATAACTTTTTATGCGTAGCAAATCTTCTATGCAAACTTTAAACCACTTGATCTAGAATTCTGTTATGTACATCGACCTCAAACTTTTTCATTGAGTCTGAAGGACATTTATCCAAGGGTTCATTTTTACTGTTTCAAATCCGTTTAGCAGGAAAGCTGCCTTCAATCAAAATATCGCATCCGCGTTCTTCCAAAACTTCATTGGCTTGTTGAACAAAATGGTTAGTTTTGGTTACAACCATTGCGAAATCGCAATGAATCTGTTAAATATCTTTTTTGTAGCTTCCACCATACTAAAAGCATTAATAAAATCCAGTCCAGAAGTCTGCAAGTCTTGAAAGTGCAGAGGTTATCTCCATGATGCGTTGATAAGTAATGGCTGTCAAAACATGTTGGTATCAAATCATATTATCTAACATGACAATGGCATCAAACCGCACTTTAACACTTAACTTTTCAAAAATAGAAACACAATACAGAACTTCAACTACATGGCAGAACATGCCAATATCAAAACATAGCCAATTTTAAATTATTTTGCGTAAAAAAAAATTCATTTTCTTTTTTTTATCCTTTTTTAAAAAAAACAGCAATAACTGTTAGCAACCACAAAAACATGTGGACAAAATATATGAGCAAGTAAATGAAACTGGTCTAAAATATTTTTCATAATTCCGCCATTCAAGCAATGAAACAAGCTTCCTTAGCTTTTTCATTTTTTGTAATTGTCGTGTGCATTGACATCACTCTTTACGTCTAATTTTTAATTAAGTTTACGACTGTTACAACAGCAAAGCTGTTACAATCGCATTTCACCCTACTTAACCCTATTCTCCTCCAGCTTTTTCGAGCTATTGACTCTTTAACGACCGGGCTTCAGAAGCCCACTAACTTAACGATTTATAACTCCAAAACTACTTAAGCTATCTTTATGAAATTTAAGCAGAGTAAAGATCATTTATGTAACTTTTGTTAGAGCAAACAAGTTTTTAAAAATCATTTGATAAAGTATGCAAAATTGCAATTTAGCAAGGTCACTACAATTTTTACGTTTAGACACTCATTTAACTAGCGTGAAATGCGATTGTAACGGATTCGCTGTTGTAACAGTCGTAAACTTAATTAAAAATTGGACGTAAAGAGTGACGTCAACGCGCACGACAACTATAAATAATGAAGAAGCCACGGGAAGCTTGCTTTATTGTTTTGGTCGAAGTATAGAAATTATTTTAGACTGGTTTCAATTACTTGTTCACATATTTGTCCACATGTTTTTGTAGATACCAATAGTTATTGTTGCTTTTTTAAAAAAAGTACAAAACAATGAAAATAATTTTTTTTTACATAAAAAAATTTGAAATAGGCTATATTTTAATATTTAGCAGTAATAGAATATCGACATACCAATGCTGTAAAACCAACAAACCTTTATCTTTTATATCAGCGGTTTTCAAATTGTGCGCCGCGAAAGCATGCGAAAGTTGTACTTACTGCTTTTCTCACAATAATTGCAGTGTGATAGTTGTTAGCAGCAACGTTCCCTTCAGAGAACGATTCCGATTGAGGACCTTTTTTTTTTTTAGAGATCACCCTGATTTTCGGAGAAAAATAGGGAAATCAGAGATGAAATCGAAGTGAAGACCTTTTTTTTTTTTAGAGAACATCCTGATCTTAGGAGAAAAATAGAGAAATCGGAGATGAAATCGAAGTGAAGACCTTTTTTTCAGAGAACACTATGAATTTTGGAGAAAAAAAGGTTGTTCAAAGAAGTAATTGAACTGAATACCTTTTTTTCATTACGGCGCCGCGAGTATTGTTAAGTTTTCAAAGGGCGCCGTGAAAAAAAAGTTTGGGAACCGCTGTTTTACATAATTATCATCGTTTGTATGCACTTGTTTTGTTTTTCGCAATGTATTTTACCGCCACAAAAAGAGTTTTTTATTTATTGAAATAGAAGTACACCATTGCATTACTTAAAAAAAAACACTTGAGAAAAACAATATTACTCTATATAATTGTGACTATTAATCGTGTAACATAGTTCGGCATCGTTCAAAGCACGATTTGAAAATTTTACTTTTTTTAAATGCGTTGTGCTTAATTTTTTGTTGTGGGAAAATAGCTTTTGACTTTAAACTTGAAAGCCAAAACTTAGCTTGCTTTAATAGCTAATTCAACATCGTGATAGTAATATTGATCACTTCCAGTGACGTATTCGACAAGCAAAATTCTACAAATTTTCTGACTTTATAAATTTATCCATATAAGCTACGTAAACTCTTCTTTATTTTGATCATATTCTTTATACGTATGCGCATATAAATTGAAAATAAACTTATAAACATCACATTACATACACAATCACGTGTTCTAAAATTATTTTCTTATAGTTTTGTGAATATTAGCACCATAATTGCCAATTAAACAAAAAAAGTGCATTTTATTAAATTTTTTGTCTTACCTTTTTTAATTTTATAAGCTATCTTTTTAATTATGTAAATAAGATTACTTTTTATCAAAATACCAGAGATTATATTTTGCGATGACGTAAAGTAATTTTTTTAGAAATGTATATCAACACACTGTGCGACCTGCGCGATGTTATTATTCGAAATAGTGATCTTATGGAACACTGTGTTTATTCATGCCAGCACGTAAGAAATTTGCCAAATCTTTTGGAAATAAAATTTAACAAAAACTTTGTTTGCTTTCTATAAAATTAAGGAAAAAATTAATTTTACAATATATTTGTCGACAGTATAGCAAGAGGTTGTGAGTGTCGATTTGATGGGAACGGATCAAGATCGTATACGTTCGTTTTTGTCACATTTTATTAGAAAAACATTTTACGACACTTTTCCTACTTGAACGTCTTTGTTAGAAACTCTAAATTACAATTATACCAGTTAATAAAAATTAGAGTGTCCAATAAAAAAATTTTTGAACAACAGTATTGTGGCATTTATGAAGATTCAAGATTCACGTATGTTTGTTTGTCACTAAACTATTACAAATATTCGCATAACATATAATTGAGATTAAATATAGGACAACGTGACGGGCAAATAACCATAAGGTGTCTGGGTCAAGCAGTTACTTTTATTGCATTTTTTAAAATAACAAAAAAATTAAAATAAAATAACCGTTTGAAAACAAGTTGCGATAAGGCAAAAAAGTAATTAACAAATGAAAACCTAAAAGCAAAACTAGAAAATAAGCAAATCTGGACAACAAAGTTAAATTCACTTTTTTATTTTGCAATATGATTGGAATACGAGATAAAATAACACATTTTGGTTCCAATATATTTAATTAAAAACTGCGTTTTTTTGTTTTACACTTTGAAAGATTAGATTGATTACCTTCAAAAGATGCTAATCACCACAAGACCTCTCCAAGATAACTTGGAGAAGGAAACGTTAAGCTGTAAAAGCCTTTTTTTAACTTTACATAAAACAGGGCATTTCTATGCCGAAGTTGTTGTAGTATTTAAAACTATCCACTTCAAGTAAAGCAAATAAATAGGACTGGCTCCCATGGTTTATTTATTTACTGCGAATCGCTATTGTATTGCCTGGATTAAGTACTGTTATTGATTCACCAAGCCACAACCGTTTTTTTTTATCTAAAACTGTCCGAATTTGTGCTCCTTTTAATGCCTAATTCGTATGACACTCCTATACAACTTTATCTCTGTTTTGTGCAATGACGCCGCATTTGAAATGAGAGAAAGTAACGAGACCCTATTTGTCCATGCACAAATGAAAACGCGCAACTTTGGTTCGCAGGTAGAATGGGCCAACTGGCCGCAACCGACTGGGCGCAATCCAGCTAGACGCAATCGACTGGTTAATTAAACTGTGGCCAGTCGGCTGCGGCCAGCTGTCGTAAACCCGTCCACAGGCATTCAAGCATAACTCAAACTGTTCTGAAACGCTATTTCGAACGAGCCTAGTACAGGCAAGGCGCTGGTAATAAAAGCATGGAGCCGGAATGTACTACCACAGTACTCTGTGTTCAATGTATGATTCATGTACTGGGCAGCAGGGCTACCTAATTCGGAAAGATTACAAACAAGCTTTTAGACCTTCGAGTTTATCGGTAGGCATTTTATAACCGATGAATAAACCATGGTCAGGATCTACAGCAATGTTTGTAACTCGTAAGCTGTAGAAAAACGGCAAACATAATCTTTCGAATAGATAAAAAGTTATGTTTCTTTGAAGTGGCAACCAATAAACTTAAAAAAATTCATTGTACAGCACATCTCATCGTAAAATGTCAAGATTTTTTTTTGGTCTTTACTAAATTTCAAACGCTTTTTTTTCATATGAAACTTTATTTAGTGAACATAAAAACTTTTTACAAATAAATTGATAGCTTTTTTTTGATCAATTTTATCCCAGGCTGAATTGTGCTCAATATGCGCAAATTGGTAACTTCAGATGAAAAAAGTCATCACTTTATTTTTAGAGTTCAGATTAAAATTTTTAGGCTTTCTATGGCAGCCAAAGGAAACTTCAGGTAACGGAAAGCATTTAAAATTTAGCTCTTCACCTGGTCCAGATGCTCTGCAAATTTTTGAAATCTTACAAAGTGTGCTACAGGTTTGAAAAAATAGCAGAGCATGTCTAGAGTGCTATCTCTAGCCAAAAAGAGTATCGCTTCTTGTTGTCAAAGCTCAGATGGCTGGATGTCTGAAAAAACTGGTAAGTGGTTCGTTGAAGAGGGACGAAGGCACAAAGCATTATTCAAGACACTATATATAAACCAAGTACGTGCGCTGCAAAAACAAACAAGATTCCAGTACTCGGCTATTGAATAGACAAAAATAGGAGAGTTATTTTTGATGTTTTGGCCAGTGACGGATATTCAAAATAGGGCCGCGAAACAATGATTTGCAAAAATTGATGTTCTCTAAAAAAAAGGGCTTTGATCTCGTATTTCCCTTACATTTCCCAAACTCATGGCGATCTCTAAAGAAAAAGTTCTTCACTTCGATTTGATCTCTCATTTTTCTATTTTTCTCCCAAAATCATAGTGATCTCTAAAAAAAAAAGAAGGTCTTCACTTCGATTTGATCTCATATTTCGCTATTTTTCTCCCAAAATAATGGTGATCTCTAAAAAAACATATACAGCAAAATGAAACTATATGCAATATTTTCAAGGAGGGGCCCAAGGCAACTGCCTCATTCGCCTCACCTAATATCCACCACTGGTTTTGGCACCAGATTCCGCCCTAAGGCCGCAAGTTACTTTAGCGCCGGGACACAAAAAAAATTTTTGCGCAATGCAAATGGTGGTGACCAAACTTGGATGATTTATTTAGTTTTACCTCAAGATAAGTCGAAATTAAACGCAACGATGAATGTTAATTATTGTAAACTTTTAACTCACAATATTCTTAATTTGAAGATTGTGGAACGCAAATTATACTTCTAGATGTTAAAAAGGATCAGTTGTGATTGATTTTGGAAGAACACTGTTTCTCTGACAACCGAGACTGTTTTGCTTACTGTCACCGTTAGAGTAAAACTTTTGTTGTGAACTAGTTTTATAATCATTTAAACCATGTTCTTATCCAGCAGAAAACTCAGTAACTTGCAGTTAAAATCAAGTTTGTATGAAATAACAGTGTCATATGCAGGTGTCAAATTGAAAAATAGCACCGGCATTTTTCTTAGTCTTGAGAAAATTGTCAATGATTTCTATGATAACAGAACGACTTGATCCGCGGTTAACTATTTGCGTCAAAATCATCAATTAGCTCGTTGCCAGCGTACGTAAACGTCTCAAATTTCTCCTACGGGACATAAAGTTGATAAATTTGTTAATAACGTTTTGGGTCTCTACAGCCTTCTTTGTCTTTCAAATCGCGACTAGAAGCGCTCTTCCGTAGATTTTCCAAATTAGAGTTGACGAAGCAGGAAAAAAGAAAATGATGAAATCAAGATTTTGAAGTAGCTCTGACATGGATAATAAGCTCTGTGCACATAAACTGGGGCCCGGGGTTTTATCTGGTTTTACGTGGAAGAACCCTCGTAAACAGCCTAGGTCAGGCGTAAGTAAAAATTTAAGTTGATTTTATTCAGAGGTTTTGAATTAGTGGGTCATTTTAAAACTACAAAGACGTCAAGATATAATCGGATAATCATATTAGATCAAGAGTTATATCAAACGTTTTTAAAAATTACATTTTAGTCCAAACATAAAATTTATTGCGAAAGGCAAATGAAGACCAAAAAATGGTCTTTACGTTTACATAAAAAGTTCTTTTTAAATTTCCAAAATGGAGCTTTTTCAGGTTTTTATTTAACTTTCAAAATAAATTTATCAAACAGTTTGCAATAAGTAAGGACACTCTTTTAAACTTTGGCTTGAAAATTTTTTGGGAGGAAAAAGGCATTTGTGTAAATCTCAGACTTTAGAACTGCCATGAATTTATAGAAGTAGGAAACCACTGTTTTATTGAAATTCAATCATATCAAGGGTCTTGTTTTTATGCTATGCTTTCTGTTTGCAAAACCCACATCGAAAAGCTATAAATTTTTTTTACAAAACGTTTTTAAACAAGTATACTTGTAAATAAAAAATACGTCGGATTTTTCATTGTTAGGAAAATTTCAACATAAAAACGGCCTGTTACTTCAAATGCAACGTGAAATGTAATTATAAAAAGTCAGGTGTTGTTTAATTGTCTGAAGGCGTCAGCATAAGAGCTAAGATGTGAACCAGTTAATTCAATTTTTTTTCTATGAATGAATAATTATAAGAAAGTTTTATAAAAATACTTAGTGTAAAGATTAAATTTTGTCCGCTTGATTGGTATTCAAGCAGTCCAACAGCAATTGTTTTATACAAAAGAGTGTATATGCGTAAAATGCTTCCAACCAATCACCAAAAGCTCAAAAAAAGAAAGTGCGATTTACATGAAATAAGTTCTGTATCGCCTGAGGCATTTTGACGTCGGCAAAGGACATAATTCGCTTTGTTACCGAATGCCGGTGACTCCGGTAATCAAGAAAGCGATACAGAAGAAGTTTTAGCTGAAAGTATGGAAGAAATATACAAACCAGCCGGAGAGCTTGAGATTGAAGAAAATCTTGAAAGTGACGACGAAGTTAAACCGCTTTTGCCAATTTGCAGCAAACGAAGACAAGAACTACCTAGATGGAAAGAACCTCTGGCTTTGCAAAAGATTTTCAACAGGTAGACCTAATTTTAGAGAAAATTTGTCACATTTGGAGGGATATTCATTTTATCAAGTGTGGAAAAATTTGTTTTCAGAGGATATACTGGAACACATTGTTCTTCAAAGTAACCTTTATAGCAATCGAGATCAAAACAATCCACATTTTATGGTATCAACTGAAGAAATGTGGTCATTTTTTGGAGTGCTTTTGCTTACTGGCTATCATAGTCTACCAGAAGAACATCACTACTGGTCAACCCAGCCTGATTTCGAAGTTCCAGCAGTGTATAATACACGTACAATCAGTAGAACCAGGTATCACGAAATCAAGATATCTACATTTTGCTGACAACCAAAGGCTCACAGAAGGAAATAAAATGAGCACAATATCTCCTTTGTATAATATGTTGAATTTCAATTTGGTTCAGTTCGGTATTTTTCTTGAAGTATTGAGTGTAGATGAGTCAATGGTGCCATACTTTAGACGCCACAGCGCCTAAATGTTTATCAAAGAAAAGCCAATTCATTTTGGTTACAAAATTTGGTTTCTCTGTGGAAGTGATGGTTATCCGTATCACATGCAGATATATCAGGGAAAGCAGTCAAACGGGAACGACCAGCTCTTAGGAACACGTGTCATCAATAATATGGTTTCTATGATCTCCAGTATTTCCAATGTTCTTTATCACCAACTTTATTTTGATAACTTCTTTTCTAGCTACCATCTGATGAATGAACTAGCTGAAAAAAGCATGTGAGTTACAGGAACCATACGAGAAAACTGAACAGAAGGTGCAAATAAACAACTTATTCAAATCAAAGAGCTGCAGAAGCAAGAAAGAGGCACATACGATTACTACAGTGATGGAAGAGTATACATTGCTAAATGGTATAATAACTCTGTTGTAAATATCGCAAGTAACTGGGAAAATCATGAACCTGTGCGCAAAGTAAAGCGGAGGATAAAAAGAGGAGCTAAAGAAGCCAAACAGCCGAATCTCATTGGTTCGTATAACAAAGGTATGGGCGGTATTGATCTGATAGAACTTCCAAAGGACGTGAGATTTGATAAAACAAACCACTTCCAAGGATCAACTTTTCAAGGAAGTTGTAAAATGTGCAAAAAGAAGACCAAAACTATGTGTAAAAAATGCAATGTACGTCTGAGTGCAGAACTTGGCAAGCTTTGTTTTGAAAGGTACCATAATAAATAATACAATACAATTGAATAATACAATTGAGTTTACAAAGTATTAAGTAAAAAGCAAAACGTTTTCATCGAAACAATAAATTAATAAAGTGCGATTTTGTGCACGGTAACCCGCTAGTGTTCCATAAATAGAACATAACATAATTCACTTCCGGAAGAAGGTATGAACATAAAAATTTGTATGTAAGTTATTTACTACCTAAGAAACACATACATACAAAAAGAAAACAGATTTAAACATAAGAACTATACTCGGTAAGATAAAGGTTAAGAAATGCTATGGAAAAGTTACTTAAACAAAGCTTTTAAGAACAAAATTACGCGCCGCGAGAGAACGAACAGAAAGAAAACAAATTACAATACTGATTAACTAAGTTGAAGAATTAGCGACGTGAGTTCAAATCCAACAAAAACGGTAAGTTAAACAATAAATAACAAAATTTAAAACATATAATAATCTTTTTGCCAAGCGGGAGGTTTTACTGTTCGCCTTCTTGACAAGACCTCACAGCTTGGCGCATCATCCGTCGCAACATAGGGCTCAAGAAATGTAATGCAAAACTACTCTTTTGCTTTTAGTGTTTTTAAAAAAAATTTTTTTTGTTTAGAGCTGTAACAGATTGTCGTTTTCTGGTGTGTCTGTTAGCATGGCACACTTTTTAGACCTTTTCTTGTTTTGCACCAAGGACTTACCTTTAAGTTATTTTAGCACTCTGTGGAGTTTTACATGGCAAACATCATTGTTTTGCTACTCCCCTTATTGATATCTTTTCAATTATTCAGCCACTGCTGCAGCAGCTCTTAAGTTGTCTTGTAATGATGAGTTGGTGTTCCTGTTAACCTTTCTTTTATAATTTCTCATATTATTCATAAATCCTGTTACCGAAGTTACTTTTAATGTAAGCTAGTTAAACCTATGCATAAAAATATGTGTTACTATTTGCCCCATGAGCGTATGTTACAAGTTACCCCACCTCATACTTAGTCAAGTTTTTATTAATATCTCAAAGAGTTAAGTTTTAATTGCTAAACCTTGTAAGGCATTTAACCCTAATTTACCTAAGATGTTTTTTTCCGTTGACTACCTAAGGGGAGGTCCTCGGAGGATCCTAAGTTTACATGTCCAATACTCATAACAGACAGTAGCTGCGCAGTTACTTTTTTGATATGTTGGAGAAAATTTATTGTAATTTAGTCAAATGTCTTTACTTTTAATATATTTGCTATTAGGTAATCTCTTCTTATTTTGCATAAAGTTAAAGGTCCTCAAATTTTTGTTGATTGCTTTATTTTGCGACATAATCGAATTAGTCACGGTCTGCTGCAAAAACAAATAACTACTACGTGACGCAGTAACCTTGACAAACACAGCAAGACGTTCAAAACGTTTTTTGACGTACCTCATGAAGTGTACAAAAATCATGAGGTAAGTCAAAAAAATAGCATGCTGCACTGAAACTACCCATCGGATTTGCACAAGTAAAATATCAAAATATTCAAGAGTGAATTTTAGGAAAAGTCATAAAATTTTAGGATTTCATCATCCGAACTTTACGAGTTATAATGTTTTTATATAAGGGGGTACCTTTGAGGACCCCCCTTAGGTAAGTTAGGGTTAATAGCTTATTGTTTTGTGGTTCGACTGATATAAAACCTTTCAATAAAACTGCACCCTCTATCTCTCCAGAAGACAAAAATTAAATTTCAAAAAATTTACTTGGCTTACTCCAAAAGCTGGTTTCAACAGTAAACCAATTTTTAGACATGGAAACTAAACAATGTTATTTGCTAGCAATTGTTCTTAATATGATTGTTATTTGGGGCTATTCAAATTTTTGTTGGTTTATGTTGGATTTTGATAAATACGAATGTTACAACTTACCCCATGTTATAATGTGCCCTGGTCTCCCCTATTTTTTACCAAACTTTTATTTTTGGACCTGTTAGGCCCACATGAAAACAGTTTGTCATTCCTGCACCTGCTGTCATCCTACATCCAAATCAGAGTTCAAAACAGGCGCTTTAATTTTTTTTTTGACGCAGTTTGGTAGGGCTACTAAATTTCTAGGTTACCATTGATTAACTGCAGCATTTTAGTTTTCAAAATCTATGTTCACATTTTCAGGCTACTGCATCATCTATATTGAAATTATAAATTAGAAAATTTTTTCGTTGCTCTGTACTTTTCAAAATGGAGTAAACAAGTTGTAAAACATGTTAAAGTAATCAAATGACTTTATTTTTTTACGATAAGATAAACCCATTATTTTTCAACTTCTTGCGGCATTGTCCAGTGTAGGCTATAAACTTCTTTTAGAATTTTCATATAGGCCACGAATCCATTTTGTCTCACTTTTATGTAGTGCAAATAGATAGTGGACTATATAAACGATAAAAAGTATTCTATAAAGTATGGGCACAATCCCCCTGAAAAACCAGACTGGTATCGATACCGTTTTTTTTCGAAAAAAATAGAGCTATTGTATGAATTTTTACACGTTTCTCAAACCAATATTCTTGTTTATTTCATAATACAAATGCTTGAAAAAGATATAAAGCGCATTAATATAATATTAGCAAAATAAAGACAAACAAAAAAATATACCTGAAAACAAGTGCTACAATTTTTAAGAAATCAATAAAAAGTTATGCTTTTACTTCTTTTATCTTGAACACAAAAAACCGCTATAAAAAATATAGAAACATTTTGTTTTTAATAAACTATGGTTGTTTTATATACTGTACATAGCGAAAAAATTGTATCTATAAACAAAAATCTTTCTCTACCCTAACTTTTTTGATAAAAATATTTACAGTATTTAAACATATTTAATAGACAACTACGATCAAAAAAGCATGTGACATTATATTTTTGAACAAACTTATTTTATTTATAAATGACAAATGAAAAGTGACATAAGTATAAGAAAAAGATACTATGCGATAAATGCAAATTTGCAGCATTTTGCAAAGTGCATTAAAGGATGTATTAATTTTTTACTAGAAATTCTTTTCCAGGCGCAATTAAGAATGTATATTGTATAGCCGTTAACAATTGTTGAAAAAATTTTATTTCGTTTTTTTCAAAACCAAGCAGTCTTCTATTTATGTGTTTGCAGTTAGCACAAAAGTTTCCCAAAAACTAACTAATTTTTTGTGAATTTACCTCAAAAATATTTTGCTATTTAGGCTATATTTTTCTAAGAACACTAAACCTAATGGACCGAGAATTTGTTCAGTTTTATTAATTGAATAAAAGTTTTTTTATTCAAAATCGATTAACCCACATTATCAGTAAAAAAGGTAAAAAAATATCACATTAAATGTTTGACATAAAGCAAATAATAAATAATGCTTACTAAGATATATACTTACGTAGTTTTTCAGGGCTTTGTGACGAGCAATACTAAGATTCACAATAATATGCCCGGACAGAACAATTTATTAGTTTTACAATGGCAGTGTTTTTTTTTAATTTAAAAAAATGCAAACGATGAGCAACAAAATTTAATATTAAACTTTCAATTTGGTGTTTATGTACATTTATTTTTTGAACTTTAAAGTGCTTCGGTTGCTTGATTACTAAGGTTAGTGTTTTCTGTTTTGTTTCGAGGACTTTGGAGAAATGACAACATTCTAGTAGTAGAGGTGAACTTATTGACAGCTTCGTTCTTTTTGAATTTTTGAAAGATTCTATCCATGGCGCCAGAGTAAACAATTGGATTAATTGAGCTGTTGATTGGAAGCAAGATGATTGCCGACACTGCATACACTTTATTTGAAATAGCAATTCCTCCAATGCTTAGAAGAGCCATGACCAAAATAGGAAACCAGCAACAAAAATCGGTGGCTATTATTCGAAATATTTTCTTCTGCAATTCTTAAAAGCAAAATAAGCTATTATTGGAAAAATTAGAATCAAAATAAAAAAAGTTTTGAATCTTACAAAAGTCACCACAGCAAAAAATTTTTTTCTAAATTAAAATTTAGTAAAAGATTTTTAACACAATAAAATTATGAAATAGATTTTGGTATAAGAACCATCATCAATTTGTAAAAACATTAAAAAAATTTTTCTAATTCTATGCTAAAAGATTGGCATAAATCTCTAAGTTAAAAACTAAAACAAACTGGAAAAAAACTGAATACGTTCATATTTACAATAATTAAAAAACAATACCAAAACCAAACTGAACCATTTAAAAAGACAAAAACTTTAACATAACGTGAGCCAACTTATTTTGGTAAACAACTATTGTGCAATATATATATTTTTAAGTGACTTAATATGCGGTAAGATTGTATTGCTAATGTTTATTCAAGTGCACTATAAAAAGATTTTTCATTTGAAGAAAATTAGACTGCATTTTGTTTTGTAAGCAAAAAACAAAATCCAATTAAATTTTATTTACCCAATGATTTTTTATTAAGTTTTGTTGCGTTTGGCATTTTTCTAGTTTTGTAAACAATAAATCCATTAGCGCTGGCAATATATAGAAACGCGATGAAATTGATAATGAGAATAAAGACAGTGTAAGGCCATGATTTGTCATCAGTGGTCACGAAGAGTCGAGGTATGCAAACACTGTCCGCACTGTAGTATCTACAAAATTAACTTTTTTGATTATGCACGATAACACTTTTAAAATTAATCAATTCATGTTTAATTTTTTGAAGGCTATCAGCCAAAAGAATTTTTTACTTTTAAAAAAATTAAAAACACAGTGAAACTGTATAATTGATTTTTATACTAACACTTTTTATGGGAAAAAACTTTTAATTAATGTTTTTGTGTTTGACATCAAATCTATTTTTAATATACCTTTTTCTCTTTGGAGACTTTTTGGAATAATATTTACTCTCATTCAAACTTAAACAAATGTTTAACAAAAACTTTTACTTGTAGCTTTAAAAGCGTCTTATGAACCTAATATGATTTACTTTGGAAACGAAACGAGTTTTAAGTGTTTTGAAGCACTTTAAAAAAATTGAAACACTTAAATCAAAATCGAAATTTAACTGAACAACGTTTACCCGAGAAACTGACGCGGTCGGAAATAAGGACCCGAGAGTGAACTGCGATTGACCACATCTTCCAGCACAAACCAAGATCGAGCTTCGTTTATGACATCAAATATATCGTCAGATACGTTTGCAAATTGTATATCAAAGGTCATCAATGTTGATATCCACTTTTTGGCACTATCCATAGAAACTAGAGTGTTATTGAAAAACGGATTTTTGTAGATAAATGCTTTGTCGACAAAAATAAACTGAACTTGTGTAAGAAGAGGGAAGATAGCAAGGAAGAACGTGATTGGCCAAACCAGAAACGTCATAATCAGCATGTGCAAAGTTTTTGGTTTGGAATTTGCTTCGAATGGCTGAAAAACAATTTTAAAACACCATTAAATTAATAAAAGGTCTATCACCAAGTATAATTAAAATCGATATATATATTTACAAGGCAGCATGTAGTTTTGTTACAGAGTTTTTAAGGGTACTTACGATATTAGAATAAATTAGGTTTTTTATTCATTACCCATTTTTAAACAAATTATTAGATTTACAAAACTTTAGAATGACTAATGGTATTGACGGAATCGTTAACTCTTTCAATATATGATAATCTTTAAAATAATTCTTTTCTTTAGAATTTTTTTGGCCAAATCTTGTCAAAGGAAATCGTTGACAATTAAGAACTGTAAGAAGACATGGTTTACAAAGGGTTAAAAACATTGAAAGTAACGGCGTTTCTCATTGGTTGAGAGAAAGAGAGCGCGCGATTGGTTGCGTGCTGGCGACAATTGTTAAAAGAGCGATTGTGATGATTAAAAAGTGTTCACTTCATGGACAAATTCTTTCTGGAGAAAAAGAGAGGATTTAAGTGATTCTATGAAGGTGGCTTGAACCGTTGCCAGTTGAAAAGGTGATCGTTCTGTAGCTAAAATTGAGAACCAATTAATATCGTAGTTTTCCGCGCAAACTTTGTTATCTAACAAGTGTTGACCAATAGCTCAATCCAAAATAGGTGCATTTTGAGTGGGTTTACATTGACGTTAAGGAAGGTTTTTTCAAGGTTTAACTTGATTTCTAATTAATTTTGAAACATCTTGTCGAATTTGTTCTTCTCGTTGGATTGTTCTACCTACGTACACACTATCGCAGTGGCACAAGTATTGTATTCAACATTACTTTGCTGATGAGCTGGTAAAACATCTTTTATCAAAAAAGGCAACATCTTTTTTTGGCCCTTCAATTCATGGTGTATCATATATGATACAAACCAAGTTTTTAATTATTTTTTATTTAAAAAAGTGTTATTTTTCTATTAATGCGATTCTGTATTGTATGTAGTAGTACTGTATGTAGTATTTTGAATGAAAAATAACATGTCAATGTTGTAAAATGCATTTTATCTTTTTTGAAGTATTATTACCGTAACTGTTTATGCCCCTAACTTAGTACAAGAAATTGTGGGGTATTCTACTTAGGCCAACCGTCTAGCGATTGCCCCGACTTCTTTTAGAGATCTCAATATAATGATGCCAGTTGAAATTTTTTATTTAATTTTTTAATTTTTATCAAAAAGTAAGGCTAAAATTTAGAGAACTTGATAAAACTGTCAACCCAAGCACAGGAAACTGCTGTAAAAAGTTTTTTCTAAGAACATAACAGATTGACGCAAGTAGGTTTTGAACTGTAACCATGGGAATCATGCCGCCATAAATGCAGTGCTGCCACCCATCTACCCCATGATGATGACTGTTTTTATACTTTTTTACTTTTGTACACATTGATTGAAGAATTGTGTAAAACTTTTGTTAACAAACAAAAAATTTTCATATAAAATTTTGTACAAAATCTTCTCAAAACACATTCTGTATCATATATGATACAACCATAAAATTTCCCCAATTTTGATTTTTTCAATTTTCATTATATTAATGATTATTTAGATGCATTAAATGCTTTTAAAGCATTATTTAAATTTTTTTGTTCAAGTTAGTAAATTCATGCCGTGAAGGGTTGGAAAATAAAACTGTCCTAGTTGACACAGATTCAATTCAATTCAATTCAATTCAATTCAATTTTATTTGCAATCAAGGTATTACGTTTTGAAGTTCTTATTGAAAAAGTGATTGCGAAATAGGAAACAGCGGCTAAACAATATAGTTATTACACGCACAACGTCAATTTTTTGTGGCCGCCGTCCAAACAATTGCTGAATGTTGACTTTGTTTTTTGTATTTAAGGGAAACATTTCCAATTAAAAGTAATTTTAGATATATTGGACACTATTCTGGGACGAATTGCTTGGGTCATTAAACTTTTAAAAATTTTTTCAAATTTCGAAATTGATATCTGCTCTTCAATGTTTTTCAGAGCAGCTTGGGTTAAGCTCAACCGTCTGCGGACTGGTGTTGGGCGATTCCATTCGTCCATGCACAAATGGGGTCTCGCTCCTTCACCGAATTGCGAGTGTGGCGCCTCTGAGCAAACCGCAGACCATGTACTAACAGCGTGCCTTATACATCGGGCACCACATGGAGCGCGAGGTCTGACTGTTTTGGATGACGAAACTCGATACTGGCTTAATAACATCACTGCCAGCATCTGATTCAGGCGGTGCAGCAGTTTGGAGTAGTAAAAGGATAAATCCTCGGCCCCAGTCTTGTTTGTGTCTGACCTGCAGTGGATACCCTTCAAACGACGACGACAATGCATGTTCTTCAGTGCTTATATGAGAAGTTTAGTGTATATGAGAAATTCATATTAATATCTGCTCTTCAATGTTTATCAAATTAGTATATGAGGAGGGTATCATAAGAGAAATCAATCTATTAGACCAGAGGTGACGAACACGTGGCCCGCGGGCCATTTCTGGCCCGCGAAAGAATTTTGTGTGGCCCGCGAAGCATTCGGGCGATACCAAGGCAGTCTTGAAGTTTCTTTGACCCGCTTCTACTCTTTGCGATGCAATATCAAAAGCTGATAGCCGGATTGAATAACGCGCATATCACACAGGAATCATACAAACTGTTGTGTAAATCCATACAGTAACCATCAATCATGAAATGTAAACGTGGTTGTTGCAGTTTCTCCGCCCGTGACTTATTGATAAGGAATTTACACACGCACAAAAACCTTAGTTCACTCTTCATTAGCTTCAGAGAATCGGAGATAATGGTTTCCTTTTCGCTTGTCTTTTTATAATCATTCCAGTAGTAGCGAAAAGCACAGCAAGTTATAAAAGCATGTTTTACCGTAGTTAATACGGAGTTAATATTGGGTGCTTTTGTTAATTTGTAATTTATGTTTCATATGATTGTATTTGAATAAGGTAAATTTTCTAATTCAGGATTCAACTGTTTATTAATTGGTGTGCAATAAACTAATAATAATAATAATTTAATACCATGAGCATGTTGCTGCTTTAGTACAATGCAGTAGTAACTATTTGAGTGTGAGCTTAGCTTGCCTTACAGTCGTAAATATGTAAGCTAGCGGTTTTTACAGGTTTATTAAGTTGTTATTCGTCATTCTGTTTTTTTAACCAAAAATTGCCTTTTATTTCGATGTCTTCAGCAAAGAAAAGAACGATTGTAGATAAAGGAAGGTTTTTTCAAAAAGAATGGACTGACGTGTTTTTCTTTATCGAAGAAGCAGGAAAACCGTGTTGTTTAAAGTGCAAAAGGTCACTAGCAGTTATGAAAAAAAAAATTTAAACCGTCACTACGAGACCAACCATCCCTGAGCTTAAAAACTTGGATGGAGAGATCAGAAAAATGAAAATAAATGAATTTAAGAAAGATCTGTACGCGCAACAAAGTGTCATGACTTCCTTTTGTAGTACAAATGACGATGTGCTCACCGTGAGCTATGAAATATCGGAATTGATCGCTAAAAAGCTTAAGCGGTATGACGATGGGGCATGGACCAAGGACCTACTTGTTAAAGCTGCTGAAAAGTTGGCTCAAAGTCAGTTCATTTGTACCAGAAGCTGAGTTTGTCCCGGCCCACTGTTTGTAAACGCATAAAAGAAATGGGTCAAGACATTGAAGATAATCTCAAAAAAAGAGCTGAGAAATTTGTAAACTTCTTCGTCTGTCTCGATGAAACAACGGACATCAAGAATACCGCGCAGGTGGCAATATTTTTTCGAGGCATTACATCAGATTTTCAAATTGATGAAAACTTGCTGTCTCTAGAATCGATGCACGAAACTAGTCGCGGAGAAGACCTGCTTCAAAAACTCCTTCAAGCCCTAAACAAATTCAATCTGCCGTTAGATAAGCTGTGTGGTGTTGCTACTGATGGCGCACCAGCTATGGTCGGAAAACATAAAGGAATGGTATCATTGTTCAGGAAGGAAATGGATGCAAGAGGAATTAGACACAATAGGTTGGTATTTTTTTATTGTATTGTTTACCAGCAAAGCCTTTGTGCGAAATCTGTGAAATTTGATCATGTGATATCGGTGGTTACAAGCTGCATTAACTTTATTAAAAAAAGAGACCTAAACAATTGCATATTCAAGCAAGTTCTCAAAGACTTTGACGCTGATTATCATGATCTTCTTTACTTTGTTGCTGTTCGTTGGACAAGTTGTGGGAATATGCTTGGACGCTTTCATTCTCTTCTGCCAGAAATTATTGAGTTTAGAAATTTGAAGAAATGTCCTTTGACTGAGCTTGAAGATGAAAACTGGTTGTGCGACTTAGGATTTATGGTAGATATCACAAAATATTTAAACGACTTGAACGTGCAACTTCAAGGACCAGATCAACTACTACATTCGATGTTTTCTAAGATAAAATCTTTCACGTCAATGCTTAGTCTCTGGGAAAATCAGTTGAAAGATAACGATTGCCCGCATTTTCCCACGTTGAAAAAACACAGTCCAACTTCGTGTGCTCAATATGCTTTGGAATGTTCCCGTCTCTTGGAAAGCTTTAATGCTAGATTTCAGGATGTCAAAAGCAAGCAGTTGGAACTTGACATCTTTTCTATCCCCTTCAATGTGACACCTGCTTCTGCACCCTCTGAGCTCCAAATCAAACTCATAAAACTACAAAGTGATAAAACGCTTAAAGCAATGTATCTGAACAAGCCGTTGCTTGAATTTTTTCGCGTTTACGTATCAAAGGAAGAGTTTCCAAACTTAAGAGCTAGCGCTCTCAAATGGTCATCTGTTTTTGGAAGCACATATCTATGAGAACAATTTTTTTCTAAAATGAACATTACAAAAAGTCGTTACAGGTCAAGGCTAACAGACCAAAATCTTAGTATGCAGTTGAGAGTTGCCACATCGTCAGTTCGTCCTAATATTAAGCGCTTAGTAAAGCAAAAAAATTTCCAAATTTCTCATTGAGCAAAAAAATTTAATTAAATGTTAATTTGTTATTTTTTCTTATTTCACATTTCAATATTGTGTTACATATTTTTCAGCTATACGGTTCGCATGGATTTTGATTAGTTTCTTTTCTGTTGAATAACAATTGTTTTTGCTTTTAACAGGCTTTTAGTATGACTAAAAAGTTGTGCGGCCCGCTTACTCAGCGGTAACTGACAAAATGGCCCGCGACAGCAAATAGGTTCGTCACCCCTGTATTAGACAAATGCGACAATACTTATGATATTCCAGTAAAAATTATTAAACTCAGTAAATTCATTATAGTACCTAAATTATATTATTTAATTACTGTAATTATTGTATTAATAAAGGTGTATTTCCAAATTTCTTAAAAATTGCCAAAGTTTTACCTATTTATAAAGGAGGTGAAAAACATATTGCTTTTGATGATAGATCAATCTCTATTTTACCCCATTTCTCAAAAATCTTTGAGAAAATCCTTAAAGACAATATAATTAATTTTCTTACAAAGTATAAAAGAATATCAACTTGTCAATATGGTTTTCAACAAAATAAAAGCACAAGCGATGCACTTATCGAATTGGAAGATTACCCGCGTTATCAGCTAGCCAATAATAATATAACTTGTACCATTTTTCTTGATCTAAAAAAGCTTTTGACACAGTTAACCTTTCCATTTTAAAACAAAAATTGATTTATAATGGTATTAGAGAGATACCACTCAATTTCATTTCCTCGTATCTTTTAAACAGATATCAGTTTACATGTATAAACTCTACCAAATCTGATAAACTTTTAATAAAATATGGTGTTCCTCAAGGTAGGGGCCAATTTTATTCCTACTTTACATAAATGACTTGCCTAAGGCTTCAAATTTAAAAACTTCTCTTTTTGCTGATGATACAGCACTTTTTGCTTCAGGAAATAACTATATCTCATTAGAAAACTTAGTAAACATCGAACTTAAAAAAATTAAAAGTTGGTTATTTCAAAACAAACTTAGTTTAAACACCCATGCAAAAATTAACTATTGTTACGTTTGGTGAAAAAACATTTAAATAACAAAATAAACTTTCAAATATTTAATGATCAAATTCCCCAAAGTGATCAAGTAAAATACTTGGGTATTGTAATTGATAAGTATTTAAAATAGAAGCTTTATATTTATGAATTGACTGCTAGTATATCTAAATCTGTTGTAATATTATATTATTTTCAAAAATACTTATCCAATAATATTTGAAAAAAATCTATCATTCTCTTGTAAAAAGTAGATTGCAATATGGTATTCTATTATCGGGAAATGCTAACCAATCAACATTACATAATTTTAATAAAGTTTATAATAGAGCTATACGATATGCTACACAGCTACCATATAGAACAAATTTAAATAAATTATATGCATCAGCCAAACTATTAAAGATAAATGATCTATAAAAATTCTGTATTATAAAACATGTGTTTAAATTATTCAACAACAGTGACATAACAAGCAACATGACTCTAATAAATAAAATTCATTCACATAATACACAAAAATTGAAAAACTTGAACATTTATATTTCAAATTTTTTGGCATGTAAATCATCAAATAGCCTTACTGTAAACAGTATAAAAATATTGAATGAATTACCTAATAACAAAAGATCTGAGAAAAGATTTAAATCATTTGATAGAATTTTGTATGATTACCCGTTAAATGCTTATGAAATTTAAGATACACTATAATTCAATGTTTGGTTTGTATTTGTTAAAATATTATGATATACGAGTATTTTACCATACTTTGCTTCATGTGCCGTATTTTTTAGTATTCTTTCATCTTTCATTTGTTATGTTTTTTTTTTCGTTAATTGATGATTCTTATCATCATTGCTTTTTTTTAAGTTTCTTTGAATGCTATATATTTATACATCCATACAATAATTAATAATTAGTTTTATGTATGCATTTTGATGCTTCAGCTCTTTCAAATAAAATGACTTTTTGTCCCTCTCTACCCCTTTATCACACATCTTATAATACCATTTTTTTGGCTTTTGCTAGCACACTTGTAAAAAATTTATGCTGTATTTTATTTATTCTGTTAGCTTTCATAAGTGATTGCTTTTAAATATATCGTGCTTGTTTGATTTTTTGTGTAGATGTGACGCAAATAAACAATAGTTTATATTATTTCCATAACTTCTGGATATGTATTCTGTAGCCAAATATTAATTGGTTTTCTATTTTAGCTACAGGACGACAATCTTTTCATCTAACAACACTTAACGCCACTTTCATCGAATCACTTGAACCGTCTCTTTGTCGCCGTAAAGAATTCTTCTGTGGACTGAGGCCTTTTTGCTTACGCAGCAAGTAAGCGCGGAACAAATCGCTTGCTCTCTTTTTCTAAACCAATCAAAAAACACCTTTGCTTTTAATGTTTCAAACGTAAATAAACCACGTTTTTTTGAAGTTCATCATTACCAACGATTTTTTCTGATGAAAGTTGGCCAAAAGAATTTTAAAGAAACAGTCTTTTTAAAGACTACCATAAATGAAAGAGTTAATGAATCGGTCAGTACCATTTTTCATTACCTATTTTATGTAGAATTGTTATTTCTAATCCAGAATTTCGATATAATACAAAAAACCATTAAAAGCCGAAATTTTAGTACTTAATCTACAAATAAATTATACGAATTTATATGATTGATAAATTATTACCTTCAATACACCGTACAAGCGGGTTGAGGTAAGAAGAATTAGTATAATAACAGAAGTTTCAGAGGATAACAACACCATCACCCCCATAACTGAACACGTGCTACTCGACAACCAAGTGAGTCGGTGAGCACAGAAGTTTCCGCTGTAAGCAACTCCTGCTCCTCCAAGCATGAGCAAGTAGATTCCCATGATGAGGTCCGAAACAGCCAAATTAATCAACAGTATTCGATTGTTACGCAAAGCAACTGAGCTTGATAGTTGATTTTGTCGTCGTAAGCTTTTAGTTTCCACAATGATGACGATCTAAAAAATGTAAAAACGTTTTCTTAAACGAAGCAAAAAGGCAAGAGAATAAGATATGTCAGGCTACATTCATGATTATTCAATCATTTGTCGGAATGTTTCTGATATGATGTTGGTTAAAAACTCAAAACTCAATATATATGTTTTACAAAGCAGTTGATTTCAATTGACACATTCGTGCAGACAAACATCATAGAAACAAAATGACCTGTGGTTAAACTTACAATGTTTCCTACAACTGCCAAAATACCCATAATCCAGACAAAGGCGCGAAGAAAGGGGTTTGCAATTAGTTGAAAACGAGATGAAAAAGCATCCTCCTTACGGATTTTAGGATCACATTCATCGGAGAAGTCAAAGCAGTCTGCTACGCCGTCAAACAACTGCAAGGCAAAAAATGTGAGCTCAGAAATTAATTGAAAAACCTTGTTTTTAACTTTTCTGTTCATAATAAATTTTTCTCACAAATAATTTTCAAACAACTAAACCAGCGCTAATAGCACAATTTTCGACTATTGATACTTTCTAAGGGCGATTTTAAGGGGGTTATCAAAAGGCCTCTGCCCTCCTAAAAATTTTAAAAACAGTTGACGATTTAATATAGAGTGTCAATATTATTACCAGTATCATCTTTATTCATATTTCTAACTTGCGGAAAAGCGGCCGAGGCGTTAAACATAGGGCAACTATCAAGCAATTTCCCCTATCTGCTTTTAAAGATTCCAAGATATTGATGTCCAATTGAAAACTTTCATTTGGTATTTTAGTTTGTTTTTACAGATCTGATTGAAATTTAGAGTTGTTTATAAGAACGACAAGCAGAGGAAACTGTTTTTTTTTTTAAATACAAAAGAATAACAAGAATAGGTTTTGAATCCTGACCACATCGATGGCTTCAGCCATCAATACAGCACTCTTAATTAGGCTACGCTGCCAACTAAGTAAGTTTTCGGACTTTAGGTTATTACTGTGAGGTTGATCTAGCCAGTTCAACGAGCTATTAAATCAAATTGGGCTTCTAATATTGCCCTTCTGGTGACCAAAAACACGTTTGGTTTTGCGTCAACTTGTAAGGCTTATAAATTTATACAGTACAATAGCTAAAATGTTTGTAGGTTTCAGTCACGCACTTAATTAAAGTGGATAAGGACTGGCGCTGCTCTTAAAGAAGAAGTTAAGTAAGTTGTGTCTTTACAGTGCAAAAAGCAAAGGACAAGACTCTGGTGATGCTGTTATCGTAATGAATAAAATTAAAGACTTTGCAAATATTATTCAAAATGAAAACCTTCCTGCATATCCAATGCATTGCTTTAGCCATAAATTTAACTTTTGTTTTGAAAAATTATGCAATTTTGCACCTATTTGCAACATATTTTTAATTTCAACCAAAGTTGGGATTTTAATCAAATTGTTAGTTAAAACTTAAAAATTGCAAGAAATGTTAAATCAATCCTATTCAGATGAAATAAAAAACACTGGTTAGTTTATGATGTCTTTTACGATGAGTATAAGTACATGATTCTGTGATAGTGTTAAAAAAAGAAACGCAGCTGCTTCAGCATTTCTTGCATCAGATATGGACCAATTCTATAATCAGCAATTCAACAATCTTTTTATATTGCATCTCCTTTATTGCGTTGACTGTTTACGAGGTTATAATTGTTTACATTGTATATTTCAGCAAAGTATTGTAAAAAGTCAATTAACATTTTAGGCAATCAAATTTTTAAGTTTATTTTGCAACAACTGCAAACAACAGCTGTAGCAAATAGCTCCATGATATTTGTCGAAGCTAAAAAAAATCAAAAAAAAAGCCGCAAGTTGAGAATGCCTAAGTGCCAAAGTCAACCCCTGGTTAGCGCTTCGTCAGCAAAGAATTAAGATTGATAAAGAAAATCTGATTTGAAAAATACGCTTATGCAGCAAAAAATCATTTTTGTCTACAGTATCAAAAAAGCTTCTCATTTGATTGGTACTCTTCCTGTGACGACCGCCACAGTAGAAAAAACGTTTGGCAGTATAAAACGACTCAAAAAGCAAGTAAGTTCTACGTGTCGAAAGCGTGGCCATGTGGGTAGGAGCGCCATTTGATGGCAAACGCGGTATTGATTGATACGGTTGCTGTTCAAAACTTAATCGCATCACTCAGTAAAATTGTGGGAATAACAAGGTTAGGTACTTTCTTCTGCCTGGTTGTCATATCAAATAACTCTAAATTTATTTATATCTGTAAATAAAGACTAGAAAACAAAATAGAATATTTCAACTAAATTGCAAGATCTTGACATTTTCTGAAGCAGGTCGAAGAAATCACTGGAAGGTTGTTATAAATATAACGGTTTCGACGTTTTGCAGCAAGTTAGAAGAATAGTGATAATTATAATAAAAAGTAACGACAAGGACGCTTCAGTTCTTTGGTTTTGCTTGCTAGTAATCCTACTCTGGATGTGGATGAATAGCTCGAATAATCAATAGATACTCTCAAACAACTAATTGACAAATTTTAGTTCAATAATCTTTTTTTTAATTTTGCTTGTTGCTCTTTGTTCAATGTTTTTCCAGTTATTGCCTTTGCTAACATTAAATATTTTGTAGCTTTTAACCTCATTTTAAAAAGAATATATCTTTTCTACTGTGTAATATAAGTTTATTAAACAATAAACAAAATCACCAAGTTTTACTTCTGCTTTCGTTGTTTTACGTCTTCTTTTTATGACGATTGATATTATTCTGTCCTTCTCCAAAAAAAAATTCTTAACCAGCGCGTGATACTTTCACAATTTTTTAAATTAATGCTAGAAACTTTTGTTTTGATTTAAATAGCAAAAACCTTTAGTGTAAAGAAGTTTATCAGATCAGAAAAAAATTTTTGTTCTGCATTAAGAGACCTGATAATTTATGTTTTTGTCTGATACGCATGCAGTCTTGAAAAAAAAATATTCAACCAATTACTAATGACTTGCCATAAATATCATATGCACTTGAGCGTGGTTATGTCATAAAATATTATTGTCTATCATAAAATTGAATACTTAATGCAAAACAAACTATGCAAAGCTTTTCGTATGGATTTGTTGTGATTAAACAATTTTGATTAATTTTTAAGCAGTTTATTAAAGTAGATTTCTATTAATCTTTGTTTATTTTTATTTTTGTTTCTTTTCGTGCAAGTAGAGCTTTATTCCAAAATCTAAATACAATTTTTATCATTAGAAATGCACTGTAGACTCTATATACCATACAAGTTGGGGTCCCAAAAAATCCGATTGCGTTATTGTAGAGTTCGCTTTTTAACAATTTTTTTAGTTAAGTTTTATAGCTAAATACAAGATGAGTATACAAATAGAAAATAATGCACTTATTACCAAATTGTAGTCACACTTCTACACAGTTGAATAAAGAAAATTAAAACGGCTGATGAAAAATTTCCATCAAAATATTTCATCATATAGGGGAAGATGGGGTAAGTTGAGCCACTTTATGAAGACATGCATATTGCAAAAAACTTTTTATTTTTTCGTACAATTTTTAATTGTATATTTAAATATTTTCATTTCTCTTCAACATGGAGAAAGTTTTATTTGCATATGGTAAAAAAACATCAAATTATGAGCGATTGCAATAAAGGTCTCAAATGGCTCAACTTACTCATTCCGTGGGGTAAGTTGAGCCAAGCTATGGGATAAGATGATCCATAATTTTAAACTCAGGTTTAAACAATACTATTTATAACACTTTCATGGCAACAGTTTACAAAGAAGCTAGCCTTATATTTTGTATTCATAAATTTCAAAGCTGATTATAATTTAAGGTCTTCTCAAAAACACAAAAACTTCTCTGAACAAAATTTTTTTTTATTCTCTGAACAAAAGAGTTTTGCTAAATCTCTTTCTCTCAAAACCGAACTAAGAAAGAACTATAATCGCAATATCAAAACTGTAATCTCGTTACCAGCAACAAACAAGTGGCACTTAAAAGTTGAATTTATTTTTATTTTGGGAAATATAGGGGGTGGCTTAACCTGGACACTGGCTCAACTTACTTCATCTTCCCCTACAGACTATCATCCATCAAAGAAATCCAAACTCATACTCTGACAGCAATATATCTGATCCCGCAACAAATCAGACTTTGTTATACAGGGTCTGCAGTGCAGAACGAACAAACAGTTTAGAAAATATTATCCTTACAGCCTGATAAACGTTTTCTGCTTTTAACGGAATATTTTATTGTGTAATGTATTTACGAGTATAACGGTTTTAAAAGATATTTTGTCTTGTTCTACTACGTATTTTTCAATTTGCTTTTACTTTATCTTTTGAAACAAACAAAGGACCGATTGTTGAGTTTTTACAGTAGAATCTTTTATCAGATGTGCAATTTAGTTCATCAGATGAGTTATCGCAGTTAATGTTTCCGTCGCAAACAAAATTTGACTTGATCGAAACCTGAAAAAGTTGTTAATTAATCATAGTTTTAAGAATAATTGATTTCGATTCTAAAACTAAAATTACCATTATAAAAAACCTATCAGAAAAAAGAAATCTATTGTCTTTAATGAAGTCGAAAAAGCGATTATGCAATAGTGTTGTTATTTCATACGATTAAAGAGGTAGTTGTTTAAATAATTGTTAAAACTTTGAAAGAAGCACAGTTTTATTGGAAATGACGTCACTAATTAACTTTGAAGGTTCCTATTGATATAATCCACAAGTTTGTGATAAATCTTCAAGTACGCCTATGTAGTCTAAAAACTGCACCAGATTGTTTTCTTTAATGAAGACATCACATAATTAGTTGCTTGAAAAACGTCTTCTGATAAGTTAAGGCTATTAAATAGTTTATCAATTGTTAATTAGCTTGATTGTTTTGTTTCGTTATTTTATTTCTATTTATATTCCTGACTCGCAGGAAAGCATTGAAGGTGCTGCACTGAAAACAATGGTCAAACGATTACTCTCCTTGCTTTCAGAAATTTCAAGATAGGCCTATTGTGGTCCGCTTAAATTTTTATTGTTTTTTTAGCTTATATTTATTAATATTACTGAAATTTAGAGGCGGAGGAAAGTGTAGTAAAGTTTCTCATTGTAAAGCACTATAGAATGAGAAAAGTAGGTTTTGAGATTGCGTCCTTCAATATTTTGGAATTTTTTTGATACAAATAAAACTCAATCTTAAAAGACTTGCTTAAAAAACTTTAATCGTAGTGACAAAAAATTTATTTAAGCTTTCCCATCTTTTTGGTATGACAGAAACTTTGGGCTAACTTTCCAATTTTTGCAAAACCCCTGTTAATGCAATGAATGAAAACTGAACGGGAATACTAAAATCTCACAAAATCTTGTAAATGTTTCAATGAAACTTTACAAAAACTCTATTTAAGAAAACGGATCAAAACAAAGTTTGACTTGATGGCTATCTCTCTCTTTTTTAAAAAATGAGTCTCTCAAAAGCCAAGTCAAAATTTTCACAAAAACATCAAAAACTACGTATTAACTTTAACAAGGTTCAAATCAAAGATATATTTTTTGCTTCATCATTGCTAAGCTTTTTCATTGGCTCTCGACCGAGCTTCCACGATATGTAAATTAATTGTCAAATGATATGTGAAGTAATTATCAAGCTTTATATATTGTAACTGATTAAAAATAGTTCTTGTGAATAGGAATTCCCTATTCAACAAATAAAAAATCTTTAATTCAAGTTGGAATAATAAAGTATTCCACTATTTTATTGCTTAGGCCACTGCTCTCGGGATATCTGAAGGACACAGAGCATAGGTCAAGAACTTTGTCAATGTTCAAAGTTTATTTTAAAACAAAGGACTTTTTCAAATTAACTTAAAATTTTAAAATTTTAAAAATGGAAGAGCATAGGTCAAAGAATACAAAGGACACAGAGCATAGATCAAGAATTTTATCAATGTTCAAAGTTTATTTCAAAACAAAGAACTTTTTCAAATTAACTTAAAATTTTAAAATTTAAAATTCACTTGATGTGGATGCGACTTACCAGGACTTCTGTAGCACCATTAAGAAAGCAGCCAAAAAGACTATCCCATGCGGGTATCGAATCAACTATATTCCGTGTTGGGATGCAGAATGTGAATCCCTCTATAAAACCTTTTTGCAGTCTCCTCAGGGAGACAACTCAAGTTTGGGTGCTACAACTTTGCTTGCCAAGCTTGACAGGAAGCGAAGAAATCGATGGTCCGAGGCAGTTCGGAGCATTGACTTCTCACACTCTAGTCGAAAATCATGGAGTATTTTGAACAACCTTACTGGTAGGTCACAACACTCTCCTCGTCATTGTCCCGTTTTAGCCGATGCTATTGCATCTTAGCTGGTTAGAAATGGGAAATACGAGGGAGTTGACCGCAAGTCATCTCGACTTGTCTATTAAGAAGTGTCTGACCTTTGGAGGGCCAAAACACCAGACGCAGTAAATATCTCTGACAATTTTTCATAGAGCGAATTTACTGTTGCCCTCCAACATTTAAAACCAGGTAAAGCTCCGGGACCTGATTTCATCTGCTCAGAGCTTATAGTGCTTGCGGGAGCTGCTTTGAAGTCCTGGTTACGTGACTTCCTTTCTTCCTGTTTGAGCCGACTCAAAATTCCCAAGATCTGGAGAAGAGTGCTTGTGGTCGCGATCCCAAAACCAGCAAAGCCCGTGGCTGACCCAAAAAGTTATTGACCGATATTTCTGCTCTGTGCCCCCTACAAGATCCTCTAGAGGCTTATCTACACACGTGTTGAGCCATTAATTGATCCACTGCTGCCTAAAAAGCAGACTGGGTTTCGATGCGAGAAGTCAACCGTAGATCAAGTTGTTCTGCTAACCCAAAGCATCGAGGATTCTTTCGAGGCTAAAAAGAAGGCCGGTGCCGTATTTGTCAATCTGACAGCTGGTTATGACACTGTCTGGCACCGTGGCCTTACCTGCAAGCTGCTGAGACTTCTTCCAAACAAGCACATTATCAGAATGATTATAGAGCTTGTTCGAAATCGAAGTTTCACCCCTACTACCGGTGACAGCAAACAAAGCAGGCTACGTCGTCTTAAAAACGGCGTTCCTCAGGGATCGGTCTTGGCTCCCCTCCTATTTAACATTTATACGTACGATCTTCCTTCCATGATTTTCAGAAAGTTTGCTTATGCTGATGATTTAGCATTGTTGCATTCTTCTGGAAACTGGAAGGACTTCAGCGTATCTCCAGACTTGGAGGTTGAAGCTCAGTCACATTAAGACGGTGACGGCAGTCTTTTACTAAATAACCGAGAGGCCAAACGTGAGCTAAAGGTCTACAACAACGGTAGACGTTTACCGTTCTGTCCAACCCCTACTTATCTTGGGATGAAACTGGACAGATCGCTTACGTTTCGTCACCACTTAGTGGCATTCCGCAAAAAACTATTCTCGCGCGTTACACTGCTGAGGCGACTCGTGGGCTCGGGATGCAATGCTGGTGCTAAAACACTACGCATAGCCACCTAATCTCTAGTCTACTCAACAGTTGAGTACTGTGCGCCAGTCTGGTGTCGCAGTGCTCACACTCGCCTTATCGATAGTGTTTTAAATGACGCCTTGCGCATAGTCACTGGATGCCTGCGTCCCACTCCAACGGACTACTTACCTGTACTCTCAGGTATCCAGCCAGCTGAGCGTCGACGACTGGGAGCGACACGCTCCTTGGCTCACCGTGTATCTCTGGACCCCGATGATATCTTGTATGGTCTTTCAAGTGGGTCCTCAGATACCCGCCAAGTGAGACTAAGATCCAGACACCCATTTGCGCCAGCTGCGCGGAATCTTTTAAACAACCTTGCCAGACTTGGCATCCGCGCCTCTGAATGGACAAATCACAAATGGAAAACGGTGTACTGTGAAAATGCTTCCAGGTTCCGTGCTTTTGTGCCCGGGACCGGTGCCAGGCTTGTTGGGATGGGCTTACCCCGAGCAGCTTGGGTTAAGCTCAACCGCCTGAGGACTGGTGTTGGGCGATTCCATTCGTCCATGCACAAATGGGGTCTCGCTCCTTCACCGAATTGCGAGTGTGGCGCCTCTAAACAAACCGCACACCTTGTTCTAACAGCGTGCCCTATACATCGGGCACCACATGGAGCACGAGGTCTGACGTTTTTGGTTGACGAAACTCGATACTGGCTTAATAACATCACTGCCAGCATCTGATTCAGGCAGTGCAGCAGTCTGGGGTAGTAAAAGGATAAACCTTCGACCCCAGTTCTGTTTGTGTCTGACCTGGAGTGGATACCCTTCAAACGACGACGACTTGCCTGCAGTGTGCAATTATTTGTTTGAAACGTGGAACTTCAAGGGATAGATCATTTTCGGGGTCCTGGCCATTGAGGTTAGGGTAGAGTGAAAAAACTTTTTTTGAAAATTTGAAAAAAAGAGGATCTAGTTGCCTGACAAATTAACTAAAAACAACAAAAAACTAACTTTAGTGAGTTGGACTCAATATTGATAATCCTAACCCCATTCTGTGGAAAAATTCCAAACAAATTCTGAAATTTGTTCTAACTTGAGAAACGCTTGGGCTAGAGACGTAACTGCAATGTCAAATGATGCAGAAGAATAATGTTTCTATCTGCTTTAAGAGGACTTTACATCTAAAATTCACGAGAAAAAAAGTTATTGCAGAAAAACATAACATTTACCAAATTTAAAAAAAAACGCTACACATTACAGACATAAGCTAGTTTATGAAAACACATGCTTTAATAAAAACTTGACAGAAATGTTTTGCAAAACTAATTCTAGTTTTGAATAAAAAAAGCAGTTTAACAAACAAATAACATTTATAGTGGTACAGTATTATCACATCTTGTGTCAATCCCAACAAGCCCACTGCAGACTGCTTTATCACATTGTAGGCTACACTTAATTAAACATTTGTACAAAACAACAAATCTGGTTTGATTAATAAGAAGTATATATATATACTATATAGATCATGTAAATAATATGTTAAAATCTACAATTTTATAAATGACAGAAAGAACGCCGCAAATGTTTGCCGGCTTTTAGTCTAGCAAAAAGTCTAGCTTTTTTTACTGATAAATAAATTTAAGTTGGCAAGATTGAATTTTTTGTCGAAGCAATCTATCTCTTCTTTCGAAACTGACAACAAATAAGCTTGCTCCAGTCGCAAGTGTAACATGAAGCTCAACTGCTTGATTATGCCAAGGGTAATGCATCTGCAGAGGATCATCAATGACATTGTCAAGCTGTTGATTGGTTAGAAATCTTGTTGTTGGTTGCTCTAAAATTTTAGCTGCATCCACCTTCACAAGGTGCTAACATGCTTTTGCTGCAAGATCGAGTGGAGGTCTGCAGAACTGGTGTATCAAAGGTGAAATAGGTGAAGGTAAAGTTTCCTTCTTCGTTTTTGAACGTAAACAATGAATTTTTCAAACATTTGCTCTTCTTACATGTGAACCTTCATCACCTAGTATACTCAGAATAACATTTCAGGGCGGGTAAAAATGCATTGTGCTGGAAAGTCTTTTTGGAAATACTTCTAACTTTCTAGTTTGAAAATGAAATATAGCTTTGCAACATGTTGAAAAAGTTTTTGATTCATTAGATAACAAATTGTGATGCTTTATTTCAAACCATGATCAGAGATAAACTTCGACCTTATACTCTGACAAGAGCTGCAGATTTTGGATGAATTGATTACTGCAACATATTTTCAAATTTTTTTTATTTTTTTATTTTTATTTCCATATTTATCCTCCTGACTTGCAAGAAAGCGATGGAGGCGCTAATACGTACATAGGGTAGCAATTAATCCGACCTGCTTCCGAATATGCCAAGATATTGCTATCCGCGAGTAATTTTATAGAGATATGAGTGTAATTTAGAACTGCTTACCAAGACCACCAAGCAGGGTAAAGTGCTGTAAAGTGTCCTTCCCCGGTCACAAAAGAGGGGGTTTTGAACCAAGACCATGTTGATCATCAGCACGGCTGTTTAACCACTCGGCCACGCTACCAGCCAGTGTTAGCCATCTGGAAAGAAATAATTGTTCAGCTGATAAAAACTACAAACTTTGATCAACATGACTTGTTCGAGATCTTGTTATAGGTGGCTCTGGCCTTACCAACAAATACCAGAATCAAATGTCGTTCAAACATTTGATCACTTCCAACTTTTGGATTGTGCTGGAGCAGCAATGGCAAACGGTTCACTGAAAGTTCATGGTTTGATTAGTAGTGATTCTTCTTGTGTACTTGATCAAAGCTAGCTAAGATGAGAAAGACAAAAACACCATAAACTTATCTAGGAAGAAAAAAATAAACTTTATGGCATAATCAACAGTACAGTATATAGATAAACAGTAGAAAAGATGCTACTCAAGCGACTACAAATGTCAATGAAAAATACCTGCAAAATATTCAGCTTGAAGAATATTATGTCATTTTGGGTGAGCCAGATGGATTTTATTTATCACATGTTTCTCCCACTGATGGTACTGGCATATCTATTGTAAAAAGTGTGCTGCAGGCAATTGCTGGGACCAAGCACTAAAGAAAGAGTGCACTTTTTGGAAGTGATTAGGTGTAGCCTACAATGTGATAAAGCAGTCTGCAGTGGGCTTGTTGGGATTGACACAAGATGTGATAATACTGTACCACTATAAATGTTATTTGTTTGTTAAACTGCTTTTTTTATTCAAAACTAGAATTAGTTTTGCAAAACATTTCTGTCAAGTTTTTATTAAAGCATGTGTTTTCATAAACTAGCTTATGTCTGTAATGTGTAGCGTTTTTTTTTAAATTTGGTAAATGTTATGTTTTTCTGCAATAACTTTTTTTCTCGTGAATTTTAGATGTAAAGTCCTCTTAAAGCAGATAGAAACATTATTCTTCTGCATCATTTGACATTGCAGTTACGTCTCTAGCCCAAGCGTTTCTCAAGTTAGAACAAATTTCAGAATTTGTTTGGAATTTTTCCACAGAATGGGGTTAGGATTATCAATATTGAGTCCAACTCACTAAAGTTAGTTTTTTGTTGTTTTTAGTTAATTTGTCAGGCAACTAGATCCTCTTTTTTTCAAATTTTCAAAAAAAGTTTTTTCACTCTACCCTAATAGAGGTATATATTCTTGTGGTAAAGTATATATTAAATTCCCGATTTATACAGCCAAGAAGTAGCAAATGAAACCAAAACTTGCAATGCCCTCTTTGCCACAGTTAAATACCTAGCTTGCACGCTGCGCCAAAAAGTTTTGAGTTAACTGAACCCATAAAGTAGCTTCATCAATTGGTATGTTTGCATATATCTCAAATGATCCTTATTTTCATTCTTATCTCTCATCTTCTCTAATTTGAAAGCAAAAAGATTGACAATCGTCCGGTTCTTTCAGATCTCCCAGAAGAAATATCCGTCAAATGACTCTCGCAGCCCTTCCAGGTGCTGACTGATTTTTGTTTTGAAATTTTCTTCCTAATCCAAGTTGCTGTATTCCAGAATGACATTTTTTAACAAGAAAAAATTAGCAAAATTCTTCTGCATGATACGCCGACTCTTCAACAACATTTTTCTTTTGAAAGCACTGCACTCATAGCAATCGCTCTCTTTCTCGGTATCAAAAGACTTGTCTTATTTGTCCACCAGGTATGTCAACATTGCAGCCAACTTAGAAGATTCTAAAGGATGAGCAAGAAAACTCTTTTCTCCTAGCAGAAACTGTTCTATTTTCATTTTGCGCTCAAAAAGCCTTGTTAAAACTAGACGTACGGAAAGCCACCAGACGTTTATATGAAACAGCAAAACAATTGCCACAAAGGTCACTGCAAAACGCTTTCAAACAAGGTGTGATTCAAAGCTCTTCCGAGAATATAGTTTACTCTTTTACCACGCGAATACATTACATTTTTCAAAATAACAGGCAACGCTTTTGATACAAGAGCCTGACGATGAAAAATACAAAGAGTACCTACCACCTCAGGAATTTAATTTTTTATTAGAATAACAAATCTAGACCGGTTTTTTAGCATAGCTGGAGCAAACTCTGTGCAAATAGATTTGATAGTTGTAGTAAAATGTCATTAGGGTTTTTCAGTTAATTGAAAATGCTTCTTGCAGTCGTAGTTGGTTTAATTGATTTACAAAAAAGAGAGTTATGCTTGATGGCATTCCTCTTTACATAACAAGCAAAAACCATACGTTGGCTGCAAATACTGACATCTATCACTTAATTATTTGAACAGAGATCTTTGAAAAAGAATCTTTGATGTCTGACACAATTCGATCAAGAATATCAGCACCAATCTCGTCGATTCTAAAGCGGGTAACATTGTCTGACAGATGAATTCGTCGCAGTTTTAATTGTGGCCGCTTCATTTAGAACAGCTTTCACCATTTCCAAAGCACAGGGCTTGATAAGAGTTTACGCAACAGTCTATGGATTTTTCATTTTTACCACTTTGTATGCGACTTTGTATGATGCAAAAAGTAGAGACTTATACACGGAAGCAAACCCTAGCTCTGGATGCGTTCCTTGAGTAAACTATATCGGGTCTATTTTTCTTTCCAATTTTGAAATTTTTTACTTGCCATAATGAAATTAGTTAGGCTACTAGTCAAAGACATTTGCTTAGGGCTATGGCTGGTATAAGTCTATCTGAAGATTACAGCCAGTAGTAATTAGTTAGTAAGAAAAAACTGTTTTAACACGTTGGCTGCCAATTTATCACCGGTGATACATTTGGGCTTTATAACTACAGCGCCAGTGTATCACCGGTGATACAATTTAGTGTTTTTTCTAAATGAGAAAAAATTAATTTGGTGTATAAAAAAAGGGATTTAGCATTACGAAATTTAAGGATGGCAGCCAACGCGTTAAGTCGATTAAACGTTACACTAATGACCAATCCTTGGTTTACTGGCATTTCCTGACCGGTGTCCCTGAGAAAAGCTGACCAGAAAACGCCAAAACACAACTTGGGCTGATTGAACTTTCACTTAGGGACCTCACTTCTTTCCCCCAAGTAAAAGTTTAATGAACCCAAGTTGGCAAAAAAAATACTGCGAAACAAACCATTGTTCTTATTTACTACAAGCCGATTGTAAAAGAACGAAACAATGTCCATTATCAACAACAAACATTTTTTTAGATTCCAGTAACTTGCAAATTTTTCTTGTTGTTCATTATTCTGTATAGACCTGCCTAGAATTCTTTGAAAGATAATCACTATCGCCCATGTTCAACAAAATTTATATATATATCTATATAATAATAAAAGTGGCAAGACTGTCAGTAAAGAGCTCAATGAAAACTCAGAGCATTAAATTAAATTCCAGAAGCCACAAAAGAGATTTTTATTAAAACCTCAACAGTCTGTTTCGCCTTTTTGGCTCATCAGGAGGTAATTCTAAACGCAGACAAAAAGTATATAGTTAAGAAAAAAACGCACAAAAAAGCCAATTATTATAGTTAAGAGCCAAAAGTAATAATATTATGGATAAAGTAAATATAAATTAACAAATAAAATAAATTTTAAATTTTAAAAGTTTAAAAAATTTTAAAAAATATTTACGAGTAAGCAAGCTAGGAAATTTAAAGTTGTAAGACTCAAAATTCAGAATTTTGTAAGCAAACTAAACATTTTCATCTACGTATCTGACGCTGCAAAAACTGACTGGCGATCAAATTACAGATGCGCGGTAGATAGTGGGAGAGAAAGAACATTGTAAAGGAAGGAAGTAGCGAGGCGTGAACGGACAGCGAGGAAATGGCTATAGAGGAGATCAGGGGGGTGCAGGAATAAATATAGTGGGAACACGACAACAATGAGTAAACACGGCGTAAACGGGGGGGTAGGGGCACCGAAGCTCTAAAGAACAGTGGTTACAAAGCTAGCATGATATACAACAAAGCAGTTTCAGCAGAATCGAAAAACAACGAACAGAGAAAAAGATGCACATATAAAAATAAAAGAAAAAGAAACGTTATCTGGTTCAACCCTCCCTACAACGAAGAAGTACAGACCAACATAGGAAAAGCATTTTTCAACCTCATAAACAAACATTTCCCCGCACACCACAAACTCCACAAAATATGTAACAAATTTAACGTAAAATTAAGCTACAGTTGTATGCCAAACATGATGAGCATTATCAACAATCACAATAAGAAACTCCTGCACCCCCACACCAACGACAAAGATTTACCATGCAACTGCAGAAACCTTCCCGACTGCCCACTCAATGGAAAGTGCCGAACAAAATACATCATTTACAAAGCATCCATCAGTGCTCCCAACTCACCGACCCAACACTATTTTGGCTGCAGCGAAACTGAATTCAAGACCCGTTTTTATAATCACCGACAATCCTTCAATCACCGAGACATAGCAAACGCCACAGAACTCTCCAAAACATTATGGAAATATAAAGATAAAGGAATCAAACCGCGAATAACTTGGTCAATTGTCTGCAAATCATTTGCATACACCAGCGGGGCCAAATGCTGCAACCTCTGCTTAGCAGAGAAACTCGCCATCTTGCAAGCCGACCAGCGTACGCTCTTGAACAAACGATTCGAGTTTGTCTCCAAATGCCGACACCGGAACAAATTTAAACTAAAGAAAGTTTAGCCTGATTTAATATTAATATTAATTTTTTTTTTCAAAAATTTTTTTCCAAATTTTATTTAATTTTAATCCGATTTTCCGATCTTTAAAATTTAAAATTTGCAATCCTTTACCCCCTACCCCCCCGTTTACGCCGTGTTTACTCATTGTTGTCGTGTTCCCACTATATTTATTCCTGCACCCCCCTGATCTCCTCTATAGCCATTTCCTCGCTGTCCGTTCACGCCTCGCTACTTCCTTCCTTTACAATGTTCTTTCTCTCCCACTATCTACCGCGCATCTGTAATTTGATCGCCAGTCAGTTTTTGCAGCGTCAGATACGTAGATGAAAATGTTTAGTTTGCTTACAAAATTCTGAATTTTGAGTCTTACAACTTTAAATTTCCTAGCTTGCTTACTCGTAAATATTTTTTAAAATTTTTTAAACTTTTAAAATTTAAAATTTATTTTATTTGTTAATTTATATTTACTTTATCCGTAATATTATTACTTTTGGCTCTTAACTATAATAATTGGCTTTTTTGTGCGTTTTTTTCTTAACTATATACTTTTTGTCTGCGTTTAGAATTACCTCCTGATGAGCCAAAAAGGCGAAACAGACTGTTGAGGTTTTAATAAAAATCTCTTTTGTGGCTTCTGTAATTTAAAATATATCTATATATATACTGTATATATCTGTTTGCCTTACTTCGCCGGCATAGAGCTGATAACCAAAAAGCTAGAAAAGAATTTATTAATAAAAACACTAACTAGTGTTTTCAGCTACTTGCACCCCCAATTGGGAAGCACTGATATAGAGCAACCTTGATTTTTGATAACTGATTTAATTACAGATTTAAAGTATAATTAAAAGTCAGGACTTCAACTTTTATTAGTTTTTTCTTTTTTTCTGATCCTGTCTTAAAGCAATTATAGATTTTTTGAAAATGTTTTACAGTATTTTGATTATGTGGCGGAATAGAAATAAAAAAAAAATTGAGCTAAATAAAAGATGCTGAAATAAATATGAAATTGTGATATTCTGGTCGCAATCCAAGTGACAATTGCTAAGACGTTTAGAAAACTCATAGATAAGATTCCAGAAATCAACTGAAAAAAACATAAAAATATATTGTTCACAATGCAAAACCAAAAGGTATTTTAAACCACCGAAAATACTAAGTTAGTAAATTATTGTTCTATACTATAACACATGTACTATACGTATTAACTTGATAAATTCAAATTATTTCCTTTTACATACTATTAATTAAAGTGATATACAGTATGCGTTGTATACTATTAATTAAAGTGACAAATGTAAAATAAATGTAGACGACTAATTTTTTTACCCTGCTTCCCTCTAACGATGAACAGAAAAACCTGTCATTGCAGCGGCTAAAAT
Organism: Diplosoma virens; assembly: GCA_963680785.1. Lineage (NCBI taxonomy): Eukaryota > Metazoa > Chordata > Ascidiacea > Aplousobranchia > Didemnidae > Diplosoma > Diplosoma virens. The sequence continues at coordinate 4,243,695 of OY796890.1, read as the reverse complement.
CTTCATCTGATTTGTCATCGCAGTCTACTATTCCGTCACACAAGCTTTCCACAGGTATGCTGATTGCATTTCCAGCTGAACAGTAATGTCTACCTCTGTCTTTGCAGTTAAGTTCGTCACTGCGGTCTAACGAACAGTCTATAATTCCATCACATACTTTTGTTGACAGAATGCTGCTTTGTGTGGCTGGTGGAGGATATTTTTTCGATAAAGTAGCTGGGGGTTTGGCCTGATAAAATATTTTAAACAAATAATTTATAAAATAATAAATTATCAAACTTCAAACGTTTGAAATAAAATCAATTAGCATTACAAAAAACAAAACAACCAATATTTGATATTTCTGGCGGCAAAACAAAATAAATTCATTATAATTAACAAGCAGATTGCAATTTCACTTTTTGTTAATATAATGCGATGTTACCGACTCGATTAACTTGTTTTTCTGTTGTAGACCTTAAAGTGTCTTCGTCAATATCTTGAACCTTACCGCAATTCGGGCACAAGGAATACCTTGGACCACACTTTTACGATCAATTCTAATAGTCGTGTTGTCCGTGCAGGTGTTATTTTCTTTTGAACAGTTAGCACGACATTCGTCAGCCGCAAAGCCTGGATTTTTTTTCCATTTATAATCAGGACCATTTGGTTGAGGACAATCAAATATCCCATCGCAAAGCTTTCCAATCACTGCATGATATTGACTGTCGCATCTGTCGATTAGAAGAAAATATTAGCAATCAATCAATCAATCAATCGATACTGCTTATTTGGTGTTGTAGGTAGTGACAAATGAGTAGTGTATTTAGATTCTAATCACCTCTTATTTATGGCAAATCGGAGCTTATTCCCACTAACTTGACCTACTTAAATATAGATCCAAAAACTTGCACTTAGATTAGTAACCACTAGAAAGGTAATGATCTTGAGTGATCGGCAAAACTACGTTGAAGATAACTTCGATGTGAGCAAAGTATCGAAAGTTAGGTTCAGGAACAAAAAATAAATGTATGGAACAAATATCCGATGAAAGGCTTAGGGTGTTAATTGAAATTGATGAGCTGCTATTTAAATTCAAAGAATCAGCAGAAGATCAGCAACTTTGTTTATAATTTAACAAATTTATAAAATGTATTTAGAGAAAAAGGGAATTAGAGCATATATTATTGGATTTTAAAGAAGATGTGCGATTAAATCCAGTTTAGTCACTCTAGTTATGTTGTTGTATAAAGCTTCTTTTAAAGTAAAACAGGAAGGTACATCAGAGGAGGCAAGTAAGGCAGTACCGGTACATCATCTGTGGAAATCAAATAAACAGAAATAAAATATTGAAGTCACAGTCTTTGCAAAAAAGATCAAGTAGCTAGTAGTTGAAAAAAATTAATAAAAATTATATCGCACTTGTAGTAGTTTAATTAGCTTTGCTTTTTAACCCTAATTTTTATCGGTTGAATTGTTGTATTTTCAGCACTTTAATAATTTCGTCAAGCGTTCTTGTCAACAAAATCGCTAATACACGCTAGTGAGGCAGCTTCAATATTGCCTTCCTTCAGATAAAAAAGAAAGAAAAGTAAAACAATATAGCACTTTTTCTCTTTTCGTGAAAATATCTGTTGAAATGAGGAAGATTTGCTAAAACAAGATAAATCGGTTTGTTTTTAGTCAGTGGGAAGAATACACGCATATGCAAAGCAAAAAATTTATTTACGTTTAGTAATGAAAAAAAACTTGATATCTAAGCTAAGGAAATTTTCAACATAAAGCTTTCAAGCTAATTTTGTTATATTTCGAATTGATTGTGTTTTTAAACTTCTATTGTTGGCAACATTTTTATATTTATAACATACATTTCTAACTAACACTAATTCATAAACTTTACCTTACCTTAACTTGTAAAAACTGATTGCAAAATTTTTTACTTCCATTGTTAAGACAATTGAAACTACAGAAACAGTTGCTATTGTGAACGACAATAGCCCTTCCAACTTTTAGTTTGAAAATGTAGAATGTTCCGCTGAATCTTTAAGCAACCGTCGCCGACTAAGTTTCAAGTTAATTTAAGTCAGAATTTCGTAACAAAAGGCACGGCTCTCTTGAAAGAAGTTTAAAAAATTCAGGGTTGTCAGTTTTAATTACACATTTTTGAAAATGCATGCATTTTTGCCAACTTCAAATATATTATTTGTTTCCCATTAAGTGTGCATGAAAATTGAAGTCTCGTCTTTTCGTGGCGAGAAAATACTTTTTAGTCCTTTCCACGAGTTTGATTTTTTTAAACTACGTCACCGAAAGAAATTTATTAGGAGACACCGAAAAAACTTTGAATCTTTAGGAGGTCATGGGTCGTAGGTTATGGTCAATAAACATTCAAAAGTTTTTCGGCGGCCTCCTAAAGTTATCACGGTTAAGCCAAAAAAAATAGGATATGTGCCTGGAAATATAAGGATTTAAGCTCCTATGTCCTTGGATCCAATCATTAAACCTTTAGCAAGCATGTAAAATCAAAGTTCCTCATTCAAAATAAAATTCCTTACAATTTTAAAACCTAAAGAAATAATTTGTCTCTAAACAAACTGGTTTCACAATTCTAAACTTAAAAGATAACTAAATTTTTGCAAGTTTTTCATCAACAAAACATTTTTTCGTGTGCGCGTGGTCAAGTGGTTGAATCACCGTGCTTGTGATCAACATAGTCTCCGTTCAAAAACTACTCGCGATATTTTGTTGTGTCCTTGGAAAAGACATTATACGGTACTTTTTTCTACTTAGTGGTCTTGACGAGCATTTCTAAATTTTAGTCATATTTCCATAAAACTAAAAAACTAAAAAGCCAAAATAACAAATTTCAACCGCAGAGCAATATCTTGGCATTTTCGGAAGTAGTTCGGGTAATTGCTTGCCCTAAGTATAGCCCCTCCCACTCTTTCCTGCGATTCAGCAGAATAAGTATAGAGATAAAATATAAAAGTGTTTTTTAATTTAAAAAGAGTAAGCTAGATATGAGTAGAGCACTATTTTGTTTGTTGTTGTATGAAATTAATACTAACATTACTTTAAAAATTAGTGCTTCATTAACCACAAGCTTCACGGCACGTCATTGAAGTAAAAGAATGTAAAGTAGATCAGAAAAGTATGGAGTTCAAGTGATGTGCACTCTAGGTAAGAATTGATTTTGCTTTTGTTCATAGGAGATACAAAAAATACAGAAAAAAGACGGGATTTGTAGGAAGTACTACATGGTGATAGTTTTGCAAAACAAAACAAAATCAGTATATAGATTTAAAAAGTGGCAGAGTTCATTGGATATAAACTAAAATAAATAAATGGAAAAAAATAAAATTAGTAAAAAAACTAAAAAAACATATATTCAGTATATAAAAGATACTGTTAAAAAGCTTTATACAAGGATGATTTGAAGTTGCAAGTCATTGAATGTAATCTTAAAAAGGGCTAATCAGAGGAATATGATGTAATGGGGTACAAGAAAATGTGGAAATGAGTATAACTAACGGCACAATCTAAGAAATTGATGGAAATTGAATGGAAATTGAATTATAGGTAAATGAAAAGAAACCTTAAAAATCGGAGCATGAGGAAAAACATTACACAGTAAGCATATGCTCTCATAGATACATGACTTACTGTTAGGTTATTCAGAAACGTGGACAACAACAAAGGCTTTGGAAAAGACGTTATGAAGGTATTTACAGACAATCATATCTCTTTACACTATTTTTTAAGACAAGCAATATATCAAATTTATAATTATTTTGTATCGCACTAACCTACACCGTTGGCCAGCATCCGATTGTTTCCCAAACTCACACATCGACGTTCCTTGGCAAAAGTCAAATCTAAAAATTAGAGCCGATAAAACTAAAATAGCATTATGTGAACAAAGTATATAACTAAATAATACTAAATTGTATGGAAACGTGCAAACTTTTTGCAATAAAGCATTATTCGTTGTTATCAGCAGTTTTCTATTAGAATATTTATCAAAATCTGAGAGAGATCTTTTTTAAATAAAATAACAGACAAATCAAAAGTTTAGAGATTTTAAAAAACATCTAAATTCACTAATACTTTTTCTAACTTTCTCGAAATTTTCCATTGTTTCAAATAAACACATATTCAGTGGTGAAAGTAAGCCGGAATTATCCGGTAAAAGATTTGCTGCCGGAACGGTATACCGGTGAAAGATTTGCTTGGGAAATAGTTTTAATGTCAAGGGTCGCAATGCTTTGTAATTTACCGTTCTATTGCCGCAGTGTGAGCTTGGCTGACCAGAAAATGGAAAAAATTCTAATTCAAAAGATTAACTTTCTAGTTCCAGTTTTCCTGTTTGCAATCGGTACTGAGAAGGTTTAGAACTAAATTCATCATGTAGCAAATTATAAGCATTTATAAAAGTAAAATTTAATTTATTTTCTACTGTAAATGTAATTTTCTACTGTAAACTGAGCTTTTATATTGGTGTTAGATTTGGACTATTATCATTTAAAAGTAAATTTTTAAGAACTTTAACATAAACATTATAAAATGCAAAGAAAGATTAATTAATATTGAAACAGAAAGGAGATTAGTAGTGAGACTTTGAGTTTATTAACAACTAAAGTTTAAAAACTGGAAAGCAATTTTAGTCCCTAAAATACTGCAATCTGTGACCCTATACCTATACGTCAGAATCAAATTGGACAAAAATGTTCAACTGTTTATCCGTTAATATAAACGGAACAACATTATTAAAAATTTAATTCAAAAAACAGTTGGGTGTACGCGAGTGATGAAAAAGTAGGATGTACCCTTTGTCGTAAAATCAATAATTTGGGAGTAAGAGCATCACGTGATGTCAATATTTTCACTCAATGGGCAGTAGGCAATGCCATTTCTTTTAGAAGCACAAGGGAGGATCAATTTTTATCACTTTGAAAAAAAATATATGATCACAGAAACTCAAAAGCGCACAAAGAAGTTATTAATATTTTTGAAACGACAAAAAAAGATTATTACGTAATTTAAATTCACAGAGCAAGTAAATTGCATTTCAATCCACTGCTCGATTGTTCAAGGCAGCTTATTCTGTGGCAAAAAATAGCAAACATTTTACAGACTTTGATAGATTGATTAACCCATATATGCCGAAAGTCGAAAATTTTAAAATTTTTTACTCAATCTTATATATTGATGCTATTTAGGTATGAGCAACATATTAACAACATTTTTTTCAATTTTCGCTTTGTAGTTTTAAAAATACGAGCCGTCCTATATATAGGACGCTAGGCAAATCTACTAGCATTTATTGCGTAAATATTCGCTTTCGCTTGTCGCATTTTTCTCCTGACTTTGCAAGTGATCTAACTATCTAGTGCAGTGGTCACCAAACTACGGCCCGCGGAGCATTTTTTAAAAATATGCACTCACTTTGAGCCACAGTTGGATAGAATTATATCGGAAACACCCTAGTTTCACGTTTTTACCTTGTTCTTTCCATTGGAGAAGACGCCAAGATTTTAAGAGAAAAATAGCGAAACTAGAGCTCGAATCAAAGTGAAGACCCTTTCCCTTTTTTTTTTAGAGATCACTACGATTTTGGAACAAAAAAATAGCGAAATCAGAGATCGAATCGAAGTGAAGACTTTTTTTTCGCTTTGGCCCGGGCAGGTCCAAGAAATCTGAATCCGGCCCCCGGCTCGAAAAGTTTGGGGGCCACTGGTCTAGTGTATACACAATGCGTTTAGATCATTCCTTATCTAATTGATTTTGCTGGATTTTTGTATATTTTTATTTGTATTTTTATTTTATATTTTTATTTCATTTCCGTAGAAACAAAAAGATTTCATTTTTCGGAAATATTTAAAGCATTTTGTAAATACAACACAGAGTCTAAGTAAATTTCTTCAATTAAAACTCTGTATGTTAAATTTTTCCTATTTTCGAAACTAATTATTCTGCTTATATGAGAGCGCTTATTACACAGCGATCACTCCGGTTGTAATAACAAAAAAACAATAACGAATTTATTATAAACTTAGAAGATTTGTTTTATGTCAAACAAAAATGGAAAATCAATTTCTGTCTTGCACTACTATTACCTTGCTTCAAAACTTACCATGCAGGGTATTTTTCTAAAGTACTTATATTATTGCGCAGTCTTGAGACTGACTAACCGCTCACACAAAGAATCGCTTTTTTTCTGCTATTTTGCTACCATTTGTGCCTAGCTTCCTATATGTAGGACGGCAAAACTTCAAACGAAATTGCCGACGCAGGTAAAATGACTTCGATTGGAAACTTTTCTCATGAAAAGTTTGATACATGGCGATTCCTAAAAACGCATAGTCGTAAAAATATATTTAGTTTAGCGAACAGTTACAGTGCGTTGTTTTAAAGCACCCTAAGCAAAATGTGAAATCGAGAAATCGGTCATATTCAAATCAATATAATCTCTGGTAAAATACAAAACACGTTTAAAATATGCATAAACCTTATAGTACATTTACTCTACTTTTCATATTAATTAAAAGAATTTTAATATGTTTACGCAAAAAGTTTTTATGTGTATTTATATAGGTGTCCTACATATAGGATGCTAGGCATATATGGGTTAATCTTCAGCAAGCTAATTTCATAGACATGGGACGTATCGTACACAACAAAACTGTAGCCATTGATAAAATCGAACATATATCTTTACAAATAAAGAAAAAACTTTTAACCAAAATTAAAAAAAGTTTAAATTAGATAAATGTTCTAGCTGATGAATCTACTAGCGTGCATGACAAATCTACATTAATCAAATTTCAAAGAGTTAGCGTTGATAGCCAAGCGGCGCCTATTAACTTTGCGCTTGATTTAGGAAAATTCGAAAATCTTTGCACCTTTTATATTACCTACAAAATTGTAGACTGTTTACTACAAAATGGTTACATCATCAAGTTGCTCCAAGAAGTATTCATGGAATTTTGCAGTGATGGAGCAAGCGTGTTGCTTGGAACAAAGTCTGGAGTTGAAAAGTAGCTCAAGGAAAAATTTTCTGATATAATATTATGGTATTATCTTATTCACAAATTTGAACTTGCTATAACAAATGCACTAAAAATTACTAGTGATACAAGCGATTTTTAGTCATTTTTTCATCATTTATATTGGCTGTACAGCCGGTCACCAAAGAACAAGCGGAAATTTAGCGAATGTTTCCATCACTTGCAAATGACCCTTGAAAGAATTGAAAAGGTGTTTACTGTTTAGTGGGTTGCTTCATCTTTCAGGGCAGTATTATTAGTTTGGCATTTTTTCCCAACTTTGGCGCAATATTTTCACAAGACTTTAAATGACGAAAAGAGACAAAGGATAGAAAAGGCCACATTTCAAGGATTATTATCTAAATTATGTATAACAAGCTTTGTTTAAAATTTAGGGCTGATAGTGGATGTTTTGAACGAATTAAAAATTTTATCAGAAACACTGCAAAACGGAAATACCACGCTACCAAAAGCTCATACTTTACTCACTGCGTCTCTAAAATAAATAATAAGCCTCATTGCTTCTTTGAAGGAGCATTCCATTTTATCCCAACGAGCGGAAAAACACTGTTGTTCCAGGAAGTAGAACTAAGAGAAGGAAGAAGCCCAGTAATCAATCAGACTCAGTCAATTCGGGTTGTAGCTGACAACACGAAACAAAGGTTCTTCACTACGGCATTAAACAAAGCCCAGCCTAGCGTTTATGCAACTCGAAAAGAGAACCATAAAATCCTTGTTAGTCAAATAGATGTATTAGATCCAGAAACAATTGAACATAAAAATTGTCGTTTTGGAGAGAATAAGGTGAAAAGTTTATGTAATATCCTTCGTCTCAATAAGTAAGGAACTCATCTTGCCTATATTGAATTTAAGGCATGTGGGGGAAGAAGTATTTCTCACCAACTAAATAACTTGATGATGGCCGTTGACACTCTCTTGCTAAGTAATGCCGATTGTGAGCGAGGGCTCAGCACCATGAATGATATTATTACTGATATTAGAAATGTGATTGCAACAAGCAACCCAAGAAGTAGCTCTTTATCAGCACTGTGTGGCCACCATGCAAAACAAGGAATTTATAGCCATACATAAGAACTTGGCTAGGAAAAAAAAGAAGAGTAGCTCACTCAATAAGTATCATGGCTCATCAAAATTTTAAAAAGTTTAAGTAGTATGAAATTGTAGGGAAAGTCTTTAAATAATTTAGTGTTTGTTTTTGGTTATGTTGTGTATGTGCTGGGTTAAAAAAGTTTCGTTTATGTTTTTGGTAACAATAATGACTGAGCCAATATAGATTTTGATTTTATTTAGCAATTATGATAAGAAAATAATCCTACTTTTACCACTGCATATACTACATATTCTGAAAAATTAAAATTATGCTTTGTTTCAAAAGATTTCAAAAAGTTTCAAAACATAAACCTTTTAAAAGATTGATAAACAGCTTGTTGAAGTTTATTAAAATACATGTAATTGTATAAAAAAAATTATTTTCAAAAAAACAAAGAATTTTGGCTTTTTTAAAACATTTTTGTAAACTAGACTTTAATAAAAATCGTTTTTATCAAAATACGACATAAAAAGGCTTTTTAAAGTAAAATATACTAACTGTAAAGCTGCTGCAGCTAATTAGAATCAAGTTTCTTGGCGTGCAAAAATTTTTAAATTTTTGAAAAGTTTAACTCATAATCTTTTAATTTTATGTTTAAAACTTAACAGTCAGTAAAAAAACTTGTTTAGTTAAAAGTAAGTAAATGATTAAATTTAGTTTTCACAAAATAATCAGGACCAATTTTTTAAAAACTTAAATAATCTTTGTTTATTTTAAAAGGGTTTAAAAAATTAAAATTTTTAATTTTTGAATCACTTTAAATTTGTTTCAGTTCAAATCAATACTCTATTTTAAAATTCTTGAATAAGGTTTTGCAGTTAAATACGAGATATTTCTAAAATAATTTGTGCATTTCTTATTACCCTTCATCTAGTTTGTAATCACAATCATCGAAAGAATCACAGACTTTGTTTCTTTTTATGCAGTTGTCTTCATCACAATTTATCTCTCCGTAATTGCAAACACTGCAACATAAACCAATATTAAATCTTTAAGTTTTTTCATAAAGTAGGAATAAAGTTTTTGTTGATTGAAAAATAAGTAACGTTAACAGAAACTCTGAATTTAAAAAAAATGTATAAGAATAACAATAGAATGTTTTTAAAATGATATTGCATGAATTCTGGTAAATTTTTTTCTCAAAATAAAAAAAACTAATGAGTAAATACGAGAAAATTTTGAGTGCTATATAAATATTGCTATATAACACTTAAAAAACGTATTATTTATATTAAACTTGTTTATACTAGGTTGTTTTAATAAAATGGATTACCTGTTATTGCTATTCCGTTTCTGTTCTTTGTTTCCCTTCAATCTGACACGATCGCAAATTCTCGGGATTTTTCCTTCACACAAGCACTCATCACTGAGGTCTGGACAATCACTGAAATTGTCGCAAACACGCGACACAGGAATCACAATCGATGAATCCAAACACTCGAAACAACGAGTTCTATTCAATTTTTGGTCGGAAACAGGAGTTTCTTTGCGGAAGCTGAAAATTAAAAACTCAAACGTTGTAAGGGGCTTGGCGCCAGCTGTAGGAAAGACCGACAAGGCCCCTTTATTAAATGTGTTATTTTTATAAATTCTTGCCTATATAAAAGTTACTTTATTTAGGATTAAGGGAAATGGTATTTAAGAAAAAAACTTGCTTTTTATTAACAAGCTCATTGTTGAAGTAACATAAATCCTGTCCGTTGTCACAATCTTGAACTTGATCAGCGAGTAACTGTTGGGGAAGGAAACACAAGCTCCCTTCCCTTAGACACTTGAACCCGGGACCGTTGGTCCATTCCTGGTCTTCTTCACAGCCGTCCGTCAAGATTCCGTTGCATAATGACGTCATTGGGACGCATGTGTTATTACGACAACGGTAATGATTGACACAACCGACGTCACAGAAATCAAGATTACGACATTGTATTAGGTTGTCACAGATGTAAGTTCGATTGAGGAGGCAAGTTCTGTTGTTGTGAGTTAAACAACTGAAAAACAAAAAAGAAAATGGTTTGAAGTTATTTATGCTCATCGACTATTTACAAGCTACATAGCTAAAAATAGATACACAGTATATATAATTTTTATGATTTGTAGCGTTTTCCAAAAATCTTGCTTGATAACGTCATTTGGTTGTGGTGATGCTTTTGGAAACAGTAATTTATATTATTTTATAATGCTTGGCAATCTTGCTAAATACTTCTAACACAACGATATCACTGTATAGTACTAGTAAAACAAATAAAAAATTGTTAACCGAACTGTTATGTACTAAATTTTCTTATCTGAGTAATTGCCTGCCTTGTTAGCGCCATCTTGTCTCAGGAGCTGAAAGAAATAATTGTTTTAAAGACAAAATTTTTAGCTTATATTTTTTTAGAAATTCAACTATCCATAATGCTTTACCGAGCAACAATATTTTTCCTGAAAAAACGTAATTTTGAGAGTACGGGACTATTTAGCAAAGCCGTTTTGGCGCCGCCGTTTTGGCGTGACCGTTTTGGCACCAGTCTATTTGAAACTAGCAGGAAGGTTTGAATAAAACAGTATAATCAATCACCCTAACCCTAACCTAACCCCTAAACCCTAAACCCAAACACTTTTCAAGATTTTACGAATAAGAAAACGACACATTGCCACAATGGCTGGCGCCAAAACGGCCGCGCCAAAACGGCTGGACCAAATCATCCCATATCGTAATTTTGATGACCATTATTTTTAGCTTTAAATCATTTTTATAACTGTTTTTTTTGGATATAAAATCAATAAAAAATTTATACATGGTTATAACTGTTACATCAGCTATGATTTTCTGTCTGAAATATTTTTCAATGCTTAAATCATAAAAATAATATTTATTATTTTGTTCAGCCATAAAGTTTTTATTATAACTCCTTGCAATTATTTACCAAAACTTAATAATAAAAAAATAAATGACAAAAAGTGCTTTAACAATAAATACCAATGCAGTGGATTTTTGTCCAAAAGCTTACGAATATATAGATTTTTAAAACAAATTTCAACTGACTTTAAATCTCCAAAAGTAGGTTATGTGCGGTTACATTTATAGTTGCTCAACTAAACCGAAGTGTTACAATTTATAGTTCCAAACTTAAGCAGTACCAATGCACGAAAATCTTCGATGTAACCACTCTGAACATTTGAATCTAAGCAAGATTGAAGCATTACAATTGATCACCGAACTCACGCAATTTTGTTTTCTGTATTATTCCGCGAGATGCTTTCTACCAGAATTTCATCACTTCCATCAGAGCATTCCTGTTTTCCGTCGCAAAAATATTCAATCGGGATTGTTTCTCCATCGTGGCAGATAAAACCTTTTGAACCAGGTTGTTGATTTAAAATTTGTTTGGAAACAATTTTTTAAATACGAAACTAAATCTATTTTCAACTATTGTATTTTTATAAAACATCTTTTACATAAACAACAAGTAGTGCATGCATCATACAGATAAACATGGAATTAACTTTTTATAAGAGTACGTAGAAAACGATTTCAAAATTAAAATTTTACTGGTATTCTTTAATTAAGAATAAATTTGAACAAGATTAACATACAAAGCTCTAACATAAATAACTAGGCTTAAAGTATGTACTTCCACTATATACAAAAGCAGCTCAAACTTCAACCAAGTCAAACAAAGTTTTCGTAATCATCAATGACATTTTATTTTGGAAATACAAAGGCAATGAAATGAGTTTGGAAAAGTAGTTTTAAGCTTTGTTTGTTAACAAATGTGTGTTCACTTCAAACTCTATGAAAAATGATAATGCAACTAAATTTAACAAAAAGTTGCCCACAACTTGACAACACTCCGACAATTCCTGTACATTTCTAAACTGCAAAGACGCAATGCTGCTGAGAAGCGCATTACGAACCCGTTACACGTTTCACAAGTTTTACCAAATAAGGCGAGTTAAATAAATGTTTTGATTTTTGATATATCAGTTTCGTAACAACTATGTATAAAAATTCATTTGTAAAATCTATTTCATTATTACATAGCCATTTCGTCTCGTAGGTAAAGCATTCATTCATTTTTTAGTTGATTTTATTTTAGATTTGTTTAAAGAACTGAACAGAGTTCTTACTTGATTGTGGGATGTTTTGTTGTTCGGTCGAATTAGTCGTGTTAGATACTACACCAGAACCATTATATGGAATTTCTGCAAAAAAACCTCTGATACTTTATTTCTATATTTAAAAACAGATATTAATTTTAAAGTAAATATCAAAACCTTGGTAGAAGCTGGTAAATTTTATGTTGTTTCTCGATTGAAGCCACACTCTTAAATAATGTAGTTCAATGTATGAAGTTAACCGTGTTGTGGATTCAGTCAGTGTGTCAATCATTCCGTTTTTGTTTAAAATCTGAAAATCAATAAAAGAAGATAAACATTTTTAGAAGTTTTGGTGAATTATGCAATCTATATTACAGAATGTTGAATAAAAATTTAACTGTTTTTACCAAATTTTTCATAAAGTATATAAAGCTTTTATAGCTGATTATGCAAAAATGACAAGGTTTGCTTAAGTACTTTATAAGCAAAAGACAGTCGTAAAACAAAAACTATTTTCTATAAAAAGCCAAAAATTAAGAAAACGTTTTATATTTATTTATTCCCAATATTATATTTATAATTCCCAAATACTTCTTAATTGTTTCCAACTTATTTCTGCATGCAAATTTGTAGTTGGTGTCAATGTATTTGTACATGCATATTATCTTACAATAAGAGCTCCAGTACAACTTTCACAAGCGAAACTGAGCATTGTGTACTGAATAGCTTGTCCGGCTTTTTTTGATACTATGATCCACTCAATAAATGATTCATCATAATTAGAAGGAGAGGACAAAAAATATGGTATCTTTTCAGCAACGAAATACGACCCATATTTGTCGCCTTTAGTTCCTTCATACCAAAAAACAATTTTTTTAGATTATTTGTATTCTATCTTGAAAAAACAATTAAACCTTAATTTGCTTAAATAAATGAACAGCAATTAACACTTCGTATATTTTAAAATTTTTGAAATTGTCAAAACTGAAAACAAATTATTTTACATTGTCAGTTTCTTTTAGTAAAGCCAGTTAATAAGGTACAACTGAGTTCAATTTTTTATAATTATTATGATTATTTGTATTACTTGAAAATAAATTTTACTGAAAATTGTAACATGACTCGTTTTTCTGATTCCTTTATTTTTATTCTTTTATTTTTTTACTTTTTTTGTTAAATATTGTGTTGATAACCACTTTGAAAAATATTCATTTAAGTGCTTTTTGTCTTTTTTAAAATTAGGACTTTAATGAATATCATTCGCTATTTATGTAATAAATAAATTGAGGGTTAAGGTGAGTAGGTGACAGTACAAGTTTGACATAATTATGATAGCTATTTTTGAGCATTCTTAGTTCAACGTTTGTAGCAGAGTCACCACGCTTTTTCAAAGCGGTTTTGCAACGATAACATTTTTCAAAATCTTTATTGAGTGAAATAAAAGCAAAAAGGGGTCGCAGTTCATATGAATTATAAAGAGTCATGTTATTGTTTTGTTCAAAGGGCAGTATTTGACTAAAGTTTTTATGCCATTTGAAAAGATCAATGCGCAATGATGACGTAATTTCTAATATATTTTATTATTGTGAAGCAAGTTTTATTTTATAGGTTACATAGAAAGTTTTATTATTGAAGGATTGGAAGGAATAAAAATTGGGAAAGCCGTGTCAACTTTTGAAATCAATCAGAAAAAATAAAAAGTTGTGTATTAAAGGTGATTTAGTTTTTATTAATGGCACAAGCTTTCGTGAGCTACTGCGCACTTTGTCAGGTGCGATAGAATAAAAATACTGACGCAATCAAAACAAAATTTACACCAACGGCATTAAACGTAATAAAGAGGCGTGTGTGACGTTTGAAATACAAAAAAAATGGGTTAGAAAAAATTAAGGTTGAGAAAATATAGCAATACTGTAAATTACAGTAATTCAAACAAAAAACAAATGTGAAACAATGGCATGGTAGGTTTAATTTGTTGTTTATTGTTTAAAAGTTAATTTATTTTAAATTAAATGCCAAAAATTGTTTATACCCTTTCCTTCCAATCAACATCGAAATATCGACTTAGACTTAGTACTTATGCAACAATCTTGTAGAATTAAAGATTCTCTTCAAAAAATTGATGCAAAAATTTCTTCTTTTCCTCTAAAGTGGTATCGCTTACCTCAAAAATCCAAAAATTTTTTGAAAAGTTTTGTTTCACGATATAAACAACATTTCATCAAAAAATTTAACTGGGTTTATAATAAACAAATTACTCAGATCAATAAACTAAAATGTATTAAATGAAAATCTATAAAAACTGAAAAAAATGTCAATTGCTACAAGATTAGAAGAAGAAGAATTTAAAAAGAAAAAGAAATGTCAAAAATTGAATCTATGATTTTAAACAAATCCAGTTTTGAACTTACTTACGCATACAATTTTTTACTTTGTCGAGGACTTAATTTTATTAAACAGGGTATTGGTCTAACTCAGTAAAGGAAAAAAAATGGACTAATTTACATGTAATTGATCATTTCCGTAGATGTGAATAGAACAATATTTTTTCAATTGATAACAATACCGATTTGATCGAAACTATCGATTTTTCAACTCAAATTAACTTACCCCTTAAACTTAAATTAGCTAAATTTAATCGTCCTAACCCGGAATTATTAAATAGTTCTATGTTATTTTACCATGAATTAGTTTCGTGGAAATTACGTAACTTAAAACCTGCAGTCACTATACTGTGTCGTACATGTAACAATCTCAACCCTGATCTACGCATCGCCCTTAAACAACTTATTAATATGGTAAAAAACAAAATCATTGTTATTTGTAAAGCTGATAAAGATGGGAAAATAATAAATAGTTTTAGATTTTTCCGATTATTTTATTTATCGATAAGTATTATAAATAGAAAATTTAAAACATTTACTCTATGCTCAGATATAAATAAGAATAATGTTTATAAATATTTTCATGAAATTCGCCAACACAATGACAGTTTGATGACTGAAATTATATAATCAAGGTGTTATCGATGATTTTCTACTTTAATATATTTCATTAGTGTTAAGTGGTATGGTAGTAAGTATTTGCATATTTCTGGTTTTGTAGCTAAATATTTTTCCTGCTTGACTCTTCAACAACTTGTTTCTTTTCCTATAGCTCACTTTCCCGTTCGGTTACTCCAATCAGCGGGCTATATTACAACTTCATGCATCACCACTTTTTGGAATATATTTTAAACCATATCAGTAAACAATTTTGCCAGTTTGAGTTGAATGAAAATTCTCGAGATAGTAAATAATATTTACTAGAGCATACTTTTTGGAAAGAGAAATTTTTTTGTCTAACCATTTAATTAAAATGAATTACATATTGTTGCAAATGTTTTATAGAAGACATAATATGACTATCTATTGGCACGTAAACAAGACGGAAAGCAGGAAGAAAAGAACTCAGGTAACCATGACTTCAAAGCAGCTCCAGCATGGATTACAAGCTTTGGGCAGATGGAATCAAGGCTTGGAGCTTTACCTGGTTTTAAGTGTTAATGGCCAATAGTAAATTCTCTTTGTGAGAAAGTGTTAGAGATATTTTCTGGGTCTGGTGTTGTGGCCCTCTAAAGGTCAGACACTTTTTTGAGAAACAAGTCGAGATGACTTGCAGTCAACAGCCTCGTATCTCCCGTTTCTGATTAGCTGAGATGCAATAATTGAGTGACTGTACTGAGTGACAAGGAGAGTGTCGTAAGCAACCAGTAAGGTTATTCATAATACTCCATGCTTTTCGACTAGAGTGTGAAAAGTCAATGCTCCGCACTGCCTCGGACCATCAATCTTTCCGCTTCCTGTCAAGCTTGGCAAGCAAAGCTGTAGTAGCCAAACTCAAGTTATATCCCCCTGATGAGACTGCAGGAACGTTCTATAGAAGGATTCACGCTCGGAATCCCAGCACGTAATATAATTGTTTCGATACAGGTGTGGGATAGTCTGTTTGGCTGCTTTCTTGAAGATGTTACAGAAGTCCTGGTAAGCCGCGTCCACATTCAAGTGAATCAAGCCACAACAAAGTCTTTGCCAATTTATTCGTCAAAGCCATATAATGACTTCACTTGTCTTTGCAGAATTTTCATCACTAACAGGCGTGCTTGGCACTGCCAGAGAAAACCTTGATTGTATAATAAGCGAAGGTCGATGTTGTCACCTGGGAAACTTTTCAAGGACTTCTTTTCAAGGATTGGTGCCAGTGTTCCAGCGGCCGGAATAAAAACTGGCGGCGTTCTTGGCATTGTATAGGAGGGCAAGACAATTAATACTTGCCCAGCCAGCCAAGCACTCACAGTCCGGACTGTTATTATCGTTACCCCAATCAACATGACGACAGCTAAAATCGCCAGCATAAAGACAGGAGTAAGAAAACACTGAGAGATTCAAAGATTGCAGTCGCGTTGGTGGTGGTTTGTAGACGGTGACTATTTTATAACCATCAGCGCCCATGCACAACCACTCGATCTCCGATGTCGCTGGAAATTGGTCCAAAAAGGTATACCTTAGTCGCTCGTGGACAAATATGACAAGGCCATGCTTTCTGTTTACAGAAGACCCAGTTAGTTGGTAGCTTGGAAATACCAACTTCTCTGCATCAGTGCAGTGGGTCTCCTGTAGAAGAATGACGAGTGCCTCAGACTGCAGAGCAAGGTAATGTAAAACGTTCATCTTGCTTGCAGTGAGTCCTTCGATGTTCAGCTGGAGAAAACTGGGTTTTCGGAATTTTTTGGCAATGTGCCCTAAACAGGCCAGTTTTTTTGCACATTTTCTCGTCTTGAAAAGGACGTTTTCCGATTAGCAGACTCTCTCTGAACATCAAAATGGGTAGGCCCCCTTCCGTTTTGGCAGGTTTGGTTTTGGTCTGTCATATTTAAAAGCAGTAACAGACTTACTCACATCCCAGGCTGCCAGAAAGCACCTGCCATTTGAGACTGACTCATAGATATAACTGAAGATAACTTAATGTCAAAATCGATTTTAAATAAAAATAAAAAAAGTAAATTTTAACAAATTTTGGACAGATTCTCGTCTGCCAAAGCGAAGAATTTTAAAAATTGACATCCAAACGCAAAAACGGTGCGAAACAGAGAAAAAATATAAAAATCAAAAATGACCCTCACGTTTATGGAAATAAACATTACATAATGAGACATATACGAATAATCTCTATTTAAACCTTAATTGAAGCAATCGACTTTGAAAATAATTTTTTGCTCTTCTACTTTCCATTGTTGTTTTGTTTTACCTTTGACTTTTTTAATCACCGCTAATCTGAGATTTCTCAAAGTGTGGTCAAGTTTATTGAAATGTTCGGCTACAGTATTGCTTCTATTGTGTTTAATGTCGCTCCGACGTCCAATCACACAACGAATAAATTCTTATTTCTAATTATATGTAATGTTTATTTCTATAAACGTGAGGGTCATTTATGATTATTAGTTTTTTTTCTATTTCGCACCGTTTTATGTTTGCATGCAATTTTTTCACATTTGTCTCTTATTTGAATTACTGTAGTTTACCGTACTGCCACATTCTCCCAACCCCAGTCCTTTCTAACCCTTATTTTTGCATTTCATTTTGTTACACATGTCTCTTTATTACGTTTAATGCGGTTGGTGTAAATTTTGTTTTGATTGCATTGTTATTTTTATTCATCGCACCTGACGAAGTGCGCAGTAGCTCATGAAGGCTTGTACCATTAATAAAAACTAAGTCAAACTTTAATGCCCAATAATAATTTATATAAGAATTCTTGTTTGTTCAAGTATATTTGCTTTTTATCTGGCAGTTTTGGATGACATACAGAATATATCGAGTGGTCCAAATTGTAGGTGCGCAGTAAATGATAGCATTTTTTGTAAAATTACATGTACATACAATTATATTTATTAACACAATTATTACATTGACAATAAAATAAAACCCCTTAAATTTTATCAATGCAGATGCTCAAACCGTTTTCCATCTGACACATACGTAAACCTATTTCACATATTTTTGGAATAACTTGTATATATGGTAGGTCGCAATCTGTTATTCATTCAGTCTAGATAAAATGTAGAAATTGGTTTCTGTTACTGTTGCTTTTGAGATGATGTTTAATTGTTTAAGGGTCAGGTTGACATCTTAAGAATAATTCCTATATTGGGTAAAGTTGTTTGAACAAACTATTAAGTTTGATATTAGCCATCGGAGTGATAATTTACCTTAAAGATATTCAGCACGAAATTGTTGAGTGATTATTTACAATTGCTTGCATTGTAAATTGCTTAGAAGTTTGTGAAGCTTGAGACTCAAATTTTACGAGAGTTGATCGAGTTTGTTTGATTTTGTAAATAATATATTTTTTATATTTGGAAATGCTTTCTTTCTATCTGTTGAGCGAATTTTTTGAAAAAATTCATTTGTTCTTTGTCAGAACTAACTGTATTAAGAAGGTCAGTTTTGCGGAAAACTATTTCTAGAGCCAGGATAACTAAATATATACACAGGTTTGCTTCAGCGCAGGTATTCGGGTTACCTAGTTTAACCGATCCTTTTGGATTCCCAAGTAAAGTTGTGACAATGATACAGAAATTTCGGTTCCGATTTCTGCAAAAGTTTGTCCCAATTTTTTATAATTTTGGCTATGGTTAGAGTAAAAAATTGCAGCTCTAGTTTACCCCGAATTTTATTTTGAACTTCAAGACCTCTTTTAAAATTGTAGAATTTTTTAAAATAAAAATAGCATAAAACTCGTTCTGGAACGCTCAAAAATATTTGTCTTCATTTTGACTTTTTCTATAAAGTTAGTAAACAAGGCTTTAAATCACATGGTAAATTTTTTCAAAATATACGCCATATCTTTTTTTAATAAGAAATACTTAAAAATCAAAACTAAACAAAAGATCTTACTTTGAAATCTTTTAGGGTTATTTTCTCGTGGAATTCGATCAATCGCTAAAAAAATCGAGAATTGTATGAACTGATGAACTACACTGTAAAATGCCAAAAAGCGGCGTGCTTTGAAGGATGTTCATTAAAAGCTATTTTATAAAGATCCGAATGATTCTTTAAATTCTTTTTTTTTTTTTTCTTTTCAAAAGTTTTTTTACTTGCCTTTAAATGTCGCTTTAAACCCAATATTGGTAATTGTTGCGTCACTTCGAAATTCAACTTCAACATTATTTTTATATGCGAACAAAGTAGTCCCTGATAAAATTGAACCGTCTAACTTCTCAATCACCTTGTTCTCGATTCGTATCTAAGCAAAGTAGATAGAATTGCTGTAAACTCATAGTTTTATTAACTGTTTAGGCAGTAACCGAATGTTAGTACTTTATATTACAGTATGTATAAGACATTACAAAAAAAGATTAAAAACCAAGTTTTTTTTAAACAAATCACTGGTCTATATTTTATAGTTGGTTGTTAAAAGACGCACCACACAAGCAATGACAGAATTGCATTTTTACCTAGAGCATGGATGACAAGGTACAAACAACAAAATTGTTTGCAATACTCACCTAAAGTAAATTATTTAATTTTTTAAATTTTATTTAGGTTTTTTTAAATAATTTTTTTTAACTCTATTATTTTTATTTATTTCAATTAAAACGGGCATGATTCAGATTAAAGCAAATTTTTCAATCTTAGGCAGACTAGATTAGTTTCTTTATTAAGTTAAACATCTTTATTCTTGTTTAATAATGAATTTCAGCAAGCTCCATCAGCTATAGGCAACTACCGTACAGACCAGTACAAGCTACCTCAAAAAATTTATTAAATTAAAGTGAAAACTTTTGCATTTCAGTTATTTACTTGGCTTACATGAAAGAAAAAACATTGTCAAAGCTCGACCTCAATCAAAAATTAACGTTTTTTTTGTCTTCGGTTGACTTACACAGGACAATTTTTCAATATTTTATCTGAGCAGTAGTCATTATGGTGTGCTAACGCTTATAAAAAGTATTTGTTTTACAAAAAACTTTTAATGATAGATTTAGCAAGAACTGAAGGAAGTATACAACTCCTATAACGTGGTAAAACTGGCCTTTCTTTATTGGTAACTCTATGACAGCTTTAAACAGTTGTTCAAATAAACAGAAGATTTTTTGTCTGCAGTTTTAAAAAATTCTATTTAATATTAAAAGGCATGAAATGAGGTGAAAAACAAAAAAAATTAAAAAAAAGTCTTTACTTCATTTAAACAATTTTTTTTGCAAAATGAACGTAAGCAAATGCATAGGATTAGAACCGTTCGATTTATCTAAAAATCTAAAACTTTGACCAACTCCTATACAGCCTGGAATTTACGTATAAATTCTTACTTTTACAAAATCGAACGTGGGCTCCGTTTGAAATTGATCAAAAGTCAACCGAATGAAGCGGCCACCAGGAACTGACAAATACCATCGGCATACGAGATTGTTTTCATATGGTAGGGGAAAACCCGGCGTCGCGAAAGTTTCTGCTCCACTGATTTCTCGAGTAAGCGTCAAGTTTTGATTGCAGCCTAAATAACAAAGAATTAAGAACGTTCTGGTCTGCACTTTACACCTGGTTTTTATCTGGTCTATGCTGCCGTACCTTCCTCGAATTTCGCAAGCTAAGCGTAGTGATAGCGTTAGTACAAAGCGAACAAAGTGGTCGCTTCAAACCCACTGAAAAACACCATAAAAATGTTCCCTTTCCATAAAAGAAATGTCTCTTAATATAGTCGTCGTTGTCATTTGAAGGGTTTCCACTCCAGATCTGACGCAAACAGGATTGGGATCGAGGGTTTATCCTTTTACTACCCCAGACTGCTGCACTGCCTGAATCAGATGCTATTAAGCCAGCATCGAGTTTCGTCATCCAAAACCGTCAGACCTCGCGCTCCATGTAGTGTCCGATGTATAAGACACGCTGTTAGTACATGGTGTGCGGTTTGCTCAGAGGCGCCAAACTCGCAATTCCGTGAAGGAGCGAGACCCCATTTGAGCATGGACGAATGGAATCGCTCAACACCAGTCCGCAGGCGGTTGAGCTTAACCCAAGCTGGTCGGGGTAAGCCCATCACAAAAAATCTGGCACCGGTCCCGGACACAAAAGCACGGAGCCTGGAAGCATTTTCACAGTACTCCGTTTTCTATTTGTGATTTGTCCATTCAGAAGCGCGGATGCCAAGTCTGGCAAGGTTGTCCAAAAGATTCCGCGCAGCTGACACAAACGGGAGTCTGGATCTTAGTCTCACTTGGTGAGTATCTGAGGACCCACTAAAAGACCATACGACGATATGATCGGGGTCCAGAGATCGATGGTAAGCCAAGGAGAGTGTCACTCCCATTCGGCGAAGCTCAGCTGGCTGGATGCCTGAGAGTACAAGTAGGTGGTCGGTTGGAGTGGCACGCAGGCATCCAGTGACTATGCTCAAGGCGTCATTCAAGACACTGCCGATAAGGCGAGTGTGAGCACTGCGACACCAGACTGGCGCACAGTACTCAGATGTTGAGTAGACTAGAGATAAGGTGGCTATGCGTATTGTTTTAGCACCAGCACCCCATCCCAAGCCCACGAGTCGCCTCAGCAGTGTGACGCGCGAGGATAGTTTTTTGCGCAATGCTACTAAATGGTGACGAAACGTGAGCGATCTGTCCAGTTTACTAAATGGTGACAATCCCAAGATAAGTAGGGGTTGGACAGAACGGTAAAAGTCTACCGTTGTTGTAGACCTTTAGCTCACGTTTGGCCTCTCGTTTATTTAAGTGAAAGACTGCCGTCACCGTCTTAATGAGACTGAGCTTCAACCGCAAGTCTGGAGATATGCTGAAAGTGTAGACATGTCTCGGTTTAAAGTCCCCTCCAAGTCCTTCCAGTTTCCAGAAGAGTGTAGCAATGCTAGATCATCAGCATAAGCAAACTTTCTGGAAATCATGGAAGGAAGATCGTACGTATAGATGTTAAATAGAAGGGGAACCAAGACCGATCCCAGAGGAACGTTGTTCTTAAGACGGCGTAGCCTACTTTGCTTGCTGTCACCGGTAGTAAGGGTAAAACGTCGATTTCGGACAAGCTCCATAATCATTTTTATCATGTGCTTGTCCGGAAGAAGTCTCAGAAGCTTGAAGGTAAGACCACGGTGCCAGAAAATGTCATAGGCAGCTGTCAGATCGACAAATACGGCACCGGCCTTCTTTTTAGCCTCAAAATAATCCTTGATGTTCTGGGTTAGCAGAACAACTTGATCTACAGTTGACTTCCCGCATTGGAACCCAGCCTGCTCTTTAGGGAGTAGTGGATCGATAAATGGTTCAACACGAGCGTAGATAAGCCTCTCGAGGATCTTGTAGGGGACACAGAGCAGAAATATTGGTCAATAACTTTTTGGGTCCCCCACGGGCTTTGCTGGTTTTAGGATCGCGAACACGAGTGCTCTTCTCCAAATATTGGGAATTTTGAGGCGGCACAAACAGGAATAAAAGAAGTCACTTAACCAGGACTTCAAATCGGCTCCAGCATGGAGTATAAACTCTGAGAAAATAGAGTCGGGTCCCGGAGCTTTACCTGGTTTTAAATGTTCAGCAGTAAATTTTCTCTGTGAAAAATTGTCAGAGATATTTACTTCGTCTGGTGTTGTGGCCCTCCAAAGGTCAGACACTTCTTGAGAAATAAGTCGAGATGACTTGCGGTCAACAACCTCGTATTTCTCATTTCTAATCAGCTGAGATGCAATAGCATCGGCTGAAACGGGACAGTGACGATGAGAGTGTCGTGACCTACCAGTAAGATTGTTTAAAATACTCCACGCTTTTCGACTAGAGTGTGAGAAGTCAATGCTCCGAAGTGCCTCGACCATGAATTCCTCCGCTTCCTGTCAAGCTTGGCAAGCAGGGCTGTAGCACCCAAACTTGAGTCGTCTCCCTGAGAAGACTACAGGAAAGTTTTATAGAGGGATTCACACTCTGCATCCCAACACGGAACATAGTTATTTCGATACCCGCGTGGGATAGTCTGTTGTGTAATTGTAATTGTAATTTTGCGTGGTCAAGCCCGAAGCACATTCTTGATTTGAATTTTTTTACTAAGCGTTTTATCTCTCGCGTGGTTACTGCAGAACGCTGTCAGAGCGACGCGTGGTTATTTAGGTGTGCTGCTCTTTAAGTTGTGTTGCTTGTTTCTCTGTTAACGTGCATTTCTGTTTAGATAACTACGTTTCTTAGTTGATTAAAACCTAACTTCGTTGTGTTTTGGGTAACTTCAGAACAATTTAAGCAATTAAGATTCATCCAATATGGAAAGACTTATGCAGCCTTTTCGCCACGATTTAGACGCTAACTCGTCCTCTGCATCGAAAGAATGGTGTCATTGGTTTGTAACGTTCGAAAATTATATTAAAGTACTAGATGCATCACTGGCGGGAGAACGACAGACAAACAAGTTAGAAGCATTGGTAAATTGCGTCTCGCACCCTGTGTTCGAATATATCGCTGATTGTGATTTGTATGATGAGGCAATAACAGTTTTGCGAAACCTTTATAAAACGGCGCCCAACGAAGTCTTTGCTCGCCATCTTTTGGCCACTGCCAAGCAACAACCAGAAGAAACTTTGGATGAATTTTATCTCAAGCTACAAAAACTTGCAAGAGACGGCAATTTCCGTCAAGTTACAAGCAAGCAGTACAGGCAAGAAATGGTTCGTGACGCCCTTATAAATGGTCTTTCTTCCCATGGAATAGGTCAGAGACTGTTAGAAAATCGCGACCTTAACCTCAAAAATGCAGTTGAAAAAGCTCGTTGAATGGAACTTGCCCAAAAAACTTTGAATTCTACTCGCTCAATCAAGAATATCGATCTAATTTAACAGTTACTGTTGCTGATAAATCTTCAACGCTTTCAAGTACGGACAACGTATCAGAAGCTACATCGAACGTGAGTAAATTGTGTGCAATCTATCCATGCAAGAAGCATGTGCCCCGCTAAAAATGCAATATGTTTTAAGTGGCAAGGAAGAGGACACTTTGCAAATATATGTAAATCAAAAGTATTTAAAAATATTAATGCTCGGGTTTCGAGTTCTACCTTGTGTGTTATTCACGAAACCCCTAACTGCTTGACCCAAGCGAGCCTAACCGCAAAAATAGCAGATACTGAAGTGTCAGCATTAATTGACTCTAGTAGCTCGATGAGTTTTATCAACAAAGACACAGCTAAGCGCTTAAAAATTGAAATTAATCTGTGTTTTGATAATGTTTCAATGGCAACTATTTCGTTGACCGAGAATATTTATGATTGTTGTAATGTCGAAATTACTGTTAATGGTAGTAACTATAGTAATGTTAAATTAAGAGTTTTAAAAAACTTGTGTGCCGATATCCTACTAGGACAAGACTTTCAGTCATTACATAAACAAGTAATTTTTTGATATGAAAGGAAAAGAGATGATTTTGTTGTTTCTCGGAGTACGTGTGCATTGGCACCAGCTTTAGCCAAGCACCCTTCGCTATTTCATAATTTGTCGAAAGCTTGTAAACCTATAGCTATAAAATCGAGGCGTTTTAACAGCAATGATCAAATATTTATCAATAAAGAAATCGATCGCTTGTATTCTGAGGGAATAATTAAACCTAGTATGTCTCCTTGGCGTGCGCAAATTGTTGCGCTAAAGATGCAAGCAACAATAAGCGTCGTACGTGCGTTGATTACTCTCAAACTGTAAACTTATTTACCGCGCTTGATGCTTATCCTTTACCTACAATTGAGACTTTAATTAACGATCTTGCAAAGTATCATGTGTTTTCAACGTTTGACCTACACAGTGCATACCATCAAATCCAAATAACTGAGAAAGACCGTCCCTTTACCGCCTTCGAAGCTTGTGGAAAAATTTAAGAGTTTACGAGAATACCTTTTGGTGTAACAAACGCGGTTCCTGCCTTTCAAAGAGAGATGGATAATTTAGTGCAAGTTGAGGGCCTGAAAGATACCTTTCCTTATTTGGACAACATCACTGTTGCAGGTCATACTCAGAAAGAACAAGACAGGAATGTAAAACGTCTGTTAGAGTCTCTTCAACGTAGAAAGTGGACTTTAAACAATAGTAAAACAATTAATTCTGTTTCTTCAATAAATATCCTAGGCTATTTGGTTGGCAACAGAATAATCAAACCAGACCCCGAGAGGTTACGTCCCTTAGAACAACTTCCTTCTCCTACAAATCCAAAATCTTTGAAACGTGTATTAGGTCTTTTTGCTTACTACGCGAAATGGATAAAGAAATTTTCTGAAAAAATTAAACGTTTGAAAAAAGCAAAATCCTTCCCCCTCAATGATTCTCAAATAAACAATTTTCAAAACTTGAAAAAAGAAATTGCGAGGGCAGCTTTACAATCAATTGACAAAAACATGCCTTTTGTGGTTGAATGTGACGCTTCAGACATTGCAATTTCGGCAACGTTAAATCAAGGAGGTCATCCCGTGGCGTTTATGTCAAAAATATTGCATGGAAGTGAATTATATTATCCGGCTGTAGAAAAAGAAGCAACTGCTATTATTGAAGCTGTTCGAAAATGGACTCATTTTCTCTCCCGACAGCACTTCAACCTGGTAACTGATCAGAGGTCAGTCTCATTTATGTTAGATAACCGGAAACGCACAAAAATAAAAAACAACAAAATTCAATGCTGGTGACTAGAATTAGCCTCTTACAGCTACAGTATTTCGTATAGACCTGGAAAAGAAAATACTGCCGCTGACTCACTTACAAGAGGATTCTGCAGTTCGACGTCGATCTCCAGCCTAGCCGAAATTCATGCCTCCCTTTGCTACCCTGGAGTCACCGGACTTTTACATTTTGTACGCACTAAATATTTACCCGTTTCTACAGGCGATGTCCGAAAAGTCTACTCGTTATGCCGCATTTGTGCCGAACTCAAGCCATCCTTTTACAAACGAGAAGAGAGCCATCTCATTAAAGCATCAAAACCATTCGAGCGATCAGTATAGATTTCAAGGGATCTCTACCAAGTTTATTGCATAATAAGTATCTGCTAGTACGTAATAATCAACGAATATTCAAGGTTTCCGTTTGCTTTTCCATGCCCCAACATGTATTCCTCAACTGTAATCAGTTGTCTAGAAAAATTTTTTAGTTTATGTGGGACGCCACAATTTGTGCACTCCGATAACGCTCCTTCATTTTCGTCAGGAAGCATAAAAGAATTTTTGTTAAAGCGTGGTGTTGCCTCAAGCAAATCAAGTCCGTACCATCCCACTGGTAACTCTCAAGCAGAGCGTTATATCAGTATTGTCTGGAAATCAATTCGTCTTTCTCTGAAATCCAATAATTTACCTTTATCTTGTTGGGATATTGTTTTACCGAATGCTTTACATTCTATTCGATCTCTGTTAAATACTACAACAAATGCCACTCCACACGAATTATTCTTTAACTTTAATAGACGTTCTCGTAGCGGGAGATCTTTTCCAGGATAGCTGTCCACCCCAGGCGCGGTGATGCTCCGCAAATTCCTTCGAAATCATAAAAATGATGACCTCGTAGAGGAAGTGCAACTTCTGGACGCTAACCCCCAATACGCAAACTTCGTTACGGGGATGGTAGAGAAAGCAGCGTTTCCTTAAGTGACCTGTCTCCATGCTCACAAGGATTAAACTCGCGTGAAATAGAATCGCGATTTCCTATATTCGACGAAGAGGAACCTCAAACATCACCAGTGCAACAAAGAAAGGATGATTTACTGCGCACTACTCTGTCGAAATCTACCATGCAAAGGCAAAGTGGTGATGCTACCCCTAATCAACAAGAAGATTCGCTGCAACAGAACGACCACAACTCTTTTCTCTCTGCCTCTTCCGAACCAACTGTGCGCAGATCGACTCCGTCAACTAAGGGTATTCCACCTATTCGATATGGAGAGCCGATTTCTCATTAAGAGGGGAAGATAGTAGTGTAATTGTAATTGTAATTGTAATTTTGCGTGGTCAAGCCCGAAGCACATTCTTGATTTGAGTTTTTGTACTAAGCGTTTTATCTCTCGCGTGGTTACTGCAGAACGCTGTCAGAGCGACGCATGGTTATTTAGGTGTGCTGCTCTTTAAGTTGTGTTGCTTGTTTCTCTGTTAACGTGCATTTCTGTTTAGATAACTACGTTTCTTAGTTGATTAAAACCTAACTTCGTTGTGTTTTGGGTAATTACAGAACATGGTAATTTCAGAACATTTTTGGCTGCTTTCTTAATGGTGTTAAAGAAGTCCTGGTAAGCTGCATCCACATCAAGTGAATCAGGCGGCAACAAAGTCTTTGCGAATTTATTCGTCAAAGCAATGTGGTGACTCCATTTGTCCTTGCGGAAGTTCAATCGCTTAACCGGCATGCTTGGTACTGCCATAGCAAACTTGGTGGTGTAATAAGCGAAGGTCGATGTTGTAATCTGGGGAACTTGTCAAGGACACGTCGATCTGGTAAGCGACTGTTTGGACCTACGCTAGCGAACGCTAGATCTGGATTGGTGCCAGTGTTCCAGCGGCCGGAATAAAAACTGGCAGCATCCTTGGCATTATATAGGAGGGCAAGACAATTAATACTTGCCCAGCCAGCCAAGTACTCACCGTCCGGACTGTTATCATCGTAGCCCCAGTTAACAAGACGACACCTGAAATCGCCAGCATAAAGACAGGAGTAAGAAAACACTGAGAGATCCAGAGATTGCAGTCGCGTTGGCGGTGGTTTGTAGACGGTGACTATTTTATAACCATAAACGTCCACACACAACCGCTCAATCTCCGATGTCAGTGGAGATTGGTCCAAAAGCGTGTATCTCAGTCACTTGTGGACAAACGTGGCAAGGCCATGCTTCCTGCTTAAAGAAGACCCAGCTAGTTGGTAGTTTAAAAGTACCAACTTCTCTGCATCAGTGCAGTGGGTCTCCTGCAGTAGGATGACGAGTGCCTCAAACTGCATAGCGAAATGATAAAGAACGTTCATCTTGCTTGCAGTGAGGCCTTCGATGTTCAGCTGAAGAATAGTGGATTTTCTGAACTTGTTGGCAATGCGCCCAGAAAAGGGCAGTTTTATCCTAGCATTGCCCCGTCCTGAAAAGGACGTTTGCCGACTAGCAGGCCCACACTGAACATTGGAATGGGTGGATACCCTTCCATTTTGGTAGGTTCAATTTCGGTTTGTCATTTATAACAGCAATAACAGACTCACGTAATATAGTTATCTAAGGCGTGTGAATATTAGTAGGTTAAGGGCATTTTTGTCCTGATTGGCAAGTAAAAACCTTTTTTTGGTCTTCACTTGACTTGAAAAGAACAGAACGTTTTTAATTCAAGTTTAAAACCAAAGAAAGATCTTCACTTGTGACTCAAGGTATTAATACTCCTAAACATAGACACCCATCATTTACTGTGGCCCCTTTTGTTTCTTGAATCAGCTTCTTTTTTCTTGTAAAACTATTTTTGGCAAAACGTATGAACCTACAAACCAGTTAAAGTTGAAAGCAAACAATATAATGTTTTGTTCACTTAAAATTCAAAAAATTAGTTTTAAAATAATGCAATTAACTTTTAATTTCATTGTAGCATTACTTTAAATAAAATTATTTAAGATACATATTTTTTTTTTCCTTAAAATTTATTTTTTTTGCTACATTTATGTGTTAAAGAAAAAAATAAAAACTTATGGATGGGCATGTACAAGAAGTTTTTTTATTTATGTGTATCAATCTCTGAAATTCATTATAACAATATCAAAATTCATTATAACAATATCATTATAAAAAATTCAAAAATTCTTCTTTTGATTTTCCAAAAGAGTCCTTTTATGCTAAGAATTAAAACGATAAAACTTAGTTAGTCCATTTGTCCTTTCAGTCTCACTCCGTAATGATATACTTGCACTTCTTTGTAAAAGCTTTTAGATAACAAACAATTTATGTTAAACGCTGAAGCCAACTTAGTATGACATCAATAAAAAACTTACCTGTATTAATCGAGGATTGTATTACGGTAGTTTCTACAAAAACACGTGAAAAATGTTATAAAAAATTTTGCTAAAAGATTAGTTTTATTACATTGCTTCTGCAAAGATTTCATTTTGTAAAACAATTATTTTAACGAGCAATTTAGTTGCAAAAGGTCCTGCTATTAAAATTTAACAAATTACATCATGACAATTTTATTCAATAAAGTTTTGTTCTTGAGCAAATTGTTGTTTACCTGTGAAAGTCGAATTAAACCCTCTTCCTATCACAGAAAGGTCTGTACGGAATCGCACTTGCAGAGAATTTCCTGCGGAGATGTAAATAGTTCTTGGTGGTAATGAAGATCCAGAGAATTGTAATGTTTCACCTGGGCCAACCACTACCTAATAGATGCAAATATCCAAATTGGTACAATTATTAAATTTTAATATTAAATTAAAATCTTTTCTTATATTTATTTCAAAAGCTGATGCATGTTCGCGTTCATCACCTTTGCAAAACTGCGCATGCACAACACAGTCACTTGCATGTAAAAGCCGTAGTGATGACGGTTGTTTGAAAGCTCACTAACCCCAAAGTATAAAAAACCTCCAATAACCTAACTTTTTTATTTAACTGGAAACCACTGGTTTTAAATTTTTATGATTTGAATACTTTACTTTAAACCTTCAAATTTTAATTTTTTACTGAAACAATAAATCTTTTTGTACTTAGCTTAATTAATAAAAAAAGTTTGATTTCAGATTACCTGTTAGAATAATACAACTTACAAAGAATTTTAATGTAGTCAAATAAAACAATCAGTTGGAGCTTGATTAATCATTTTATCCCAAATATTCATATAAAACGTACATTTTGCTCACAGGTATTGTGACATTTTTTAGGTACTTCTGTTGATGTAAGTTTTTCTTAACACAATTAATTTTTAAATAAATGATATTAATATTGTTGACAAAACAACAAACTGTGTTTAGTAAGTTTTTACACATTTTAACCCTTTACTGCATGGTTTATCATATATGATATGAACAAAATTTTCAGCTTTAATTTTTGTCTAAAATATTATCATTGCTTTTCTGCATGAGATATCACTTCTGATAGTTACTGATGAAAACTATATTTTTTTTCCGTCAGGTGACGTTGTGAGATATAAATACATTTCAATTTTAGTTTGTTACTAGATTTAACACGTGTGTAAAAATCATATTTTAAAAAGTAATTTGAACCAATTTAGAACTGATATCAAAGTTAGGAAAAATTATTACTACATTTTAACATGCATAAAGTAATTTTCTGTCAGTTTTCTTTTCAATCAAAAGCACGTGTTTGTTACAATATAAACAAATAGGTTCTTATCATATATGATATGGTGTGTAAATTGCATACTTTTTTTCAGCAATTTCCTAAAAAAAGTCTAATTTTAACAGTACTAAAAAATGTAACTTTAGCACCAAATTTCTAAAAAAAATCTAATCATTTTTTTTTCGTTTTTTTTTAACTAGATTTAGGCATAACCAATAATCTATTGACATTAGAATAAACAAGTGGCTTTTTTGACGCATTGGAGTTTTTGAACGGCTGGTGTTTATCCAAAAATTGAGCGTTTTGGTTAAGATTTTTGGACAATAATTTTTTCCTAAAGCAAACTTTAGCAATAATTTTGTTGCAAGTGTATAAGATATAAAAAAGTACAAGTAAAACTATCTAGAAGAATTAAGTGGCGTTTTTGATGCATAACTTTTTTTAGATTCCATAAAACATAAAATTTCGTTGATTCAGCATATTATTTATTGACCAATCAAAAAAAAAGATTATAGAATAAACATAGATTATTGCTGCTTGAAATAGCAGTTGTATCATTGGTTTTACTTTTTAGCAGTAGACTTCGGCAAAGTCAATCAGTTGTTTCAGAAGTCCACTAATTTTTTCAGAAGGTGTATTCAATTTTTTAAAAGAAATATGGCATGGCATAGTTCTGAGTTATGAAATGCAGCCTTGTGGATTTTATGAATTCTTTGCGAGGTAAAGCCTGGAATATTTCTAAACTGCTTGGAGTCAAGTTGTTGTCCATTGTGTGTGATCAAGTGATATTGTCTCTGGCGTGTAGGACTACGTACATCTAGTTGGTTTGATTCTCAGTAAATTATGCATCACTGACGAACCCCAGCATGAGCGAAACTCAAGTCTGGTGCTTCTCGTTTTAGGTGGCTTAATTTTCAATTTAAATATGGCATCTTGAGCACTACTAAATGATGATGAGATGGTTAGATTGCTTATGCTGTCTGATACAGAAAATAAAAATGAAAGTGACCTTCTTGTGTACTTGCAAAAAGAGACATATACTCTCTTGGGACGGTTCTATCAAAATGAATTCGCCTAACCAAGACGCCAAAAAATTACAAATTAAAAAAAGGGGTAGAGGTGCTACAGAAGAAATGGTACCAAGTGTGGGAACATTGATATTGCTTGAGTCTTGTGAATGGACAATTAATTAGTTTTGCTGATGTCTACAACGACCAGATCAAATCTAATGATAAAAATTCAAAGATTTGATAAAGAATCAGGAAACTTGTTTTTATTCGGTGACCCAATACATATGGGGGTGTTGATTTGCTAGTTAGCTTGTTTGGTAGCCATAAAATGCATTTAAGATAAAAAAAAATTTTTTCGGATTTTTTACCATCTAATCCATATGTGTGTAGTAAATTCATGGTTGCTGCTTCGTAAAGCGCATGGCAGCACAATGAAACAAGCTACTTTCAGAGCTAAAGTAGCTAAAGGACTCTACAAAGTCAGTGTAAAAAAGTGCTTCAGAAGAGGAAGACCTTCAAATGATATTGAGCAACAATATCAACAAAAAAGAAGGTTACGTAACACACTTGCCTGCAAAAACGTTCATTTGGATTCTATGAATGATTGGCCGAAACAGGTGGCAAATCGTTAGCTTTGCAAGTTCCCTCATTACAAATTTCTGAAATTTTTACATTGCACTAAATGTGAAAATGCTTTGTGTATAAACAGAGATCGAAATTGCTTCAAACAGTTTCATACAACATGACAATTCCTTGTGGCGTTTTCACAATTTATTATTGTTGGCGTTTGTTGCAAAAAACAAAAAAGTTGCTGATACGCACATAACATCATACATGATAAATAGCTCATTCTTGTTTTTTTTTTTTATAGATTTTGAAATAAACTTTAAGTATGTGATTTAAAGAGCATTTAAAACCATAAAATTACAAAAAAAATTTTTTTTTGCCAAAAAAAAATTCATGCAGTCAAGGGTTAAATACAATCAATCTAATTTTGTTAAAAATTTAGCTAATTATTAGCTGTACATTTGCTCATTTACCTCTTTAGAAACTTAGTGTTACATAGTGATCTTTAAAAAAAGGTTTCTACTTAAAATCTCTGGCTGGTTTCTCGATTTTTGTCACGAACTACTATCACTGAGTTTGCTTCTTCCCAATCACACGCGGGTCACATTGAAAATCTTGCAGGATGCAGGTTCCGCACCCTTGCTTTTTAAAGAAATTTTACTCCCATATTTTTAAAAGATTATTCAGTCAGTTATAAAATTAGGTCCAATACTATTTTTTTATAGCAAAATTTACCCCCAATTCAATTTAAATTTACTCCCAAGAGATAAAATATCCCATTATTGAAAAACCATAAGCTAATAGGTTTTTACAAAAAACTTGCTTTGAATATACAAAATTAATTGAAAAACAAAAAATAAAGTTGAACGTTTTTGATTACATAGGTTCGTTAGAAAAAAAACGAAACTTTACTTCAAGTGGAATTATAATAACGCTGTTAAACAACAAAATAATAATTTATATTTAAAATCTTGTAATTAATATGTCAAAAAATTATTTTTTTATTTCATGAGCTTGGCAAACATTGTCATATTACCGTGACTCTGTCAAAGATAGGCTCTGTATTCAATGAGAGCAGGACAAACTTGATTCTAAATTTGCTCCGAGCTGTAACGTTCCACAAGCAGTTCAAGTTATTGCTGTAAGAAATCGGCCATCCCGGGCTATTTATGAATCGGCTAGAATTGTCAGCCAATAAATTAAATCTGCAACCACCTAAAAATTGCCCCAAATATTAAGCAACTTTTTATAAATGTCAGATAGGTTTTAATTAAAAGAAAAATAAATATTTAAAATGCATGAACCGCATGACAATTAAAGTGTAGGCTAAGGATCTGAAAGAATCTTTAAAGTGGATACAATGGGTAGTAATCGTACTTAACCAGGATTACAAATCAGCAATAAAATATCGTTTTAAATTGTTAATATTCATGGCCGCTATGATAATACCCAATTCTCTAGTGAGAGTATAATGTCATAATTTTTTACCAAACCACTACCATATTTAAAAATAAAAAGCAACATTAAGGTTAATTAAACATTAGTATTAAAAGTAAATTTATTTAAATGGCTAAAACGTTCTTCTGGCTTACAGCAAAAACCGTCATTTTGAATATAACACAAAATCAAAAATATGTCTTTTTCATAACTTTTTGTGTTAATTTGAAAAACGTTTGTCCGCATAAAAGCAAGCGAATGTTAGTTTCTGTTTTCGGTTTTGATAACAACTGTGAGGCTATTTACAGCTATAAAAGAATAGTAAAAACCGAACAGACCAATCAAAACCACTAAATTTTGCTTTATATTCTTAGACAAAGAAACAAATTTCAGTGAACTTTTGCTTTTAACTTCAGAAATATTTATGCTACTTTTCTCAAAGATTGTTATCAATTAATATAAACGATTGTTTTTTATTGTTAATTTTATTGAATAAAGTTGCAAATGTAAGAAAAAACTAACTACAACCTACAGTAACGAAACTTACTTGAAAATGTGGCTTCAGGTACTACATTAGAAAGTTGAGGAAGTTGATCAGTTTCTAAAATAAATGGTTAACAATATTTGTTCACTCTCAAACAATAAAAACTTTGGCAAATTACTTTATGAAAAAGATAATCAAAACCTGCAACGATTCACAGACCGATGGTTAATAAAACTGGTCTACAGTAAATATCAACTATAATGAAAACTATTCTTTAATTAATTAGAAAAAATGAATTTAACTGTTCGTATTTTAGTAAGGCAATTAATTTATGCATTGATAAATAAAATAAAATATAAAAGTTTAGTGGCCAGTCAATGTTGGTCAACAATGATTATGTTAAAAAATGACTATTCATACTTTGTACTATGACAATTTAAAAAAGTATTTTGTAAAATTGATGTCACTAAGGATTGCGCGATTTTTAAGTTTTTATTAATACTTCTAAACAAAGCATAAATATAAAAAGTATTTCAACCTGAAAAATTTCCTTCAAATCCTCTTCTTTGAATCGAATAATCGCTTACAAAGTTAATAACCATCTCGCGATTCAGAGAATAGAATCTTCTGGTTGAACTGAATGATCCACTCAAACTTGTGATTCTGTGGTTTCCTTCTCTTATCTTAAAAATAAAATAAAATTTTTGTAAAGTTGTTTAAGTTTTAATAATTTATGTTTAAGAACTAAGTAACAACCTACCGTCACTACATCATATCTTCTTTCAGTGTCAAACCGGACCAAGTCAAATTGAACGTGGTATCCTTGAGAGGAAGTTAGAATCCATGTGCAATTGAGGTTGGGTGAATATGAATACGTAGAATAACCTGGACTTTTTAATGTTTGACTTTCGTTTGTGGCTTTAGCATTAAATCCACACAAATCTATTGTAAAATAGTCATTAGAATATAATCAAACTTAAAAATGATTTACTTCGGCTAATTTTTGCTGTAACTCATCTTATAACTTTTTCTGATCATACAATATTAAGATATACCGTAGCAGCACAACTGTTCTAGGATAGATACAAACGATGTAGGTTGGCGGATCGGCAGACGCGCGGCGGACAATAAAAATTGACATTAAAAAGTGCATAGCAATATTTCTTAAATCTATCTAAAACTTGGTATTTAGATTGTTGGCAAGAAAAAACTCTTGCCAATAGTGTGAACAATAAAAAAAGCTTTTGGTCCGATACTTGTCAGGAGATAAATGTTGGAATGGAGGGGAAAAAATTCTATTGATTATTTAATAGAGCTAAACAAAGATGATGGGATGTTTGAGAAATACGTCAAAACGCGTAATCATTCCAAGATTTTCTAGTTGTAAACAAACTCTTTTTGGCGGCATAAATTTGACTCGCATGATTTGGTGTAAACGGCTTCTAAAGCAAATAAATAAAAAGACGAATGGCCAAATGAAAGAATAGTAAATTTTTATCACTGTAATTTTTGACGCGCATAGGGTTATCTAGAAGGTGTTGACCAATCGCGGATTTACTAAACATGATTGGGATTGAAAATTTGTCAAAACAAGTAGAGGATGTTGCTGGAGTTGGGAATTGGGCTAAATATAATAAATTTTTGCACGTGTTGACCAGTTCTGTCCCGTAATCGCTAAGATGTGCGGCCTACGTACCAACTAACACAGTGGCACAAAAAATTATAAATTACATTTCTTAAAAGCAAAATAGGCAACACGTTCTTTCGGATTGCAAGAAGTACAGTAGATGAAATCTAAAAATAACACGTTATTCTACAGCAAAAAACATTTTTCCTCACTGCCTTTGATTTTACTTTCATGTCTAACTGAGGGAGTTCCCAACCAGGACAGATGAAGATAGACTGGGTATTTCTTCACCGTATGTGAAGTAGGTGATGTAAAATTTTTTAACTTACGGGTAATTGTTTTCTCAATGGCATCGTCTGGGCAGCCATTTATAAGTAGTTCCATTATTATCATAAACTTAAAAAGTTCCATCATTATTCAGATCTTTGTGCAATTGCGTCAAATTAAACAAACTTAGCTTTTGGCCGTAAATTTAAACTTACGTTCATTTGTTGAAGAAACATTTATTCTTTCATTTGATTCTGAAAATACATTTAGTTATTATCCTAAAACGTTCAATAAGATCATTAAAAAACAGAATATAATAGCCTGCAAACTTGTGCTTTTAATTATAATTAAACCAACCTGGATATAGAACCATATCCAGCCTGGTTTTAAAAAATTTAGGTTCTGAAGCAAAATTAAAGATCGGATTTTTTAGCGCCTGGTCTAGCGGTTCTCAAACTGTTCTACGCGTACCACTAACAACATGGAGATGGTTTTCTAGTGGTACATTAAAATAGAAAGAAAGTTATTGTCGGTTACAAATTATTCGTTCAAGCCAACAAAATTACGTATATCTATAAACACCAACATCATTATTCTATATTATTTTATGCGCAAGTTTGCTGTGCTAGAGTAGTTTTTTTGCTTTTAATTTGAGTCTGCATACTAGTCTGATGGTTCGTAGTTTTGCACTCCAACAAACTGTTTCAATGTGCATAAGGCGTAGTCGGTGGAAAATAGATGCAATCGGTGATCCGATAAAAGAAATTATGACGTTTGTATTTTTTATTTACAAGTTTTCCGAACTCAGTTTTGTAATTTGTTTTTGGACCCACGTGGTATGTGGTCTAGAAAAAGGATTTTAAAGTAAGCCCAGCATCAAAAAGATTGAGAATTAAAGGCCCAGTTTATTCGAAGTAGAAATGTCAAGAACGAGAACCATCAAAATGACAAAGTAAATTAAAAATTTGAATATCTTTTAACTGATCAGAAATTAGAAATTATTTGCTCTACATGCAATGCATGTTATAAGAGAGCTAGACAAAAACGTTTTAGTTATCAAATGCCAGTATTTTTTTAAGCTGCTTATGTTTTACAATGAAAGTTTTGTTTTTGCAGTCATGTTATAATTTCATTACTTAAACTATACTATCAGTAGCAAAACAAACTAACCAATATAAGTAAAATTAAAACCACTCTTTGTCACCAATCGATTTGTAACAAAATTAATGATCAAGGTTTGGTTCTGTGATTGGAAATTTTGCCCTGAAGCTTCAATGCCAGTGAGTCTAACAGAAGTAACCGAATAAACATTTCGAATCTAAAGTCAAAATATAATATGAAAGAAATCATTAGAAATATTTTACACCAACACATTGCTCTTTGATAAAAGTCAAAATTAGCTAAAAACTGTTTTAAATTTAATCAATTATGTATATTGGTGTGGTTCGAGTTGTTTGCTGGCGTTCCTTTCAACATTCTAATAAATTTGCAAAATTTTTTTTTCGCGATCATTGATCTGATTGGACAGTTTCAAATTTGTGGCCGATCTAAGGGAATGGACTGGGAGAAGAAGGAGGCAGTCGTTAGTTTTAAATGTCGTTTTGAAAATAAATCTTTAATTTTGGAGTCACTCGGGGAGCCGATGCTTTGGCAACTGCAAAGTGCGGACATCCCGACTCGCACATTTCGCGTTCGATTCTCCCAGGCGTTGACTTTCTTCCGTTTTGGAGAAAAAAGATTAAAAAAAATAAAATTTTTTTGATTCATTTCTTAAAATGTATCTCTAAAAATCTAAAATCTTCTTAAATACTGATATTGTTTGACACTAGCATACACTGAAGTTAAAAATTTTGAAATTATTATGATTTAACACTTTTCTTGAAAACAAACCAATTGCAGGCAGAATTAACTCTATAACTTTTAAAATCTGATCATCGTAACTTATTTTGTTGAATGCAATTTTTGTTGTGTTTTCCTACACCTTCAATAAAGACAGTAGTTGTATTTTTTTCCTTCTTATTGAAATTAATAAATGACCGATCAAAATTTTTTACTAGAATAAAAATATATTTATTGGTGAAATGCAAGCAGAATTAAAAAAAACAGTAGCAACAAAATAGTTATAACGTTATAGCATGCAGACAAAGTAGAAAGGAAATACTTAATAAATACTTGCATCAGGGTTACTGCACCTTATTTTTCATATATTTGCGCGTAAGTTACCAGTCTAAACAATATTTATTAAATACACACACACACCACAATAAAAAAGTTTTAAAACTTTTTCACTAGAGTAAAATAGCCCAAAAAACTTAATATCAAAAATAATTTTGCAAAAATTTCTCGCTTACACATTTGAGGCTGGCCAAATTATTATTATGCTTTTATTCAATTTTATTTAAATATACAGAGTTGGTTTTACAATGCACGCCTAAATAGCTTTCCGATGATTAGGTTAAGTGACTAATATTTTAAATCGGTGTCAGAAATGACCTCCACTTTAAAAATATTTGGGTATGTAACTGTATACCATCACTGTTTGAAGAACATGCCAGTTGACGCCGATTGATATTGTATGGATATAATCATGCCTTACGAATTGGGGCATGATTACGAATTGTTGCCATCACAACATTTTTACCATCTTAAAAATTCAAGAAAATTCTGATTTTTTAAGCACTAAATATGTTTATATGTTTATATAATCAACATACATCTGTAAAGATGCTTCTTGAAAAAAAAGTTATTTTTCGTTCAAATAGTTTAATTAATGTGCTGTCCACAAGATTAAATCATAAAATTGTCTTTTTGAAGGTAAAATTGTTTATTTTAAATGCATAAAGCCTATAAAAAAATTTTTTTGTGAGCAAAAAGATTCTGGGCACATAACTAAGCGTCGTATTCTACTCAGTTGCTCAGTTATATTTGTTATATTTAGGCTTCTTGATAAATTGTGCAAATACATGATTCGCGCAACATTGTTTAACCCCCTTTTTCTAAATTTTTTGGTCTGATACGCCTATAGCCACGATCCACGAATCATGTTCTTAGTTTACACACTTGCAAAAGTAAATCGAAAATCTATTTTATCAAGTTAGGGCATGAACCAATCCCGAACCGAAATTCCGTATTAACCTTTAATTTTTTTCTTTAATCTTTTTCCTTCCATCGTTTTCAATGGAACATATTTTTTTAAGGTTATATAATTGATTTGAACCAAATTCAATTTTTATCACATACTTACTCAAAAGTAATCTACTTTATTTCCATGATATAATAATAACTTTATTTTTTCTTTTTAGTTAAAAATATTGAATGTATAAAGAAGCTTAAATTACTGTTTTTTTTGGATGAACTCAAATAACCAAATACTAAACTCTGACTAAAGTTTTTGGAAACCGAATGTTCTT
This sequence comes from Diplosoma virens, assembly GCA_963680785.1. Taxonomy (NCBI): domain Eukaryota; kingdom Metazoa; phylum Chordata; class Ascidiacea; order Aplousobranchia; family Didemnidae; genus Diplosoma; species Diplosoma virens. Next base: position 4,204,370 of record OY796890.1, on the reverse strand, counting down.
CACTATCAATAAAAGTTTGTATGTACACAACAGCAAACATGAATTACAGCAAATATTTTGATGCAATAGAAGATAAAATAAATGCTCCATATATAAAACATTGGAGGTTCACAGATAAGAAAATGCAACAGTATGAATTTACAGTTTATAGATATCAATATTATTATATTACCAATATTTTTTGTGGTTATAACTTAGTGCAGTTACTGTTGTTGTGCAACCAAATATTATGAATTCTACATTTCAGAACCATATTCTCCTTTTTATCAGAAGATAGATCGTGCTAATAGAACAAAAACACTTATAAGCCCAAAAACTCAAGAAAAAAGAAAGGGCTACTTTTTATTACTACTTTGATTGAAAAATTTATGTGGCTAGGTGGTATCATGAAAATGGCTAGGTGATATCATGATAGGTGGCATGAAAATTCAATTGTTACAATCGCAAGCAATTGGAAGAATCACGATCCACTCTATAAGACAAGTCGTCGTCGTCTTTTGAAAAGACATTCACTCCAGGTCAGACACGAACAGAACTGGGGGCGAGGGTTTATCATTTTACTACCCCAGACTGCTGAACTGCCCGGATAAGATGTTGGCAGCAATGTTGTTAAGCCAGCATCGAGTTTCGTCATCCAAAACAGTCAGACCTCGTGCTCCATGTGGTGCCTGATACATGGAGCACGCTACTAGAACGTGGTCTTCGGTTTGTTCAGAGTCGCCACACCCGCAATTCGGTGAAGGAGCGAGATCCCATTTATGCATGGACGAGTGGAATCGCCGAACACCAGTCAGCAGGCGTTTGAGCTTAACCCAAGCTGCTCGGGGCAAGCTCATACCAACAGGAATGGCACTGTCCTGGGTATAAAAACACGAAGCCTGGAATTATTGTCACAGTACTCCGCGTTCCATTTATGGTTTGTCCACTCAGAAGCGCGGATGCCAAGTCCGGCAAGGTAGTTTAAAAGATTCCGCGCAGCTAGAACAAATGGGCGCTTGTATTTTAGTATGTCTTGGTGAGCATCTGTGGACCCACTTAAAAGACCATAAAAAATATGATCAGGGTCTAGAGATCCACAGTAAGCCAGGAAGAGTGTTGCTCCCAGTCGGCGACGTTCTGCTGGCTGGATGCCTGCGAGAATGGGTAAGTTGTCTGTTGGAGTGGGACGCAGGCATCCAGTGACTTTGCGCAAGGCGTTGTTCAAGACACTGTTTATAAGGTGAGTGTGAGCGCTGCGACACCAGACTGGTTTGAAATACTCAGCTGTTGAGTAGACAAGAGATAAGGCAGCTATGCGTAGTGTTTTGGGACCAGCACCCCATCCCGAGCGCACGAGTCGCCTCAACAATGTGACGCGCGAAAATAGTTTTTTGCAAAATGCCACTAGATGGTGACAAAACGTGAGCGATTTGTCCAGTTTCATTCCAAGATAAGTAAGGGTTGGACAGAACGATAAAGGTTTATCGTTGTTGGAGACATTTAGCTCACGTTTGGTCTCTCGGTTATTTAAGTGAAAGGCTGCCGTCACCATCTTAGTGTGACTGAGCTTCAACCTCCAAATCTGAAAATACGCTGAAAGTGTGGACATGGCTTGGTTTAAAATCCCCTCCAAGTCCTTTCAGTTTCCAGAAAAGTGCAACAATGCTAAATCATCAGCATAAGCAAACTTTCTGGAAATCATGGAAGGAAGATTGTACATATAGATGAGGAGGGGAGCCAAGACCAATCCCAGAGGAACGCTGTTTTTAGACGGCGTTGCCTGCTTTGCTTGCTGTCACCGGTAATAAAAGTAAAACTTTGGTTTAATCATTCTGATTATGTGCTTTCCAGCAGAAGCCTCACAGCTTGCAGGTAAGGCCACGGTGCCAGACAGTGTCATAAGCAGCTGTCAGATTGATAAATATGCACCGGCCTTCTTCTTAGCCTCAAAAGAATCCTCTATGAGTCAGCAGAACAACTTGATTTGCGGTTGGCTTCCTGCGTCAAAACCCAGCCTGCTCTTAAGGAAGCAGTGAATTGATTAATACATGGACGCGAGCGTAGATAAGCCTCTCGAAAATTCTGTAGAAATATAGAGCAGAGATATTGGTCGATAACTGATCCTCTACTGGCTTCATTGGCTTTGGAATCGAGACTACAAGCGCTCTTTGCCAAATCTTGGAAATTTTGAGGTGGCACAAGCAGGAAGAAAAGAACTTACGTAACCAGGACTTCAAAGCAGCTTCGGAATGGATTATAAGCTCTGGGCAGATGGAATTAGGTCCCGGAGCTTTACCTCGTTTTAAGTTTTGATGGGCAGCAGTAAATTCTCTCTGTGAGAAAATGTCAGAGACATTTTCTAGGTATAGTGTTGTGTCCCGCTAAAGATCAGACCCTTTTTTGAGAAGCAAGTCGAGATGACTTGTTTCTCAAAAATGCAACAACTGAGTGACTGTACTGAGTGACGAGGAGAGTGTCGTAAGCAACCAGTAAGGTTGTTGATAATACTCAATGCTTTTCGACTAGAGTGTGAAAAGTCAATGCTTCGAACTGTCTCGGACCATCGATCTCTCCGCTTCCTGTCAAGCTTGGCAAGAAAAGCTGTAGCAGCCAAACTCAAGTTGTCTTCCTGAGGAGACTGCAGGAACGTTCTATAGAAGGATTCACATTCTGCATTCCAGCACGGAATATAGTTATATCAATACCCGCGTGGGATAGTCTTTTTGGCTGCTTTCTTGACAATGTTACAAAATTCCTGGTAAGCCGCATCCACATCAAGTGAATCAGGCGGCAACAAAATCAGGCCGCCAATTTATTCGTCAAAGCTATGTAATGATTCCATTTGGCCTTGCGGAATTTTTGCAGAATTGTGGAATCATTACTTAACAGGCATGCTTTGCACTGACAGAGCAAACCTTGGTTGTGTAAAGAGCAAAGGTTGATGTTGTGACCTGGTGAACTATTCAAGGACACGTCTACCCGGTAAGTGACTGTTTGGACCTATGCTAGCAAAAGCTAGATCTGGATTGGTGCCACTGTTCCAACGGCTGAAGTAAAAACAGGCAGCGTTCTTGGCATTGTATCGTCGTCGTCGTCGTCTTCGTTTAAAGGGTATCCACTCCAGGTCAGACACAAACAGGACTGGGGTTGAGGGTTTATCCTTTTACTACCCCAGACTGCTGCACTGCCTGAATCAGATGCTGGCAGTGATGTCATTAAGCCAGCATCTAGTTTCGTCATTCAAAACCGTCAGACCTCGTACTCCATGTGGTGTCCGATTTATAGGGCACGCTGTTAGTACATGGTGTGCGGTTTGCTCAGAGGCGCCACACCCGCAATTCGGTGAAGGAGCGAGACCCCATTTGGCATTGTATAGGAGGGCAAGATAATTAATACTTACCCAGCCAGCCGAGCACTCTATAAGACAAAACGTTTTGTAAAAGAGGTGAAAAATAAGTTCAACAGCCACATTTCGTACAATAAAGAATGGAAGTTACAGATTTTAGACTTGCTGAGTCTGATCGCCAAGGTATACGGGGTAAAAAGCGATATTGACCTCTTTTCATTAATGTAATTAATCTATTAGTGATAACAGCATAGTGATTGCAATGCAAAATAAGTCAAGAAAGATTTATCCCATTTCATAATTCGGAGTCCAATAGCACTTTGCTTGCTTAAAGTATGTCGAAAGCCTGTGAGAGGATCAAAAATTGTTGGAACACTATCAAAAGATGTTAGATTTGATGGCATGAATTATACTTTGGGAAACAAAATACAAGAGAGATGCAAATTGTGCAAAAACAACACCAAAACGTGTGCGCAAGACATGCCATGTACGGCTTCATGCTGAAAAGGGAAAGCTGTGCTTTGAAAAATACTTAAAAATGACATAACATCATATTTTTTATATGTTTTGGTTTTCATTTGTATTACAAGACTGTATGTACACATTTGCTTTATACTTTTAGACAATGACTTACTGTTTTTTAAAGAAAGTAATTATAAGAAATATCAATGTTTTTTATTTGAAATCTTCCATATTTTCTTAAATGGAACATACAATAAAAAAAATTGATGCCCCACAAACGTCAAATTGTGTATAGTACCTCTCTATGCTACATATTCCAAAAATAAAATAAAAATTGTAAAATGGATTTAATGGGCAGAATAAATCTTAACCCAAACCAGAATATGAACCTTTAAAATTAAAATACTCCGAACCTAAACCTGAACCTGAACATTATTTTAAACAATGACACGCCCTGATGTTTGGTTCTATTCATTTTTAAGATGTTTTGTTTTACTAATGATTCGTTTAAACTCATTTTAAATTAAAAAAGTTGAGTTTAAAGAAAGAGTATTTTATCTAAAAACAAATATTCAAATCTGTTTGTTTCCTTAGAACAGTGGTTCCCAACCTGGGGGTCGCGTAGCACTTTTCAAGGGGTCACTAAAACAATAATTTCAAGTAAGACTTTTTTCTGAAATACTCTTTTAATCAGTGATGGAAAAAAGTAGTGTATATCAGTGAAAAAATTAAAACAAGAAATACTTGAAACCAATTTTTAATGCTTTGATTTGACCAGTCATTGAATCGAACTCGAGTCTACCACTTCAGATTCGAATACTCTTACCACTATGACATTTCATCTGTTGACGACACATATTTTAATCTATAATTTTGGCGTCGGGTTTATAATTGGCAAGAAACTGGGCAGCTGCGGCGGAAAATTTTAGTAGCTGTGACAGCTTCAAAATTTCACCCAAGTTTGTTCTGAATTTATCTAAAAATAGTATTAAGTAGATGTTCCTGAATTATTGCGTGTAAATTGCGCAACTGTAAAGGCCCTCGTGTTACGAATGAATTTTCGCTGGCTAGAGTGAGTAAGCTGCACGCGCTTAGGTCATCTCGTTTATGCAATTCAGCATAATAAAAATTTATCTCTAATCTCAGCTCAATTTTTAATCTGTAAATTTATAGGCTGCAGAAGGCAAACTTTCTAATTAAAATAAAATAAGTGTCTGAAAAGTACTAGTTATGCATTCTCTTTAATTAGTAACTAGTAGTGATAGTACACTTTAAGACAGTTTTATATAGAAAATTTAATTTTTGAGATAACGGGATAATTAAATAATTGATAATATTTGAACTGGTGTTTCATTGTGTTAATCCGCTACATTTACCTCACCATCTCGCATATCGTCCTTAGATCTTTGTATATTACTGGGACTTCAGTTTGCAGCTCTTATTTTATAATGACTTCAAGCAGATGATTTGTACTGTTTCGTAGAAAATGCATTTCAGCTTAACATCCCTTCTTTTGTAGTACAGTACCTACAGTATTTTTTTTTAACTTTCGTCCTTTAAGCAATTTGCTAGTTTTGCCATAGAGAAAAAAAGAAAATTTTTGGATGAGTATATTAAATTTGGATTTACCTCCTTACTTAGCAATAGTGTTGAGAAACCTCAATGCGTTCTCTGCAGTGTTGTTCTCAGTGCAGAGTCTATGAAACCTTTAAAATTAAAGCGTCACTTAGAAACAAAGCACTCTCAACATGCTAGGAAGGATGTAGCTTTTTTTCGACGTTATGAAGCTGGCATGAAACGTCAGAGACTTGATTGTATTGGAAGTTTTAATCAAAGCAATGTGGCAGCAATTGAAGCATCATATGTTGTCGCACTGGAAATCGCTAAACAAAAAAAACACATACAATTGGAGAAACACTTGTGAAACCGTGTTTGTTGAAAACTGCAAAATTAGTTCTTGGAGATGCAAGTGTAGCGAAACTTAAACAGATTTCTCTTTCAAGCAATATTATCTAGAGGCGTATTTTGGACATGTCGGAAGATGTTAAGAAACAGGTAGTGAATGAAATTAAAGCGTCTCCAATGTTTTCGTTTCAAGTTGATGAGTCAACTGACGTCAGCTCATGTGCACAGCTGCTTGTCTTTGTAAGGTATATTCGTTCGGGTGACATCAAAGAGGAGTTTCTTTTTTGTAGTGAACTTGACACGACGACAACCAGTGCAGATATTATGAAGAAAATAAAAACTTTTTTTGAAGCAACTGGACTACAATGGAAAGATGTTTGTGGATTTTGCACCGATGGAGTTCCTGCTATGTTGAGCTCCCGGTCAGGCTTTGTAAAAAAAGCAAAGGAACTTGCTCCAGAAGCAGAGGGTACACACTGTTTTATTCCTAGGTACGCACTTGCCAGCAAAACTTTACCAACTGAATTAAAAAATGTATTGGATTTGGTGGTAAAAATTGCGAACTTTATTAAAGCGGGAAGCTTAAATACACACCAATTCAAAGAGCTTTGTAAGGACATGAATGCAACGCTCGAAACTTTACTTTTTCACACATCTGTACGTTGGCTTTCAAAACGCAACGTTCTAAACCGTGTTTTTGAGATGAAGGATGAAATAAAGTTATTCTTGGATTTTAAAAATAAGGATAAAATTTTATCTTACTTTAATGATGACAATTGGATTACCAGTCTTGCATACTTAGCAGATATTTTTGAAAAGTTAAACATACTAAATCTTAAAATGCAAGGAAAGAACACAAATATTGTACAACTACTGTACGTGACAACTTAAAAGCGTTTGTCAAAAAATTGCAAAACTGGCGCCAAAAGTAGTTGATGGAAACATTGCTATGTTTTATAGATTGTCCAGTTGTTACAGAATCGACGAGAATTTAAAGACACTTATTATAGAACACCTTCAATCCATGGAGTTAGAGTTCCAGCATTACTTCCCTGAACTTAGAGAACAAGAAGCTACTCTTGCATGAAACCCGTTTTCCAACTCTTTGGATGTAAGCGACGTTCCCGACGAAATGCAAGAGCAATTTATGGAGCTTAAAAATGATTCAGCAGCACGTGGTATTTACCACGAGAAGTCACTATCACAATTTTGGTGTGATACGTCTGAATCATATCCGCATATATCGAAACTGGCATTTCGAATACTGCTGCCTTTCGCTACCACATACCTGTGTGAGAGCGGATTTTTGACTCTTCTACATATCAAAACTAAGGAAAAAAACAGAATGAAAGTAAAAAATAACATGAGACTGGCTTTGTCTAACACCCAACCACAAATTTCAAGGTTGGCTGCACAGACACAAGCCCAACCATGGCATTGATTGTAAACAGTTGATTGCGAATAAATATATATGGCTAATTTGCTATGCTATACATTTTGTTCTTTTTCTAAAATAAATTCAGCAATATCGTGAAAGGGGTCGCGATATGTTTAAAAATATTCAAAGGGGGTCGTGAGGCAAAAAAGGTTGGGAACCACTGCCTTAGAATTTTCAATTTGTTGTGTCTTGTGACAAACATCGACAAAAATAAAACTTACAACAACAAAATCTTGTATGATTTCGGTTTGAAAGCTTTCAATGGTTAAAAGAACAAAGTAACCAGTTCTAGCAGTTAAGATCCACCGACAGTTTAGATTGTTGAAATATTGATTTGGATAATTAGGACTCGTAATAATTTGAGTTAGATTGGATGCTGAAGCATTGAATCCACAAGCAAAAGCTGAAACAAAAAATAAAAAAATAAAAAATGTATCTGTGACATCGATTTGTTATTCAAGTTTATTTCAATGCTCTGTATTTCCAGAAGCGTTTAGAGAATAACTTAAGCGTTTTTACAAGGAGTTTTACTAAAAATAAAGTTACCTAAGATTGTTCCACATCTACATAGGTGTTCGTACATCTTTAGCAACTCAAGCGGTCTTATTTTTTCACACGAGTTTAATGATGAAAAGTTTTCAAGCATCACTAAATTTGTGTGAGAAGATTACTAAATCTAGGTGAGTTTTCAATCTTTTATCAATAAACCGATGTGAGAAGATTAGAAAGCTTGAGTAGCGTAAGAGGCCCAAACAGCTATGTAAATCTGGATCAGTTCAGAATCAATTGGAAAAACTTCAGATTGTTTGTTTATTTCTGAAAAAAAAATTGACTTTCAATGTAAATTATAGTCAGTCTGCATTTCTAAATACGTACATCATATGGCAACGTAATGCATTGGAATAAGTATCGTTAATTTCGCAAAATGATGTTAACTCTTTGAATGATATATTCGATTATAGTCGAATAAATCTTTTTGTCTTACATTCTATATTCGACTTTTATCAACTTGAAGAAAAATATTGTTACAACACGTAGCTTAAAGTGATAGCCTTCGCGACCACCTACCTTTATTTACTACAAGAAAAATTTGTGTTCTTAGTTCCGGTTTGTAACAATTAGCATTGCTATTGACGTGATAACTCATAAATGAGTCCGTGTTTTACTGTTTTGCTCTATAGTGCTTATACAGTGGTCTAGGTTTAGCAAAGTCTGAAATTCGTTAGTGTGTAATATTTGACTTTTGTCGATTGTTCATTTTGTTCATTTGAGTAAAAAATAACTCATTTTTTGTCAAATTCTTGTTTTACATACCATTGTGCTTGAAATAAATAAAAATAAAGAAATTTTGAGATTTTTATTTTTATGTGCCTTTTGGTCAATTTGTAGGACAACACCTTCCCGTGTTCAGCAGTCAAAAGGTTAACTAATTTCGTAGTTTTTCATAATTTCTCTAACAGAAATAAAAAATCAGCCAAAAGAAACTTTTCAAAATGTTCACATTTACGCAATGTAAAATTGAACTTCTTTTAGTATATAACCTAAAAATATATTACGAAAAAACAAACTGTTTCATCCAAACAGTACACGTTGCTTTCGAATAGAGAAAGAAGAAAAAAGTTTTGTATTTAATGTTGGTTAGCTTTGCAATTGTTTTTAAAACATTTACAGTAAAAAATGCATAATATTCAATATGCTTCATATTGCCACAATTAGTTCATGATATTTTTTCTGTAAAAGTTTAAGTAAATCTCTTGAACATTTCAAGGTACACGTAAACAAATAAGCAACTTTTAATTTTTAAGCATTTAAAATGCAATTAAAATCAAAGTGAATGAAAGGAAAAATCCTTTTTTACACCATAACTTAGCTCTATACTCTAACGCAATGGTTTTAAGAGTTTTTGAGATAGTTTTTTGTTGAAAACAACAACAAAATTCACGTCTCAACTTTTTGCAAAATAAAATCATTTCTTTAAACAGCACAACAATTTGAAGTTAATGGGAAGAATGTAGCTATTTTTTAAAAAGTAAATTTTTAATTCGAAACTTTGTAAAAGATTATGTAAATTTCAGATTTGTTTCAGAGTCAAACTTCTCCTTATGTTTAGAATTTACATTCAAAAGTATACAAAAGCCATGTACACATAAATGCTGTAAGTGAACGAAACGAAAGAAATTTTCAAACAGTTATATTACATATACGCTTAATAAATTATATGAGTACATATTGTTCTCACAAGTCAGTTAGTGGCATTGCTTTAAAGTCGTTTTTTAATATAGAGTAGCAAATCTTTAAAATTTGTAAAAAGTTTATAATTTAGTTTAAAAGACTTTCTCACTTTGGCAAAAAATATTGAGCAAGAGCACTCACTACTTGCAATTTCAATCTTTTGGATCAAAAATATATTGTTTTATCTCTCAGGGTCCCCTTAATTGCATTATATGCTTTAATCTTTTTTTTTAAACAATGTCAACTGATTACTTGAAAATGTATGGTATTTGTTTTAATCAAAAAACTGTAACCAATGCGAAATCAGATATTTTATTTGAATAGACTTAAAAATAAAACAATGTGTTTTCTTCGTTGATTTGCTTGCAAAACCTTAAACTAATAAAAAGTTTCAAAACCTTAAGTTAAACCAATTGTAACAGAATGGTAGCAGTATATCATCACAGCAGAGTTGCACATCATCATCATAACAGAGATACACAGCGTCACAGAAGAGTTGCACAGCGTCACAATAGAGTTGCACATTGCCAAAGCAGAGTTGTAATTTACCTCAGCATAGTTTCATATCATCACAGCAGAGATACATAACGACACAGCAGAGTTATGCATCGTCGCAGAAAAGTTGACATTATCACGACAGAATTGTCCATTATCACAGAGTAGTTGAACATCATCATAGTAGAGTTTTCCAGCGTCTTAGCAAAGTAGAACATTATCACAGCAGTGTCGCACATGAACACAGCAGAGTTGTACATCATTACAGCAATCGTCAAGCATCATCACAGCACAGTTGTCCATCATCATAACAGAGTTGCACAGTATCACAGCAGAGTTGCGCATGACCAAAACGGAATTTGTCCAGCATCATAACAGGGCTGAACATCACCACACCAGAGTTGTATATCATCACATCGATTTTTCAGCATGGTCACAGCAAAGTTGTCTATCATCACAACAGAGTTTCACATTATCACACCAGAATTGTCCTGCATCATGGCAGAGTTGCAAATCATCACAGCAGAACTTTACATCATCATATCAATTGTCCAGCATCATTACAGTACAGTTGTCCATTATAGCAACAGGGTTACACAGCGTCACAGCAGAGTTGCACATCATCAGAGCTGCTGATTAAATTAAATAATATTACTTAACAACAAATTTCTCAATGTGAACATCCTGCACATTAACAATGATGACACTGCTTTAATACAGAAAGAAGCTTATAAACCAATACGGCAATACAACTACGACCAAAATTCAGTTCTGAACTGTTTGATCATCTTTTATTAAATAATTTATTATAAAAGTTACCAATATAAGTGAAATTAAAACCACTAGATGTCACTGATTGATCTGTTTCAAAACTAATAATTAACGTTTGGTTCTTTGATTGGAAACTTTGTCCTGAAGTTCGAGTGCCAGTAAGTCGAATAGTAGTTCCCCAATGAACATTTTCAATCTAAAACAAAAACGTTTGTCTGATTAGTATTGTAGTACTTAATTGTAATGTTAATAGATTAAAAAATAAATTCAATTTCATATAATTATTAACAATCGATTGATAAAAATAATTAAAATCAAAGTTAACAAACTCTTATTAAAAAATATCTTTTTAAATTTGACAAGGCGTCCAACCGGATCATATACCCGTTTTAGTCGTTATTACTGTTTGAACCAAAATCAAAACTGAACCTATGACGATTGTGTGGTTTGAAACACTTTTTGGTTTCTTTTATTTTGCAATAACCATTTTTTCCACGTCATTATTTAGCTGCTTTTATAATTATTGTTTTTTACTGCGTCTTTTCATCGCTTCAATTCTTGTTTTTCCCTTAATGGGTTATGTTTTGTTATTTCAATTCCTGAAATTTCAGTATTAAACTAAAGCAACAAGTGTGTGTTTTTATCTCTTCCAATTTCTCTACAGAACTAAAAAACCTCCTTTGATTGATTTATTTTCCTAGACAGAAAAAAAGAAGAAGAATTAACATGCAAAAAAGTAGTAGCGGCCTTATCTTTTGTTAATCAGACTAAAATGAAAATAAAAAAAATTCTTAAACGCTACAAACCCAAAAAATGTAAATTTTGCTGAACTTAAACTGAGCATTATTTTAAACGGTTCCAGTTAGAAGCTTTAATTTTAATTTTAACCCTACGTTAGTACCCTGGGGTGTTTCAGCACCCCAGGGTATTAAATTTATATGCCGTTTTGAGTTGGCAACACTTGCAACTTTGCTTTTTTAAATACCCTTTTGAATAGGTGAGAGGAAAAAATGCTGAAAATCTTACAGTACTGTGACTTGTTCTTCTTATTTTTTTAGCGTAAATTATGGATAGTTACAGTAAAAATGTAGAAAGGTTGCAAAGAATGTTGCAAGAATGTGACGTTTTGAGTGATGCTGAAGATGACAGTGAAGGTGAATCAGATTTCGTTATAGAAGATGAAGTTATTTCTGATTCTGAGTGCTATGATTCGGAACATGACGAACCGGAAAAACAGCCCTGCCAAAAACAGCCAAAGTGTGATGGATGGATGGGAAAGAACAAGAAATCATGGTGGCAGAAAGAAATGCTTAATTCAGCAGTTCCTACCCGTCCTCAAAATATTATTCGAGAAAGACCAGGACCTAGAGGACCAGCTCTTCAAGCGAAAACTCCTTATGAGTTTTGGGAACTATTTGTTACTCCCGAAATGCTGGAATTATTGGTTGAAAAGACCAACTTGTTTATCAGAGACAAGAGAGAGAACTATACTCAAAAAAGTAAAGCAAGAGACACTGATAATGTAGAAATGAAGGCTTTTCTTGGTCTACTACTATTGGCTGGTACCTATCACAGCAACAAAATGAACCTTGATAATTTGTGGAAGACTGATGGCACTGGTATTGATGTTTTTCGGCTGACGATGTCGCTGCATCGCTTTCGCTTTCTACTGTGTTGCATACGGTTCGATGACAAAGCAACACGGGCTTCAAGAAAACTTTTGGATAAGCTTGCCCCAATTCGAGACCTTTTTGAGACGTTTGTTCAAAATTGTTTGAGGAACTATTCGCCCTCAGAGTTTGTCACGATTGATGAGATGCTGGTGGCTTTCAGGGGCAGGTGTCCATTCAGACAATATATCCCAAACAAACCAGCAAAATATGGCATAAAAATACAAGCAATGGCTGATGCTAGAATATACTATACTTGAAAAATGGAAATTTATGCTGGAAAACAGCCTGATGGCCCATTCAAAGTTGACAATTCATCTTTTGCTGTAGTTACAAGACTTATCTCTGAAATCTCAGGTTTAGGCAGAAACGTTACATTTGATAATTGGTATACCACTTACCCACTTATCGTAAGTCTACTTCATGACCATAAATTATCTGCTGTGGGAACACTTCGCTAGAACAAACGTGAGATCCCCGACGAATTTTTATCGGTCAAGAACAGGGCTGCGTGTGACAGTATGTTTGGATTTGGAGGTAATGTGACACTAGTATCCTATGTGCCTCAGACCAAGCAAAAGAAAAATGTTGTCCTCTTCAGTAGCATGCATCATGATGATAAAATTGACCCAGAGTCTAGTGACATGAAAAAGCCTGAAATTATTACTTTTTATAATTCGACCAAGGGCGGAGTGGATATGGTTGACCAAATGGCAGGGGAGTACGACACTTCAAGAAATAGTCGACGTTGGCCTTTGACTGTTTTTTACACGCTGTTGAACGTTTCCACTATAAATGCATACATACTCTACTGTCATAACCCTGAAAACAAGCTAAAACGCCGTCTATTCATCAATAGTGTAAGTATGCAGCTTGTTCAAGAGGCTATGAAAAAAAGATTGCAGAATATTCACCTGTCAAGAGACCTCAAAAGTGGAATTAGAAGAATGCTGCCAGAGTCAGAAGAATCTTCAACATATTCACAGGCATCGACATCAAATCGTGCAAAGAGATGTGAATTGTGCGAGAGGTCACGTGACCGCAAAGTCAAAACAGTTTGTACCACTTGTGGTAAGCATGTTTGCAAAGACCACAGCAAGTTGTTTGTGCAATGCATAACATGCCATGAATCCGCATCTAACGATGAAGAATCAGAGTAACAAATAACACTGATGGCGATAAGGTTGGAAAAAGACTACCGGGGTACTCGTTTTTGTTGTGAGTTATCGCACATTAATCACTTTACAGTTTAGATTTATTCAATAAACAGCTTTGATGTTTTATTATTGTTTAAATCTATTTAATAAACAAGCATTGAAGCCCAATGTGTATATTGCTTGTTATTAACAACAGTTTTAATAATGGGGTGCTGAAACACCCCATGGTACTAATGACGTTCCTACCCCCAGGGTACAAACGTAGGGTTAATTTATTTATATAGATCTAGTTGAAAAGCACTTTCGTGCTTGAGGTTACCATAATTTGTTTGATCTCTTACTTGTTGTGTGGAAAATCAAAGAAATCATGAACAATTATCTAGGCCAGCTTTTCTCGACCGCTGGGCCACAAAGTTCTTTTAAGTGGGCCGTGCACTTTTTCTGAGACATTTCCTTTTAGTTTGTAAAAATAGCAGCTATTTTATTTAAATTAATTTTTATCATGAATTTAAACTAACCAAGTTATGGAAAATTATCTTGCTAACTTTTTTAAATTTTTTTATGTTTTAATATTTACTCTTTAGTACTTTTTTGAGACGAAACTGGAGAAGTTGGACACAGAAGTAAAGCGAAAACCATTTTTTAGTCTTCATCAGTTTTTCAGACGTGTGACATTTTTTTATCTCAGTAAAATGCTACAAGATTCTATTTTGGGCAATCGTCGATAAAAAATTTCGGGCAAAATTGTATTGTCCCCCAAAGTTTTTTTGCTGGCACGGCTATGCACAATGCCGCCGCAATTGTTGGTTTTCAAATTTTCTCGTTTGGGATGTTTAAAGGTTGACAAGCACTGATTTAATTTGAAGTTGCCACAATTTGTTTAATTACTTACTTGTTGTGTGGTAAAGCAGGGGGGATAATGTTATTAGCCTTTTTCTAGCCCCCAGGTTCTTAAAATGGGGGGTGAGTAGTTCATCAGAGGAGGTGGCGAACAACTGGCTGCGAATAAATATAGAGATTTTTGACGTTGATGGAAAGTGGAGACCCCTTCTTTCAGTCTTCGCCCTTAATTCCAGAAGAAAATCGAGAATATGGTAATAGAGAGCTTGGGTTTTATTTTTTGTTTATGTGGTCAAGGAGGGCGCAAGTTGTGCTTGCATAAAGATGAGGGGACGCGTCTCAAAAAATTTAAAAAATCTGGTCATAGGCCATAATTTAAAACAAAAAATTGATAATTTGGGCTGAATAAAAAAAGCTCAGTTTTAAATAGATAATGCAAAGATTTTTAAATATTATTAATAGTTTTAAATATTATTTTAATAGTTTAAAACTATAAAAATCAAGGTGCATTATAAAAATTTTCGTTTACTCTATTTTTACATTGGAAATTAAGGTAACCAGATTTTCAAATTTCGATCATGAATATGTCAGGAAACGCAATACGCTATGAGTAGGATACGACCCAAGCTTTTGTATAAGAGAGAGAACTTGACACACGTTGTCACGCTTACAGAGATTACGGGTAGCTTTCTTATTATTAAAAGTTTATAAAAATGACAAAAAGATTAAACATAGTTAGAACTGAATTCATTTTTAAAACAATAAAAATTTTGACACTAGAAAGCGAATTCATACTACATAAAAATAATAATAAATATGTTTGAATTCGGTTTACTAAATAATAAAGAAAAATACAACTTTTTATTATGAAACATCTGTTTATTGAACACAAATAACCTGTCAATAGAAATTTTTGTTTAAAACTTTTAACAATTACTTTGACTGTGAATAAAAATTAAGGTTGTCAAGAAAAAAAAAATTTTTTTAACAAGGGAGTAACAAAAAATCAAGCTTGTCTAGAAAAAAGTTAAACATAGGTATAACAAAAATCAAGATTGTTTAAAGAAAAATTGAGATTAGGTATAACAAAAATCAAAAAGTTTTAAAATTGAATAAAGATACCTAAAAATCAAGCTTTCTTAGGGAAAAATTAAATGTAGGTATCTAAAAATCAAAGTTGGTATCTAAAAATGTAGGTATCTAAAAATCAAAGTTGCCAAGAAAAAAATTCAATAAGGGTGTAACAAAAAAATCAAGCTTGTTTAGAAAAAAAGTTAAACATACAGTAGGTATAATAAAAATCAAAGTTGGTTAAAGAAAAATAGAGATTGGGTATAACAAAAATCAAGACTGCTTAGACAAAAAGTTTTAAAATTGAATAAAGGTACCTAAAAATCAAGCTTTTTTAGGGAAAAATTAAATGTAGGTATCTAAAAATCAAAGTTGTCAAGAAAAATTAAGCAAAAGTATAACAAAAATCAAGGTTATCAAGAAAAACATTAAGCATAGATATAACAAAATCAAGTTTGTCTAGAAAAAATTAAGGTTAGATATGACAAAAATCAAGATTGCCAAGAAAACTTAAGCAAATGTCAAGAAAAAATTGTAATTAGGTATAACAAAAATCAAGGTTGGCTAAGAAAAACTTTTGAAAAATTGAGCATAAGTATAACAAAAGTTAAAATTGTTTAAAGAAAAAAGTTTTAAAAATTGAACAAAGGTATAACAAAATTGGAATTTGTCTAGAAAAAATTGAAGATAGGTGTAACAAAAATCAAGGTTGTCTAAGAAAAATTTTTTGAAAAATTGAACAAAAGTACAAAATCAAGATTGCTTAGAAAAAATTAAAGACAGTTATAGAAAATCAATATTGATTAGAAAAGATTAAACAAAGGTATGACAAAAATTGAGGTTGTTAAGAAAAAATTAAAGATAGTTATGACAAATATCAAAGTTTTCAAGAAAAAATCAAACAAAGGTACGACAAAAATTGAGGTTGTTTAGAAAAAAAAAAAAAAAAGTTGGGTTTAGGTATGATGAAAATCAAGGTTACCGAGAAAAAAATTAAACAAAGGTATGACAAAAACCAAAGTTGATTAGAAAAATAAAAAGATTGTAAGAAAAATTAAGGTTAAGTGTGACGAAAATCGAGGTTACCAAGAAATAACTAAACAAAGGTATGAAAGAAATCAAGATCGCCGAGAAAAAATTGAAGATAGTTATAAAAATTAATGTTTTCAAGAAAAATTAAACAAAGATATGACAAAAAATTGAGATTGCCGAGGAAAAAAAATTGAAGATAGTTATAAAAAAATTAAGTTTTTTAAGAAAAAATAAAACAAAGGAATAACAAAAATTGAGGTTGTTAAGAAAAAATTGAAGATAGTTACGACAAAAATTAAGGCTTTTAAGAAAAAATTAAACAAAAATCAAGACTGTTAAGAAAAATTAAAGATAGATGTGACAAAAAATCGAGGATGTCAAGAAATAACTAAACAAAATTATGACAAAAATCAAGGTTACCAAGAAAAAATTAAACCAAGATATAAAAAAATCAAGATCACTGAGAAAAAAAATTGAAAATAGTTATAAAAATTAAGGTTTTCAAGAAAAACTTAAACAAAGGCATGACAAAAATCAAGATTGTTAAGAAAAATTAAAGATAGATGTGACAAAATCGAGGTTGTCAAGAAATAACTAAACAAAGGTATGAAAGAAATCAAGATCGCCGAGAAAAAATTGAAGATAGTTATAAAAATTAATGATTTCAAGAAAAAATTAAACAAAGATATGACAAAAAATCGAGATTGTTAAGAAAAAATTGAAGATAGTTATGAGAAAACTTAAGGTTTTCAAGAAAAATGAAACAAAGGAATAACAAAAATCGAGGTTGTTAAGAAAAAATTGAAGATAGTTACGACAAAAATTAAGGCTTTTAAGAAAAAATTAAACAAAGGCATGACAAAAATCAAGACTGTTAAGAAAAATTAAAGATAGATGTGACAAAAATCGAGGATGTCAAGAAATAACTAAACAAAGTTATGACAAAAATCAAGGTTACCAAAAAAAAATTAAACCAAGATATAAGAAAATCAAGATCACCGAGAAAAAAAATTGAAGATAGTTATAAAAATTAAGGTTTTCAAGAAAAACTTAAACAAAGTTATGACAAAAATCGAGGTTCTCAAGAAAAAAATTGAAGGGAGTTATGACAAAAATCAAGATTGTTAAGAAAAATTAAAGATAGATGTGACAAAATCGAGGTTGTCAAGAAATAACTAAACAAAGGTATGAAAGAAATCAAGATCGCCGAGAAAAAATTGAAGATAGTTATAAAAATTAATGATTTCAAGAAAAAATTAAACAAAGATATGACAAAAAATCTAGATCGTTAAGAAAAAATTGAAGATAGTTATGAGAAAACTTAAGGTTTTCAAGAAAAATGAAACAAAGGAATAACAAAAATCGAGGTTGTTAAGAAAAAATTGAAGATAGTTACGACAAAAATTAAGGCTTTTAAGAAAAAATTAAACAAAGGCATGACAAAAATCAAGACTGTTAAGAAAAATTAAAGATAGATGTGACAAAAATCGAGGATGTCAAGAAATAACTAAACAAAGTTATGACAAAAATCAAGGTTACCAAAAAAAAATTAAACCAAGATATAAGAAAATCAAGATCACCGAGAAAAAAAATTGAAGATAGTTATAAAAATTAAGGTTTTCAAGAAAAACTTAAACAAAGTTATGACAAAAATCGAGGTTCTCAAGAAAAAAATTGAAGGGAGTTATGACAAAAATCAAGGTTGCTTAGAGAAAAAAGTTTTTAAATTGAACAAAGGCATGACAAAAATCAAACTTTCTAAAAGAAAAATTGAGAAATTGAACATAAATATAGCAAAAATCAAGGTTACCAAGAAAAAATTAAACCTAGATATAAGAAAATCAAGATCGCCGAGAAAAAATTGAAGATAGTTATAAAAATTAAGGTTTTCAAGAAAAATTAAACAAAGTTATGACAAAAATCTAGATCGTTAAGAAAAAATTGAAGGTAGTTATGACAAAAATTAAGGTTTTCAAGAAAAATAAATAAAGGTATGACAGAAATTAAGGTTCTTTAGAAAAAAAATTGAGTTTAGGTGTGACAAAAATCAAGGTTACCGAGAAAAATTCAACAAAGGTATGACAAAAACCAAGGTTGATAAGAAAAAAATTTAAACAAAGGTCAAGATTGTTAAGAAAAATTAAAGATAAGTGTGACAAAAATTGAGGTTGTCAAGAAAAAATTCAACAAGGATATAGCAAAAATCAAACTTGTTTAGAAAAAATTTTTTAAATTTCAACAAAAATCAAGCTCACCTAGAAAAAAAAAAAAAAAAAATGAAGATTGATTAGAAAAAATTAAACAAAGCTATAATCAAACTTGAATAGGAGAAAATTGAAGATAGGAATGACAAAATCTAGATAAACTTTTAAAAGTTCAACAAAAGTACAACAAAATCAAGGTTGCCAAAAATTAAACAAAGTTATAACAAAAATCAAGGTTGTTTAGAGAAAAATTAAACAAAGGTATCCAAAATTCAAGGTTGTCAAGAAAAAATTGAACATAAATATAACAAGGTATTGTAGAAAAAAATAGGCAATCCAAAAATAGAGTTTGTCAAGAAAAAAATCAAACAAAGGTCTAACACAAATTAAGGTTACATAGAAAAAATATCGTACAAATAAAAGTTAAGCATACCTAGAAAAAATGTGTAAAATTGATTTTCATCTAAAAACTAAACTTTAGAAAAACTTTTGACTATAGGTATCTAAAAATCAAGGTTGTATAGGGAGCGCTTAAACGTGCACCAATATCAATTAAAATTAGCAAAATTAAATCGCTTTTTTGGACTTAGAGTTTACTTAAGGTCAAATCGATACGATTCAGAACAGGAAATGACGCGGCTTCACGAAATACGTCGTAACTGTCTAGAACTTAAAATCGTTTTCAATAGAATTAATTTTATTTTTTCTTTTCGAACTTATTATTAATATTAATTTGAAACTAAACTGATTTGAAACATATAAACATTAAAAAGATAGGGTTTCGACTTTTTGCTGACTCATGGAGTCTAGGATTCGGAACCGTAAGCGGGATGACGTCAGCGCTCCACCGCGCTCCGCCAAGGGCTCCTCCGGACACCAAGCAAACCAGCCCTTCCTTACTACTGTCCCTGGGCAAATAATTTTTAGGGGGGCAACAAGCACATTTTTGTCATGGTTATG
This sequence comes from Diplosoma virens, assembly GCA_963680785.1. Taxonomy (NCBI): domain Eukaryota; kingdom Metazoa; phylum Chordata; class Ascidiacea; order Aplousobranchia; family Didemnidae; genus Diplosoma; species Diplosoma virens. The sequence goes on along the minus strand of OY796890.1, from coordinate 4,184,808 downwards.
TTTCGTTAGATGCCTGGTGCTGTCATTTTTTTGCATTCTTTTTAAATGATAGTCAGTTATTTAGAGGGGGTCATTGTGCCACAGCCCCACCCTTGTATTCTTCTTGCAGAAATCTGAGACATTCAACGTGAAATCTATTTTTTTAGAGATTACCAAGATTTGGGACAAAAAATTGACAAAATTGGGACAGATTCAAAGTTGTAAATTTTTTCTTTCATTACTCGATCAAGTGTAGTTTCGATCAAATGTCGTTTGGATTAAGTGTAGTTTGGATCAAATGTCGTTTCGATCAATTGTTGTTTTGATCAAATGTCGTTTCGATCATGTGTCGTTTCGATCAAGTGTTGTTTCGATCAAGTTTCGTTCGATCTAGTGCCGTTCGATCAACTGTCGTGTCACATTTCACCATACCCTCCTCCATCGATCTATCGATAGCAAATAATTTTATCCCTGCAAGAAACTCACCTCGACATCCAATGCAATTGAAAATATTAATGTTTTTAGCACCTTAGTTGGCAATACTTTTGTATTAAGAGTTTGTTAGGAGCTGTCTACTTATGCGATGTTCCAGTTTATGTCTCACACAAAATTTTTTTAACTTATGCATTTTTAGACCAAGGTTCTACTTATACTTTTTGCGATAAAAACCTGGTTAAGGCATTATACCTTAGCGGTTTTAAATCCAGCATTCAGATTAACATAAATGGGTCTTCCAAAGTGTACATAAGTATATTGTGCGACTTAGCAGTATCTGCCTTAATAACGATAACTCGTTTGTTCTAATTAATATACAATCCATTGAAAGTATTTCTCTCGAACCTAACTGTATCCTGTCTAGAAAAAATATTTCTCAATTTCCACACCTTAGGGAGTTTCGATTTAATGTTAATAGGTGCTGATGTTCCAGAAATTTTTTGATTACGAAACTTACAAAAAAGGCTTAAAGGAACTCTTTATGCTATTGAAACCCCTTTAGAATGGTTTTTATTAAGTCCCTCAATGTTTTCTTCCCAAGCAAACTGTCACGTTAACTTTCTGAGTTAAAAAGACAATGAGCTGCTACAAGCAACCGAGTGCCTGTGGAACTCAAATGTTGAGAAAGGTACATTAGTATCGAACGTTTCAAATTCAAAGGAAGGTAGAGCAGCTTACAACTTGATGGCATATAGATTAAGCCGTGATCAAGAACATTATCAACTGCTATTGTTGTGAAAGGAAGAATGTCCAAAGCAATTTCAAGATAACCTAATGTTAGCTAGAAAACGATTATTAATCTCAAAAATTGATTAAGTAAAGACGAGAATTTGAGAAAGGCATATGCAGAAGCGATTGAGTCGTACCTAAGTAAAGGTTAGCTGCCAGATGGTAAGTGCTTTCTTGCAGCCAGGGCTGTAAATAAGTCTGTTCATTGGTGTTAAAATGACGTACCAAAACGGAAGGGTATCCATCCATTCCGATATTCAGTGTGGGTCTGCTAATCGGCAAACGACTTTTTCAGGACGGGGCAATGCTAGGATAAAACTGCCCTTTTCAGGGCACATTGCCAACAAGTTCCAAAAACCCACTATTCTTCAGCTGAACATCGAAGGCCTCACTGGAAGCAAGATTAACGTTCTTCATCGCCTAGCTATGCAGTCTGAGGCACTTGTCATCCTACTGCTGGAGACCCACTGGACTGATGCAGAGAAGTTGGTACTTTTAAACTACCAACTAGCTGGGTCTTCTTTAAGCAGGAAACATGGCCTTGCCACGTTTGTCCACGAGCGACTGAGATACACGCTTTTAGACTAACCTCCACCGACATCGGAGATCGAGCGGTTGTATGTGGACGTTGATGGTTATAAAATAGTCAACGTCTACAAACCAGCGCCAACGCGATTGCGATCCATGGATCTCTCAGTGTTTCCTCACCCCTGTCTTTACGCTGGCGATTTTAACTGTCGTCATGCTGATTGGAGTTACAATGATAACAGTCCAGACGGAGAGTGCTTGGCTGGCTGGGCAAGTATTAATTGTCTTGCCCTCCTATATAATGCCAAGGACAACGCCAGTTTTAACTACGGCCGCTGGAACACTGCACCAATCCAGATCTAGCTTTTGCTAGCGTAGGTCCAAACAATCGCTTACCGGATAGACGTGTCCTTGACAAGTTCCCCAGGTCACAACATTGACTTTCGTTTATTACACAACCAAGTTTGCTATAGCAGTGCCAAGCATACCTGTTAAGTGATGGAACTTCCGCAAGGACAAATGGAGTCACTACATTGCTTTGACGAATAAATTCGCAAAGACTTTGTTGCCGCCTGATTCACTTGGTGTGGATGCGGCTTACCAGGACTTCTTTAACACCATTAAGAAAGCATCCAAAAAGACTATTCCACGCGGGTATCGAAATAACTATATTCCGTGTTGGGATGCAGAGTGTGAATCCCTCTATAAAACCTTTCTGAAGTCTCCTCAGGCAGACGACTCAAGTTTGGGTGCTACAGCTTTGCTTGCCAAGCTTGACAGAAAGCGGAGGGATCGATAGTCCGAAGCAGTTCGGAACATTGACTTCTCACACTCTAGTCGAAAAGCGTAGAGTATTTTGAATAACCTTACTGGTAGGTCACGACACTCTCCTCGTCACTGTCCCGTTTTAGCCGATGCTATTTCATCTCAGCTGGTTAGAAATGGGAAATACGAGGTTGTTGACCGCAAGTCATCTCGACTTGTCTCTCAAGAAGTGTCTGACCTTTGGAGGGTTACAACACCAGACGCAGTAAATATCTCTGACAATTTTTTATAGAGCGAATTTACTGTTGCCCTCCAACATTTAAAACCAGGTAAAGCTCCGGTACCTGATTTTATCTGCCCATCTGATTTTATCTGAGCTTATACTCCATACTGAAGCTGCTTTAAAGTCCTGGTTACGTGACTTCCATTCTTTCTGTTTGCGCCAACTCAAAATTTCCAAGATCTGGAGAATAGCGTTTGTAGTCGCGATCCCAAAACCAACGAAGCCTGTGGGGGACCCAAAGAGTTATCGACCGATATTTCTGCTCTGTGTCCCCTACAAGATTTTCGAGAGGCTTATCTACGCCCGCGTTAAGCCATTAATCGATCCATTGCTTTCTAAAGAGCAGGCTGGGTCGCGATGCGGGAAGTCAACCGTAGATCAAGTTGTTCTGCTAAACCAGAACATCGAGGATTCTTTCGAGGCTAAAAAGAAGACTGGTGCCGTATTTATCGATTTGACAGCTGCTTATGACACTGTCTGGCACCGTGGCCTTACCTGCAAGTTGCTGAGACTTCTTCCCGATAAGCACATGGCCAAAATGATTATAGAGCTTGTCAGAAATCGGATTTTCACCCTTACTACCGGTGACAGCAACCAAAGCAGGCTACGCCGTCTTAGAAACGGCGTTCCTCAGGGATTGGTCTTGGCTCCCCTCCTATTTAACATTTATGCGTACGATCTGCCTTCCATGATTTCCAGAAAGTTTGCTTATGCTGATGATTTAGCATTGTTGCACTTTTCTGGAAACTTGAAGGGCTTAGAGGGGACTTTAAGCCAAGACATGTCTACACTTTTAGCGAATCTCCAGACTTGGAAGTTGAAGCTCAGTTACACTAAGATGGTGACGGCAGCCTTTCACTTAAATAACCGAGAGGCCAAACGTGAGCTAAAGGTCTACATCAACGGTAGACTTTTACCGTTCTGTCCAACCCCTACTTATCTTGGGGTAAAACTGGACAGATCACTCACGTTTCGTCACCATTTAGTGGCATTGCGCAAAAAACTATCCTCGCGCGTCACACTGTTGAGGCGACTCGTGGGCTCGGGATGGGGTGCTGGTGCTAAAACACTTCGCATAGCCACCTTGTCTCTAGTCTACTCAACAGCTGAGTACTGTGCGCCAGTCTGGTGTCACAGTGTTCACACTCGCCTCAACAGTGTCTTGAACGACGCCTTGAGCAGTGTCACTGGATGCCTGCGTCCCACTCCAACGGACCACCTACCTATACTTTCGGGCATCCACCCAGCTGAGCTTTGCCGATTGGGAGCAACACTTTTTTGGGCTCACCGTAGATCTCTGGACCCTGATCATGTTTTGCATGGTCTTTTAAGTGGGTCCTCAGATACTGGCCAAGTAAGACTAAGATCCAGACGCCCGTTTGTGTCAGCTGCACGGAATCTCTTGGACAACCTTGCCAGACTTGGCATCCACGTTTCTGAATGGACAAATCACAAATAGAAAACGGAGTACTATGAAAATGCTTCCAGGCTCCGTGCTTTTGTGTCCGGGACCGGTGCCATTCCTGTTGGGATGGGCTTACCCCGACCAGCTTGGGTTAAGCTCAATCGCTTGCGGACTGGTGTTGGGCGATTCCATTCGTCCATGCACAAATGGGGTCTCGCTTCTTCACCGAATTGCGGGTGTGGCGCCTCTGATCAAACCGCAGACCATGTTTTAACAGCGTGCCCTGTACATCGGGCATCGCATGGTGCACGAGATTGGACGGTTTTGGATGACAAAACTCAATGCTGGCTTAATAACACCACTGCCAGCATCTGATTCAGGCAGTACAGCAGTCTGGGGTAGTAAAAGGATAAACCCTCGGCCTCAGTTCTGTTTTTGTATGACCTGGAGTGGATACCCTTCAAACGACAACGACGACGACGAAGGTTAGCTCAAAAAATTTTAGAGAAGATAGTCAAAACGCATCCATTGCGTATTACCTCTCCCATCATTCTTTAGTCAATTCGCGTAAAGTTGGAAGGCTTATAGTAGTTTTCGATTGTGGGCAAAATTCAATGGAACTTCTTTAAATGACTAGCTAATAAAGGGTGCAGATTTGACCAATAGTTTGGTTGGTGTTATTACTCGCTTCAAAAATAATAAAGTTTTTCTAGTTGCAGACGTAAAGATGATATTTCATCAAATTTGGGTAGATCCCAGCGATCAAATTTTTATGGTGAATCAAAGGAGATCGACATAGAGAACCGAAGGTTTATAGAATGGTCGCACACTCTTTTGGTGAAACATCATTTTCAAGTTGTGCCAATTTTTGCTTGAAGCAGACCACTTGTGAATTTGGTCACTTATATCCACCCATAATATCAGAAACCGTGCACTATACTGTAATTTTTATGTTGAAGATTGTTTGGTTTCTATTTCTACAGTTTAAGGAAGCGTTTACGATCCCACAAACACTCACAAGATTGCTCGTCCGACGAGATTTTCAGTTGAAAAAATCGATTTCAAACAAAGACAAGGTGTTGTAAGGTATTTAGAAAGATCAAATTCATGCAAATTTATGTTAGATAGCAGTGTGAAGAAATAGGTCCTGGGCATGCAATGACAAATAAGAATTAAATAGTTTACTTTCAAAATTCGTGTGTAAGAAGAATCTTTGACAAAATAAGGACTACTTTCCACTACAGCAAGTGTCTAAGACCCTCTGAGATTTGTAGGGCCGACAATTTAAGGGACAAAATTACTGCTTTAAGATTTGTGCAAAAAGAAAGCTAATTGGGAAACGTCATTAGCAAAGATGTGGTGGTCCTGCTGGCTCGAGAAATTATCTTATTATAACATATAGTGAGCTTAGAATTTCTCCGTGCTTTACTCAAGTATCAGCCGCTAGCCTTTAGATTCAGTGCTTCGCCAAAGCATCTTTGTTTGCGTATAGCGCGTGTTCGTATCTCCGCATAGTTGATATAAACAATTTTGTCCATTGTTTGTTTCTTTCAGAAAAATCTAAATTGGCGCCAAGTTAGTCGGTATCAATAAATAAACTAGAGCTAACTGCCGCTGTTGTAGCCATATGCCTATTTGGCTTATTGAAAACAGAATTAGAATTACCTACAGTTTTAGTTTTCTGGACCGACTAGCCGTATAAACTACAGCCGTACTTCATTGCATAAAAAATAATATCAAACGTTTTCCTGTGTTCGTGGCCAATCATTTAGAAATGATTGAACAAAATACTAAACTTGATTGTTGGAGTCATGTGCCATCAACTTTGAATCCTGGTGCTCTTGCTTCTCGTGGCATATGAGCTAACTCTAGCGAAATGACAAAATAGTTCGAAGAACCACAGTTTTTGATAAAGCCCTGCAGTAAGTGGTCTACCAGTGCATTGTCACGTCTAAATCCGCCTGAAAAATTTGGCTATGGCGCAGACTGTTTGCTTCACCTTAGACTCTCGTGTTACTGGTAAACTAAACTCTATGGACTGGCTTATCAATTGTTGCTCTAATCTATAAAAATTGAAGCGTCTGACGTGTTGGATTTAAAAATACAAATTTTTCTTGCGAAATGTAGCAGTTTTATTTGATTTTAATTTGAAAATCCATGAAGAGATTACTGAAAATGCAGAAATTAAACTGTCAAATACACTAAGAGGTAGCATTTCTCATATTTGTTTACAAAAATATCACATAAATGGCCTTTATTTAAATTAACCCCATACGTCTTGAAGGAGTAGCCCGGGTAGGTGGCAGGCTTCCACAACTTGACATTGATGTAGACACAAAGCATTTAATAATTATGCCTCAACGTTATTATTTGACTGAGTTAGTTATAAGACAGCATTACAATAAATCTGGTCAGGCGGCCACCAGTCATACTTGGGCCTCATTACAACAACGCTTTGAATGTCAAAGCTGTTTGGCATTCAATAGGTCAATACATAAAATATAAAAGATGCAATGCTTTGGTAGGCAAGTAGTTAATGGCTGATCTTCCAGCTTGTAGGTTACTAGCAGACAAGGCCCCTTTCTATAACCCTTTAAGGGATATAAGAATTTGATTGTAAAATAAAATGACAATGGTTCAATAATGATGTCACAAACACCTAAAAATTAGAATTATAATGCCTTCACAAAAGTGCTTTTGTTACGTTACAATCACAATCATGGTACACATATGTACCATTGTCCCTTAAAGGGTTAAGGTAGATGTTGACTACTTTGGCCCTTTTTGATTAATAATGGTAGAAGCCGAATTAAAAGATGTGAGTGCATATTTTCATGCTTAACTGCAAGAGAAGGGCAAAATGAGGTAGCCAGTGAACTATCTACAAACTCCTCTATAAATGCACTGAGAAGATTTATAGCCAGATGAGGTCAACTTAATGAGATTTTAAGTGATAATGGTACTAATTTTGTAGGCGCCAAACGTGTTTTGCGCAAATCTCTTCAAAGTCTACAACAATCAAAATTAAATAATTTCTGCTTTCATTTAAAAATTAAATCCTCCCTATGAAAGTCACATGGGTGGTGCATGGGAGCGAATGATATGCTTAGTGCGAAGAATTTTAAAACGGTTTAATTTAGTACAGACATTAACCAAATAAGGTTTAATCACATTAAATACTGAGGTTGAAGAAATTTTAAATTTCACACCTTTGGTCCCATTGATGCTCCATGATTCCGAAGAGGAATCTTCAACCTCTGCTAATGCTAATCAACAACCATCTGCTAATGCTAAGAGGCAACCTTTATTTACCGCCTGGCACATTTGACACATATACATCTATATACTCGAATAGTGTTGAAAAATTATTTTATCTAATAACAAATATACACATATACACTATCACTGGAAATCATGTAGCTGTTACACGTGCAGGCGTTGGCTCAAGTACAGATTCTTGTCAATCTATTTTGGCGATGTTGGGCCAAAGAATTTTTTCTCAATCTTTTGCAGCGGCAAAAGGTTTAGTCTCGAGAGAAATTTCGATGTAGGAGATGCAGTATTGTTAGTTGAAGATATGCACCATAGGTCAAATTTGGTAATGGAGAGAGTGCTTCGAACTTTAACCGATAAGCAAGGCCTTATGCGAGTGGTCCAGGTTAAAGCGCGCACTTCCGTATTAACTACAGATCTGTTACCAAATTGTGCTTAATTGAAAAAACTGCTAAAAGTAATTAATGGTAAGAGTTTACATGGTTACATGGTAAAAATTACGGAGATTTCATGGTAAAAGCTACTGAATGTGTACTTCTGTAAATTATTTGCTCTTTTTCGGAGATATTTCTGTCTATTCTAAATTTAATCATTATTCGTTTGTTAGTTTGAAGCGTATTTATGTTAGATTTACCATTGCATAATACTACTGTTACCGTCAAATTGACAACGCTTTTGGAGTTTTTGAAATGTTGATGTGACATTTTGGCGGGGAGTGTAGCGTCGCTGAGACGCGAAGCAAGCGTATTAAGGCGTTTTTATTAAAGTATCGCGGAGCACCTTTTGATGATTGTTGCACTACAACTGCTTAGCTTTTGGCAAACTAAAAATGTAATTTGTTTGATAGACAATTAAGTTATGATTGAAATCAAGGTAAATGAGAACCTTTAGCCGTAATCTATATATATTTTACGGAAGTGTCTCGCAATCAGGAAGACGTTCGGTACGAAACAATTTTTTGCTAAACCTATTTTATTGGAATAAATTAATAATTTTTCAAAAGTTCTATTTACAGCTGTACCAGAAATAACAATTATTATCCATTCAAAAAGTTTATTTCAATGTGCTGTCCACAAGATTAAAGCATATAAAATTTTTTTTAAAGGTAAAACTGATTATTTTGATGCATAAAGCTTAAAAAATAATTTTTTGGCAGCAAAAAAATTTTGGGTACATGCCGCTAACTAAGCACTGTATTCTGCTCAGTTGGTCAGTTATGTTTGCTAGATTTAGGCATTGTTCTGAAATCACTCAAAACACCACGGAATTTAGATTTCAATCAACTAAGAACGTAGTTATCTAAACAGAAATGCACGTTAACAGAGAAACAAGCAACGCAACTTAAGAACAAACAACACACGTAAACAACCGCGCGTCGTTATAACAGCGTTCTGCAGCAACCACGAGAGAGATACAGTAGAACGCACAGTACAAAAACTCAAAGCAAAAACGTGTTTCGGGCTTGACCACGCACAATTACAATTACACAACAGGCTTTTTGATTAATCGTGCAAATACATGATTCGGGCTACAGTGTTTTACCTACTTTTCCTAAATTCGTTGGTCTGGTACGCCTATAGCCACGATACACGGGCAAAAATGAACAGATGATCTGTTTTATAAAGTTTGAGCATAAACCAAACTCCAAACTAAAATTCGCGTATTAACCGCTAATGTTATCTTTTCACCTGAACAGAAACCAAATCTTTAAAAAAAAAAATTTTAAATATCCCGAACCTGAACCGGAACCGAAACATTATTTTAAACGGTGACGCGCCCTGATGTTTGGTTCAATTTAATTTCAAGATGTTTTGTTTTACTAATGCTTCATTCAAACTCATTTTAAATTCCAAAAGTTGAGTTTAAAGAAAAATTATTTTATCTAATAACAAACATTCAACACTATTCGTTTCCGTAGCGTTTACAATTTGTTTTGTCTTATGACAAACGTTAACAAAAATAAAACTTACGACAACAAAATCATATCCGATTTCAGTTTGAAAGCTTTCAATGGTTAAATAAACGAAGTAACCAGTCCTAGCAGTTACAATCCACCGACATTTCAGACTGTTAAAGTATTGATTTGGATAATTAGGACTTGTAATAATTCGAGTTTGGTTGGATGCTGAAGCATTGAATCCACAAGCAAAAGCTGAAACAAAATGAAAATAAATAAAAAGGTATCTGTGATATCGATTTGTCATTTATGTTTATTGCAAGAGCTTTCAAAGAATAACTTAAGCGATCTTAGAAGCATTAAAAAAGAAAATTACAAAAGCATTAAAAAAGAATGTTCACATATACGTACTCAGTGTAAAAACGAACATCTTTTAGTATATAGCCTAAAAATATATGACGAAAAATTAAGCTATTTAATCCAAACAAAATAAGTTGCTTTCGAATGGAGAAAGGGAGAAAAAAGCTTTGTATTTAATGTTTGTTAGCTTTGTAATTATTTTCAAAGCATTTTCTGAAAAAAATGCATAATATTCAATATGCTTCATATTGCCACAATTAGTTCATATAATTTTTTCCGTAAATTTTTTTAGTAAGTAAAACTCATAAAAATCTCAAAGTACACGTAAACAAATAAGCAGCTTTAACGCATTTAAAATGCATTTAAAATGAAAATGAATGAAAGGAAAAATCCTCTTTTACACAATAATCTAGCCCTATACTTTAACTCACTGGTTATAAAATTTTTTGAGATAGGTTTTTTGTAGAAAACAACAACAAAATTTATGTCTCAACTTTTTGCAAAATAAAATCATTTCTTTAAACAGCACAACAATTTGCAGTTAATGGGAAGAATCTAGCTGTTTTTTAAAAAATAAATGTTTAATTCGAAACTTTGTAAAAGATAATGCAAACTTCAGATTTGTTTCAGAGTCAAACTTCTCCTTATGTTTTAATATTTACATTCAAAAGTGTACAAAAGCCACGTGCACATAAACAGGTGGACAATAACGGAAGAAATGTACAAACAGCTATACTACACAGACACTAAATATATGAGTACATATTGTTGTCACAACTCAGTTAGTCGCATTGCTTTAAAGTCGTTTTTTTATATAAAACAGCACATCTTTAAAAATCGTAAAAATTTATAATTTAGTTCAAAAGTCGTTCTTATTTTGGCAAAAAACGATTAGCGAAAGCACTCAATATTCTCTATTTTAATATTTTCAATCAAGAATATAGTTTTTGATCTCTCAGATTTCCCTTAATTGTACATTATGCACTAATCTTTTTTTTTCTTAAACAATGTCAACCGATTACTTGAAAATATTTTTTATTTTGCTTGATCAAAAAGCTGTAACCAATGAGAAATTAGAAAACAATTTGTTTTTTTCTTGGATGTGCTGTCAAAAATTTAACCTGATAATAATTTTCAAAACCTTAAATTAAACCTTAAATTAAACCGATAACATAAATTGAAAAGTTAAATTGGATTACATCAAAGGGGTGTGAGAACGATAGTACATTGTAAACTGTTTGACCTATATACAGTAGTTATTTGACCCATTCCCCAACTTTTTCTGCTTGGAGTCTTTCGGGGTGACGCCTTATTCTTTCAGACCGCCGGGGTAATACTACCGATGGCTCCACTGCATCTACGTCAATTGTTTTATTATCAGACGGAGAGGGTAAATTGTTAAGGTCGGCTTCAGCAGTTAGCTGCATCCCGTCGGTCTGGTCTACCACAACAGACGGCATTTTAGACGTCTCGCCAGATCGTTAGCAAACCCGGTGGAGTTGCGTCAGGGGAACTTATTAACAAATTGTTTTTGTTTTCAAAATATGCATTTTCTGGTACTGGGGCTAAATCACTCGTTGAAACGGTAGTCTCGTTCCCATTAGATAAACAAACATGTGCATACGAAGGATTTGCATCTAATAAACAAACACGTTCACACAATGAATCACTTTTGTTTCTAATGAATTTGCGTAAGTACACAGGTCCTTCCTTTAACAACCAGGCGGGCGTAGAAACACCAGTCATAGATCTGCGATTAAACTCAAACATACGATCATGCGGAGTTTCGTTAGATGCCAAACACACAAGAGATCGTATAGCGTGGAGCGATTTAGGAAGTAGATTTCCCATCTTTCCTCGGACAACGAGCGTTTGTGTAATTTAAGTTTTATGGTACGCCATACGGTTTGGACGCAGCGTTCGCATTGTCCGTTTGAACATGGATGATATGGCGTAGAACGACTTGAAGCGATACCGCGTGCTCTTAAATACAATTTCTGTTCATGGCTCATGAACGAGCTACCACGATCACTGTGAATGTAAGATGGAAATCCAAACACGCAAAAAAGTTTGTCTAAATAGTACATTACAGTTTTTGTACTAATATTCCGGCATTGAAAAGCAAACGGAAATCGGCTGAATTTGTCAATTATTACTAACATGTATGGGTTCTTTCCTTTGAAGTCCATACTAATCCTTTCGAAAGTTTGAGTGGCCTTTATAAGTGGCCTTGAGGAGGCTTAAAGAAACGAGGCTTGATTTCAGCACACGTTTGGCAATGACGACAAACTTCTTTAGTTTCTTCACTTGTGAAAGGTAAATTGCGACATCTTACGAAATGGTACATACGAGCAAACCCAGGATGACAGGGACTGTTGTGCAAAGCCAACAGTCTGTTCTTGGAAGGAATAGTAAAACATATTATTCTTGAGAGGGCATCAGGCGCTACGTTGCTGTTTCCAGGTTTGTGTTTTACAGTATATCAAAAGAATATTGACTTGGTTCAATTCTCCAAAAACGAATTTTATTATTTTTAATTTTGCTTCGACTCCTTCGGTCGAACATAAAGGAGACAGAGCGTTGACCAGTATAAAGTAAAAAATGCTTTCCTTTTAGAAAATAAGACCATTTTCGAATCGCCTCTACACAGGCAATAGCTTCTTTTTCTACTGCAGGATAATTTCTTTTAGTTACATTTAATTGTCTAGAAAAATAAGCTACAGGTCTTCCATTGTGTGATAGAATGCCGGGATCGATCATGATCAGAGGCATCGGTCTCAACTTCAAAAGGTAAATCATTTCTAATAGTTCCAAGACTGGCATTAGCAACGTCCTTTTTTAGTTGAGTAAAGGATTTAAGGCCTTCGTCTGTTAAAGGGCAAGTTTTACAGTTTATTAAGGGTGCAGCTTTTTTTGAAAAATTTTCTATCCACCGTGCATAGTACGCAAAAAGTCTAACGACACGTTTTAACTCGTTTGCATTTGTTGGGGGCGACAGGTCTAGCAACGCTTGAAGTCGATTTTGATCAGGCCTAATTTCGCCATACGAAACATTATAACCTAAAAAGTTCAGAGATGTAACTTTAAACTTAGATTTATCTTTATTCAATATTAAATTGTCTAATAGCGCTTCCTTTAGCAAACGCTCTAAATTTTGATCGTGTTCTTCTTCAGTGGTACCCGTGACCGTTACATCATCGAGATAAGCGTAAACCTTTTTAAGATAATGTCGTTTGATAAAATTATCTATTACTTGTTGAAAAGCGGAAACTCCGTTTGTCAGACCAAATGGTAATCGCTTATAATGATACAACTTACCACATGCTTCAAAACTAATGTAGACTTCTCTTGATTCCTGAAGGGGAACTTGGTGATAAGCAGCCCGAAGGTCGATTAAACTATAAAATCGATCGTTGGCTATTTGATTTACAAACGAATCAATACGCGGCAGTGGGTAAGCGTCCAAGACAGTAAAATGGTTTATTGTAGATGAATAGTCAATAATTAAACGTTGCTTTTCTCCGCGTCTGGCCACAAGGACTTGGGCTCGCCACGGCGATCTAGAGGTTCCTATAATATCTTCTTTTAAAAGCCGTTTGACTTCTGTTTTTATAAAATCTTGGTCTTCTTTGCAATAGACTCTAGAGGGAAAATCCAAACTGCAAAATGCAAGTTTTGCAAACAAAAGACAACAATTACTGACAGTGTGCCTACAACTACGAATTTCGTCCGACATCTAAAGAAAAAGCATCCAAATGAGTAAGTACACAACTTTCATATTAAGCTTAGTTTAGATCAATCAATGTATTTGATTCAATGTTTATCGCTTTTTTTTTTCTACATTAACATTTACTTTCGTGCAGTTTTGTTAGAACTGCAATTGAAGAGCTTTTTATGGTAAAACTTGAAAAGCAATTTGGTCGAAGGTTTTAAAAATTAAAATGCGGTAAATCGTATAAACATATACTACTTGTGGTTTTAAATTAATAAGTTTTGTCTTTATCTTAAACAATTTTAAAATTTTACAGTTTTTGTTTTCGGCATCAGTAGTCTAACTGCTATTTAACCCTTTGCGGACCAACTACATCCCAGGGTTGTAAAACCTTTTTATGTAATGCGGACCAAGTACATCCCTGCTGGGATGCATTTCGCAACTGACGACTCTATCTGGACCAAATACATTACAGGGATGTAAAAATCGGTTTATGCGCTTCACAAAGACTTCAATGAATGCGTTTAAACAATGTAAATTTATTACTTGAAAAATTGCACCTAAGCTTGATCAAAAAACTGTAACCAATGCGAAATCAGATGTTTTATTTCAATAAACATAAAAACAAAACAATTGGCTTTTATCTTCAATGTGCTTTCAAAACCTTAACCTGATAATATTTTTCAAACATCTTAAGTTAAATCGACCATAACAGAATGTTATTTCCTCCGAGCAAAGTTCCACATCATCACTAAAGAGTTGCACATCAACACACCAGAGTTGTACATCGTCACAGCTGCTGATTAAATTGAATTATGTCACTTAACAAGAAATTCACAAAGGAAACACGGCTTAATACAGAAAGCAGCACATAAACTAATGCGACAACACGACCTCAATGACGATCAGTTCTGAACTCTTTCATCGTTTTTTAATTTGTTGCGTTTATTCGCACTTTCCATAAACTCGTCTAACGATTTGATCCGTTTCGTAGATTTTATCTTCGGCCTGACTCTGATTTTAAATAAACTTTCTTGTTCAAGTCCTCAGGTTGCGTTTTGGGTCGGTTCAATACCACATGTAAATAAACCCGCTTACAACTACACATTACAATGAAAATGATATAAACTCGATAACTGCTTTATGCTGTTGAAAAACTTAATTTCCGATTAAGATTAAATCTGTTGACAAGTATTTCATTATAAAAGTTACCAATATAAGTGAAATTGAAACCACTGGATGTCACTGATCGATCTGTTTCAAAACTAATAATCAACGTTTGGTTCTGTGATTGGAAACTTTGTCCTGAAGTTTTATTGCCAGTGAGTCGAACAGAAGTTTCCGAATGAACATTTTCAATCTAAAACAAAAACGTTTAACTGACTACTAGTTTAATTGTAATATAATAATAGATTAAAAACTAAACTCAATTTCATACAAATAGTAACAATCGATTGATAAAAATAATTAAAATCAAAGTTTAACAGAATCATATCTAAACAACCGTCAAACCGGATCCGTAAACCCTTTTTACTCGAACCTGAATCAAAACTCAACTCAGAAATACAAAGTTTGCTGAACTTGAACCGAAACATTATTTTAAACGGTTCCAGTTAGAAGCTTTAATCTTAATTTTAATTCATTTATATACATCTCGTAATTGAATAACACTTTCGTGGTTGAAGTAACCACAATTTGTCAATTTGTTTGGTCACTTACTTGTGTAGAAAATCAAGCAAATCATGAATAGCTATTTAGGTTAGCTTTTCTCGACCTTTTTTCCGCGAAGCTCTTTTAGGTGGGCCGCGGACTTTTTTGAGACATTTCATTTTAGTCAGTGCAAATTGCAGCTATTTTATTCAAAACAATATTTATCAAACTAACCAAGTTGTGGAAGATTGATGTAAAGTGAAGGCAGTTTGTTCGTCTTCATCAGTTTTTTCAGACGAAAATTTGTGACATTTTGTCATCTTAGTGAAATAATACAAAATCGTAATTCTGGCAATCGTCGACAAAGTTCGGGAAAAATTGTATTGTCCTCAAATTTTGTTCGGTTGGTACGGTTATGCGCAATGCCGCGCACTATACCTGTTTTCCAAATTTTCTCGTTCGGGATGCTTAAAAGGTTGATAAGCCCTGTTATAACTAGAAGTTGCCACAACTTGTTGGGTCACTTACATGTTGTTTGGAAAAACAGAAACGTCATTATGTCATATATGAATTTTTAGGCCCCGGGTTCTTAAACTGGGGTGCGTGAACAGTTTATTGGGGGGGGGCGACTCGTTGCAAACTGACTTAAAACTTGCAATTGTAAGTTTTTTGTCTTCGCAATGACTTTGAGACAAAAATAGAAAGTCGTTGATGAAAAGCGGTTACTCTTTGTAATGATTTATTAATTTGTTGATCGTTTACACCAAGTTTTGAAATGCAGACCTTAAAATCTAATTGATATCGTTTCTTAAAGCGCTTAATTTAATCATCATAAATAGTAGTTTTTTTATTGAAGCTTTATGCTGGTAGCCGGACATTTAATGTTAAAATCTTTTTGTTAGTGATGATCTCTGTTTTAGTTAATCTTGGCAACGTTGTTTTGAGCATATCGTTCTTGTTGGTTGAAGCCACAGATTTAGTGGTATTTAATAAAGACAAGTATTCATATCACCCTTTTTTTTGTCTTTTTAATCTTCACCCTCACATCCAGAAGAAAATCAAAAAGATGGTGATAAAGCTTGGGTTTTATTTTTTGTTTATGCGGTCAAGAAAAACGCGAGTTTTGCCTGCACGAACATGAGAGGACGTGAAAATAGGAGGCGCGTCTCAAAAAGTTTGAGGTCTCCGCTTATAGGCCATTAGTCCAAACAAAATCTGGACATGTGGGCTGAACAAAAAAAGAGCGCAGTTTTAAATAGATAATATGCTAAACTAGTAGAGTTAAACATTGATTGAAATGCAAACATAACCATGACAACAAAACAAATTTATAGACCAAAATTAGATTTTATAATTATGATTATTATTTTTAGCTTTGTTAAATAACTTAGTACAGGAATGCACAACATTTTCTTGTTGCCGGCGGCATTATAGAGTTAGTTTTCATTGATGGCCGCTACTGAGTAATGGTAAGTAAATCAAATATTGTATTAGGCGTATAAAACAATAAATTTTATTGATAATATGCGTTTTACTCCTACCGATTGTCATGCAATATAATGTCACATTTAAGCTAATTTTGTACAGTAGAAATTTAGGCTAAAGTTTTAATGATTTAAATCCTTAATATTTGTGCACGACCATATTGCTATCCACCTTCACATGCAGTCATACAGCCGCCGTTTGTGCACTGTTGACTCAATGGATTAATGGTAGCTCTTAAACAAGACAATTTAACAAAGATTAGTTTGACGACGGATCTCAATTCAAAACTTTCGTTTTAATGCACGAATATTCAATTTTAATTCAAGTTGTTTTTTTTGCTTCGCCACAGCAATCATTGAGAATAAAGATATATTTATAGATGAAAGGCGAGCACAAATTGTAACGTTATAGCATGCAGACAAAGTAGAAAGGAAATACTTAATGTACACTTGGATCACAATTACTGCATCTTATTTGTCATGTATTTGCGCTTAAGTCACCCGTTTAAAAAATATATGATAAATCCACACACACACCAAAATAGAAAAGTTTTAAAACTTTGTCACTAGAATAAAATAGATTGAAAAACAAAAAAAATTTTTGCTTGCACATTTGGGGCTCGCCGAATCATTATCATGCTTTTATTCAATTTATTCAAATAAACAGAGTTGGTTTTACAATGAACACCTAAATAGTTTACCGGTGATTCGGTTAAGTGTCGTATATTTTAAACCTATATCAGAAATGATTTCCACTTTAAAAATATTTGGGCATGCAACTGTATACCATCGCTCTTCAAAAACATGCCAGTTGACACCCATTAGATATCGTATGGCTACAAACATAGCCTTGCAAATTGGGGAACAATAGGGAATTGTTGTCATCTCAACATTTTCATCATCAAAAAACACGAGAAAACTCTGATTTTTTACTTAGTACGTTTATATGTTTAACATGCTTTTCTAAAATTGTTTCTTGAAAAAAAAAACAGTTATTTTCCGTTCGAATAGTTTATTTCAATGTGTTTTCCACGAGATTGAATCATAAAATTTTCTTTTTGAAGGTAAAATTGATTATTTCAATGCATAAAGTTTATGAAATTATTTTTTTGGCAGCAAAAAAGTTTTTGTGTTGTAATGTATAACAAATCAATTTATTCTACTCAGTTGCTGAGTTGTGTTTGTTATATTTAGGCTTCTTGATAAATCGTGCAAATACATGATTTGGGCAACATTGTTTTACTCCCTTTATCTAAATTCTGATACGGCTATAGCTACAATCCGCAAGTCATGTTCTTAGCTTACACGCTTACAAAAACGAACAGAAAATCTATTTTATAAACTTAAGGCATGAACCAATCTCGAGCCGAAATTCCGTATTAACCGCTAATGTTTTCCTTTAACCAGAAACGGAACTGAAACTTTAAAATCAAAGTATTGCAAACCTGAACCTGAACCGGAACATTATTTTAAAGATGCCCTGATGTTTGGTTCTACTCAATTTCAAGATGTTTTGTTTTACTAATGCTTCGATCAAACTCATTTTAAAATTAAAACTTGAGTTTAAAGAAAGATAATTTACAGTTATTGGCAAAAGTATAGGACCACCCCAGTCGCAATGACATTTTGTGGCAAAGCTTGAACTAATTCATCATTAAATCGTCTAAATCACATTATTTCCTCAAAAGAAAGACACATTACTGCCTTATGGTCAGTTATTGAATCTTTCAAAAATTTTAAATATTTATTTGCAACCACTTGTAGAGTTGTGGTGCAGATTAATGTATGGTTGTAGGGCATTCTTAATCTTTTTAAAAAAAGAAAAAAATAGGAAAAAAACTTTTTTGGCTGTTGAGCGTGCTCAGATTGTGGTTTTGCATATGAAAAGACTTTCAGACAGGCGTATAGTAAAAGTTTAGTCTACTGCGCCATAAAAAGTTTTATAAAGCATAAATTTATGATGACATGGAAAAAATAAATAGATCTCGTAAAACGTCACAAAGAGATAATCATGCTATCCGACAAGCTGTCATGCGATCCCCCACTACTTCTTGTCTAAAATACGTGCCAATTTGCTAAAAAAGAATAGTATTAGCACGGTTTCACGTCGTTTAAGCAAGGATTTGGTTTAAAATCCGATACGCCAGCTGCATAACCATGTCGTAGATCTGTGATGAAAAAGATGAAAATATCTTTTTCCAATAAACATTTTCATTGGATTGTGGAAAAATGGGGAACAGTTTTATTCTCTGACAAATCTACAATTTAGTAGTTTGCAATGTAGAAACAGCACGTTTGAATTCCAAAATTACAAAGATTCAATGCGAAGTACACCATCAGTACAGTAAAACAGCTCCCAAGCTAGATAGTTTGTGGGGGCGATGAGCAAATATGGGGCTACTGGGTTGTATTTTCTTGCCCCAAGCACCACCACAATAAATGTCTCAAAATAAGTTCAAATGCTTCAGGAAAAACTGCATATACACATCATAGTGCATAACACTTGTACATTTAAGCACAATGAGGCACCATGTCAGAGATCAAAAGTGGTTTTGGAATGTCTTTGGAAAAGCAAGGAGTAAGTTCTTGACTGGCCTGAAAAAGTCCAGATTTGAACCCCATCAAAAACTTGTGGAGCTACATGAAGAATAAAATTGCACAAAAACAAACATCCCGTGGTAAAGAAGTTGTAAGTGCAATAAAAGAAGTTTGTGTGAAAGAAATCAGCACCGAGTATTGTAAATCCGAAGTAAATAGTATGCCCAGCTATCTTGCTGCAGTAGTGCGAGAGAAAGATAGACACACAAATTATTAAAAACAGACTTTTTTAGATGAAAAGTAGTACTGAAGTACTTTGAACACATTTTATTTGATATACAGTAGTTGTGTTTGATTGCCAATAAAACTCTCTTTTTTATGTAGAACTGATTTACTTTACCGTAGTTTAAAAAACTTGGGAAAGTTTTAAAGTAATCCTATATTTTTGCAAATGACTGTATGTAATAGCAAACATTTAAATCTGTTGTTTTTGTAGCATTTTCAATTTGTTTTGTCTTGTGACAACATCGACAAAAATATACTTACAACAACAAAATCATATTCGATTTCCGTTTGAAAGCTTTCAATGGTTAAATAAACAAAGTAACCAGTCCTAGCAGTTAAGATCCATCGACAGTTTAGATTGTTGAAATATTGATTTGGATAATTAGGACTCGTAATAATTCGAGTTTGGTTGGATGCTGAAGCATTGAATCCACAAGCAAAAGCTGAAACAAAACAAAAATAAATAAAAAGTTGTATCTGTGACATCGATTTGTCATTCATGTTTATTACAAGAGCTTTCAAAAACTAACTTAATCGATTTTAGAAGCATGAAAATACTACCAAAAATTGTTCCCAACCTACATAAGTGTTTTAACATTTTAAGCAACTCAAGCGGTCTTCTCTTCTTACATAAGTTTAGTGGTAAAAACTTACCTGAATCAGTTGGGAAAACTTTAGATCGTTCGTTTATTTCTGAAAAAAAATTGACTTTCAATGTAAATTATATTCTGTCTACGTATCTAAACAAATGATATAACAATGTAAATGCATTGGAATAAGTAGCATTAATTTCGAAAATTTATATTAACTAATTGTGCAGTTTTTCATAATTTTTTGAATAGAAATGAAAAATTAGACAAAAAAAAACTCAAAATGTTTACATTTATTCAGTGTAAAAATGAAAATCTTTTAGTACAGATATGGCCTACAATTATATTACAAAAAAACAAGCTATTTAATCCAAAAAGTATAAGTTGCTTTCGGATAGAGAAAGGAAAGGAAACGGTTTGTATTTAATGTTTGTTACCTTCGCAAGTGTTTTTGAAGCATTTACTAAAAGAAATGCTTAACATTCAATATGCTTCGTTTTGCCACAATTAGTTCATGTTAATTTTTTCGTAAAATTTTTTAAGTAAAACTCATAAAAATCTCAAGGTACCTCGTACATATAAATAAATAAGCGGCTTCTAATTTTTGTGCATTTAAAATGCATTTAGAATAAAAATCATTTTTTACACAATAACCTAAACCTATACTTTAACCCAGTGGTTCCCAAAATTTTTGAGATAGGTTCTTTTTTGAAAACAACAACAAAATTTTTGCAAAAAAACATCATTTCTTTAAGCAGCACAACAACTTGTAATCAATGGAAAAAATGTAGCTGTTTTTAAAAAGTAAATGTCTAATTTGAGACTTTATAAAAGATAATGCACATTTTAGGTCTGTTTCACAGTCAAATTTCTGTTTATGTTTTGTATTTACATTTAGAAATGTACAAAGACCAACATGTGTTACACACAAATGAGTGGACAAAACGAAAGAAATGTATAAACAGCAATATTACACATACACTTAATATATGAGCAAATATTGCTCTCACAAGTCAGTTAGTGACATTGCTTCGAAGTTATTTTTTTAATATTGAGTAGCACATCTTTAAGTATAGTAAAA
The DNA here is from genome assembly GCA_963680785.1 of Diplosoma virens. Classification (NCBI taxonomy): domain Eukaryota; kingdom Metazoa; phylum Chordata; class Ascidiacea; order Aplousobranchia; family Didemnidae; genus Diplosoma; species Diplosoma virens. The sequence goes on along the minus strand of OY796890.1, from coordinate 4,163,754 downwards.
AGTTTAAAATTTAGTTTTAAAGTTGTTCTCACTTAGGCAGGAAACGTTAGGCGAAAGCACTCACTACTCGCATCTTCAATCTTTTCGATCAAGAATACAGTTTTGTATCTCTCAGGGTCCCCTTTCTTACACCAAATGTCCTAATCTTTTTTTTTTTCATAAACAATGTCAACTGAATACTTGAGCATGTATTGCACTTTCGCTTGATCAAAAAAACTGTAATCAATGGGAAATCAGATGTTTTATTTGAATAAACATAAAAACAAAACAATTTTTTTTTCTTTTAGGTCCTTTCAAAACCTTAAACTGATAATAATTTTCAAAACCTTAATTTAAACCAATCATAATAGAATGGTATTTGATCACAATAGAGTTTACATCATCACAGCAGAGTTGCACATTATCTACATAACCGAATCACACAGCGTCACAGCAGAGTTGTACATCATCACGACAGTGTTACGCATCGTCTGTAAGCTGAGTTTCACAGCGTCACTGCAGAGTTGCGTATTATCTCAGCAAAGCTGCACATCATTACATCGGAATTGTCAAGCATGATAACAGAGTTGCACATTATCACACCAGTTGTCCAGCATCATCATAGCATTGTTGTCCATGATTACAGAAGAGTTACAAGGCGTCACAACAGAATTGCACATTGTTAACACAGGTACTTCGACAGTTGATTGAACGACACTTGACGGAAACGACATTTGATCGAAACGGCTTTTGATCGAAACGACACATGATCAAAACGACACTTGCTTGAAATGACAGTTCATAAAAAAATAATAATTTAGTTGTATATTTATAGAAAATAGGTTTTAAAATATAATTTTTTTCGTTTGAATGGCTTAACATAAATTTATTTGTTTAATTTGGACTATAGATCTCGTTTTGAAGTGACCTTTTGTTACTTTCTTTTTTATTTGAAAATTGAAAATTTACATTAAGTATTGTTATATTACTTTTTAGAATCGTCAACAGTTGCTAATATAGTTTGAATGAGATAAGTTTAAAACTTTGTTAAATTTGCTAATTATATGGTTTTACAACATAAAGAAAGAAACGGTTGCTTAAATTAAAATCTAGAATTCTTGTTTTACAAGTTAGGGAAAGAGTATACTTTTTCAACCATACCACAATTATATGCAACAACACACATATATTCATACTAAATTGAAACAAAAAAAAACCATAAGCATAGACGTTTTCGGCTTACACGCTGGTTTCTTTTTGTTAATTTATTTAAGCTAAAATTAAATTTTTTGATAAAGATTTTATTTAATGTTTAATAAGCAATGTTTCATGTATTTTTTATGCAATTCGGACTTACACTTTTGGTTATTTTAAAAGAGTTTATATTTTGTTTGACAGAAGAACAAACATTACAACAACTTACATAATCTTTTATTGCACTTGGTAGTAAAAGTTAAAGTCCAAACCTTCCTAACTCTAGTGCTTAAATATCGGGTTGACATATCAATGTATATTAAGTTCGCGTCAACAACAAACATATAGAAAATGCTGTTTCGATCAAGAGTCGTTTCGATCAAGTGTCGTTTCGATCAAGTGTCGTTCAATCAAATGTCGTTCGATCAACTGTGGGGTTACGATTATCACATGGCTGCACATTCTCAAAGCAGAGTGGTACATTATCACAGCACAGTTGCGCATCATTAAAGCAGTGTGGTACATCATCACACCAGAGTTGTACATTGTCACAGCTGCTAATTGAATTACATAATATCATTTAGCGACAAATTTTCCATTGGAAAGACGTTGCACACCTACAGCGATTACATTGCTTCATGCAAAAACTGGATATAAATCACCACAGATATACAACAATACGACGACGACGACAACGATCAGTTTTTAACTGTTTGGTCGTCTTTTAATTTGTTGCGTTTACTTGCATTTTCCGTAAACCCGTCTGCCGATTTGATCCGTTTCGTAGATTTTATTTTCGGTCCTGGCTCTGACTTTAAATAAATTAATTTTTGTTCGAGCTGTCGAGTTTGTGTTTTGGGTCGGTTCAATACTAAATAAACTTGCTTACAACTACTCATTACGATGAAAATCACATAAACCTGATAATTGTTTCACGCTGTTCAAAAACTATTTTTCGATTAAAAGTGAATCTGTTGACAACTATTTCATTATAAAAGTTACCAATATAAGTGAAATTGAAACCACTGGATGTCACTAATCGATCTGTTTCAAAACTAATAATCAACGTTTGGTTGTGTGATATGAAATATTTTCCTGAAGTTTCAGTGCCAGTGAGTCGAACAGAAGTTCCCGAATGAACATTTTCAATCTAAAATAAAAACGTTTGTCTGACTAGCACTGTAGTACTAAAGTACTTAATTGTAATATAAATAGATTAAAAATTAAATTCAATTTCATATAAGTATTAATAATCGAATGATAAAAATAATTAAAATCAAAGTTACTAACTCTAATCAAAATAGAATTTTTTATAATTTGGCAGGGCATCGAACCTGATCCGTAAACCCATTTTAATCGTTAGTATTGCTCGAACCTGAATCGAAACTCAACTCAAAAATATAAAGTTTGCTAACTTGAACTGGAGCATTATTTTAAAAGGTTCCAGTTACATGTAGAAGCTTTAATTTTAACATGAACTTACAGGGCGTCCCAAAAAAAATGTAACACTTTTACATTGCAATTAATTTTTTATTTTAGATTGAAATTAATAGTGCTTTTGCCAATAGATAGAGTACATTAGGGAAATTTTTTCCTGAAAAAATGAAGTCATAATTCCTACTTTGAAGTTCAATTTAGTTATTTTTGCCTTCAGCACTGATCTCTGCAGTGAATGAAATGTTCGATGTGTCCTCCATTTCGATTCATGCAGGCATTTAGCCTGACAGCAAAGTTTTCAACGACCCGTTGGCACATGTCGTTTGGAATTCTCCTTATGAACTGAGTGATCTCAGCCTTTAGTTCCTGAACAGTTTGGGGATTATTTTTGTAAACATTTTCTTTGGCATAGCCCCACAAAAAAAAGTCCAAAGGGTTAAGATCAGGTGAGTGAGGAGCCCAAAGGTGTGCCGTCTTGAATGAAATTAAACGGTTTTCAAATTTTTGCCGAAGAAATTCAAGAGTTTCCTTGGCAGTGTGTGGAGTAGCCCCATCTTGTTGAAACCACTGTGTACTGAAGGTAATGTTTCTTTTCCGACAAAGGTTGGTACAGAACGTCTGAACAACTCTTCTGTAATTCTCTTGATTGATGGTTACTGCATTCTCATCCTCATCTTCGAACCAAAATGGTCCAATAATTCCTCTGTAGCTTAAAGCACACCATGCAGTGACCTTCGAACTGTGAAGAGGTTTTTGGGTAATGAAATCAGCAGGCATTTTTATTCCCCAGAAGCGATAGTTGTGTTTACTGACAATGCCATTAAGGTGGAAATGTGCCTCGTCACTGAACCACACATCCTTTATCCATTCTTGATCTCCTTCCATCATCTCATTAAACCATTCACCCATTTCCATTCTTCTTTCCATGTCAAAATCTGTCAATTTGTGTGTTATCTGTACCTGATAAGGATACAGATTCAGATCCATTCGCAAGATTCTATGGATAGAGTTTCTTGTTACTGTAAGCTCCTGAGAACGTCTGCGAATTGACTTTTTGGGACTTTGAACCACAGAGTTTCTGACTGCGTTGACATTGCTTGCCGACCTGCCAGTTCTTTGTCTGCCTGATCTTGTTTTATTCAGATTCTGTACAGTCCCATGTTCTCTAAATTTTTCCACTTGGTATTGAATCATACGGCGACTTGGTTTCGCTCTTGTTTCAAAATGAGCTGCAAACCGTCTTTGAGTCTTCACATAGGACTTAGTTTCAATGTACCACTCCACAATTTTTGTCCTTTGCTCATATGTGTACACCATCTTAGCCAAAATATTAAAATATTGGTGTCAAACAAATCTCCTATACTTAGCTAGTCACACCTGAAAAGATGAAAATGTTAGAGTAAAGAATAATAAGCACAGACCAAAACAAAAGTGTTACATTTTTTTTGGGACACCCTGTATAGACCTAGTTGAATAACACTTTTGTGCTTGAAGTTACCACAATTTATTGGATCACTTATTTGTTGTGTGGAAAATTAAAGAAATCATGAACGACTATCTAGGTCAGCTTTTCTCGACCGTTGGTCTTTAAAGCTCTTTTAGGTAGGTCGTGCACTTTTTCTGTGACATTTCATTTTGTTTGGTGAAAATAGCAGCTATTTTATTTAAATTATATTTCTATCATGAGTTAAAACTGACCAAGCTATGAAAACCTATCCTGCTTGGTTTTATAATTCTTTTATTTTATTTTATTTTTCAGTCTTCCTTCCTTTTTTTAGACAAAACTGGAAAATTTGGACACAGATGTAAAGTGAAGACAATTTTTTCGTCTTCATCAGTTTTTTCAAAGGAAAATTTGTGACATTTTGTCGTCTTAGTGAAATGCTACAAGATCCTAATTCTGGCAGTTGTCGATAAAAATTTCGGGCAAACTTGTATTGTCGCCCTGATTTTGTTTGGTTGGTACGGTTATGCGCAATGCCGGGTGCAATAGTTGTTTTCCAAATTTTCTCGTTCCCAATGTTTAAAAGGTTGAGAAGAAGTGATTTAATTTAAAGTTGACACAATTTTTTTGATCACTAACATGTTGTTTGGAAAAACAAATACGTCATAAACGGCTTTCTAGGCCCAAGGTTTTTAAATTGGGGTGCGTGAACAGTTCATCAGTGGGAGGCGGCGAGCAACTGGTTGCAAACTGACTTGATACTTGCAATGGTAAGTTTTTGTTTTTTTCTTTAGTCTTTAACCTCAAATTTATACGACAATCGAGAATGTAGTAATAGAGAGCTTGAGTTTTGTTTTTTGTTTATGCGGTCAAGGAAAACTTGAGTTTGGCTTGCATGAACATGAGAGGGCGCGAGCTGCGTAAAAAAGAGGGCGCGCCTCATAAAGTTTGAGAACTCCTGTTATAGGCCATAAGTCAAAAAAAATTAGTCGTGTGGCTAAGTGCAGTTCCAAATATATAATATTCTAAACCAATAGAGTTAAAGATTGATTAAAATGTAGATACAACAAAGATAACAAAACAACTTTATAGACAAAAATCATACATTAATAATTATTTTTAACTTTATTAAATAGCTTAGTACAACTGACCGCAATACAAAATTAGTTTTAATTCATCACCGCTAACAAGTAATGGTAAGTAAATGAAACATTATATTAGGTGTATAAAACAATAAATTTTATTGATAATATGCGTTTTACTGCTACCGATTCTCATGCAACATAATGTCACATTTAAGTTAACTTTGTACAGTAGAAATTTAGGCTAAAGTTTTAATGATTTAAATCCATAACATTTGTGCACGACCATATAACTATCCACATCCACATGCTGTGGTACAGTTGCCGTTTGTGTTCGGTTGACTCGATGGATTAATGGTAGCTCTTAAACAAGACGATTAAGAGCTAGATGAGAGATGCAACAAGACGATGGCTCAGATGGTAGGTGCTTTCACGCAGCCTGGCCCGTGAGTAAGTCTGCTCATTGATTTTTAAATTGGCAGACCGAAACAGAACCTACCAAAACGGAAGGGAATCCACCCATTCCCATGTTCAGTGTGGGTCTGCTAATCGGCAAACGTCCTTTTCAGGACGGGGCAATGCCAGGATAAAACTGCCCTTTTCAGGGCACATTGCCAACAAGTTCCGAAGACCCACTATTCTTCAGCTGAACATCGAAGGCCTCACTGCAAGCAAGATGAACGTTCTTCATCACCTAGCTATGCAGTCTGAGGCACTCGTCATCCTACTGCAGGAGACCCACTGCACTGATGCAGAGAAGTTGGTGCTACCAAAATACCAATTAGCTGGGTCTTCTTTAAGCAGGAAACATGGCCTTGCCACGTTTGTCCACGAGCGACTGAGATACATGCTTTTAGACCAATCTCCACCGACATCGGAGATCGAGTGGTTGTGCGTGGACGTTGATGGCTATAAAATAGTCACCGTCTACAAACCACCGCCAACGCGATTGCGAACCCTGGATCTCCCAGTGTTTCCTCACCCCTGTCTGTACGCTGGAAATTTTAACTGTCGTCATGCTGACTGGGGCTACGACGACAACAGTCCGGACGGTGAGTGCTTGGCTGGATGGGCAAGTATTAATTGTCTTGCCCTTTTATATAATGCCAAGGACAACGCCAGTTTTTATTCTGGCCGCTGGAACACTGGCACCAATCCAGATCTAGCTTTCGCTAGCGTAGGTCCAAACAGTCGCTTACCGGATAGACGTTTCCTTGACAAGTTCCCCAGGTCACAACATCGACCTTCGCTTATTACACCACCAAGGTTTGCTATGGCAGTGCCAAGCATGCCTGTTAAGCGATGGAACTTCCGCAAGGACAAATGGAGTCACTACATTGCTTTGACGAATAAATTCGCAAAGACTTTGTTGCCGCCTGATTCACTTGATGTGGATGTGGCTTAACAAGACTTCTGTAACACCATTAAGAAAGCAGCCAAAAAGACTATTCCACGCGGGTATCGAAATAACTATATTCCGTGTTGGGATGCAGAGTGTGAATCCCTCTATAAAACCTTTCTGCAGTCTCCTCAGGCAGACGACTCAAGTTTGGCTGCTACATCTCTGCTTGCTAAGCTTGACAGAAAGCGGAGGAATTGATGGTCCGAAGCAATTCGGAACATTGACTTCTCACACTCTAGTCGAAAAGCGTGGAGTATTTTGAATAACCTTACTGGTAGGTCACGACACTCTCTTCGTCACTGTACCGTTTCAGCCGATGCTATTTCATCTCAGCTGGTTAGAAATGGGAAATACGAGGCTGTTGATCGCAAGTCATCTCGACTTGTCTCTCAAGAAGTGTCTGACCTTTGGAGGGCCACAACATCAGACGCAGTAAATATCTCTGACAATTTTTCACAGAGAGAATTTGCTGCTGCCCTCCAACATTTAAAACCAGGTAAAGCTCCGAGACCCGACTCCATCTGCCCCGAGCTTATACTCCACGCCGGAGCTGCTTTAAAGTCCTGGTTACGTGACTTCCTTTCTTCCTGTTTGCGCCGCCTCAAAATTCCCAAGATCTGGAGAAGAGCGCTTGTGGTCGCAATCCCAAAACCAGGAAAGCCCGTGGGGGACCCAAAGAGCTATCGACCGATATCTTTGCTCTGTGTCCCCTACAAGATCCTCAAGAGGATTATCTACGCCCGCGTTGAACCGTTAATCGATCCACTGCTCCCTAAAGAGCAGGCTGGGTTCCGACGCGAGAAGTCAACCGTAGATTAAGTTGTTCTGCTAAACCAGAACATCAAGGATTCTTTCGAGGCTAAAAAGAAGGCCGGTGCCGTATTTACCAATCTGACAGCTGCTTATGACACTGTCTGGCACCGTGGCCTTACCTGCAAGCTGCTGAGACTACTTCCGGATAAGCACATGGTCAAAATGATTATGGAGCTTGTCCAAAATCGAAGTTTCATCCTTACCACCGGTGACAGCAACCAAAGCAGGCTACGCCGTCTTAGAAACGGCGTTCCTCAGGGATTGGTCTTGGCTCCCCTCCTATTTAACATCTATACGTACGATCTTCCTTCCATGATTTCCAGAAATTTTGCTTATGCTGATGATTTAGCATTGTTGCACTCTTCTGAAAACTGGAAGGACTTGGAGGGGACATTAAGCCAAGACATGTCCACACTGTCAGCGTATCTCCAGACTTGGAGGTTGAAGCTCAGTCACACTAAGACGGTGACGGCAGCCTTTCACTTAAATAACCGAGAGGCCAAACGCGAGCTAAAGGTTTTCAACAACGGTAGACTTTTACCGTTCTGTCCAACCCCTACTTATCTTGGGGTAAAACTGGACAGATCACTCACGTTTCGTCACCATTTAATGGCATTGCGCAAAAAACTATCCTCGCGCGTCACACTGTTGAGGCGACTCGTGGGCTCGGGATGGGGTGCTGGTGCTAAAACACTTCGCATAGCCACCTTGTCTCTAGTCTACTCAACAGCTGAGTACTGTGCGCCAGTCTGGTGTCGCAGTGCTCACACTCGCCTCATTGACAGTGTCTTGAATGACGCCTTGCGCATAGTTACTGGATGCCTGCGTCCCACTCCAACGGACCACCAACCTTTACTCTCAGGCATCCAGGCAGCTGAGCTTCGCCGAATGGGAGCGACACTCTCCTTGACTTACCTTAGATCTCTGGACCCCGATCATATCTTGCATGGTCTTTTAAGTGGGTCCTCAGATACTCGCCAAGTGAGACTAAGATCCAGACGCCCGTTTGTGCCAGGTGCGCGGAATCTCTTGGACAACCTTGCCAGACTTGGCATCCGCGCCTCGGAATGGACAAACCACAAATAGAAAACGGAGTACTATGAAAATGCTTCCAGGCTCCGTGCTTTTGTGCCCGAGACCGGTGCCAGGCCTGTTGGGATGGGCTTATCCCGAGCAGCTTGGGTTAAGCTCAACCGCCTGCGGACTGGTGTTGGGCGATTCCATTCGTCCATGCACAAATGGGGTCTCGCTCCTTCACCGAATTGCGAGTGTGGCGCCTCTGAACAAACCGCAGACCATGTTTTAACAGCGTGCCCTACATATCGGGCACCACATGGAGCACGAGGTCTGACGGTTTTGGATGACGAAACTCGATACTGGCTTAATGACATCACTGCCAGCATCTGATCCAGGCAGTGCAGCAGTCTGGGGTAATAAAAGGATAAACCCTCGGCCCCAGTCCTGTTTGTGTCTGGCCTGGAGTGGATACCCTTCAAACGACGACGACGACGACGACGACGACGACGACGACAAGACGATTTAACAACGATTACTTTGACGATGGACATCAATTTAAAACTTTCGTTTTAATGCACGAATATTCAATTTTAATTCAATTTATTTTTGTTTTGCTTTAGCTCAACAACCATTGAAAATAAAGATATATTCATAGATGAAATTCGAGCAGAATTGAAAAACGATAGAAGTAACAAAATAATTATAATGTTATAGCATGCAGACAATTAAGTAGAAAGGAAATGCAGACAATACTTAATGTACACTTGGATCAGGGTTACTGCATCTTATTTGTCATATATTTGCGCGCAAGTTGCCAGTCTAAAAATTATCTAATAAATCCACACACACGCACCAAAATAAAAAAGTTTTAAAACTTGGTCACTGGAATAAAATTTTCGCTTGCACATTTGGGGCTCACCAAATCATTACCATGCTTTTATTCAATTTTATTCAATATACTAAGTTGGTTTTACAATGCACATCTAAATAACTTTCCGGTGATTAGGTTAAGTGTCGTATATTTTAAACGTGTATCAGAAATGACCTCCACTTTAATAATATTTGGATATGCAACTGTATACCATCGCTCTCCAAAAAACATGCCAGTTGACGCCTATTAGATATCGTATGGCTACAAATATGGCCTTACGAATTGGGGAGTGATAGGAAATCGTCGTCATCCCAACATCTTCATCAACAAATAAACTTGAGAAAACTCAGATTTTTGAGCATTAACGATGTTTATAAGTTTATGTGTATAACATGCATCTGTAAAAGTACTTCTTAGAAATAAACAGTTATTTTCTGTCCAAATAGTTTATTTTAATGTGCTGTCCACGAGATTGAATCATGGAATTGTATTTTTAAAGGTGAAAGTGATTATCCATTTTGAGTAAAGTTGTGTTGTCTTTTGCTTCATTTATAACTTTAGCTGTTCTATATAAGTCAAGACTGCTACAAAATGCATCACTATTTTTAGCTTTATTTAACATAATTCTATTAAAATAAAATTAGTTGTTGTAGTTGCTCTGCCAGATTTCTACTTTTATTTTTTTGGCTGGTTCAGAATTACCTTATTCCTTTTATCTTATCGCAATTCAATTTTTAGTTGTTTTTTACTTTTATTTTGTAGTCTTACTAAGGATTATGAATGGTAAACACACTAAACCACCAAAAGTAAAAGGTTTTCCTTATTCTAAGTTTTTTCACTTTGGGACCACTTTATGTCAGCTTCCAACATTAAAGCATCACCACAAAAATCATGTTTGTTGTAAAAGAAGATGAAAATAGTCTTGAAAACGTCCTAATAGAATGCCAACTGTTGTAGCAAAAAATAAAATAAATTCAAACTTTTAGTAAAAGTTAATACCTGACTAGAAAGTGTTATTTTAATACATAAAGCTTAAAGCGTAGGGCATGAATCAATCCCAAACCAAAATTCCGTATTAACCGCTAATGTTTTTTTTTAACCCAAACCGAAACTGAATCTTTGAAATCAAAATATCCTGAACCTGAACCTAAACCTGAACTAGAACCGAACATTATTTTAAACAGTGACACGCCCTGATGTTTGGTTATACGATTCAATTTCATGATGTTTTGTTTCACTAATGCTTTATACAGACTCATTTTCAATCAAAAAGTTGAGTTTAAGGAAAGATTATTTTATCTAATAACAAATATTTAAATCTGTTTGTTTCCGTAGCGTTTTCAATTTGTTTTATCTTGTGACAAACATCGACAAAAATAAAACTTACAACAACAAAATCATGTCGGAATTCCGTTTGAAAGCTTTCAATGGTTAAATAAACAAAGTAACCAGTTCTAGCAGTTACAATCCACCGACATTTCAGACTGTTAAAGTATTGATTTGGATAATTAGGACTCGTAATAATTCGAGTTTGGTTGGATGCTGAAGCATTGAATCCACAAGCAAAAGCTGAAACAAAATGAAAATAAATAAAAATGTATCTGTGATATCGATTTGTTATTCAAGTTTATTTCAATGCTGTGTATTTCAAGAAGCGTTCAGGGAATAACTTAAGCATTTTTAGAAAGAGTTTTACTAAAAATAAAATTACTAAAGATTGTTCCATATCTACTTACAGGTGTTTGGGCATCTTTAGCCACTCAAGTGGTTTTATCTTTTCACAGAGCTGTAGTTATGAAAACTTTTCAAGCATCACTAAATTTGTGTGAGAAAATCACTAAACCTTAAGTGAGCTTTCAAACTTTCATCAATAAACCGATGTGAGAAGATCAGACATCTTGAGATGCTAAAGATATCCAAACAGCTATGTAAATTTGGATAAATTGGAAATCAGTTCGAAAAACTTGAGATTGTTCGTTTATTTTTGAAACTAAAAAAACTTGACTTTCAATGTAAATTATAGTCTGTCTGCGTTTCTAAATAAATTATATGATTATGTAAATGCATTGGAATTAGTATCGTTAATTTTGCAAAATGATATTAAGTAATTACGTAGTTTTAATTTTACTAACAGAAATGAAAAACCAGACAGAAGAAACTTTTCAAAAGATTAACATACACGTATTCAGTGTAAAAATAAACATCTTCCAGTTTATAGCCTAAAAATAGATTACGAAAAACCAAGCTGTTTAATCCAAACAGTATAATTTACTTTTAAATAGGAAAAGGGAGAAAAACGCTTAGTATGTAATGTTTGTTAGCTTCCCAAGGTATATGTAAACAAATAAGCAGTTTCTAATTTTTATGCATTTAAAACGCTTTAGAATGAAAATGAATGAAAGGAAAAATCATTTTTTATACAATAATCCAGCTCTATACTTTAACCCTATTCTTCTCAACCTTTTTCGAGCTCATGACTTCTCAATGGCCGGCCTTCAGAAGATCACCAAAGTTAACGATTTATAACTCCAAAACTACTTTAGCTATCTTTATGAAATTTAAACAGAGTAAAAATCATTTATTTAACTTTTTTTAGAGCAAAAAAGTTTTTTTTTAATTCATTTGATAAAATATGCGAAATTGCAATTTAGCAAGTTCACTTTAAATTTTACGTTTAGACACTCATTCAAGTAGCGTGAAATGCGACTGTAACGTATTCGATGCTGTAACGGTCGTAAACTTAAATAAAAATTGGACGTAAAGAATGATGTCAACGCGCACGATATTTACCAACAATGTAGAAGCTAAAGGAAGCTTGCTTCATTGTTTCAATGATCAAAATAGGAAAATTATTTTAGACCAGTTTCTATTACTTGTTCACATGTTTTGTCCACATGTTTTGTAGCTACTAATAGTTAATGCTGCCTTTTTTAAAAAACGGATAAAAACTGAATGAATTTTTTTACACAAAAGAATTTGAAATTGTCTATATTTTGACATTTAGCAGTGTTAAAATATCGACTTACAAATACTGTAAAACCAATAAAACTTTATCTTTTACATATCATCGTTTATATGCACATCGTTTGTTTTTTGCAATGTATTTCGCGCCAAAACAAGAGTTTTTTATTTGTTGAAATAATATTGCATTACTTTAAAAAAAAAACATTTGAGAAAAACAATATTACTCTATGTAATTGATACTGTTAGTTGTGAAACATATCTGGGCATCGTTTAAAACATGAAGTACAAATTTGTAAGTATTACCGCAAACACGTGGAAGAACCACATGTTTGACACTCATTTTCTGGGCTGTTGATTTTTTCGCATTTTCTGGCCTGGTCCGATTTCATTATCATAGCAGAGACAACAACGTTTCCTAAAATTAGACTTTGAAGCATAATTTTGAGATGGAAATGTTACAACACTGGAGTCACTGGCACGGAAATGACGTTTGCCAAAGATCAATTTATTTTTGAAGCCAGTCAAAGGCCTTGTTTCAAGGTGCGGTTGAATTAGGGCTGGCGAGAGGCTGGGAGTGTCGTTTAGATGGAAAAGGATCAAGATCGTATACGTTTGTATCTTTTTACATTTTATTGTTCTATTAGAAAAAACATTTTACCGCGTTTTCCCTACTTGAAACTCTTTATCAGCAACTCTATATTACAGTTCATAAAGTCTAAAGTGTACTTGAACAACAATATTCTAGCATTCAATCAGGCCACAATCTGTCCACAGATTGTGGTCTGATTGAGTTGTGGCCATTCAATCAGGCCGCAACTCAATCAGGCCACAATCTTCAAAACATTTTCAATCTCTATCAAGAAAGAGTGTATGCTACGCAAGAAAATTGGAATCAATTGATATAACAAATTCAAGCCGTTGAATGGACAATCAACCTTATTTTTAACTGATTATTCAAATCAATTTACACAGTTGGCATGTTCTATTCTTTTCTAAACTTTATACCTCTTTATTCTCTCTTCAAAATGTATATATATGTATAAGTATATTTTGTTTTATTTCTATGTTTGTATTTGCAGTGCATCCAGAAAAGGTTTCCGGACCTGGTGAGGTTTCTTTTCGGGAGGTTTTCTTTACTCACCCTGCGCAGTTGAGCTAAATTTATAGTTAGCAATATAGGGCGGTTATGCCTCCCAATGATTTACGTAACCGTTCCTGCACTGCACATTTTTTGTCATTTTTTTTTGTCTTTTTAAATAATAATATTTTGTTTGAATTAGGTAACGCGGCCGTGCTTCTTATTTTTTCTCTTTCTCAACTCTCTTTATACTTTCTGCATGTTTAACGTTCGTCGTTGTGTCGTGTTTCCTTTTCATGTTTTGCTTAATGTACATTGCATATACTTAAATATTGTTACTAAGCATGAATAAAATATCATCATCAATATCATTTGTGAAGATTCAAGCTTTACATTTGTTTAAATGTCACTAAACATTTACAAATATTCGCATAATATATAATTCAGATTAAATGTAGGATAACGTGACTGGGAAATAACCATAAGGTGTCTTAGTCAAGCTGTTACTTTTATTGTGTCATTTAAATTGACAAAAAAATTAAAATAAAATAACCGTTTGAAAAACAAGCAGCGATAAGCAAAAAGGTAATTAACGAGTAAAAACCTAAAAGCAAAACTAGAAAATTAGCAAATCTGAGTAACAAAGGTAGATATGTTTTTCTATTTTGCAATATAAAAAGTGTCGAATGGAATACAGGATAAATAACACATTTTGGCTCCAGTATGTTTAATTAAAAAGTGCGTTTTTTTGTTTTATACTTTGAAAGATTAGATTGATTACCTTCGGAAGATATTGATCATCACAGGGTCTCTCAAGAATAACTTCGAGAAGGAGATGTGAAGTTATAAAGGCATTTTTTAACATTACGTAGAATAAGGCAAGTCTATGCCAAAATTGTTGTAGTATGTAATAGTATCCACTTTAAGTAAAACACATAAATAGGACTGGCCCCCGTGATTAATTTTTTTACGGCAAATTGCTATTGCATTTCCTGGATTAAATCCTTTTAGCAATGTACCAAACCACAACCGTTTATTTTTCCATGCAAAACTGTCCGATCTCGTATTCCTTGTAATGCCCACTCCGATACAACGTTATTTACGGTTTGTGCAGCCGACTGGTTAGTTAGGCTGCGGCCAATTGCCCCAAACCCTTCGCGGGCGTTTAAGCATAACTTAACGGTTCTGAGCACGCTATTTTGAACAAGCTAAGTAAGGCAAGGCGTTGGTTATAGCATAAAGCCGGATTGTACTCTCACAGTACTCTGTGTTCGATCTATGAGTCATGTAGCCTACTAGGCAGAACGGATGCCTAATTCTGCAAGATTGTTTAAGTTTTTCTGCAGCAAGCACAAACAAGCGTTTAGACTTTCGTGTTTATCGGCATGCATTTGATAACCGATAAATAAACCATAGCCAGAATTTAGAGCAGTGCTCTGCAACTCGTATGCAGCAGAAAAACGACAAACATATAATCTTTGAAATAGACAAAAAGTTATAATTTTCTGAAGTAGCCAACCAAAATACTTAAAAAACTTATTGTACAATACATCTCATTGCATAATGTTAAGAGCTTTTATTGGTCTTTGCTAAATTTTGAACGCTTTTCGTCATATGAAGTTTTAGTTAGTGAACATAAAAACTCTCTACAAATAAATTGATAACTTTTTTTGAGAAATTTTCACCCGGGCTTGATTGTGCACGATGTGCGCAAATTGGTAACTTCAGATGAAAAAAAAGTCATCACTTTATTTTTTGAGTTTAGATTTAAATTTTTAGATTTTTTATGACAGCCAAATGAAACTTTAGTTACCGGTAACGGAAAGCGTTAAAATTTAGCTCTTTACCGGGTCCAAGTGTTCTGCTAAGTTTTGAAATCTTTCAAAGTGTATTGCAGGTTTGAAAAAGTAGCGGAGCACAGGTCGAGAGTACCATCTTTAGCCAAAAATATGTTGCTCCTAGTTATCAAAGCTCAAATGGCTGGTTGTTTGAAAAAGGGACGGAGGCAACCAGTGACTACGCGCAAAGCGTCATTTATTCAAAACACTATATATAAATCAAGTACAGTGCGCTACAAAAACAAACAAAATTCTAGTACTTATCTGTTGATTAAAATAGAACTAAGAGAGCTGTACCTGATGTTTTGGCACCAGCATCCGCCCTGAGGCCCCAAGTTACCTCAGCAGCGAGACACGCGAAGAAAATTATTTATGCAATGCCAAACAGTGATAACAAAACTTGAGTGATTTGTCTAGTTTTACCTCAAGATAAATTGGAACTGAATACAATTGTGAATGTTGATTATTGTAAACTTTTAGCTCACATTTGTTCTTAATCTGGAGGTTGTGGAAAGCAGATTGTACAGCTAGATGAAAAAAAATTTGTAAATGATTTCTGAGGAATACTGTTTCTTCGACACCCGAGACTATTTTGCTTGCTGTCGTTAGAGTGAAACTTTTGATGCAAAATAGCTTTATAATCATTCGAACTATGTACTGTATTTATCCAGCAGAAACCTCAGCAGCTTGGAGTTAAAGCCATGTTTGTATGAAATAACAGTGTCATATGCAGCTGTCAGATTGACAAATGGACTTAGTCTCAAGAAAATGGTCGATCATTTGTATTAACAGAACGACTTAATCCATGGTTGACTTTTTGCGTCAAAATCATCAATTGGTTCGTTGCGGTCATAGGTAAGCGTTTCAAATTTTTCCCAAGGGACGTAAAGTTGATAAATTTGTCAATAACTTTTTGGTTTTTCTACAGCGTTCTTAGTCTTTCGAATAGCAACTGCAAGCGCTCTTCCGTAGATTTTCGAAATTGCAGTTGACGCAAGCAGAAAAAGAGAAAGTTATGTAATCAAGACTTCAAAGCAGTTCTATCATGGAGTATAAGCTCTGTTCACATAAAACTAGGGCCCGGAGCTTTATCTGGTTTTACGTAGAATAACTCTTGTAAACAGCCCAGGTCATTCGTAAGTAAAAATCTAAGTTGATTTTATTCCGAGGTTTCCAATTAGTGGGTCATTTTAAAACTACGAAGACGTCGGAATACAATAGAATAATCATATTAGACCAGGAGTCATAACAAATTTTTAAAGACATTTTGAGTTCAAACATAAAATTTATTGCGAAAGGCAAATGAAGATCAAAAATAGTCTTTACTTGACATTTACATAAAAAGTTATTTTCGAATTTCCAGAGTAGAGCTTTTTTGGTCTTTATTTCACTTTCGAAATAAATTTATCAATCAGTTTGCAATAAATAAGGACCATTTTTAAAACTTGGGTTGATAATTTGTTTTAAGTAAAGAAGCAATTTGTGTAAATCACAGACTTTAATCAGTAAAACAAATAAACTTATACATAGAAAATACGCCGAATTTTTCATTGAGAGAAAAATTTCAATAAAAAATCAGCCTGTTACTTTAAATGCAAAGTGACTTGCAATTAAAGAAAGTAAGTTGTTATGTAATTTTTTGAAGGCGTCAGCATAAGAGCTAACATGTGAATTAGTTAATTTAATTTTTTTCCCACGAATGAATAGTTATAGGAAAGCTTTATAAAAAATGGTTAGTGTAAAGATTGAATTTTGTTTGCTAGATTGGTATTCAAGCAGTCCAACAACAATTGCTTTATACAAATGAATGCAGGCCTATATGTGTAAAGGGTTCTAATTGAAAATGCCAAAGTTCGAAGCACATCCGTATATAAACGGACGTGCGCATTTGCTTGGGCATTATGACGTCACAGAGGCTTTTTTGGAAATTTAAAATTCGACGTTTTAAATCACTATTGTGTAAAGATTTTCGAGCAATCACCAAAAGCTCAAAAACAGAAAATGCGATTTACATAAAGTAAGTTCTGCATCGCCTCAGACATATCGACGTCTGGCAAACGACGTAATTCGCTTCGTCATTCAAAGCCAATAAATTGGTAAAATTCATGTCATTTAATAAAAGCGTAAAATTAAAAGTTCACGCTCTTGCTTGCGAAAAGGAAAAATTTTTTAAAAATTTGCTAAAAACCGTCTATTTTACTCGTTAACCCTTGTTTGGGGGCACCTAAAAATAGTATCATCTTATTCAGCAATTTAAATTAGGAAAAGTCAAGAAACTCCAGAATATTATCTAAAAAATTAAAATAATTACAAACGTTTTAACAAAGGCCGGGCTTCAGAAGCCCGGCGGTTGAGGAGAATAGGGTCAACCCAGTGGTTTACAAAATATTTTTGAGGTTCTTCTTCAAATAGGTTCGTCTTTGAAAACAACAACAAAACTCACGCCTCAAGTTTTGGCAAAAAAGCGTCATTTTTTTTAACAGCAGAACAATTTGCAATCAACGGAAAGGATGTATCATGGGAAATCAGATGTTTTATTTGAGTAAGCATAAAAACAAAACAATTTGTTTTCTTCTTGGATATGCTTTCAAAACTTTAACCTCATAATAATTTTCAAAACCTTAAGGTAAACCAATCATATAAGAATGGTATATTGCGTGAAGTAAAAGATTTTTATTCCCAAAGCTTTTCATCTGACACTCTTCTGGGGAAATCGTCAGAATGAAGCAGAATTGAAACCGAACTAATTTATAAAGGAAGAAAGTAGAGTTCTCATTGGCTGAAAAAGTCAACCAATGAGAGAAAAGATTAAAAAATTTTCAAAGAGTAGACGAATTCTTTTTGCTTACACAGAAGGGGATTGAGAGATTTAATGAAAGTCGCTTCAAGAGCAGAAAGGTGAAAGGAAGAGCGACCTCGAGCGAGAATAGAAAATTTTTCGTTGCTGTAATGAAGGGCACATTGGGCGTTGTCAAGAAGATGTTGACCAATGGTGGATTCGTGAAATTGTTGTGGGCGTGTGTTGGTCTTGCAAGAGCGGGAAAGACTTTGGCGGTTGGCCGAGGTACGAGGATTGGTGATGGATCTAGGAACGTGTTGTTTAATTCGCTCTTCTAGCCGTTGAGACGTGCGACCAACGTACCGACTATCGCAGTGGCACAAAATCTGGCAAATAACATTGCTGTGATGATGGGAAGGTAACACGTCTTTCTTAATCGTTGGAAGGAGCTGTCGGGTGTTGAAAATAACACGTGGTTCGACGGAGAAAAAGCAGCGTTTCACAGCAGACGTAATCTGCTTTTTGAACTTCATCGAGACGTTTCCAATCCATGGGATGTGTAGGTAGACAGGGCACTTTTTTACTGTGTGGACCGGGTTAGAATTTATTTGTTGAAGTTTTCTCTTAAAAGCCGAATTGATTACACGTTCCGGGTAGCCATTTTCCAAAATTCGTTCAATTCTTTCTTTTCCAAAATTCGTTCAATTCTTTTGGAAAATGGCTACCCGGAACGTGTAATCAATTCGGCTTTTAAGAGAAAACTTCAACAAATAAATTCTAACCCGGTCCACACAGTAAAAAAGTGCCCTGTCTACCTACACATCCCATGGATTGGAAACGTCTCGATGAAGTTCAAAAAGCAGATTACGTCTGCTGTGAAACGCTGCTTTTTCTCCGTAATATCACAGGTATAATATCACAGCAAACTTGCACATCATTATCACACCAGAGTTGTATATCATCACAACAGAATTGCAGATCATCACAGCAGAGTTACACGTTATGAAAGCAGAGTTGTACACCATCACATCAAAGTTTCACATGATCACAGCAAAACTGTCCAGTATTATGGTATGGCTGAACATCACTACAGCAGAGTTGCACATCATCACATCAATCGTCCAACATCATCAGAGCACAGCTGTCTATCATCTCAGCAGAGTTACACAGCGTCATAGAGAACTGCGCATTATGATATCAGGACTGCACATCATCACAACAGAGCTGCACATGATTACAGCAGAGTGGTACATCATTACACCAGAGTTGCACATTGTGACATTCGAAAATTCTGTAAATTTCTGTTGACATTCGAAATTTGCGTTTATTCGAATTTTCCGTAAACCCATCTGCCGATTTGATCCGTTTCGTAGATTTTATCTTCGGCCTGACTCTGATTTTAAATAAACTTTCTTGTTCAAATCCTCGGGTTTGCGTTTTGGGTTGGTTCAATACTAAATAAACTCGCTTACAACTACACATTACAATTAAAATGGTATAAACCTCATAACTGGTTTGCACTGTTGAAAAACTTATTATTCGATTAAGATTAAAGCTGTCCACAAGTATTTCATTATAAAAGTTACCAATATAAGTGAAATTGAAACCACTGGATGTAATTGATCGATCTGTTTCAAAACTAATGATCAACGTTTGGTTTTGTGATCGAAAACTTTGTCCTGAAGCTTTATTGCCAGTGAGTCGAACAGAAGTTTCCGAATAAACATTTTCAATCTAAAACAAAAACGTTTAACTGACTAGTACCGTAGCACTGTAGTACTTAATAGATTAAAAAATAAATTGAATTTCATATAAGTATTAACAATCGATTGATAAAAATAATTAAAATCAAAATTACTAAACTCTTATCAAAATAGAAGTTTTTATAATTTGGCAGGGCGTCGAACCAGATCCGTGAACCTGTTTTAATTGTTAGTATTGCTCGAACCTGAATCGAAACTCAACTCAAAAAAGCAAAATTGCTGAACTTGAACTGAAAAGTTATTTTAAACAATTCCAGTTAGAAGCTTTAGTTTTCATTTCAACTTACTTATATAGACCTAGTTGAATAACACTCTCGTGTTTGAAGTTACCACAATTTGTTTAATCACTTATTATTATTATTTTTTTTATTCACAATCAACTTGAAATTACTCATAGTGCAAGTAGAAATAAAGATTGTGGATACGGAAGCAGCAATTAAACGAAATACGTTATTACATGCACACTACTCGTTGCGTAGAAAATTAAAAAAATCATGAACGATTATCTAGGCCGGCTTTTATTGACTTTTGGTCTTCGAAGCTCTTTTAGGTGGGCCGTGCACTTTTTCTGTGACATTTTATTTTGGTTGGTGAAAATAGCAGCTATTTTATTTAAAATAATTTTTGTCATGAATTAAAACTGAACCAAGCTTTGCAAGACTACCTTACTTACTTTTATAAATTTTTTTATTTTTTTTCGTGTTTAATATTCAGTCTTAATTTCTTTTTTGAGACAAAACTGGAGAAATTAGACACAGATGTAAAGTGAAGACAATTTTTTCGTCTTCATCAGTTTTTTCAAACGAAAATGTGTGATATTTTGTCATCTCAGCGAAATGATACAACATTGTAATTCGAGCAATTGTCGATAAAAAATTTCAGGCAAACTTGTATTGTCCCACAAATTTTGTTCGGTTCGTACGACTATGCGCAATGCCGGTCACAATAGTTGTTTTCCAACTTTTCTCGTTCGCGATGTTTAAATGGTTGAGAAGAACTGATCTAATTTGAAGTTGCCACAATTTGCTTGGTCACTTACATGTTGTTTGGAAAAACAGAGACGTCATTAACAACTTTCTAAGCCCTTGGTTCTTAAACTGGGGGGCATAAACGTTTTATCAAAGGGGGTGGCGAGCAATTGATTTCAAACTGAATTGACAATTGCAATGGTAAGTTTTTTGTCTTCACAATGCTTTGGGACAAAAATAGAGATTTTTGACGTTGATGAAAAGCGGAGATCTCTGTTTTTAGTCTTCACCATCCTTTTATTTAGTTTTCACCCTCAATTCCAGACAAAAATCAAGAATATAATGATAGAGCTTGGTTTTGATTATGTGGTCAAGGAGGGCGCGAGTTGCGTGAAAAAAGGAGGCGCGTCTCAAAAAGTGTAAGAACTCTTGTTATAGCAATAAGTCAAAGTGAAAAATTGGTCATATGGGCTGAACAAAAAAGCGAAGTTTTAATTAGATAATATGCTCAACCAGTATAGTTAAAAATTGATTGAAATGGAGACACAACAAAAATAACAAAACAAATTTATAGACAAAAAATCAGATCTTAAATCTGTAGCGTGGTTCGTTGGCACACGAGTAAAACTTTTAACTTTCTTATATTGAAAGAGGCGCAATTTCAATTAAACATAGAAAAACGTTTAAATTTCAAGACGTTAATTCAGGCGGAGCTTTCACCCTATAACGCTGAAAGGATGAGTCTCAAGTTAAGTTTTAATCAGGACGCTTTAATCACTGTCAGTCACTCTGTCAATCTGGCCAGCAATTCGTTCCAGCAAGTATATATATATGTATATTGTGGAAGTAATTTTATTGAGTTTCTTTTATGACGCCTGACTTTATCACAGGTAAAACCACTAGGTATTAGGTCACGAGATCAGGCTACATCCTGTGCAAGTGTAGCGAAAATAACTACTCAAGCAGCGCTAATGGCCTTGATGGCGCGATCAGCCAACAATCAGTTGAGTGGTGGACAACGGAAAGGCGGTACAAAAACAAAATACTAAGAAATAAAAGTTATAACATGACGGTTGCCATGGGAGAACATAAACGCTGTGCAGCGAGCGGAAGAGCGCTGCAAGTTAAGTCTGCAGCAAGCGAGATACAACGTGCAAAAATACATTTGCGTAAAACTTGTCAAAATCAAAGTAAATGCATGCACAAAAGATAATTAGCGGCGATGATTCGTACAAGAATATGTTCTAACTTTGTTAAATAACTTACAGGAATGCACAGCATTTTCTTGTTGTCGGTGGCATTACAAAATTAGTTTTAATTTATCACCGCTAACAAGTAATGGTAAGTAAATGAAACATTGTATTAGGCGTATAAAACAATAAATTTTATCGATAATATGCGTTTTACTCCTACCGATTGTCATACAACATAATGTCATGTTTAAGTTAACTTTGTACAGTAGAAATTTAGGCTAAAGTTTTAATGATTTAAATCCATAACATTTGCGCACGATTGTATTGCTATCCACATCCACATGTATTGATACAGCCGCAGTTTGTGCACCGTTGACTCAATAGAATAATGGTAGCTCTTAAACAAGACAATTCAACAACGATTAGTTTGACGATGAATTTCAATTCAAAATTTTTGTTTTAATGCACGAGAATTCAATTTTAATTCAATTTGTTTTCGTTTTGCTTTTCTACAACATTTATTAAGAATAAAGATGTATTTATAGATGAAATGCGAGCAGAATTGAAAAAAGATAGAAGCAACAAAATAATTATAACGTTATAGCATGCAGACAAAGCGTAGAAAGGAAATACTTAATAAATGTTTGCATCGGGGTTACTGCATCTTATTTGTATTATATTTGCTCGCAAGTTACCAGTCTAAAAAATGTCTAATAAATGCAAGTACGCAAGAAGAAAGAAATTTTAAAACTTTGTCACTAGAATAAAATAGCCACAAAACTAAAAACAATTTTTGCTTGCACATTGGGGCTCACCAAATCATTACCATGCTTTTATTTAATTTTATTCAAATATGCAGAGTTGGTTTTACAATGAACACCTAAATAGCTTGCCAGCTAATAGGTTAAGTGTCTAATATTTTAAACCTGTATCAGAAATCACCTCCACTTTAAAAATATTTGGATATGCAACTGTATATTATCAGCATCCAAGAAACAGGCCAGATGATGCCTATTGGAAATCGTATCTTTACGAAAATAGCCTTACAAATTGGGGAATAAATCAGAAAAAAACAAAAGTTGTTTATTAGAGTTGACTTAGATTTCATTACTGGCACAAGCTTTTGTGAACTACAGCGCACTTTGTTATAAGCATTGCAATGCCATGTATGCAATGTCATGTATGTCTCTTTATTACGTTTAATGCCATTGGTGTTAATTTTGTTTTGATTGCATTATTATTTTATTTCATTGCACCTGACAAAGTGCGCAGTGGCTTACGAAACCTTGTGCAATTTAATAAACATTAAGTCAACTTTACTTAATAATTTTTTGTTTTTTTCGGATTGATTTTAATGGTTGACACGGCTTGCCAATTTTTTATTTCTTCTAATCCTTTGATAAATTGGGGAATAATAGGAAATTGTCGTCATCTCAACCTTTTCATCATCAAAAAAATTCAGGAAAACAGTGGTTTTTCGAGCATTAAATATGTATATATGTTTAACATGTATCTGTAAAAGTGTTTCTTGGAAAAAAATTTCCGACCAAATAGTTTAATTAATGTGCTGTCGAGGAGATTGAATCAAAGAATTGTCTTTTTAAAGGTAAAAGTGATTATCTATTTTGAGTAAAGTGGTACAGTTTTGAATCACTTATAATTTTACCTGGTATCGTGACCTGCCACTGGATCGAACGACACTTGATCCAAACGACACTTGATCGAAACGGCACTTGAACAAAACGACATTTGATCGAAACGACACTTGATCGAATAATAAAAGAAAAAATTTACAACTTTGAATCTGTTCCAACTTTGTCAATTTTTTGTCCCAAAAACATAATAATTTCTAAAAAATAGAAATATTTCCTTTGAAATTGTTTTTGAATTCTGCAAGGGGTCTGCAAGGGTGGGGCCATGACACAATGCCCCCCTAAATAACTGACTGCAATTTAAAAAGAATGCAAAAAATGGCAGCAATAGCATCTAGCGAAATATACCCATGACAAAAAATGTACTTGTTGTCCCCTAAAAATGCTTTGGCCAAGTACATTGTTAGAAAACCCCGACCTCGACTTTAAAAAAAATTATAAAAAATAGAAACCAACTGTCTTCTTATTGATGGCAACCCTTTTTATGAATCTAATTTGCTGTAACAAAAAGATTGTTAAATAGCAGAAACATACAAAAGTAACTCTTTTTTTTTATCTACTGTACTGTCATTTCGATCAAGTGTCATTTCGATTAAGTGTCGTTTCCATCAAGTGTCTTTCGATCAACTGTCGTAACACCACCTAGTCTACATAAATCAAGACTGTAGCGAAATGCATCAATTTTTTTTTGTTTTATTTAAGATAACTGCTATGTTATAAACTCCTATGTACAACTTAGTTTCTATGCCAAATTTTAAAAAACGTTACTATATATGTAAAAAGTGTTTAAATTCACTACTTTTATGTTTTGGACTGGTTCAGAATTAGCTTATTCTTTTTATGTTATCGCAACTCACTTTTAATTTTTTTTTAATTGCATGTTGTAGTCTTGTTAAGCATATGAGTTGTAAACAAACTAAACAACTAAAAGTAAAAGGTTTTCTTTATTCTAAGTTTTTTCACTTTAAAATCACTTTACGTCAAGTTCTAGCATTAAAGCATCACCTGAAAAATAATGTTTGTTCTGAAAAAAAATGAAAATCGTTTTGAAAATGTCCTAATAGAAAGCCAAAAATTACAGCAAAAAATAAAATAAATTCAAGGTTTTAATAAAAACTAATATCTAACTAAAAAGAGTTATTTCAACGCATAAAGCTTAGAAAGTAATTTGTGGCTGAAAAAAGATTTTTGGGTCACACAACTGAGTATTGTATTTTTCTCAGTTGCTCAGTTATGTTTGTTATATTTAGGCTTTCTGATAAATCGTGCAAAATACATAATTCGGTCAACATTGGTTTGCTCTCATTTCTTAAACTTCTTGGTCTGGTACACCTATAGATACAATCCAAGTGTCATGTTCTTAGTTTGTACGCTTGCAAAAATGAACAGAAAAACTATTGTATAAACTTAGGCATAAACCAATCCCGAATCGAAATTCCTTAACCGTTAATGTTTTCCTTTAACTAGATAATACAAACATTTATTTCCATTAGTCTTCATAGCGTTTTTAATTTGTTTTGCCTTATGAAAAACATCGACAAAAATATACTTACAACAACAAAATCATATCCGATTTCCGTTTGAAAGCTTTCAATGGTTAAATAAACAAAGTAACCAGTTCTAGCAGTTAAGATCCACCGACATTTCAGACTGTTAAAGTATTGATTTGGATAATTAGGACTCGTAATAATTCGAGTTTGGTTGGATGCTGAAGTATTGAATCCACAAGCAAAAGCTGAAACAATACGAAAATAAATAAAAATGTATCTGTGATATCGATTTGTCATTCAAGTTTATTTCAATGCTGTGTATTTTAAAAAGCGTTCAGAGAATAACTTAAGCGTTCTTGGAAACAGTTCTACAAGAAATAAAATTACCAAAGATTGTTCCAGATCTACAGGGTTTCCACACATACTTTTAAAACAAAACAATTTTATTTAATTATAATGTTAAGAAATTTATTTAGACAGATGTTCTTCAGACTTTCTTCTTTAGACAGAGCCATCATTCGATCTGAGCATGAAAAATAACATAAATAAATAAAATAGTAAAATTCCTATGTACCCAGACTTTGTGAACACCCTGTACATAGGTGTTTGGGCTTCAAGTGGTCTTATCTTTTCACAGAGTTTTTATAATGAAAGCTTTTCAAGTATCACTAAATTTGTATGAGAAAATCACTAAACCTAAGTGAGCTTTCAAACTTTCATCAATAAACCGATGTGAGAAGATTAGACATCTTGAGATGCTAAAGATGCCCAAACAGCCATGTAAATTTGATAAGTTGGGAACCAATTCGAAAAACTTGAAATTGTTCGTTTATTTCTGAAACTAAACAAACTTGACTTTCAATGTAAATTATAGTTTGTCTGCGTTTCTAAATAATTCATATAGTAATTTAAATGCATTGAAATTAGTATCGTTAATTTCGCAAAATGATATTAAGTTATTGGCCAGTTTTTCATAATTTTACGACGGACATTCAGAAAGTAATGCAACCAGGTTTTTTTTCATGACATTGTGTTTTAAAGGTACACAAATCGTGCATCACAAGAAAGTATATAGCATGAGCATTTCATAGTTACTTCTTGATGTAATCGGCCACTTTCCAAACCGTCTTTTCCCATTTTTTAACGAGTGCACATATTCCTTCATTATAAAATTCTACAGGCTGCGTTTTTAACCGCTTCCTAATAGCAG
Organism: Diplosoma virens; assembly: GCA_963680785.1. Taxonomy (NCBI): domain Eukaryota; kingdom Metazoa; phylum Chordata; class Ascidiacea; order Aplousobranchia; family Didemnidae; genus Diplosoma; species Diplosoma virens. Next base: position 4,137,580 of record OY796890.1, on the reverse strand, counting down.
TTTTGACCTTTTCATTACTGGAGAAATGTCGCCATCTTAAACTTTTTTGAGGATCCCAAGCAAATGGAAGTCAGAGGGTGCCAGGTCTAGAGAATCCTAAGACATTACCAAAGCAGGTCAAACTCTTCGTATTCTTGCTTTCAACTTTTTTAATGTATCGATGTAAGCATCTGAATTGATTGTTGCTCCTTTGGATATGAAGTCTACCAGTATCACATCAACACTATCCCAGAACACAGTCATCATCACTTTTCCTGTAGACTGCTGAGATTTGAATTTCTTCGAATATGTTGAGGTGGGATGACGCCACACCATTGATGATCTCTTTGATTCTGGTTCGAAGTGGTGAACCCAAATATCATTTCCGGTCACTATTTGCTGCAAAAAGGTTTTGTTACTATGACAATACTCCAGAAGTTCAGAACAAGCTTCTAGGCGGAATTGTTTATGAGCCTTTGTGAGCGGCCTTGGGACCCACCTTGCACACACTTTTGAATACCCCAGGGTATCCATGATCGTTACAGCACTCCCTGCACTTACTCCTAATGACTCAGCAAGCTCATTAATAGTGATGCATCTGTTTTTCTTAATCAATGCATCTGCCTAATTAATGTTAGCATAACTGAGTGCAGAAGATGGTCTATCACTTCTTGGCCTATCGCAAAGATTGCTTTCAGCAGGTTCTTCTTGTCCATCATTGATTCGCTTCACCCAACTCGTCACTGTGCTGTAGTATATTGCACCGTCACCATACACTTGCTTTAGCCTTCTGCTTATGTTCTGAGCTGTTTCTCCCTCCGATAGTAGAAATTCAATAACAACTCTTTGCTTCTACCGAAATTGCTTTGGGGCAATTATGCCAGTTTCACCTTCTAACGAAGAATACATAAAGGGATTGCTTAAAATTTGAATTACAGATTGCAGTAATTCAAACCCTTATTTTTTTACAAAATCTGTAAACCTTGGTTACCAATCTATAATCTGTAAAAGAATCAGATGTTAGTTAAATAAATTCTGCAAGAAATTAAATCAGTTGCATTGCTTTCTGAACGCCTCTAGTACTAATAGAAATTAAAAATTAAACAAAAAACTTTTTAAAATGTTTACATATACAGTACGTATTCAATGTAAAAATGAACACCTTTTAGTTTAAAGCCTAAAAATATCAGTATTGTAAAGACTCGAGTCCGAATTTTAAGGACTTGGACTTGTTAGGATTAGGAGTTTTGTTTTAAACTAACCCTAACACAATATAACCAAAATCTATATCGAATAAACTTTATTGAATTTATTACAGTACAAACACGCCTCTGTCTCATAGGAGCGCTAACACGTTATGCATTATCTCGTCGCCTGTCCCCCAAATCGTACAGCCACGTCACTATATATAGTGAACATGAATGAATGTACAAATTGCTCAGCGTGGGTCACAGAAACGCCGTCGCACAAAATTGGGACTCAGAAACGCCTTGAGAAGTGGGGCACGACTGACAAAACGAAACATAAGCCGAGCATGCTGTAAACACGCATTAAGCATACACAAATCACGACAGACTCGTATTCGGACTCGAGCATCAAGAAATAGGACTCGAATTCGGACTCGTGTAGATTTTTTTTGTCGGAACTCGGACTCGGACTGGTATCCAAGAACTCGCGCTCAGTCTCAGACTCGTTAAAAAAACAGCCTTTACCGAGTAGAAAAAGATAATTCTAATAAAAGAAGCTCAATGATTTTACTCAGAAATTACGAAAAGAAAAGCAGCCAGCCACTAGCAACCAGACATTTGATTGCCAGTTGCCGAATTGTTAAGCTTCTTGGCAAACATAAGGCAGACGGATTACTGCTGCAACAACCAGATTTGCCCGTGAGAAACAGCTGTCTGCAAAACTTCGTTGCGATCATCAAACGAAATCTTAGTTGATTAGGATAGATTTCGTGGACGAATCTGTAGTTTTCAAATGAAAAAGATTTTAGGGTGAAACTTATTTATCTATAAAAAAAGTCTTCACTTAAAATTTGTCTTTAGGCCGTTCGTTACTGGGCTTTTAAAAACTTTTTAGCTAATAATTGAAATTCTGACTTCGCATCAAAGCACAGCCGTATATAAACGGACTTGCGCATTTGCTTGGGTTGTCGTCGTCGTCGTCGTTTGAAGGGTATCCACTCCAGGTCAGACACAAACAGGACTGGGGCCGAGGGTTTATCCTTTTATTACCCCAGACTGCTGCACTGCCTGGATCAGATGCTGGCAGTGATGTCATTAAGCCAGCATCGAGTTTCGTCATCCAAAACCGTCAGACCTCGTGCTCCATGTGGTGCCCGATGTACAGGGCACGCTGTTAGTACATGGTCTGCGGTTTGCTCAGAGGCGCCACACTCGCAATTCGGTGAAGGAGCGAGACCTCATTTGTGCATGGACGAATGGAATCGCCCAACACCAGTCCGCAGGCGGTTGAGCTTAACCTGCGGACTGGTGTTGGGCGATTCCATTCGTCCATGCATGCAGGCATTTGCTGGGGTATTGTGACGTCACAGAGGTTTTTTCGAAATTTTAGTAAATAAAATCAGGCCGTGGGCTAAATCATGGACTCCTAAATAATAGAATCTGGACTGGAAACGGAATTGAAAATCGCAGAGCGTGTGGACAAAAGTAGGCCAGTTTTAGAAAGCTAGAAAAATAGTTTAAGTTTTTAGAAACTACTCACTGTTAAGTTATTAAAATTGGAAGTATGGCTTGCAAAATATAATAAACAATAGATACAGGATAAATGTGAAAATAGTGCTAGAAAAAAATCAGTGCAGGTTTATTAGAAAAAGAATAATGATTATACAAAATATGATAAGAATCACAAATACTGTACACATTATTTACTAATATCTGCAAAATTTGTATTCTACTCCTGGTATTTAGGTAAAGTTTTTTATCAGTTAATAATGTAGGCAATTTGGGAATTAACAACTATTTTCCATTTGCTCAGTATTTTTGCACAGAATAAACCTTGATCATCGTTTAATCAATAATGACATTATAATTTAGTCACTATTATTTTTGTGACATTAATAAAAACAATAGTAGAAATAATACATATTTTATTTTTTAATTTATATGCAACAATAAATATGTCTTGTTTATCCGTTATTTCAATTGAGTGTTACTACTGAGTGAATTACTGAATGTAATACAATTAGTACATTTATTTTTGAAGCATACAATTTCTATTTTAAAGTTTTGTGTTTTACGCTTTATTATTTTTTGGTCATCTTATTTAAAAGTTAACCTAAGGATATTGCATTTTCTTAGCCTTCTACTTTCTTTCTACCTTTACCTTCTTTCTACCTTTTTTTGCACAGAAAAATATTTGTATTTAAAATGGTTTATAAATGTGCTCTCATCAATTGCAAATCTGGATACTCTTCGAAAGAAAAAAAGTGAAATATTATGTATCATTCACTCCCTTTGAAAGATAAAGAACTTCTATGTAATTGGTTGAAAAATATAGCTCGGAAAAATTTTAAACCCTCAAGATACTCCAAGCTGTGCTCACTTCATTTTAAATCAGACGGTTTTATTGAAGTTTTTTATGATTCAAAGCAAAGACGCAGAAGAAAGAAAGAAAGTGAGCACTTATGTTATTGAAGATTAAAACCTGGTGCTGTTCCTTGAATTTTTAAAAATATTTTTTTGTAGTATACAAACAAAAATGTAATGAGCAAATGAGCAACTTTTACACAATGCAGCACTACAAAACATGCAAATTGCACAAAAACGTGATGTGATAGAGAAAATATGAGCTCAGATTCGGATTCAGCATCCCAAAGTTACCCTAACTCCGTTCTCAAAGTCCATGCAAGAAAAAAAAATTTTTTTTTGTTGACCAGTGTAATTATACCAAATCAGAGAAATTGTCACTAAAATAAGATGACGTTTATTATAGAATTTCATTCGTACTAAATTCAAGTCGGCTGAAAAGGAACATTTTCGGTTCAATGAGGCTATGTGCCGACTCAAACATGTCCTCCGCAAATCTCAATCAAGTAAAGCTCTAATCTCATCAATTTATGCTTTTAAAAAAAATCATCAATCTTTTTTCTAAAAAAAGCAGCTTTACTGCAATGGCCTACTTTTGTCCACTCGTAATTCCTTGTTTCCAGTCCAGGTTATATTATTTAGGAGTCCATGGCTAAATCATGCCGTAAAAGCAAGCACTGTGCGCTCTTTCATCATTGTTACGTGATCCATAATCATTATGTCAGCTGTTGTGTCGTTTGCTTCTTAGTTTTTATGGGAAGCTTCACTTTGTGTCTTTGAGTCAGGACCCGAATAGTATAAGTAAAGTTTTTAAATTCTTTAAAAAAATTTTTTGTCAAATATACGGTAATCTAATTTAATTTTTTTACAGAAACTGATGATGACCTTTATAGGTCGAAATCGATTTTTCGTAATGATACTGTTGGTTTTAAATTTTTAATTTTTATTTTCTATATTAAATTGAAAATTGATCGATTTTATTAATAAATTCATGTATCGATTAAACTGAAAGTTATATTAAAATGAAAGTTGAACGATTTTATTAATAAATACATGAAAGCAGCTGTGGCTGCCAGCGGACGCGTAAGGGTTAAATCCATAAAAACAAAAATATTTCGGTATCACTTGCTGTTGCCTTTAACTTGTTTTCTTTTAATCGGTTAAGTTCTAAAATCTTTAATGTAATTGTTTAAATTTTAAAACTGATTATGACTTTTTAGTTTTAAAAGTGTTAAACTGTTAAGTATACAAAAAAATAAAGTTAAAAGAGATAAAGATGCTCATGCAATTTTTAGTGAGCGTCTGAGCGACCTCGTTTGATTATTTTCAATCTGACTATTTGTGTAGTCTACTAAATTAAACAAAAGTTGTTTGTATAGGTATAAGGTAAAAATAAGACAATTATGAGCTGTGTTGTACCAACTGTGTGTAAATTTGGTTTTGAAAATTATGAAACAAAAAAAGGCTTAAAAACTCGGCATTTTGCAAAATGCAAGTTTTTTTTTTTTAAAGATTACCATGATTTTGGGAAGAAGATAGAGAAACTGGAGACGAAATGGAAGTAAAGACCTTTTTTTTTAGAGATTACCATGATTTTGGGAAGAAGATAGAGAAATTGAAGACGAAATGGAAGTGAAGACCATTTTTTTTTAGAGATTACCATGATTTTGGAAAGGAAGTGGCGAAGTCGGAGACGAAATCAAAATTTGGCCCCCTCGGAAACTTTCTGCGTACGCCACTGCCACTGTATGTTTCAAGTGTACTGCTGGGCCTTCAATAATTTCTAAAGATAGAATTTGGGCCATCATAAAAAAAGGTTGCCGACCAATGGTTTAGATCATTCAATGTATTTGATTCAATGTTTATCGCTTCTCTTTTTTCTACATAAAAATTTCATTTGTGCAGTTTTGTTAGAACTGCAATTGAAGAGCTTTTTATGGTAAAACTTGAAAATCAATTTTGTCAAAGGTTTTAAAAATTAAAATGCGGTAAATCGGATAAACATATACCACTAGTGGTTTTAAATTAATAAGTTTTGCCTTTAGCTTAAACAATTTTAAAATTTTACAGTTTTTGTTTTCGGCATCAGTAGTCTAACTGCTATTTAAAAGTTACCGGTAGCTTTTATTCTGATAGCTTTATTAGCTTCTGATAAAGAGACCAGAGTTGATGCAGACATGAAAGCTAATCATTTAAAGTTAAAAAGACTTCCTTGGCTTGCCGAATTCAAACTTGAGATAGTTTTTGGTAACAATAACTCTTTGTAGTGTAGAGTGTTTAATGTTATTGTTTAAATTGTTTTTAATTTTATTTACAAGTGAAATTGTCAGATTGATGTTGAGTGCAAAAGAAGAGGTCCAACTCTGCAGCATTAACATAAGAACAATCTTTGTGCGGCAATAAAATTCATTATTGAAATATTAGCTTTGGAAGCTTTGCGTTATCTTTAACAAGTCATGGTTTTATAAATTATATAACGAATTGTTTTAGATACAAAGATTATCAACAGCAATGTGCAAGTACTGGTTCTCATTTGTCATTAAACCAGCAGGCAAGCATGAAAGATTATTTTTCATTGCAAATTCCAGCAACCTACAGCAACAGCAATCCTAAAGCATCCCTAATCACCGAATCTTTAACAACTGATCTAATAGTCGGGGAAGGATTGCCACTAAGATTAGTTGAATCTACATGTTTTTTAAATTTTTTAAATGTGGTACATCTTCAATATAAACCCCCTTCTCACCAAACAGTTCGAAAAAAAATTTCAAAAAAAGCAGATGATATAAAACTCAAAATTATGAAACAATTCCAAAATTGCCAAATCGTGAGTTAAACAGTGGACATATGGTCCGACAGAAAAATGCGCTCTTTTCTAGGAGTTACGGCACACGTTGTCGTACAAGAAAAAAAAAGCCCACCTATCAAAGTCTTTCACACTAGCGGGCGAGCAATTTGTCGGACGACATTCGGGAGAAAATATTGCAGCAGCTTTTAAAAAATAGTTCAGCAATTTGAAATTAAAAACAAAATTACATACATGATTACGGACAGTGCTGCAAATATAAAAAAAGCGTTTAACACTTGTTTCCCAAGTTTTGAAGAAGAAAATCTTAACATGTTAAACAAGCGCGCAAGTACAAGCAGCATCTTATCGGAAATACTGACCAGAAAGATGTTGACAACGAGTTTTCCATGTTTCTCTTGGATGAAGCCGATCAAACAGAAGTGGATGCTGAATAAGAAACTATTATAAGCAACATTCGTCTATCGTGCTTTTCTCATTCTCTTCAACTTGTCATCCATGACGAAATAAATCATTCAAAAAGTATGAGCTTAACGCGCTTATCCTTTTTTTCAACAAAAATACTGTAGGCATATAATTTCATTTTCATGGGATCATAATACATGATCAAAAGTATAGCAATTGCAGTAGTTTTTATTTCTGGTTTTAAAATAATGTAATTATCAAAGTTTAACTTATATCGTATTCTAGAAGTCAACTCAACTGAACCGTTTATACCTAAGTGAAGTACAGTTTTATGTAAACTGGACGCAACACCAACGATCATATAGATTTAAAAAACAATAAGAAAATTTAACAATTTTAAGCAGGCAGTGGGTTATTTCTCAGATTATTTTTGTTTTTGTAGGTATCAGAGGAGCTCTCTCCAAGCATCAAAGCTCTCTAGTTTAATGCACACAAGTACAAATTTTTCTAAAAAATTCACAAATATGTTTGGCGAACATCGACGCATTCCAGCTCTAGTGTGTACTCATTGGAACTTTATGTTCAAGTAAATCGTCAGTATAATGGCCTTAAATTATTCAAAACTATCGACAGTATGCAGCAACGCAAATTGCATGGAACTGGACTTTGCTCCTCGCGAGTGGCTACAGCTCGAAGAATTTGTCAAATTGCTGCATCCGTTTTATGAGGCAACTATGTTGACCCAAGGAGAAGATGCCTCAACAATAAGTTTGGTGTTGCCCTGAGTTTTATCATTAAACAAATATTTGGTTGAGTTCATTAAGAAAAAATTAAAACACTTAAAATTCATGACAGAACAAATATTGCAATCTTTGACAACTCGCTTTTCCGGAATTTTTAAAAACGTAGAAACAAGATTTTCTGTTTTAAGAAGTTCCGACACTTGGTTTGTTGATGAGCCTTTTAGAGATACTATTTATGTCGTGGCGGCTACACTTGATCCAATGTTTGGGTGAGAATGGGTGGAAAAAACCAGAACAAGTGATAAAGAAAAAGAAAGCCTGAGTTCAAGCGTAAAAGGCAAGCTTTATTTTATTTTTTTTTATTTTTGGCAGTAATTTCTAAGCTCCGCATTTTATAGAATAGAGCAAAAACTTAACAAACTTGACAGTTGTTTCCTTAATAAAAATTTTTTAAAGTGCACAATACAGGATTGAAAATATACAATGAAATAACAATTTTCATAATGCAATGTTTGGAAATGTTTTTTAAGACTCGAGCACCATTTTATTGACAATGTTTTCTACTTTTTGCATATTTTCAAAGCATTCTCTCCAAAATTATAGAAAAGCTACATTAAACTAGTAAAACAAAATGTTTTGTAAAATTCACTTTAAGAAATGTAAAGTACTAATTATGTAAGATGCCCAATATTGTGAATAACGCCTAAATTTTTGTCAGATAATAGGATAAATTGTTAAAAAGTAGGCTATACATGCATTAATACAAATTTCGTAATTCTTGCTGTCAGGTAACATTTATCAGAAGAGATCTGTTTAAATATAAATTTACTAACTATTTCCTGCCCTATATCGAATAACGTTTTTAAAAAAATGTTTTCTGTTCTCTAAATATTTGTTATGTTTTTAGAGTTGATTTTTGCGGAATGCAACAGGGGTCCTGCTTTGACTAATTTAGATACAGCGACTATTGAGAGTGAAGATGAACCACCCTGCAAAGTTCCGGCTTTGTTTGATGCGTACAGCAAGACTCGTAAAAATTGCCAAGAGAAAAAAGGTTACTCTCAGGGGACAACTCTGAAGTTACTTCGATTCGATTACTCATACCAATACGTAATGAGTAATCGAAGTTTAACTTTACCAACACTTTAATATTTTGGCGCATAAATTTTGCAAAATTTTATTTTCTTTGCAAATTGGCTATTAAAGTATTGTCTGTGCTAGCAATAAGTGCACCCGTTGAACGTTTTTTCAGTACAGGAGCCTTGATGATGCGACCGCAAAGGTCTCGCATCGGCAGTGATTTATTGTCTGCTTTGACAACATTAAAAAGCAATTATGATTTTTAAAAAAAACATTGTGAATTAAAAACTTGTGCTTAATCAGTGCCCTAGCTTGTTAAGAACTAAAAAATGGACCAGAAATTTTGTAGCTCGCACATTGATTATACTGTTCTTGATTTGAAGCTATTGAGTAAGTAGCGTGTATATCGTAAAACGTAACTTCAACTTGCTAAGATTTATATAAAAACTCAAGTGGGCGTCATTATTTATTTAAAAGAATTAACATTTAATGCATCTCAGCAAGATAAGCAATAAGCATGCTTTTGTACAAAACTAAAAGCTTTTACAATATAGACCTAAACTTTAAACTACTAAGATCGCGAATTGTTGATTTGACATTCAGATTTTTTTTTTAAATGCTAATTTTATGACTTGCGGACTCGCACTCGGACTCGTAGATCTTTTTTTCTGAACTCGGACTCGTACTCGGATTCGTGCATTAATAACTCGGACTCAAACTCGGACTTGTAAAAATACTTTTTGCTGAACGCGGACTCGTACTCGAACTCGTAAGTTAGGGACTCGCACTCGGACTCGTAATAAAAGCAAAGTTTACAACACTGAAAAATATATTACGAAAAACCAATGTTTGATCTAAACAGTATAAGTTGTTTTTGTTTAGGGAAAAGAGAGAAAAATTCTTTGTATTTAATGTTTGTTAGCTTCGCAAGGTACATGTAAACAAATAAACCGCTTCTACGGTAATTTTTAAGTTTTTAAAATGCATTTAGAATCAAAAAAAGAATGAAAGGAAAAATCATTTTTTACACAATAAGCTATGCCTATACTTTAACCCAGTGGTTTCCAAAATTTTTTGAGGCTCCTCTTAAAAACAACAACAAAATTCACGGTTTAATTTTTTGAAAAATAATACCATTTCTTTAAACAGCACAATAATGTGCAGTCAATGGGAAAATTGTAGTTGTTTTTTAAAAACTAAATGTGTAATTCAAAAGCTTGTAAAAGATAATGCAAATTTCAGGCCTGTTCACAGTCAAATTTCTCCTTATGTTTAATCTTTACATTCAAAAGTGTAAAAAAAACACTTGCACACTAATAAGTAGACGAAATGGAAGAAATGTACAAATAGCTAAATGTTACACGCACACACACTTAATATATCAGCACATATTGTTCTCACAAGGCATTGCTCCAATATTATTTTTTTAATATAGAGTAGCACATCTTTAAGAATTGTAAAAAGTTTAAAATTTAATTCAAAAAACATTTTTACTTCGGCAGGAAACCTTTGATAATAGTTAATTTTTTTATCAAAGCTTAATAATAGTTTGATAATTTGTTTGATAATTAATAGTTTGACAATTAATAATAGTTTGATAACGAATAGTTTTTTATTAAGCGTAAGTGTAATTTTTTAAGTAATCAGTTGACATTGTTTTAGAAAAAAAAAAGAAGATTAGAGCAATCAAGGGGACCCTGAGAGATAAAAACTATCATCTTGTTGGAAAAGATATAGAACTGATTGCTCGCTATTTTAAATCTTTTCCAATAAGATGATAGTTTTTGATCTCTCAGGGTCCCCTTAATTGCACGTTATGCTCCAATCTTTTTTTCTCAAACAATGTAAATTGATTACTTGAAAAATTGCACCTACGCTTGATCAAAAAACTGTAACCAGTGCGAAATCAGATGTTTTATTTGAATAAACATAAAACAAAACAACTGGATTTTATCTTCAATGTGCTTTCAAAACCTTAACCCTATTCTTCTCAACGGCCGGGCTTCTGAAGCCCGGCCCTTGCTAAAACGTTTGTAATTACTTCATCTTTGTAGATAAAATTCTGGAATTTCTTGACTTTTCCTAATTTGAAATGCTGAATAAGATGGTACTATTTTTAGATGTCCCCGAACAAGGGTTAACCGGTAAAATAGACGTTTTTTAGCAAATTTGTGAATTTTTGCTGGTTTTCGCAAGCAGAGCGTGGAATTTCAATTTCACGCCTTTATTACGTGACACGAATTTTACCAAGAATTGATTTTGCGTAACGAAGCAAATTACGTCGTTTGCCGACGTCGAAATGCTTTAGGCGATGCAGAACTTATTTGATGTAAATCGCATTTTCTTTTTTTAGCTTTTGGCGATTGCTTGGAAACATTTTACACATCTATATTCTGTTGTATAAAACAATTGCTATTGGAATGCTTGAATACCAATCAAGCGGACTAAATTCAATCTTTACAATAAGCATTTTTATAAAACTTTCTTATAACTATTCATTCGTGGGGAAAAAAATTAAATTGACTGGTTACATCATAGCTCTTATTCTGACGCCTTCAGACAATTAAACAATACCTGAGTTTTTATAATTAACTTTTTATTTATATTTGACCTTGGATTTGAAGTAACAGGCCGTTTTTATGTTGAAATTTTCCTTACAATGAAAAATCCGACGTAAAGTTTTGTGAAAAAGTTTATAGCTTTTAGATGTGGGTTTTGCAAACAGAAAACATAAAATAAAAACAAGGCGTTTGGTACAATTGAATTTCAATGAAACAGGGTTTCGAACTTGTATAAATTCATGACAGTTCTAAAGTTTGAAATTTACACAAGTGACTTCTTTACTCCCAAAAAATTTTTGTGCCAAAGTTTAAAAAATGGTCCTTACTTATTGCAAACTGTTTGATAAATTTATTTGGAAAGTTAAATAAAGACCAGAAAAATTTAATTCTTGAAATTCGAAAAGAACTTTTTATGTAAACGTAAAGACCATTTATGGTCTTCATTTTCGTTTCGCAATAAATTTTGTGTTTGAACTCAAAATGTCATTTAGAAAAAAATTGGATATGACTTCTGGTCTGATATGATTACCCCATTATATTTCGACATCTTTTTAGTTTAAAATGACTCACTAACTGGAAATCTCTCAATAAAATCAACTTAGATAGCTTAGCTATCGATGACCTGGGCTATTTACAAGGGTTTTTCTACGTAAAACCAGATAAAGCTCCGGGCCTTAATTTTATGTGCATAGAGCTTATAATCCATGTTAGAGCTGCTTTGAATTTTTGATTACATAACTTTCTCTTTTCCTAATTGCGTTAACTCCAATTTCGAAAATCTACGGAAGAGCGCTTGTAGTCGCAATTCGTAAGACAAAGAAGGCGGTAAAAGACCCAAAAAGTTATTGACAAATTTATCCACTTTACGTACCCTGGGAAAAATTTGAGACGCTTACCTATGTCCTCAACAAGCCAATTGATGGTTTTAATGCAAAAAGTCAACCGTGGATCAAGTCGTTCTGTTAATAATCGACAATTTTTTTGAGACTAAGAAGAATGCCAGTGCTATTTGTTAATCTGACAGCTGCATATGACACTGTTATTTCATTCAAACTTGACTTTAACTGCAAGCTGCTGAGGTTTCTGCTGGATAAATGCGCGGTTTGAATGATTATAAAACTAGTTCACAACGAAGGTTTCACTCTAACGGAGACAGTAAGCAAAATAATCTCGGGTGTCAGAGAAACAGTGTTCCTCCAAAATGAATCACAACTTTTTTAACATCTAGATGCATAATCTGCTTTCCACAATATCCAGATTAAAAAAAAATGTGAGCTAAAAGTTTACAGCAATCAACATTCACCATTGTGTTTGGTTCCCATTTATCTTGAATTAAAACTAAACAAATCACTCAAGTTTTGTCACCACCGTTTGGCATTGCGCAAAAACATCGCCTGTCCCACTGCTAAGGTACTGGTGCCAAAACATCAGATACAGCTCCCTTATTTTTAGTTTATTCAACAGCTGAGTATTGGAGTCTCGTAGTTGTTTGTTCTCGTAGTACTTGGTTTATATATAGTGTCTTGAATGAGGCTTTGCGCGTAATCACTGAATGCCTCTGTAACTCTCCAACGGACCACTTAACAGTTTTTTCAAATATCCAGCCATCTTAGCGTTGAAAACTAGTAGCGATACTTGTTTTGGCTAAAGGTGGTACTCTAGACCTATGCTCCGCTACTTTTTCAAACATGTGGCACACTTTGAAAACGTTCAAAAATTAGCAGAACACCTGGACCAGGTAAAGAGCTAAATTTTGAACTCTTTCCGTTACCTGAATTTCATTTGGCTGTCATAAAAAACCTAAAATCTCAATCAAAACTCAAAAAATAAAATGTTAAAAGTCTTTTATTAGAAATCTATTGCCCTTTTTTCAGTAAAGTCACATTGACGATTTTATTTAATTGATCAAATTGCGATGCATAAATTTATTAATAAAATCGGTCAAATTTTAATTTAATATAGAAAATAAAAGTTAAAAATTTAAAACCAACTATATCATTACGAAAAATCGATTTCAACCTACAAAGGTCATCATCAGTTTCTTATTCAAATAAAATCTTATTTTCTATATTTTCTGTATTACTGCTTTCTATTACTGGTTATTCAAATAGAATCTTCTACTTTCTGTATTACTGTATACTCAAATAGAATTTTATTTTCTATTTCTGTATTACTTCTATATCTTTTATTTTCTATATTAAATTGAAATTTGACAAATTTTACTAATAAATTCATGCATCTCAAAAAATAAAGTGATGACTTTTTCTTTTTTTGAAGTTACTAATTTGCGCATATCGTGCATAAATAATCGAGCCTGGTTGAAAATTGATCAAAAAAAAATTATCAATTTATATCCAGAGAGTTTTTATGATTACTAAATAAAGCTTTATATAAAAAAAAAGCGTTCAAAATATAATAAAGATTAAGAAAAGATTTTGACTTACATAATGAGATGTATTGTATAATGAATTTTTTTAAGTTTTTAGGTTACTACTTTAGAGAAACATAACTTTATCTCTATCTCAAAGAGTATGTTTCTCGTTTTTCCGCAGCATATGAGTTGCAGAGCACTGCTCTAGATCCTGAATAAGGTTTATTTATCTGTTATCAAATGCCTGTCGATAAACACAAAGGTCTAAACACTTGCTTGTGTCTGCTACGCACAAAAACTTGAACAATTTTACTGAATTAAGCGCATTCGATCTGCCCATCACATGAATCATAGATCGAACACAGAGTACTATGAGAGTACATCCGGCCTCGTGCTTTCATTACCAGCGCCTTGCCTTACCCGTTTGAAATAGCGTGCCCGGAACAGTTTGAGTTATGCTTAAACGCCTTCAGACGGGTTAAAGACAACTGGACGCAGCCGACTGGGGGCAGCTTAACTAACCAGTCGACTGCCTCTAGTTGTCCTCAACTCGTCTGGTTGCGCGTAGTTGGTTGCGTTCAGTTGGCCCATCCCGTCTGCGGACTGTATAGTAGTTACGCGTTTTCATTTGTGCATAGAAAAACGGGGTCTTGTTCCTTTCTCTCATTGCAAATGCGGCGCCTTGCACAAACCAGAGATAACGTTGTATCAAAGAGCACGAGGTCGGACACTTTTGGATAAAAAACAAACGGTTATGGCTTGGTACATTGCCAACAATGTTTAATCCAGGCAATACAATAGCAATTTGCAATAAAAAAAATAAACCACGGGGGCCAGTTCTGTTTATGTGTTTTACTTGAAGTGGATACTTTTACATGCTACAACAATTTCGGCATAGAATCGCCCTGTTTTACGTAATGATGAAAAAGGGCCTTTAGAACTTAACATCTCTTTCTCGAAGTCATCTTGGAGAGGCCTTGTGGTGATCAATATTTTCTGATGACGATTAATCTAATCTTCCACTGTGTTTAATCTAATCTAATCTTTCATGCACTTTTTAATTAAATACTGTATATTGGAGCCAAAATTTGTTATTTTATCCCGTATTTCATGCAATATTTTTCATATTGCGAAATAAAAAAATATATCTATCTACTTTTGTTACCGAGATTTGCTTATTTTCTAGTTTTGCTTTCAAGTTTTCACCTGTTAATTACTTTTTCGCCTTTTTGCTGCCTGTTTTTCAAACGATTGTTTTATTATAAATTTTGGTCATTTTGAATGATACAATAAAAGTAATTGCTTGACTAAGACACATCATGGTTATTTCCCAGTCACGTTGTCCTACATTTAATCTGAATTATATGTTATGCGAATATTTGCAAATGTTTAGCGACAAAATAAGCAAATGTGAATCTCGAATCTTCACAAATGTTAAAATATTGCTGTTCAAGAAATTTTTTATTGGACACTCTAGTTTTTATAAACTGTAATTTAGAGTTGCTGATAAAGACTTTCTAGTTGAAAAAGTGGCATAAAATGTTTTTTCTAATAAAACAATAAAATGTAATAAGAAACGAACATATACGATCTTTATCCGTTCTCATCAAAACGACACTTGCAACCTCTCGCCAGCAATAATTCAACCGCACGTTGAAAGAAAGCCTTTGACTGGCTTTCAGTATGATGTTCAACGAAAAATTAAATTGATTTTGGGCGAACGTCATTTCCGTGCAAGTAACTTTAGTGTTGCAACATTTACACCTCAAAATCATGCTTCAAAGTCTAATTTTAGGAAATGTTGTTGTCTCTGCTGTGATAATGAAATTTGACCAGGCCAGAATATCTGAAATAAAGAAATCACAAAATCTGTGTCAAACATGCGGCTCTTCCACGTGTTTGCGGCACTGCTTACAAATTTGCGCTTCATGCTTGATCGATGCCGAGATATGTTCCACGACTAACAGTAACAGTTATATAGAGTAATATAGTTTTCTCAGTGTTTTTTTGTAAAGTAATACAATACCGCAGTTTCATTTCAATAATCGAAAAACTCTTTTTGCGGCGATGAAATACGATGTTCATGTAAACAGTGATATATAAAACATAAAGTTTTGTTGGTTTTATAATATCTGTAAGTCAATATTTTAACACTGCTAAATATCAAAACATAGCCAATTTCAAATTCTTTTGCGTAAAAAAATTCTTTTTTTTTATCCTTTTTTTAAAAAAAGCAGCAATAACTGTTAGTAACGACAAAAACATGTGCACAAAATATATGAGCAAGTAAATGAAACTGGTCAAAAAGATTTTTCATAATTCGACTATTTAAGCAATGAAACAAGCTTCCTTAGCTTTTTCATTGTTTGCATTTGTCGTGCGCGTTGATGTCACTCTTTACGTCCAATTTTTAATTAAGTTTACAACTGTTACAACAGCAAAACTGTTGCAATCGCATTTCACCATACTTAAATGAGTGTCTAAAAGTAAAAATTGAAGTGACCTTGCTAAATTGCAATTTTGCATACTTTATCATATGAATTTTAAAAAACGTTTTTGCTCTAACAAAAGTTAAATAAAAGATCTTTACTCTGCTTAAATTTCATAAAGATAGCTTAAGTAGTTTTGGAGTTATAAATTGTTGGTTTGGTGGGCTTCTGAAGCCCGGCCGTTGAGGAGTCAATAGCTCGAAACGGTTAAGGAGAATAGGGTTAACCTGATAATAATTTTCAAAACCTTCAGTTCAACCGATCATAACAAGATGGTATTTCATCCGAGCAAAGTTCCACATCATCACTAAAGAGTTGCACATCAACACACCAGAGTTGTACATCGTCACAGCTACTGATTGAATTAAATTATATCACTTAACAAGAAATTTCCCAATGGGAACACTGCTTAACACAGAAGGCAGCACATAAACTAATGCGACAACACGACCTCAATGATGATCAGTTCTAAACTCTTTGATTATTTTTTAATTTGTTGCGTTTACTCTCACTTTCCCTAAACCCATCTGCCTATTTGATCCGTTTCGTAGATTTTATCTTCAAGCTTGACTCTGATTTTAAATAAACTTTCTTGTTCAACTCCTAGGTTGCGTTTTGGGTCGGTTCAATACTACATGTAAATAAACTCGCTTACAACTACGCTTTACAATGAAAATGATATAAACCTGATAACTGGTTTGCACTGTTGAAAAACTTATTATTTGATTAAGATTAAATCTGTTGACAAGTATTTCATTATAAAAGTTACCAATATAAGTGAAATTGAAACCACTGGATGTCACTGATCGATCTGTTTCAAAACTAATGATCAACGTTTGGTTCTGTGATTGGAAACTTTGTCCTGAAGTTTTATTGCCAGTGAGTCGAACAGAAGTTTCCGAATGAACATTTTCAATCTAAAACAAAAACGTTTAACTGACTACTAGTTTAATTGTAATATAATAATAGATTAAAAACTAAACTCAATTTTATAGAAATATTAACAATCGATTGATAAAAATAATTAAAATCAAAGTTTAACAGAATCATATCTTAAAAGCCGTCAAACCGGATCCGCAAACCCTTTTTACTCGAACCTGATTCGAAACTCTACTCAAAAATACAAAGTGTGCTGAACTTGAACCGAAACATTATTTTAAACGGTTCCAGTTAGAAGCTTTAATCTTAATTTTAATTTATTTATATAGACCTAGTTGAATAGCATTTTCGTGTTTGAAGTTATCACAATTTTTTTGGTCACTTACTTGTGTAGAAAATCAAGCAAATCATGAATAGCTATTTAGGTTAGCTTTTCTCGACCTTTTGGAAACGAAGTTCTTTTAGATGGGCCGTGCACTTTTTTTGTAACATTTCATTTTGGTTGATGCAAATTGCAGCTATTTTATTCAAAATAATTTTTATCATGAATTAAAACTGACAAAGTTGTGGAGGATTACTCTACTTGGTTTTCTGAATTATTTTATTTTGTTTTATTTTTCAGTCTTCATTCTGTTTTTTAGAGGAAACTGGAGAAATTGGACTAAGATGTAAAGTGAAGACAGTTTGTTGGTCTTCATCAGTTTTTTCAGACAAAAATTTGTGACATTTTGTCATCTTAGCGAAATGATACAAGATTGTAATTCTGCCAATCTTCGATAAAAATTTCGAGCAAACTTGTATTGTTCCACAAATTTTGTTTGGTTGGTACGGCTACGCGCAATGCCGCGCACTATATTTGTTTTCCAAATTTTCTTGTTGGCGATGCTTAAAAGGTTGATAAGCCCTGTTATAATTAGAAGTTGCCACAATTTGTTTGGTCACTTACATGTTGTTTGGAAAAACTGATACGTCATTACGTCACAAATGACTTTCTAGGCCCTGGGTTCTTAAACTGGAGTGCGTGAACAGTTTATTGGGGGGGCGACAAACAAGTGGTTGCGAACTGACTTAAAACTTGCAATAGTAAGTTTTTCGTTTTCGAATTGACTTTGAGACAAAAGTTGTTGATGAAAAGTGGTACCCTTTTTTTGTGTTTTAATCTTCACCCTCAAATCCAGAAGAAAATCGAGAATATGATGATAGAGCTTGGGTTTTGTTTTTTGTTTATGCAATCAAGAAAAACGCGAGTTTTGCTTGCATGAACATGAGAGGACGTGAAAATAGGAGGCGTGTCTCAAAAAGTTTGAGATCTCCGGTTATAGGCCATTAGTCCAAACAAAAAACTGGACATGTGGGCTGAACAAAAAAAGAGCGCAGTTTTAAATAGATAATATGCTAAACTAGTAGAGTTAAACATTGAATAAAATGCAAACATAACCATGAAAACAAAACAAATTCATAGACCAAAATTAGATTTTATAATTATGATTATTATTTTTAGCTTTGTTGAATAACTTAGTACAGGAATGCACAACATTTTCTTGTTGCCGGCGGCATTATAGAGTTAGTTTTCATTGATGGCCGCTACTGAGCAATGGTAAGTAAATCAAATATTGTATTGGGCGTATAAAACAATAATAAAGTTTATTGATCAAATGCTTTTTACTCCTACCGATTGTCATACAACATAATGTCACATTTAAGTTAATTTTGTAAGTAAAACTTTAGGCTAAATTTTAATGATTTAAATCGATAACATTTGTGCGCGACCATATTGCTATCCACGTCCGTATGCATTGGTACAGCCGCGGTTTGTGCTCTGTTGACTCGATGGATTAATGGTAGCTCTTAAACAAGACAATTTAACAAAGATTAGTTTGACGACGGATCTCAATTCAAAACTTTCGTTTTAACGCACGAATATTCAATTTCAATTCAATTAGTTTTGTTTTTGCTTTGCCACAGCAATCATTGAGAATAAAGATATATTTATGGATAAAATGCGAGCACAAATTATAACGTTATAGCATGCAGACAAAGTAGAAAGAAAAGACTTAATGTACACTTGGATCACGATTACTGCATGTTATTTGTCATATATTTGCTTTATCATTTAAAAAAATACCTTTTCTTTAATAATCTAAAGCTCGTGTACCATGCACTTATAAAAAACAGATTGCAATATGACATAGTTTTGTGGGAAAATGCAAATCAATTAGCACTAAAAAACCTTTAAAAAATGCATAATAGAGCTATACGATACATTAGTATGCAACTATATAGAACAAGATTAAATAAATTGTTTGCATTTTCTAAATTATTAAAGGTAAATGAATTGTACTAATATTCTGCAATGAAATTCATGTTTCGATTAACAATGACAGAGAGTTTAAAGATAAAATCTTTTTAGTAAATGAAATTCATGCTTGTAACACACGGCAATCAAGTAATAACGACATCTTTATTTCACATTTTTTGGCTTGTAAATCTTCTAATAGTCTTATAGTAAATTGTATGAAAATGTGGAACAAGCTGCCAATTAATATAAGAACCGAACAAAGAATTAAACCATTTAAAAGATTATTGTACAAATACCTGCTAGATACCTATGAAATTTAATCAACATCCAAATTTTACCCATATAAATTATTAATTCTTAGTATTAATATAAAATGAACTACATGCAGATATACTGTAAAATTAATTTAACGTTCTAAGGTTTTACTTAAAGAAATATTATGTTTTGTATTATTCTTTGTGCACCTCTTTAATCCTTAATTGCCTGCTAAAATCTATTGTTATTTTAATAAATTTTATGTTAAGACCTATTCTGTTGTTTGATTTAATCTTATTGGCCTTTGTTTTGTTTTGTTTTTGTACTTTTCTTTATTTTTTTTATGCTTCTTTTCATTATTGTGCTGTTAGATTTGTGCTATTTGTATCTACTCTGAAATCTGTTATGTTGTTTGTTTTATGCTACTACCTTTATTTTCAATTTAATTTATGGTAAGATCTATTTCTGTTGTTTAATTTAATCTTATAAGCTTTTGTTTTTTTTTCGTCCTTTTATTGCCTGTTTGATTGTTTGTTTGTTTTTTTTTCCATCGTTGTGCTGTTGTTTATTACACTATTTGCCTTTATTTCAAATCAAATTTCTGCCGAGTTATTTTCTGTCGTTTAATTTTATTTACATATTTGCGGCCTTTGTTTTTGTTGTTGTTATTTGTTTTGTTTTTATCATGTTTGTAAAGTGATTTTTAATTTTATTTTAATTTATGATGTAAAATGTCTTATGCTCATCTTTTTTAATTTAATAATCAATTTTTCACACCAAAAACTTAATTAATTTATTGAATTGCTTGTAATGAAACATTAAAATAAGCTGGGGGTAGTGATTAAATGACTTTTGTCCCTTCCTACCCCTGCATCACATCTTAATAGTGCTCTTTGATTAAATATATACGGCTTATTATCAGTTTATTTAATTTCAAAATGTAAAATCATTGTTTTTTTGTGTTTTAAGCGGTAATTTATTGAAAAGGTTGATGCAAATAAACAGATCTCTCTCTCTCTCTCTCTCTCTCTCTCTCTCTCTCTATTTGTGCTTAAGTTACCAGTCTAAAAAATATATGATAAATCCACACACACACCAAAATAAAAAAGTTTTAAAACTTTGTCACTAGAATAAAATAGCTTGAAAAACAAAAAAATTTCTGCTTGCACATTTAAGATTCGCCGAATTATTACCACGCTTTTATTCAATTTATTCAAATATACAGAGTTGGTTTTACAATGAACGCCTAAATAGATTACCGGTGATTCGGTTAAGTGTCGTATATTCTAAACCTGTATCAGAAATGACCTCCACTTTAATAGTATTTGGATATGCAACTATATACCATCAGTATCTAAGAAACATGGCAGTTGACGCCCATTAGATATCGTATGGCTACAAACATAGCCTTGCCAATTGGGAAACAATAAGAAATTGTTGTCATCTCAACATATATATCATCAAAAAATTCGAGAAAACTCTGATTTTTTATTAAATATGTTTATATGTTTAACATGTATTTGTAAAATTGTTTCTTGAAAAAAGAAACAGCTATTTTCCGTTCGAATAGTTTATTTCAATGTGCTTTCCACGAGATTGAATCATAGAATTTTCTTTTTAAAGATAAAATTGATTATTTTAATGCATAAAGTTTATGAAATTATTTTTTTGGCAGCAAAAAAGTTTTTGTGTTGTAGTGTATAACAAAGCATTTTATTCTACTCAGTTGCTGAGTTATGTTTGTTATATTTAGGCTTCTTGATAAATCGTGCAAATACATGATTTGGGCAACATTGTTTTACTCCCTTCACCTAAATTCTGGTACGGCTATAACCACAATCCACAAGTCATGTTCTTAGCTTACACGCTTGCAAAAACAAACAGAAAAACTATTTTATAAACTTAAGGCATGAACCAATCTCGAACCGAAATTCCGTATTAACCGCTAATGTTTTCCTTTAACCAGAAACGGAACTGAATCTTTAAAATCAAAGTATCGCAAACCTGAACCTGAACCGGAACATTATTTTAAAGATGCCCTGATGTTTGGTTCTACTCAATTTCAAGATGTTTCGTTTTACTAATGCTTCGTTCAAACTCATTTTAAAGTTAAAACTTGAGTTTAAAGAAAGATAATTTACAGTCATTGGCAAAAGTATAGGACCACCCCAGTCGCAATGACATTTTGTGGCAAAACTTGAACTAATTCATCATTAAATCGTCTAAATCACATTATTTCATCCAAAAAAACACATTACTGCCTTATGGTCAGTTATTGAATCTTTCAAAAATTTTAAATATTTATTTGCAACCACTTGTAGAGTTGTGGTGCAGATTAATGCATGGTTGTAGGGCATTCTTAATCTTTTTAAAAAAAGAAAAAAATAGGAAAAAAACTTTTTTGGCTGTTGAGCGTGCTCAGATTGTGGTTTTGCATATGAAAAGACGTTCAGAGAGGCGTATAGCAAAAGTTTACTCTACTGCGCCATAAAAAGTTTTATAAAGCATAAATTTATGATGACATGGAAAAAATAAATAGATCTCGTAAAACGTCACAAAGAGATAATCATGCTATCCGACAAGCTGTCATGCGATACTTCACTACTTCTTTAAATACGTGCCAATTTGCTAAAAAAATAATAGTATTAGCACGGTTTCACGTCGTTTAAGCAAGGACTTGGTTTAAAATCCGATAAGCCAGCTGCAAAACCATGTCGTACATCTGTCATAAAAAAGATGAAAATATCTTTTTCCAATAAACATTTTCATTGGATTGTGGAAAAATGGGGAACAGTTTTATTCTCTGACGAATCTACAATTTAGTAGTTTGCAATGTAGAAACAGCACGTTTGAAATCCAAAATTACAAAGATTCAATGCGAAGTACACCATCAGTACAGTAAAACAGCTCCCAAGCTAGATAGTTTGCGGGGCCATAAGCAAACATGGGGCTACTGGGTTGTATTTTCTTGCCACAGATACCACCACAATAAATGCCTCAAAATAAGTTCAAATGCTTCAGGAAAAACTGAATGTACATGTGATAATGCATAACACTTGTATATTTATGCACGATGGGGCATCATGTCAGAGATCAAAAGTGGTTTTCGAATGTCTTCGGAAAAGTAAGGAGTAAGTTCTTGACTGGCCTGAAAACAGCCCAGATTTGAACCCCATCAAAAACTTGTGGAGCTACATGAAGAATAAAATTGCACAAAAACAAACATCCCGTGGTAAAGAAGTTGTAAGTGCAATAAAAGAAGTTTGTGTGAAAGAAATCAGCACCGAGTATTGTAAATCCGAAGTAAATAGTATGCCCAGCTATCTTGCTGCAGTAGTGCGAGAGAAAGATAGACACACAAATTATTAAAAACAGACTTTTTTAGATGAAAAGTAGTACTGAAGTACTTTGAACACATTTTATTTGATATACAGTAGTTGTGTTTGATTGCCAATAAAACTCTCTTTTTTATGTAGAACTGATTTACTTTACCGTAGTTTAAAAAACTTGAAAAGTTTTAAAGTAATCCTATATTTTTGCAAATGACTGTATGTAATAGCAAACATTTAAATCTGTTGTTTTTGTAGCATTTTCAATTTGTTTTGTCTTGTGACAACATCGACAAAAATATACTTACAACAACAAAATCATATCCGATTTCCGTTTGAAAGCTTTCAATGGTTAAATAAACAAAGTAACCAGTCCTAGCAGTTAAGATCCATCGACAGTTTAGATTGTTGAAATATTGATTTGGATAATTAGGACTCGTAATAATTCGAGTTTGGTTGGATGCTGAAGCATTGAATCCACAAGCAAAAGCTGAAACAAAACAAAAATAAATAAAAATTTGTATCTGTGACATCGATTTGTCATTCATGTTTATTACAAGAGCTTTCAAAAACTAACTTAATCGATTTTAGAAGCATGAAAATACTACCAAAAATTCTTCCCAACCTACATAAGTGTTTTAACATTTTAAGCAACTCAAGCGGTCTTCTCTTCTTACATAAGTTTAGTGCTAAAAACTTACCGGAATCAGTTGGGAAAACTTTAGATCGTTCGTTTATTTCTGAAAAAAAATTGACTTTCAATGTAAATTATATTCTGTCTACGTTTCTAAACAATAATATAGCAATGTAAATGCATTGGAATAAGTAGCGTTAATTTTGAAAATTTATATTAACTAATTGCGCAGTTTTCATAATTTTTTGAATAGAAATGAAAAATTAGACAAAAAAAAACTCAAAATGTTTACATTTATTCAGTGTAAAAATGAAAATCTTTTAATACAATATATGGTCTACAATTATATTACAAAAAAACAAGCTATTTAATCCAAAAAGTATAAGTTGCTTTCGGATAGAGAAAGGAAAGGAAACGGTTTGTATTTAATGTTTGTTACCTTCGCAAGTGTTTTTGAAGCATTTACTAAAAGAAATGCTTAACATTCAATATACTTCGTTTTGCCACAATTAGTTCATGTTAATTTTTTCCGTAAAATTTTTCAAGTCAACTCATAAAAATCTCAAGTTACATATAAATAAATAAGCGGCTTCTAATTTTTGTGCATTTAAAATGCATTTAGAATGAAAAATCATTTTTTACACAATAACCTAAACCTATACTTTAACCTAGTGGTTCTCAAAATTTTTGAGATAGGTTCTTCTTTGCAAACAACAACAAAATTCACGCCTCAACTTTTTGCAAAAAAAGAATTATTTCTTTAAACAGCACAACAATTTGTAATCAATGGAAAAAATGTAGCTGTTTTTAAAAAGTAAATGTCTAATTTGAGACTTTATAAAAGATAATGCACATTTTAGGTCTGTTTCACAGTCAAATTTCTGTTTATGTTTTGTATTTACATTTAGAAATATACAAAGACCAACATGTGTTACACACAAATGAGTGGACGAAACGAAAGAAATGTACAAACAGCAATATTACACACACGCTTAAGATATGAGCAAATATTGTTCTCACAAGTCAGTTAGTTGTATTGCTTTGAAGTCGTTTTTTTAATATTGAGTAGCACATCTTTAAGAATTATAAACAGTTTAAAATTTAGTTTAAAATTTGTTCTCATTTAGGCAGGAAACGTTAGGCGAAAGCACTCACTACTCGCATCTTCAATCTTTTCGATCAAGAATACAGTTTTGTATCTCTCAGGGTCCCCTTTCTTACACCATATGCCCTAATCTTTTTTTTTTTTCATAAACAATGTCAACTGAATACTTGAGAATGTATTACACTTTCGCTTGATCAAAAAAACTGTAACCAATGGGAAATCAGATGTTTTATTTGAATAAACATAAAAACAAAACAATTTGTTTTTTTCTTAAATGTGCTTTCAAAACCTTAAGTTAAACCAATCATAATAGAATGGTATTTGATCACAATAGAGTTCACATCATCACAGCAGAGTTGCACATCATCTGCATAGCCGAATCACACAGCGTCACAGCAGAGTTGTACATCATCACGACAGTGTTACGCATCGTCTGTAAGTTGAGTTTCACAGCGTCACTGCAAAGTTGCGTATTATCTCAGCAAAGCTGCACATCATTACATCGGAATTGTCAAGCATGATAACAGAGTTGCACATTATCACACCAGTTGTCCAGCATTATCATAGCATTGTTGTCCATGATTACAGAAGAGTTACAAGGCGTCACAACAGAATTGCATATTGTTAACACAGGTACTTCGACAGTTGATTGAACGACACTTGATCAAAACGACACTTGATTGAATGACACTTGATCAAACCGACACTTGACGGAAACGACACTTGATCGAAACGATACTTGACCGAAACGACACTTGATTGAAACGACACATGATCAAAACGACACTTGCTTGAAATGACAGTTCATAAAAAAAATATTAATTTAGTTGTATATTTATAAAAAATAGGTTTTAAAATATAATTTTTTTCGTTTGAATGGCTTAACATAAATTTATTTGTTTAATTTGGACTATAGATCTCGTTTTGAAGTGACCTTTTGTTACTTTCTTTTTTATTTGAAAATTGAAAATTTACATTAAGTATATTACTTTTCAGAATCGTCAACAGTTGCTAATATAGTTTGAATGAGATAAGTTTAAAACTTTGTTAAATTTGCTAATTATATGGTTTTACAACATAAAGAAAGAAACGGTTGCTTAAATTAAAATCTAGAATTCTTGTTTTACAAGTTAGGCAAAGAGTATACTTTTTCAACCATACCACAATTATATACAACAACACACATATATTCATATTAAAATGAAACAAAAAGAAACCATGAGCATAGACGTTTTCGGCTTACACGCTGGTTTCTTTTTGTTAATTTATTTAACCCAAAGTTAAACTTTTTAATAAAGATTTTATTCAATATTTAATAAGCATTGTTTCATGTATTTTTGTATGAAATTCGGACTTACACTTTTGGTTATTTTCAAAGAGTTTATATTTTGTTTGACAGAAGAACAAACATTACAACAACTTACATAATCTTTTATTGCACTTGGTAGTAAAAGTTAAAGTCCAAACCTTCCTAACTCTAGTGCTTAAATGTCGGGTTGACATATCCATGTATATTAAGTTCGTGTCAACAACAAACATATAGAAAATGCTGTTTCTATCAAGCGTCGTTTCGATCAAGTGTCGTTTCGATCAAGTGTCGTTCAATCAAATGTCGTTCGATCAACTGTGTGGTTACGATTATCACATGGCTGCACATTCTCAAAGCAGAGTGGTACATTATCACAGCACAGTTGCGCATCATTAAAGCAGTGTGATACATCATCACACCAGAGTTGTATATCGTCACAGCTGCTGATTGAATTAAATAATATCATTTAGCGACAAATTTTTTATTGGGAAGACGTTGCACACCTACAACGGTTACATTGCTTTATGCAAAAACTGCATATAAATCACCACATAAATACAACAATACGACGACGACAACAACGATCAGTTTTTAACTGTTTGGTCGTCTTTTAATTTGTTGCGTTTACTTGCATTTTCCGTAAACCCGTCTGCCGATTTGATCCGTTTCGTAGATTTTATTTTCGGGCCTGGCTCTGACTTTAAATAAATTTTCTTGTTCGAGTTCTCGAGTTTGGGTTTTGGGTCGGTTCAATACTAAATAAACTCGCTTACAACTACGTATTACAATGAAAATCACATAAACCTGATAATTGTTTCACGCTGTTGAAAAACTTAATATTCGATTAAAATTAAATCTGTTGACAAGTATTTCATTATAAAAGTTACCAATATAAGTGAAATTGAAACCACTGGATGTCACTGATCGATCTGTTTCAAAACTAATAATCAACGTTTGGTTCTGTGATTGGAAACTTTGTCCTGAAGTTTTATTGCCAGTGAGTCGAACAGAAGTTTCGAAATGAACATTATCAATCTAAAACAAAAACGTTTAACTGACTAGTAGTTTATTTGTAATATAATAATAGATTAAAAAATAAACTCAATTTCATACAAATATTAATAATCGATTGACAAAAATGATTAAAATCAAAGTTTAACAGAATCATATCTAAAAAGCCGTCAAACGGGATCGATCCGTAAACAGGTTTTAATCGTTAGTATTGCTCGAACCTGAATCAAAACTCAATCCAAAAATACAAAGTTTGCTGACCTTGAAAAGAAACGTTATTTTAAACGGTTCCAGTTAGAAGCTTTAATCTTAATTTTAATTCATTTATATAGACCTAGTTGAATAACACTTTTGTGCTGGAAGTAACCACAATTTTTCAATTTGTTTGGTCACTTACTAGTGTGAAAAATCAAAGAAATGCAGTCATACAGCCGCCGTATGTGCACTGTTGACTCAATGGATTAATGGTAGCTCTTAAACAAAACGATTTAGCAACGATTAGTTTGACAACGGATCTCAATTCAAAACTTTCGTTTTAACGCACGAATATTCAATTTCAATTCAATTAGTTTTGTTTTTGCTTCGCCACAGCAATCATTAAGAATAAAGATATATTTATACATGAAATGCGAGCAGAATTGAGAAAAGATGGATGCAACAAAATAATTATAACGTTATAGCATATAGACAAAGACACAGAAAGAAAATACTTGATATATACTTGGATCACAATTACTGCATCGTATTTGTCATATATTTGCGCTTACGTTACCAGTCTAAAATTTATCTAATAAATCCACACGTACACACCAAAATAAAAAAGTTTTAAAGCTTTGTCAATAGGATAAGATAGGCCGAAAAACAAAAAAATTTTTGGTGCACTTTTTGGGCTCGCCAAATTATTACTATGCTTTCGTTACAATGAACACCTAACTACTTACTGGTGATTCGGTTAAGTGTCGTATATTCTAAACCTGTATCAGAAATGACCTCCACTTTAATAGTATTTGGATATGCAACTATATACCATCAGCATCTAAGAAACATGGCAGTTGACGCCCATTAGATATCGTATGGCTACAAACATAGCCTTGCCAATTGGGAAACAATAAGAAATTGTTGTCATCTCAACATATATATCATCAAAAAATTCGAGAAAACTCTGATTTTTTATTAAATATGTTTATATGTTTAACATGTATTTGTAAAATTGTTTCTTGAAAAAAGAAACAGCTATTTTCCGTTCGAATAGTTTATTTCAATGTGCTTTCCACGAGATTGAATCATAGAATTTTCTTTTTAAAGATAAAATTGATTATTTTAATGCATAAAGTTAATGAAATTATTTTTTTGGCAGCAAAAAAGTTTTTGTGTTGTAGTGTATAACAAAGCATTTTATTCTACTCAGTTGCTGAGTTATGTTTGTTATATTTAGGCTTCTTGATAAATCGTGCAAATACATGATTTGGGCAACATTGTTTTACTCCCTTCACCTAAATTCTGGTACGGCTATAACCACAATCCACAAGTCATGTTCTTAGCTTACACGCTTGCAAAAACAAACAGAAAAACTATTTTATAAACTTAAGGCATGAACCAATCTCGAACCGAAATTCCGTATTAACCGCTAATGTTTTCCTTTAACCAGAAACGGAACTGAATCTTTAAAATCAAAGTATCGCAAACCTGAACCTGAACCGGAACATTATTTTAAAGATGCCCTGATGTTTGGTTCTACTCAATTTCAAGATGTTTCGTTTTACTAATGCTTCGTTCAAACTCATTTTAAAGTTAAAACTTGAGTTTAAAGAAAGATAATTTACAGTCATTGGCAAAAGTATAGGACCACCCCAGTCGCAATGACATTTTGTGGCAAAACTTGAACTAATTCATCATTAAATCGTCTAAATCACATTATTTCATCCAAAAAAACACATTACTGCCTTATGGTCAGTTATTGAATCTTTCAAAAATTTTAAATATTTATTTGCAACCACTTGTAGAGTTGTGGTGCAGATTAATGCATGGTTGTAGGGCATTCTTAATCTTTTTAAAAAAAGAAAAAAATAGGAAAAAAACTTTTTTGGCTGTTGAGCGTGCTCAGATTGTGGTTTTGCATATGAAAAGACGTTCAGAGAGGCGTATAGCAAAAGTTTACTCTACTGCGCCATAAAAAGTTTTATAAAGCATAAATTTATGATGACATGGAAAAAATAAATAGATCTCGTAAAACGTCACAAAGAGATAATCATGCTATCCGACAAGCTGTCATGCGATACTTCACTACTTCTTTAAATACGTGCCAATTTGCTAAAAAAATAATAGTATTAGCACGGTTTCACGTCGTTTAAGCAAGGACTTGGTTTAAAATCCGATAAGCCAGCTGCAAAACCATGTCGTACATCTGTCATAAAAAAGATGAAAATATCTTTTTCCAATAAACATTTTCATTGGATTGTGGAAAAATGGGGAACAGTTTTATTCTCTGACGAATCTACAATTTAGTAGTTTGCAATGTAGAAACAGCACGTTTGAAATCCAAAATTACAAAGATTCAATGCGAAGTACACCATCAGTACAGTAAAACAGCTCCCAAGCTAGATAGTTTGCGGGGCCATAAGCAAACATGGGGCTACTGGGTTGTATTTTCTTGCCACAGATACCACCACAATAAATGCCTCAAAATAAGTTCAAATGCTTCAGGAAAAACTGAATGTACATGTGATAATGCATAACACTTGTATATTTATGCACGATGGGGCATCATGTCAGAGATCAAAAGTGGTTTTCGAATGTCTTCGGAAAGTAAGGAGTAAGTTCTTGACTGGCCTGAAAACAGCCCAGATTTGAACCCCATCAAAAACTTGTGGAGCTACATGAAGAATAAAATTGCACAAAAACAAACATCCCGTGGTAAAGAAGTTGTAAGTGCAATAAAAGAAGTTTGTGTGAAAGAAATCAGCACCGAGTATTGTAAATCCGAAGTAAATAGTATGCCCAGCTATCTTGCTGCAGTAGTGCGAGAAAAAGATGGACACATTTTTTAAGATGAAAAGTAGTACTGAAGTACTTTGAATACATTTTATTTGATATACAGTAGTTGTGTTTGATTGCCAATAAAACTCTCTTTTTTATGTAGAACTGATTTACTTTATCGTAGTTTAAAAAACTTGAAAAGTTTTTTAAAACTTGTAAAGTTAAAAAACTTGGAAAGTAATCCTATACTTTTGCAAATGGCTATATCTAATCTTTGTGTCTTGCAGCAAACATCGACAAAAATAAAACTTACAACAACAAAATCATATCCGATTTCCGTTTGAAAGCTTTCAATGGTTAAATAAACAAAGTAACCAGTCCTAGCAGTTAAGATCCACCGACAGTTTAGATTGTTAAAGTATTGATTTGGATAATTAGGACTCGTAATAATACGGGTTTGGTTGGAGACTGAAGCATTGAATCCACAAGCAAAAGCTGAAACAAAACAAAAATAAATAAAACGTTGTATCTGTGACATCGATTTGTCATTCATGTTTATTACAAGAGCTTTCAAAAACTAACTTAATCGAGTTTAGAAACATGAAAATACTACTAAAGATTGTTTCAAATCTACATAGGTGTTTTGATATCTTTAGCAACTCAAGCGGTCTGCTTTTCTTACATTACATAAGTTTGGCCCACATGGTAGGTGCTTTCACGCAGACTGGGCCGTGAGGAAGTCTGTTCATTGATTTTAAAAATGACAGACCGAAACAGAACCTACCAAAACGGAAGGGTATCCACCCATTCCGATGTTCAATGTGGGTCTGCTAGTCGGCAAACCTTCTTTGCAGGACGGGGCAATGACAGGATAAAACTACCCTTTTCAGGGCACATTGCCAACAAGTTCCAAAGACCCACTATTCTTCAGCTGAACATCGAAGGCCTCACTGCAAGCAAGATGAACGTTCTTCATCACCTCGCTATGCAGTCTGAGGCACTCGTCATTCTACTGCAGAAGACCCAATGCACTGATGCAGAGAAGTTGGTACTACCAAACTACCAACTAGCTGGGTCTTCTTTAAGCAGGAAGCATGGCCTTGCCACGTTTGTCAACGAGCGACTGAGATACACGCTTTTGGACCAATCTCCACTGACATCGGAGATCAAGTGGTTGTGTATGGACGTTGATGACTATAAAATAGTCACCGTCTACAAACCACCGCCAACGAGATTGCGAACCCAGGATCTCCCAGTGTTTCCTCACCCCTGTCTGTACGCTGGCGATTTTAACTGTCGTCATGCTGATTGGGGTTACGACGACAACAGTCCGGACGGTGAGTGCTTGGCTGGATGGGCAAGTATTAATTGTCTTGCCCTCCTATATAATGCCAAGGACGCTGCCAGTTTTTATTCCGGCCGCTGGAACACTGGCACCAATCCAGACCTAGCTTTCGCTAGCGTAGGTCCAAACAGTCGCTTATCGGATAGACGTGTTCTTGACAAGTTCCCCGAGGTCACAATATCGACCTTCGCTTATTACACCACCAAGTTTGCTATGGCAGTGCCAAGCATGCCTGTTAAGCGATGGAACTTCCGCAAGGACAAATGGAGTCACTACATTGCTTTGACAAATAAATTCGCAAAATCTTTGTTGCCGCCTGATTCACTTGATGTGGATGCGGCTTACCGCCTGATTCACTTGATGTGGATGCGGCTTACCAGCTTACCTTGGGGTAAAACTGGACAGATCGCTCACGTTTCGTCACCATTTAGTGGCATTGCGCAAAAAACTATCCTCGTGCGTCACACTGCTGAGGCGACTCGTGGGCTTGGGATGGGGTGCTGGTGCTAAAACACTACGCATAGCCACCTTATCTCTAGTCTACTCAGCAGCTGAGTACTGTGCGCCAGTCTGGTGTCGCAGTGCTCACACTCGCCTCATTGACAGTGTCTTGAATGACGCCTTGCGCATAGTCACTGGATGCCTGCGTCCCACTCCAACGGACCACCTACCTGTACTATCAGGCATCCAGCCAGCTGAGCTTCGCCGAATGGGAGCGACACTCTCCTTGGCTTACCGTGGATCTCTGGACCACGATCATATCTTGAATGGTCTTTTAAATGGGTCCTCAGATACTCGCCAAGTGAGACTAAGATCCAGACGCCCGTTTGTGCCAGGTGCGTGGAATCTTTCGGACAACCTTGCCAGACTTGGCATTCGCGCCTCTGAATGGACAAATCACAAATGAAAAACGGAGTACTGTGAAAATGCTTCCAGGCTCCGTGCTTTTGTGCCCGAGACCGGTGCCAGGCCTGTTGGGATGGGCTTATCCCGAGCAGCTTGGGTTAAGCTCAACCGCCTGCGGACTGGTGTTGGGCGATTCCATTCGTCCATACACAAATCGGGTCTCGCTTCTTCACCGAATTGCGAGTGTGGCGCCTCTGAGCAAACTGCAGACCATGTACTAACAGCGTGCCCTATACATCGGGCACCACATGAAGGACGATGTCTGACGGTTTTGGATGATGAAACTCGATGCTGGCTTAATGACATCACTGCCAGCATCTGATCCAGGCAGTGCAGCAGTCTGGGGTAGTAAAAGGATAAACCCTCGGCTCCAGTCCTGTTTTTGTCTGACCTGGAGTGGATACCCTTCAAACGACGACGACGACATAAGTTTAGTGGTGAAAACTTATTTGAATCAGTTGGGAAAACTTTAGATCGTTCGTTTATTTCTGAAAAAAAATTGACTTTCAATGTAAATTATATTCTGTCTACGTATCTAAACAAATAATATAGCAATGTAAATGCATTGGAATATGTAGCGTTAATTTCGCAAATTTATATTTACTAATTGCGCAGTTTTTTATAATTTTTCTAACAGAAATGAAAATTAGACAAAAAAAACTTAAAATGTTTACATTTATTCAGTGTAAAAATGAAAATCTTTTAGATAATTAACCTAAAAATATATTACAAAAAGACAAGCTATTTAATCCAAAAAGTATAAGTTGCTTTTGGATGGAGAAGGGGAGAAAAAAGCTTTGTATTTAATGTGTGTTATCTTCGTAATTGTTTTTAAAACATTTACTGAAAGAAATACTTAACAGTCAATATACTTCATTTTACCATAATTAGTTCATGCAATTTTTCCGTAAATTTTTTAAGTAAAACTTATAAACATTTCAAGTTACATATAAATAAATAAGCAGCTTCTAATTTTTGTGCATTTAAAATGCATTTCGAATAAAAAATCATTTTCTACACGATAACCTAATTTTTTGAGATAGATCCTTCCTTGAAAACAACAACAAAATTCACGCCTCAACTTTTTGCAAAAAAAACATCATTTCTTTAAACAGCACAACAATTTGCAGTTAATGGTAAGGATGTAGCTGTTATTTAAAAAGTAAATGTTTAATTTGAGATTTTTTAAAAGATAATGTAAATTTAAATCTGTTTCAGAATCAAATTTCTCCTTGTGTTTAGTATTAACATTCAGAAGTGTACAAAAAGCACTTACACACTAATTAGTGGACGAAAATAAAAGAAATGTACAAACAGCAATATTACACACACGCTTAAGATATGAGCAAATATTGTTCTCACAACTCAATTAGTGGTATTGCTTTAAGGTTGTTTTTTTAATATAGAGTAGTAACAAATCTTTAAGAATTGTAAAAAGTTTATAATTTAGTGTAAAAGTTGTTCTCACTTCGGCAGGAAACGTTTGGCGAAAGCACTCACTACTCGCATCTTCAATCTTTTCGATCAAGAATACAGTTTTTTACCTCTCAGCGTCCCCTTAATTGCACCATATGCTCTAATCTTTTTTTTTTCATAAACAATGTCAACTGATTACTTGAGACTGTATTGCACTTACACTTGATAAAAGCACGGTAACCAATGGGAAATCAGATGCTTTATTTGAATAAACATAAAAACAAAACAATTTGTTTTTTTTTAAATGTGCTTTGAAAACCTTAAACTGATAATAATTATCCAAACCTTAAGTTAAACCAACTATTATAGAATGGTATTCTATCACAGTAGAGTTCCCCATCATCACAGTAGAGTTGCACATCATCTACATAACCGAATCACACAGCGTCACAGCAGAGCTGTACATGCTCATCACAGCAGAATCACGGAGCGTCACAGCAGAGTTGTACATCATTACGACAACGTTACGCATCGTCTGTAAGCTGAGTTTCACAGCGTCACTGCAGAGTTGCGTATTATCTCAGCAAAGCTGCACATCATTACATCGGAATTGTCAAGCATGATGACAGAGTTGCACATTATCACACCAGTTGTCCAGCATCATCATAGCATTGTTGTCCATGATTACAGAAGAGTTACAAGGCGTCACAACAGAATTGCACATTGTTATAACATGGCTGCACACTCTCAGAGCAGAGTGGTACATCATCACAGCAGAGTTGCACGTAATCAAAGCAGTGTGATACATCATCACACCAGAGTTGTACATTGTCACACCAGAGTTGTACATCATCATAGCTGCTGATTGAATCAAATTATATATCGCTTAGAGACAAATTTTCTAAAGGGAAACGCTGCACACATACAATGGTGACACTGCTTAATGCAAGAAACTGCATATAAACCAATATGACCACTTCCACGATCAGTTTTGAACTGTTCAATTGTTTTTTAATTTGTTGCGTTTACTCGCACTTTCCGTAAACCCGTCTGCCGATTTCGTTTCGCAGATTTTATCTTCAAGCCTGATATTGATTTCAAAGCAACTTTCTTTTTCGAATCCTCAGGTTTGTGTTTTGAGCCGGTTCAATACTAAATAAACTCGCTTACAACTACGCATTACAATGAAATCACATAAACGTTATAATTATTTCACGCTGTTGAACAACTTGATATTCGATTAAGATTAAATCTGTTGACAAGTATTTCATTATAAAAGTTACCAATATAAGTGAAATTGAAACCACTGGATGTAACTGATTGATCTGTTTCAAAACTAATGATCAACGTTTGGTTGTGTGATATGAAATATTTTCCTGAAACTTCAGTGCCAGTGAGTCGAACAGAAGTTCCCGAATGAACATTTTCAATCTAAAATAAAAACGTTTGTCTGACTAGCACAGTAGTACTAAAGTACTTAATTGTAATGTAAATAGATTAAAAATTAAATTCAATTTCATATAATTATTAACAATCGATTGATAAAAATATTTAAAATCTAAGTTAACAAACTCGTATCAAAAAAGAATTTTTTAAAATTTAGCAAAGCGTCAAACCGGATCTGTAAACCAGTTTAAGTCGTTAGTATTGCTCAAACCTGAATCGAAATTCAAACCAAATAACCAAAATTGCTGAACTTGAACTGGAACATTATTTTAAACTGTTTGAGTTAGAAGCTTTAAGTTCAATTTTTAATTATTTATATAAACCCTGTTAAATAACATTTTCGTGCTTGGAGATACATACAATTTGTTTGATGACTTACTTATTGTGTGGAAAATTAAAGAAATCATAAACGACTATCTAGGCGAGGGGTGTCTAACTCATTTGCTGCTGTGACATTTAACGCGGGCCAGGAAAATCTTCAATATGGGTGGGGAACCTGCGGCCTCCATGTCAATTTAAAAAGTAATAGAATTATGTTTCAATGACAACTGCTGACAATAGCAAACCTACATTTTAAAGATCACTACATTTTAGGGAGAAAAATCAAGAAAATTTGAACAGATTCAAAAAGAAGTCTTTTTTTGGAAGTCATTACGTTTTAAGGACCAAAATCAAGAAAACTGGGATGAATTTAAAGTATTGACGCTATTTTTTTGATTACTTCAATTTATGCGGCCTCCTTTGTACTGCTAAATATAAATGCTTCCTTTGTTACAGACTTTACTTTGGAATCCTAGAGGACCAGTTGAACAAGGTAACCCAAATACCTGCGCTAAAGTAAAGCTGTGTCCACTTTTTATTTGTTCGGCCTCTAGAAGTAGTTTGCTGTGAGACTGAAGCTTTTTTTTATACAGTTGGCTTCAACAAAGTTCGAATTGAATCGTTTGAAAACTCCTCTGCGCAGAGAGACAGAGACCACTGTCTCTAATTACAAAGAATGTAATACAAAATCCACACAACTAACAATTGACAAAAACTCTTCTCCCGGCTTTGCCAAACTTCAAAGCGGTTTCAGAGCTACAACTTAAATTCGTCAATACACAATTAATTCTATCTCTGTAGAATTAATCTCAAAACACTTGCACAAAACAATTCCAACATTTGTCATTCAATACACTGTAACGACTGGGCTACTACCCTCGAATCTACACACCGGAATAATCACTGGAGACTGTGCGCGGGAATTAACACTGGAATGGCTTTGTCACGGGAACAATAATGCACACCAAGCGCGCTTTTATATAGAATGGCGTCACTTGATGCTTCATTGCAGTAACGAAAGCTATCTCATACACAAATTTTCTACTATCCACTACAATGGGAGAATCGGGACAAAAGCGCATTAAGTCATTAACTGTCTGGCTTAAGAAATTCATTCAAGAACCATCGTGAAACAGCTTGGAAATAATTTAAATAAGAATAAGTGGGAGCCTTACCGACTATGCAATTATTATTTGGCTATGAGAATTTATGTCATAAAAATTAAAATCATTCTGAAACAAAAAAATAACTATTGCTTTGTAAAATTAAAATTATCACGGATGAAGTGTGACAGCCTTTAATAATAAAAAGATTTCCTAACTATAATTACACGATCAATATTTTAATTTACTGTTTGTTCATAGCTATATGAATTGAAGAAACTTGACATCTTTTGGTATTTTCTGGCATGTTTATATCCAGCACCAAAGTCTGTGCAGTCACCACATTTAACGTTGAATTGAGATATGCGTCCATCAGTTTCGATCGAAATCGAGATTGGTGTAAGTTCATTAAAGAGAACAGTTATTCGCAGGTGTAAGTACAAGCAAACATTGACATGAATTTCGATGCCAATTCTTTTATTTCAGGATAGCCTGATTCAACTATGGCATTAACAAACGTAATTTTGTCATGCCTAATATAGCAAAAAAATTTAACGGTGCTGGCCACAAATAGAGTATGGCAGGCCAGATTTGGCCAACGGGCCGCCAGTTTGACACCTTTGATCTAGGCAAACTTTTCTTGATCGTTTGGTTGCAAAGCTCTTTCAGGTGAGCCGTGCTCTTTTTCTGCGACATTTCATTTTAGTTGGTGCAAATAGCAGCTATTTTATTTAAAATAATTTTTATCATGAGTTAAAGCTGACCAAGCTATGGAAGGCTGCTGTACTTCTTTTAAATTTTTTAATTATTTTTTTTTTCAGTCTTCATTGCTTTTTTGAGACGAAATTGGAGAAAGTGGACACATATGTAAAGTGAAGACCTTTTTTTAGTTTTCATTGGTATTTTCAGACAAAAATGTGTGACATTTTGTTGTCTCAGTGAAGTGCTACAAGATTGTGATTCGGGCAATTGTCGATAAAAAATTTCGGGCAAAATTGTATTGTCCCCCAAATTTTGTTTGGCTAGTATGGCTATGCACAATGCCGGGCACAATAATTGTTTTCCAAATTTTCTCGTTCGCAATGTTTAAAAGGTTGAGAAGAATTGATTTAATTTGAAGTTGCCAGAACTTTTTGGTCATTTACTTGTTTGGAAAAACAGAAACGTCATAAACAATTTTCTCGGCCCCGAATTCTAAAACTGAGGGAGCGAGCGATTCATTAGGGGAGGCGGCAAGCAACTGGTTGCAAACCGAATTGACACTTGCAATGGAACGTTTTGCGTCTTTCATTGACTTTGGGACAAAAATAGAGATTTTGCGGAACCGAGCGGAGACCTCTGTTTTTAGTCTTACCCTCAATTCCAGACAAAAATCAAGAATATAGAATATAGAATATAAAAATCAAGAATATAGTGATAGAGCTTGGTTTTGATTATGTGGTCAAGGAGGGCGTGAGTTGCGTGAAAAAAGGGGGCGCGTCTCAAAAAGTGTAAGAACTCTTGTTATAGCAATAAGTCAAACCAAAAAATTGGTCATGTGGGCTGAACAAAAAAACGCAGTTTTAAATAGATAATATGCTCAAGCAGTATAGTTAAAAATTGATTGAAATGGAGACACAACAAAAATAACAAAACAAATTTATAGACAAAAAATCAGATCTTAAATCTGTAGCGTGGTTCGTTGGCACACGAGTAAAACTTTTAACTTTCTTATATTGAAAGAGGCGCAATTTCAATTAAACATAGAAAAACGTTTAAATTTCAAGACATTAATTCAGGCGGAGCTTTCGCCCTATAACGCTGAAAGGATGAGTCTCAAGTTAAGTTTTGATCAGGACGCTTTAATCACTGTCAGTCACTCTGTCAATCTGGCCAGCAATTCGTTCCAGCAAGTATATATATATGTATATTGTGGAAGTAATTTTATTGAGTTTCTTTTATGACGCCTGACTTTTTCACAGGTAAAACCACTAGGTGTTAGGTCACGTGATCAAGCTACATCCTGTGTGCAAGTGTAGCGAAAATAACTACTCAAGCAGCGGTAATGGCCTTGATGGCGCGATCAGCTAATAATCAGTTGAGTGGTGGACAACGGAAAGACGGTACAAAAACAAAATACTAAGAAATAAAAGTTATAACATAACGGTTGCCATGGGAGAACATAAACGCTGTGCAGCGAGCGGAAGAGCGCTGCAAGTTAAGTCTGCAGCAAGCGAAATACAACGTGAAAAAATGCATTTGCGGAAAACTTGTCAAAATCAAAATAAATGCATGCACAAAAGATAATTAGCGGCGATGATTTGTACAAGACTATGTTCTAACTTTGTTAAATAACTTACAGGAATGCACAACATTTTCTTGTTGCCGGTGGCATTACAGAGTTAGCCCTAGAGAACCCGCTGTCACATATGTGTAACATAAACTTAAACGTTTTTAACTCTTAAAATTTTAATTTTTTTTGAATGAAAACAATTGGCAACACCTAATGTGATCCATATGCAATAATTTTAAACTGATTTTTATTGGTTTTTAAAAGTCATATGACTACAGTTCTCTTTCAAAAATTATTGGCTTCATGCTTTCAGCTACCGTAGAAATTATAAAATTCGTAGCTGAAAGCATGAAATTTTCAAAACTTTTAAATTGTGTTATTTTACTTTCTTTGTTTGATCAGAGTCTGTAGCAGTTGTCAATATTCCTAAAAAATACTTTTTTTTTTGTTATCTTGTTTTACTGTATCAAATAAAGTAAAAAAACTTTACGATTTTGCCGCTAAAACATACAGAAAGGCCCAGTGTGACATATATGTTACATCCCCAAAAACAATTAAAATGAGCACCAACACAATTTTTAAAATAAGTTTTAAAGTATAGAAGGTAAAAATTACCCAATTGCGTGAAAAAAATTTTTTTCTACAATTGCTTAATAGCGTGGGTTTTCTGGGGTTAGTTTTAATTTATCGCCGTTAACAAGTAATGGTAAGTAAATGAAATATTGTATTAGACGTATAAAACAATAAATTTTATCGATAAAATGCTTTTTACTCCTACCGATTGTCATGCAACATAATGTCATGTTTAAGTTAACTTTGTACAGTAGAAATTTAGGCTAAAGTTTTAATGATTTAAATCCATAACATTTGTGCACCACCATATTGCTATCCACATCCACATGTAGTGATACAGCCGCAGTTTGTGCACCATTCACTCAATGGATTAATGGTAGCTCTTAAACAAGACAATTCAACAACGATTAGTTTGACGATGGATCTCAATTCAAAATTTTTGTTTTAATGTACGAATATTCAATTTTAATTCAATTTTTTTTCGTTTTGCTTTTCTACAACATTTATTAAGAATAAAGATATATTTATAGATGAAATGCGAGTAGAATTGAAAAAAGATAGAAGCAACAAAATAATTATAATGTTATAGCATGCAGACAAAGCGTAGAAAGGAAATACTTAATAAATATTTGCATCAGGGTTACTGCATCTTGTTTGTATTATATTTGCTCGCAAGTTACCAGTCTAAAAAATATCTAATAAATGCAAGCACGCAAGAAGAAAGAAATTTTAAAACTTTGTCACTTGAATAGAATAGCCACAAAACTAAAAAAATTTTTTGCTTGCACATTGGGGCTCACCAAATCATTATCATGCTTTTATTTAATTTCATTCAAATATGCAGAGTTGGTTTTACAATGAACACCTAAATAGCTTGCCGGTTAATAGGTTAAGTGTCTAATATTTAAAATCTGTATCAGAAATGACCTCCACTTAAAAAATATTTGGATATGCAACTGTATATTATCAGCATCCAAGAAACATGCCAAATGATGCCTATTAGAAATCGTATTTTTACGAAAATAGCCTTACAAATTGGGGAATAAATCAGAAAAAAACAAAAGTTGTGCATTAGAGTTGACTTAGATTTCATTACTGCCACAAGCTTTCGTGAGCTACTGCGCACTTTGTTAGAAGCATTGCAATGTCACGTACGTCTCTTTATT
The DNA here is from genome assembly GCA_963680785.1 of Diplosoma virens. Taxonomy (NCBI): domain Eukaryota; kingdom Metazoa; phylum Chordata; class Ascidiacea; order Aplousobranchia; family Didemnidae; genus Diplosoma; species Diplosoma virens. The sequence goes on along the minus strand of OY796890.1, from coordinate 4,097,250 downwards.
ACGTTTAATGCCTTTGGTGTTAATTTTGTTTTGATTGCATTATTATTTTTACTTCATTGCCCTTGGCAAAGTGCGCAGTAACTTACAAAAGCTTGTGCAATTTAATAAACATTAAGTCAACTTTACTTAACAATTTTTTGTTTTTTTCGGATTGATTTTAATGGTTGACACGGCTTGCCAATTTTTTATTTCTTCCAAACTTTTGATAAATTGGGGAATAATAGGAAATTGTCGTCATCTCAACTTTTTCAACAGCAAAAAAATTCAGGAAAACAGTGATTTTTCCAGCATTAAATATTTATATACGTTTAAAATCCATCTGTAAAAGTGATTCTTGGAAAAAAAATTTCCGACCAAATAGCTTAATTAATGTGCTATCTAGGAGATTGAATCATAGAATTTTCTTTTTAAAGGTAAAAGTGATTATCTATTTTGAGTAAAGTAGTACAGTTTTGCATCACTTATAACTTTACCTGGTCTCGGGACCCGACACTTGATCGAACGACACTTGATCGAACGAACTTGATCGAAACGACATTTGATCGAAAAGACGTTTGATTGAAACAACATTTGATCGAAACAACATTTGATCGAAACGACACTTGATCAAATAATGAAAGAAAAAATTTACAACTTTGAATCTGTTCAATTTTGTTAATTTTTTGTCCCAAAAACATAATAATTTCTAAAAAATAGAGATATTTCCTTTGAAATTGTTTTTGATTTCTGCAAGGGTCTGTCTGCAAGGGTGGGGCCGTGGCACAATGACCCTCTAAATAACTGACTGCAATTTAAAAAGAATGCAAAAAAATGGCAGCAATAGCCATCTAACGAAACATACCCATGATAAAATACGTACTTGTTCCCCCCTAAAAATACTTTGGCCAAGTACATTGTTAAAAAATCCCGACCTCGACATTAAAAAAAATTATAAAAAATAAAAACCAACTGTCTTTTTACTGATGGCCACCCTTTTTATGAATCTAATTTGCTGTAACAAAAAGATTGTTAAATAGCAGAAACATACAAAAGTAACTCTTTTTTTTTTATCTACTGTACTGTCATTTCGATCAAGTGTCATTTCGATTAAGTGTCGTTTCCATCAAGTGTCTTTCGATCAACTGTCGTAACACCACCTAGTCTACATAAATCACGACTGTTGCGAAACGTATCGATTTTTTTGTTTTATTTAAGATAACTCTTATGTTATAAACTCCTATGTACAACTTAGTTGCTATGCCAAATTTTAAAAAACGTTGCCATATATGTAAAAAGTGTTTAAATTTACTAATTTTTATATTTTGAACTGGTTCAGAATTTGCTTATTCTTTTTATGTTATCGCAACTCACTTTTAATTTTTTTTTAATTGCATGTTGTAGTCTTGTAGCATATGAGTTGTAAACAAACTAAACCACCAAAAGTAAAAAGTTTTCTTTATTCTAAGTTTTTTCACTTTAAAACCACTTTACGTCAAGTTCTAGCATTAAAGCATCACCTGAAAAATAATGTTTGTTCTGGAGAAAAATAAAAATCGTTTTGGAAACGTCCTAATAGAAAGCCAACAATTACAGCAAAAAATGAAATAAATTCAAGGTTTTAATAAAAACCAATATCTGACTAAAAAGAGTTATTTCAACGCATAAAGCTTAGAAAGTAATTTGTGGCAGAAAAAAGTTTTTTGGGTCACATAACTGAGCATTGTATTCTGCTCAGTTACTCAGTTATGTTTATTATATTTAGGCTTTCTGATAAATCGTGCAAAATACATAATTCGGTCAACATTGTTTTACTCTCATTTCCAAAATTCCTTGGTCTGGTACGCCTATAGATACAATCCAAGTGTCATGTTCTTAGTTTGTACGCTTGCAAAAATGAACAGAAAAACTATTGTATAAACTTAGGCATAAACCAATCCCGAATCGAAATTCCTTAACCGCTAATGTTTTCCTTTAACTAGATAATAACAAACATTTAATTCCATTAGTCTTCATAGCGTTTTTAATTTGTTTTGCCTTATGACAAACATTGACAAAAATAAAACTTACATCAACAAAATCATATCCGATTTCCGTTTGAAAGCTTTCAATGGTTAAATAAACAAAGTAACCAGTCCTAGCAGTTAAGATCCATCGACATTTCAGACCGTTAAAGTATTGATTTGGATAATTAGGACTCGTAATAATTTGAGTTTGGTTGGATGCTGAAGCATTGAATCCACAAGCAAAAGCTAAAACAAAATGAAAATAAATAGAAATGTATCTGTGACATCGATTTGTTACTCAAGTTTATTTCAATGCTGTGTATTTCAAGAAGCGTTCAGAGAATAACTTAAGCGTTCTTGGAAACAGTTCTACAAGAAATAAAATTACCAAAGATTGTTCCAGATCTACAGGGTGTCTACAAAGTCTGGGTACATAAGGGATAAATAAATACTTTTAAAACAAAACAATTTTATTTAATTATAATGTTAAGAAATTTATTTAGACAGATGTTCTTTAGACTTTCTTCTTTAGACAGAGCCATCATTCGATCTGAGCATGAAAAATAACATAAATAAATTAGTAAAATTCCTATGTATCCAGATTTTTGGACACCCAGTTCATAGGTGTTTGGGCATCAAGTGGTCCTTTCTTTTCACAGAGTTTTTATAATGAAAGCTTTTCAAACATCACTAAATTTGTGTGAGAAAATCACTAAACCTAAGTGAGTTTTCAAACTTTCATCACTAAACCGATGTGAGAAGATTAGACATCTTGAGATGTTAAAGAACCCAAACAGCTATGTAAATTTGGATAAGTTGGGAATCAGTTCGAAAAATTTAAGATTGTTCGTTTATTTCTGAAACTAAACAAACTTGATTTTCAATGTGAATTATAGTCTGTCTGCGTTTCTAAATAAATCATATAGTAATGTAAATGCATTAAAATACGCAGCGTTAATTTCGCAAAATGATATTAAGTAATTACTAAGTTTTTCATAATTTCATTAATAGAAACGAAAAACTAGACAAAAGAAACTTTTCCAAATGTTCATATATAATTTGTATAAAAATAAAGTCCTTTTGATATACATAGCCTAAAAATATATTACAAAAAAACAAGCTATTTAATCCAAATAGTATAAGTTGTTTTGAGCTTCTTTGTGGTACAGAATTTTAATATCGCTTTAAACAAAGTCAATTTTATCGGAGCCATAAGCTTTTCGTGACGCTCTCATCAGTGGCAATCGCGTCAAAATGGAACGAACCAGAGAAAATCAAGGTATTTATAGTCTCAACAGTTAGGATAAGGGTGCAGCAGTCTCGGAAAGGAGAAAGGCACAATTGCACAAAATCAAAGAAGTGTGGTGCAATACAGTGTAATCTCGGAAAGGAGAAACGCACTATGTGCAATTACCCAGGAGAAACACTGTTACTTGCAACTTGGTTATTTAAAAAGTTTTAATGTGTGTGGAACGAGTTGCGTGCCACAGCAAGAATTTTAAAACGTTTGTTGTTATAGTTTGCAGCACATTGCTCGTTATCAAGCAAGTGTTGTCCTATGGCAGAGTCACAATCTGGATTGTTACGTTTTAGCTTACAGGATCTGCCAGGTTGAGATCGTGTAGAGCGCTTCGCTTGCTGTTGTAGCCATTTAGGAACATGCTGCTTGATTCTATCTTGTAGTCGCTGTGATGTTCGTCCTACGTACCTACTGTCACAATGGCACGAATATTCATAAACAACGGAGCTTTTCAGCGTGGTAGGTAAAACATCTTTGCGGGCTACAGGCAACATGCGTTTGGATGTACTGTAAATACAACTCTGGTGGTAACGGAGCCATAGCAGCTTTCAACAGCCGTTTTGACGTTTTTATCAAGACCAATGCAAGCTTTTCCTATCCAAGGAACTCTCAAATATACGGGATACTTCTCAGGACCAAATCGTTTGGGCATAGAAAACTGAGCAATTTTCTTGGAAATGTTGCAGTCAATAATTGATTCAGGATAACCATTGTCCAATAGAATGTTCTTGATATGCTTAATTTCTTCGTTTAGTTTAGATTTCGTGCATATCATTAGTGCCCAGTGTACCAAAGTTGATATAAGGTTTGTTTTTTGTTTAGTTGTACTGAAAGATTCCCAACGTAAGTACTGTCCAGTAAAGGTAGGTTTTCTATACACATTTGTTTCAAAACCGGTAGCTGTTCGTTCAAAACCGGTAGCTGTTTTTTGAGATAGGCTCTTCCTTGAAAACAACAACAAAACTCACCCCTCAACTTTTTGCAAAATAACACCATTTCTTTAAACAGCACAACAATTTCTAGTCAATAGGAAAGTTGTAGTTGTTTTTAAAAAGTAAATGTTTAATTTGAGATTTTGTAAATGATAATGCACATTTCAGGTCTGTTTCAGAATCAAATTTCTCCTTATGTTTAATCTTTACATTCAAAAATGTACAAAAACCACTTGCACACAAGTAAGTGGACGAAAACGGAAGAAATGTCCAAACAGCAATATTACACACACGCTTAATATATAAGCAAATATTGTTCTCACAAGTCAATTAGTGGCATTGTTTTGAAGTCGTTTTTTTAATATTTATTTGCACATCCTTGAGAATTGTAAAAAGTTTACTGTTTAAGTTAATTTAAAAAACATTTTTAATTCGGCAGAAAACGTTTGGCGAAATCATTCAGAACACGCTATTGTAATCTTTTCCAACGACATGATAGTTTTTTATCTCTCAGAACCCCTTAATTGCACATTATGCTCTATTCTTTTTTTTTATTATTTCTTAAACAATGTCAACTGATTACTTGAAAATATATTGCACTTACGCTTGATCAAAAAACTGTAACCAATGCGAAATCAGATGTTTTATTTGAATAAACACAAAAACAAAACAATTGACTTTCATTTTCGATATGCTGTCAAAACCTTAACCTGATAGTAATTTTTAAAACCTTAAGGTAAACCGATCATAACAAATGGTATTTCATCCGAGCAAATTTCCAAATCATCACTAAAGAGTATTATATCATCACATCAGAGTTGCACGTCATCACTGCGGAATCGTATATCGTTACAGTTGCTGATAAAATTAAATTATATCATTTAACAACAAAATTCTCAATGGGAACACGCTGCACATCTACCTTGTGACTCTGCTTAATACAGAAAGCAGCACATAAACTAATGCCACAACACGACCTCAACAACGATCAGTTCTGAACTCTTTGATCATTTTATAATTTTCCGTAAACCCGTCTGCCGATTTGATCCGTTTCGTAGATTTTATCTTCAAGCCTGACTCTGATTTTCAACTTTCTTTGTTCAAGGAGTCGTGTTTTGTGTCGGTTCAATACTAAATAAACTCGCTTACAACTATGCGTTCAATGAAAATGATATAAACTTGATAACTGATTCGCACTGTTGAAAAACTTACGAGTATTATTCGATTAAGATTAAAGCTGTCCACAAATATTTCATTATAAAAGTTACCAATATAAGTGAAATTGAAACCACTGGATGTCACTGATTGATCTGTTTCGAAACTAATAATCAACGTTTGGTTCTGTGATTGGAAACTTTGTCCTGAAGCTTCAATGCCAGTGAGTCGAATAGAAGTTTCCGAATGAACATTTTCAATCTAAAACAAAAACGTTTAACTGACTAGTAGTTCAATTGTAATATAATAACAGATTAAAAACTAAACTCAATTTCATACAAATATTAACAATCGATTGATAAAAATGATTAAAATCAAAGTTTAACAGAATCATATCTAAAAAGCCGTCAAACCTGATCCGTAAACAGGTTTTAGTCGTTAGTATTGCTCGAACCTGAATCAAAACTCAACCCAAAAATACAAAGTTTGCTAAACTTGAACCGAAACGTTATTTTAAACAATTCCAGTTAAAAGATTTAATCTTAATTTTAATTCACTTATATAGACCTAGTTGAATAACACTTTCGTGCTTGAAGTAACCACAATTTGTCAATTTGTTTGGTCACTTACTGGTGTGGAAAATCAAAGAAATCACAAACGACTATTTAGACCAGCTTTTATCGACGTTTGGCCACAAAGCTCTTTTAGCTAGGTCGTGCACTTTTTCAGTAAAATTTCATTTTGGTCGGTGCAAACTGCAGCTATTTTATTTAAATTAATTTCTATCATGAGTTAAAATTGATCCAGTTATGGAAGACTACCCTGCTTGCTTTTATAAATTCTTTTATTTTATTTTTCAGTCTTCGTTACGTTTTTTAGACGAAACTGGAAAATTTGGACACAGATGTAAAGTGAAAACCTTTTTTCAGTCTTTATCAATTTTTTCAGACAAAAATGTGTGACATTTTGTCACCTCAGTGAAATGCTACAAGATCGTAATTTGAGCAATCGTCAATAAAAAATTTCGGGAAAAATTGTATTGTCCTCAAATTTTGTTCGGTCGCTACGGTTATGCGCAATATCAGGCATAACAGTTGTTTTCCAAATTTTTTGTTCGCGACTTTTGAAAGGTTGATAAGCACTGATTTAATTTGAAGTTGCCAAAATTTGTTTGGTCACTTACATGTTGTTTGGAAAAACTGATACGTCATTACGTCACAAATTAATTTCTAGGCCCCGGGTTCTTAAACTGGGGTGCGTGAACAGTTCATTAAGAGGAGGCGCCGAGCAGGTTGGGAACTGACTTGACACTCGCAATAGTAAGTTTTTTGTTTTCACATTGATAAAAATAGAGATTTTTGTCTCAAAGTTTTTGATGCAAAGCGGTTACCCCTTTTTCTTGTTTTTTAGTCTTCACCCTCAAATCCAGAAGAAAATCGAGAATATGGTGATAGAGCTTGGGTTTTGTTTTTTGTTTATGCGATCAAGGAGAACGTGAGTTTTGCTTGCATGAACATGAGAGGACGTGAAAATAGGAGGCGCGTCTCAAAAAGTTTGAGATCTCCGGTTATAGGCAATTAGTCCAAACAAAAGACTGGACATGTGGGCTGAACAACAAAAAGCGTAGTTTTAAATAAATAATATGCTAAACTAGTAGAGTTAAACGTTGAATGAAATGCAAACATAACCATGAAAACAAAACAAATTCATAGACCAAAATTAGATTTTATAACTATTATGATTATTTTTAGCTTTGTTAAATAACTTAGTACAGGAATGCACAACTTTTTTCTTGTTGCCAGCCGCATTATAGAGTTAGTTTTCATTGATACCCGCTACTGAGTAATGATAAGTAAATGAAATATTGTATTAGTCGTATAAAACAATAAAATTTTATTGATAATATGTGTTTTACTCCTACCGATTGTCATGCAACATAATGTCACATAAGTTAACTTTGTAGGTAAAACTTTAGGCTAAAGTTTTAATGATTTAAATCCATAACATCCGTATGCAGTCATACAGCCGCCGTTTGTGCACTGTTGACTCAATGGATTAATGGTAGCTCTTAAACAAGACAATTTAACAAAGATTAGTTTTACGATGGATCTCAATTCAAAATTTTCGTTTTAACGTACGAATATTCAATTTCAATTCGATTTATTTTCCTTTTGCTTTGCCACAGCAATCATTGAAAAAAAAGATATATTTATAGATGAAATGGAAGCAGAATTGAAAAAAAAATGGATGCAGCAAAATAATTATAACATTATAGCATGCAGACAAAGACACAGAAAGAAAATACTTAATATATATTTGGATCACGATTACTGCATCTTATTTGTCATATATTTGCGCTTAAGTTACCAATCTAAAAGTTATCTAATAAATCCACACACACACACCAAAATAAAAAAGATTTAAAACTTTGTCAATACGATAAAATAGGCCGAAAACAAAAAAATTTTCGCTTGCACTTTTGGGGCTCGCGAAATTATTACTATGCTTTCGTTACAATGAGCACCTAAATAGCTTACCGGTGAATCGTTTAAGTGTCGTATATTTTAAACCTGTATCAGAAATGACCTCCACTTTAATAATATTTGGATATACTGTATACCATCAGCATTCAAAAAACATGCCAGTTGACGTCCATTAAATATCGTATGGCTACAAACGTAGCCTTGCCAATTGGGGAATGATAAAGAATTTTATCATCTCAACATTTATATCATCAAAAAATTCGAGAAAATTCTGATTTTTTACTAAATATGTTTATATGTTTAAGATGCATTTCTAAAATTGTTTCTTGAAAAAAAAACAGTTATTTTCCGTCCGAATAGTTAATTTTAATTTATTTTCCACGAGATTGAATTATAGAATTTTCTTTTTGAAGGTAAAATTGATTATTTCAATGCATAAAATTTATGAAATTATTTTTTTGGAAGCAAAAAAGTTTTTGTGCTGTAGTGTATAACAAATCATTTTATTCTACTCAGTTGCTTAGTTATGTTTGCTATATTTAGGCTTCTTGATAAATCGTGCAAATACATGATTTGCCAACATTGTTTTACTCCTTTACCTAAATTCTGGTACGCTTATAGCCACAATCCATGAGTCATGTTCTTAGCTTACACTCTTGCAAAAACGAAAAGAAAAACTATTTTATAAACTTAAGGCATGAACCAATCTCGAATCGAAATTCCGTATTAACCGCTAATGTTTTCCTTTAACCAGAAACGGAACTGAATCTTTAAAATCAAAGTATCGCAAACCTGAACTGAACCGGAACATTATTTTAAAGATGCCCTGATGTTTGGTTCCACTCAATTTCAAGATGTTTCGTTTTACTAATGCTTTGTTCAAAGTCATTTTAAAATTAAAACTTGAGTTTAAAGAAAGATAATTACAGTCATTGGCAAAAGTATAGGACCACCCCAGTCACAATGACATTTTGTGGCAAAGCTTGAACTAATTCATCATTAAATCGTCTAAATCACATTATTTCATCAAAAAAACACATTACTGCCTTATGGTCAGTTATTAAATCATTCAAAAATTTTAAATATTTATTTGCAACCACTTGTAGAGTTGTGGTGCAGATTAATGTATGGTTGCAGGTCATTCTTAATCTTTTTAAAAAAACAAAAGCACAGGCAAAAAACTTTTTTTGGCTGTTGAGCGTGATCAGATTGTGGCTTTGCATATGAAAAGACTTTCAGAGAGGCGTATAGCAAAAGTTTAGTCTACTGCGCCAAAAAAAGTTTTATAAACCATAAATTTATGATGACATGGAAAAAATAAATAGATCTCGTAAAACGTCACAAAGAGATAATCATGCTATCCGACAAGGTGTCATGCGATACCTCATTACTTCTTGTCTAAAATAGGTGCCAATTTGCTAAAAAATAATGATATTAGCACGGTTTCACGTCGTTTAAGCAAGGAATTTGGTTTAAAATTCGATACGCCAGCTGCAAAATCACGTCGTACATTGTGATGAAAAAGATGAAAATATCTTTTGACAATAAACATTTTCATTGGACTGTGGAAAAATGGGGAACAGTTTTATTCTCTGACGAATCTACAGTTCAGCACTTTGCAATGTAGAAACAACAAGTTCGAAGTCCAAAATGTCAAAGATTCAATGCAAAGTACACCGTCAATACAGTAAAACAGCTCCCAAGCTAGATAGTTTGTGGGGGCGATGAGCAAATATGGGGCTACTGGGTTGTATTTCCTTGCCCCAGGCACCAAAACACTAAATGCCTCAAAATAAGTTCAAATGCTTCAGGAAAAACTGAATATACACATGATGGTGAATAACACTTGTATATTTATGAACAATGGGGCACCGTGTCAGAGATCAAAAGTGGTTTTGGAATGTCTTCGGAAAAGCAAGGAGTAGTTAAAGTTCTTGACTGGCCTGAAAACAGCCCAGACTTGAACCCCATCGGAAACTTGTGGAGTTACATGAAGAATAAAATTGCACAAAAACAAACATCCAGTGGTAAAGAAGTTGTAACTGCAATAAAAGAAGTTTGTGTGAAAGAAATCAGCACCGAGTATTGTGAATCCGAAGTAAATAGTATGCCCAGTTATCTTGCTGCAGTAGTGTGAGAAAAAGATGAACACACAAATTACTAAAAACAGACATTTTTTTAAATGAAAAGTAATACTGAAGTGCTTTGAATACATTTTATTTGATGCACAGTAGTTGTGTTTGATTGCCAATAAAACTCTCTTTTTTATGTAGAACTGATTTACTTTACCGTAGTTTAAAAAACTTGGAAAGTATTAAATTAATCCTATACTTTTGCAAATGGCTATATCTAATCTTTGTGTCTTGCAGCAAACATCGACAAAAATAAAACTTACAACAACAAAATCATGTGACATTTCCGTTTGAAAGCTTTCAATGGTTAGATAAACAAAATAAGCAGTCCTAGCAGTTAAGATCCACCGACAGTTTAGATTGTTAAAGTATTGATTTGGATAATTAGGACTCGTAATAATACGAGTTTGGTTGGATGCTGAAGCATTGAATCCACAAGCAAAAGCTGAAACAAAACGAAAATAAATAAAAAGTTGTATCTGTGACATCGATTTGTCATTCATGTTAATTACAAGAGCTTTCAAAAACTAACTAAATTGAGTTTAGAAGCATGAAAAAGCTACCAAAGATTGTTCCAAATCTACATAGGTGTTTTGATATCTTTAGCAACCCAAGCGGTCTTCTCTTACATAAGTTTAGTGGTGAAAACTTACCTGAATCAGTTGGGAAAACTTTAGATCGTTCGGTTATTTCTGAAAAAAAATGACTTTCAATGTAAATTATAGTCTGTCTGCGTTTCTAAACAAATGATACAGCAACGTAAATGCATTGGAATAAGTAGCGTTAATTTTGAAAATTAATATTAACTAATTGCGCAATTTTTTATAATTTTTCTAACAGAAATGAAAATTAGACAAAAAAAAACTTCTCGAAATGTTTACATTTATTCAGTGTAAAAATGAAGATCTTTTGGTTAATTAGCCTAAAAATATATTACAAAAAACAAGCTATTTAATCCAAAAAGTATAAGTTGATTTCGGAGAGAGAAGGGGAGAAAAAAACTTTGTATTTAATGTTTGTTATCTTTGTAATTGTTTTTAAAACATTTACTGAAAGAAATACTTAACATTCAATATGTTTCATTTTGCCACAATTAGGTCATGCAATTTTTCGGTAAAATTTTTTAAGTAGACTCATAAACATCTCAAGTTACGTATAAATAAATAAGCAGTTTCTAATTTTTGTGCATTTAAAATGCATTTAGAATAAAAAATTATTTTCTACACGATAACCTAATTCCTTGAGATAGGTTCTTCCTTTAAAACAACAACAAAATTCGCGCTTCAACTTTTTGCAAAAAACATCATTTCTTTAAACAGCACCAAAATTTGCAGTTAATGGTAAAGATGTAGCTGTTATTTAAAAAGTAAATGTTTAATTTGAGATTTTTTAAAAGATAATGAATATTTTAGGTCTGTTTCAGATTGAAATTTTTCCTTATGCTTAGTATTCACATTCAGAAGTGTACAAAAAGCACTTGCACACAAATAAGTGGACGAAAACGAAAGAAATGTACAAACAGCAATATTACACACACGCTTAATATATGAATAAATATTGTTCTCACAACTCAATTAGTGGCATTGCTTTAAAGTTGTTTTTTTATATAGTAACAAATCTTTAAGAATTGTAAAAAGTTTATAATTTAGTGTAAAAGTTGTTCTCGCTTTGGCACGAAACGTTTGGCGAAAGCACTCACTACTCGCATCTGCAATCTTTTCGATCAAGAATACAGTTTTAATCTCTTAGGGTCCCCTTAATTGCACCATATGCTCTAATCTTTTTTTTTTTTTTTCATAAACAATGTCAACTGATTACTTGAGAATGTATTGCACATATACTTGATAAAAACACTGTAACCAATAGGAAATCAGATGTTTTATTTGAATAAACATAATAACAAAACAATTTGTTTTCTTCTTGGATGTGCTTTCAAAACCTAAACTGATAATAATTTTCAAAACCTTAAGTTAAACTGAGCATCGTCGTCGTCGTTTGAAGGGCATCCACCCCAGGCTAGACACAAACAGGACTGGGGCCGAGGGTTTATCCTTTTACTACCCCAGACTGCTGCACTGCCTGGATCAGATGCTGGCAGTGATGTCATTAAGCCAGCATCGAGTTTCGTCATCCAAAACCGTCAGACCTCGTGCTCCATGTGATGCCCGATGTATAGGGCACGCTGTTAGTACATGGTCTGCAGTTTGCTCAGAGGCGCCACACTCGCAATTCGGTGAAGGAGCGAGACCCCATTTGTGCATGGACGAATGGAATCGCCCAACACCAGTACGCAGGCGGTTGAGCTTAACCCAAGTTGCTCGGAATAAGCCCATCCCAACAGGCCTGGCACCGGTCTCGGGCACATAAGCACGGAGCCTGGAAGCATTTTCACAGTACTCCGTTTTCCATTTGTGATTTGTCCATTCCGAGGCGCGGATGCCAAGTCTGGGAAGGTTGTCCAAGAGATTCCGCGCAGCTGGCACAAACGGGCGTCTGGATCTTAGTCTCACTTGGCGAGTATCTGAGGACCCACTTAAAAGACCATACAAGATATGATCGGGGTCCAGAGATCCACGGTAAGCCAAGGAGAGTGTCGCTCCCATTCGGCGAAGCTCAGCTAGCTGGATGCCTGAGAGTACAGATAGGTAAACCAACCATAATAGAATGGTGTTTTATCACAGTAGAGTTCCACATCATCACAGTAGACATGCTCATCATCTCCACAACCGAATCACACAGCGTCACAGCAGAGCTGTACATGCTCAACACAGTAAAATCACGGAGCGTCACAGCAGAGTTGCACATCATTACGACAGCGTTACACATCGTGTGTTAGATGAGTTTCACAACGTCACTGCAGAGTTGTGTGTTATCTCAGCAAAGTTGCACATCATTATAACAGAATTGTACATCATTACATCGGAATTATCCAGCATCATGATAGAATTGCATGCTGTCACATCAATTGCCAGCATCATCATAGCATTGTTGTCCATGATTACAGAAGAGTTACAAGGCGTCACAACAGAATTGCACATTATTATAACATGGCTGCACACTCTCAGAGCAGAGTGATCATATATCATATCATCACAGCACAGTTGCACATTATCAAAGCAGTGTGGTACATCATCACACCAGAGTTGTACATTGTCGCACCATAGTTGTACATTGTTACACCAGAGTTGCACATTGTCACACCAGAGTTGTACATCATCACACTAGAGTTGTACATTGTCGCACCAGAGTTGTACATTTTCACACCAAAGTTGTACATTGTCACACCAAAGTTGTACATTGTCACACCAGAGTTGCATATTGTCACACCAGAGTTGTACATTATCACACCAGAGTTGTACATTGTCACACCAGAGTTGTACATTGTCACACCAGAGTCGTACATCATCGCACCAGAGTTGCACATTGTCACATGAGAGTTGTACATTGTCACATCAGAGTTGTACATTGTCACACCAGAGTTGTACATTGTCACATCAGAGTTGTACATTGTCACACCAGAGTTGTAAATTGTCACACCAGAGTTGTACATCATCACACCAGAGTTGTACATTGTCACACCAGAGTTGTACATTGTCACATCAGAGTTGTACATCGTCACACCAGAGTTGTACATCATCATAGCTGCAGATTGAATCAAATTATATCACTTAGAGACAAATTTTCCAAAGGAAACACGCTGCACACATACAATGGTGATACTACTTAATGCAAGAACTAATACGGCCACTTCGACGATCAGTTTTGAACTGTTCGATCGTTTTTTAATTTGTTGCGTTTACCCGCACTTTCCGTAAACGCCTCTGCCGATTTCGTTTCGTAGATTTTATCTTCAAGCCTAATTCTGATTTCAAAGTAACTTTCTTGTTCGAATCCTCAGGGTTGTGTTTTGGGTCGGTTCAATACTAAATAAACTCGCTTACAACTACGCATTACAATGAAAATCACATACACGTTATAATTATTTCACGCTGTTAAAAAATTTGATATTCGATCAAGATTAAATCTGTTGACAAGTATTTCATTATAAAAGTTACCAATAAAAGTGAAATTAAAACCAATGGATGTAACTGATGGATTTGTTTCAAAACTAATGATCAAGGTTTGGTTGTGTGATATGAAATATTTTTCTGAAGCTTCAGTGCCAGTGAGTCGAACAGAAGTTTCCGAATAAACATTTTCAATCTAAAACAAAAACGTTTGTCTGACTAGTACAGTAGTACTAAAGTACTTAATTGTAATGTAAATAGATTAAAAATTAAATTCAATTTCATATAATTATTAACAATCGATTAATAAAAATAGTTAAAATCTAAATTAACAAACTCGTATTAAAAAATAATTTTTTAAAATCTAGCAGGGTGTCGAACCGGATCCGTAAACCAGTTTTAGTCGTTGTATTGCTCAAACCTGAATCGAAATTCAAACCAAATAAGCAAAATTGCTGAACTTGAACTGGAACATTATTTTAAACTGTTTGAGTTAGAAGCTTTAAGTTCAATTTTAAATTATTTATATAGACCCTGTTGAATAACACTTTTGTGCTTGGAGATACATACAATTTGTTTGATGACTTACTTGTTGTGTGGAAAATTAAAGAAATCATAAACGACTATCTAGGCCAGGAGTGTCAAACTCATTTGCTGCTGTGGGCTATTTCTACGCACTAACATTTAACGCGGGCCAGAAAAATCTTCAATATGGGTGGGGAACCTGCGGCCTCCGTGTCAATCTAAAAAGTAGTAGAATTATGTTTTAATGACAACTGCTGATAATAGCAAACCTACATTTTAAAGATCATTATATTTTAGGGAGAAAAATCAAGAAAATTTGAACAGATTCAAAAAGAAGACTTTTTCTGGAGGTCATTACGTTTTAAGGACCAAAACCAAGAAAAGTGGTATGGATTCAAAGTATTGACGCTATTTTTTTGATTACTTCAATTTATGCGGCCTCCCTTTGTACTGCTAAATATAAATGCTGCCTTTATCACAAATTTTACTTTGGAATCCTAGAGGACCAGTTGAACAAGGTAACCCAAATACATCCGCTGAAGTGAAGCTGTGTCTATTTTTTATTTATTCCTCCTCTAGAAATAGTTTGCTGTGAGACTGAAGCTTTTTTTATACAGTTGGCTTCAACAAAGTTCGAATTGAATCGTTTGAAAACTCCTCTGTGCAGAGAGACAGAGACCACTGTCTCTGATTAGAAAGAATGTAATACAAAATCCACACAACTAACAATTGACGAAAACTCTTCTCCCCGCTTTGCCAAACTTCAAAGCGGTTCCAGCGCTACAACTTAAATTAGTCCAATACACAATTAATTCTATCTCTGTAGAATTAATCTCGAAACACTGGCACAAAACAATTCCAAAATTTGTCAATCATCATACTGTAACGACTGGGCTACTAACCTCGAATCTACACACTGGAATAATTACTGGAGACTGTGCGCCCGAATTAGCACTGGAATGGCTTTTTTAGGGGAATAATAATGCACGGAGGTGTAAGTACAAGCAAACATTGACATGAATTTCGATGCCAATTCTTTTATTTCGGGATAGCCTGATTCAACTATGGCATTAACAAACATAATTTTGTCATGCCTAATATAGAAAAAAAATTTTAACGGTGCTGGCCACAAATAGAGTATGGCAGGCCAGATTTGGCCAACGGGACGCCAGTTTGACACCTTTGATCTAGGCAAACTTTTCTTGATCGTTTGGTTGAAAACCTCTTTCAGGTGAGCCGTGCTCTTTTTCTACGACATTTTATTTTAGTTGATGCAAATAGCAGCTATTTTATTTTAATTATTTTTTATCTTGAGTTAAAGCTGACCAAGCTATGGAAGGCTGCCGTGCTTCTTTTAAATTTTTTAATTAATTTTTTTTTTTAGTCTTTATTGCTTTTTTTGAGACGAAATTGGAGAAAGTGGACACATATGTAAAGTGAAGACCTTTTTTTAGTTTTCATTGGTATTTTCAGACAAAAATGTGTGACATTTTGTTATCTCAGTGAAGTGCTACAAGATCGTGATTTGGGCAATTGTCGATAAAAAATTTCGGGCAAAATTGTATTGTCCCCCAAATTTTGCTTGGCTGGTATGGCTATGCACAATGCCGGGCACAATAATTGTTTTCCAAATTTTCTCGTTTGCAATGTTTAAAACGTTGAGAAGAACTGATTTAATTTGAAGTTGCCAGAACTTTTTTGGTCACTTACTTGTTGTTTGGAAAAACAGAGACGTCATAAACAACTTTCTCGGCCCCGAATTCTAAAACTGGGGCAGCAAGCAATTCATTAGGGGAGCGTCAAGCAGCTGGTTGCAAACCGAATTGATACTTAAAATGGTACATTTTGTGTCTTTCATTGACTTTGGGACAAAAATAGAGATTTTTGACGCTGATGAAAAGCGGAGACCCCTGTTTTTAGTCTTCACCCTCAATTCCAGATGAAAATGGGGATATGGTCATAGAGCTTGAGTTTTGTTTTTTGATTATGTGGTCATTTAATTTTGTTTATGTACTTTTTGCTTCTGAAGCCCGGTCTTTGCAAAAACGCTTGTAATTACTTCATTTTTTTAGATAATATTCTGGAATTTCTCGAATTTTTCTGATTTGAATTGCTCAATAAAACCTTATTGTTTTTAGATGGGCCCGAACAAAGATTAACAGGGAAAATAGACGTTTTTCAGCAAAATTATGTATTTTGGCTTGCTATTACAGCAAAGCGTGGAATTTCAGTTTCATGCCTTTTTTAAATGATAACGAATTACCAATTTATTGCTTTTGCGTAACGAAGAGAATTACGTAGATTGCCAAACGTCAACACGCCTGAAGGAAGGGTATCTACCCATTCCGATGTTCAGTGTGGGTCTGCTAATCGGCAAACGTCATTTTCAGGACGGGGCAATGATAGGATAAAACTGCCCTTTTCAGGGCACATTGCCAACAAGTTCCGAAGACCCACTATTCTTCAGCTGAACATCAAAGGCCTCACTGCAAGCAAGATGAATGTTCTTCATCACCTCGCTATGCAGTCTGAGGCACTCGTTATTCTTCTGCAGGAGACTCACTGCACTGATGCTGAGAAGTTGGTACTTCCAAACTACCAACTAGCTGCGTCTTCTTTAAGCAGAAAGCATGGCCTTGCCACGTTTGTCCACGAGCGACTGAGATACATGCTTTTGGACCAACCTCCACCGACATCGGAGATCAAGTGGCTGTGTGTGGACGTTGATGGCTATAAAATAGTCAACGTCTACAAACCACCGCCAACGCGATTGCAAACCCTGGATCTCCCAGTGTTTCCTCACCCCTGTCTTTACGCTGGCGATTTTAACTGTCGTCATGCTGACTGGGGTTATGACGACGACAACAGTCCGGATGGTGAGTGCTTTGCTGACTGGGCAAGTATTAATTGTCTTGCCCTGCTATATAATGCCAAGGACGCTGCCAGTTTTTAATCCGGCCGCTGGAACACTGGCACCAATCCAGATCTAGCTTTCGGTAGTGTAGGTCCAAACAGTCGCTTACCGGATAGACGTGTCCTTGAAAAGTTCCCCAGGTCACAACATCGACCTTCGCTTATTACACCACCAAGGTTTGCTATTGCAGTGCCAAGCATGCCTGCTAAGCAATAGAACTTCCGCAAGGCCAAATGGAGTCACTACTTGCTTTGACGAATAAATTCGCAAAGACTTTGTTGCCGCCTGATTCACTTGATGTGGATGCGGCCTACCAGGACTTCTGTAATACCATTAAGAAAGCATCCAAAAAGACTGTCCCACGCGGGTATCAAAATAACTATATTCCGTGTCGGGATGCAGAGTGTGAATCCCTCTATAAAACCTTTCTGCAGTCTCCTCAGGGAGACGACTCAAGTTTGGCTGCTACAGCTCTGCTTGCCAAGCTTGACAGAAAGCGGAGGGATCGATGGTCCGAGACAGTTCGGATCATTGACTTCTCACACTCCAGTCGAAAAGCATGGAGTATTTTGAACAACCTTATTGGTAGGTCACGACACTCTCCTCGTCACTGTACCGTTTCAGCCGATGCTATTGCATCTCAGCTGGTTAGAAATGGGAAATACGAGGCTGTTGACCGCAAGTCATCTAGACTTGTCTATCAAGAAGTGTCTGACCTTTGGAGGGCCACAACACCAGACGCAGTAAATATCTCTGACAATTTTTCACAGAGAGAATTTGCTGCTGCCCTTCAATATTTAAAACCAGGCAAAGCTCCGGGACCTGATTCCATCTGCCCCGAGCTTATACTCCATGCCGGAGCTGCTTTGAAGTCCTGGTTACGTGACTTCCATTTTTCCTGTTTGCGCCGACTCAAAATTCCCAAGATCTGGAGAAGAGTGCTTGTGGTCGCGATCCCAAATCCAGGAAAGCCCGTGGGAGACCCAAAGAGTTATCGACCGATATCTCTGCTCTGTGTCCCTACAAGATCCTCGAGAGGCTTATCTACGCCCGCGTTGAGCCATTAATTGATCCACTGCTCCCTAAAGAGCAGGCTGGGTTCCGACGTGGGAAGTCAACCGTAGATCAAGTTGTTCTGCTAACCCAGAACATCGAGGATTCTTTCGAGGCTAAAAAGAAGGCCGGTGCCGTATTTATCAATCTGACAGCTGCTTGTGACATTGTCTGGCACCGTGGCCTTACCTGCAAGCTGCTGAGACTACTTCCGGATAAGCACATGGTCAAAATGATTATGGAGCTTGTTCGAAATCGAAGTTTCACCCTTACCACCGGTGACAGCAAGCAAAGCAGGCTACGCCGTCTGAAAAACGGCGTTCCTCAGGGATCGGTCTTGGCTCCCCTCCTATTTAACATCTACAGACGTACGATCTTCCTTCCATGATTTCCAGAAAATTTGCTTATGCTGATGATCTAGCATTGTTGCATTCTTTTGGAAACTGGAAGGACTTGAATGGAACCTTAAACCAAGACATGTCCACACTGTCAACGTATCTCTAGACTTGGAGGTTGAAGCTCAGTCACACTAAGACAGTGACGGCAGCCTTTCACTTAAATAACCGAGAGGCCAAACGTGAGCTAAAGGTCTACAACAACGGTAGACTTTTACCGTTCTGTCCAACCCCTACTTATCTTGGGGTAAAACTGGACAAATCGTTCACGTTTCGTCACCATTTAATGGCATTGCGCAAAAGACTATTCTCGTGCGTCACACTGCTGAGACGACTCGTGGGCTCGGAATGGGGGTGCTGGTGCTAAAACACTACGCATAGCCACCTTGTCTCTAGTCTACTCAGCAGCTGAGTACTGTGCGCCAGTCAGGTGTCGCAGTGCTCACACTCGCCTTATTGACAGTGTCTTGAATGACGCCTTGCGCATAGTCACTGGATGCCTGCGTCCCACTCCAACGGACCACCTACCTGTACTCTCAGGCATCCAGCCAGCTGAGCTTCGCCGAATGGGAGCGACACTCTCCTTGGCTTACCGTGGATCTCTGGACCCCGATCATATCTTGTATGGTCTTTTAAGTGGGTCCTCAGATACTCGCCAAGTGAGACTAAGATCCAGACGCCCGTTTGTGCCAGCTGCGCGGAATCTCTTGGACAACCTTCCCAGACTTGGCATCCGCGCCTCGGAATGGACAAATCACAAATGGAAAACGGAAGTACTGTGAAAATGCTTCCAGGCTCCGTGCTTATGTGCCCGAGACCGGTGCCAGGCCTGTTGGGATGGGCTTGGGTTAAGCTCAACCGCCTGCGTACTGGTGTTGGGCGATTCCATTCGTCCATGCACAAATGGGGTCTCGCTCCTTCACCGAATTGCGAGTGTGGCGCCTCTGAGCAAACTGCAGACCATGTACTAACAACGTGCCCTATACATCGGGCATCACATGGAGCACGAGGTCTGACGGTTTGGATGACGAAACTCGATGCTGGCTTAATGACATCACTGCCAGCATCTGATCCAGGCAGTGCAGCAGTCTGGGGTAGTAAAAGGATAAACCCTCGGCTCCAGTCCTGTTTGTGTCTGGCCTGGAGTGAATACCTTTCAAACGACGACGACGACGACGACGAACACGCCTGAGGCCATGAAAAACATATTTCATATAAAATCGCATTTTGTTTTTCTGAGCTTTTGGGAATTACTTGGAAACAGCCAACACATTTACTTTCTTTTGTATAAAGTAATGTTGTTTGACTAATTTAAAACAGAGGTTGCTTGAATATCAATCGAGCGGACAAAATTCAATCTTTACGATAAGTATTCTGTCTAAACATTCTTATAACTATTCATTCGTGGGAAAAATAAACTAAAAACTACTGCCATGTTAGGTTGTATGCGCACTCTTTCAGACAATTAAACAATACCTGATTGTTTATAATTTCTTTTTACTTTGCATTGGAATTAAGAAACCGTTTCTATATTGAAATTTTCTTTGTTCTGAAAAATCCGGCATATTTTTTAAATATAACCTTTTTTGTTTGAGAAAGTTTTGTGAAAAGTTTGTAGCTCTCGAATATGGATTTTGCAAACAAATGATATAGATTAAAAACAAGATAGTCCATACGACTTAATTCAATAAAGCAGGAGTTTCAAACTTATATAAATTCAGAAGGTACTAAAATCTTAAATTTATACAAATGACTTTTTTTCGCTAAAAATTTTTTCAAGCCAGAGTTTAAAAAAACGGTCCTTACTTATTGCGAATTGTTTAATAAATTATTTCGAAGTCATTTAAAGTCAGAAAAAAACTTTTATTTAAATATTAAGTAAAGAACTTTTTTTTATCTTCATTTGACTTTTGCAATAAGTTTTACGTTTGAACGTCAAAATATCAACTTGGAAAAAGTTTGATTTCCGATGTTTTTGTAGCTTTAAATGACCCCTATTTGAAAACCTCTAAATCTAAAATCAACTTAGACTCTGATTCACGGATGACCTGGGCTGTTTTCAGGGTTCTTTCACTTAAAACCAGGTAAAGATTGGGGCCCTAATTTTATGTGGACAAAGTGTATAATCCATGTTAGAGCTACTTTGAAGTCTTGGTTGCACAACTTTCTCTCTTCCTGCTTGCGTCAACTTCAAATTTCGAAAATCTACTGAAGAACCCTTGTAGTCCTTATTCAAAAACGAAGAAGACCGTAGAAGTTCCAAAAAGTTATTGACAAATAAATCAACTTTATGTCCCTGCAAGAAATTTGAGATGCTTACCAACTTCTGCATAAAATCAATTGACTTATGGCTTTCTAGAGAACAGAAGCAAAAAGTCAATCGTGGATCAAGTCAATCAGCTATTACAAAACTACGAGGATTTCGCCGAGGTTAAGCTGGTGCCGTATTTGTCGATTTGAAAGCTGCATATGATATTGCTATTGCATACAAACTTGGTTTTAATTGCAGGCAGATAAGTAAAAGTTTCGCTTTTATTAAGAGTGACATTAAATAAAATAGGGAATGGGACAACTGGCTGCAGCCTAACTGGCCATAGAGTCATAAAAAAACCGCAGCCATTTTGCCACTAGCATATACAAAATAACAAAATAGATTAAACGTAATTTTTACTAAAAAGTTAAATTATTAAAAAAAAAATGCTGCAAGAGTCATAATTTTTGTAAAAGGTTTTCTCAAAGAAAAACATATAAAAGGCAAATATCATTAAAACGCTGAATTTTGAAAAAAGACAAATTTATCATAATATCTCTATTACAAGTCAAAAATATTTTCTCCTTTTTTCAATCTTATCTTTTTATAAATATTAACTTTACAATTTGTTAGGGTTTGGCCAGTTGGTCTCAATGGCCAATTAGGCTGATTAGGCTGCGGCAGTCGAACACAGCTGGTTGGGTAGCGGCCAGTTGTGGTAGACCCAGCAAAACAGTCTCGGGTGTCAGAGAAACGGTGTTACTTCAAAATTTATCCAGACGTATTCCTTTTCAACATCTACACGTACAGTATGATCTACTTTTTACAATCTCCAGATTATAAAAAAAATGTGAGCCAAAAATTTACAACAATCAACTTTTATCAGTCTGTCCACCACTTTCTATTTATCAAGGGGTGAAACTAGACACATTACTCATGTTCCATTCACGACTATTTGACATTGCGTAAAACAACTGTTTTGCCTGTCCCTCTGCTAAGGCGACTTGCGGCTCAAGGCGGGTGCTGGTGCCAAAACACCCATACATCTGTCTCACCTGTGGTCTATTCGACAGCTGATTAGTGAATCCCGTTTGTTTTCCTTGTGGTCACACTTGCTTTTAAAATGTGTCTTGAATGACGCTTTGCGCAAAGTCACTGAATACTTCTGTTCTTCTACAAACGAACACTTACTTGTTTTTACAAACATTCATCCATCTCAGTTATGACAACTGGGAGCGACACTCTTTTTGGCGAAAGGTGGTGTCTAGACCAGTTCTCTGCTACCTTTTCGCATCTGCGGCCCACTTAGACCAGGCCGAAGAGCTAACTTTGAACGCTTTCCTTTAACTGAAGCTTCATATGGCCGTCATAAAGCACAATTCAATCTAAACTTTTACTTTATTTTTAAGATTTAGATTGAAGTTTTTAGATTTTTTATTGGGTCGTAGGTGCGAAAAGGTAGTTACCAATTTGCCCAAGTTTTGTGCAAGTTTCGTCTGAAGTTACCAATGCATATCGTATACAAATTTTGCCAGAAAGGCAGCTAATCAAAAAAGTCATCAAGTTAATTTGGACAGATTTAAAGGAAGTTGGTAGTATTTTTATGTCCACTAAATAAAGCTTCGGATGGAAGAAAGCGTTCAAGCTCAGTAAAGACCATAAAATGTCTTGACATTACAAAATCAGATGTACAATGAATTTTTTAAGTTTATTGGTTGGTACTTCAATGAAACATGTTTTTTTTATTTCAAAGAGTATGAGTATACTTGTTGTTTATCCGCGCCACACGGATGGCAAGGAACAGATCCAGATGCTTACTATAGTTTATTCATCGGGTATCAAAAGCCTGCCGAAAATGACTAAGGTCTAAATGTTCGTTTGTGCCAGCTGCGCAAAACCTTCTGAACAATCTTACCGAATAAATAGCGGTGCTGCCGGTAGATGAATCATAGACCGAACGTAGAGCACTGTTGTTGTAATCCCGGCTCCGTGCTTTTATTATCAGCGCCGGGCCGGTACCAGGCTTGTTCGAAAGAGCGTGCCCAGAACGGATTTGTTTATGCTTCAGCGTGCATGGACAAATGGGGTCTCATTCCTTCCTCTCGTTGCTAATGCGGCAGCGTCGCACAATTACGTTGTGTTGGAACGTCACATGCATTGGGCATTACATGGAAGCACGAGGTCGGAAAGAGTTGGATGAAAAAAATAAAAAAAAAACGTTGCTAATTTGATACATTGCTGACAGCATCTGATTCCGGCAATGCATAGCAATTTAAAGTCGTTAAAAAACTAAGTCAAGGAAGCCAGTCCAATGTATGTGTTTCAATTGGAGTGGATACCTACAACAATTTCGGCATAGAATTGCATTGTTTAACCTAAAGTTAAAAAGGCCTTTATAGCTCACCATTTCAACAAAAAATTGAATATCTCAAACATTTTTGTTCATGATAATATTTGAACATTGATACCGAAGAATTAAGCTGTAAAGTCTAACTTGAGGAAGCTCTGTTACCTCTGTTTTAAATATAACGTCAATCAGAGTCAAAAGTTGGGAAAGAGGAATATGCGCACACCACAAAATTATTGACAAACGGTAACGTATTTAGAGAGGATCAAGTGTATTCAGGGGTCAAGCATATTTAGCGGGGACAAACAGTAGCG